>OX346263.1:4254799-5542160 GCA_947049275.1 Epinotia bilunana | reverse complement strand
ACAAACGTAGTTACGCTCTCATTTTAAAACTACGTGTTGGATTGTAACGAAACTTTGCATATACAATGACATGAGGTATATCTATGTTTGTAATTAGTTTATGTAGCTTCAGATACCATTGTAAAAAAAATACAGTGAATTTAAGTTTTTCATACAAAGCTTGTTTTTGCTGTATTTCGTTTGTTTTATGCACTGGAACTATATAAACTAATTACAGACATAGATATACCTCATATCAATGTATATGCAACAATCCAACAAGTAGTTTTAAAATGAGAGCGTAACTACGTTTGTATGGGAAGGTGAAATTCGGCCGAGCTTACTGCGGACTCTTAAAACCTATCTAATAAAAGCTAGGTGAGAAGAGTTGACTCTTTGTAGTGATCTATTATTACATATATATATACATATACATTCTGAATACCAGTAACCAATCTGCACAAAATTGATTGAAAACTTGAATTTAAAATGTATTTCAAAAAGGATAGAACGAAGTGCTTAATCTGGGGTTAAACCCCAAAATTGTATGCACTAGGAAGAAACCTAATTCTGGTTTGTTAATTTTGACACTTAAGTGAGTATAGGACTAGATCTAACCGTTTTCGTCGATAGGTTAGTATACTTAGTGCCTTAATAACCAAGTATATGAATGTGACAGGTTATACAGAAGACTGAGGAGCATAACCTTCCTTAATACTTAGCATTCGTGGACAACGAGAATGCTTTCGATTCGGTCAAACCTGGGCTGTACTACAGTCTCTCCAGCAGTGCCAAGGAGACTGCCGCTATATCGAAGTACTGAAGTGTTTGTACGAGAACGCCACTATGTCAGTCCGCCTCCAGGATCGGAGCTCGAAGCCTATTCCACTGCAGCGGGGTGTCAGACGAGGGGATATTATTTCCCAAAAACTGTTCACCGCTGCACTGGAGGACGTTTTCAAGACTCTGGACTGGAGAAGTCTAGGCATCAACATCAACCGCGAGTACATCACTTCATCTTCGATTTGCTGATGATATAGTAGTCTTGACTGAGAGTTTGGAGGACTTGAGTACTATGTTCGATGCGATGGAGTAAAGCCTCCGAGCGAGTTGGTCTAAGGATGAACATGGATAAGACAAAGATCATGTAAAACGTCCATGTAGTACCAACTCCCATTTCAATCGGACACTTTACGCTCGAAGTTTTGAAGTTGTAGTCGATTACGAGTATATATACCTAGGATAGACGACAGTCTGTCCTAGGTATCCTAGGTATCCTACCTAACTGGACACATCGTTGAATCCGACTCGGCTGGCCAGCATTCGGAAGGCTACGGCACATCTATCCGTCCAATATTCCGCAGTGTCTCAAGACGAGAGTCTTTGACCAGTGTGTGTTGCCAGCGATGACGTATGGCACGGAAAGGTGATGGCTTACTATGGGCCTCATGAGAAGACTCAAAGTCACCAAAGGGTTTCTCTGCGTGATCGCATCAGAAATGAGGCAGCATAATGTTGTTTTCTATAATTTCGTATGCCATACTCATTGTTTACCATATTATATTAATTATATGCCAGAATCTTTGTTTTCTATAATATCAATATCAATAATCTCATTCTCAATAATCATTGTAGTCCATAACTATCACATGCCATAATGTCATTTGCCGTCCATCTCAACCTCCATAATATTCATATGTAATAAAGTTGGTAAGTATTGCAGTGTCTAAAATTAAAAAAAAAACCTCGAACCTATCCGCGATCCGAGTCGGTTTTGCCACTAAGTCCCTGTTCAAAGGATGGGCTTCAAATAAACTTTTCTCTGAGATTAACCAATGCCAAGATAGTGGTGTATCGTAGGCAGTAGGGAACAGGTGCTTAGTGGCAAAACCGACTCGGATCGCGAATAGGTTTTTTTTTTAATAAAAGAGCGGATAATGCATGTTTAGTATGGCCTTCAAATATTCTATTAAATAATATTATTGCAAACAATAATATGTAAAACAATACGTAGCATTCGTATCATTATGACATCCAATATTCGGGTAAACAAGAGTATGTCAATTAACTATTATGGTAAACGAAACATTCGGGCAAATGAAATTCGGGCAAGCGAAGTTCGGGCAAATGATTATTATAGTATACTAATGTCGGGCAAACAATAGACAACCAATAAGCTCATATTTAGAATTCCATAATGAGGTAGTTATGGTGGTATTGAACTGGTATGGGCATTTTTATATTTTCAACTTCCATATTACCACATAGACTATTGTGGTAAACGAAACGACCATTCACAGTTTAGGATTTTTCTGCCGTCAATGACCATTCTCAATTTAGGATTTATCCTGCCGTTAGGTAATCAATCTTAAATGCGCTTAACCATTAAAAGGTTCCCTTCGCAATCAAAATATGTCGCGTTCCGAACAAAGTAGGTACTTTAGCTTTGAAAGATGAAAGACGTATCAGAGCATTCACTTGAATGGAGCCAGTATTCCTTAACTAGCCTTCTCTTTCTCCTAAAACGCTTTTACATTTCATCCAAATCAACACCTTGCTACCTTACGTTAAAATTAAATTTCTCATAGCATATTTATGGAGATAAGAGGTTCGGATAGTTGTTTCCAGTATTGGAAACCAGCGTACTCAGCTTAAGGCTTTCACACTCCGAACTAATGCTTTCCCAAAGTCGGAAAGATGCAATATGCAGTTCTGCCTTTCAAAAATTGTAAGACATGAGTTATATTGGATTGAAGACATTAAGTCGTTTTTAGTAGAATATAATAGAATAAAAAAACTTTATTTAACATCACACAATTCAAGTTACATGGGAACCTTAAAAGTAGACTTAATATTATAAATTTAAAATTAACCTTACAGGTATCATTATGTGATGTTAAAAAGGGGCTTGCCTCAGCATAATGTTACAGTAGTAAGGCCACTGCAACGCCGGTTTTCAGGCAGACCCTGGGAACTATATTAATCCATTTTAGATCGCTGTTTGTCGGGAACAAAATGTCTCAGTTTGTGTGTGCGCATGTGTGTGAGTGTGAGTGTGTGAGTGTGAGTGTGTGCGTATGTGTATGAATGACTTGAAATACGGAGTATGTGATATTGTCTCATAGGAATATGAGAAGGTAATAATATTCTATGTTTGGATATGCACTGTAAACAAGTTTGGTATGTAAACAAATTACTTAACTCTAATGTAAATTCATATATGAATTTAAATATTAGGGTCATTACATATATTAAATATAAAATTGTTATCCAATTAGTATCATATCTCTTTGCCAGGATAATCCTAGTTCAGGCGCATTTAATCAATTCCCCTAACATGTAACAGTGCAAGCACAATTTAACGTAAGCAATAATGTTTTTTTCAATAAATAATTCTTATTCTATTCTATTCTTATTCTATATATGAAGGCACAGCTCGACTGCCAGGAGGAAGTGCCTGCTGTATTTGCGTAAGATATCGTTTCAGATGTAATTTGAAATTGCCGAAGGTTACATTTCTTGAGTGGCGGAGGTATGTTATTCCAGCACTTAGTGGCAGTGTATTTAAAACTAGTAGCGTTGAGTATTCTTGCGAATTGACAAAGCCCAACGCAATAGAAATGTGTGTTAAAGACTTAATTAAACGTTTGGTGCCGCATTTCATAAGAGTAATCGAAGATTTCGGTCCTTGTCCGTCCAGATATACCTACAATTTACAGATGTTATTATTTAAATTATTGCAACTATTTTACAGTTGTATTGAAGAATAATCGAAATATTCGGTATTGTTATCCGGAAACATAGATACTTCGGAGTCAGAGATAACGCATCAAAAAAAGTTAAAATTCGTTCAGTGGAAATACATAGATGCACGCCTTTATTCCCAAAAGGGGTAGGCAGAGCACATGAAACTTCTGTTCCAGTGTCACTTTTAGCATAAATAAGGGTAGGGTATAAGAGATCGACAAAATGTGGCGCCCACAACACACTTCAACCTTGCTCCTTTAGTCGACTTTTAGTTCAGTGTTTTTAATAAAAAATAATGTACTACCCAATAATTGGCGTCCTTTATATCTCTGTCTCTTTTTTACTCATGAATAAAGAAAGAGAGAAAGATAGATGGACGCATATTATCGGGCCGTGCATTAACCGGCACCTGCCTGGAGATAATTACAGTCTGACGTTATTAGGCAACTAGTGACAGTGGTTGGAGAATGAACGACGCGGCGTTATGAAACGGTGACGTCACAGAGTGACAGAGATCACTGATTTAACTAGCTAAAAGTAAAGCCTATACCCTCACACCATATATATGTATACACAATTAAAATGACAATAAAATTGTAATCAACTATAATTGGAAATAGAGTTTGTTTTGTTTTAAAATCGTACAAAACAAAACAAATGCACTCTGTTCCAATTTAGAATGGTATCTCATTGAAAAGGAGGCCTTTTATTGGGGGGCGGTGGGGGACAGGCCTACCACGGCACCTGTAACGTGGTTTGGGCAAGAGAGGAGACGTCAAAAAGGTCGCATCGTTTCGGTTAAGCAACCTAACAATGAAAAACTGGGCCCCAAAATGACACTGCTCCATACACTAATAATTCAGCTAATGTACAATACATTAGAATACTATCATTTATAGTCAAAAAATCCTGTTACAAACTGTCAATTTACTAAACGGATCTACAGTTCCAGTGACGTCACTCATGTGTGTCACTCGCCATATTTGTTTGTACGTGGTTCGTCCCTAGATGTTATAGAGTTGCCTAAGATTTGACTTTAGACAGGAGTGACCTCACAAGACGATGATTGTGGAAATAAAAGACGTTCCGTTTCACATTACTTCAAATCATAATTATTGTTTGTAATTAGTATTAACTAAAGTAAAAACGTTTCAGTAGCTATTATTTTATGTCTTTTCAACATTTTGGTCACAAAATAATGGTAAATATTATATTACGTCACACCTGGCCATAATGTGTAATGTTACCGCACGCAGCTCATACGGTAAAACTTGCATTATGGCCAGGTGAAGACGTAAAATTGTGTACTCACCACGGGCAGTAAAAAAGAAAGCCCTCTATCGCATCGCTCACTCGCCTGCGGCTCGGGTCACAAATACCTGCGATTTCGGGGTTTTTGCTTTTACAGCCCTTGGTAAGTAATGTAATATTGTAGCTGCATCCTCCCTATTTAAAATAATTACCACACGCTATCCCTATTTCAGGAAAAATCTCAACAGCGTGTTTCAGGATTGAGCATACACGTAACAGCGACATCTAGTGGCTAGTTGGCTGATTATAAAATCTTAATTATGGTCATGATTGATGAAGCGGGCGACCATACGGCATATTCGTGGAAGTGACGATGTCAATGCATTCTGCTAAGTTGCCATTCACTGCAGAACCCCGCCTAAATGAACTGAATAATTAAATCAAATAAAGCAATATAATACAAACTAAAGTAGTCACATAAACGTTAACGAGCCCTAAATTCCCCAAGCACCGACTTCTATGCAAAATATACGCTTAAATTCAACGGTGTCTCGACATAACGCTATAATCATGCCAGTTTGGCATTTAATGGTCGACTTAGGTCGTTTAAAAGTTGCTTTAAAGCTTCTATATGACGTTTTTGTCCTGTACGGTGCGAACAAGTGAGTCGAGTAACGAGTGGCCGTCGCCAGCGAAATCAAATTGACCTCCTAGCGAGCAACGGAGTAGTTTAGTAAGCAGCAGTAGCGCACCCCCGTACAAGCCGATTTCCACCGGCTTGGCCAAAAATTATTTCTTGGCAAGTCTATAGTTATATACCTACTCTAAATTCTTTCATAACTTTTTTTGCTCCGGGTTGCCCAACGAAAATTTTAACGCGCCGCCACGAGCAAGCAGTAATACCAAATTATTTTAATTGGTGGGTATTTAAAGTTTTTGTGTACGTTATTTTCGTAGCAGTTTGCAACATTGTTCATGATAATAAAAATAGCGTAATGTTATACTTACTCATACCTTACCTTATCACTTTCATACATCACAGCCGTAATGAAACACGTATAATACAGACTGACCACTACTAGAATATAGTATGACATACACAAACATTGAAAGATTGCACTTGCCGAACCGCAGGTTGAAACACAAATAAAAACATAAGTCGAAACATAGAACTTTAACTAAACCAAAATGTAATAAGTTTTAATAAGCTGTCGCCTGCATCCAAACAATGAACCCCCACTTCTTACTAACATTATGATTAAAAGTTCAATGAACTCACTGCAATGGTTTCGTCATTCATTGTTCATCTTCTAGAATAATTGATTCATTATTAAGTGCGGTTTGTGTCGAACCTCCTTTTAAGCTCGTTACACTCGACGCATTTAAAACATCTAGCGGCGGCAGACTTATAGTATAAATAAATAAAAAATTAACAATTATTAACCTAACAATTTCTCACTATTATAAAAAGATAAAATGCTGATTAAATTATTGAATAATCATTTTTTCTACATGTTGAACACATTTTTGTACGCACTCCTCAAACCTATGCTTGAGTTTTTCGTAAATCGCTTTGCCGGAAACCACTCTACTTCCATCCTCATCCTCATCCTCCTAGCGTTGTTCCCGGTTGTGCCCCTAAAGGAGCCCGGGGTCCGCTTTGACACCTAATCCCAAGATTTGGCATAGGCACTAGTTTTACGAAAGCGACTGCCATCTGACCTTCCAACCCGGAGGGAAAACTAGACCTTATTAGGATTAGACCGGTTTCCTCACGATGTTTTCGGAAACATGGAAACACGGAAACCACTCTACTTCCACCATAAAAATATACCACCGGGACTCACCCCTAACGTTTACCACCGGGGCTCACCCCTAACGTTTACCACCGGGGCTCACCCCTAACGTTTATCACCGGGGCTCACCCCTAACGTTTACCACCGGGGCTCACCCCTAACGTTTACCACCGGGGCTCACCCCTAACGTTTCTAACAATATCCTCCCCCCTTAATTACATCTTCTCAGTTCTCGCATAATCTAAATCTGACCCAATGACTTTGACACCCTCTAAATCCTCTATATTAAAAGTGTGAACAGCAATGTGTAAATTAGACACAAACAATATGGCGCCTAAACTTAATAAGTTCGAGCGTTCCAATTGCCGGAGTCAGAGGTCCGAGCAGCCGGGTACGCACCGACCATAGCATGATTCCTACGGTTTGTTTTGGATGCCACTCGAAACAGATTTTAAAGAGGAACGAATGTTTGTGGTCCCATACAAACATTCGTTCCTCTTTAATTACAATTAAAGGGCAAAAAAATAAAAAATAAATGAAAAAGTCGGACCTCGCTGGCGGCAGTCACCAAAAAAAATTGTAAATTGTTGTTTTGGTCGTGAAATACAATTGGTGCATACAATTCTTTTTTATTTAAGTGTAAGATCGTATTGGCAGTATTAAATTTAGTCGTGTCTATAAAAAACATTTTTTTCTGAACTTTAAGTTCCATATCTTTTTAAGATTTTGTTTAAATATTGCAATTTACACTTTGCAATACTTAGATGGTTTACTACTGATATAGCAGAACTATGTTATGAATTTTAACATGAGGAAACTACCCTATTTATAATTTTATACGCTGTGCTGTAGCGATTACAGGCCGATTGTTTGTGGGCAGGCAGCGCGTGTGGTGAATTTCATCCCTTGGGGAGCTGAATTTTGGGATTAAAAGTGACCTATATTATATGATATAGGTATGATACTTAATCATTACTTACTTAATTGCATAAATAATAATAATAAGTATAAAATAACACACATAATTCAGACATAATCCAGCTTAAACTGTATCTATGGCAAATTTCGCTTAAATCCTAACGCAAATTAAAACTAAGAAAAAAACTAAAAAAAAGGTTGAAGTTAATGTCAGAATTCTTTCGTATACGTCGTCCAGTTCTCCTCAATGGGTCGCATTTCTCAACCGATTCTCGTGAAATTTTGTGAACAGGCTCGTTACTTATATAGAATTTATTTACAGCTTCAGATTATCCAAATAAAAAATACATATAAAAGGTCAAGCTCGCGAGTTCTACCGCTCACAGAGCCGCATGTAATATATTAGTAGGAAAAAATGGTTATGATGCCGCTGTCCGGTCGGTGTACACCCGACACAATGTCAAAGGTCCGCGGCTATGACGTCAGTACGAACAATACGACAATTATGACCATATTTGCATTATTGTCGCGAGCATTGTCTGCGATGCGAAATGATCGCGCTCATTCATGATCCGTAATCATAATGTTTCCTAACGATGATGTGCCATTCAGAGCTTATGACGGCGTGTACGAGTACCTTAGGTATTGTAGGACCGCCGGAGTTTATATCTATTTGCACTAGTCAATCTGGAAGCAATACGCTGCTGGGCACGTAAAGGCTTGAAAATTAATGCGAAGAAATCGCAGGCGATTGTTAGTGGGAGTTAGAAAAAAAAAGACCGGGTTGCACTCCGGGAGTGCCGGCAGAAGTGAAAACATGAATATTTTGACATTTCGAATCGACGAATACCGTAGCGACAGAAGTAAACTATTTCAAATTAGCGCGTGAGAACTTATTGTGTGTCGGCCGAACGGGAAAGCGCCGCGGATTGCATGGCGTTTGCGCCCCTTTTCTCGCTAACTCGAATGGCACAGTCAGTCTCGTACTACGGCATGGCATAATGAATGGGGCCATATAAAATAAATAATATAAAATAAAAAAAATATAAAAGGCCTTTATTTCATTTCAAGTTAACAGGATTAAAATATATAAAGTTTTTGTCTTGTATATAAAAAAAATAAATCTGTAAAGTTAGTAAATGAAATTTTTATATTTGTTTTTATTGCTTGTTAATCTAGTTTCTTGTATCTTATAATTATTATTTTTACTTTTTTTTTAATTCTACGAACTATATTTATTCTGAATGAACCCCTAAGCGGGTATATGCCTCCTGCAAAAGATTCCACCTTTCTCTGTCTTGGGCTATTCGTGTCCAGGAGGAGCCAGCAGTGCCAACGTTGTCGTCTTCCCACCTTGTGAAGGGTCTTCCCTTGCGCCGTTTTCCTTTTACGATGTGATTTTTTTGGTGACGCGCTACGTGTCTTGCCCATTTCCACTTTTGTTTTCGGGCGAAAGTTAGAGCATCAGTAGCTTTTGTGACGCTACGTATCTTTGTACGTCTTATTTTTTGTTTTTTTTTCAGATTGATTGAGCATGCTGCGCTCTAATCCCCTTTACAGAATACAGAATACAGATCTTTATCGGTAAAAAATACATTATATTTTTTTTTCCATTTGCTGGAGCCTTCGGGAATCAATAAGTGAAACATTAGACTGTATTATACATAGGTTTAATTAGAAATTACATAGGTAAGTACGATTGCGGTGCGAGCGCGGCGGAAAAAGAGCATGAAGTTATTTTGTTTTTTATGCTGGCCATATATCAAAGATGAAAACCCAAACATTTTTTTAAATTCCGTCTGATGCCTTTCCCTTGGCTCTTCCAAAGGGTTACAAAACAAGAAAAGTACGATAAAGTGCATCAAAATCTACATACAAACATATCTACAAATATCATGTAACAGGCATAGGTCTTGTTTAGGCACTGGTCCCACCGCCGGCTAGTAAGCTAGAAAAGTTGGGCGAGTAACGGTTCATTGCGCGCTGACCAGGCACAGCTGATCAATCGACCTTTACAGATCCGCAATGTAATGCTACTCGCCCAACTTTTCTAGCTTACTAGCCGGCGGTGGGACCAGTGCCTTACACCGATTTTTTTTTTTTAAACCGACATTAAAATGTCTTGCCAACTTCCTTCATGGTTTCCCGAAACATATCGTATTACATCGATACAGGAATATTCCGCTTTCAGAGTCCATTAGCATCGACGGAAACCGGCATGTTGTAAGAGTTTCCGGGTAGTGACGGAGCACCGGAAGATCGGGGCGTCGAACGGCCTTCCATCGGACGACGACCTGGTGAAGGTCGGAGTAAACTCAATGGCAGAAAGTTCCATGAACACCCTAGTGACTTCACTCCACCGACGAGGAGAGCTGAAGTGGGACAATTAGACACTTAAAATGCTGGACGGGTAATGGACATTTTCTGGTCTACCGTTCACACTTTTATAAACTTGTATAATGTTTTGTAAGGAAATGAAATTTTGTGTACCGTCTCTCCCCGTTGACAACTTGCTGAGGCGTCAGTCACCTGAGACCACGGCCGAAAAACCCGATGAAACGTCAGAAATAAATGAAAATAAATATCGCAGTATCGGCGTGCAAAGTAATCTTTGGACGGGCCGCTTGAAAAGAAGCGGGAAGTCGTTGTTATTGCTGGATGCTATCGGCGATATAACAGGTAGTTTTTGTTTTATGTTGCTTACCCAGTATCGTGTGTCCTGTCAGATAATTCTATACTTATCACCCAAGTGCCAAAGGAGAGGAGGGTTATGTTTTTCGAGCGTATGTATGTATGTATGTCTCATTCTTAGGCTCACCCTGCAGTCTAAACCATTTCACGGATTTCGACATATGAGGATTCCTTTTAATCGTAAGAGTGACATAATCTATAATATTTGTAAAATAGTAGTTGGGTTTTTGGAAAAATCTTTTGTTTTGACTTGTTTTAGGAAGGAAGGAAGTTTAGAGGCCACTGTAGAATCGGGTCCATTGACGCTCTCAGCTACTCAGAAAAGTTTAAATGGCGATGGGCTGGACACGTAGCGAGGCTTAGCGATAATCGCTGGACTACAAGGACATCATGGGCAGGTCCACTAGGACAGAGAACAGTCGGGTAAAAAGAGGAAGACCAAACGCACGCTGGGCCGACGACATCATAAAAGTAGCAGGCATTCAATGGCCGCGAGCGGCAGAGAATAGAGAGTACTGGTCATCTCTAGAGGAGGCCTTCACCTTTCATTTAGAGGGTTCTTGCTAACATAACTACGTAATTAATTAAATCAATATTATTATTATTTTATTATTATTGTTATTATTAACTTATAATTATTTAACTATTATTATGATTGTGCTATGAATCCTATTCATATTTTTAATAATATTATTTCTTAAAATGAGAATAGAATTAATTATATTACTTATATGGATTACTTTTACTAAGCATCTAAATAATCAAGGTTTAACCATATTATTTTTATTGTTTTTTTTTTAATGCACGAAAATTTGTAAAATGTATTTAAAATTGTGAACAATTATGCATGTACATTATTATTGAAATTGAAATTGTACTATGAATAAGCAAGAATTAAAAGGCTTTTTTTATTTTATCTATTAAATATATCGTCTAGTACCCATAACATTAGGCATTGAGTTTACTATGGGACTTGTGTAAGATTGACACCAAATATTTATTTATTTATTTATCACTATGTTGATATCATTTTGAAATGTAGAATATAAGTATCAGATTGAGCTCTATATTCCTCGTAAAAAGTAAGTTTCCCTGCCATCAAATTCATTTTATTACCACCCAAGTTCAAGCCATAAAAGAACCAAAACAAAAAGCTATCGTTTCTCCCATGTCTCACCACAAACTTTTATTGCCGTTTGAATTATTGTCACACGACCATACTATTTTGAGTTCATTCTTGCCAAAACCCATAAACAGCGTCTACAAAACCGGTACCTATCGCACTACTAAGATTACGATTGTTTGTACCTTTTTGGAACGAAGTATTCTCTGTAGAATAAAGTTCAAATTATATTGCATATTTCGTTGAAAATACCATCAAGTCGGTACCTTTGTATATCTGTCGATAACTTCACTTCTGTGGTTGCACTTACTTGAGCAGAAGCTGAGTGCACGCTACTCCGAAGGCGTCATTCCTTTCAAGTTCTTATCAACTATCCCGCTCCTCTACTTGAAGTGGGAACTAGATGCAGAAAGCGGTTTCGCAGCGAATTCTAGATACATTGGATGAATAAGCAATGAGACATCAAAAGGCGAGGACAGCATTTCGAATCGCGCCAACGCTCGAATTTGTAAATGAAAACAGAACAGCTCTGAAATTCTAATGCAGACTCGAGGTTTGTTGTTACAGCTCCCAGTCTCAATTTTACGACTTTCATTTCATTTCAAACCTGTCTGATTAGCATTGCGTCGCGTTCACACACATAAGACTATACATTTACGTGAGAGGGAGCGCATGAAACAAGACGATTCATGTCACTTCGATTCATCAGTCACGCGTTTCGGAATAGCGCACTGGTAGACGAGCGAAGTTATTAGGTTCGTAGGTAACTTCACTCACACTCACAGTAAGTTTAGTAAAGCATTTAAAGCGAGTTGGACCATACGCTTACAGACCGATGGACGTTAAATATGGCGCCGGCAGCTGTCATTCCATAGAAACTTTTAAAACTTTCTATACAAACACGATTACAGATCGTTTGCTGCAACTCATCCTTGGTAGCATTAACACTCCGTTTTAAAAAACCTTGCGCTTCTGAGACGTTTCCTTTGAAAACGAAGTGTTGGAATGTGCATGTAAAATTTAACATCTTTGCAAGGTTTTGCTCCACATATCCGAACAGGTATAGTATGGCATAACGCCCACAATGGTACATTATTGCAGGAGCCGGAAAAAATGATATAGGGTTAGGGTATACAAGGCTGGAAATCCCTTTTAGCGCCGGGGTACAGTGCTTTTCTCAAACGAAATTAAAAAAGAACTCCACAGTTTTTTGACTGCAAGCGTTTTTTGGCGTCTCACTAATTGTATTGAAACAAAAGCAGGTCGCTTTGCAGGCTTAAGAGGAAACACAACGGCCGTTTTTCCATAGAAACGTAGTCCCCTGTAGAGCAATATTGTTTTTCCATAAATCTATGGCTACTATTCACATGTTCCTGTTTTCCTTTTTTTCATAAATTTGTTCTTAAAAGAGATATTAACCTTCAAAAACCTAAAAAAATGCCAGATTTTCCGCTGTGTTCAAACATCCAGAAAACCATTTTGACTAGATTATTAAAAAAAAGGAAAACATAGGAACACGGCCAAAGCCCAAGCAAAATAAAAAGAATAGTTAAATAGGTCAAGTTTTGGAGAAGAAATCAGGGGACTACGAAACGTTGATTTTATGTACTTTTAATAGGTATTTTCGGTCCAAGCTGCAGTTGTCTCTATCGCGCTCTGCGGGGGGAGGCTTGAGGTTAGCGCGACAGCAATACATTTTACAAATACCTACTTCTCAATTATCTTGACCTTAGTGTTTCCTCTTAAGGCCTCCAATTTTTAATGCCATTGCGGATCTCTCATCTCACGTTGCCCGAAACGTGATACTCGAAACCTAATTCATTACATATCCTTTTGGGGGATAATGCTGTTCGCGTCCGTGTGCTTTAGCTCTAGATACCCACACGTGTCCCCTGGGTAGCGCTAAATGAACAGCCCCTTTTAAGAGAGTTAGGGCCTAGCGATATGTCATCTCGCTTGAATCTGGAGCGGCCCACCTGGGGCAGTACCTCCGCCTTGCAGAAAGATCACAGCTATAATAGCACTGCCGCTTACTCTGTAGGTATGTTGTGTTGTGTTCCTGATGGTGAGCAAGGTTTCCAAAGCTCCAAACCCCCTGCCCCCTTTCCTAATGATGATGATGGCGCAGTTAAATAAGCTACCCCAGGAGGGTACCAGCTGCGCTAGCGTTGGAGAATCCCTCTCTGGGCCTCCATGCTCAGGTAACACTTTACCTTAGCGTGGACGCCGAGACCGCCCCAAATCGTACTCTGGGGGGGGGCAAAACCGCGCTCAATCGTCTGCCATCCATCCGAGGCAAGAGCAAGGCATCCCCTGCCACGCTGGCCGTGGATTTCTGCAACATCAGAGGGCTACATTCTAACCTCAATGCTGTCCACCATCACCTCGAGACAGAGAAACCGGCCTTGCTCTTTTTGACCGAAACGCAGATATCATCTCCAGCGGACACTAAATACTTATCCTATCCTGAATACGAACTGGAACACCCCTTTTTGCCCAGGGCCGGGGTATGCGTGTACGTTAGAGATGATATCAGCTTTCGCCGCCTCAGCAACCTTGAAGGTAGGGACCTTTCCACCTTATGGCTACGTATAGACAGCGATGATCATCCCCGCGTCTATTCGTGCCTGTATAGGTCCCATAGTGGCGATGCCGAAACTGACCGACTCTTGGAGCAGCTCCAAACAGCGGCAGACTCCGTGCAGATGCAGATCCCATCCGCAGAGACGATCTTAACGCGCGTTCTTGGCGATTTTAACGCTCATAATGCCGAATGGCTGGGCTCCAGCAAGACTGATCATGCGGGGAGATCTGTATACGACTTCGCTTTGGCATATGGCTTGACACAATTGGTTACAGCGCCTACGCGAATCCCAGATGTCAGCCAAGAACCTTCCCCGTTGGACCTTCTGCTGACTTCCCATCCGGTTGACTACTCTGTCTCCGTCGAAGCCCCACTCGGTTCTTCGGATCATTGCCTGATCCGGAGTGCTGTGCCAATCACGCGCCCGCCGCGCCGGCGAGTTGCCTGTACCCGCCGTGTGTGGCACTATAAGTCAGCAGATTGGGACGAGATGCGGTTGTTCTTTGCATCCTATCCATGGAGGCAGGTTTGTTTCACGCCGGATGATCCTACCGCCGTTGCTGATTCTGTGGCTGACGTGGTGCTGCAGGGAATGGAGCTTTTCATACCATCCTCTGCAGCCCCCGTTGGTGGCAAATCCCAACCTTGGTTTGGTCGCTCTTGCAAAGCGGCCTCTCGCCGAAAACAAGGGTGTTACCAAGCCTGGGTAAATGTGGCAGCGGTACGAGATGTAAAAACCAGTGCATTAAAAAAGGAGTTCAACTTTGCCTCTAGGTCCTTCAAAAGAGATATTGCTAAAGCGAAGTCCTTGCACATTGGTAGGATTGGCGAGAAATTAGAGCGCCTTCCTTCGGGAACTCGTGCGTTCTGGTCTCTTGCCAAAGCTATCCAGGGGAATTTCTGTACGCCATCTTTTCCACCTTTGCACATGGGTAACGATTCCTTGGCCCACGATGCTAAAGACAAAGCCGATTTTCTTGGCAAACTCTTTGCATCCAACTCGACTTTGGATGACGGGGGAAACGCGCCGCCGATCATCCCGCGGTGTGAAAGTTCTATGCCAGATGTCCTGTTCTGCCAAACCTCAGTGCGTAGAGCTCTTCTTTCCCTCGACATTCATAAGTCGAGTGGGCCTGATGGAATCCCCGCGATTGTGCTAAAGATGTGTGCTCCTGAATTAACACCGGTCCTAACGCAACTTTTTCGTGGAAGTCAGCTTTGGTGCACCCGATCCCTAAAAAAGGCGACCGCTCAAATCCGTCCAACTACAGGCCAATAGCTATAACCTCCCTTTTCTCCAAGATAATGAAGGCCATTATCAATCGCCAGCTGCTTCGGTACCTAGAGGACTACCAGCTGCTCTGTGACCGACAGAACGGTTTCCGTGGGGGTCGCTCGGCTGGTGATCTTCTAGTTTACCTGACACATCGGTGGGCGCAGGCAATCTAGACAAAGGGTGAGGCATTGGCAGTTAGTTTGGACATAGCGAAGGCCTTTGATCGAGTTTGGCACAAAGCACTTCTAGCAAAACTTCCATCCTATGAGCTCCCAGAGAAATTATGCGAGTGGGTCAGCAGCTTTTTAGCAGACAGAAGCATAAAGGTCGTAGTCGACGGTGAATGCTCTGACTCCATGTCTGTAAATGCTGGTGTCCCCCAAGGCTGTGTGCTATCACCCACGCTGTTCCCCCTGCATATTAATGACATGTTGCAAATCAGCGGCATTCATTGTTATGCGGATGATAGTACGGGTGATGCCTTTTACACCGGCCGTGCCAATATTTCTCGGGAAAACGTCATTGAGAGTCGAAACAAACTTGTGTCTGAAATTGAGTCTTCGCTAAAAGAAGTCTCAGAATGGGGCCGACTTAATCTAGTCCGTTTTAACCCCACGAAGACACAAGTTTGTGCATTTACCGCAAAAAAGTTAGCGTTTCCGGAATCTCCACGATTTGAGAGCACTCCCCTAGCAGCCACAGCCAGCATCGGTATCCTTGGCGTCGACATTTCGAAAGAAGTCCAGTTCCGCGGCCACTTGGAGGGTAAGGCCAAATTAGCCTCGATGAAGCTCGGTGTGCTCAACAGATCGAGACAGTATTTCACGCCGGCTCACCGCCTACAGCTCTATAAGGCGCAGGTCCGTCCACATATGGAATACTGTTGTCATCTGTGGGCAGGGGCTCCTCAGTACCAACTCCTCCCTCTAGACCACATTCAACGGAGAGCGATTCGAATTGTCGGCTGCCAGCGTGTTTCCGATCAGCTTGATCCCTTAGCACTGCGTAGAGATGTAGCCTCGCTTTGTATTTTCTACCGCATGTACAATGGGGAGTGTTCCAAAGAATTGTTCGGATTAATGCCCGCCGCTTCCTTCCTCCATCGCCCTACGCGTCAGCTTTTCCATTCTCACCACGTACATGGTTGGCAGTCCTCAACTGTGCGTTTCTCCCGAAACTTTCTGCCTCGCACAGCCAAACTCTGGAATGAATTGTCGCCTGCGGTATTTCCGGACCGTTACAACCTTCAAGCCTTCAAGAAAAGAGCGTACTCCCATCTTAAAGGCCGGCAACGCACCTACAACTCTTCTGGTGTTGTAAGTGTCCATGGGCGTCGATTATCGCTTACCATCAGGTGATTCGACTGCTCGTTTGCCTCCTATATCATAAAAAAAAAAAATGTGTCATACAAAAAGGCTCTGCCTACATATAATTACAGTGAGTAATGTATAAGTGTTTTCGTTTGACAGGTGAATAACTACACAAAAAAAATGCCATAACAGAATGATAATATTTTCGAAATAAAATTCAAAACGAACTAAAATGCATTTGGATTTCGACCCATTTTATCTGTAATAATTTTAATAACAAGCATCTTAATAGTGTGATCGATTTTAATGTATTTTAATCAAACTGACACCACGATTCATGCCGTGTACCTGCCTACTTTAAAAAAATAAGTTGGGCTGCAACTTGATATGTTTATCACATACAGCTAGTATGTAGTAGAGTAGCCCAACTTATTTGATTATTGAAAATACTATTTGATTTCCTCACACTATATCTGCCTCGGCGGGAATAGCAATTCGTGGTAATCAAGTCATCCACGAATTACTATTTCCCGGCCTCTGCAATAATGTACTATTTTCTTATGTTTTACCGAACAGCTCGTAATTTTGTGTTAACCTTGTAATACTGAATCTTGGCAGGCATAAGTCTGATATATCAAGTCTTATAGACACTATCGCTGGCACCAGAAATTGGGTATACCCGTGTAACAGCCAAATAATAAGGAAATAAGGAAAAAAATATCATTGGCTGGTTGACGCCGCAACTTCTGACCGCAGAGCGTTTCGAATTTCGAATAATAACCGTGTTCATTTGTTTAAGGGGCTCCCATGTTATGCCAATGACCTTGGATCTGAATCCCTTAGTTTTCTAATGTTTTTTGTAGCTTGTTATATTAAAAACAACGGCTTTAAGCAATATAGTATCCCATATTTACTTCAAAGTTCATTTTTTCGAGATATTTGGCATCAAAGTTGAACAATTTTAGGCCAAAAAACTGGACATAACTTTTGTGTTAATAAGTAAGATTATAAAAACGCATATCAAAATTATAGGTAAGTTCAGTATGTATGAGTAGGTATGAGTTTTGAGTGTATAAAAGTTTTAATGAGGATGAGATGTCGGGTTTTTTATTTTTACAGACATTTCTTTAAAAATGGATAATTAATTCTGTATTAACATTTTTCAAGTTATTCAATATCAAAAATGTTAAACAGGAATCAAACTTTCCCATATCTACACATGGAAAGCTAGCTTCAATAAACCGAGGACGAGTGTCGAAATGAAAACTACTAAATTTCGTTGCTTTTTGACGGGAGCCTATTGTTTAATAGGCTCCCGTAAAACCCGACATCTCATCCTCATCAAAACTTTTTAATTTGGAATTAATATTGTGCCAGCTTTTTTACAATATTGCATTCTACAATTTGGGTACGTACACACGTCCCTAGTCAATACGTAGGAAAAAAATTCTGAAGACGCCGGTCGTGTTCAAATATATTTGAACATCTTGTTCGCTATCGATCTCTGACATCCGGTCACGCGTAAGTAAACAAATATAGAGGCGTGTGTCACAGTACATATTTGTGTAAATAAAATTGTATGATTAATTTATTTATCGCAGAAGATTATTTATTGCAAAGGATTTTTTTTCGCTGGCAAATATAAGAGCATTAGCCTTTCAAAACGATCATCTCACTTGGCTTTGGCTGCTCCCCTTGAACTAACGGGAACTTTCTCAATACTTCCAATCTTGTAACTGATAATGATAAAGATATATAAGAGCTACACCGACCAAAATCTTACGCTTAATTTTACGAGTATGAATTTAGGAAACATATCACGGAAGCAAAATACCAGGGGCCGTAGACAAGGTAACAATCGACAAGCGCTAACGCCAATAGAAAATAATATAATTTACTTTAAAAACAAAGTTTTATCCGACTTCAATTTAGTACTCCTCCAAGCCACGAGAACATTTCCACATTTCTTTTCCAATTTACCACATAAACTGATTTCCGAGAGCAAATGCGTTAATTATCAGAGAAAGAAACCCAATCGCTGTATGTGGGCCGATAATATTTGAGGACTTCCGTCGATTCCACAAGGATCACCTTTGGCACTTCTTTTATAGCTTACCCTCGTAAATAATCGTAAATATGATTATTTTATAACACACCAATGTATAGGGTCATTTCGCTGGTAAGCGACCACCTAATTTCATGTGCCGGTTTACCCTCGTAAATAATCGTAAATATGATTATTTTATAACACACCAATGTATAGGGTCATTTCGCTGGTTTGCGACCACCTAATTTCATGTGCCGGTTAGCGACCACTCAGCTGAGTTGGTGAACAGAATAATACGAACGACCTACTTAAAACAAACGAACAGATGCCAACTGCGAGAAAATATACTATTACTAATTTACTTTAAAATTCGAATGACTTAAGTAACTCCTTTATGAAAAAACTTCTCAATTGAAATAAAGAGGTCAGTAGGTAAATTAACTTTTTTCAAACGATATGTAGGTAATTAGGTACACAACTTTAAAACTAATCGAACCGCAGATCGCAAACTTTTAGCAGCAACAGGTTATTTACGTAAAATAATTACGAAAAATTCCGAACAGCATCAAGCCGCACATCACAACTAGCCGCGCGCGCAAGAAGCACCGTGCCGTAAGTCCGCCTAAGTTTCAGCATTGCCACGGGTGCAGGTGGGGGGGCATGTCTCAGGGCAGGTCGCGCTCGCCGCGGGCAAGAAGCACCGTGCCGTGAAAAAGCAACTCTACCGTCCACGGAAAAAGGTTCAAATTCCATGCACCCGAAATTAAGTGCATTTCTTACCGGTTAACTAGTTATGTCTACTTAACTGCGATAGTTTTCCTTTTAAATTCATGATATGTACTACTGCCACGAATTTTTTCACGTCCCCAGTAGTAGCCATTTAGCCGGCAGGGGGGGGGGGGGGGGGGGGCACATGACTCGAACAAAAATTAGGGCTTTAAATCCCATTATCTCGCAAACGCATAACTGTGTTGAAAAATAGTTTTAGAAAACCCATAATTTTTCTGAACAAGCTATCCAACGATACCCCACACTATAGGTTTAACGAGAAAAAAAATACATCACCAACATACGTGTAGGGGAAGTACCAGAACCACAAACCAAAAAACAATACCAAGATTCATATATCTGGAAGTTAATTCGCATGCAAACACCAATTTTAATCAAAAAACCCCTGAAAGCTGAATTATGCAGCAAAAGCATCTGTTTCAAAAAGCTAGTGGTTATTTTTCTGCTGACATTTCACTTAAACCGGCTTTTAGCCGCAGGCGGCCTTTTATTCACAAAACAATGTCTACTCCTTTATAACTAGTGTCCAGTATATTTTGAACCTCACACAAGTTCTTCGTTTCTTCACAAGTACAGAGTCAAAACCAAAATAATAGTAAATTACTATAGAGGCCGGGAAGTAAGGGGTTGCCGGCCGAGCGTAGTGAGGCCGCATAGTTATGTATGAGGCTGCCAATCCTTTTCACGCCGAGGTATGTATAGTGCTTTTCTCAAAAATGCAATGAAATAAATAAATAAAACATTAATTTCATTGCATTCAACATTCGTTTCATGGCTGAACGCCGTGATGTTGTGCCACAAATTGTGGAATGGAAATTAAAAAAGACCATCTTGCCGGCCTAGGTCTCCAATTTTGTATGAAATGCCATTACGGATCTCTCGACTCGCTGCGCCCGAAACTGACACTTCGAAGCCCATTATGAAGAACACAACGTCAATATTTCATTGCATGTTTGAGAAAAAGTATTTAATATACTTTTACAAGTCAAAATCTATGTCTATTATAATATAAATCATACAATATTCAACATAAATCAGTTTTACACGTCAAACACTAAAAGAAAATACACAATTAACGAGGTTTTTTTTTTCATTTAATAGCTGCTAGGGAAAAACTTCTTTATAGGTCAATTCCTATTATATCTTTCACCTCGTCTTGTCATTTTGGGTATAGGGTTGTGGACTCCAATTTTATTATTACTCCAAAAGAAAGAAGGCTAAAAATATGCATGATGCCGAAGTTTAAATACAAATATCTTAATATATTACGGAGATACAACCGTTTTAATATTGCTTGATAGAGTGAGATAACGCTTGAGACACGTGACGTCACGGGTCTCGAGCGTCGTAACAAATGACAATCGTTTCATGTGAAGGTGCGTTTTACGGAAAAGGGACAGAGTATGTATACCCCCTTAAAACATTAGACACTTATAACTTAGTGTTCTTTCTTTCTTTGAGAAAATTCAACATTACTGATTATTTTATTTGGTATCACCATCCCTATTGGTAGTCTACGATCCTTAGCATAATATCGTCATTTTCGCCGTCATCTTTACTGTGGAAAAGTTACACGATTACTCTGCTAATCATGTCTGCAGAAACCTGGGTACGTCATTGAGATAAGATACATGTGGTCAGACCATTTCTCGGTAGGCTGTGAATGGCCAACAGAATTGTAAAACCGAATGTGGGAGCGAACTGAATAAACTGCGTGCCATATTAAAAAACTTACGTCATGGTTAGTGAAAATATGAGAGAGAACCCATCTGCGTCATTAAAAAGCAAATAATATGAGAGCCTATGTACCTGTATCAAAATCAAAATCAATTATTGAATCTGCAAATAGGCCACAATTTACATGTCAAACGATAATTTACAATAAAATAATAATAATATTACACTTTAATCATTTAACAAACTAAATGGCACAAATGAAAAAAAAAATATATATATTATCCATTACATTCGATATACTCGTATCAGAATTAACAAGAAGTTAAAATTAATTATTTATTAGTATCCCAGAGACGTAAAAGGTCTCCGAGCGTCCAAATACAATGAATAATAATTCTAATGTTCTTTAAAAGATCTCTAAGCGTCAAAAAAAGAACGTTAATGTAATATTGTCAGAGCTGTATACTATGTACAGGGTCAATAACAATAAAACTTGAGTACAGAATAATACGAAAATAATAATAAGAACACTAGTATTTCATTTAGGTAGTTACTATGCCCTTGCAATTATGAACAGTCCGGACTACACAAACAGCACCCGATCACGAATATGACGCATATCTCAGCCATCGCCTCCCCCAACCATATGTTAGGGAAGGTGACGACCCAATCAACGACGCCACCGTAAGCCAGTATGACATGTTCAATTGTTCAAGCCACCGGACATTGTTAATAGCAAAGATTAAAGCAACTTGTTCGGCGAGAAACAGCATTACATGCTCTTATGTTACATAATACAGTACAGTTATTTCAGGTAGATAGACTTATAATGATTACAAAGGTAATACGACAAGACAATCATAATCAAGTATACAACTGAACTTAATATCATCATCATGATCATATTGACCATCATCATATCATTTACACCAAACGGGACTTAATCGCGTATAATTAAATTATTTATTTACCTCACTGAGGTCTCCCGACGTTTCGGATGTGTTGCAACATCCGAGTGTGAGTGGTCACGGGACAACTCAGTCAGGTAAATAAATTATTAAATTATACGCGATTAAGTCCCGTTTAGTATAAATAATGTGTGAGAATCGTGAAAGTTTAAATCAATATATCATCATATCAGCCGAAAGACGTCCACTGCTGCATAGGCCTCCCCCAAAGAGTGCCAAAGTGACCGGACCTGCGCCACCCGTATCCAGCGGATTCCAGCAACCTTTACCAGGTCATCAGTCCACCTTGTGGAGGGCCGACCCATGCCGCGCCTTCCGGTACGTATCCAGTTAGGTAGGTCCAACTTCGAGAAAGAGGTCAATCGTCGAATCCGACTCGGCTGGGCAGCGTTCGGGAAGCTACGGCACATATTTTTGTCCAATATTTCGCAGTGTCGAATAGACAAGAGTCTTTGACCAGTGTGTGTTGCCAGTGATGACATATGGCACTGAAACGTGGTCGCTTACTATGGGCCTCATAAGAAGGCTCAAAGTCACCCAAAGGGCTATGGAGAGGGCTATGTTGGGAGTTTCTCTGCGTGATCGCATCAGAAATGAGGCTATCCGCAGCAGAACCAAGGTAGCCGATATAGCCTTCCGAATCGCTAAACTTAAGTGAACTTCATATATTCAACAAAAAATATTTCGTTTCGCGCGTTGGGACATGCGCGTTAGGATACGATTCAACTACCATCATCCCCCTAGCGTTATTAACGTTTGTGCCCTAAAAGAGCCCGGAGTCCGCTTTGAAACCTAATCCCAAGATTTGGTATGCCAAAAACAAACCCAAGCGACTGCCATCTGATCTTTTAACCTAGAGGGGAAACGAGGCCTTATTGGGATTTGACCGGTTTCCTCACGATGTTTTCCTTCACCGGAAAGCTAACGGTAAATATTCCACACATAAGTACCGAAAAACACATTGGTACGAACCGGGATTCGAACCCACGACCGCCGCATGACAGCCACTTGCCTGAATCACTAGGCTACCGTAGCTTCCAAATTTTCAATAATTTCAGCATATTTCTACCAAATCTTAAGATTAACACAACAGTCGTCTGTTTTTGACCCATACAAAAAATTACATTTAGATCTACCTAGCGTAGGTCCTGCTTTGAATCTAGAGCAGTTTTGATTCTGATAGACTAAATTAAATGCTGCCACGATATATATATTTTTTTAGGGTACCTCCCCTACACCTAAAGCGGGGATGTAATTTTTTTATCTCGTCAAACCCATGATGTGGGGTATCGTTGGATAGCTCGTTCAAAAATATTATATATTAGTGGGTGTTACGTGTGACCTCTTTCTCGAAATCAGGCCTACCGAAATGGAACGTTTGTCTTAGGAATATACTCGAGGGTGTATCCCCATGCTATATATATGTAACAACTGACGTAAAGTAAATAGGTTACATCACATTGATGTCAACAAAGAAACTGACATGCGGACAGTTTTCCGCTACACTCGCCACAGGGCATTCACAATAAACATTATAACTCACCTCAGGGGAACCAATATTAACTCTTTCCAGACACAGCAACGCCACGTGTGCTTTGCTGTAACGTATATCAGCACTTTGACTCCTATCCGGGTCATGGGACTTTAATAGATTAAAGATGAATCACATCACAGAGTACAACATGCCGAGTTTAACCCGAGCACATACATTGGCGCGTGGTGCCGGCAACCGATGACACCCGATAAAATCAGGTTGGAGACATAATGTAGCAAACAACTTGACCCCGTTCAACGATTAAGTAGCGAAATAATGTGACTCTGACAAACACCTAATCCTTGCATTTTCATCTACCTTCATCCTTAAGTCAGTTGGTACGAGCGGGGATAAGTCGTTCTAAAGATGAACGAAGCTAATGGACCCTGAGCAGGTCGTCGAACATATATAACAGCTATGCTATTAAAACCTGTGAACCGAGTACCCAGCAAGGCTGTACGTTTCCGGCGGGTTCTAAGTTCCCAGCCAGTTATTAGACTCCCAGAAAATGCGCTACCTCTCTCCGTCTTAAGCAGCTCTATACCTTTACCTCAGCTCAGGCAAACCAGTATTTTTTTCCTATTTACATCAGGAACTCAGGCTATACTATTATAGCCTGAGTTCCTGATGTAAATAGGAAAAAAATACTGGTTTGTCTGAGCTGAGGCGAAGTTAAGCGTTGTGAATACCAGCCCAGTATTGAGGGTAATCGAGACGGCGGGTGTTGTTCCGATTGACCGAGTATCGCCCCAGTTCTGCATGTGCATTGTGCCACCACCCAGTTATAGTCCCAAACAGAAACACTACATATTCTTTACTCTCATATAAGGGTTTCTTTGGTCGTTCCATCATAAATTCCGATCAAAGAGATTTTTTTATGACATACGATCGGAGCCTACATTAGCTCTGTTGGTTCTGAGCGATGCACGATCGGAGCCTACATTAGCTCTGTTAATTCTGAGTGATGCACGATCGGAGCCTACATTAGCTATGTTGATTCTGAGCGATGCACGATCGGAGCCTACAGTAGCTGTTGGTTCTGAGCGATGCATGATCGGAACCTACAGTAGCTCTGTTGGTTCTGAGCGATGCACGATCGGAGCCTACAGTACCTAGCTCTGTTGGTTCTGAGCGATGCACGGAATGCAGGCAATTCATGACTGGAGATCATGATAATTTAGGTTTAAAGATATATATTCTCAAAATAATTACATTAATTCACTTTTCAAACCCCGGCTCCTATACATTGGTTTTTCAAGAACGTATGTACAATTTATCTGCTTTGCTCAATGGTTGACTGATGGGGAATGCTTAAGGCATAAAGTCCACCTATTGTAGACGATAAGTTCTTAATTTGTGCTATGAAGATGAAATAAATAAATATGGCTAGATATTTAACAGTAGCTTTTCGGTGAAGGAAATCATCGTGAGGAAACCGGTTTAATCTAACAAGGTCTGGTTTTGGGTTGGAAGGTCAGATGGCACTGGCAGTCGCTTTCAAATAACTAGCGCCTACTTCAAATCTTTGGATTAGGTGCCAAATAAGACTGCGGGAAAACGCTTAAGCGAATGATGAATTTCATTAATTCACTTACGTATTT
The DNA here is from genome assembly GCA_947049275.1 of Epinotia bilunana. NCBI lineage: Eukaryota > Metazoa > Arthropoda > Insecta > Lepidoptera > Tortricidae > Epinotia > Epinotia bilunana. Next base: position 5,516,869 of record OX346263.1, on the reverse strand, counting down.
GAAACTTTATCATCATGATATCAGCTGGACAAAGGCCTCCCCCAAAGAGTGCCACAATGACCGTTCCTACGCCACCTGCATCCAGCGGACTCGCACTATCTTTACCAAATCATTAACATACCTTGCTGGGAGTTTACCCACACTGCGCCTGCCGGTGAGGAAACATAAATACCTTAATTTAAAAATGAGCGTAGATACACGCGCTATACGCATTTTGAGTATTGGGACGTTTTATTTTGAAACAATAATATTCTTTAGCAGACATTACTTCTTGTAATACCAAATGTTAGGTATATTTACAGAGGACACTTTCGACGAACACTGACGCAATTTATTCAGATTGTAATGATGTCAATGCATTAAACAAACCAGTTACGTATGTTCCATCGAACCAGCGTCAGCAGTACAGGAGCAGTACTGTTTGCTAATCACTTGTTTGCATAAATAAGTACTACGATTTGGTTTTTGTCGTGCAATAGTTTTCCTTGTAGCGTCGAGGAATCATCGTTTGTTAATTTTGGCGCTGGTTGAGTCTGCTCTTACTTTTGATAAGGAATACTATTAACGTTTTACAGCGCCGATTGCGGATTTTGATATCTCACTTCTCCGGGATAACTAAGAATAATTTCGAACGCTGAGAGAGATGAACTAAATCTTTGAAAACGAAGATGGCTGTCGATTTCATGTACGCAGAGTTGTCAGAGTTTCACGCGAGCTACGAACCAATTCGGATTCCAATTGTTGATTTATGTGCATGTATGTGTTCTATTCTATTATATTTGAATACAATACGCCAGGTATATTAAGCCAGGTTTCCCTACAGTACAGTCTCTCTACAATCGTTCCCCCATTGCTGATGATTGAATGAACTTCTTGGGCGGCCAATGTTCTGTAGAGTACGGTAATATAAATTGGGTCTAGAGGAACTATACTCAACCTGCGGCCCGCCGAGCTTACGCGAGTGACCCGCCATCCACCATGCGATCTAAAATGTGGGTGTCAGCCTAGAGTGAATAGTCTCTGAAAATATTTCTCACGGTAGTCAAATTTCAGATGTGACAAATCTTTATTTTAAACCTACGAACAGCTTAATTTGAAGAAGAGTATAATAGTCAAAACCTGTAAGTACACGGAACCCCTTTAATGAGAATGCTAATTTCCTTGTACATGAATAGCTTTATCACTTCTCTTTGTCAGCATGGCGGTACAGTACAAGATCGTCCGTAAATAGAATGTTATCTTATCTGTCATGCAGGGTATTTATATCGTCATTATTGTTCCTGTAGAGGTAATCAGCCACTGACTTTAGAAATAACTAGCTTCTGCCCGCGACTCCGACCGCGTGGAACTCGTTTATATCGTAGCTCCATACAAACTTTCACCCCCCACTTCATCCTCTTGGGGGATGATTTCTGGGATAAAAACTATCCTATGTCCTTCCCCAGGACTCAAACTATCACTATACCAAATTTCATCCAAATCGGATCAGCGGTTTAAGCGTGAAGAGGTAACAGACAGACAGACAGACAGACAGACACACTTTCGCATTTATAATATTAGTATGGATAGTATGGATGGATAGTAAACCACACATCAGCTAGCAAAAAATGGTTCCTTCAACTGAAGGAACTTGTGAAGTGAAGGAAAGTTTTACTAGACGACCGCTTTATCCTACTTGGTAGTGACCCTGCCTACAAATCAAAGAGGTCCCAGGTTCGGACCCCGGTAAGGGCATTTATATTGTGATGGGCACGAATATTTGTTCCTGAGTCGTGGACGTTTTCTATGTATTTAAGTATTTATTTATCTATATAAGTATGTTTATCGTCGTCTAGCACATATAGTACAAGCTATGCTTAGTTTGGGACTAGGTCGATTTGTGTAAGATTGTCCACTAATATTTATTTATTTTTTATTCAAGTGTAGATATTGTAGGAGAATGCGTTTATGAAACCAAAAAGTCACATAATATCAGCTGGTCGATTACGTAACGCATTGTACGTTTACATGTTTTTGACAATTGATTTGTCCTAACGCTCATTCGAATAGTTATGTGTGCGAAGAGAGTCCTGAATTATTATCGACTATACGGCGTATTATTTAATATACTACATCAAGTCACCGTAACTAGCGCTATTCATGGTAAACCAATACGATTAACATTTAAAAGAGACTATATTTTTTGTCGCGGATCTGCTTGCGTTATTTACGATACAAGGATGAATAAGAACATTAGGCTTAAACTGGGGAAAGTTAATATATTAAATAGGTATGCAACTATGTTGGTAAACACACTAAGAACAACTATGAAGCAAATTACATTTACTCTTGCATAGTATCTAATATGTTTCTTACAATATTTACATACTACAGTTATAAAGTGAACAAGGTTGTACTCTGAAATTGAACTTGAAAACCGAGTAAATGTTTGCACAACCAGCTCGCGCGTCGCATAATTATTTTTAACTCGCTAATGTATCACGCGGATCCGTCAGTCATCCACGGAATGCGGATTCAGAACGTAATATACCACCTGTTTTAAATGGGACTATCTTAGCAGAGAATATATGTCAGTTAGTACATTGTATAAATGGAGAGAAGACACCACATCTGGGGTTTTATGTGACGCGTCAGTCGTAAAACTGAATACGAATTTTCGCGAGACGAGAAGAAACTACGCGATGGGCGGGAGTGCTTGTTTCAGCTAAGGGTGCGTTTCAGCCAGGGTGTTCGGGTTCAATCAGGATTAGGGTGAGCCAGATATGTGCTGTGTTTCCATACCAGTAACACCTTCGGAATCTAGGGTGGATATTCGCCCTTACAGTGAGATCGATTTCCATACACAACGTTATTTGACATTCGCAGGCTAACGGCGTGATTTTTTAAGAAACTTTAGTTACTAACTTTCATAAATTGTCCCCTTTTTCTTGAATAAACTTGTATAAACTAGCATAATTTGAGATATTAGTTTGTGACGTCATACTTTGGGAAAACCATTTTTCTCGAATTATTCTAGTTTATACAAGTTTATTCTAGGAAAGGGAATTTAGCGCAAATGGAAAGCCAATTTGTGAAAGTTACTTACATAGGTTTCTTAAAAAATCACGCCGTTAGCCTGTGAAAATCAAATACCGTTTTGTATGGAAATCGAACCACCTTAAGCTGTTTTCCCTACAAGTAACACGTGGTAACAGACAAAAGAGTCAACCTAGAACCCTTTAATTATAGGTATATCCAAGTCGTCTTGGTACAGATTATGAATGAATGAATATTATTTATTTCAGATATTACAATCCATAATTTGTTAGTAGGTACATGGTAGGTACATTATATACATACTACATGCATTTGCGTATTCGTGCGTAGGTACTTACCACAAACAAACAAAAATCGGCATGTTTTTTTTTTTCACGGTGTCATTCGAACCAGTTTTCTGAGTCAATCAAATGCCTGTTGTACAATTTTTTTTACTAGCTTTAACACGTGACTACTGTACGAACACGCGCACAGGCAAGGGAACTAATATGTATTCACTCAAAGTTTTATAAATATGTATAATACAACCGTATTGTTGCAGAAATAAGGTCTGTGTACATATTTTTGAGACTTTGTGGTGTATACATATTGAAGCCTTAACTGTACTGGGATAAAGAGTATTCTATATGTTAATCCAGGCTGAATTCTATTTGTAATCAAAAATCATCCTAATTCGTTCAGCCGTTTTTGCGTGAATTAGCAAAAGACATCCAAACTTCCGCATTTATAATATTGCTAGGATGTTAATCCAGGCTATAATCAATTTGCTATCTCCAAACGTATATTTCATTTTTTTTTCTTGTAATTTGCACTAGATTGCGATTATTTCATGGTTTTATATCAATATAGCAACAGTACGTTTTAAATTTTAACATAAAGATATACGCATTTGATCCACGACAATCAAAATGGAATCCTACAGCGCCACTAAGGACTTCCGCGACTTCGTCTGCGTGGACCCGGGATAAAAAATATCCTATATTTTAATCCAGGCTATAAATTATCTTCGTGTAAAAATGTATCCAAATCGGTTAGAGCTGTTTAGTAACGTTTAAGCGTGATTTAGTAACAAAACCACCAACACCACCACATCCAAATATCCAAACTTTCGTATTTATAATATTATACTAATTATGATATTATTAAGTAGTAGGATTAGTAGAATAGACCGATTGCCCGATTGGCCGATGTTTATCTACCACCGCTTTGCAGAATCTTAGTTTTAAATTATGTATTTTCCCGACGTGGATTCCGCTTTACTCACATGAGTTTAACGGGACGCATCAGACGTCTTTATGTTTCCGGAACGGCTATCGCTCAAATACAATTTCGCCTGACCTATCACTGTCTGGCTTTTAAGATAAACGACGCAAGTTTCAAACTTCTGACGTTTAGTTACGAAATATTAAACTGGGTGACTTACCGTACACCAGTCACCCATTTCTTAGTATAGCATATCTGAATAACTCGTAAAAGCTCGGGGATGTAGGTAAAAGCGCCGCAAAGGCGACATATTAAATAATCTAAATGTGTGGTCAATTTGTCCATCTACATTTTGCCGGGCAGTGGTTGGTGGTTGAAGATAGTGGCCACTGCCTAGCAATATTTAGATTGCCAGGCAGTGGCAATCTAAATATTGCCAGGCAGTGGTGATTGGCGGGGGAGAAAAGAGCCTGAGTGTGGACTTCACCCCAGATGGTTTTATGGCAGTCCTCACTCAGATAGACACTCTAAAGCACTGTCTATACAATAGTTATTTATAAATCAACTAACACAGTATATAAACAAGTAGATAAATGCATAATCATTCATATATCTCGCACGTACTTAATCTATCGCTAATCTTATACACGTATTATACAATATCTTATCGGTACAATAGAATGTGCCTTGCCGGCACATACATAAAGACAGATAAGTGTATGTATTGATTTCACTGAGAGTTTGCCTGCTGTTTTTGTTCCAATCAGCAGCATACGAACGTCTAAATGACTCATGACATGACTGTGAAATTTAATTTTAATCCAATTGTTTCGCGTCCGCCCACAACTCCAACCAAATATACTACTGTTATGAGCGTTGCGTGGGGGTAAGAGATAGAGTTAATAACACCTTTAACCAGTAGATTTATTTTGTGATCTACAACAGGGCAAAGTCCACTGAGTACTATATTACTACTATATTAACACTGACTCAATTAACTCACACAAGTGACTGAGTCCGCGCCTACTAGTACTGACACAGCTAACACTGAACAGTGAACTCAACTTTGCACTAGACCACTTCATGTCGTTACATCACATTGACTGATTGGTAACGAGAACTGAATACTGATTATACGTACCTGCAATATATCTGCACACGTATTTCTCTGACTGATTATTTCTGTATCAAGCATAAGAATGCATAGCTTTCTGAATGTGGATGAAACATCCATTAGTGACCTCCAACCACCCCTTATGGTCACCCCTTTCCTCACAGAATTTACCCCCGTAGGTTACCGTACTGTATAACATATGCAACTGAATTAGTCTGAATATTCTGAATGTCGTCTTGATAATGTGTTGTATACCAATTGTATACCCTGAATCGCTAATCTCTGATATTGCTTTACTTCTACTTCGCATCATTTGCCATAGCTAAAAAGTTGTATACCCTAAATCACTGATTTCTGATATTGCTTTTCTTCACATCATTTGGCATAGCTAAAAGCATGGCGCGAAATACATAACACACAACTAGTGAATCATATTAAAAACTCACCAGGAATCTCAGGAACAAACACTAATTCATCATATAACTGTTCGTACGCTTACCCCCTGATAATACCATTGACACACCTCAATTGACATTTGACAGCTCCGATTTAAAATTCACCGCTCACTAAAAAGTACGGATAAAAACCGAATATTACCTATCATTTGACCAGTCGATTCTTGGTCTCATGTTTTCTTATACACAAGCTTATATACTGACTGATTTGATACTTAAATCGCGGATCTTCGCGACACGTCACTTTCACCACATGTTTCCACTGTTCTTCTTCTTCCAGTTCTCACCCGATACTACTCACTTAGTATCTCACTCCGCGAACTCCACTCTGAAGACTCCACTCTCAAGACTCCATCCACTTGGATCACTCACTTTCCAGACTCTCAATTAAGACTGACTCGTACCGCGAACGTGGACCCGTTATTCCCCTTTCTGATGATTCTAGACCTTTTTTTTCATTTATCAGACAAAATTTAATGCAAAATAACGACAATTAATAAAAACAAACATAAAACTTAAACTACAGGGAAACATTTTGGCATAAATCGCCTTCAACGGGCAAGGTGCCCAGAAGGCTGGCCGTATTTCCTCGCCGTATAGCGATACTAACACGCTGTGCGAAATAGTGGCCAGCCCTCTGGTCGCCCGAGGCTTTTATATTCGTCGCCAAATCTTTATATAGCCGACGCGCACTTGGCCCCCATGGCCCCAAGGTTTTAACGCCAAACGCCGCAAACATGTAGCTGTATCCTAGGACGGCATATTTGCGGCGCTTGAGGCTTTCGGCCGAGGATGCCGCAGCGCCTGCGGCGGCGCTGAAGCTTGGAACATGGGACGGTGCCAGGGTATCAACGCAAGTAGAATCCAAAACTAGCGGCTGACCCATGCTCCAAGGCACCAGCGTCATCATCTAGACCTTAATTTCTATATTAATTCCGATGTTCATTTCATTTCTCATTTGTTTTGAGTAACATGGACTTTTCCAGATAAACGTGGTGCTTCCATGCTGCGTCCACGTTTCTCGAACATTCTAAGCCCATACATCTGTCTATTTTTAGTAAGCATCGAATGTTCTATTCGCTTACTTTCTCTACAAGATTCCATGCTATTCGGCGTTTTGAAAATGTACTCACTATGGATTTAAAACATACAAATAGTGCACATGTCGGTCGCTGGTCTCGAACCAGGGGACATCGGCTCTAAGACCGCAGTAATACCAGTAGGTATTACTGTGTCTTGCGACAACACAGCGACTTTTGAAATACCTTGACAGCGTGTCACTATGGCAACAAAACTGTTATTGACCCCGCCGTCGTAACACTACTATATTACTTATTTTAACATCATAAACCAAGGATAAACCGATTCAATTATTGAACCACATGGGTATAATGCCAATGTGATGCGAATCTTTTCGTCTGATTGGTGCGGGAAAAATCCAATCGCTGTATGTGGCCCGATAATATTTGAGGACTTCCGTCAATTCGACAAAAGGGGTAAGGATCACCTTTGTTGGCACTTCATTAGTTGCTATTTCAACGGAATCTTATCAGAATCTGGGACGTACTTTTGTACTTTTAAGTACATAATTGAGGAATTCCATAAGTCATCTGTGGTCTTCATCATGAATTCCACTCCACCAAATTTATGATTTCCGGGTGTAAATACACGAGTTATAATAGAAAATACCAAAATCACTACACGTGTGCCTAATATAATCGAGGAGTTCCCTCAATTCCTCATGGATCCCATCATCCAACTGAATTTTTGAAAAAACGGCACCCGCCTGGAAGCTTCTACTTACAAACAAAAAAAAAACGAATCGGATCGTCAATTGAGTTGAAATTTTGCAAGAATATGCAAATCGCGTGACAATGCAATATTATGATGACGTGGAGCTGATCTGAAAATGGAGCTGGAAGGCGGCCATAGGAAGTCCGTAATAAAACCACATAACCCCATCGAGTTTGAGCTCGTTAGAATCGTCTCAATGAGTAGTTGATGATGGTATACAGGAAAGTACATCGGCAATAAAGGCTTGTACCAAAAATGACATTTTTGACAGAAACGTTTTGAAGTCGGTTAAAAATAGATGTTGACTGACTGATATTTTTGAAACGTTAAAAATGCTTTCTTACTATGAAATTTGTAGGAACAGGTACCTACCTGACGTCACGATTTTACTGACGTAAATTTTTTTATCCTCAAAGTAGTAAATAATTTGAAGTTTGATGTTGTTCGAGTATTTTCTTGAGTTTTATTTATTGGTAATGTACTTAATTAATAATTTATTTTTACATATAGCACTGTCAATAGGTAATTTCCAAATTCATGAGTGGAATGCCGCTTTAGTTGATAAACAAATGCAAATCGTGTTAAAACCGATAAGCCGCGATAAGTGGAATTAACGCAATATTAACAGAGATTAACCCTGCCACGTGTCATAGGCACGTTGAGTTAATTTATTCACAATATTGGGCAAACACGTGCTTAGGTACCAACTTCTTTAAGTTTTTGGGCCCTTACTGAAAATCATCATCACGGCTTCCGTGTATCAATACGCAGATTGAGTGTTCTATTTAGCGCCTACCTACATGTACTTGCGGGATGTTACACCAAAGGATGTGCAGTAGCTTTAGCCGTTGGGGCGGAAAGGTTCTCGAGTGACCACGTACCGGCAGGCGCAGCGTAGGTAAACTACAAGGTGGACTGACATATTATGGTGTACCTTGGTAAAGATCGCGGCAGTCCGCTGATCTCTATATATTCAGGGCAGGTACTCTTTGGTCCACTGAATGCGGGTGGCGCAGGAACGACGACCACTTTAGCCTAGTTGGTAGTGACTCTGCCTACGAAGCAAGAGGTCCCGGGTTCGAATCCCGGTAAGGGCATTTGTTTGTGTGATGAGCACGAATATTTGTTCCTGAGTCATGGATGTTTTCTATGTATTTAAGTATTTATTTATCTATATAAGTATGTTTATCGTCGTCTAGTACCCATAGTACAAGCTTTGCTTAGTTTGGGACTAGGTCGATTTGTGTAAGATTGTCCCCTAATATTTATTTTTTATTTTTTTCATTTTTATTTAACGGTCATGTGGCCCTCGTTGGGGGAGGCCTAGGTGAAGCAGTGGACTTTCAGCCGATATGATGCTGATTATGAAGATATGCTCGCTTCTCTGTTTTTTTTCATATCTCGTCTTTTTTATGCTCATCATACAGACTTATAACAGTTATATTATAACCCCTTAAGGGATTCATTTCAAAAACATTGAAATCAGTTTTCTAGTTTTTAAAACAGTCTAAAACAGATGTTGCAAATCTCTTACTTTAATAATGTCTTGCTCTCTATACAAACTCCGAACCCCCTTTTAAGCCTCTTAGTAGATAAATAAAAAACGCGCTAAATTTTGTTTTGCAGTCTTTTAGCATACAGGCTAAGACATAAGTTACAAATCTCTTACTTTCTTGCTCTCCATACAAACTTTTCACCCCTTTCTTACCCCCTTAGGGGTGGATTTCTCCAAAACGCTTAGTTCTTTTTAGGGTTCCGTACCCAAAGGGTAAAAACGGGACCCTATTACTAAGACTTCGCTATCAGTCCGTCTGTCTGTCACCAGGCTGTACCTCAAGAACCGCGTTAGCTAGACAGTTGAAATTTTCACAGATGATGTATTTCGGTTGCCGCTATAACAACAAATACTAAAAATAAAATAAAATAAATATTTAAGGGGGGCTCCCATGCAACAAACGTGTTTTTTTTGCCGTTTTTTATAGATAATGGTACGGAACCCTCCGTGCGCGAGTCCGACTCGCACTTGGCCGGTTTTTATTTGTATTCTTATAAGTAATCTGTCTACAAAGTTTCAAGTTTCTAGCTCAAAAGGATAAGTTCCCTCATACAAACTTTGTACCCCTATTTAACCCCCTTAGGGGGTTAAAACGCTGTCAGTTCTTTTTTGTATTCTAATAAGTAATGTTTTTACAAAGTTTCAAGTTTCTAGCTCAAAAAATAAAGTTCTTTCCAAACTTTGCACCCCTATTTAACCCCATTAGGGGTGGAATTTTCTAAAACGCAGAAAGTACTTTTTTGTATACTAATAAGTAATCTTTCTACAAAGTTTCAAGTCTCTAGTTCAAAAAATAATGTTTCCCCATACAAACATTGCATTCCTATTTAACCCCCTTAGGGGTGGAATTTTTAAAAAATCCCGTCTTATCTACAAAAAATCCCGCCTACGTCATAAAAGGAAATTCTGGTGTTCTTTGATATTCAAAAAGTTATTAAATAACTTACACTCTTAAAATAATTGTGTATTAAATCTAATTATAAATTTCGATAAGGCAATCTAGAATCTCAAAATTATGAGATTTAAGCCTGATCGCTGTTAATATTTTTATTTGAAAGCGATACTTATAAAGAGTAAATATAAAGTTTTTTTAAGGCATCAACTGTAATTTTTTGAAGGTGAAATATTGATCCTAAACGCTCTTTCGAAAAGTTGCGCAATTACTATTCGGTCACAACACTCAACATTCACTTGCCATGTCCCATTTTTTGATGTCAGCCATAATTCCTGTCACCGTGACACACTTCTTTCCTCTTGATATCGTCTGTCTTATACTTAGTTCATCCTTTTCCTTAGCCTACCTCATCTCATAGATTCCTCCATATTCATATCTAACACCCTTTCGGTCACGTCTTCTATCTCAATTTCAGTTTGGTATTTAGGTACCTACACTGTCAAATATGTTTTACAGTGCATATGGTGCTACTTTCCCGCACTAGTGCGGAAACGAGCACTTTTCGTGCATATGTCGAAACTTTAAAGAGCCATATGTACAGTAAAACGTAAGTACGATACACGTGCGAATAGGTAATTCGCAACTCGTGTCGATTTAAAACACTCCCTTCGGTCGTGTTTTAATTTATCACCACTCGTTGCCAATTTCCTATTTTTGGCACTTGTATCGTAAATAACTATTTCAAAACACAATGAAATATTGACGTTACGTTCCTTAGAAATGCCACGTTTCAGATGCGGCGAGACGAGTGGCCAGAAATTAGCCTGCAAAGTGATCTTCTTTTGTTTCATCATCATTATAAAAACATTTTAAGGTAACTGTTACAGTATATGACTTGCGGCAAGCACCCTTATTTCGCGGCCTGTGTAGTATGTAATATTACTTGAGCATGTAGGTTAAATGATTCAGAGATAGATAGGAGATAGAATCATGCAATTATTATTTTATTCACAGTAATATCGTTGCATGATCGAAGGCTGCGAATAATGTAATTGCAGATGACCGGGCATATGACACTGGCATCACCTTGGGTCACGCGAGATTTTCTATTCATTACAATAAAGTACAAATATATAATCTGTGAAATAATCTACGGTGTAACGCGATTGTAAATGGCGCACCCATTTCTAGAACAAACCTTTTATAGCCTACTGCCTGCCACGCTCCGCCCGCGAATTACAAAGAATGCAGGCAAAGCCAAATCAAATATAGCATATGTCTGTCCTGAAGATCTATTTTAAACACTGTTGAAAGATTTTTTGAAATCGAATGAGTAGTTGCACATATTATCACCAACATAGAAACTAACAAACTTCCTCTTTGCCCGAGTACCGCAGTTCATAAAAATGAATGAACGATTTAGGTACGTCTGTTCAATCCACCGTAGCCGATAGATACTGAACTGATTTTGATGAATGAGTTATCGATCGATTAGAAAATTATTCTCCGGGTGCATAGGCTACCTTTTGTTTGTTTTTTTTTTTCAGTTAGTTTTCCGTAGTCGGTTTTTGAACTTTTTACGCTTCTTAATTAAGGATAGACGAGGTTGCAGGTCAATCACGTAACGCATTGTACGCGCGTCAGGTAGATCTGCAGGTTGATCACGTAACGCATTGTACGCACGTCAGTAGATCTGCATGTCGATCACGTAACACATTGTACGCGCGTCAAGTGGATCTGCAGGTCGATCACGTAACGCATTGTAAGCACGTCAGGTAGATCTGCATGTCGATCACGTAACACATTGTACGCGCGTCAAGTAGATCTGCATGTCGATCACGTAACACATTGTACGCGCGTCAAGTACATCTGCAGGTCGATCGCGTAACGCATTGTACGCACGTCAGGTAAATCTGCATGTCGATCACGAAACGCATTGTACGCGCGTCAAGTAGATCTGCAGGTAGGAAGATCACGTAACGCATTGTACGCACATCAGCCCCCCTATTCTGTTACTTGTTTTAAGCTCACCTCAACGCTCACCCACAAATACAAGGTGTTGCAAAAATAACGCAGAAAAAAGTAAGAGATTTTTTTTTGACGCGATTTGATCGTTTGCCGACTGAGGCGACCTGCTCCATACAAAAGTAAAAAATCTTACTTTTTTCTTATCAGAACACGATACGATAAACAAGACGGACCGCGAGCTGTGTCGCGGCGAACATAGACTGGCCTTCTCTTTCTAAGCGTTTTAATTAGGAAGACGCGGATAGTCTATCTCGCCGCGACACAGCTCGCGGGCCGTCCTGTGATAGCTGTACGTATAGCACAACTTGCTGTTTTGTCGCTTCCCGCGAGCGTCTCTTATCTCACTCGCACCGTGCAAATTAGAAAGAGGAGGGTAGATCTTTCTCGACTCGCGTCGCGCGCGGCGTCAGTTGTACTAGCCCCGTGGGCAGATAAAAACGGAGACACTATATGTACTGTCCACTCATTTGAGCCTTATTCCTTTGTAATAAGACTAAAAATGGCATACATATCTTTGACACCGACTGTCCAAGAAGGTTCGTAAACAAGCTGCCAAAACAATGCTTGTTCGCTTTATGGATGTTACTTTGGAATTGATTTGTGCCGTTCGTTTGGCGCACCAATTACCGAGGGTTTACTATTGGAACTCGCGGTATTCTCAGAGTTTATCATAATACTAGCTGCGCGCGCGGCTTCGCCCACGTATTGCAAAGAACGCAGGTAACCCCGCGGGATAAAATATAGCCTATAACCATCCAGAAAGTCCATTCTACACGCAGGTGAAAGAATTTTGGAAATCGGATATGTGGTTCCGGAGTTTACCCATTACATACATACAAACTTATATAGAAAGCTACAATCTCACCGACACTTCTTTTTTATAATATTAGTATCCGAGTAATCCTACTATAATATTATAAATGTGAAAGTTTGTTTGGATGTTTACATGTTTGGGTGTTTGGATGTTTGTTACTAAATTACGCTTAAACGGCTCAACCCATTTGTATGAAAGGTTGCACGAACATAGTTTATAGCCTGCATATCGAAGCGCATTGACGAAAATGCGGAAATGTCGAGGTTTCAACGTTATATGAAACGAAGGAGCACGAGAACAGTAGAAGCAGAAAACAGTCCATCTTAATAATTTTAGTCACCAGTAGGCTCATTTCTGAATGCATTAATGAATGGTTTATTCATAATGAATATATGGTACATAATGTTTCTTCCCATAATATATTCAGCCAGGTCAGGCATATGAAAACTTAGGTCAGTGATTTGATCACTCAGTCTATAACCGTGATAAAATTACATTTAAATTAAGTAAATCACAAATATTAAACATAATTTTATCGTATGCTTCATTATTAGCTACACTAAATTAAATTGATGTATATAAATAACATTGATAAAATTCTAATTAAATTTAATAATTATGTATTATGAATAAAGGCTTAGGTACTTGATTCTCTTCTATGTACTCCACAAAGAGTTCTAATGCATTTTTTTGGGCAACAAAGGCACGATCAGCGTTGACAGTGTTGCCCCACATAACTATACAATATCTTAGGATTGACATAATGTAACTATGGCTGAAACTACTCTCACTGAAAACAACAATTTTCATGTTATTGGCAATAATGCTATTGACTACCATCATCCAAAATTGTCTAATATAGTAAAATAACACAAGAAATCTTTTTGTTTTCACAATATTTACTGACTTCTCGCTTGACAGCTGTGACAATATTGTCCGTAATGGCCACCTGACACGTGGCGCTGCCGTCACGCACGGTCCCAATACACAAATGGAGACGTCTCATCGTCCCAATTAGTGCGAGGGAGAAAGTGCTTATGAAATAGTTATCACACGCAACGTGCGTATGTCGTCACTTGCGTCTACAGAAACAATCGGATTGAAATCGAAACATTTGTCATGCGCTCGCGTTCCAACACGCGCCAATTCGAATGTTGTAGCGTACCTGTTTTTCTGATGGTTGCAGTTGCTGCCAAAGACTAAGTATATCTGCGCGTGCAACACCTCCCTCTTGCTTGTGTGCCGTTTTCCTAGGCGTTCTTGCAACATTTATCAAGCTGCGGTCCCTTGGTTCCTTCTGTAACGCCAAAGTTTGAACAATACATTTCTGCGCGCTGGTAATGTTAACGTGCGGTTTAGGCACATCCACCTGTTTTCTGTTATTTTGGGCTGTATTTAGACATTATGTGTCCATTGTATTGTATCTGTACTCCCTTTGTCTGTGTGTCTTTTGTGTAGTCAGTAAATGTCTTCTTTCTTTCTTTTCTTTTCTTTCTATTTAATCATTATTTTCACAATTATTTAGGTTTCCTGAAAATGATTAAAATGTTTGTTTACATTGTGACAATCTGTCATACAACGATAGATACGTCGATTTTGTCAGTCGCGCTGCCATGAAGTTAAGTTTGTATACGTTTAGGTTAATGTAAAAAAAATATGTAAATATGTAGTCCTGGTACCTTGTGAATTTGTCAATTTAGAATCTGAAATTCTGGAATGTGGATCCTCAGGAGTATATAAGCCGTACAATGGACGGATCCCGCAGTTCTACATCAACTTCCAAATAGGAGTTTACTAAATTGATCCGTTGCGGTGTCAGAGCTGGCCCCGCAACTCAAAAGGATCATTACTTATTATTTGGTTTCTCATACTCTTACTCTGCGCGCCTACTACCACGCGTCATCTCGCATCTTAAGCTGCGTGCCTGCTCGCCACATCAGCGCGCCTGCTGGCCACAACTACGCGCCTGCTCACCACGCGCCTTATTTTGCGCGCTACTGCGTGCCTTATCTGCGCACCACTGCGTGCCTTATCTGTGCGCCGCCGCGTGCCTTACTGCGCGCCACTGCATGCCTTATCTGCGCGCCGCCGCGTGCCTTGAACGAGCGCCCTCCGACTGCCGCCTTGAGCCGAGCACCCTACTGCAACACGCCCTATCTGCGCGCCGCCGCGTGCCTTGAACGAGCGCCCTCCGACTGCCGCCTTGAGCCGAGCACCCTACTGCAACACGTCCTATCTGCGCGTCTCTAGGATCCCATCCGGTTCCTTTGTATATATTTCATTTTGTAACTGCGTGCCCAGACAACCTTTTTCTTAACAGAAATTAAATTAGGAACTAAATAACCCCGACCCAAATCTCCACTTTTAAATTTTTTATATTTACCCTTTTTATCTAATCCGTGGGCTTTCAAGCTCTTTGGAAGTCCACGTAACGTGACAACGTGTCTGAATGTGTGCGCGCATAAATATATTATACGAATTTGATTTCAATCCAACGTTTGTCAAAAATAGAACCACTGTGCACTCAATTATATTGTGTTTATGCGTGTACGCTAACCGTAAAAACATTGCAACGTTATGAATAACGTACGTAACATGCATTATTTTTATATGAATTTATTATTTACAGTATGACTGCCACATTAAGTACCTATTTTCACTCAGCTGCTCAAAGATTATCTGGAATAGATCCCTTAAACGGAGACGTTTCCCAATAAACGATTATATAGTTTACTCACCAAACAAACCAAGAAGTCAAAAACGTATACTCATCCTTTACTTTGTAGCAGTTCCAACAATAGAAAGGGATAGACACTCAGTTTCTAAGCTACACTTGTGTAAGAAACAAAGTATAACACGTAGGTACCTACTTAAATGTATTCTACACATTTAGCGCGTCTACTTTAGCTATGCCGCCATTCTCATAATTAAATAGAGTAAAATGGTTTCTTAATAGACCATTAGTCTTCACCTTGAAGACCCCTCGTATATTTTCCAATCAGCTAAAAGCTTCGTTTCATACGAGACACTCAAGCTTATGTTATACGCGTGCGTTACGGATTTCTCATCTCTGTCTTACATTTTCAGTTAATCTTAAGCGTTACCTATCTACATTTATTTAATACTAGGTTCCGCCCGCGACTTCGTCCGCGTGGATCCGGGATAAAACTATCCTATATTTTAATCCAGGCTATAATCTATCTTTGTGCAAAATTTCATTCAAATCGGTTCAGCCGTTTTAGCGTGATTGAGTAACAAACATCCAAACATCCAAACATCTAAACTTTCGCATTTATAATATTAGTAGGATTGCTCAGATGAATAAGAACACATTGGCCACGACATGTTGTCGGCTTATGAAATCATACAAAACAATGTCTGCTGTAAGGCCGGGTCTACAATAAATTACCCTAAAGTACTTGATATTGAAAACAATGTGACATTTCTTAAAAAACTAAAAAAATGCCTGTCTGTCGAAGCTTTCTATAATATTAATGAGTATTTATAATATATTTGTGATAATAATAATTTTAATCATTGTATAACGTTGACACTTTGTAATTTATAAATGTTGTGATCTAATTAGAAAAATGTGATAAATTTGACTATTAACTGTTATAATTCATATTATTTTTGACGTGTAAAATTTGCGTACACTACGTAACTCCGAAGAGTCATTTGTCCGAAAGCATATTTATTCCGAATTTCATAATTCCAAAAACCTGCATGTTCCGCTGATATTGTTATTGATCTTATAGGATGTAATACTAACCTAACCTAACCTAACCTTTTTTTTTTTTTTTAGGGGGGGAAAATGCGTTACGCATATGCGTTGCGCACCCGGGCGCAGGGGTGACCCGAGTGGTTATGTGGGACTCCCGTATGAGCTTATGAGACCCACGGTGTACCCACTAAAAACCCCCCCACTTGCCGCCTCGCCGCCATGTGGCGAGGTTACGGGAACGCTTGCGCACACATCCGCAACCCCGCCGGCGGCAGCCGCCCACAAGCGGCTCCTCACGGATGCCCTGAGGTCCTCCACGTGAGATGCGCCAGATGTTAGGACGCGCCTGCCTGCTCGATCTCCACCTGTACAGTAGCGGATCCCCCCTGAGTCCGCTACGAGGAGATCGTGGGTGCAGAAAAATCCAGCTCCCGGTGGCGGATCAGGTCTGTGGTTCCGCCACCGACCACGTCTCGGCCGCAGAGGATAGGGAAAGCGGCGCACCGTAATACCGGCATTCCTCCTCCTCTGCGGTCCCACCAATGCCGTTTCGGCGGAACGGCCCCGCCAAGTTCGCAGGGGGTAGGGAGAGTGGCGCACCGTAATACCAACACGCCTCTCCCCCTGCGATCCCGCCTCGGCCGCAGAAGATAGGGAGAACGGCGAACCGCAATACCGGCACTCCTCCTCTTCTACGGCCCCTCCCTTACGCATCCTAAGCGGGCTTCCCTAAGCCCGCTAGGAGCGCCCTCCTCGGGCCAGCCGGCGGCCCAAACAGGCCGGCCCTGGGTGCCTCTTAGCTTCGCCGTGGGTGACCAGTCCACGGTTACTAAGCCCCCCCGCCCCAACAAGGCGGGCACCCTCGGGGGGAACCTAATCTAACCTAACCTATTTATGTATTTCATTTAATAATCTGCGTCCAATTTTCGTTAACAGTAATTGGCGTTCGGATTTTGTTATTTCGGATTTTTTGTGTTCCGGTAAAATATTATATTTTATTAATAAATAAGTATGAGTTTGAGTAATTATCGATTATATCTTACTCTCTATTATATCATCTCACTCAATACTCAATCATTTTTTGTATTCCACAATTTTAGTTTACAGGGTTTTAGGTAAACTTAAGTTTTAGTTGCTAAGTAATGAGAATAAAACTTAATTGTGGACCCTGTTAGGCCGCAAAATTAGTGAAGAGAAGACGACATTTAGATTGTATATGAATACGAGTATGTTATATCAGTAAGCGACCTGTAAACCAAGCCATGCGATTAAATAAATCTATGTTATAGACTAGATTAGATTAGATTAGATTTCTTTATTTCATAATATGAAAATACAATATAAATTACCCTAGGTCAACTCATATTGTATTTTCATCATCATCAAGATATTATGATCGTCAATAAATATAAAAATAACATAAAAAATTACAAATTATCGATGTCAATACTATTACATATGGTTTAGTTGTACGGCATGACATTAACCTGGAAGTAAGAATGTAAAATTGCGCTAGATCTGCTGAAAACGACATATAGTGAAAATGCCCTTACATCCAATATTTCACAGCATCATTCCAGTATAATTTATGTCGTCGTAATATGTCATCATTGACGTTTATTGTACCGGGACGAGGGCTGTCATAAATCGGCTATTAAAAAAATGAATTATAAGTCTAGCCCACCTAATCAATATGAGTGACATAATTATTTGACCAGCACGTCTATCATGGGACGGCCGCAACATACCCTCGATTTTTCTCACACTATACCTCTTGTTCTAAGTGTTCTAATAAGAGAGAGACGGATAGTGCGGCAAAAATCGAGAGAGCTCGCGCGCCGTCGCGTGATAGCCATGCTGTATGTGTAATTCTCATCTTCATCTGTAACCGAGTTTCAGTTTATTTATGAATCGTATGGCAAATTATACTCTGTGATAATTAGGTAATAGGGGTGTAGACACTAAATAAAATAATCAATGTCATATTTTCTAGAAAAATGATTAAAAATGTAGTCAAATGAAGTAAAAATCAACGCAAAAGGTTAAATAATCACGAAGTTATAAGTGTCCAAAGTTTTAAGAAGGGGTATGCTCTGTTCCTTTTTTGCAAAACGCAACTTCATATGAAACGACGACGCTTGTAGATTGTGACGTCACTATAGACGGCAACGTGCCGCGCCCCGTCGTGTGCGGCGCCGCCGTCGACGCGGCCGCCCGGTAGCCTCGTGTAATGTGACGTCACACACTGTTTGCGTTTTCTCTCTCTGACAAGCAATATTAAAACGGTTGTAGCTTCGTAATTCTCTAAGATATCTGAATGAGATTTTCGTCACTAGGCATATTTTTTTGCCTTCTTTCTTTTGGAGTAATAATAATTTTCGAGTCTACACCCGTATTATTACTATAATCATCATCATCGTCCTAGCGTTATTCCCGGTTGTGCCCTACAGGAGCCCGGGGTCCGCTTTGGCACCTAATCCCAAGACGGTGCGCGAAATTATTAAGTTTCTATATTCTGTTTATGAAATAAATAAATCATTATAATATTCGATGGGCAACACGGAACAAAAAAGTTATGAGGGAATTTAGGGTGTACCAAAAATGGGGTGTGAACCGATCAAGGGCTCAACAGGTGTCGTGTTCTGATAAGAAAAAACAGAAAAAAAAAAATTACCGCGATTTTTTTTTACCTTAGTATGTAGCGTTGGCCGACTGGGGCGACAAGCTCCATAGAAATGTAAAAAAAATCGCGTCAATTTTTTTTTGTTTTTCTCATCAAAACACGATACCTGTTAAGCCCTCAGTTACACTTTGTATTTTGTATGTATTTGAGTATGTATAAATAATATAAATTAAAAAAAACTGATGTGATTTTTGTTTTTTTTTACTGAAACATAATCTTCATAAATTGCTCTTTCACATACACAGCAATTAACTTCCTAGCATTACTGCATGTTGCAACAATTTGAACTCTAGCTCGCTGATTAAAATTGTTGCAACATTTTTTAAAGGCCATACGTAGCTACCGAAATTTCCTATGAAATCATTAAAAAAAAACAACTTGAAAACTACAAAAAAACGCGGAACATACAATAAAAATGACTGACGTCGCTGTTGCAACAGCGACGTATACGACATATACAGGGTAGTCCCATGGGACCACCCTGTATATGTATGTATACATATAAATTGATTTGTGTTTCCATTCGAGCCTCAGTATATAGGATCCTGCACCATTAGTTTCTGTTTAGCCCAATGGTTGACTGGTAGAGTCAGTCCGCCAATTGTACCTTTATTCTTATATTCATGCAATAAAGTTTAAATAAATACATAAATGAATATATAGGCTTGCCTAATAATAAATGTTAGCCAAGCCGGTGGGAATCGGCTGCCATGGGCGCTCCGCCACTGGTGATAGGCACTAGTTTAACGAAAGTGACTTATCACTATTACTTACTTTTTTTTAAAGATACTGCGCAACTTCGTTCGTGAAGGCTTTAAAGTGCGAAGGCTGTCTGTCGTATACTTAGTAAGAAGGCTTTCGAACACGATGTGGTGCTCTGCTGTACGTGCGCTTCGGACATCCACAGTCACATCCTCTGTCGCTCCAGCCAGCCCCATTTATTTTTTCAGCCCTAATTCGATTCACGGAGCACCAGACACGTCGAGCTTCTTTAAAACTTTATGGGTGGAGGCCGGGACTGAATTCGAATAGGGTCCAGTCAATCCTCCAGCCAGGCAGATTGGATATTCCACTCAGTAGACGGGGCTGTGCGAAAGTCACGCAGGGGGGGGTTCCGTGACTTTAATCTGGGAAACCTAAATGTGTTTATTCATCCCAGACATAAATAAACACATTTAGTTCATGATACAGATGAATATATAATATTTAAGAAACCGTGGTAACGCTTTGGAACTCGCACGATGCCGTCGGTGCGTGAAATCTCTTTGATTTCCGAATAATGGTCGCGACGTATACCGTCTAGCGAATTAGCATAAGACCGAGTCAATGGCAAGCGTTACGTTCTTGAATGAATACTTGAATATAAATAGAATACTTTATAATTATAAAGAAACAATTATTGGAGTTTTTCTTCTGATGTTAACAATCGCAGTTACAAAAATATGTATACACGACTTATTAATTGCCTTAACATAAAGGTCACGTATGCAATTTTTTTTAATTTTGGCCGTATCGATTTCTTTGTAGTTGACTGTACACGCGAGCACGAACGCGCCGTTACTGTTATTTTCCTCCATTTTTTTAATGTACTTTTATTGTATTATTCTTTATGCGCTCATGCGCCTCACCCCGCCCGTGACCCTAACGAAACTATACTTCTACCTACGCTTAGTTACTACGAATCGCAGCGTCAAGATATAAATGTGGGTGAGCGTTAAGGTGAGCTTAAAACAAGTTACAGAATTATACACAAGGCTGGACGCCAAACGCCAGCTCCGTAAAACTCAGCTTATGCCCTCCTACGTCTACTTACAATTCTAGCGGACGATGCTTTCTTAAGATAGATAAGTCATAGTCTTAGTACCTCTATTCTTTTTATTTTTTAATATTTAGTGGCTACCACACGACCCTGTTGTTGCCAGTAGTTTTATATGTGTCTTTTTATTTAATGTATTATTTCCTTTTAATGTACTTGAAAAGGCCAAGTTTCGTAGCCATACTTGACTTTGCACATAAATTGTTAAGGCAGAATCTAGATTCGCATAGTTTGATTACGCAGATTTACATTAATCCGAATATTATTTGTACATAATTTTGATGCTCCGAATCATATCCACGCATAAAATATATGAGCATAAAATAATTTTGCCGAAAATTATTCTCGCAATAATATATTATGATATAACATTATTTAACTGTTATTCAAATTTACATATATACATATTGAGGCTTCTGTTTTTTCACTAGTTAAATGTACTGTATGTTAAAAACAAAACCTTGTTACTCACAATTTTATATTTTATTACCTATACATATTTGTGATCACTCCAACCTAACCGATTTTCCTGGTAGCAGTTAGTTTTTGATAATGTCACAGTTCTAACCTAACCTAAACTACTTTTCAGGCAGCAGATCGTTTTTTTATATTCGCAGTGCTAACCTTGCCTACTTTTCTAATAGCAATTCGTTTTTGTTAAGGGGCAGATCTAACCTAACCTAACCTATTTTTCTGGCCGTAGTTCTAACCTCACATAGTTTTCTGGTAGGTAGCAGTTTGTTTTTTAACCCCCGACGCAAAGAGAGGGGTGTTATAAGTTTAACGTGTCTGTGTATCTGTGTATCTGTCTGTGGTATCGTAGCTCCCAAACGGATAAACCGATTTGAATGCGGTTTTTTTTATTCGAAATCTGATGTGATTCCGAGTGTTCTTAGCCATGTTTCATCAAAATCTGTTAAGCCATTTTTGAGATATTGAACTTTGAAATGAACATTTCGGGGGTTTTTCAACTTTTCTAAGTTGTAGTTATGTTAGGATCGCAGTTCCAACATAACCTAACCTGCTTTTCTGGCAGCAGCTCGTTTTTTTTTATAGCCATAGTTCTAACCTAACATAGTTTTCTGGTAGGTAGCAGTTCGTTTTTGCTAGGGTCGCAGTTCTAACCTAACCTAACCTAATTTTCTGGCAGCAGCTCGTTTTTGTTTTGGTCGCACTTCTAACTTAACCTAGCATTCTGGTAGCAGTTTGTTTTTGTTAAGGTCGCAGTTGTAACCTAACTTTACCTAGTGATCTGTTTGCACATTGGCTTTCTGCATTCGTCATGAAATAATTTTGCTAAGTATGTAAGTATGCCAAGCAAGTTTCGGACAATCGATATTATGCCGAATATAATTATGCTAAACGAATTCAATTTCGGGCCAACACATTTTCGGAATGTTAGAAATTATATCAAATAAAGTTTCTGCCACATTAGCATTCGTCGAAAACCGAATATGCCAAGTCTGCTATGCTAAAAGCGTTTCGTATGATTAAAGTTATGCCGAATAGAGGGAACCCGTTTAGGCCACCGTACCTATGGTTAACGTATACCAAATGATACGTGACAAACAAAGAAGCAAAAAGAGTGTATCTTTAACTGGCTTACCCCTATCCTCGTCCAAAACATCATATGTCCATACAAATCACATACGAAACTAATGATTTTTACCAAGCGCGGGAGCTTAGCGGATTTGATAGCTAGTGATAAGATTCCAAACAGACAGGTTAATACTATGTGTCCGGTTTCGATTAGCTTTATACATATATAGTTACAGAAATGTATATGTGCAAGTTATGCAACATGTAGGTACGTCGCCTTAGAGACTTATATAATTGGGTTATCTTTAACCGTCTAGTTACGTAAGAAAACCTGAGTTAATGTTCCAACATAGTTTTATTCCTAATTCCTAGGGAAAAATATCTGGAAGATAGTGATATAAAAATGTGCTGGAATTCACAATACCTGTAGCAGTATGCACACACAAACGATATAGCCTATATCGTGAAGTCCAGTACTTAGTAAATAAATAAATATTAAGGGACAATCATACACAAATCGAACTAGCCCCATAGTAAGCTCAATAAGGCTTGTGTTATGGGTACTAGACGACGATATATATATATAGACGACATCATGCAGATCTTACTTTTCTCAGTTAGAAATTTTGACAGTCCCTAGTTTATACATACACATTTAAGTGATTTGATTAAACATTTAAATGTTATTGAAACTAGAAGAAATACAAAGACGCTTGGCAACCAGAAGGACGGACTTGCCGCAGACACTACATGCTATACTCGAAGTGGTCAAGCACTCTTGGCCTTTGTTTTCTTTCTTTTCTATTTATAATTTCCTAAAAGTTGGTATCCAATTCCAAAGGTCTATCCTCGAAGGAGGTTATCTCGAAGAGATTGCTCATTCGCGATAAGACTGCGTGTTGTTTACTTCTATTCGTAATCATATTTTACATATTGTATTCTGTATTTATCGATATACATATTATAATCGGAAGTCGATAAACGAGAAGTCCCTATGACAGCCTCAGGAGTGCTACGAGAATTCCGGACTCTGCTTATGACATATATAAAAGATATAAATACTCAAATACATAGAAAACATCCAAGTCTCAGAAACAAATATTCATGCATATGGAAGCGACTCATAACTGTTTCAAATATTAAACTAAAATGGCATTGATAACTATTTCCCAAGACTATAATAGCGATATCTATTCCTACTTTTATCTATACTAATATTATAAAGAGGAATAGTCTGTGAGATTACATGTTATGTAGCTTTATAAGTTTGTATATTTTGGGTAATCTCCGGAATCGCTTAAATCCGATTTCGCAGTCGCGCAGGTCGCTAGGAGTTTATAGCCGTATTACTATAGAGGGCGCTAGTAAGATGATTGTAAATTCGCTTTCATATCTATATATTCATGTGCATTTTGCAGTCACCATCTTATTTGGGTGAGGACCATATTATAGGCACTGACCTATAATATGGCCCTCGCTAACTACCGACTAACTAGGCCAAATACTGATTTAGCCTAGTTAGTTAAACTCTGCCTGCTGGTAGATCATCCGTGGTCTGCTAGGAGCCGGTCACAAGCCCGGGTAAAAGAGGAGTGCATCGGTCGAGTTGTTATCTAGGAGGCTACTCCTTTATGGCAACTCGTCCCAAAACCCCCAGGGTCAAGGTGGGAGGACGTGCCGAGGACCCTCACAGCCAGCTGTGGGCAGCGGGGGGAGGTGCGGAATGGGTTTGCAAGCGGTCGAGGGGAGGGGGGACAGGACCTGCGGTGCGTTCGGAGGAAGGAGAAGGGTTGGGAGAAGGGAGCTCCGGGGTGCCACATAGCGGCACCCTTGGAGTGAACGGATCTCGGTTCTGACCCGGAATTCGAAGTGGAAGGAAAGTGATGTGCGTAGTCGGCCCCGGATGGTCAAGCTTGGGGAAGACATATACGCACTGATTCCTGACACAAACAAGCAAAGCAGGAGCTGTCACTCCATGCTTGCAAACCTACTCCGCACAATCGCTGTCTTGAACGACTATGCGCAGGGGGGTGGCGCCACTGCGTAGGGGTAAATGTTGCTGGGGGGTAGCAAGGGAGCACTGCTGCCACTCTATTTTTTATCTTCCCATAAAAATTAAAACTGTATGGAGAAAATTTCAAGCACAATTACAAAACTAAAACCTACCGCGCAAGCGGAAAAGAAACCCGAAACGGAAGAAGTGAGGGAGGGGGTGCCTTCGGGTGGTCCTCCGACCGAGCATATAGTCAGGGAGGGTGATCCGAGCTCCATGGGGCGAGGGGAACCGTCTGGAAGAACAGAGAGGCAGGGTACTCCGGATGTACATATACGACTGGGGGGCCTGTCACTCGGTGAAGAGGAGGTACTTCTGCATACGACACCGAAAGAGACAACCGTGAGGGAGGTGGCGAATGAGACGTTCTACAAGTATGAGAGCAAGGCCCAGAAACGGAAGGCCAAGCTGCTTAGAAGGAGGGCAACGTTTGCTGGGGGGGGCATGACCTCGCCGGGATGGCATCCGAGGTGGAGGTCAGGCCGGGCCCGAGCAAACGAACCTAAAAATAAAGCGACAGAGCACTGATGAGGGCCGGTCGGAGCGTCCTCCAGCGAAGCAGTGGTGAGCCAAGCAGAAGTGAATCAAGGCAAAGGGGCTGCAGAGGGACCTCGGGAGATCGCTAAGGCGAACCGAGGCCTGGCTGTAGCTGTGGGCCAAGAGGATGGCGCTTCGGTGGATGAGGCACTGGCGAAACTCATTAGGAAGAAGCTAACGCAGCTGATCGAGGTGGTGGTCCTGCGAGTGGTGAAGGGGGAGCCTGGCTTAGTAGCTCCGAGATTCGCTACGTCGGGTTTGGTGTCGGAAGGATTTTTCCTTGTGACACCGAAAACGCCGGAGACGAGGGAGTGGCTGCTAAGTCAGGACTTCGGCGAGCTGGGCGGCCACCGGATCACCGTGCGAAAGCTAGAGCAGACGAGGGTTCAAGTGTGGATTCCGGGGGATACGGACACTGAATACGTGAAGGAGTTCCTTTACGCTCAGAATCCGGATCGCCCGGAACTGAAGATCCTGTAGTGGAAGACTTCAGGGAGGGAGGCACTAGAGTTAGGAACCCGGCTGACATTCATCGTGCCAGAAGCGGTTGAGGAGAACTGGGGCGAGGAGAGGACGAAGGTGCTGGACTTCTCAGCCACCAGCGTAAGAGTGCGCATTCTGCGGGCGAATCCACTGGAGAAGCCCAAGGAAACGAAAAAGGAAGAACCCGCGGCGGAACAGGAGAGGGCTGAACCGGACGGCATCCATACGGAAGAGACGGCAGGTATGGATGTCGGCGGTAGTGAACTCTCCGAGTAACGCTGCGGAGACAGGAACACTACACACAAAAATTACACAATGGACAGACAAATTAAACTACACAAACACAAACACACAAAACACACACACAAATATATGCCAAGTAAACCTCCAACATTGTAAGAATGCCATGTCCGAGTTGGGGCAGTATGTTGCGAGGAACAAAGTTGAAATTGCTCTGCTACAAGAACCACATGCATGGAGGAATCAGGTGGCAGGCCTGGGACATCTGGGGGGTGTTCTCCACTACGAAAGGAATGGTGAGATACCTCCTAGAACATGCATATATACAAGTAACAATATAAGAAATATGGGATGTGTCATGACCATATGTTACAGAGACCTCATTGTGGTGGAGACCTACTTCATTGCTAAAGATGGGAGAAGACACAAGGTGGCGCTGGCATCCTGCTACCTACCAGGGGATGGAGAGGCGGTACTAAGATATAAAGGTAAGAGAATTCCACTTATAGTGGGTTGCGATGCTAACGCACACCATGAGGTGTGGGGCAGCACCGATACCAACTGTAGGGGGGAATCGCTATTAGAATTCATTACCAGTAATGACCTAGAAATCATAAACACAGGCAACACACCGACGTTTGTGAATAGGGTTAGGAAAGAAGTGCTCGATATACTCGTAACTCTGGCATCAAGAGAAATCTGTGACACACTAACGGGATGGAGGGTGGATGAGGACGACAGCATGTCTGACCACAGCAGAATACTCTTCAAAATCGGAAGTGGCACGGAGAAGGCAAAGGTAAGAAATCCACGAAAAACGGACTGGAGGAAGTACGAGGAGGAACTAGCCAAGCTGTCTGACTCAGATAAGAAATATGAAAAGATGGAGGACCTGGAAACAGGGGCACGGAAACTCAAACAAGACATCATGGAAGCCTACTACAAGGCGTGTCCCGAAAGGCTGGTACAAACAGGGAAGGGACAGCCATGGTGGAACAAGGAACTGGGCAGGTTAAGAAAGAGATCGCGCCGAGCAATGAGGGTCGCTCTGAAGAAGAATGACTCTGAAAGCTGGGACGCATACAGAGAGGTAAGGAATGAGTACACCCGACAAAGAGAGAAGGCTAGCCGCGACGGCTGGAGAAGATATACAGAAGACATACGAGGCTATGCCGAGGGGGCACGGGTAGTGAAACTGCTAGCGGGCGAGCGAACGTGTCAACTGGGCAGCCTAAGAGTAGAGGGAGATCTGATCACGGACACGAGCGAGATCATTGGTATTATGCTAAGATCTCACTTTCCGGACTGTGAAGAATCAGTGGGCATTGAAGAAGAGGCAGAGCTGGGCACACCGGACTGGGAGGCTGCAGAGGAGGTTGTGAAGGAGGAGACAGTGGAGTGGGCGATCAAATCCTTCGCAGCCTTCAAGGCAGCGGGACCGGACGGGGTACTCCCGGTGCTAATGCAGAAAGGGTATGAACACATAAAAGAGAATCTAGTACGACTATAGAGAGCAAGTATAGCCATAGGCTATATCCCAAAAGCATGGAGGCAAGTCAGAGTGGTATTTCTACCGAAACCGGGGAAAAAGTCATACCAAGAGGTAAAATCCTTTAGGAGCATAAGTTTATCGTCATTTACTCTAAAGACCTTAGAGAAAATCATAGATAAATCGATAAGAGAGAAAGTGGAATGCGGAAGGAATCCATTACACGGGAACCAGCACGCATACATGGCAGGAAAGTCGACGGAGACTGCTCTACATAACCTCGCGGTCAGGGTGGAGAGAGCACTAGACACAAAACAGTATGCACTAGGCTGCTTCTTCGACGTGGAGGGAGCCTTTGACAAGGCAACCTTTGCGGCGGTGGAGAAGAGTCTAGACAGAGAAGGAATCGATCGAGCGGTAGCGAGATGGATAGGCAGAATGCTGAAAGACAGGGACATAACAGCGGAGCTGGGAGGTGTCTCTAAAAGAATAAGTCCGAGAAGGGGATTCCCACAGGGCGGCTGCCTGTCCCCCCTGATGTGGTGCCTACTACTGGACTCACTGGTGAAGAAAGTCAACAGGGGAGGTGTGTATATGCAGGCTTACTCTGATGACGGAGTATTACTGGTGAGAGGGATGGTCCTAAGCATCATAAGAGACATAATGAACAAAGGTCTCAAAGAGGTGCTAGGATGGTGCAGGGAGAGAGGGCTGGATCTGAATCCAACGAAGACGAAACTGGTGTTATTCACCAATAAAAAGAAGAAGGTCGAAATGAAACCAATAGAGATACAGAGTAAAGAACTAGAGATGGTGAAGGAGGTGAAGTATCTGGGGGTGACACTGGACAGTACTCTCAGATATAAAGCCCACATTAAGGAGCAAACGGCAAAACCTATCAGAACACTATACCAATGTAAAAGGGCAGTGGGAAGGAAATGGGGATTGAGGCCCGAAATGATCAATTGGATCTATAAGGCAATCATCTTACCCAGAGTGCTATACGGGGCTGTGGTATGGTGGCATAGGACCCGTATAAAAGAATACCAAAAAGAACTGAGCAAGGTGCAAAGACTAGCGTGTCAGATGGTCACTGGGGCTATGAGAACGACCCCGACACAGGCCATGGAGATACTGCTAGGCATGAAGACAATGCGAATTGAAGTGGAGAAAAGGGCCATGGAACAATGGTACAGAATGAAAGCATGTAAAGAATGGAGAGGAAGTTGTGTGGATAAAGGACACGCGCTTATACAGGAGGAGGCGCTATCGAAGTTACACATGATGATAGCCAGGAATGACCTTATAAAAAGGCAGGAGATATTCGACAAGAAGTATAGAATACACATAGGAGAAAGAGACAACTGGAAAGTAGACGTTGAACACCCAATGACGGTCTGCTTCACGGATGGATCAAGAAGGACATCAACAAAGCTAGCAGGGGCGGGTATATGTATACCCAAACTACGTGAAAGAGTATCTATCCCATTGGGGAGGTATGCTAGCGTTTTTCAAGCAGAGGTGTGCGCGATAATGAGTTGCGCACAGATAATAAAGGAGACAACGCAGCAGACTGGAAGGGTAGTTATCTACACGGACAGTCAGGCGGCACTGAAGGCACTAGGAAAGGTATCGGTAACATCCGCCTTGGTAAGAGAATGTAAGGAGGAGCTAAACAAGATAGGAGTACACCCGGGTGTCACGGTGGCATGGGTGCCGGGACATCAGGGGATAGCAGGCAACGAGAGTGCCGATGAGCTGGCAAGGGAGGGAGCGGGCAGGGAATTTATAGGCCCAGAGCCGGCCCTTCTCTTCTTAGCTCAAGTCACAAAGGGGGTCATAGAAAGGCTAAAAGAACAAGAAGGGGAGAGAGAATGGAGAGAGGCGTCTGGATGCAGACAGGCAAAGATGATGATAGAAGATATGGATCACAGGAGAACCAGGTATCTGCTGAAACTGGGTAAGAGCAATCTGAGACTGTTGACTGGTATTATAACTGGTCACAATACTCTAAATAGACACTTGAAGGTAATAGGTATTAGTAACGATGGCTCCTGCCCACACTGTGGGGAGGAAGAAACAAGCAAGCATGTACTAGCGGAATGTATTATGTACGCAGCACTGCGGTTTAATACATTCGGTAAAGATGTGTTAGAGGAGAGGGAACTGAGGGATGTCAGTCTCAAAGATGTCTTTCTGTTCTGCAGGAAAACAAGAATAATGGAAGAGGATGCGTTTGATGTGGGATCGTCGCCGGGACAGTAACCTGAGGCTCCAAACTTAGGGAATAGGGCGGAATGAACGCGACAAGCGATCGACCGCCCGCCTGTTACCGGCCGGGCGTCCCTTCAGAATATCATCAATATCATCATAGTCGGTAGTTAGCGATACAAACTGAAGAAGTGAACAAGGTTCCGTTGTAACACAAAAATGTACCATTGAATTGTATGGTTAATTTTCGTGTCACAACGGAAAACTTTCATTGAAAATTTAATCACCAAAAACATTACATGTAAAGTAATTGCAGACTCCCTAGCTCGTATAGCTTTCAGCGTTAAAAAGATATCAGATCATAAGTAGCACCAAGCTTCCTATACTCCACGCGGCGAATTCTACCACTACCAGCCACGCTCTACAAATTCTACATATTGGCTAAAAAGTATAGCTTTGTTACGTTGATTATTTTTTGTTTTATTTACCTTATAATTGATATCATTAATTTCTATTCGGGATCGAAAATGTGCAATCCCGCAGGTAGCGAGATTAAAGATAGGCTGCGGGATTGGAAGCCCTAGTTGGGCACATCCCGGTCGCCGCCGCACAGACTCTCGCGCCGAATGAATTTATGATGATATTAATAAGCGATGGATCTTTACTTTTACGCCGCGTGGAGTAGGCAGCTTGGCGCTATTTATGATCCAATATCTTTTTAACGCTGAAAGCTATATGAGCTGGGGAGGCTTGGCAATCATGTAATGTTTTTGGTGAGATCTCATTCCTTTTTATACGGTCATTTCTATAAGAAGTGTAAGGGAAACCCATACAAACTTCCATCCCCTAATTTTAAGGGTGGGGGGTGATTTACAAAAAATCCTGAAATATGAATTTAATATTTATAACTAGGAATCCCTATAACAATTTTCAGACCCCTAGCATCGAAATTTGCGGAAGTCTCATACAAAATTCCATCGACTAGTTTAAGGGGTTGGGGGGTAAAAAATATTTGTTTATGATTTTTTTTGTTGATTGTGTACTAATACTAGCTTACATACCAAATTTCAGCTTTCTAGGATTTCAGGAAATACCTTAAAGGTTTTGATGATCAACGTGAGTGAGTGAGTCAGTGACGAAATCGGCGTTTTTTAGATATCAATAAAATCGAAAGTATAAGAGCTATACAATTGAAACTTTTTATATATTGAATAAGTCTACTATTGACATACATCATAATCCGAGAATTTTGTTTATCTGACATAATCCAAACCCAAGTTATGAGGGTTCAAAAAAAACGACGAAGCGCTTTGAGAAAAGGTAGGTAGTGCCCTTGCGCTTTGCTTAGGGCCACGAATTTGGTCCTTACCCATTTATTCAAGACAAGAAACCACACCACGTGACGTCACATTTTATGCAGTTGCATACGTACTACTGTGTTAAATATTTTCTGGCTATGTAAGAAGCTGACCTTTCGTCCGATATTTAATGCGGTTTCTTGAAGCGTACAGCATGCACACTTGAGATATTATTATTTTTTTGCTGTTTCATGTTTTCTGCCAACAAACTGTTATGCAGTTTGGCAGATAAGGTTAAATTTATATTATGTAACCTGTTTTAGTAATAAAAAAAAAAAAAAAAAAAAAAATTATCACATTAACTCTAAGAGGTCTATTTTTCCGTTGCTTCCAATGCCCAATATGTTTCGCGCGCTGTGTTATTACTATTAATTATATTTATGGTTATCCGATATTATTGGTTTTATATTGACATAAAACGGATATTATAAACCACTACATGGTTTTTTTTATTTTTATTCCACATGTTGATAATCATTAAAAGGAATTCATAGCATTTGGCTTACGTTTTCAGTGAAATACCCCCAATGACGACTGGCTTTGTGCTGAGATCTCGTGAAATTGCATTCTCTACTACTACCTACTCTCTTACTTCTCTACTACTGAGGGACCAGGATGTTCTGCATTTGTTTCTAGCTGTCAACACAGTGCATCGTCAAACCAAGAAAATGTCAGCAATGCGCACGTGGCTCTATCGGTGTCCCAATGCTATGGTGTCTGCCAACCACCGGCAGGATTACTCCTACTCGTATTAACATTAATAACATATCCTCCTTATGCCCAGGGGCCTACTCATTATAGGACTTATTCTCTTAAAGGAATTTAGATCGTATTGAGTTGGAATAGAACTGCATTTGTTTTTTTTCGATCTCTTTTAACAAATGAAATTCAACTTTATATCCGACGCAAAATTATTCACAATGCCATTTTGTAATGTATGGTGGATCTTAGGATGACATAATGGTCGTGATCCAAAAGCCATATCGATAGCAATTTGGATTACATAATCAAACACCTAAAATGCTGAGTAACCAAACGAGTAAGTGGGTTTTTCGCTAAATGTTAGTATTTTGAGAAGGTGATTAATATGTAGATCTATATAGTAAAACCAGTATCCAACCTTGTTATGTCTTATAGTCTTGAGTGCTTTTGACTTATATTTACGATTTAACAACTAACTTGCAGGGGTGATTCAAAATGAAACAACATGATTTTATACCCATCCCAAATTCCAGATTTCTAATAATAAGCGTCACTGCACTAAGGAAAATAAAATAAAAAATCGTTACCTAAATAAGTGTTCCGTTGGACCAGTTTCGGTACGGAACACTTAAAATACTGACTCGCACCAAAAAATACCGACTTGTACCAAAAAATACTGACTTGTAGCAAAAAATACTGACTTGCACATCAAAATTTAACAATTTTGATGTGAATCAAAACCGAATTTTGATGAACGATTAGTACTTTAACTGTGCAAATCAGTAATTTTAGGTTGTTAGGTTTTAATTTTGATGTGCCTATAAATACTAGTGCCATTGTTTAAGGCTTAAAATTTATTTCCAATTACTAATTTATATTCAATCTATCCCGGGCAGATAGATTTCGTCATACGGAATACCTATTTTTTTGCTATAATACTACATATAGATCGGGGTAATTTAAGATGTGTGCAATTATACAAGCATGCGACCATGGGATAATGGTCCTTAATGAGTTAGGCACTTACAATATCAGAACGTCGTTGTAACGATACCGTGCCAGTGTTATAAAGTAACAAGGGTCATTTTCCCTCGCCTCATATGCAAGCATGGGCATGACACTGCGACATATTCAAGGCTCCGTTGCTAATTATTGGTTAGCTGTATAATTAACTGACACTTAGGAGTAAACAGTATACGGAAGAAAAGGTTTATCTTTCTAGGAAACTGATTTCAGTTAAAACCTTTGCACATTAAGAATACTGTTAACCGTCAGGCACTTAGGCACATATGCCTAAGTGCCTGACGGTTAACAGTATTCTTCCGTTCCGTATCCGTCACATAATTTGTCTATTTTGTGACACGGCATAGTTTTGTTTTTTATTTGTTTTTATTCTGCTTGTTACTGTGTCACGAACAAATTTTTGATTCTGGCTCTGAATTGTAGTAAGTACCTACCACTAATAAAATATGCTTTTTCTAAATGGTAGTAGATTCAACAATTTAAGTAGAGCTTACTAGAACTTTATTCCTTTGCTATTCCACGAAAACACGTGCACGTCTTCCCCCTCTGTCGTTACTCGGCGCTCACTGATTAGGGGCCGCACGGTCCGGCGTCCTAGGCACACACTCACGGACCCGGACGACGAAATCACAGCGTCCATCGAAAGATGGAACGCTGCGCTTTCGGCGTCCATCACATCGTGTACACTTCGGCGTTCCCGCCGGCGGGGACGTCCACCGCGAGATCGCGACAACACAGACACATACAGTCCCTATTCGTCCCGGTACCGCCGCATACCGGGTAGTCAGTCCGACCCAAGTCGGGCCTAGCTGAGTTTCTTGCTGGACTCTTCTCAGCTAGGCTAGGTTTTAGCGAGCCAGCGATAAAACTCCCAGTAGTTCGACACCACTCACACCCCAGATTCGGTTGATACCGTTCAACCAATCTCACTGGAGCGCAAAGTCGTAGAGTATTCCAGTGTATAAACTTCCTCGCGTGGTCGTGCCGGAGGCTTCCCCTGGATTTTCCCCAGGCTACCCTCCAACCACGCAATTCGACCGTTATATTGGGTCTGTCCTATTACAGCAACAGACAGGTAAAAAAAAAAAACGTGCACGTCTATTCTACCGTCCTAAGCAAAAAGTTAAGTAAAGTTAGGACGCATTCTGACTATGAGAATGTCCTTGCTGATATGTCCTTGCTTAGGACGGCAGTATTAGCGATGATGAGATGCAGATATTTGTACTCCACCTCCTGATGATGCCTCGCAGAGAGGCGAAACACGTGTCGAGGTTTTCATAAGATAAGATAAGATAACATAAATTGATTGTCCATCCATTTGTCATTATTGGTGGTAGTTTGTAGAAATTATTTCCATGTTTACACGTGCGAAGGGATGCGCATGAACCGCAAGCAAACATACCCAAATAGGTGCATCTAATCATCGCTGCAACCTGCACGTTTGTTTGAGGAATAGCAAAGGAATATTGTTCTGATAAATTATCATGGACTTACCCCAAAGTAACGTCTGAACATTTGAAAAACATTTTAGCCCGGGAGAGGAAGGTCCTACAGGGGATGCCTTGATTCTAGTCGATCACGCCCCCTTGACAGAGACACGCTTATGCCTTCCGCACACTTTTTTTCTATCGAGGAAATTTTAGGCAATCATGTACCGATGGAAATCGGACCTTATTGTTTCTTAATCTAGTCAGAACGGCGTTTCAAAAGCACGTGAGAATTTCCAATGCACCCCCTTAAGTAGAGCTTATCCACTGATATAAACACTAACAGTCCCTTTCGATGATCGCGTTCATGCCCGACGTAAAGCATTGGTCCGTTTAACACTTATATTCTTGCCAGTAATGGATGACTGCTTATATAACATTAACACGATTATACAGGGTGTAACAAAAATGTGGTATGAACCGATCAAGGGCTTAACAGGTATCGTGTTTTGATAAGAAAAAAAAATTTTTGACGCGATTTTTTTTTTCACCTTCGTATGGAGCGTTGGCCGACTGGAGCGACGAGCACCATAGAAATGTAAAAAAAAATAGCGTCAAAAAAAATTTTTTTTCTGTTTTTGTTATCAGTGCACGATACCTGTTAAGCCCTTAATCGGTTCATACCACATTTTTGTTACACCTTGTACAAGCTTGGTAAATCCTGAATACTACCCCACTTAATCCTGAAAGGTATCCTTATTCACTTTTAGAAGCAGGAGATTTTAGATTCCTCCCCCTAGGTACGATACGACATCCGGTATAAAAGGTATTCTATGTCTATCCTCTAGATTAAAACTATCTCCAGCACGTCTAGCATGCGATGGCCGCGACATACTCTCGATTTTTATCGCACTAACTATATATCTTGTTCTAAGTGTTCTAATAAGAAAGAGACGGATAGTGCGATAAAAATCGAGAGAGCTCGCGCGCCGTCGCATAATTAGCCATGCTGACAGAGTTACTTTCGTAATTAATCTACACTAGTACTTAACTTATTTAGGTATTAGCTACATGCATATTAAAATATACGTAATTTAAAAGAACTGGAACTCTAACATACGTTTCTTGTACTCTGCCTACCCCTTTTGGGAATAAAGGCGTGACTGTATATATGTATGTATGTAATTTAAAATAATATTAAAATATATATATTTACTAAAATAATAATAAATCATCATATCTATACTATCTACACTAATATAATCTAATAGAGGAAAGATTTGATTGTTTGTTTGTTTGTAATGAATAGGCTCCGAAACTACTGGACCGATTTGAAAAATTCTTTTACCATTAGAAGTCGACATTATCCCTGATGAACATAGGCTACTTTTTACCACGGGAAAATGATTCATTCCTACGCACTAACCGTGCGAAGCCGGGCCGGGCAGCTAATTTATAATAAGTTGGATGGATATTACTATGGATGGAATCAAACTACTTAATATATATATATATGATCCATAGATAAATCCAATGACGAAGACCCGTTACACTCCTTATTATTCTGTAATTATTTATCCAACTAGTACGGATCGACAAGGAAAAGGCGCGCTTTCCTGAATCAACTTATCTACTTAATAGATATTATGTGTGTATTAGGAGATAACTATTTGTTTAAGAATAACATATAAAGAATAAGAGTTAAAAAAGGGAAAAAAACCCAACTTCGGTTTTTTTTCTATCGAGGAAATTTTAAGCAAGCATAAATCGATTAAATCAGATAAACAATCATATGTATAGTCAAGGATCATATATCTGTCCTTATTGTTTCCTCAAAGAGAGCGATAATTTCTAATTCACCCCCCTAATGGCCAATGTATTGTGACATCGTGAGGGTAGGTACTTATAACTTTGCTGCGTCTCGGACACAGCTAATTGTCAACAAACAGAATCTGTTGCCAGTAATTTCGAAAAAACCGTAGATGACATTATGTTATCAGAACATAAAAAATCTAAATTACATCTTTACTCACGTTAACGGAAACAATAAATTTTCGCCTCATAGCTATTAGCTCCATTCACTAAAACACTCCCAAAAACATCTAACGCCAACACAACTTACAATCATTTTCAACTTTAAGACACTCGTCACAAGATTGGATTTGCCTTAAATACGGAATACATTTAAACCATTTCGACATGAAAGGTCCAAGATTCGTGGAGTGCTACATAATTGCCAGTAATTGATTTTGATTACCCAGTATCCAGCTTTCCATTGGTAAATTGTGATTAGTCGTCGGATGTGAACTGTCATTGTTATTGGAAAACGCCATTTGAATTCACACTGTCTGAGAACTTTGTTCAAGTGTGAGTGGGCTAGGCAGTGTAAATATAATACAGTACAGTGACCAAATAATACCTATCCTTATCATAGCCCTGCGGTTGACTGGTAGAGAATGCCTTAAGACATTACGTCCATTTGTATGTGCAATG
Source organism: Epinotia bilunana (assembly GCA_947049275.1). NCBI lineage: Eukaryota > Metazoa > Arthropoda > Insecta > Lepidoptera > Tortricidae > Epinotia > Epinotia bilunana. The sequence continues at coordinate 5,480,197 of OX346263.1, read as the reverse complement.
AATTTTAAATAAATAAATAATAAAAAAGAATGGTTCAAAATCAGGAACAAATACTAGGCGTATTTCCAATAGAGTTACGTATTATGTACCATTAAAGTGGCGGAGCGGCGCGGCGCGGCACGGAGGCGGTACCGGTTGTAATGTTCGAACTAATACGAAAGGGTCCGCACAGAATACCGCGCCGCCCCGTGCGAATCCTTTCGTATTAGTTCGGACATTACAACCGAGGGGCAATCATGTAACGTTTTGAATGCTCGTTAGGTAGATCCGTCATTTTTCCATATAAAAAATTGACATTTAGATCTAACTGAGGCGCGTACAATGCGTTACATGATCGACCTGCCGGTACCCGCCTCCGCGCCGCACCGCCACCGCTGTCAGTGTGTTTCGTCCTTAATACAATCTGTCGCAAACCCGGTTTACATATCTGTGTGTGTCCAGCGCCAAAATTACACACGGCGACTTTGTTTGTGCAGATACAGTATCCATGCAGGTGCTTATGACAGCTCATCTATGGCTAGCGTCGCCATACAGTCGTGCGTTCGTGACACGCACGTTAGTATCGCTGCATAATTCGCCGAGCTCTTAGGCCCGGATTTCACTACCGAGCCGCGAACCGCACCTACCTAGGGACAAATCCGCCGTCACCCATAGACACGCGAGCGATCTCTCGCACCCATACAATAGGGTTCGCCGATTCATCTGCGAGCCATACGCGTGCCGTTCTCGAGCGGTTTGCATAACGCATAGACACGCGGATTTATCCACGGACCTGTCGCCAGCGACAAATCGACGGGCGAATCCACAGTGAATGGTGGATGTTTCAATAAAGTCAACGTACTGTTTGGAATGCTTGTTGCTTGTTGACACGTTAGCAAAACACATACAGCCCGCCTCACCTCGTAAACTCTATTTATGTAATAAATAACCCGTGACTGAGATTTCCTTTGTCTCGTGATCCTTGGACGTAAATAGACGGAACGCGTCTATAGGCGTAAACTGTGTTAAAAATCTCCACATATTCCTTTAACTACGTCATTCTTGCATGTATTCTCAAAAGGGGTATAGGGTACTTTAAGTATATATGTAGGTTTTAGATAAAGATCTACTCTTAAGATCCAGTTTGTCATGTAGGAGCAAAAAGTTGCTAATAAAAGTGTACATTTGGAGTATTGCCCTTTATGGCAGCGAAACGTGGACAATGACACAAAGGGACCGAGAAAGACTGGAAGCGTTTGAAATGTGGTGTTGGAGACGGATGGAAGGTATAAGCTGGAATGAGAGAGTTACAAATGAGGACGTTTTGAGAAGGGTAAAAGAGAAGAGATCTATCTTGAACACCATCAGCACTAGAAGGGGGAAACTGATTGGTCATTTGATACGGCACGACAACTTCTTTAAAACCATAATGGAAGGCAGGGGAAGACCACGACGCAGTTATATAGACCAAATAAAGGAATAAGCTGGTGTCGTGTCGTATCAGCAAATCAAAGGGTACGACAGAGAGAAATGGAAAATACTCCACCGACAAGAGGATAACTCTTAAATTAATTATGATGAGGTTTTAGAACATTTTACAAAAAATGGGATGTTGCACTATATGTAGCCCATCATGAAACACGTCAACACTGGCAGTAGACTGCACGATTGCACGCAGAACTGATGGTCGATGGGGCGGAAAGGTTCTCGAGTGGTGGCTACGTACTGGAAGGCGCAGTGAGGGTCTCTCATGGGAGTCTGCTGGATGCGGGTGGCGCAGGACCAGTCAGTGTGACACTCTTTGGGGGACGCCTATGTCCAGCAGCTTATATGATGATCATGATGATGGAGTGACGTTCTGACCCCGTGGTGTTACAAATATTGCAATGACGGTGGTATTGCACTACATACGATTCATTCTTTCACAAACTCCATTACATAATAATTAAACAATGTACGCTAAGCAATTTTACCCTAAACTTGCTAAGAATAAGCACCGTAATCGCTAAACAGGAGCGCCATTAAAAACGCTTACTAATTTATTTGCAAAATGTGACTAAAACCTAACTAGCATGAGATGATGAGCGTTTACTATGTCGGTCATAAAGCATCTGTCCCTAAGTCCCTCTCACACTTACATACGTGAGAGTAAAGGACGTATGCTTTGTTGTGTCCGATCAAACTCGATCATGCTAGGCAGTTATAGGACTAAGTCACAGTAAGTAGTAATAAAGCGATTGACTGTGTAAGACTTACTTACAAGAATCTAGGAAGACTAAAAATGTTCAGGCTATACGCAAAATTCCGTCTACTACCAAAATCCACGGTACCTTTGATGTCGCTGCACTGAATCGCCGCCGTCGCGCTGCGCTGTTAAGGCTCCGTGCCGAACACAACCCGATTCGTCTAGTTTCGTGTCACATGCTGATACTTGATCAGAAATCTTTATTTAACAATAATCCGATCAAAACCCTTTTATGTGCACTTTACTCCGTCAACAGTTCTTGAGTGACGTTTTGTTTTTATTTTTTCAGCGACCAGCGAAGCGCTCATGTCGCGCGGCCAGTGCGAAAATAGGTTTCCATAGAAATTTTGAATGTATGTAGAATAATTGTATTAAACGTCAGCTAGACGGTCGCCAACTCCTAGCGGACTTCGTAGACAGTTGTTTGCAGCAAAATTTCATAAGTACACGGTCGATCCGGACCTAGGTCGCTCGGTCGGAGGGGCTTGTTGGCGACCGTCTAGCAGACGTTTTAGTCTGAACAGACTGATTGTGTCACATTAGTGAAAGTGACTATAGGTACTTTGTATTACAACCGTTTGTAGTGCAACCGACTTCCCGATTAAAACTGCATTCATCTGGTCCGCTATACATGTCAGTAAAAGTATACAATAAACTACCGGAATACATAAAAAAGGAAAAAAAAGATAGCCTCTTTATAAATAAACTAAAGCATATATTGATAAAATATGCTTATTATTTTATAAATGAATACCTAGACGACAAACTAAACAACACATAAACATTACTACTACTATACAATGAACATTCATTATTTAAACTGAACCTGGCGTCTATTCCAGGAACGTATTAATTTCGTATTCGTCTGAATTTGTAGCGAGTTCCAAAACGAGAGCTCACTGCCAATACAAAACCAATTCCAATTTAATTCTTTTCTCGAATTTACTCCATATCTGGTTAATATACCGCGTTTGAAATTTTAACAAGGAGTACCATATTTGTCGGCATTACGGACACTTAAGGAACCGTTGCCCGCTCTGTAGGGTAACTAAATCCATTTGTTTTTCAAAGAAATGTTGCGTCGTCAAATCCGGTGTAGAATTCGGCAGGTATACTTAATATGTAATTGAAACACATTAAATAGTCATACCATTCAAATGAATTGACATAAAACTATTTAAATATTACTGGCGACCTTGATGTGAATGCGTTCAAGTTTGATGTAAACTATAAGGAAAATGTATTATGTTTAACCATTGAATTGTAACTAAAACGACCATATTTGATTTGTCGACCATTGTAGGTACTCGAGGACTCATTGGGCACATTATTCATGGCGTGATTAATAATTTGGTTTAGCTGTTTGTGTCGTTAATGCCCCTAGTATGCCCAATCATGTAAAATCCTTACATGCCAACGGTGAGTTGCATGAACCACATTTAACAGGCTGGTAAACGTTAAATATGGATGTTTAAATGTGTTTCTTACTCAATCACCCTTAAACGGCCTAACCGATTTAGATGATTTTTTTTCATGAAGATAGTTTATAGCCTAGATTAAAATATAGGATAGTTACTTTCTCAAGTCCACGCAGACGAAGTAGAAACAGCAACAGCTGACCCTAATTGTACATTTAGTTAGTGACAAATTATAAAAAGCATGTTAGAACGCGTACGTACGATGAAAGAGATAATCAATTGTCTATACTAATCTATACTACTAATATAAAGCGGTAAAGTTAGTTTTGAAAGTACATAGTTACACAAACTCGGGTAGTCTGGACATCTCAAAACTGTAAAGCCTCTTACAGACTGGAGCGGCCTGGCCGCGGCGGTCAATAGTAAACTTGTTATTAGCTGTCAAATTTACTATTGACCGCCACCGCGGCCACGCCAGTTTCTCCGGTCGCCGTGATTTCCTCCCGCGTAAGTAAAAGCGGCAAGTCTCAATTCTCTCAAATCCTTGATTTGATAGGTAGAATTGCTGCCATACAAGTAATTTTCACATTCATATTCATTTATTAAATGCATAATAAGATACAATAAATTACATAGATGTCGGTTGCAAAGTAAGAGGCACTGATACCCCGGTAGGGCATTGCAAAGATCTTACAAACTAAATTAACATTTCGTTTTAAATTTGGGTGCAATAACGTCATAAAATATAAAATCGGCATGCTTATTCTTATTATTACTCGTAAATACATTTATTTATTTCGGAGGTCGTTGAGTAAAATATTGGTTAATTTTAATTTTATATAAAAATGACAAATTCATTGTAATCTACACTAATATTATAAAGTAATCTACACTAAGATTTGATTGTTTGTTTGTATTGAATAGGCTCCGAAACGACTGGACCGATTTGAAAAAATCTTTTACCATTAGAAGCCGATATTATCCCTGATTAACATAGACTACGTTTTACCGCGGAAAAAAGCTTCATTCCTGCGGGAAAACGGGTAATAGGACAACGGGTAGTAAGAATTATCCATGCGTTACTAACCGTGCGAAGTCGGGCCGGGCAGCTAGTAATAAATAAAAATGACAAAGATTTGATAAACTTACTTAAAACTAATATAACTTATCAAGTACTTAATGTCATGCGACGTCAGTCATAAACTCCTGGATTGAGTAGTATGCTTTTCTAATAAGGATTTTTTCAGTTTGTTACAGAATATTTATATTTGTCCTCTGTTTTTATGTCTTCTGGTATTTTATTATAAATTATAACAGATATAGAATGGACCTTGCTTGTACATGTTCAATTTTGGCTCTGGAATAAGTTAGCTTGTTTTGACGTCGTGCGCTTTTCACAAATACAGACATGGACATATGCTCTCTTACAAACATTCCTACCTCTAATATGTAGAATACATGGCATTTTGTACAGCTTTCTGGCAGGCGAGTATTTACAATAATGTGCAGGAGTTTTTCTTGAGTTGTATGTATATTTTAATCCATAATATATTCTGTATAATAAAAAGGTCATGGGCTTTTACGCTGTGGCCCCATATAATCATGCCATACTGAAGCGAAGAATGAGCATACGCGTGGTACGTAGACCGCTTTTTGTTATACTAAGTGCGTAAACGAAGCGTGAAAGTTTAGTTCTTAGGTTTTCAACATGTGCCTTCCAATTTAAGTTTGTGTCGAGCTTTAGTCCTAAAAGGTTTACTTCATTTACTTCTTCAATTTCAATTTCATCATTCAATGTCGCTAAATCTAAGGGTCCTAATAAGGCCGGAAGTCTTGTCTTTTTTTTATTAAGTTGTAGACAATGGTTGTGTAACCACAGTTTTGTTATTTTGAAAAAAATGTGACTGGTAGGTATCTTTTTTATAATTCTTCCGACTCTAGCAAGTGATAATTAGTGTCTAACAGCCAAGTGCGATGTGTCAAAGAGAAAACTTCAACAATCAGTCATAATATTGCCAATTTCATATGGAAAAAAGCTGCCTAGTGCCTACCTACACCCTAACATATATTTATTACCTCATGTCTACGTTCACTGAACTCACGGTTCCGAGAACAAGATAACTTTGCATGTATTTTAGTAATAACATGAGAAAGCGCTGCTTAAAAGGCCTCTGTGTTTGTGTTATGTTGTCTAAAGTTCTTCGTGTACTCTGTGTACTACGCAATATGCTATGTTTTGGTTGCTGGTGAGATTATACGTATAGCGGCGAATCTTGATTGCGATGACAGCTGTCATCTCCGTACAATTTATAACCTTAAAACGTAAAATTGTGCTGAGGTGACAGCTGTCATAGGGATCAAGATTCGCCGTGATACGTATTATTAAAAATGATGGTATAATTATTTGTAATATTTGAGATAATTTAACCAGTTTGACGTAACTTTGCCTTACATATTTATCTATATACATCCTCTTAGCGTTATTCCCGGTTGTGCCCCTAAAGGAGTCCGGGGTCCGCTTTGACACCTAATCCCAAGATTTGGCATAGGCACTAGTTTTACGAAAACGACTTCCATCTGAACATCCAACCCAGAGGAAAAAGTAGACCTTATTGGGATTAGACTGGTTTCCTCACGATGTTTTCCTTCACTGAAAAGCTAACGGTAAATATTCCGTTCCGAAAAACTCATTGGTACGAGCCAGGATTCGAACCCACGACCGACGCGTGACAGCCGCATTCCTGAACCACTAGGCTACCGTAGCTCTGGTACACATTTATCTATCAAATTTTATTAAAGTGAGGTAGGTACATGATGTTTGTCTTGACTGGTATGAATACTAATTTATTTCATAAATAAATTAATAGTTAAAAAACACTAGAAAAACACGCTTTTATAAATGCACGTAAAAACCAAAAATAAATTATGGATCTTTCGAGTTGTCTCTATTTCTGGACTGAAGTGTAAACTATGTGCTTTTAATAATAATAGCCACCTACTAGTGCTGCAACTCCAGTTGGAGCGCCGACCTCTGTAACCTGCTTCCCGTAACATCGCTTAACTAGATTTCTCAGCAAGTTATACAAAAAGTCTTTCCTTTTCCAGCGCCCCACGCTTTTACAATCAAATATTATGATTAAAAGCACATACACTTCAGTCCAGAAATAGAGACAACTTGAAAGATGCATAATTTATTTTTGGTTTTTACGTGCATTTATAAAAGCGTGTTTTTCTAGTGTTTTTAAACTATTAATTTATTTTATACATTTTAGTCTTTGATAACGAAATATTTTTAACATTTATACATTTATTTCAAGTAGGCGAATGAGCACGCATCCTCTCCATCTCCGCCAGTGCGTCTGTATTGCATGGTGTTTTACCTGTCAGCTTAGAACAATCTAGCTCTTCAATCTGGAGACCGCTAAGTGATTTTACTCTACTTAGGGCCCTACTCTACTATGTGGCCACATACGCCTGGCCAGCCGCAAAAGTACGGGACCCTAAGTACACCACTGCGTGGTCTATTAACCACCCTCATGCCATTCAGCCCTCGGCACGTTTCTCACCTTGGCTTGGGTGGGATCTTTAACAACCTACTACCCTATTTACACGTCAATATACATCGTATATAGATATATTAATATTATTCTATTTACACTCTCCATGTACAGGTCTATATACATTTTATACTATGCCAATATTTACACTATTTACACTCAATATTTACAAGTCAATATGCCAGTGCCTATCTTCCGGCTTCATCATCAGACCTTGAAACCTAATCGTGGTCAAAGTTCATTACAAGACTTGTCTAACAAATCCAAACACAGCTATGAGACGATGTTTCATCATGAAGTTCCAGTTCATATCTTTCGGCTCCATCATCAGATCAGTTACACTACAGAACCATATTATTGTATTGTCATCAGAACTACATACAGCTGCCAACTCTCATGACGCTGCGATCCTTGGAAGATGGTTAAATTAGTTACCTTAGATTCCATTACATAGTTAGTAACATACAGGTCGACCTAATAAAAGCGTGTTAAAAAGTGCAACATTTTCACGTTTAAGGCACAAGACCGCAAGCGAGATAAACCGACAAAGGGAGAGACCACACCGGTGCTTAACACTGCGTATACGCGTTGACGTGTCGTATGCGTCACGTATTCTTCATACATTTTGCTGCGTTTTACGGTGCGTTAGCGTATTTTGAGCAGCGGTGTGGTCGCACCTGAATTGTTCTGATTAGAAATAATCAGAAAGTCTTACAGGCGCGGGAAACATTTCCCGCGCAGTCTTGTTCTAGCCATCCTAAAAAGTTTTTTTTTAATTTATACGGAAGTCGAGTGAGGAAACCGGTCTAATCCCAATAAGGTCTAGTTTTCCCTCTGGGTTGGAAGGTCAGATGGCAGTCGCTTTCGTAAAACTAGTGCCTATGCCAAATCTTGGGATTAGGTGTCAAAGCGGACCCCGGGCTCCTTTAGGGGCACAACCGGGAATAACGCTAGGAGGATGATGATACGGAAATCAAGTCCCAGTAAATGGCTCGATTGGTTGATTACAAATAAGTTCAGGCAATAAATAGATTATGTTACCAAAGAGTAACTCAAACTCAGAATATTTATTACACAAATAGTTAACATCTGCCCCCTGTGTGGCAAACAGTGTGGTCACACTACAAACGCCTCATAGGACATTCGCGAGGGTCGACAACTGCAGCCATTCCAGTCACGTGACTAATGATTGGTAATCGCACGTGAGCAGGCTCCAAATTTTTACCGGTCTGTAATTGCCTACACGAAAGGAGGATGGGCAGATTGGCCTATATGACCAATAAGGGCAAGCGATATTATGTCACTGGATAGCTATTCTAAGTTCCAAAACTTTTACTATGGCAGATAGTCCCCAATCTTTGTGTGAAAAAAGTTATCGCTGCATAAAAGTAGTTTGAGTTGAAACTTTACTATGTAGATTTTTTCGATACCGTAAAATGGGGTGAGTAGGGTTAAAACTGACATTCAAACCTCGATAACATTTTATTTTTACTTATACCAACTGAATGGTGTATATAATAAGTGTTCCGGACGTTTGTATTTTAGTTTTTATTTTATTTTGGGTAGTTACATTTCATAACTTTGACGATAAACAGGAAAACCCACCTCACCCCGTAGTCCCTCGTAATTGGGGTGAGATGGGTTTTCATACAAAGGTGATTTTTGAACATTGTTGGATCGTTTTTTTTTTCTTATGAGTATTACTATACCTCATCTTAAATTGGAATACATTATTTTTGTAGCAGTAGCCTTAAAAAACCATCTCACCCCCCTTTCATACCTTCTCTCCCCATTCATAACCCAACTCTCCCCGCGAACCCTACTCACCCCATTTTACGGTACTAAGTTCCTGCATCGCTTTACAGACTAAATTAAGGTTTTGTAACTGATTTTGTGTCATGTTTTTGTTTTTTATGCGTTTTCATATGTTTTTTTGTGTCATTCTGATTCAGCTATTCAAATGTATTTTGCACTTTTCCGTCGTTGCTTATGTTCTCTTTTTCTTATCGGTTCTGTAAACTGTCGTTGGGTACTTCGTTGCGATTTCCTGACTATGCCTTTGTTATCGGACTCTGTGATCTAATGCAAGATTGACTTCATGTTAATTAATAATGGATGAACGAACTTGACTTTTTTTACACAGCGATTCAAGATTTCCCGCCTTACAAGAAGTTGTAGAATATGAACAAAACCTTTCCAATGATATATGGCTTGTCATTATTGGTTTCTAGGCCAGAGTCCATACAAATCTGCCCATCCTCCTTTACAGCAGCGAGATAATAACATCACGTTAGTGTTTGTGTATTTACAAGACGGCGCGAGAGCTGTGTCGCGGCGAGATAGAATATCTGTCTTTTTCTAAGTGTTCTAATTAGAAAGAGATGGATAGTGTATCTCGTCGCGACACAGCTCGCACGCCGTCTTGTTACAGATATAAAGAAAGAAAGAAGACATTTATTAGAATAAGAATAAGAATAAGAATTTATTTATTTAGCACAAAAAACACGGAAAAAAGAAATGCAATCAAAAAGTTAACCTTATATTACGGTGCTAAACGGGAGCCTCACTCAGCATGTTGTCACGGGGCCGTGACGCTGGTTTTCAGTGAGAGCCCCAAACATAAGTAAAACTAGGACTAAACTAAACAAACAATTTTATAATTGTTGCCTAAAAATTACAAAAGTGAACTTATAACTAGCGGGTAACATTAGAATTTATTTGCATGCAACACTGAAATATGTAATTTACTATGTACGTAATAAAAAACATCAAATAAAAAAGTGGTAATAACTAAGCGTAAAACTACTATTACAATGAACATAATCTTATACAAATAAAATAATAATAATAGCTATGTGTTATGCAGCAATAAGATAAGTAAGCAGTATACTGCAACAGTCGGACTGTACTTGTGTAAGCAGTAAAAGTAAGTACCTATCTACCCACAGATTCATTTCTTATTTTATTTTATTTTATTTTATAAATAACAAGTAATTAACGACCAATTTGTACATTAAAAAGATGTATCCGGAGTTTCAATTTAAAGCTATGAAGGGACTTTAAGGCACGGAGAGGAGGAGGAATGATGTTCCAGCACTTGGTTGCTGCGTAGCGGAAGCTGCCTCGAAATGCTGCCGTGTGCGGCCTTGGACAAACAAGCTGAAGGAATTATTCACTACACACACACACACCTCTGTGTGAGAAAGGGAGTAGAAATACAATGCAATTGAGACAAAATGTGCGTGTCTTCGCGGCAGTGAATCGGTCGCTGTCTCAGCATCATGCCGAGGTGTCAGACAGACACCTACAGCGCTGTTTTTTTTAAATAGTTGTTATATACTGCGGTGGCGGTCAATAAGTAGTACCTTAATAAATAATAATAAATATTAGGGGACAATCTTACACAAATCGACCTAGTCCCAAACTAAGCAAAGCTTGTACTATGGGTACTAGACGACGATATACATACTTATATAGATAAATAAATACTTAAATACATAGAAAACATCCATGACTCAGGAACAAATATTCATGCTCATCACACAAATAAATGCTCTTACCGGGATTCGAACCCAGGACCTCTTGCTTCGTAGGCAGGGTCACTACCAAGGCTAAAGCGGTCGTCAAAACACTTGACATTAGTAATATATAAGGTCTGTGCGACAGTGCCCACTAGACCATATCATAGCATGACCGTAACAGTACCGGCACATGCAAATAAATATTATTTGTATGAATAACTATAAGATGACGCCCACTAGAACCGTTCCGGCACCGTCCAACACCGTCCGGCTATTCTCGCCAGGACTATTGTGCATGCGGTACGTTCCGGCCATGACACACGGCGGTGCTAAACCGATGTGTGCCGGCGGCGCGCTGCGTTAATGCCGCGCTCCAGGAAAAACACGGTTTTGAAAAACATTAATTTATAATAGCGTTTTTTTTTGTTAATTTCATTTTTTAAATATTACGAGTATTCTAAGATGATTCTTTATTCAAGAATCCGACAAACTTTCCACCGGGAAGTAATTATGTAGATTTAAATGAAGCATGCGCTGTTTTTTTGTATGATTTATCTTGAACATTATAGAGCAAATGTAAATGAACACAAAATTTCACGAGAATCGGTGAAACAAACTAGAGGAGAACAGCCAGACATCTGGACAGCCGGACATACGAAAGCATTTTGACCCAAGCTACAACTGAAAACTTCGTTTGCTTTACTCGCTCGTTCAAATGTTTCTTATACGAAGTTCTTGTTTTTTACGTATTCAAATGATAATAATGTTACATTTCTATTACTTATTCTTGTTATCATACAAAAATTGTGGTGAGAGTTACAACATATAAGTACCTATTCTTGATTATCGCATATGGCGCGGGATTTCCAATGAGATAAACACTCGATGTTTACATGTCGTTTTCGCAAGTATCTACGTGTAATATTTTGACACGTGCTAATAAAGACTTGTTTACTTTGGATGAGATTCTTTTAAATATGCCATTGCCCTTATATTTGTGTAGGTAAGCATTCTAAGAACCGTTTCATATATGTATCTGCTTAAATTACTGCGCGTTAAATTCATCGAAGAAGAAGTTAATAAACATGTAATATGTAAACATTGATCATTAACATTATACGTGGCAAATTCAACGAACCAAAAAAAACTTAATAATAGTACATTACTACAGAGGCCGGGAAGTAAGGGATTGCCGGCCGAGTATATATAAAATAGTTGTGAGGCTGGAGTGGCGACCCGTGTATAGTGCTTTTCTCAAATATGCAATTAAATAAATAAATAAAACTAAAATTTAACTAGATAAAAAATATAGCTAACTATTATTATGCCTGAACGCCGTGATCCTGTGCTACAAATAAATGTGCGCATATAATACGCCTCTCACCCAAAACAAATAAATGTGCGCATATAATACGCCTCTCACCCAAAGCAAAAAAAAACAATAATACTCTCAGTATTTACGCAGATGGCGCAGGATCGGTCACTTTGGCACTCTTTGGGGAGGCCTATGTCCAGCAGTGGACGTCTTTCGGCTGTGAGCTGAGTGTATTTACTTATTTCTCTTATTCAAATAAACTTGATTATATATATATGTATATACTAGCTTCCGCCCTTCGTTAACCTCGTCCGCGTGGACCCGGGATAAAAACTATCCTATATTTTAATCCAGGCTATAAACTATCTTCGTGCAAAATTTCATTCAAATCGGTTCAGCCGTTTAAGCGTGATTGAGTAACAAACATTCAAACATCTAAACTTTCGGATTTATATAATATTAGTAGGATAGATATACTTACACCCGTGTTTTAGGTACTAATTTACTGTTCGCCTCCTCATATCAGCGAATAATAATAACCTAAAACTTATCAGCTGATATCCTACCTGAATAGGGGTGTAGACACTAAATAAAATAATCAATTTAGTCGTATTTTCTCGAAAAAGGATTAAAAATGTAGTCAAATGGAGACAAAAGAAACGAAAGAGTTTAAATAATCACGAAGTTAAAAGTGTCCAAAGTTTTAAGAAGAGGTATGTTCTGTCCCTTTTTCGCAAAACGCAACTTCGTCACTAATAGACGGCAACGTGCCGTGCCCATCGTGTTCGGCGCCACCGTAGACGCGGCCTGCCGCGCGCGCGGCTAGCCTCGCGGATTGTGACGTCACAAACTGTTTACAAGCAATATCAAAACGGTTGTAGCTTCGTAATGCTTTGATATATCTGAATGGGATTTTCGTCACTAGGCATATTTTTTTGCCTTCTTTCTTTTTTGGAGTAATAATAATTTTCGAGTCTACACCCGTATTGTAGATATTATATCAGATCCAAAGTGTCATCGACCGTAGTACTGGTATTTTTTAGATAGGTACTTTGTAAATATCGTGATGGCATTAATTAGACACAGACTTGTCTATTGGACAAACCATTTTGTACTCACTTTATTAATCCGTGAAGAAATCTGGGAGATAATTCTGTGTTATGTAATATATATATATATATCAATGTATCGTTTAAAACTCCACGTTAGCCGCCATATGCGCTGACGTCACTCAGAAGATTAGGTATATAATAAGCACAACTCGCCTTGCCTCTTCTAGAATGTCATCACCACCATATTTAAGGTACCTGACCCCGTCACAAAGAGCACTAGCGACGCAGTGGCGATCCTATAGGATACCCCGCTATTCTGTAACTTGTTTTATTAAGGTCTTCTTACCCATAAATATATCTTGACGCCGCGATGCGTTGTAACTAAGCGTTATCAGATGTCTCGTTTCGTTAGGCCTGACGGGTGAGGTGAGGCACGTTGGCGCGTTCTGAATAACAGCCCTGATGACATCCTTGTGTACTCAACCCTAGTACAATAACTTGACTCCAAGATTTGTAAGGACTTCGTGCAATCAATCGGTGATCACACTCCTACTAATTATCAGGCTGACAGTGCACTTAACTAGGGGACGGGAGATAAACCATCTCGCTTTATCAGTGAGTGTGAGTGCAGTTAGTGCACTGCAATTAGCCAGCACGGCTATCACGGGACGGCGCGTCTCGATTTTTCTCGCACTATCCGTCTCTCTCTTATTAGAGCACTTAGAACAAGAGGTATTAGTGCGAGAAAAATCGAAAGTATGTCGCGGCCGTCTCATGATAGACGTGCTGGTCGAAAGGCCGCTTTATTTATCCGCCGCCTCGTGTTTGTCTCGTGTTTCACGTCTCTGTCATTCTCATTTTTCTCATCCTCTTGGGAAATGTCACATTTTGCAAGTTAAATCGCGCTCCTGTTCTAGAATATTTTCTAGACGTATATTAGGCGCTGATTGTAATGTATGTGTTCGCTCACGAGACGAATATTGTGATGTATCGCCCGCAAATTGTTACATAAAGTGAGTCAAGGCGACCTGTCGCGTCATGATGTTAATGTCCATTCGACTTGTGCCTTAGTTTGTCAGATCTAACTGGTTTTTGCTAGTTTTTACCTTGGAAAAATAAACAAACCGTTGTACTAATTAAGGTTTTTTTTTCACAGAGGACGTCGATGAATGAACACCAATGGACGTCGCACAGGCGTAAAGCCTGAATCACACTGGCGCCGCCTGCGGCAGCGGTCAATAGTAAACTGGACGACAGCCGTCAAATTTACTACAGACCGCCAACGCAGGCCGCGCCAGTCTGTGAGAGGCTTAAGGCCTGAATCACACTGGCGCGGTCAGTAGCGGTCAATAGTAAAGGACACCGCTCACCTAGTATGGACAAAAAAGCTCAGTGCATTTTCTTGGAAAACTCTATTTTGCGTCGTTGTGTAAGTATATATTCAAAAATAGTGAAGGGGTAAAAACTTTCTATGTACTTATAGATTTTGAGAAAAAACATATTTTGTGAAACTGATCCAGAACAGCTGCATAGTAAAAAGAAAAAATGTACATACATACATACACACATTCACGCCTTTATTCCCAAAAGGGGTAGGCAGAGCACATGAAACGTATGTTCCAGCGCCACTTTTACATAAATGTGGGTATAAAAGATCGACAAAATGTGATATTGCAGTGATAGGTTGCTAGCCCATCGCCCAGAACACACTTCAACCCTGGTCCTCAATGGGTAGCTCTTGTTGTATTTTACAATGTCATCTGCTTTTCATTAATTATGGCTTGTGATTGCGGCAGACCTTATACATCTCTAAAATAGGTTTATTGCTAGTTAATCCTTACTAATATTATAAATGGGAAAGTGTATGTGTTTGTTTGTTTGTCCGTCTTTCACGGCAAAACGGAGCGATGTATTTTTAAGTGGAGATAGTTGAAGGGATGGAGAGTGACATAAGCTACTTTTTGTCTCTTTCGTTAGAACCCCCACTTCCCTAAAATGGGGGGTGAAAGTTTGTATGGAGCTACGATATAAACGACTTCCACGCGGACGGAGTCGCGGGCAGAAGCTAGTAATCAATAATATCGTCTAATTTTGTTACTCCGTATTATTTTATCTAGGTATATGTATATTTTACTTCTTTATTAGATATTATCGACGCGGCTTTCGTACAGATTCATACAATATTGTATTTTATAGACGTAAAAAGGGATTTCCAGACCGCAGGGTGCAAATACTCATAACTTATTAGTGTGTCGGCCATTTTGTACTGTTTTAACTAGGTATGTCCACTTAACCGAACCATTGAGTAATGCGAGTACAGTTGAGATAATTTAATTTGACAGTCTTTTTCATAAAACTTCACTGGGATTTGAATCTTTTACCTTGGACCTTAGATTTGATTTAGATGACTGAACTTTGTAGCAATTCAGTCAACTTAAGTAATCTCTACTAAATATACCTACGTGCCCAGTGAGTAAGAGTAGTAACCTTTTTAATAACTCTGAACAAGTGAATACATTGTACAACTAAGCTGTATTTCTCTGTCTAATAAAACTTTAGGAGACTATTATACAAAATGTTTTGATATCTATGAAAGAGCTTTTAGCTAACAGACACGTGTAACATTTTATCAATACAAAGATAAATATTTTTTGCTGCTTTAATATACAGTGTTTGACTTTCATATATATATTTTAAGTGCTAAAAGTATAAAGCGTAATTAACGTAAATTGGTATCACTAGAAAAATAACCGGCCAAGTGCGTGTCGGGTCACGCGCAGTGTAGGGTTCCGTAGTTGCCTGTCTGTATTACATCCCCACTTTACCTTAAAGAAATAGAAAAACAAAGTTTTACTGTTTCATTTTGTCGGTGTGATTGATTTTATATACCCATGCCGAATCACAGCTTTCTAGTAGTAAGAGTCACTGAGCTAAGCCGCAGACAGACAGACGGACATGGCGAAACTATCAGGGTTCTGTGTATGCCATTTTGGCTCCGGAACCCTAATAACACGGCTTTTTTTCATACAAATTAATTTGGCACGCAATGTATGGGTAACAAAGCCTGACTGACGGCAGAATTTAAAACTCTGCCTCTCTGAAACGTCAAGTAAACGTTAAATTAGGTACTTTTTCTTTTGCACGATTCGGGGGTGTGACCGATAGCGAGAGATTTCGATCAAGTAAGATTTAGAAAGACTTGATAAAGTGCTGTCAAACTGATAATGTTTACCAATAATTTCGTTTCCCCTTTTTTTTATACACCACCGTAGGAAACGTCGCTCGACTCGCACGACGTCGAATAAGCATGCTGCCTGCTTGGTGGTATATAGGCAGGCACCGTAGGATGGACGCTTGCGACTCCCGAAGAATCAGAAGCTACTTGATTTGAGGATTCGTTGTGTTGACAACTATAGGTAAATTCAGCCCCCTGACGAGCATAGCCTTGAAAGATCTGGCGACCTTACGGTCGAACAGTGACATCCCTCCCGCCTAAGAACTTGTAACTAAAGCCTCGGACTACACGCATCCAAAATCCTTTCCCTTCCAGCTTAGGTTACTTCTCCATTTGCTGGTGCGATGTCAGTCAGCTGTCACCGAGATAGTACAGATTCTCTACTGTAACGAAAGCCTCAGACTAAACGCAACCTAAATCCTTTCCCTTCCAGCTTAGGTTACTTCACCATTTGCTGGTGCGATGTCAGTCAGCTGTCACCGAGATTGTAGAGATTCTTTACTGTGCGCTTGCAAAATATGTAAACCCTTTGTTGTACACAAGGTAAGGGTACGTATAAATAGAACAGAGTACGCAATACTACTGCGCAAATATAATATTAACAGTATCATCATCATCATCATATCTGCCGAAAGACGTCCACTGCTAGACATAGGCCTCCCCCAAAGAGTGCCACAATGACCGGTCCTGCGCCACCCGCATCCAGCGGACTCCCGCGACCCATGCAGAACACAAAATTAACAGTATACCGACAAGAAAAACCTGCACACGGATTCCATTTCTGCCCCACCAAATGCGAAAGTGGTCCTATAGGGGGCAAAGATTGTGCATAACATCCAAACCCATACTACTAGGTAAGCTTGATGGGAAGTGAAACTCAACACCGTTTTTTTTATAATTCGTTATGTCGCCATCTGGCATGAACTTCCTTACTACAAGTTTATATGAGAAAATGAAACCCTAAGCTATGTTAGTTAAGGCATTACATTGTGAAAAGTCACCTCTTTACGGGATGATTACGTCGGAACAAAACAGAGGGGAACAAATCACTCCCACTCTTGAGGCAATTTAGAAAGGTAACTGCACTGCCCCAATTGATTCGACCGATGCTTGAACTTGCTCTCAGGTTATTTTCAGTCATATAGGTATATATTAGGCCATGTGCCTTAGCGTGCAACGGATTAAGAGTTAAGGTACAAGTTGGAATCCGACCGCAGACAGCAGGAGACGATGTGTCGCAGCGACACCCGTTTCTATGTATTTCTATGACGGCGACGCCCGGCGACGTGTCGCTCGCTACGAAAGGTATTTCATAGAAATACATAGAAACCAGTCGTATCGCTGCGACACGTCGTCTGCTGCTGCTGTCTGCAGTCGGGTTCCAACTTGTACCTGAGATTCACCAGCGACGGCCTCACCCATTGCGAGGCTCCGGATGGCAGGTCTTTCCGAGGCCCTTTGTCCTTCATGAAAAAAAAATAGTATATTAAGCTTGGGTTGTTGCGCGAGGCCCCTGCAAGAGCGAGGCCCCGGACGATTGGCCTGTTTGCCACCCCTAAGGCCGCCGCTGCCTGAGAGACCATTTAAGACTAGCCTTAACCTAAAATAGGCTTCGGTAAAGAGGACACATTATTTGCTAAATGAAGGTATTTATTTAGCACCAATCGTAGACGTAGTCCGCTAGATGCGGACGGCGCAGGACCGGTCATTGCGGCACTCTTGGGGGAGGCCTATGTCTAGCAGTGGTCGGTCTTTCGGCAGATATGATGATGATGATGCAGACGTAGTTCGGTCCCATAATTTGATGCAAAGATGGTTTAATAAAATATTTTTATTCGTTTTAAATAGTATTATCGCCATAAAGTTAGTATACAAGGAAAGAGTAACGTTGCAAGTAATAATTCGCTAAAAAATAAAAAGTTGCTTGTATAACGTTTATATAGTTTTAATAAACTGCTTTGAGGCCACGGCCCACTCATAAGTTAACTACCTAATTCAGCGACGGCAAACCACTTTAGTAATTACAATTTGCCAAAAGAATCGTCCCAGTTTCGAATGTTTGGGTGTGGAAGGACAATTATGTTAAGGCAGTTACACACGTGACAGGGCTCATCGAACGCGCGCCTCAAAAAACTTATTTTTTTTTATTTCGGAAAAAAGGAAGAATGAAAGAAAGAAACACTTATTTGGTGGACAAAGAAATTATACATGTGTAGGTATAACTGAATTGCACCAAAATGGATGCCACTCAGCATATGCCAACAGTAATATATGCTAATGGTGCTGTTTCCTGTGTAATTTACTAGTGCCTACGCCATATCATGAGACAGATGTCAGAGTGGACCCCGGGATCCTTTAGGATATAACCGGGAAAAATTATGAGAGCTTCCGTCCTTTGGAAGGCACAAAGTAAGTAGTTTAAGACAGCAGTATTTACTCGTAACTCGTATACAGAATTAGATATTTTTTTGCACCAGGAATGACCCGGAACGGGGGTCATGACCCCTCTAATCTAGTTTTTTCTCTTAGTATCGTGGCTTCCCCTGTGTTTATCGGCCTACAGACGCGTGGGTTGATCAAACGCGTCAACGGGATGACATCGGATATGCTTGCTTCTCTGCTTTCTCTTTATTATATAAACTAGAGCGCTATCAATAGACAATATAGGAAAAGGAGTCCATGTAATATAATAATGTTTTTTTGGCTCTATAGGTACAGCGGGATCGAGGCTTGAACCCACGATATCTATCGCGTCAGTTTTTGCGCGCTTCGGTTTTTCTTTCCGTCCAATTCCAAAGATTGTTTTCAAATACAGGCGACACGTAGTTGAAGTTTATTGCTGCACGTCTATCATGAAACGGCCGCGACGATTTTTCTCGCACTATACCTCTTGTTCTAAGTGTTCTGATAAGAGAGGGACGAATAGTGCGAGAAAAATCAAGGGTATGTCGCGGCCGTCACATGATAGACGTGCAGGTTATAATCTCATTTTTTTAAATAGTAGGTGGTAAAGCAAGAAACGTAAAAAAAAAACTTTTTCAAATTAAAAGATATTTAACGCCTTTATTATCACAACAAAAAAGACAAGCAGAGTACATAGAAGTTATCCTAAAAAATAACGCTAGTTCGAATTCGTGACTGTTTAAAAATGTATATTCGACACTTAAATTGAGATATTAATAATATACGTTTTCATCATAATCTTTTAAGCACTGTTTATGAGATTTTATTAATACAGTCACATAAATGTTGAAGGAAACAGAAATATATTGCTTTCATTTTGGTACTACATTCGCGCGCACCCGTACTATCGCCAACACAGCTAACTGACCATCGGTACACCTTAAGTGCATTGTAATAAAGTTCTTTATAAACACAGGATGGTCAGTTAACAGTGTTGTCGTTTGTACTAAGAGGTGAACAACAAGTTTACTGTCTGCCTGCTGGTAAGGTAAGCAGAAATCGTATCTTATGAACGCTTACGACTCCAGAGGAATCACAAGCGCGTTGCCGAACCTTTATATTTGAGGATTCGTTGTATTGATAGCTAGAGACGAACGTCGTTTCCTCACTCTCAATATATCCTCGGGAGCTCTGGCGACCTTACTCACCACCAGAAAACACTGCACCAGGAACACAAAACCAGCACATTTAGATATGTAGAGCTTATAGAGTAGGTAGTGGCCTTATTATGCTTGCGGTGTTCTGTTGGTAATAAATCATTGGAATCAATAAATTATTACTTTTTATGGATGGAATTTTAAACAATACATTCAATAGTAAGAGGTGCCTAATGCCATGTTTAGCCATAGCGGATCACTGAATCAAAGTGTGGAAAATTTTACTACCTATACCAACCGTGAAATCGATTACCTAAGTCAGAAATAGTGACAAGTATGACTTGGATTTATGTGACATGGACTATACATATTTAATAGATTAATAAACAAATAAAAAAATATATATTGCGGACAATCTTACACGAATTGACCTAATCCCACTCGCTTGACACCTTTGTACAGTGTCGCAACTCGCATTAAACGTCATGTTAAACTGTCATATGAAGTTTTCATACGAGTGAAAACGACGAGGTACTTAGGTGTCCAGCAACTTATGAGGCCGATTGTACTAGACGACGCTAAACATACTAGACATAAGGATCATAAAACTTTATTTACTAAAGTATACATATACAAAATGATATTAAACTAATTATAATAAATTACAATTAGAAAAATGTATCAAAATTTTGCCCTTTAGGCAGGGTGCCCATCACACAGGCAGCATTCCCGCGCTGAATAGCAATCGCTATTCTTTGGGCGAGAAAGCTGCCTGCCCGAGGGTCACCCGTAGCCTCCCTTAACCGCTTACTGATCTCCTTGTGGAGCTTACGCGCGTTTCTTCCCCAAGGGCCGAGTGTCTCGACGCCAAATGCGACAAAATCGTATTGGGCGCCGAGACAGCTATACTTCCTGACCTTGGATCTCTCTCGGGCATAATGTATTGATAATAAATACTTAGACATAGAAAACATTCACGACTCAGGAACGAACATTCGTGCTCATCACACAAACAAATGTCCTTACCCCTTAAGGTAATTTAGACCCAGGACCTCTTGCCAGGATTCGTAGGCAGGGGCACTGACTAACTACAAACTAGGCTAAGGTGGTCGTCACACTGCAACGCACCTCCGTTCGGCGAAACTTGTATGCAGCGACGCACCTCCGTCCGGAGATGCGGAGCAGTGTGACGACCACCTAAAGTACCTAGTCGTCATTAAATTTGAAATATTTATGTGGAAATGTGACGTTAAGTGTTACCAAATTATCAATGCAAACTTGGACGAACTCTACAACAAAGCTATCATGGTAATCTCGAAAGTGTTACCAGTAATTGCACAATAAAAAGTATCGGTATTGGCTAGATATGCAGTGTTTTTCTCTGCATTGCGAACCAAATGCGGGTAACATACGAACATTACCGACCTTGGCAGCCTTTGTCGGGTTTATTTTAATACAGAAATTATCGTTCACGTCAACTCGCCTAGCCATTATACGATTACGTGTAATGTGTTATTTGTTATTTTGTAAGGAGTGGTGTCGACTACAATCACGTGTCGGCAGTAATGGAGTATTGCCGGCAATTCATCAGTATCAAATTGTTAGTAAAATATAAGTTATCTTTTTAGTTCTTCCAGAGTATTATAATTACCTAATGTAAATGTGGGTAGGCCCCCCGCAAGGTGGACTGATGACCTGGTAAAGGTTGCTGGAGTCCGCTGGATGCGGGTGGCGCAGGACCGGTCACTTTGGCACTCTTTGGGGGAGGCCTATGTCCAGCAGTGGACGTCTTTCGGCTGATATGATGATGATGATGATGATGAATGTAAATGCTACTCTCTTTAGCCGAAAACTTCCATGCCGTTTTACTATTTAGTTTTATATTAGGTTGCATTGTTCGTTTTTGTTACATTAAATAGTAATACAATAAATAAATATTAACGGACAATCTTACGCAAATCGAAGTAGTAGCGGCGGTCGTGGGTTCGAATCCCGGCTCCTACCGACGAGTTTTTCGGAACTGTACGGAATATTTACCGTCAGCTTTTCGATGAAGGAAAACACCGTGTGGAAACCGGTCTAACCCCAATAAGGTCTAGTTTTCCCTCTGGGTTGGAAGGTTAGGTGGCAGTCGCTTTCGTAAAACTAGTGCCTATGCCAAATCTTGGGATTAGGTGTCAAAGCGGACCCCGGGCTCCTTTAGGGCACAACCGGGAATAACGCTACGAGGATGTCACCCGTCTTGTTTAGGCTCGTTGAAGCCATCTCATCGAGAGTAGTGGTCTATGAAGAAAAGTAAGTTCAGTCGGCTATGAAAGCTAATAGCAAAAATATTTTTGACGCAAGTTTATTGTTGTGGGTACCTACCATATACTGTCGATATATGTACTGCAAAATAAAACAGTAATTGAAAACCGAATCATGCTTTTGCGTGGGCTATTAGCTTTTATTATTATCGAGCTTATCAGATGGACTCTCGAGTACTCGATAACCGACACGTAATGATGTGTTTAACCGAACGTAACTGTTGGCGGTTTCATTTCGTAGCCGTTATAAACCTTGTTTTAATCCTGGCCAATTCCGTATTGTCTCTTAATTGTTATTGTCTTATCTTTGTGCTGAATAAACTCTGTTATATTTTACAAATATGTGGTTTAATTATCAAATATATGCATAGGCTAGGGTGATAACAGTGCCTTTTGTATCAAGCTGGGCGTTGCATTTTTAGTCTGCGCGACCAATGGATTCTTTCAAATGGATGGCAGATGCTGTCAACACCAAAATGCCCTTAAGGATTCGGGATACGGCGCACACTGTCTATTTGTATCGGACTAAACGAGAGCGAGTGTTACTGGGCGGCCAGGTAGAAGATAATAATAAATTAAGTATCGAAATAAAAATAAGTATGGATTATTTTCGGAATATCGCTCGTTAGCGGTTTAGGTATGAATATGTTGACTTCATGTTTTTAATTGCAGAGCCATACGTAATAAATACAGAACCGTTAAGTGTTGATTTTAAGACCAATCTTTGCAATTATTTTCTATCGAGCCGATTTCGTCCAATTATGTATCGAGTCCGTCCACGCACTTTGAAATGTGAAGAATATTAACATTTCTTTTTTTATGTGTTTGAACAAATAGCTTTTCATAAGAAACTGCTTAAATAACATCAATTTCAACAAAATTAAGTCTTGTCAGCCTCTTAACTTTGGCGCTCTTTGCGGGAGGCCAAACCAGCAGTAAAAAAAGCATTAAAAGCGTTCGGCTGATGTGATGATGTATATTTAAGGGTGGCCAGGACACCCGGCTCTCCAAACAAACGTGTTTTGGTTGTCATTTTAAAACGAAATGCTAGAATACCATGAAACTCAACAATGGGACCCACCATATCTAGGTCACAAACTAGGTTCTGTAGCTATAAATGATAATAGAAAAAAAAGAGATTATAGACTTGTTGAAAAACGTAATTTTTATTTCAGTATGCCTTTTTATGCCGCTGGATGCGGGTGGCGCAGGACCGATCACTTTGGCACTCTTTGGGGGAGGCCTATGTCCAGCAATGGACGTCTATCGGCTGATATGATGATGATGATTTGCCTTTATACAAACTTTTATAAAGTTTCACCTGTCCCGTTGTCTGTCTGTCTGTAATCAAATCTTGCAAGTCAAATTTGACCCACTTCCCGGTGACCAATTGAGCTGTTAGATGGTCCTTCCATTGAAAACCACTAAAATGTGTATAGATAAACTTTAATCTGTGTCGATAAAAGGGGATTACAGAGCATATGAACATTAGTTTTGTGTTTGCCTCAAAGATAATGTGACGTTGCCCTGATATGTAGCCAGCCTATTGTGACAACTCTTCAACCCTATTTCCATAGTCGGCGGTGTGGTAAGCCACAGGAAGAAAGTGGGCGGTCAAACCCGATACCGCACAGCATTTTAAGTTCTAACCCGACATCGACATCACGTACACTGACTACGCAGAACTAGAACTTTAAAATGAACTAACCATAATTATCTTGACAATCAAACAATGGTGTCGAATGTATAGTGTTGTCATTCTCAGATCTCCGTGCGTAGAGAAGGACACTATTAGTAAAATAAAAAATAATGCTGGACAAAGGCCTCCCCCAAAGAGTGCCACAATAACCGGTCCTGCGCCACCCGCATCTAGCGGACTCCTGCGACCTTCGTAGGTTAGTGTTATGTTATGAAGGTTTGCTTCACTGTACTGTCACCAAGGTCGAAATATATAAAAACATGATAAGCTGAAATGACGTTGTCGATTTAGGAGGTGACATGACATGTTATTTATTTCGCATTACTGGTATGTTGTGTATGCGTAACACGTAAGTTGCGTTGCGTAGTTAGACAAATATCACAGCGGTGGGAAAAACGGCAAAAAAACATCAAATTTCGCCAATATTATTATTGTTCACAGTACAAGGTACCACTGTTTTGGTGTCAATAAGACGCTGGGCATAACATCATCGTCATCATATCAACCGAAAGACGTCCACTGCTGGACATAGGCCTCCCCCAAAGAGTGCCAAACTGACCGGTCCTGCGCCACCCGCATCCAGCAGACTCCCGTGGCACAACAACGCTGTTAGAAATGATCCTTATTGACAACAGCAAAGCGGTTAATTTTGCCTGTAAACACATTACGTCTCGGTCGGGGTTTATACATTTTTAATGTTCACTTATCGCTGTGGATGAGCCATCCCCCGCGTTGTGACAAGTATGCGAGTACGAGAGCGACAGGTGTCTTTTCCACCGTGATAAGTGGCAAGTGCATGCATATACAGTACGATTACTGTTAGTTAAGACCTGACAGATGGATTGCCTTCATTTAATTTTCAACTTTAATCTTATACAAATAAAATAGTTATTACTAAATCGGTAGATGTGGGTAACAGTATTCCGAAAAATGCTTTATCTATATGAAATTAAAGTTGAAAAAATGAAGGCAATCCATCTGTCAGGTCTTAACTAACAGTAATCGTACTGTAAGAGAAATGAAGGGGGTGCATTGGATTTTATCGCGTGCTTTGAAATGCCGTTCTGACTAGATTAAGAAACAATGAAGGTCTGATTTTTAGATATATGATTTTTGACTATATGTTTGTTTATCTGATTTAATCGATACATGATTGCCTAAAATTTCCTCGATAGAAAAGAATTTCAAAGTTGGGTCAGTATTCTCCTTTTTTACTCAGCCTACTCGAACAATACATTATTTTACGACACTATCAAGTTAATACTATAGTAGTTTATCTGATCCAAAATCTCACTTGATGAAATATAATTAAAACTTCAGTAAGATAGGTCTTTATCGAAATTTGTCCAAAAAAGCCATTCCAGAAGAGTGTTGTATCTCTTTTTCTCGTGCGCGAAAGGTATAAGCGTGTCTCTGTCAAGGAGGCGTGGTCGACTCGAATCAAGGCATCCCCTTAAAAGATTTTTAAGAATCCCAACTGCTATTTTACTAATATTGGCCTTTGTCCCTCCCACAATTACGAGCAATCCAACGACACCTCATATGCCTTAAACCAGCAAGTCGTTTCGACAGTAGCCCGTGAATTAGAATTATTATGTTTTAGATAAGTACATGCGCTCGAAAAACATAACTCATGGGGCAGACGAGTTAAAACGACAACAATCACACTGCATCTCTCTCCTTCCGGTCAACACGATTGGCATTGTGGCACTCTTTGGGGGAGGCCTATTTCCAGCTGTGGACGTCTTTCGGCTGACATGATGAAGCCACGATTGAAGTTGACCTTAACCAAGCATTTAACGTTTTGCAACAAATAAAGTCGTCATGCACGTTCCATTTTCTTTAACATTTAAAATACTTTGGCACGCGGAAATACTTGTACAAGTCACAACAAAATGTACATTAAGCCCGGTGTACACGTGGACAGTGAATTCATTTTTGTACTAGGGGCGTTCAATCAGTTCTGTGAATGAGTATAAAAAGCAAAAGTTATTGGTATCCTAGTATTTTTTATTATTAAACACGCTGTTTCTTATTTTCTGTGCATATTTATTATGTTGAAAAATAATTAATTACTTTCCACCAAAAAAAACTTTTTGTCGTCGTTATGAGGCTTATTTTTTATATTGACGCAATTGCACCGATTTAATTGAGGAGCTTTCAATATCTAAGAAAAGGAAGTAATAGTCAAAGAGTTGGTCTAGATTATACGGTACGTAACTAGTTTTATATAATTCACAAGCCTGAACAGCAGCCCTGGTAATCGGCTAGCTCGGCCACAAAAATAAACTCAGAGAATTCCTTTTTTTTGTTTCTTTCCGAGACGGCCTCGTTTAATTGCTATTATCCTGATTCACTCTCCCTTCGTATTTATATTCATTTATTTGTCACCTACGTTCACCCTATTTAAAGAAATAAAAAAATATTTATTGATGGCCAGAAAATCCTACCTTGAACTTCGTTAGGTGAGATGTGCCTTAAAAAAATATGACACGAGTTTTATTTTTTTAATTCCATCAAAATACGTATAGTTTAACTTCCAATTTTGAAACCCTTTTTTTATTACCTCTACAGAATTTTGCCAACACCGCCCGTAACATGTAAGGCACTGGATTCCCTTTCCTTACGCAGGCGGTATGCTTGGTTGCCACTTGCCGCCGTACTCACCATAATGGTATTTAAAAAAAACGGTCTCTAAGTAACACTCGGTGGAAATGTCGAGGTCCACATTTTTCCCATCGTTCAACACCAAGCTTTAAACGTGTCTGCTCCAATTCCGAACGTTTCCCGCCAAGCATTGCCAAGATTTGCTCGTATTGTATTGTATTATAAATGCCATAAAGTCTTAGAATTAAGGCGGCTCGTTTTATTGATGTTTCAGTTAATCTGCTTAAGTAAAAGTTGAGACGGATTGGAATTATGTACAGTCAGCAACAATATCGACTCGGGTCGAGTGCCTCCTGGTCGATTGCGTAGGTAACGTTGAGGTGTTCCCTAAAGGGGTAGGCAGAGCACGCCAGTTCAATGCGAGTTCTAGCAACGGGTTAGTTGAAAAAATAGGATGAGAGGGAACGGGCAGTAGTCTCCACGCTGGCCCAGTACGGGGACTTCACACACACCTTCAAATTTCTTCGCAGATGTACCTATGCAGGTTCACGATGTTTTCCTTCGCCAAAAAGGGTTTATAAAAAAAACATTATCGGCTCACAGGCAAAGATGACTAAGGCATTTTTGAATAAAAAACAAATAACGCTTCTACACACCTATGTTACGGAGATGAATGAATTAATCTCACGTGAGTTTAAAAGAATTTTTCTTTTTTTGTTGTTTTGGCAGGCGCGGTGTAAATTACGCCGCGCCTTTTTATCAACTTTCTAAGGAATGACAGCGCCATATTTAACGTTATCGGTCTTTAATCGTAAGTGTGCAAACCGCCCTGAACTGACAACACTGAGGTACTCGACCTGGCTGACTGACCATTAGCCTCTTTGTTGCCTGTCAAGACTTGTAAAATTGTAACTTGTGTCTTCGTGAACGGGGCCAGTGCACGTTTGTATATCTTATCGTATATTCTCATACATATTTTTTTTGTACCACTGAACTGAAAGCAACTGCAAATACGCAAGATAAAACAAACAGTATTATCAAAGCGCATAATTCAGTACCTAGCCTAATAATAGCAACCTATAAATAACTGTAGAAACAACACTCATCCGACATATATTATCAGTTGCTTCGTTCCGTTCCTGTTTTCATTCTTAATTCAATAAAACAATTCAGAAAGAGACCGATGTTTTGAAGTCGACGATCGAATATATTGTGTTCGAGAAGGTCCTTATCCTCAGAAGTCTCTGAACACTGTAGGAAAGTAAATCAACACGCGACAATTATCGCGTCGTTTTCCTGGTATGTATAATTTTATATTCATACAATGATCCTTGTAGCAATTTCCGGGAAGAATGTTATATTAAATATTATACAATTATGAAGTGTATTGTAAGACATTTTGGATAGATTAACATTTTGTTCACTTTAACGGTTGTATTTGATTCAATTCAATTTATTTGATATAATAGGAACTCCTGTGAGTTTCAGACATAACACCGAAACATGTAATCCGATATTCGACCTTAATGACCCGTTAAATTATAATTCTAGTAGCATTTGAGTTGATAAACTGAACTTTGAAAATGATAAAATGCGGTTAATTAAGTTCAAAGATTTATATATTGAATCTATATCGACGAGGGAGAGAAAAATGGAAGGTACCTCCTCCGATAAGCGCATATCTCTTCAAATAGATGATCAGATGCAAGATTTACTGGTGACAAATTAGTGCAATTTATCGGAACGTATCGAAATAGGAACAACATGCTGGGGAAAACTTCACATGTATGAGAATTCATCGTACTAAGGAGATTATCCTTAGTCACCTGTGTCATTACAAGCCTACAAAATGCCATCCTCTGCGTGATCAACGTCATATGTCAGTTTGTCGTTAAAGCGACTTACGTTATTGTTACACTGCGGAGGACTTACTGCCTCGGCGTGTCGTTCACTAAGCCCACGCGCGATTAGTGTGAGATAAAATACTCGTAAACATTATTGGCACCAATGGCATCGGAGAAATGCCAAATTAGCGTTATTTGTACAGGGCCGGGAATCGGTGACTTTCAGTCGACTTGTAGGATTTATATATTAGATCACCGTTTGTAGTGCCAGCTTGATAATTTGTAGCTTTTGTAACACGTGCATTCAGCTGTGTCAAACAATAGGAATGGTGACTAAGATTTTTTTATGATGTCTTTCGAACCAGTTTTTGGAGAGGAACAAATGTTTGTATGGGAGCAACTACAAGTAAAGAACATAAATACCCAAAAATTTGAGACCAAGATAGACGTCGCCGGCGGCAGCGCAAAACGCTTCATACTGATAGACAGACAGGTATGACGTCACAACTGACATTTGTTAGTACAAAGTAGTTGTATCGTTGTATGGAAAATCCGGTTAATTGTTATTTCGGTCACGAAATACTGCGTTTAAGTACATAGTTGTCATACAATTTTATTTCTATAATACCGTAAGGATTTTTGGCTTTAAATTTACTCTTGGACAATAACAAAAATGCATATTTTTTATAAACTTTCAAGATTCATATCTTATTATAATTTTAATTATAGGTACTATTTTATAATTGTACTTTATTACAATAATTTGATGGTTTGACCCATTTAGCATCACTACGTTATCAATTTGAACATGAGGCATCATGCCTATGGTAAGGTTTTATAACAGAAGCGATTAGGAAGGACACATTATCAGGACGGCCGAGTGTAGCTAAGATTTGATAGTTATATATACCTACCTAAATATGTATAGTCCTCATCGATTTCGATGACGGCGACCCTAGCAGAACTCAATCTAGTCCGTCCTTGTCTGTCACAAGTACCTACCTTGGGAGCACGTTATAGTCATAGTACAGGGAACACAGAAAAAAAACCCGACGAGTTATTTGTACAAAAATTAACTACCATTATTCCGAAATTACAAAATTCCGAACAATATTTTCGCATAAATAAATTAAAATTAGAACGCAGGTGATAGGTATCTTAGGTAAGTATTATATCCTGAAAATCTAAAAAATCCTTCAACGGAAGATGGTTTTCGGAATTATGACATTTAAATAAATATGCTTTCGGACAGATATCTTCGGAATTATGTAGAGAATGTTATATGTGTTTCTGTGTATCTCTGATCAGATGGTATTTGCTATGTTTCTTATGACTAGCCTTAATTATCATCATCATCATCATCATATCAGCCGAAAGACGTCCACTGCTGGACATAGGCCTCCCCCAAAGAGTGCCAAAGTGACCGGTCCTGCGCCAACCGAATCCAGCGGACTCCAGCAACCTTTACCAGGTCATCAGTCCACCTTGCGGGGGGCCTACCCACGCCGCGCCTTAATTATGCATGATTTATATTGCGATATGTACATACATAGGTAACTACATGGAAATTAATTACCTACTAAATGTATTCTTCCAATATAAATTTTAGGCACAAATTGTTTATTGGTTAGCTTTAGTATGTTCGATAAGTCGTAACATTTACATGTAGGCGACTTGATTGAAATATATTATATCTATGTATAGATGACTGTCTGTAACACATTATGAAATAAAAGGTCAATATGGTATTATTTTATTGAGGTAAGACTACAAAATAATCCTACTAATATTATAAATGCGAAAGTTTAGATGTTTGGATGTTTGTTACTCAATCACGCTTAAACGGCTGAACCGATTTGAATGAAATTTTGCACTAAGATAGTTTATAGCCTGGATTAAAATATAGGATAGTTTTTATCCCGGGTCCACGCGGACGAAGTCGCGGGCGGAAGCTAGTAAAGATATAAAATTGTCTCTTAGCGAGAAATCTCAAGCAACATGTCACCCTTGACATGACATGTGACCCTGCTCTTGCCAGATGATGAACCCATACAGATATAGTTCTAGACATGCCGTGGCTTTCAGCTTCAGCTTTATTTTTTTATTTTTTTGACGGTAATGGCCGCAATAATACGAAAACATACATATCAGAATTTAAGAGTCCGCAGTATGCTCGGCCGAATTTCACCTTCCCATACAAACGTTGTTACGCTCTCATTTTAAAACTACGTGTTGCATTGTGACGAAACTTTGCATATACAATGACATGAGGTATATCTATGTCTGTAATGTAGCTTAACCGGGCTCATCTTCACTCGAGCAATCAGCTGGGTACTATTAGTACCTATACTAGGACGGAGGAGATGTAGTATATGTCACATATTGGTAGGTACTCGAATATAGGTGTACCCACATTTATATATGAATAAATCAGTGTTCGTCTAGCAAGCCTCGTTTCATTACACTCTAGAAGAATCACAAGCGCGTTACCCACTTTTTATTGTTTTGAGGATTCGTTGTATAGAAACCAATTCATGTCCACAAGACCAACAGCATCAGGTGACTACCGAGAAGTGGTGATGTTATTATGGCTGAGGTCTTCTGTAAGGTAGGTACATAGTCCAACACAGTTAACATCCTGTATTTATATTGAACCTTATTACAATGCACATAAAGTGCACGGATGGTCAGTTAACTGTGTTGGCGATCTCCAGTTGGGCTGCTCCAATTACGAGCGAGATGACTCCGCTGCGCCCTTCGTCTGTAAGTGTAACGGTGACCTTTCCATTTATCATGGGATAAATGGAAAGGTCACCGTACAATGCACTCATTTGTATGGACAAATGAGTGCATTTTGAAGAGGTTCCTTGCAGTGCTGGCTGTAGAGCACTATTCTCGTTTCAAATTAAACTGTATGGAAGTCTATAAATACAAGAAGATTTGAAGACGTCAAGGCTAGCCGGCCACGTAACTGTAAATATTTTTTTTTTCTTTTGAAATGTTATTTACTCTTCCCTGAATTAATTTCCATAATGTTATAAGTTTAGGTATAATTCTGCGGTCTTATTGAAATCCGTTTCAATAATCAATAATATATATATCTATATATTGTTGTGCCCTTGCAGAGCGTCACATGAATGCCTTATTAATCTACTTACCATCTATTTTTTGTAATGTGATATGCTATAAATAAATAGAAATGGAAATTAACTCATATAGTTCTCGCAACGGACTTTAATACATACATACATACATACATTCACGCCTTTATTCCCAAAAGGGGTAGGCAGAGCACATGAAACTTATGTTCCAGCGCCACTTTTAGCATAACTGTGGGTATAAAAGATCGACAAAATGTGATATTGCAGTGATAGGTTGCTAGCCCATCGCCCACAACACACTTCAACCCTGCTCCCTTAGTCGACTTTTACGAGGTTCACTAATGTTAGACCAAACAACCTTTGGCCAAATGTTTCATTTGACAAAAGTTTCATTTGAGCTAATGCATTTTTTTCTTAAATAGAAAGCTTTATAGGATTATTATAAAACAAACCTAACCTAATGACTTCTATTTGATGATATTCAAAAAATACCCGAAAATACCACTGTTTTGACGAAAAATGCATTAGGTCAAATGAAACATTTGTCAAATGATACATTTGGCTAGAAGTTGTTTGGTCAAGAGACAGGATCCCCTTTTACGACACCCACGGGAAGAAAGGAGGTGGTGAAATTCTAACCCGACACCACACGGACTTCAATAAACGAGTTAAAAGTCAATGCTTCTTCCTCAAACTCTGAGCACCTTCCCTACAAATTCATATTGGAACCCCCTGAGGGTCCAATTCAGAACGCATTGAAATTAGACTATCGTCACATTGTTTAGTGCTCACTCGCACTTCGCTGTGAACCCAATCGAATTGCAATACGTCGGTGCGTTCCGAAATGTTCTCGTTCGGGTCACAAGAGACGCCAATAAGTTTGCCTGGCACTCATTTAATTAAATCTATAAATTGCCGAACAGATTTCAAAGTC
The DNA here is from genome assembly GCA_947049275.1 of Epinotia bilunana. Taxonomy (NCBI): domain Eukaryota; kingdom Metazoa; phylum Arthropoda; class Insecta; order Lepidoptera; family Tortricidae; genus Epinotia; species Epinotia bilunana. The sequence continues at coordinate 5,447,824 of OX346263.1, read as the reverse complement.
GTTCGATAATCGCACATTTAGTCGCCTAGCGTCCAAAGCCGCGCCGCTCCGGTAATGAAGTGCAATAATAACAAACTTTGTCAGAATGTGGCTCCAGTCCAAGTGGCGGGACATTAACAATAAGTCTAATAGAAAAAGCCGTGTCATTGAATAATTACGAGTTCTTGACGAAAATAGAGCCATCTTGAATTTATTATAGCACAACATCGTTGTTTATTTTTCTAAGCGATTTGCTACATATAACTGTGATTATTATAGGTACCTACATCTGGTTTCTGCATACATAAACTGCTTTGCAAATCCGCATACCTAGAATTCTTAATTTGCATCTATCTACATTTCGTTTGCATGCAGATCATTTCAGTGCGTTGATCCAAAGAAGTTTATTAAACATTTGTTTACTTTTGTATTCTTAGTTCTTCATTGCAAAGCAGTCTTCTAGAATGTGTTCGCACCACAAAATTCTGACAGCGCTAACATCTGATATCTGACACGTATATTTAATGAAATGTATTTATTTGCGACTCAAGAACTCTGTAAGTATCAAATTTGCAAAAAACGATTTGTTTCTTGGCAATTTAGACTATAATAGATTAGGAGTTTATTGCATAAAACGTGGACACTAAATAAAACATAGACAGTGATCAGCAGATAAAAATCTGTACTAAGTGCCACGGATTTTTCATGAAAACACATAAACGAAGAACCGTCGGCAAGAACGCTTCTGTTTGTTCTTACTTTGTACATAGGCACCTGCTATATACACAACTACTGTGTAGTGTACAACAAACGCCACTAAACCGTACAACCCTTATCTCCCAGAAGCCTGTAACAAATCTCCGGCCCGCACTAATTCAGCGAATAAATCTAAGGATCCGAGCCGACCTTCGACCTTATTGGACGAGGCATTGTTTCAGCTGATATGCCGGACGACAGCTGGGGTCATCTGTCACTTACACTCTGCATTCTAGTTTGTTTTTGGATGTTTCGCGATGGCTCTGACACGTTAGCTCGGCGCGCTAAGTGAGCGTGCGAACGATATTGATATTTTAAACTGTGAATGTAAGAATCAGATTGATTCTTAATGTCACGGTTCTTTGCATAAACCTACCTAAATACTGTTATTAAACGACAGCGACAGTTAATTCGTCCCGAATCGGAAGGAGTACTGAGTAGGTGCCTAAAAATGTTTTGACTCCATCCAACCCTTTTTTATATGACATAGGTTTCAAAATATGTTAATTATTTAATAGAGATAAATAAGATCCCTCCGCAGTATCAATAGTTCTCCAATATATATTGAAGAAATATATATTGGACAGTACAGCAAAATATTTGATTACGTTTCAATACAATGTTTTTACGCACATAAGTCTATACCGTCATTGTCTTAGATATTTAGGGGCGACAGCTGCGCCGCCCGAAGTTTTTGTCGTCCTTTATTTTTTAATAACCAAAAAATACTACGGGCTTGTGTCTAATGAAAATAGACATGCTTTTTATTTTCAGTATTGATCGCAAAGTTGTTATTATACGACAGTGAATATACGTATTTAGTTTTAGATTTATTTATTTCTATACAAATATGAACTAGCTTATTATTTGTGCTATGTTTATTTGTGTACAATATTAATCATTAATTTTGTATTAAGCAGTAACGCTGCTAACGAAATTATAAATTTAAATTAAAGGAAAAATTGGAAAAAAGATCCTTCAAGCATCCTACTCAGAGCATTAAATTTTTAAATTTTTCCTTTAATTTAAATTTAATATTAATCATACTAATCATCGATCGCTAAACTTATTTATTATATATTATTTTATTTTATTTTTTTACATTTTTAAACAATATTTTTAATTCAAAATAACGACAATTAAAAAAAAACAAACATAAAACTTAAACTATAGGTAAAAAATTAAATTTTATAATTAAATTTATTTATTATAATGAAAAATCATAACTAATCAATTCATCATTTACTTTAATTAACAACCTTCAAATAAATTATCTAATAATTATGTCCATGGAAAAATAAAATTTGGGACACTGAGTGTCCCGTGTACCTGGATGTTGCGACACATCCGGAACGTCGGGAGGCCTCAGTGAGGTAAATAATTAAGTTAAGGATGTGCATTGGAAATTATCGCGTGCTTTGAAACGCCGTTCTGACTAGATTAAGAAACAATAAGGTCTGATTTTCAGATATATGATTCTTGACTATATGCTTGTTTATCTGATTTTATCGATACATGATTGCTTAAAAGTTCCTCTATAGAAAAAAAACCAAAGTTGGGTCTGTATTTTCTATTTTTTTACTCAGCCTACACAAACGATACATTATTTTACGACACAATCAAGTACTATAGTATTTTATCTCATCTAAAATCTCACTTTATGACATTTAAATAATACTTCTCTAAGTTGGGTATTTATCGAAATTTGACCAAAAAAGCCATTCCCGAAGAGTTACATCTCTTTTCCTCATGCGCGGAAGGCATCAGCGTGTCTCTATCTAGGGGGCGCGTTCGACTCAAATCAAGGCTTCACCTTAATTATACGCGATTAAGTCCCGTTTGGTAAAAATAATGTGTGAGAATCGTGAACGTTTAAATCAGAGGGGCTAGCACAACTGACGCCGCGCCGCGAAGCGAATCGAGTAAGATCTACACTCCTCTTTCTAATTGGCACGGTGCGAGTAAGACAGAAAACGCTCAGTCGCGCGCGAAGCGACTAAACAGCAAGTTGTGCTAGACGCCGAAATTTTTTAGATTAAATACAGATTTTTTACCTAGGTATATAAATGTAATTTTCTCGTTTTATAATAATTTATCATCTTCAAGCAATTAATTTACGCTACGAAATATACCAGAAATTATATCCTAAACTTTTCAGTATCACGAGGAACCACTGTTGTTTTCCAGTGTCTATATTTACCTAGAAATATAAATAATATGAGGTGTAACAGTAAAGAAAGAAGAAAGAAGAAAGAAAAACATTTATTCATGGCAAAAAAAAAGACAAACTGTGGAGTGGACACGTACGCACATACACATTTGCCACGAAATGGTCACAACTCAGCGTAATGCTGGCAGCGCCAGCGCTGGTCTTCCGTTGTGGCCATTTGGTGAGGTGAGGACGGAACAATGACGCCACGATCACACACAAGGACAAATGGCAAATTACAAAAACAATACAAATAACGAAGAACACAAACTCATTAAAAACAAAAATCAATAAATAAAAACAAAAGAGACACCTGCCACTTCATTTTTAAAGAGAAAAAGAAAAAAAGGTACTACAACTATGGCTTATCTATGGTAAATTTGAGTTGACAATTATTGACATTACATAACTACAGGTGACAACTAACGCGTGTTGATGCAAAACATTCTGTGAAAACAAGTAAACGTTGACCATTAAAACTAAAACTATACTATGAGACTTACTGCTAAACCAGATACTACAACATGGAGTAATATTCGAAGAATTTAAACAAAGAACAATAACAGCTAACTACAAAACATTCAGGCCACGGAATGCTTGTGAGACATACAAAGCAGGTATGTATTTTGACCCAGGTTAAAAACAGCTTGTGTAATGTTTAAGGTTTTCCTGACTTTTTTGGTGGTGCTGCAAGTGTTTCCTAACCTGGGCCTTAAAAGTATGTATGCCTTTCAAAGTCCTGAGAAGCGGTGGCGATAGATTGTTCCAACATTTAGTTGCAACATATAGCAGTAACATGTCCGTAGGCAATTTTTACAGGAAAATGTGCACTTAACACTTTCGCGACCAAGAATCGCTACGCGCTACGCTCGTAGCCGATCCTGTGGTTTTCCTCGTATGTAGCGGAAAGCGACTACGGCGTAGGCGCCCGCTAGGCGGGTTCCTGGTAGCGAATGTATTAACACATTCACTGCTAAGAATCGCTACGCGCTACGTTCGTAGCCGATCCCGTGGTTTTCCTCATATGTAGCGGAAAGCGACTACGGCGTAGGCGCTCGCTAGGCGGGTTCCTGGCAGTGAAAGTGTTAATCGCCCCATAACGTTCAGAACGAGGAAAGCTGGGTCACAAAATCCAACATAACGACAAAGTTAACCTTGTCAAAGCGGGCTAAATATAGCCTTCCTTACCATTAAATATAATACCGCTGAAAAGATATTATATTCGATGAACATTGTGTGTTTATTTTATTCTCGCCCGTCGCTTCGTCAAGGCGCTTGAAGGAAGCAGGACTTAACAGCCTCTGACTCGCATATATGACTATCGCATTTTTCCATCACAATGACAAAATCGTGCGCGGGACATAGATTCGGTTAATTCTTTTTAATAATCTTCTTTATCATAAACATGTTTTTTTTTCTTGGTTTCTGCAAAAGCGCCAGGGCAATGTGGGCGTTTGCTGCCCTTAGGCTCGGTCTTTACGGTTTGGACGATATATTTGTGATCTGTGAAAGATCAAATGATGCCAGCTGTGATGAATCGCTGACTGGAATTATAATAATGATAAGTATTTTATTGAGTTTTTCCATGGAGCGACTAGTGTGGTGGCGCTCGTCGCGAGCCGTTACGCGATGCATTCATACAGGGCTTTTATTCGCTACGCGCTAATGCGGCACACCCCGCCGGTCACCACTCACCCGTCACGAAACTAAACCTCTACCTACGCTTAGTTACTACGTATCGCGGTGTCAAGATATATTTGTGGGTGAGCGTTGAGGTGAGCTTAAAACAAGTTACAGAATAGGGGGGCAGCCTTACTATCCACGGACTCTTTGTCGAATTGAATCTTAAAAATATATAAACTATTGGCTCTGTGAGCTGAAGAACTCGGTGTCCTTTTTGTAAAATCCAAAAACTGAATCGACAAAAATATCTGCTCACAAAATTTCACGAGAATCGGTTCAGATATGCGACCCGTAGAGGAGAACAGCCGCGCAGCGGGACATCTGGACATCCGGACATACGAAAGAATTTTCAACAAAGCTGAAACGGAGAACTTCGTTCGCTTCGCTCGCTTGTTAAATAAGTATTATGTTTTGAGAATTCATTATACTGACACCTGAACGTCTGAATTGGTATGGTATTATTTTATTGGTATATACAAGGGTGTGCCAAAAGCAGTTAGATACTCCATGGTCATTTGATTGATACTGGCAAGTTATAATATACACCATTGTAAAGGCTGGTTATTTGCTTATAAATTCAGAAATGGAACCCTCGGAATATCTTAGTATTTTTTTCTGGTTGAATTTAGCATCGGCCGCAACGCAACAATGGAGCTCACTCGACGTGATTTTCGTGTTAATAAATCAAATAATAAATCATATTATGACTTTAAAAAAGGTTTAAAACCTCAAAAGTGTTGAACTTTTAGTCACGACTTTTTGTGAGTCTGCGTGTTCACGTGAAACTGTTTTTAATTGGTTTGCTGAATTTAAAAGAGGACGGGAGAGCTCTGAACATGAGGCGAAGACAGGACGGCCGCCAACCGCAGTCACTCAAGAAAATGTGCAAGCTGTGGAAAAAAATATTCGTGCGAACCGATGAATTACATATGTAGAACTCGAGCGTGATCTGGGCATTGCATCAGCAGCATTGCAAACTATCATTCATGATTAACTTTTCCTTCATAAGCGTTGTTCAAGATGGGTGCCGCACAAACTCACCGATTTGCAGAAAGAAAGTCGCGTGGATTGGTGCAAATTTATAATAAATAAATTCGACACTGGCGAGAAAAAACACGTTTATGATATACTGACAGGTGACGAAACATGGCTATATAACTACGATCCTGAAATAAAGCGACAGTCCACAGTATGGCGCTTTGAAGATGAGCCGACTCCAACAAAATGTCGCCGAGCACAAAGTAAAAAACGAATGGTTGCCTCATTTTTCTGCAAGACAGGACATATTGCTACGATAGTGCTAGAAGATCAAAGAACAGTTAATTAGAATGGTATGTGACAGTTTGTGCCCCAGGAGTATTGTCAGCTTGGTGTGACAAGCGGCCGAAGTCAGGAACCCAGCACCTGCTCTGACACCACGACCACGCTGCCCCGCACACTTCTGCTAGAACTCTTAACTATTTCAGTTCAAAAACAGTTACTATTCTGCCCCACCCGCCATATGCCCGTGGTCTAGCACACTGTAATTTTTAGCTTTTTCTAAAAAAAATAGAAAAATTATAAATAAAGCAATTTGAGAACAAAGAAGATGCCCTGGCTGCGTTTAATTATGAAATTTCTGAGGTGAGGATGTAAAGAAGAGTGGTCATCAGTATTTTCCAAGTCATTTAGACGGATGAAAAAGTGTATACGTGTTCAAGGTGAATACTTCGAAAAAATAGATAACTGTAATAAAGAATAAACTCTGTAACTTTTGAGTATCTAATTTTTTTGGCACGACCCTCGTATCTAGATAACAAGAACTGATCCTCACATTTATCGTGTGATAAAAACAGGATATTCGATTTTTAGCAATACTTGTCAGAAAGCCTAGTGGTTCAAGCATACGGCTGTCAAGCGGCGGTCGTGGGTTCGAATCCCGGCTCGTGCCAATGAGTTTTTCGGAACTTATGTACGGGATATTTACCGTAAGCTTTTCGGTGAAGGAAAACATCGTGAGGAAACCGGTCTAATCCCAATAAGGTCTAGGTTTCCCTCTGGGTTGGAAGGTCAGATGGCAGTAGCTTTCGTAAAAGTAGTGCCTATGCCAAATCTTGGGATTAGGTGTCAAAGCGGACCCCGGGCTCGTTTAGGGCACAACCGGGAATAACGCTCGGAGGAAGAGTAATACTTGTCAGAAAGTGAGGTATATGTGCTCAGTTATTTGGCTTGTTAGTAATACGGCTTCTGAATATCAAAGGAACGCCCAGGCTTCCCTCCAATATGAGTTTTGGAGGGAGGCCTCCAATATGGTTTACTGATGAAAACGAGCATTTCTAGATAAGTTTATACCAATTAAGTAAGTCAGTTAAGGCATAAGTTTCCGCCTTTGTTACCACTTTTTTTAATTTCTAATACACCGTTTAGATTTTTTATTTAATTAATAAAAGGGCTAGCACAACTGACGCCGCGCCGCCACTCGATTCGAGTAAGATCTACTACCCTCCTCTTTCTAATTTGCTCGGTGCGAGTAAGACAGAAGATGCTCAGTCGCGCGCGAACCAACTAAACAGCAAGTTGTGCTGGACGTACAATGATAGCCATGCTGTTACTACATAGATTTAAAGAGAAGAATGTTTAAGTACTATTCAAAGTATCTTTGGAATGTTAAGTGCATAATACCAGCCAACTGGCAAAGCGACCGTTTTGCCAAAACAGTGAATACGAACCTGACTCCAATAATGTTATTTTGATTGAGACATCTGTGTCGAGTGTAGCTCCGGCCGTTTCCCACAAGCATCCTGTTGCTATCCAGGGCCGTAATTATATTAGTTTATGTGAAAATGTTTTTTTTTATTGTTAAGGTGCTAATAGAAACACGCCGTTTTAAAATTTTTCGAACTGAACAACGAACAGAAGCCAAGCACAGAGCCAAACCTCGCTACCAACATTTTCACCATCATTCTAGTGAATGCTTTAGAACAGTGTTTTTCAAACTGTGGGTCGCCACCCCTAGAGGCTCTACTCGTATTTTCAAAGTTGAAGTGCTGTAAGTATTTTGAACAGCCTAGGGTGGAGAACTTAAGTACGATGCTCGATGACCTCAATAAAGCTTCCGAACGAGTTGGTCTAAGAATGAACATGGATAAGACGAAGATCATGTCAAATACCCATGTAGTACCAACTCCCATTACAATCGGACACTTTACACTCGAAGTTGTAAACGATTATGTATACCTAGGACAAACTATCCAATTAGGTAGGTCCAACTTCGAGAAAGAGGTCAATCGTCGAATCTCGGCTGGGCAGCGTTCGGGAAGCTACGGCACATCTTTTCGTCCAATATTCCGCAGTGTCTCAAGACGAGAGTCTTTGACCAGTGTGTGTTGCCAGTGATGACATATGGCACTGAAACGTGGTCGCTTATTATGGGCCTCATAAGAAGGCTCAAAGTCACCCAAAGGGCTATGGAGAGGGCTATGTTGGGAGTTTCTCTGCGTGATCGCATCAGAAATGAGGCTATCCGCAGCAGAACCAAGGTAACCGATATAGCCCCCCGAATCGCTAAACTTAAGTGGCAGTGGGCGGGGCACATAGCGCGTAGAACCGATGGCCGTTGGGGCGGAAAGGTTCTCGAGTGGCGACCACGAACCGGAAGGCGCGGCGTGGGTAGGCCCCCCGCAAGGTGGACTGATGACCTGGTAAAGGTTGCTGGAGTCCGCTGGATGCGGGTGGCGCAGGACCGGTCACTTTGGCACTCTTTGGGGGTGGCCTATGTCCAGCAGTGGACGTCTTTCGGCTGATATGATGAGGGTGGGGGTCGCGAAATATTTATATCTGTACTAAGAGGGTCGCGGCATGAAAAAGATTGAAAAACAATGCTCTAGAAAATGCGAGAGGGACGACAGCAGAACGGTAATAAAATTGCTCGGTTCGACAAAAAGTTCCAAGCATACTGTCGTTTCGCTATAATGCTCGCTAAAACGCTCCTGTTGATGTTTTGAGCTTCTACCTGTGATGTAACTACAAGTAAATACTCAAGGTTAGTGTACCAGCAACTTTATGTTAGAAGCCACTGCAGCCGAGCGGTAAGGGACAGTCACCAGGACCTCTCTGCCACAACGAAGCGGGCATTAATATGGACACGTCTCTATTTCAGTGTCATTGGTATTAGATATTGCCCGCTTTGTTATGGCATATATTAATGCTGGTAACTGAACGACTGAGTTTTTCGAAATAAAACTTATGTACGAAATATAATTTGTTATATAACAATAGCTTTTCGGTGAAGAAAAAAATTGGTCGGGAAACCGGTCTAATCTCAAGGTCTTTGTTCTCCTGGTCAATAACTTGTTTTACACTACGACGGTGGCCAACAAGCATACGGCCTGCTGGCAAGCAGACACCGTAGACAATGGACACTTGCTCCAGAAGAATCCCAAGGCCCTCGCCAACCCTGTAATGTATAACTAATTATTAGAGCCCGGAATTTTCACGGCAAAACAAAAGACTGTTGCAACCTTACTAGTGTTAGTAACATTTTTTATCGATATCGATAGTTGTGTAATAGAAGAAAAAAACGGTCCACAAAATTACGTGAGGTTTGTATAAAATTACATAGAAATAGATGCAATTTCTTCTTCGAAATCCACGTCAGTACACACAGCAGCACATGAAATTTTATTTCTGATAGGATAGTAATAAGAGTATATAATCATTAATTTCTCAACATTATCTGGGAGTTGACACAGTTTCGTTTATCACTATAAAGCCATTTATATATACTAAATGATAGTTCAACTTCACTCGACGTCAAGGAATTTAGAAAATTCATTGTAATCGGTATGTTGTTCAGGTTGAGTAAGTTTTTTTAGATATTTCTCGTATATTATTTTTAATTAACCGTCGCGAAGTATTTTAAAATACTCGATAATAATACTCGATATCGATACAAAAATGTTTCTAACACTAGTAAGATTGCGACAGTCTTTTGTTTTGCCGTGAAAATTCCGGGCTCTGCTAATTATATTAGATTTTTTATATGAATGTAATTATCATTATTATTTGTGTTTTTTCCATATCTTGGGACCATGGGGTCCCGGACTTTTGGGAGGCATGCGTGGGGCCGAGGCCAACTAGCGCAGATGCCCTTTAAAACAAAAATAATCTAAAGCGAGGTATACACACATGGCAGATACCATCTCCGAGCGCACAACATGATACAACCGGTGATGGTCGCTGCAGGTGCAAAGACACTTGCTGCGCGCAACACTGTGCTGCGATGGAAACACAGGTCATGGGTTATTGGAGTGAATAGTGGATGGTCTGGAATATGGGTCATGGGAGGAGACTAGCGGACACGTCTGAGCGTCTGTGAGGTTGTCGAGAGGTGAGTATGCGCTGCGCCAGATCCCGATAATCCGTTCAAGGGCAGCATAGGTTCCGCTCTTGCGACTCCATTCTGGCCGGCCGGTTAAGGCAAGCACAGAGGCGAGGGCCAGATCACTCGGGTACTGGAGGTTAGGGGTCCGCGGTGTCGCCACAAGTTGCCCCCGCGGGCTTATTATTATTATAGATTTCTCCTAGATCCGTCTCTGCTTTCACTAATATTAATTTAAAAAGTCATGGGAGGAGACTAACGGACACGTCTGAGCGTCTGTGAGGTTGTCGAGAGGTGAGTATGCGCTGCGCCAGATCCCGATAATCCGTTCAAGGGCAGCATAGGTTCCGCTCTTGCGACTCCATTCTGGCCGGCCGGTTAAGGCAAGCACAGAGGCGAGGGCCAGATCACTCGGGCACTGGAGGTTAGGGGTCCGCGGTGTCGCCACAAGTTGCCCCCGCAGGCTTATTATTATTATTATTATTATAGATTTCTCCTAGATCCGTCTCTGCTTTCACTAATATTAATTTAAAAAGTCTGACCGTGGTTCCGTCCTTGTTCGTTCGCAAGAGCAATGTCGTCCGCAAATAGAACCACAAAAACCGCTTGAAGACGTGCCAACAGACGAAACAGCGACAGACAGAAATATACACAATGATACAGATAATTGTTTGGTTATGTAAACTCGATAAATAACGGTGGCGTGATCTGGAATGCTTAGATTACGAGTAAATAAGCAATGATATTATATGTACATATGTATTGCCAGACAAAGAATGAATTAGGTACTTTGGTAATGGCGTTGGCTTGTACAGCCAAAGGAATTTAATGTACCTACTCCTGCAGGTCGATCACGTAAGTATAGGTACTTACGAGGCTTATTTAAAATAAAAAAACAAGCTATATTTTGGTGTTACGAACGGGGTGTATAGGGATGATAGACGGGCGAGTTGGTCCCAGGTGGTAGACCAGGGTTGTCAATTTACATGAGTAGACAAAAGTTTACTTTTACTCTATTTTTTACGGTTCCGTACCCCAAAAGGAAAAACTGGAACCCTTGTAGGCTCACTCTGTGGTTTGTCTGTATCTCTGTGGTCCATTTGTCTGTATGTCTACCCTTTTTTTGGGAACGCGAAGAGGTATAAGATGAAGTTAATGTCAAATACTCAATACTGCAGTCCCTTGGAGCTGCGAAAATATCAAACTTCTTGGTCAACGCAATCAAAATATATCCCTGTTTATGGCAAATATTTGATACTCGCAAGATAATCGAAACCTAACGGGTTCTTCCCGTTGACCTAGAATCATGGAAATCGGCAAGTAGCAACGTCTTATAGCACATATAAAAAGGAGGATTCGAAAACCGTAAATTTGAAGTTGCTTAGAAAAAAAGCAGATTTAGATGCTTACTCAATTGTAACTCCATAAAGTGTACCGGGCAATTTTATAGAAATAAGTTGAGCTATAATAAACGTTTGCAAGTTATTTTGCAAGTTTTTTTTTAATACCGGCAAAGAGCGAGTTGGACTCGCTTAGCTGTAAAACAAATGTTTTAGGCTTTTCTCTTAAATTACTCTGAAATGACATCTATTGTGACTGCCAACATAAGTACCTGTCATTTACTCGTAGTTACATTCGGCTTGGATGACAAGTGCAGCTATTGTAATGTTTATAATCCGAAAGCGTCAACCCTAGTGATTGTCCCAACTCACCTCATTGCTATCACTACTACTCACCCCAAATACGGGGTGAGGTGGGATTTCCTACTATTTTGTGTTTATTGTTAAAAATTAACCTCCTGAGACCCAGGGTACGGTTTAGCGATTTTGAATTAGGAACTTTTTGACATTCAGTAAAAGTTTAAAATCAATTTCGAAATTTGTACAAAATTTGTACGCGGGGTCTTAGGAGGCTAAAATTCATATGACCGTAATATTTTTTATGTATAAAAATCAACGTGTCGTAAAAATTAACTTTTACCCAGGTTTGAATTTCTGTTTCGTCCCTTCTCTCCCCGTTTTACGTTATCTGAAATGACAGTCGAGTCGCCCCAACGTGCGTTCGGAAAGTTACGTGCTCACCCCTCTGCTGAGCTGTCATCCGGTTTGTGGAACACGGTACGAGGCCACACAATTGTTCATTCAACCGTAAATACTTATACTCTGACGAGTCAAAGAGTTAAACATATGTACTGTGTAACTACTTTTTTCTAAGAAATATTTCAATTTAGTTGTATGTACTGAGCAAAATAATTGCATACCACACGCACGAAAGCACTTCCACGTCCATCTACAAAAGACGTCAGTTTAATAACTTAGAATAAGTAGTAGTAGGTAGTATAAATGAACATTCACGATTGTGTAGCATAGCAACCCATGATCGCGACGATGTTGGTCTTTTTTTATTAAAAAAGTCCAACATCGTCGCGATCATGGGTTGCCTATATCAAGGTGAGAATAATACATTGTTGTTCATGTTACTGAAGTTTCGTACATCATTTGTGTTACAGGAAGGAACAGGCTGCAAACAATGTTGAATAATTTTCGTTTTCCTGTGAAGGGCCGTTATTGGAGACTAAATTTAGGGCCAGCGACATAGTAGATATATTTCTATTTAAGTATACCTACACGTGCCTGCGAAGACTTGTACAGTCTGGGGTACTAAATAATATACGTACATAAATAAGGACATAAATATCTGTACCTACACGCCTTTATGACATTGACAATAGAGTCCAGGGGCCGTAGACAAGGTTACAATCGACAAGCGCTAACGCTAATAGAAAATAATAAAATGTAGGGGAATGACAGATGCCGACGAAACACTTCATTAACATCTGTCATTCCCATACATTTTATTAGTTTTCTATTGGCGTTAGTGCTTGTCGATTGTAACCTTGTCTAGGCCCCCTGTACAGATATTTATGTCCTTATTTAGATAAATAAGGACATAAATCGTCTGAGGACGTAGATACGTAATTACTACGTATATTAATTATTCAATTCAATATTATTTATTTATTATTTATATTGTTTAAATTTAATGTTAACTTAATAGGAAGTCCCAACCTTGATACTTATTTTGTGTAAACTTTTTAAGGAAATAAATATTTTCATTTTCATTTTCATTTTCAATGTGTTTGACATTCATACTTAATTAATAATATTGACATTTCCATATTCCATATTCTATGATAAAATTAATTATATTTTTAATAAATTCTTGGACGTAATGTATTGTAGCTAATTAGAATCAATTTATTTAATTCGCGTTAGGTTATTCAATTGGTGATTTTATATTTTAAATCGAACTTTTCTGAATCCTTTATGCTCATCCGGTTATAATTATAAGTAGGTATATTATGTCTCGTATGCTGTGTTTGTGATCTATGGCTGTTATTAACAATAGGTTTGTAAGTGATGTCTATTGTACCTACTAACACCTTTATGGGCTCCGCCTGAAATAAATGATTTTATTATTATTATTGTCTTTATTCATTATTTATTATTGTTATTATTAATACCCCTGACTGTACAGTAAGTTGCAAAATAAACAATACTAATTTAGTGGCTGTGAGCTATAGAATTCGCGGGTCTGTTTTTTCTTAATATTTTTTTAACCAAAAACTTAATCGACTATAGAACTATATAATTATTTAATCTGCTCGCAAAAAAACACGAAAATCGGTTGAGAATTGCGACCTGAGGCTCTAGTATAAGTTTTACCGAAACAAAACTTTACGATCGCGTTTGCGTTTTACCCTCAATTTCTATGGGATTTGACAGCTAAACGCGAACGCGGTCGTAACGATTTGTTTCGGTAAAACTTATACTAGAGCCTCTATAGAGGAGAACAGCCGGGCAGAGGCACAGCGGGACATCCGGACATGCGAAATAATGTTTTCCCAACCTGAAAAAGAATACTTCGTAAAAGCAAAAAGTGACTGGCAAGTTCAATAAACCTAAAGGCTGCCATCAAAAAATAACGAATTCGCCGGTATTCTTGTGTTTCTTTGGGAGCCGCCTATGTCCAGGAGTGGACGTCTTTCGGCTGATTTAAGGATAATGTGATGGTAAGGCGCCGTTGTAGTTTAAGTCAAATTCTAGTACGAGGGGCACACCGATTGGGAATGGATAACATAACGTAACGTAGTTTCCTTTTAAAAATAGACTGCATCAGTTAAATGATAGGGTAAATGTTCTACTGATCATTTGAAATACTTAAACCAACAGTAGTATAATATTCATCTAACAAAGCATAATGATTAGTTTAAGATTTTGGCGTTAGTTCCATTCATACATGTATATCGTTGGTTGGACACACGGAAAGTTTAATTTTAAACATAAACTGTCTCTGTTCTATTAAATTATTGACCTTCCTTGAATATTTTAAATCACTTAAATCAACAATAGTATGATATGTATCCAACAAAGCAATACGATTAGCTTAAGATTGTACTGGATGTTCAACCCAATCATATATATTGTTGGAACAAGAGGACTTAGTCACCTGAAAATCTTCTTTTATGACGTTAAAATTGGACTTTTGAAACCATATTGGCATTCAAATAATTATGATTTTTTTAATAATTTTTACTAAAAGTCTGCAATGATCGAGCTTGCAAGGAAAAATCACTGGTTTTTTTTTCAAAACGATCACAAGGGGTATTTTAAAAAATTGCCTGGGTAAGCTTATTTTTTGGATGATTCAATGCTATTAAATAGCATTGAATCATCTAATCCAGCCCAACGACAATATCTCGCTAGCATCTGAGTATTTCCAGAACTAGCTCTATCTTCTATAGGTCGACTAAAAACAGTGGTAACTCCTGAATACATCCTGGTAGTGGAAAAAAGTTATATAGCATATACATGTGGTATACGACATTTCGTTATCTATAAGTATTCGAATGACTCTAAAAAGAACAACGTTATCTAAAAAAAATGGTGTTTGAAAGCTAGTTTTCTTACGTTCCCAAATATTTTATGCGAAGAAGAAATGCAACTTGTGTTGAATTTTTTTATTTTTTATTTAATGTTCACCAACAATTGTTGACATCGATACATGAAAAACGTTCAAGCTAGGTAATACATGCAAGGAGTGGTGTCACAATTACTTACAGGTAAACACGGCATGCAAAACAGATATTAAGCAGTAAACAACTATAGAAATACCTAAATGTTAACTTATTTTCTAATTACTTTTTACATACTTACTTATGTTTTAAGAAGTATTTTCGTACAGATGATATATATTTATTTAGTGGGTCATAGTGCATATCCGCCTTGTCACTGTAACGATTAGCAATTTTACATAACCTGCATATTGGAGAGTTAGTACCTGAAACTCGTGGCCTAGACAAGGTTACAATCGACAAGCGCTAACGCCAATAGAAAACGAATAAAATGTATCGGAATGACAGATGTTAACGAAAAGTGTTTCGTCGGCATCTGTCATTCCCCTTGGCTTCTAAGCGGGGCGCAGAGGGGTGATAGCATTACGGGGGAAACGAGATGGAGCACGAAAGTTCAACAATGTCAGCAGTTGAACTTTCAGTTTGCAGTTGTGGACAATCCACTTTGTGGTTCAATAACTTGTACAAAAAGTTGCATCTAAGAGTCCGTCGGTATTCTAGGGAAACCATCTTGAAAAATTGCAGTTTCCTTTGATAGGATATTGATCTTTTAGCCCTGACACGTGCTTGAAAAGCTAAGTGACGAGTGAACCTTTTTTAATACGCTCTAACCGTAATGAGTCAAATCTCGTCAATATTTTGGTTGCGCTGCGCCTAAATGATTTAGTGCTTCTTATGACAAAGCCCAAAGTCTTAGATGCCCTCTTGACAATATTTTCCATATGGGGCACAAACGTTAATTTGTTGTCAAAAAGAACACCAAGATCGCGAGTGTTCTCAACTTCGATTAGGTTGCAACCGTCTATATGGTAGTCTGACTGTGTTACATTTTGTTTTCGGGAGAATTTCATATGGATGCATTTTTTGATATCAATGTGCATTTAAGTTATGCTTACACCAACTAATCAGTCTTATAATATCGCTTTGAAGTAAGGTGATATCCTTGTTGTGTTAATAACGCGTGCGAACTTTAGGTCATCTGCATACATAACAACCGTAGAGTGGTGGAAGCATTCCACTACGTCATTAATAAATAAGTTGAAAAGTATAGGACCTAAATGCGAGCCTTGAGATACGCCAGATGTTATATTACGGTAAGACGATTCGAAGCCATTTACTACCACATAGAAAACCCTTTCAGTTAAATAAAATAAATAAATAAATAAATAAATATTAGGGGACCATCTTACACAAATCGACCTAGTCCCAAACTAAGCAAAGCTTGTACTATGGGTACTAGACGACGATAAACCTACTTATATAGATAAATAAATACTTAAATACATAGAAAACATCCATGACTCAGGAAAAAATATTCGTGCTTATCACACAAATAAATGCCCTTACCGGGACTCGAACCCAGGACCTCTTGCTTCGTAGGCAGGGTCACTACCAACTAGGCTAAAGCGGTCGTCAAGACTAAGACTGTAACCATTGCAACATATTGCCTGACACATCGTATGCTGATAATTTGTACATTAGTATTGAGTGAGATACTCTTTCAAAAGCTTTACTGAAGTCAATATATATCACGTCTGTTTGTTTACCTGAGTCCACAGCACTCGTTAGTATTTTTTTGCTCACTTCCTCTACAAAAGTACTGAGTGAATAATGTCACAAGCCATTAATAATATATTTTTAGTTGAAAATTAAGAAACTATTACTATACGCCTGAAATATCACATTATCCGGGACTGATTGAGGTTTGAACTTTGTAATACGGCAGAAAAGCACGTTTTGCCACCATTTCAATGTCAACTTCAGCCTTGATTCATTGTCATAATAAAATGTCTTATGTAAGGCAAAAGCGCTCATATCATCATAAAAATAAAAATAAAACATAATTAAGTTGCATTTTCTATCAGTTTTTTCTATGACCGGTCATTTAAGTGTGCCCCCGTATGATCTTGTACCAGATTTATTTCATTGGCAGCGTAAGCCTCTCTCTACTGTTTCATACACAAACAGAAAATGTAAAAAATCTTCCCTACTATATTTTCTATAAACTTCTAAAATCGCACTAATGCAAACATATAACATGAATGTGAATGTAGACATTAGACATGTAGACATTTAGTACAGACCCTACTCAACCTAAAACATATCACACAAGGATAACAAATGTTCTAGACTGACCTTTGTAGCCATTTAGTTTTACAGGAGGAGATTCTATGTTCGGTCGTCTTTACGTGGGTTCAGCGATATTTGTTTTCATGTCTGTGGCTGAAGAAATTCCGAATTTAAAGATTGGTGTACCAAATGTCAAAAAAAGAGCGACTGCTGCCAAGTTACTTTAAAAAAAAACTGAGAACATGGACTTCCAATTCTAACATGCTTAAAAGTTATATCAAGATGGTATTAAATAAAACAAAACCTTAAATATGTTTTGGGTATTTGGGCCCGTAAAATCACAGTTAAAAGCTATCCAGAAGGCGTTACCATGGCAACTAACGACAGAAGTAAGATTATTGGCCCAATACCTACCTAAATTACCACTGCGAACGTTCTTTACATTTGCCATTGATATCAAAAACATTATGTATCCGCTATGACTAAGTCCGCTCGTAAAATAATTAGCTGGCTTGTTGTTATCTTTCTGTTTTTTAAACAAAAGCAGAAACGCACTATTAACTACCTACTACAAGACTTGCTTTTATCGGTTACCAAGTCATTTACTGCAAGCTTGTGTTCTTGTTTTGTTGTGTATCTTGTTTTCTTTAAGAATAATGATCAACTCAAAAAAGTTGGAAAACCCCCGACATTTTCATTTCAAAGTTTAATATCTCAAAACCCACTGAACTGACTTTGTTGAAACATAGCTAAAACCCATCTCGACCACGTCAGCTTTCGTACAAAAAACCTCATTGAAATTGGTCCATTCGTTTAGGAACTACGATGCCACAGACATACACACAGACACACAGACAAGTCAAACTTATATAACACAGTTCTTTTTGGGTCGGGGGTTAAAAAAAGGTAGCACACTCACATAAAGGTTGTCCCTCGTACATGGTGTAGAATTCAACTTGAGCAAAATTAGGAATAAGAAGATACTCAATACAATTGCCATCGAGTTGAATAATCGAACGAAACGATGGCAATTAAAAACGTCGATAAGTTAGGTCAATTATGTCACACAATTTTTTTAATAATAAGTCACGTCAATCGATATCACATCAGGCTAAGTAACCATTGACCTTGAGAAATACCCAAAAATAATTCTCCGAAGTAACTTTAGAACACGTGGAACGCCCTGGTCAACCTTGAAATTACTTTTCCCTGAAAATTACATCTGGCGACTCACAAATTATTAAAATAAAGTCAAAAGAATCGAAGGCAGTTTCTTTCTTAGGCAACACTTTACTCAACATCTGACAACAATCTCTCGTTTGTTCAAAATTAAACCTTATATATGAGCAAACACGGTTCATTCTACAAAAAGAAAGAATACCGAGATACCCGCTTGGGAAAGTGAGTAGAGATAATAATTATGGCCTTTCTTTATCCCTCCCTGAGGGCGCTAGTGGCTCATGGATACACAGAAAGATTTGCGGAGAAAAAACCAGTAACTAGCTAGAGTAATCCTAGTGTTCTACATAGCACAAGAGAGTTAATCTTGCGAGTGTGCCTAGGATATTAATCAAGTACTCGGGTATCAACGCTGTTGTTCGTATAACTCGCACAATTTAGACAACCGGTTTAGCTTTGTTGGTAGGGTCACTACCTGTGTGCCTACGAAGCTAGAGGTCCCGGGTTCGAATCCCGGTAAGGGCATTTATTTGTATGATGAGCACGAATATTTGTTCCTGAGTCATGGATGTTTTAATTATTTATTTATGTATATAAGTATGTTTAATGTCGTCCAGTACTCATAGTACAAGCTTTGCTTAGTTTGGTTATAATTTATGTTGGATATCGGTCTGGGATACTTTACGGGATTTAACACTGATTTAACCCTGTGACAGCGTGACTGTAATATCGGTTGGGCACGGGTCGGTTTATAGTTATCGTCGACTTCGCCTCCTTCTATCGCCTGTATAACGGGATCTGTTCAACATAATGCCCAGTTGCATAATGCCCATAATGCCCTTTATAGCACCGCACCGCTCGCCGTCGGCAGGGCATTCATCCTCACACCCTGGAACCTAAATGGTCGGGTACGGCACGGTTTCATTTCAGAGAGATTTCCTCCCTGGAACGAGTCTTCTGTCTCTTATTATAGATTGGACGAATATTTAGCAGATAAGGATATATGGACAAATGTTAATGCCATTACTTAAGTTACCGCTTGTATTAAAGTATATATGTAAAAATATGACATTCAAAAAGTGTTCGCCATGAATTTATTTTGAATAAAAAATTACTTACTTACTTACAAACGCTCCGGTTGCCGAATGAGCTGCCGAGGTTTACCCGAGAGTAGAATATGGGGTTCTTCAAGAAAGGAGTGTTTAAATTCTTAAAGGGTCGGCAACGCGATGTGACACCCCTGGAGTAACAAGCTACGTTTTGACAAGGTTATGCCACTGTTAAATCTCCCAAAGTGATTTTACTGTTTGGTTACATTGGTTACATTATTAGTCGTCTTGGCATTGGTTGCATGCACTTGATATGCATATACACAGCCTGTATTTTTAATATTACCACAAGGTGTTAGGGTTAGTGACCGATATTGCAAGAAAATTTCAAATTAGTCTTAACTACCAAATCGTAATTATTTTTTGAAAATGTATTAAGCAGCAATGTATTGCGTATACTCATTTGACACATGGAAGAAGCGGGTTAATTGTGACAGTTGTGACGTCACGTCAATAAGACAAAGAAGTGATACATTTCGTGCTGAATTATTTTATAAGGAAAAAAAAATGGCAGTGTAATAATGAAATCTTGCAAAATCGGTTAATATCCCTAAAGACTACGTCATGGTTACACTTTGAGGTATTATTAAATACAGGCTGTATACGCAATCTAAATAGGACATGCGTACCTACCTACTTAGATGACAATTTATAATGATTGCCATTTCCAAAAAGGGTTGAAGTTTTCAATCGTGTGCCTCTGTAATCTGTCATTCATCATTGTATTGCGCATTTGATTGGAGATAGGTATACGAGTCTATAATTTAATATTCTTGTTTACCTTTAAATCGCTATCAGTAATTATAACGATTAGATTCAAATTTCACAATTGCTGAGAGTAGTAAAATTTATTATCAACGTATCATAACAGAAAAAACAGAAAGTATAATTGGAAAGTGAACAAGCGTCTGTCAAAAACCTTCATTTTAGGTACAAGCTTTTATTGCCGACTGTACTTTTCTGTATACCACATCAACTACTCATTGAGACGATTCTAACGAGTCCAAACACAACGGGATTACGTCGGTTAAGTACTGAATTCCCACGGTCACCTTCTGTCTCCATCATTAGATCAGCTCTATGGTACCATAATATTGAATTGTCATCCAAACTATACTTATACCCAAAATTTCAGCTCAATCGGTCACCGGGAAGTGGGTCAAATTTAACACAAGATTTGATTACAGACAGACAGACAGACAACGGGACAGGTGAAAGTAAATAAAAGCTTGTAATAAAAATAAACTCCATTCTAAAACATGTTACATGACATGAGCGATAGTTCCTAGCAATTCAAAAAATTACACTAATATACCACAATTATTTTTCGTCAAAAACGCTCTGTAGCGCTAAGTATGATGTTTGCAAAAAAAAATAGAAATACAAGCCACACACGGCGCCGCAGTACGTTGTATAGGTAGCTTGATATTTTCCGAGTAACGTTAATGTAAGTTTCGTTTGCTTGTAATGTAGGTACAATTAATTTGACTTTTCATTAAAGTTGCTGATAGGTACATGTAAAATAGATGAAACCGATTGGGGCCCCTGACCCGTTCATTTTGATTTGCCAGCGCGATGCATCGATCTGTTGGTTCAGCGTTATACAGGGTGAAACCTAAGTCGTAATTTTTTGTTTCTGTTCCATTGTTTTAACGCAAATTCATTGCATCAGCTCTAGAAGCAAACAATTCAATTTTATTGATAATAAATTTAAATAGCAAAAACACCAACCTTATGGTCACCCTATTCGCCAAGACTTAGTCTGTTGCTTAAAGTGACAGTTTAACATAGCAATAAGGGTGACAATGAGACTCAGTAAGTAAATAAATAAAAATAAATAAATAAATTACAAACTTTTACATATTTTTGCCTGTTGTCACGTTCACGTTAAACTAAAGTTACACAGTAAGAAATACATATCGACTCACGACTTAGGATTCATCCTGTATATTTCTCTCATCATCATAATATTACATTTAAGATCCAGGTCTTGTCGGTGGTGCAATTTCCAACTTTTAAGGATGTTTAGTGAAGTGTAGTACGGTGTTACCCCTTGCCTTCCTTCTTATTCTGTGTCTGAGGTAATTTGCTAGTAAAATAATTGTGATAATGAGACGACCTCGTGCTGCCCTCCGAGATATTATCACCGATAAGCTATCTGCCGACTGGTCGAGATAACGCGAGAGTAGGTATCTTGTGAATATCTGTCGTTTACAAACCGAGTTGCATAATTTAGGAAGAAATTAGGAAAGTTGAGATGTTGATGCTATACGTAGTAGCAAGTCAAAGCGTTGGTCATCCACCCGAGGGGTAATTACGTAACTTTTCCAACGAGCGCTAGGAGAACTCAAGTGACTTTTTTACGTACGTACAAAACGCTATGGACCATCAGAGGGGTAATCAAGTTTTGAACGCGCGTTAGGACAGTTTAACTGTCATTTTTCCATATTAAAAGTGATATTTAGATCTACCTGACGCAAATTTTATATGGAAAAATTACAGTTAAACTGTCAATCAATCAATCAATCTTTGGTTTTATGGCCAGTTAAACTGTCCTAAAGCGCGCTCGTAATGTTACGTGGTTACCCCTGAGGTGACAGTTAAAAGGCTTAAAGCTATGTATCCACAGAACTGAACACTGACTCATAACAACTGAAACAAGTTCTTTTTTTTTCAAGAAACCAACTGCTTTGTGAAAATGATTGTCTGCATATGTCACTACCTCGATTATTAACTTAAGAGACATGCAACGTTGTCTTAATCCATCAAGCCCTTTGAAAACAGAATTATTCTTGTCCGCTTCTTAACCCCTTAACGGACGTCTGGTTTTTCATAGAATTGAACCCTATCACATAGAAAGAAGGTTCATTCATGGTGGGAATATAGTTACCTCTGCCTTATAAAAGTTATAAAAGTATTATTTCAATAGTACATTATTGTAGAAGCAAGGGAAGCAGGCAATTGCTGGCTTAGTATTAATTTTAAACGGACGACGTTGTCCGTTTGATTTAATACGAAGCCAGAAATTGCCCTTTCGGCTGAGATAAATACAGTGCTTTTTTCAAAAATTGTGCAAGAAAACAAAAATATACTTTCAGAAGATGATAAGGCATGCTTTTCTTCTCGCCAGTTCATGAAATTGTCGTACGCCTTAAGATATTTGTCTTTTAGTTTTACAGGGAACAAATCATCAATAACTTAACTTGCAGCTTCTTTTAAATCTGGAATCATTTTCACGACAATTTTCCATATTTTCCGAAAAAACAACTAGCCACTGTATGTAAACACAGAATAATTTTTGCATTGCCGCCTTTTTTTTATAATAAGTTGGAAGTGTATTTTACTTCCGAAAACGCCATTTTAAGTTATTTAAGACATCTAAAAAGTCGCGATAAGTCACAGCTACTGATCTTCCGTTTTGGCTGTTTAGGACCTATGCCTTTTATTTTTATGGCCGTTTTAATTTTTTTTTAAGTTTGTACCACGAGTCCACGACAAATAATGGAATTTCTAGGCAACATTGTTGTCGAGCAAAATCGAGCCGGCAAGGTTTTAATTTTTTTAATTTTGACTAACTACAAAAATATGCACTTCACGTCCTGATTTTTTACCAATAAAGTCAACTTTACCGATCATTTTTGAAAAAATACCTATATACCTGTGCCTGAGGCAGTCCTGTAAAATATGATTACAGGGTCTCAGGGTAAATACCACTTGTATGCCAGTATAAAAGGAATAATTCAGCTCATTTCTCGGCAAAAGGTTATTGGTATA
The DNA here is from genome assembly GCA_947049275.1 of Epinotia bilunana. Taxonomy (NCBI): domain Eukaryota; kingdom Metazoa; phylum Arthropoda; class Insecta; order Lepidoptera; family Tortricidae; genus Epinotia; species Epinotia bilunana. The sequence continues at coordinate 5,424,572 of OX346263.1, read as the reverse complement.
TTTTTACATGAAATTGATGGCATTCGATTTAATGTGTGTCAACTGCCAACGTATCTTCTTAGTTCCAGAACGAATGGGGCTTCGGGCTGGCATTTTGTGTTTGATAGATGATCAGCGGACGCTTTTAACTGAGCGCACGATGAAGATACGAGCAGCTGTTGCCAAGAATATTGGCCCAAGATTATCTGCCAATGGCCCAAGAACTCTCTAATGAGTTTCAATCATTTCATAATCATAGCACAAATAGGCGGGACGGATCTATAAAATGCGGTATGTTTCCTTCACCATGGGTTTTACTTACTGATGTTGGCCAGATTTCCTTACTTAGCGGTATACAGTCAGTATATTGATTGTACGTTAATTGTGTAAAGTGCGCACTTAGGTTCTCACGTACAAATACTGGTACTTAGTATGCAGGCATACTGCACGCGTACCGCCCCGCTTCCGCGCTTCCCGCGCTAATCAGGATTAGGCAGCACTCATTGAAATGTAGGTGCGCAGTAAATAACCTGTACTAATTTGGCTTACACATACCGCACCAGGCACATTTTATGGATATGCATTTGTACGAAAATTTGTAATAGGACCTATTACCGCCAAGTGAAGAAGTGGCACCCACAAGGTGGCCTGATGACCTGGTAAAGGCTGCTGGTGTCCGCTGGATGTGGGTGGCGCAGGACCGGTCACTTTGGCACTCTTTGGGGGAGGCCTATGTCCAGCAGTGGACGTCTTTCGGCTGATATGATGAAGAAGTAGCCATAGTGGCCATCAAAATGCGACTTATTTTTAGTGTCCCTCCATATATTTAAAGCCAATGCAACTTTAGCTTTTAATAGTCCAAAACCTTTAAAATTTTAGCAGTAGTATTAACACATAAAAAACAGCAATGTCACATACCTATAAAAATAACAACGTGAGCTACGCTACCTAAAAATAAGGTAGTTTTAATATAACAACTAGCTTCGTTCTAGTCCGCGTGGACCCGGGATAAAAGCTATCCTATATTTTAATTCAGGCTATAAACTATGTTCGAGCAAATTTTCATCCAAATGACCCCTTTCAGTTTAAGCGTGATTGAGTAACAAACATCCAAACATTCAGACTTTCATTTATAATATCAGCATGTTATAGGATATATTAGGATAAGGCGAAAGCTAAAGTTACCCTCCATGGCTACAGTAACCCACGGTTACGGTAAATCAGCTTGTTTTTATAAACGTCAAAAACGCTCAGTTTTATGAAATTAAATATCTTGAAATAGCAAACATAAATAAAAGATTGATTTGTTCCGAGTATTTTCGAAATATTTATATGTTGCTAATGAAAGATCTTTAAAATTTTCATCGCTGTCCTAGAACTTATACTCCATGACATTGGATGGGAACAGAATGGCATAAGAATAAATAAAAGATGGCTAAGTCACTTGAGATTTGCGGATGACATAGTTATATTCGCAAACAGCGCAATTGAATTGGAGGCCATGATGAACTCTCTCTACCGCAGGAGCAAAGCAATAGGACTGGAAATAAATTTAGAAAAAACAAAAATTATGACCAACGCCAAGACAAAAACTATCAAAATTAATAATGACATAATTGAGTACGTAAAAAATGATATATATTTGGGAAAACTTGTTTCTTTTGACCAGTCCGACAAAGAAGAAATTGACAGACGTATCGCATTGAGCTGGAAACGATACTGGTCACTAAAACACATATTTAAATCAAAAATGCCGATCCCACTTAAGAGAAAACTTATGGACACATGTATTTTACCGACACTTACTTATGCTTGCCAAACATGGTCAATAACGGAAGGGAACCCTAAAACAATTTCAATCTGTCAGAGAGCGATGGAACGGAGCTTACTAGGCATCAAAATTAGAGACAGAGAAAGAAATGAAAACATCAGAAAGAAAACAAAAATAAAAGACGCTTTAGAACATGTCAGAAGACTGAAATGGAGGTGGGCCGGACATATCGCGCGCTACGGCGACTCGAGATGGACTCGGAGAGTGACTGTGTGGCGCGGGCCGGGCGGCGGCAAGCGGCGCGCCGGCCGTCCGCTCAAGTGCTGGGAGGACGACATCCTGAGCGCCGCACAGGACAGGGAGACGTGGCTGCAGTTGGAGGAGGCCTTTACCCGAAAGGGGGTCCCTTAATTAAATTGGGATAGACTTATAAATAAATAATTAGTATTCTCTAGTCACTGTAGTAGGTAATAGTCAAATTCATAGCATTTTAAAATTATTATTACATTTTGTCAATTGTATCACAATTAATTAACTTATTTTGTTTTGTTTTGTCTTGTTTTTATACTTGTCATGTGAATGAATGTATAATCGTAATATATTATTAATACTTATTAATTACACGCAAGACATTTAATAACGAATTATAATCTTACAAGTATATCCCAATTAAATTAAATTAAAATGAATTAAATTATTAAATTAATATAAGTTAAATTGAATCTAATTGAATTATGTTACTCTAAACTAGATGAAATTATGTAAGCTATAAATTTTTGAAATATCATACTTGCTTTTTTTATAAAAAGGAAATATGGTTACTTGATAATATAAATTGTACAGCAAGTAGGAAATAATCCATGATGCATGAAGCTGTATCACTGTACTGAAACTGTTGGATCAAATAAAGGCTTTTTAATTTTTTAATTTAATGAAAGATCTCTTTATTTTCACTGCTGTCAAATACCCTTTTGCGTCGAGGGCTAAAAAAAACTGAACCATCTTTTCTGTAGTTCAGTGAAGATAACTTTTGCTGAAATTATTCTGACAAGGTCAGATCAAGGGACGGTAACCTGATACACAAATATAATAGCATAATAACCGCAATAACCCCATAGTGCGATAAATCACGCGACATATCATAGTGTGCACAACCCGGTTTATCGTACTTTTCTCATCATCATCCCACTGCCTGTGTCCAGGGCTTTTAGCATATACTCCCTAATAAATATATTGTTTTAATACACTGGTTAGAAGAAGATAAACACCGGTTGGTTGACCTAAATATCGCTGGAAGAACGAGGTATAGACAGTCGCGCCCTGCACGCAGAAAACTGGGAGATCGCCCAGGATAGGGCGCGCTGGCGCCAACTCGTATCGGAGGCCAAGATCTACTTCGGGTCACTGTCACTGAGCCAGCGGAGTAAGTAAGTGAGTAAGATGACTAAATATTAAATCAATTATAATTTTAGGAGCTATATTTTCAGGTACTGCTGGCAATGTATTCCGAAATTATACGAGGGTCCTACAGCGCCAGGTTGGGTCGTTTTTTTTGTTTGTCCTGCTGAAGTTAGACTAGACGGTTTAATAAGGTTATCATCATCATTTAATGTACGGACTGTGCCCTTGTCGGCTTGCAATATTGCTCGGCAATTGTTAGTATTAATATAATATGCCAGTTTTCTGAATTAAATGTATTTTTAATGCAGTGTTGCACTACTTTGCTCCGAAGCGCTTCCTCGTTGACTGAACGACGAAGAATTTTCGGTTTGACTGACCTTTTGTGATAAATTACGAAAACTGCCGTTCATGTCCACTGCAACTTCCTCCTTATCCAAATATAAACGTCACGTTCCACAAAAGTGGCAATATTATGATGCAACTTTAGGATCGGTTAGGAACATACTTACGTAAGTATGTTCCTAATCGATCCTAAAGTTGATTTCAAAATCCAGTTGGTATACGTATACCAACTGGATTTTGAAATCAACTCACATTGGTATGTGTAACGTATGTGTCGGATTGCCTCTATTCTTACGAGCTATTCAAGTAATTGGACACCTAAATTGAACTTGTTATTCATATCAATATATAGGTATACCTACATCAGAATAACTACTAAAACATTCAAAAACTGTACAAATCATTTTCTCGTACATTTAGAATGGCGATGCGAAGTTCGTGGGGTCAGCTAGAATTGATATCACATGTTTTGAAAATATTAATGAAAAAATTATTTACCCGTTTTCTTTTCGGATATTGGCCAGACTCGTGTTGAAATCTGATTTATTACCAACAACTGGGTGTAGTTGGCAATATGAACATTGCAAGTTACTATGAAACGACCGCGCTGATTTTGTTAGTCACGCACTAAAATACTGTTTTCCATTTTATTGACAGTCTTGTTTGTATGAAGACATGAAAGAAGTTATTAGGGGGAACAATTTTTATAGCATTGTTAACTATATAAACTTGTTTGAAGATTTTTGGTTGTTATTGTTAAAGCGTTACTGCGATTATCTATCAAATCTATCTTATCAAGTTACAACCGTCTCGGTCAAAAACAGGCTTTTATGGCGGCAGACAGTGTCCGCCGCCATAAAAGGCGACTAAACGCCTCAATGGGGTCGTGAAGATAATTCATGACACCCACGGCACGGCACTCCAGCGAAGGTGGCGAAGACCATAGCGTCCCAGGAGCATCTAGAAGTAAAGAGGCAAAAGGAGGCCTCCAGGCAGTGCTGGCATGCATTTTGAGGTCCTGCTGGTCGAATATGTAACGTTTTGAACAATATAGATATAATTTGTAAGGTAGATTAGAAGTACGAGAACACATACCTACCAGTTTTCCCCAAAAAGCTATATGTATGCGGTTTGCTTCATGAAATGTTTATAGCTTGCCACCTTTCTTCGAAAACCGGCTAAAAATATATATATTCCCGTTGACGTCAAAAACAGATGCGATAACTATATGTAGTAATACAACCTTCCATAGTACGAACCAGATTATGTCGTGCTGTGAGGCTAGCAGAACTGTCTCTGGGGTTACTATTTAATGTGTTGCATAAAATTGATTGTCATAATTTTATTTTGCGTAACAGCCCTTGGCAGAATCATCATTTCGCAGAATTACTTTTCGCATAAATTTCATTGCATACAGTCATTTCGCATAACTTCCTTTGCCAGAATAGTACATTAGCATAATGACGATTGTAATAATAGTCCTATGATCGAATAATCGTGTCACCAAAATTTGTATCGCATAATATTCAGCTGGCATACTGTCATTTGTTGATATTAAAACCAGTTTTCTGCTCTTTTATACAAAAAAAACCTCGAAGTTTTCGCTCCCGCTTTCGTCTTCTAACCTATCCGCTATCCGAGTCGGTTTTGCCACTAAGTCCCCGTTCCCTACTGTATATTCTGGCACATAAAATCATGCAAAAATAAAGTCGGTGATATTAGTTGTATGCTTCAAGAAATTCGGCGGAATATACGTTCTGCTACGTAAAATTCTGCCAAAGTAAATTCGGCCATATTACTATTCTGTAATTCAAAATTCTGCCAAATGAGTATTATGCGACATGATATTTATGCTAAGTATATGATTATGCTAAAGTATCATTCGGCTAGAAATGTTTCTGCGATAACTGTTATGCGGAGTGTATTTCGGACAATCGATATTATGCCAAAAGGGAACCCCTGTCTCTGCGATAGGAAAACTCACCTTTTTAGGGTTCCGTAGTCAACAAGGACCCCTTATAGTTTCGCCATGTCTGTATATGTCTGCCTGTCCGTCTGCAGCTTAGATCAGTAACCATTACTACCAGAAAACTGTAATTCAGCATGGGTATAAATCAATTACACCGACAAAACAAAAAAAATATCGTACTTCCCGGGCTCCCGTACACCTAAAGTGGGGATGTACTTTTTTTTCTCGTTAAACTCAGTGTGGAGTATCGTTGGATAGCTTGTTTAAAAATATTATGGGTTTATTTATTTATTTAATCGCGTGGCATACATTATTTTGGCCTTTATAGTTTGTCACTCTTTAGTACCACCCAGGGGACACGTGCAGGGTTGTGGTAGGGTAGCTCCTGCGGACGCGAGTAACGGTCGTCGTCCCTTTGTCAAGTGGGTGGGCAACTCGACTGTTAGAAGTTCTTAAGTTTTGATTCGGATCCTTACCATACAAAGTCCGGTGTAAGTCAGGGTTCCATTCTTGGCCCCTTTATTTTCACGATAATGGTGAACGACCTTTCCAGATGTCTCCCTACTGGTAGATCCTTACTGTACGCCGATGACATCAAAGTAGTAGTGGATATCAAGACTCCAGCAGATTCCAGAATATGCAGTGTAACTTGGATGCGATCCACCGGTGGTGTCTAAAATCGCCTGTATCTTAACGCTTCCAAGTGTTACATTATGAGTTTCACTCGATCAAAGCAGGGTGTACTCGCTAGTTATTTTATTGATAAAATACCTCTCTCTCGAACTTATTCCATAAAAGATCTCGGCGTGGTGTTCGATCATGAACTTACGTTTCATAGCCATATGCGCTCTCTAGTTGGTGAAGGTTTTAAGCCTCTGGGTTTTGTTTTCCGTAACTGCAAAGACTTCACACATGTAGGTGTTATCATGTTACTCTATTCGGCGCTTGTAAGATCCAAACTAGAGGCTAGTTCGTGCGTTTGGAATCCGCACGAGTCGACCTATGCACTAATGCTTGAAAAAGTACAAAAGTGCTTCCTGCGCTATCTTTTTTAAAAAGTTGTACGGTTATTACCCCCTGATTTACCTACCCTACTGTTTATCTGCAGGGCACCCTCGGATATAACTCGCTGGCAACGCGCAGATTGTTTGACCAGCTGATCACAACTCTTCGCATATTGCGTGGTCGTCTCGATTGTCCCAGCTTGCTCAGTGAGGCCTGTCGCCTCTTTGTACCCGATGGACGTGTGCGTTTTCGAGCAGATCGGCTGCGGCTCTTCGCTGTCCCTTTCTCTCGTACGGTCGCGCATCGTAACTCTCCTGTTTGCCGCTCCCTGCATGCGCTCAATAAACTAAACGCGAAGCAACTTTCCTGCGATCTGTTTGCGGATGGCTGGACGGTTGTTGAAAGAGAGTGCTTGAAGTTGTGTGAGATGCTTATGTAGTATTTAGTGTTATTTTTTAATTTTTAATATGTGTCTAATATACACATGATTTTAAAAAAATGTAATGACTTGGGATTTTTCCTGTAATGTTACATTCTTGTTATTTCTTTTCGTGTCTATAAATAAATAAATAAATTAAGCCGCCCGAAGGCCTCTAACTCGGCTTAACGATTACTGTCATAGACAGTAGCCGGGATCATCTGCGTAGCGTGCCTTCCAAAGCACGGAAGCGCTCATTTATATTAACCACGCAAACATCAGGCGGTCACTCATCCAAAGACTGACCGCTGCCATCTTTGCTTAACCTGCGTTATCGTTTCCGACTTATTATTATAGTATGTATTGTATTAGTTTGCGAGATATTGGGCTTTAATGCCCTAATTTCTGTCCCCCCCCCCCTGGCTACTACTGGGGATGTGAAAAAAAACGATGTAACTAAGACGGACAGGCAACTACGGAACCTACACTGCGCATGGCCCGACACAAACTTGGCCGATTTTTATTTTTTCTAATTTCAATCGCGCGCATTCAGCTTTTGAAGAAGTTTGTAGATTACCTCGCGTCGTCAGTTGCGGTAGCGCAGCAACAAAATCGTAAAGGCCTCGCCTCGAGCGGTTAGTATTCTTTATATGGATTTGTACGGGCATGCGCTCACTACATCAACTCCGTAGTTAGTACAGTTCAGAGACTTAGGTCGTTCTAACTTTAACTTGCTCCAAATTTACACAGCGGATGTGCAAGAGAATACCAAACTAGGAGGCAAGTTTAATACTTTAATGACCATGTTAAGTCAGGTGTAAGTTTAACTTGCCAGCTTAGCAATATGCTTGTGTCTAAGCACTCAAACTATTCGTGACCGAGAACCTGTTGATTGTTCGTCTTTAGTTACGCTATATAATATTGCGCGGATGTGTTTTAGTTATACTAGTTAAAGCAATGACGCGTAGTTTCAGTGTTTAAGAGGCAACTCAATGGCTCGCGGTATTTGAGCTCCCGAAACGATGTGGATCCACCGTGTGCTATACGAACTGAGCCAACGAGGGAGAGTGAAAAAAAATACCGCCGGTTATTCGATTGAAACAGCATTTCATTATATAAACAGCGTACACACTTTCAGGCAACCGCTGTTTCAATAGGCTGCATCGCGACAAAAAAAAAATTATATTTTTTTTCTATTTTCGCCCCAGTCCAAGTGGGCTCAGTTCGAGTTGCACAGGGCGGTTCCGCAACACTTCGCGAGCTCAAATATCGCGAGCCATCCGGGTGCCTCTTGGACACTGCAAGTACGCCTCATTGCTCTGAATATACACTTTGTGATGAGGATTTTGCTCGGTATCGTGAGAATCGGAGAAAGTAGCTACATCGATCATATGGAATCAGCTCTAATAAACTACCACTCCAAATTCGTAAATAATGCAAGTCAGTTAAAAGAAAATAAAACTAACAAGAATCGTGCCCAAAAATAATTTCTCGAAAGTGTCAGTGTCAGACAATTATAAACGTAGTTAAGTCGAAAGGGTCAATTGCAGACAACACGCAACTGTCATAATAAACACGACACAAATATCTAAATATCTCGAGGGCAGTCTGACTGACAGGTAAAATCGCATTTCGTTTAAATACGCATGCGTATATGTTGAGCAGATAAAGTTAGAAAAGGTTTTCAGTCAATATCTTCATGGCATTAAGAGGGAAAATTAGCTGAGCTATTAAAATATGCCGTTTTAAGTATTTCTGAAGCTACAGCTAGCACTTGTAAAATTAAGAATATCAAAAAAGTAAAACATACCGAAAGATAAGTATTGATGTTATTGATATTATTAAAAAAAATGCTACGGTTAAAATGCTCAGGAATCAGTCGAGAACCTTTGTATGGAAAAATGGCCACTCATCTTTCCTCTCCTGCCCTGTGGAAATAGTTATTTGTTATACAAGGGTGCAAAGTTGTATTTTACCCGCGAGTGCGGAATTGAAACACGAGTAAGCGGAAGGATGCTATAATTGTTCTAAAATAGAATCCTGAGCGTAACGAGTGTTTCAACACACGAGAAGATACATTTGCACCCGTGTGTAACACATTAAACTTTTCACCTCACTGTCGCGAGGAAACTGCAACATGCAAAACAACTTTATTTAATTTAAATAATAATATATTCTTTATTTTTTAACAGTAATAATAACGTTAACTCGTTAAGGCGTAGGGATGTGACGGCCCCATCGCCCACCAGATTTCTGGTGCAATCAGTCAACGTAAGGCAGCTTGTGGTGGGCTGTTAGGGCGTAGCGACCCTACGTACCTGAGTACTCCTGGGGGTGTCCTGTGGTCAGGTTGAGCCGACCGGGTGGCTGGTTGGACAGGCCCCCTGTCTCTGGCTTGCCTTTGCTGGCCGTTCAGAGTGGAGTCGCAAGAGCTGTTGCTCAAGGGTTGATGTGGACACCTAAGTGGCGAGTTGGCTATATGTTTAAAGTCCAGTGCCACCTCTCTTCCCCCAGCTTTCTGACCGGTGTTGCCCTTAGGCCATTTTTTAATGTCGCTATTAATAGGGGCCCATCTAGCAGTTAGCGAGTCACCGTCTGCCAGAGATAAAAGTGAGACAGTTTTATTAGGCAGGCGTCCGATGTTTCACCCAATAGCCCAGCCACTAGTCCATCATTTTCACTCAATAACCCGTTTCATTTAGATTCCATCAACCATCAATAGGCCCTATACTCCTCAGCGGGTGCTGTCTCTGTGTGCGGCCCATGACACGGGCAGGGACAGCATCCGCTCGGTGTACTCCTTGCATTTTATTAAATTGTCAAAAGGGCCTCTACGTGTTGGCTCAGTTGGTACTTTGTAGGTACCTAGCTCCACGCACGCCTCCCAAAGGTCCGGGACGTCATTGTCCCGTGAGCGGGAAAGACGTTAAGTAATATCAAGTAGGAGTTCGGTCAAGTACGAGTCGGATTTTAGTCTTCCCATACATTTTGAGACCCAGCGCCTGATGAGGCAACAAGCAATTTTTTTAAAGTTCTTAAATATTAATATTATTCTGTTTTTTTAGTATTTATTGTTATAAGTTGCGGCAACAGATATACATCATCTGTGAAATGTTTGTATTATGAGCGTTTTATGTTTATTTATTTATTTATTTAATCTTTATTATATAATTCTTTAATATATAAAAGAAAACTTATCGTACAAAAGGCGGACTTAATGCCAAATGGCACTGGTTTAGTTACTGTCAAAAGCTACTTAAACACGCTCCAAGGTCAAATTACTTTCGCCACTAGTGGATAAAATGCGTTTTTGCCCACTGGTTTTAGTGAGGGGAAAAGATATTTTCATAATACCTGTTCTCTAAATTATGTTTTTAACATGACTCTCTGCACACTCTCACTCTAACTCACCTACTTATAAAAGACGAATGCTTTATGTCGAATGCTATATGACATAAACGCGATCATGTGAGCTAGTCCAGTGTTGAGTTAGATCGCCAAAACGCCTAAGAAGCTGGGATGTATTTAAATTAAGAATTGAAATTTTGATTCCTTGATTGCTGCTTACTGCACTTAATAACTACGATAGGAGGCAGGAGGGAGGAGGAAGGTAACGCAAGTCTACTGACTCTTTATTTCACCTCAGTTTATCTCTCTCTTACTTCATTCTTAAAGTGAACCGTATCCTTCACAAAATAAGGTATTTTTTTATAATGAATCCTTGACGCGTGATACGAGTTGTGCAAAATAACGCGGCATAAAACAAATGAACAAGTCAGTGGAATGTTTCGCTCTGATCATCACGCACATTCACCGCTCGTCAAGGATAAACTCATAATTAAATTGCGTATAATTAGGAGGGTTTCGTATCGTTCGAGCTGCAAACCAGTTGCAGTGGCCAAGGTTAAAAATGGGTCCATATTGGCTCATATAAACTTGATGTGTCGATTTTTTCTAGTAATACCGCTTTGTAATCATAATCATCACTTCATAATTTTTTTTCTTTCTACCTTTTATGTTTCTAAACTTCGGTAACTATCATCGGAACTCATAACAAACAGTTTTCATGAAATTTTTCTTCATAATGTCATTACTAAGAACAGACTTGAACTCATCATTGGGTTTTTCATAACAGTTTCCTTCATAATGGACATTATATCATAATTTTGTTAGTCCTAATATCAGTAAGTAGGTAAGTTTTTCCGCTCTTTTATAAAAAAAAATAACATCGAGCGAAGCTCCCGCTTCCGTCTTCTAAGTTCTAACCTACCCGCGATCCGAGTCGATATTGCCACTAAGTCCCTGTTCTACTGCCTACTTGAACTTATACACCACTATCTTGGCATAACTTATACACCACTATCTTGGCATAAGTTATACACCACTATCTTGGCATTAGATGGTAGGTTTAGAAATAAATATGATATTAAACTATATTGCTAAAAATCGTTCTGATATAAAAGTAAAAACATAGATACTTAGTAGTAACAGAGATACTTATGTTAAATAACATTATGAATATAGACAATTCGGAGTTACGATAGTTAATAGCACAAATAATTATGAACAGTGATCATTATGAGATAAAATTGTATGAGAAAAAAATTCGGAGATCCAATAATCGTAGTTGCAATTTTATATGAACTTTGGCGCACCCGTTAAAAATATGTATGCGGACTGTGTGATCACAAAAACATAAGAAAATGAAATCAAAGCCTACTTGGGAAGTGCCTCTAACCACCTTTAACTCTTCTATAGTTCCGGGCGTCCATAGGCTAGGGTGGTAAACGTACCGTCGATCAGGCAGGCCGTATGCTTGTTTGTTCACTGACGTGGTATTTAAAAGAACGTTTCATTTCCTAAATTAGGTATCAGTTAGAACGTAAGGACATAAGTAATATACTTAGTAGATATAGCCTCTATAGCAACACACCATACAAAACATTGTAAATAGTTTGTTTTGTTTCTAAATCCAACAAAATAAAACAAATAAATATTTGGAAACAATCTAAGACTATAGTCGACCTAGTCCCAAACTAAGCAAAGCAAGCTTGTACTATGGGTACTAGACGACGATATACATACTTATATAGATAAATAAATGCTTAAATACACAAAAAACATCCATGACTCAGGAACAAATATTCGTGCTCATCACACAAATAAATGCCCTTACCGGGATTCGAACCCGGGACCTCCAGCTTCGTAGGCAGGGTCACTACCAAACTACCAATTAGGCTACAGATGTCGTCAGAAATGCAACTCGATTCCAATTTAAAATGGCATACGTTCCATTGAAGTGGAGGATGCCTTTTAATAGACCTTTGGGCTCCTAATTTACTAAGGTGAGCATTTCTCAAAAAAAATGCCACTACATTTTTTCGGAGATTTTCTGCAACTTTTATGTTATTTCTACTCAAAATCACGATGTCTTTCCATCCCAATAGGAGAAAAAAAGTGTCCCAAAATGTCCATACATTTTTGCACTTTCCTATTGTGCTACCACCATACAAAGTGTAAGGTAAATGGTAACACAAAAGGAAAAATATCTTTGGCACAGTTTTTTTTCCTACCAGGGTCGAAAGTGCTCCTGATTCTGAGTGGAAATAGTTAACAAAAAATTCATAGAAGTACAATTAATAATAGTGGCATTTTTTTTGAGAAACGCTCAGGTAAGGTATTCAATGGTCACTCGGCATTAGAAATCGTTTTAACCGACTGTTAACAAACTAATCGCTTCGGAACTATCAATCGATCAATCTTTCTTATCACTGAAGCAATAGCCATAACCGTGCCGGCCAACTTACGAAAGCGTGTGTACGCTAGAGTTGCAACTTAGGTTCAGTCGAGTCAGAGGATAAATAATAGTACTACGTACAGAAGGTTAACAAATCCCCAGAAAAAAACTTTATTGTTATAGGAATAATCTTGCTCAGATATTATTGAATCTTTCAGAACGTAGGTACATCATGACTCGTCTTTTTACTAAAGGGAATAATAAAGTAGTGTCCTACCCTTTAATTATGTTTTGAATGTCATAAGATATTTTATCTACGCACATATCATTAGAGTAGTAGGGATTTGTGCGTTCTGGCTCAACCCTGGGAGGTCAAACACCCCCTGGTTTTGGTTGCTGACCTTTTTTTTAACAGCCACACCGTCGACCTCAGATGTTACTTGGTGTCAGCAGGTGGGCGGGGTGTTGGTTCAAGATGGTGCTCTCCTATTGGCCGTTGAGTTCATTAATGACTCTCATTTGCTAATTACATCCATTAATTAGGCCACACCCCCCAGTTGAAGTTATAAAGTGGGCGGGATGTTGGTTGTAGACGGTGCTCTCCTATTGGCCTATTGGTCATTGCTGTCATTAATGACGATCATCCCTAATTACATTGGTTCCCAAGGATGCTCTCCTATTGGTCGTTGCTAAATGCTGCTTAATGATACTCATTCCTAATTATACATCCATTAATTTTAGGTAGTATGTAGGGTGTTGGTTCTAGATAGCGTTATCCTATTGGATATAGATAAACCGTAATGGCACTTTCATATATTCTTGGTTTCCAAACAGGAGGTACGGTTTAAACCTAACCTAATGACATCGCAGTTCGAATCAAACCTAACTGAGCTCTGCCCAAAGGTACGATAGGTAGCTAACCATGTCAACCTAACACTCCTCCTCGCTTCGCTCGTCGTCGTACCTAATAACCATGTCAACCTAACACTCCTCCTCGCTTCGCTCGTCGTCGTACCTAACTGAGCTCTGCCCTAAGGTACGATAGGTAGCTAACCAGAGCATAAATGAAACGGAATATTTAAAATGTTATTTATTTTTCAAGAATACTTCATTCACAACTTATTTACTTATTTAGAGACCTACTTGTAATTATACCACGAATAAGTTACAAAATACAACATTTTTATAGTCTATCCTAAAATCCATATTGCATCTTAAAATAAGTCAAATTTATAGTTTGTTTTCTAAAATCTACATACCTATTAATATGCCAGTCATAGTTGTTACTAATTTTTAAAAAAGATAATCTATTTGTCCGCAGGCAGTCCCTTATTGAGAAAATGGTATTTGTCACAAGACAATCGAAGTAACTTGTGATGTTCCTCACAGTACTTGTGTTTATTTGGTGTATATTTCCTACACGGTCGGTTGTAGGTCGTCGCAGCACATAACTTATAGTCTAGGACTTCGTTTATGTATGCGAAAAACATGTTGTATAAAAGATATGCGTTTTAGTTCGTATATAACGTAGCGTAACGTTTTCTCCGTATGATGGACAACTAATTGCGGTTAAAGGTTTATTTGAAATCAAACAAGACATTAATGTTCTTATAATGGACAACTTATTGTGTATTTAGAAATCAAACAGGACATTAACTATCATTAATCGTATATATAAAGGGCCTGCTGACTGACTCTATTATTCAATAACTATCCACGTTGCACTCCTACACCAGCAGTCACCAATATGTCGGTAAGTAGTCTTTTAATTTGATTTGTATTTATTAAATGCAATTATCGTTTCCTGCTATTATTTAGATTTATAATAACTGTGTTATCACAAAGCCGTATACATTTGTAACGTGTGTGTGTGTATATTTATGTTGCAGGACCCGTCATCAAATGTCGTCGATAGTCAAGACTACACTTTTAAACACTTTTATTATCCCATCTCGGAGAGTGATGATAGTTTACAAAGTGTACAAGATAAAGCAGTGAAGCGAAAAATTAATACATCATCCAACATAGATACGTTCTTTGAACAGTCTAAGATAAAAAGAAAGAAAATCATATCATCCACTGTTGGACAAGGTGATAAAGGCAGCGGTGTATCATATTTATCAACAAATAAGGATGATTTTTCGAATTCGACACATCTTGTAAAAATTGAAATTTTTGATCTGAAAAAACTAGCCAAAGTGGCTAACACAAGTGAACACTGGAAGCACGCAGATGTTCGTGTGAAGTACTACACAAAGGAAACAGAGGAAAATAAGCACTTACAGCAAGCGAAAAATCTCATTTACCGAATCACGAAGGAAATTGCCGAATCTGAAGGATGTAAAAAGTATCATTTTAATTCGTAGTTATAATTGTCATTATAAATGTGTTTATTAATAAAATACAAATATATCATACAAGTTGTTTCATTAAATATATTCCCTATTAAAAATTAAACAACAATCTTTTATAATGTATGATTTATTTAACCAAAAATTAATCTAAACATTTCACAAATAGTAATATCATTATTTGTGGTATTAACAATTGAGAAAACCTTAATATAGTCATTCATTTTAACATTTTTCATTTTTAAATAAAGATAAACTAAACAATATTTTCCACAGACCGATGTCCAGTAGCTTTGCAGTTGTTGATGATTATAAAACCACCTCTTAGTATTTCTATTTAAGAACATTTTATGGTAACCCTCTGGTTTTCGACCGTATGAATCAAAATATTCGCCAATACCATTTACATCAATATATATGGCTACCCAATGTGACCCTGGTTGAAAGTCTGGATCCAAATTGCTTATTAAGTAAACAGGTAGCTGAACAAACATAGGCATTGTGTTGGCTGCGAATACATTTGATTCAATGTTCGAATTTATTCTACTCATATAGTGTTTAATCTCTTGTGTATTCATCTTGAGATACTAATTGGTAATGAGATAAAAAATAATTATTTTTTTATTTATTAGTATTAACTGTTGTAATCGACACTTACATCGCGGTTTTTATTTATTTCTATAACATTATCAAACTCAGCATATATGATACAATTAAGCGTAGTAGTCAATGCTGTGTCGAAACGAACCTCTAATCTGACACTGCCGTGTCTAACTAAATTCCAGTGTGAGTTTGAACTTGCTGAAAGATCTGGAGTTAAGTCAAAAGCTAGTAAACAATAGCCTCCTCCATAGCCCTCTCTTCCTATTGAGTTACCTTCATTTAAAAAGTGAATATTCGTACCAGAAAATAATGTATGAAAACTTGATACCATTAACCCATCATTAAATGAGGGTTGCAATGTCTTTGATGGTACTTGTTGACCATCGACGTATAAGCTAAATAGATTCATTCCATTGTTATCAAAATTAAATGGATTCTGTTTAAAACTACCATTAAACGCAGAGTTTTTTATAAAGCCTACAATACATCTCTTAGGTACTTGACCTAGAAATATGTTATCTAAGGTTTTACCTTGAATTCCCGACGGAATTGTTAAAACTTTAACTTCAGCACGGGTAATAGGATATTTTGCAGTTGTAGAAGCTAGTACTTTTTGGTGTGCTAGTAAAATAGATGGGTTAATTCGAGCCTTCCGAATTATGAGGCTTGCATCTAAAATGGTAACTTTAAATTTTTGATCATCATGATTACACATGAGATTAAACGCTTCTTTACTACGTACTAATCTTATTCGCATTTCTACACCATTAAGAAGAAATTTATCTTGATTAAATATGTCACCATGTAAATGTCCAATCATATCTACAGCTGTATTCACTTTAACTAATTCTTCTCTCTTAATAAATCCCTTATTGGTACTATCTGTTGCATCCATGTTATGTGGTGTATCTTCATACCATAAACCACATGTTAAATGAGAGTCTTTAGCTGCTGGACCATAATTAAGGAGGGTTTCTATGTATGCACGATATGCGTATGTATTGTTAGGTGGAGACACGAGTTTTTGATTTAAATACACATCTAATTGATTAAAAAGTGTATGTAACCAATTATTGACGGGGGCAATATGTATGTCTTTTATTGCATTTGAATCAGGACTCACTATTTTAGCTTTTATATAAAGCATAGTATGGGATAGGTCTATGTAATCATCTCCGGTACCAGGCACTTGGAATTCAATGGGTCCATCATCACTTAATGATGAAATGGGCTTGTAATGGATCCATTGGCCGCTTTCGATACTTGTTTGTGTTGATGGTAAAGCAAACAAGTCCAACTCAGACTTGGCACATTCACATGAATGATTATGTAAAAAAGACATTATTTAACCGGAAAAAATATCTTCAAATGTAGTTTTCGATGTTTTTTTTGAACGTCTCCCGCCGTGTAGTGTTTTCCGAACAATGACTGGATTTCTTGTTTTCCGTTTTATTTTATACCCTGAGCCACTCATTAAAGAATCAATCTTTTCATCAGCTTTCCTTTTCAAATTAGCACTTGCATCTTTAAAGCGTGATTTTAACGATTCCTCCAAAGGTTGGGAGCTCATCATATCAGATAATAAGCCAACGCCCGCATTTAATGCTTCTTTACCTACACTTCTAAACCCACTCGATAGCAAAGGAACGATAGATCTAAACAACCCCCCCAAAAAACTTCCAATTCCATGACCGCGTTGGTGAGGTACACCTTTATACACACACCCAATACCAGATCCTGCCTGACGTGAGTAATAATGTTGATATGGGCATAAGTTATTAATATTTCTTTGATTCATTTTGTTATGCGTCTAAAATGTAGTTTAACACACGATGTACCAAATTGAAATGGTACCCGATTGCCAATGCTTGTTCTTATATCTATTTCAATAGTGTCGAACTCTCTGCGCATAACGGGTAAGTAGTGAGCTGGTGAAAATGCATGCATTTTGTAAGCTCCATATGTGTATTTTGTCGGATCTAGAGGTATAATTCGTATTAAAGATGCCATTACATCCCCCACTATCTGTGGCTGGATGATATCTGAATAAATAAAGAGCTGAGATGGTAATCCTAGATACAAATTCATAGGATATTTTCCAACTGCCTTTGATAATAAATTCATTCTGGGCTCAAAACCCAATTGTAGACTTAATTGGGGTGATACGGTTAAAGAAAATAAATCTTTGTTTTGACTAGTTGCTGTTACAAGTTTTGATATTTCATCATGTCGCATCTTTAGTTGGTTTTTCAACAAGGGATTTTCATTAAAAGCCTTCAAAAAATTATTGACGTTGTCATATGTAGTTGCTGGTATGTGAGATTTATATTCCACATTGATTTCTGTACCAGTGCTCGGGTTTTTATTTGTGTCACTAGCATCCTGCAAACGTATTTTCTTCTTTATGTACAACACATTTTCATGTTCTTGAACATTAAACATAGTACATGGATAATGGAACTCTACTAAACCAACTGTCCATTCACCTTCTAACTTAATAGTTTTTGGTAGCTTAGTTAAGAAATTTGCTGTTGTATTTTCGGGATAGTATGATATTGAACTGTTACTCAACAGAGTCAAATAAAAACTATCATCAGTCATATTTCTTTTATATCTGATGCCGGGATCCAACTGTTAAATTTGCTGGGATAACCTTTCCACTTGACTAATACCTCTTTTCTGCCACCAACTCGACGTGATTCTATTATTTTATCTATCCTGTGTTTGGTGGTGGGGTCATAAAACACTTTTTGCAGTTCCTTCGAGTAGAATGTACCAGTGATTGGTTCATTTTCTAAATCTCTTAAAGTGTAAACGATCCAAGGGGACCTTCTTATAATGGAATCTACTACGAATATTTCATCACTCCAATTCGTTTCATAGCCTTTTTCAAATATGTGTTTATGTCTTGTTATTCTAACGTGATCACCGATTTGAAGTGAAGGGTGTTCATTTATATACTTGTTATTTTCTTTTTTTCCATACAAATTCTGCCAAACTACCATGATATTATCATCATTGACTTCGCTTGGAGTCATCTTAATGCTCGTGTGGAAACTATGATTATAAGAATGTAGCAATGCTTGCAAGATGTTAGTATATTTATAAGTATTTTTGAAGGTAAAGTAACGCCACATTTTCATTTTTAGAGTTCGTTGAAACCTCTCTACAATGCTAGCTTTGATGTCAGGGTTGTTTGTAGTATAATAATTAATACTCTTACTTCTAAAATAATCTCTTACAATTTTCGAAACAAACTCAGTACCTTTATCAGACTGAATATGCCGAGGAGTGGCATTAGCTTCTGCAAATATACTATCAAAACAGGTTTTAACTGTATCAGGTTTTTTATTCTTCATTGCTCTTGCGAAAGCATATTTACTGAAAACATCAATAACACACAGAATATATTTATAACCGTCATTGTATTTACTATATGTGCGCATGTCACTCAAATCAGCTTGCCAAAGCTCGTTATAATTAGATAAAATATATTTATTTCTGGGGAAATGTTTCTGTGAAGGTTTATGAAGTGTGTACGTTTCCTGTGATTGTAGCCACTTCTTAACTTCGTTACGTTTCAACTTGCCCCGCATAGCTTCTGTTAAACGGTTAATGCTACTAAAACCAGCAGGATGAGAAACATCATAATATATTTTAGATATATCTAGTACGGAGTCCATCTTTCCCAATTAATTTTTCTTTTCGGTGTTTCGCTGGATTTTGCTGAGATCGGTGTTGATGTTTCTATTTGTTTTTTTTCGTTACTTGCTGTAGATTCCGAGGAGTGAGGTTGATGAATATATTGGAGAGAGGTAGGATTACCAACACACGATAAAGGTACATTTATATCCTTTAACGCTAAAGCAAATTTTTCCCAGCCCAACGGCTTGGGGCGTTTTAATGGTCTTAAAGTATCACTTATAAGATCAAATATGTTACTTCCTTTTAAATCTTCATTATTTAAAACCACTTCTCCGCCTTCTTTCCACCAAATTTTAGGTTTACTTCGAATTATGAGGTCTAACAAAACTTCGCCTTTTTTTCTATAAGTCTTTGGAATTAATTTAACCATGCAAGATGGTGTATACTGTGGTGCAAATGTTTCTTTTCTCGGAGGAGTCACATCTACACCTGGTGCAGGTATTTCAGGGACTGTAGTAGAATCTCTGTTTATTTCTTCTTTATATGGCACATCAACATTATTAAACTTTGTTTGTTCATCTTGAGTATCAGTAAATATCGATAGTTTGAGAGGTCTTCTTCCCTCCTCAGTAACATGTAGATATCTTTGTAAAGCTTGAGAATACAGTGTCCATTTGTCTCGATCATTCATTTTACTCTGTAGAATTTTCTGCATTTCGCTATCTAAACGTGACAAGGCATTTTCTGATGTAGGTTCATTACTTGCTTTAAGCCGTTCAATTAATTCAGGTTCCACGAGTAGCATCTTTTTTGCATGTTGCATGTTTATTTAATAAATGAAGTTAGTAAACCATTAATTACAGCACCTAATATTATAGGTAAAAATGTTCCACCTTTTTGTACAATAATGTTTTTCCTTATTTTATTTTTACCCTTTATAATTAATTTTCGTAATATGCTTTTATATTTACTCAAATGTTTTTTCTCTTTTTCGTCAAGTGGTAGTTTACCTTTAAGAATGTTATAAATACATTCACAAATCACATTTATCTCTTCATCATTACAGGCTTTTAATAGAATTTTTTGATATTTCGGTTTTAGAGTGTGTAACGCTTTGAGCAGATGTTGATGTGTTATAACTCTCCTGTGCATAATTATAGAATGATTGAAATCATCAATTTTGGTCCTATTTAAAGCCCTTTTTTGGTACATACACTGCACAATATGAAGTATAATTGAAAATATTCGTTTTGAATCGATACATGTCATCTGTAGACTGTTTAAGATCTATCATTAAATATCCATGGGCATCTTTTGTTGCATTTTTATAAGCTTCTTCTAAAAATTTACAGTTTTCGGGATGAACTTGGCGTGCTAAATATTTAATTTGCGTTTTATCCCTTGGATTCTTAAAGTAAATAATGTAATTAGCATTCAATGATATATCACGTTGCCCTTTTCCTTGATGAAATAGGTTCTGCGTAATGTAAAAAACGCTTAAATTTCGATGATGGCTTCCTTTAGTGAAGATATCAACAATACGGCCATCGGATTCTCTCATTAAGTCATCTATTACGAGTAGTTGAGGGTGTTTACCATCAAACATAGTTAAATCTGGAATGCCTTGAGTATAATTTACATTCTTTAAATTATATAACGGTTGCATTTCATCATAACACCATACTATATTTAGAAATGATTGATTACAAACCGTATTCACATTATTTAAAAAACCTGTGACAAAATGCGATTTACCACAACTACTGGGACCAGCAACTATTGCTGTGAATGGGTGAATGAAATGAATCATTATTTTATATAAACATAGGTTATACGTCTTCAATTGGAGGAGGTACGGTGAGGAATAAATGATTTTAAATAAAAAAAAACCTATTTATATAAAAATCATAGATATTATTTTTGTAAATTACATACATTTTAGTTCATAGTTAGAAACTTAACAAAATCAAGGCTTATAACTAACATTTTATCACACATTGGTACAATTATCATAAACAGTTATGTAAAAAATATTATTATTACTTACACACTACTACTTACTTCTACTACATAGATAAAATATGTACAACCGTTAACCTGCCATATGCGCAGATGATTTACAAACACTTATCTAAAAATATATATACAGATAATTAACAAATGCTTACATACAAATCATTAACAACTATTTTCTTAAACTATAATGACCCCATGCTAATGTATCGGTAGAATTTGGGATAATGTAACGTTTGCTATCATTGTAAGAGAGGCTGGTTTTATTAATACATTGCGTGAATATGACATGTTTTATTGATCTAAATCTATACATCTTTGAGAACTGTCTTGTTTGGTCAAAAAGACAAGTCTTGTAATTCTCCATTTTCATCTTTTTTGTCACAGATTTGTTTACACCCTTTGCTTTTGCTACAAATTCATCCTCTACAGTCATGGCATACATTTTTGATCGTAATCCTACAAACTCCCTCATTATTTTACCATTATTTTCATCTTTAAAATAGCCTAGCTTCTTTTTGTTTAGTTGCGGAAACCCAAAGATATTGTTTGATGCATAATCAGACGTATCAAAAAAAAGTGGTAAGTCCGGTTTTATGTTCAAATAAAAGTTTTCGGTAAAGTATTGGTAAATCAAGCTGTCAGTATCAGTGTATAATAGTTTAACATTATTTTGAAATTTTTTCTTCATGTAATTATAATGGAAGTCATACATTAATGTTTTTGATACATCTAATATACAAAAGCCTAAATAGATTGGTTTGTTGTAATATAACTTGGTTTTATGCAGCTGGATAGCCACCAAATTTTCTGAAAATATACACAAACTGTGAAATTCAGGTTTTGCTACTAACGATTGAGCACCTAACACTTTACCTTTACTATCCCAGTGCGTAATCAGTTTGACATTTACTCTTTTTTCAATGTTTTCCATGGTTTTACCGAATACAGCATTGTTCATCAGTTTAAAAAAATCTTTTTCAAAGTCAGATTTTGCTTGCATACGTAATTGTGTATTTAAATCAATATATTTCTGTAACCACGGACTTTGTTTGAATTTCAGCACTCTATGAATTTTAGTTAATTGTAATCCCAAACTTAAACACTGTTTGAGGTTTCTATAATGAATCACATATTTAGTTTTTTTGTTCAGATTGGGGACAAGTTTTCGTTCTTTACAGTTCCCTATGACAATATTCTCTGGACAAAGAGGTAAATCAGAGTGCGAGTCATGCAAGTGATCAGGGTACTCAAGGTCAACTTCGAGTATGTAACCATAATTACACGTGTCTGGTATATTAATATCAATATCTGTGTTTACCCACTCAAAATCTCCAATTGGTAAATATTGTGACATAGCCCATCCATATAAATTATTCGCATCAAAATAAGCTAAAAATGATTTTGGTTCATCAGGTTCATATTCTTTTATGTACTCGTTATTGGCCTTGGCATATCGATTAGTTTGTTCAGCTACCTGTTTACTTAATAAGCAATTTGGATCCAGACTTTCAACCAGGGTCACATTGGGTAGCCATATATATTGATGTAAATGGTATTGGCGAATATTTTGATTCATACGGTCGAAAACCAGAGGGTTACCATAAAATGTTCTTAAATAGAAATACTAAGAGGTGGTTTTATAATCATCAACAACTGCAAAGCTACTGGACATCGGTCTGTGGAAAATATTGTTTAGTTTATCTTTATTTAAAAATGAAAAATGTTAAAATGAATGACTATATTAAGGTTTTCTCAATTGTTAATACCACAAATAATGATATTACTATTTGTGAAATGTTTAGATTAATTTTTGGTTAAATAAATCATACATTATAAAAGATTGTTGTTTAATTTTTAATAGGGAATATATTTAATGAAACAACTTGTATGATATATTTGTATTTTATTAATAAACACATTTATAATGACAATTATAACTACGAATTAAAATGATACTTTTTACATCCTTCAGATTCGGCAATTTCCTTCGTGATTCGGTAAATGAGATTTTTCGCTTGCTGTAAGTGCTTATTTTCCTCTGTTTCCTTTGTGTAGTACTTCACACGAACATCTGCGTGCTTCCAGTGTTCACTTGTGTTAGCCACTTTGGCTAGTTTTTTCAGATCAAAAATTTCAATTTTTACAAGATGTGTCGAATTCGAAAAATCATCCTTATTTGTTGATAAATATGATACACCGCTGCCTTTATCACCTTGTCCAACAGTGGATGATATGATTTTCTTTCTTTTTATCTTAGACTGTTCAAAGAACGTATCTATGTTGGATGATGTATTAATTTTTCGCTTCACTGCTTTATCTTGTACACTTTGTAAACTATCATCACTCTCCGAGATGGGATAATAAAAGTGTTTAAAAGTGTAGTCTTGACTATCGACGACATTTGATGACGGGTCCTGCAACATAAATATACACACACACACGTTACAAATGTATACGGCTTTGTGATAACACAGTTATTATAAATCTAAATAATAGCAGGAAACGATAATTGCATTTAATAAATACAAATCAAATTAAAAGACTACTTACCGACATATTGGTGACTGCTGGTGTAGGAGTGCAACGTGGATAGTTATTGAATAATAGAGTCAGTCAGCAGGCCCTTTATATATACGATTAATGATAGTTAATGTCCTGTTTGATTTCTAAATACACAATAAGTTGTCCATTATAAGAACATTAATGTCTTGTTTGATTTCAAATAAACCTTTAACCGCAATTAGTTGTCCATCATACGGAGAAAACGTTACGCTACGTTATATACGAACTAAAACGCATATCTTTTATACAACATGTTTTTCGCATACATAAACGAAGTCCTAGACTATAAGTTATGTGCTGCGACGACCTACAACCGACCGTGTAGGAAATATACACCAAATAAACACAAGTACTGTGAGGAACATCACAAGTTACTTCGATTGTCTTGTGACAAATACCATTTTCTCAATAAGGGACTGCCTGCGGACAAATAGATTATCTTTTTTAAAAATTAGTAACAACTATGACTGGCATATTAATAGGTATGTAGATTTTAGAAAACAAACTATAAATTTGACTTATTTTAAGATGCAATATGGATTTTAGGATAGACTATAAAAATGTTGTATTTTGTAACTTATTCGTGGTATAATTACAAGTAGGTCTCTAAATAAGTAAATAAGTTGTGAATGAAGTATTCTTGAAAAATAAATAACATTTTAAATATTCCGTTTCATTTATGCTCTGGTTAGCTACCTATCGTACCTTAGGGCAGAGCTCAGTTAGGTACGACGACGAGCGAAGCGAGGAGGAGTGTTAGGTTGACATGGTTATTAGGTACGACGACGAGCGAAGCGAGGAGGAGTGTTAGGTTGACATGGTTAGCTACCTATCGTACCTTTGGGCAGAGCTCAGTTAGGTTTGATTCGAACTGCGATGTCATTAGGTTAGGTTTAAACCGTACCTCCTGTTTGGAAACCAAGAATATATGAAAGTGCCATTACGGTTTATCTATATCCAATAGGATAACGCTATCTAGAACCAACACCCTACATACTACCTAAAATTAATGGATGTATAATTAGGAATGAGTATCATTAAGCAGCATTTAGCAACGACCAATAGGAGAGCATCCTTGGGAACCAATGTAATTAGGGATGATCGTCATTAATGACAGCAATGACCAATAGGCCAATAGGAGAGCACCGTCTACAACCAACATCCCGCCCACTTTATAACTTCAACTGGGGGGTGTGGCCTAATTAATGGATGTAATTAGCAAATGAGAGTCATTAATGAACTCAACGGCCAATAGGAGAGCACCATCTTGAACCAACACCCCGCCCACCTGCTGACACCAAGTAACATCTGAGGTCGACGGTGTGGCTGTTAAAAAAAAGGTCAGCAACCAAAACCAGGGGGTGTTTGACCTCCCAGGGTTGAGCCAGAACGCACAAATCCCTACTACTCATTAGTGCTCCAAAATGCGTTCAGAAACCGTAGGAAATAACCAGCATCATTACAACCGATTTTACTATGAGAACTTTCTTGTCTGTGGTAGTAGGTAAAACAGATTTTTGTAAGGTTATGAGTTTAAATTTGGAACAGCTGTCAAAACTCATATGGATCTCTATTCTAGTATTCATAGAAATTAAAACAGTTATCGATGCGAAACGTCAATTCAGTATGTTTTTTAAATATAAACCGCACGATATTTGATCTCGAGTGACATGAGAATAGGGGCTTCATTCGTTTGTCTATGATTTAAAAAAACACTCTTGACGTTGGATCGAATTGCCGCTATTACTGTTGTCATTTCTTTGTTGGTTTTTTGTTGTTACGAAATGCCACGAAGACACGATTGCAACAAATATATTTTACAGGTATCACTATAGTAGCAATGCAGGTCATTTTCTTGCGGCTTCTGAACCCATCTTAGAGTACTCATGTTATGATATGTGTGTAGATAAAGTAGTGTATGAAACTGTACATAATTTGGCCTTAAAACACTCGTGTGATCCTATTATGAAACTCGCTAGCGCTCGTTTCATAAAACCACACTCTTATTTTAAGGCCTCTGATTATGTATCAGTTGCATAAACTACTATTATCTACGCACATATCCTTAGTGTTCTAAAATGTGTTCAGGAACCGTAGGAAATGACCAGCATTATTACAACCGATTTTACTATGAGAACTTTATTGTCTGTGGTCGTAGGTAAAGGTTTTGTAACGTTATGAGTTTAAATTTGGAACAGCTGTCAAAACTCAAGTGGGTCTCTAATCTAGTAGCCATAGACATTAAAACAGTTATCGATACCTACGTCAATTCAGTTTTTTTTTTAATATTTACGCACGACATTTGATCTCGAATGACAATGAGTATTGGGACTTCATTCGGTTGTATATGATTAAAAAAAACATTTGTCTTGACGGAGAACCGAATTGCCTACATAATTAGGCCTTAAAACACTCGTATTTTAAGTAATCTAATCGTAAAAAAAAATGTTCATAAAACCACACTCATATTTTAAGGCCTCTCATTATGGATCAGCACGGCTAGCACGCGACGGCGCGCGAGCTCTCTCGATTTTTCTCGTACTATCCGTCTCTCTCTTATTAGAACACACAAGAAGAGGTATAGTGCGATAAAAATCGAGAGTATGTCGCGGCCGTCGTGTGCTAGACGTGCTGTTGCATAAACTACTATTACAGTTCTGACAGTACTTGAGTTTATTTGGTCAAATTGCATTAATTAAAGAAGTCCTTTCAAAAAGCAACTCTAATAAAGAAATAAAGAAAAAATTACAAAAACCATTAAACTAACATGAATGAGGGGTTATATATGGGCATAGGGTTTCGCCGCGAAACGGTTCCATCCAGCATAACGCTGGAATTACTGCCAGCGCCGATCATCCGATAGAACCGACGAGTTATTCCACGGTGTATTACAAACTTAAACAATAGGACACAAAAAAAAATAGAAAATAATAAAAAAAACTATTCTAAACACGAAAAGGGACAAATAACGTAGTTAAAAAAAACCAGCTACTCTACCGTCCAAGGTAAATATAACTATTTCCAATGACAGTTTTATAAAAAATCGGCAACGTTAAATAGTCTACCAAGTACCAACCAACCTATGAATAGGTACATACGTCAATTTGTTAGAACACATCATATCTGAGATTTGTATAGGAAAATCCCGTTACAAATATTGATTAATTGATTGTAAGTATGTACAAGGACCTCTAAAAGGTTACCAGTGTGAAATAATTGATTAACCAATTCAGTAAACCTGAATAGAACAGACTAGTATTCATAGTATTATTCATTTGATAAGCTACTTTATACGCATACCAATAATGCCGAGATCAGCTTAACAACCCGTGATCGTTAGGTCACTTTGGATTTTAATGAGGGCAAATGTATCTATAGTAAACATAAATGTATGGCAATTCTGAGATGTGTAGTGTAAGACGATGTGTTAATTTTCGCAGCTCGCAGGCGGTAACTGGAATCAAGGCGATCGGAAACGTTCTAGTTATTAGTTATATATAACAGCTACACTGGCTACCACTGATTATGTGTCGGTCCAAAGCATTTATCCCTTTCTAGCAAGCACGTACTGAGCGGGTTGAATGTTTTATGTCCGACATAAACGCCATGCTAGCTAAGCTCTAGTTTGATAGGGTGTAACGATGCTTTTCCGTCAAAACATAATTTTTATTCAGAATAAATGGTTATAGTACATTCCGTACCTAGGGCGGTGAATTCGTGAATGGCCCAGATAGCAGGTGTTTGTGGCCCGAACCGAAGGTGAGGGCCATAAATATGCGATCGGGGGCTTTACGAATTACCGCCCGTGGTAAGTACACAATTTTACGTCTTCATCTAGCCACAATGCGAGTTTTACCGTACGCGCAGCGTGCAGTAAAACTCGCATTATGGCCAGGTGTGACGTAAAAAATATTGCGGTAAAGTACACACTTACCATGTACTGAATATCATTAGATATTTACTATTAGCTATTCAGTGAAGGCAACCATCGTGACGAAACCTGTGAAGGAATTCAAAGGTGGATGTGGAGACCCCAACCGTGGGCCTACTGCCCATTCCCCCTCACCCATGAGAGGACCTGTGCGCTGTGCTCAGTGGGACGCATATAGGCCGACGAAGATGATGACGTAGGTAAATCATCAACACTGAAATTACACATACAATCATTTTAAGATTGGTTTTAGTCTAGTTATACTTACACTTCTGTAGTTTGAGTATGAAGCCGTTGTTAGATCAATTTCTTTGACCCATCAGAACGTTTGTTCGAGCTAACAGTTTTATTGGTCCCATTACTTTAACAGGAGGTCTATTGGACTTAACATGGTTTGATATTAAATTTACACTTACCGCGTCCGCATGCTGCGTCAAGCCTAATCTACCAGCACGGCTATTACGCGACGGCGCGCGAGCTCTCTCGATTTTTCTCGCACTATCCGTCTCTCTCTTATTAGAACACTTAGAAGAAGAGGTATGGTGCGATAAAAATCGAGAGTATGTCGCGACCGTCGTGTGCTAGACGTGCAGAACGAAGCAAGCAAGCAATTGTTGATATATAATCCATTAAGTGGTGTCAAATAGACCACCAACTAAACTCCCCATCTAGATTAGCAATTGTTTGTGGTTCTATCTAAATACCTATACCTACTAAGGTACTCAAAGTCACGTATGTTCCAAATCGATCCACAAGTCAGGTCAGATGCAAAAAAATATCCGCTATTAACGCCGTATACCTATGTATTATCTTGACACCAACTCTACTGGCTGAAATATATTGAGTCCTTGTCAAGATATTTTAAGCGTGTTGGTAGAGTAGGTACATAATTATGTTTCCAACTGAATGTAGGTGCTGGTACTTACTGTGTTGCCTTTAAGGGAAAATGGACTAAGAGGCTAATAAGAACCGTTTTTATTGCAAACTGTATATTCTTAAATGGCGAAGTGGCCAAAAAGATTGTATGAAAACACGATTTAGTCATACAAGGTGTTTATTATTTCGTTATTTTCGCAATACAATAACGCTAACAAAGGACAATGTAAAAGGAAACTTGAAGTCAGCGAAATTGAGTTTAAAATCGTTGTTATCTTCTGACACTGAATAACCAGAAGAAGATAACTGAGCAGTGCTTCATGCTTTTTATTTTGTTTACAAAATCTCACTTGGCACTATAACCAGGTGGTTTGTTTTGTTCTGAATTCTTGGAAGATTGTGGTGGTTGTGTTTATGATATTTATCGAGCGTAGATGATCAAGTTCACAAGGCCCAAGGCAAGGCAAGAGTGACGTGATAAACAATGTATCTACAGTGAGCAGATAAGCGACATAAAACTTTGGCAGCTTTGTCAACAGCGTTTTGGAAAACTATACATAGCTCCGTAAATAAAACTTTAACTGCCGATCATTTTTTTCAAACAGTTTAATTTCTCTGGTATATTTTTGCTTTTTAACCTGATTGTATGATATGAACTCCATGCGAAAATTTGTACTGACTCTAAAGACGTCGTGTTCATAAACATTCTACAAACATATTAACTAAAATGGCGTTATAATTCGTTTCTTTATCTGTCACTTTGACATTTGTTTTCGGAAGAAAGGGGTAAAGCACATTTTATTTTGCAGAGGCATTTAAAGGTTTTTTAAATAAGGGGGTGAAAACGTTTAAAACATATATTTATTTTAATTTTTACTTACTTTATTGTACACAAAAAGAGGTTGAACATATATAGGTAAAATTACATAAGATATAAATAGACTAAAAGTAACCTAAAATTAATAAAATAAAAATTAATTTAAAGAAGGTCCCCAAGGTCGGACCCCTGCGGAAGGGTTCCCATAAGACTGGCTGCGTTCCCCCTTTGGATAGCGTTGGGCAAGAAACGAGCCAGCCCTATGGTCTCCGGATACTCTGACCAATTTTTTTGAGATTTGGCCGAATAATTGGTGTGCGCCTGGGCTCCAAGGTCCGAGCGTTTCAACAGCAAAAGCCGCAAAAACATGCCGGTCTGTGAGGCCGATGTATTTGCGGCACTTTGCTGCCTCGGCCGCTGCAGCTGCCCCACCTACTCTCAAAGATGTAGTGCTAAGGTGGGACGGCGCCAGGGTGTCTACGCATGTGGCATCCCAAATAAGGGCCCGTCCCAGTTTCTAAGGCACTAGGGTCATACCGTCTGGCCTCTTGCCGTCGTCCCGCGCCAACCCCGGCGGTTCCAGTACGGCCGGCACGTTGGCGCTGACGAAGGCCCGACGGATGATATCATTGAGGCAGGCGTGGCGAGACAGGCGACCAGCACTCTTTGCGCAAGATAGGCCATGGTGCCCCAGGCTTCCCACCAAGGTTCCGCAGGGGCAACGATGTGGAGAAACAATGTCGGCCCCAAGGCGTAGACCGACAGCCAATCTCAAGGTGTTGCAGTCAAGGAGTGTACCGTAGTTTGTAGAGGGAAGAGCATGGAGCCATGAGCCGGCCTCCCTTTCCGACACAGCCAGTAGTCAAGCTTTTTCCTGGCTGGTGGAGCAGGAGTCCAACAGATGGGAGTGGATTTGCTTACAAATAGGTTGGTCCCAGATCTTTTGAATATGTTTGTTATTTGGCAAGTCGACACCCGGGCAAGCCATCTTCCACGCGTCCTCTGCCTCGGACAAGTACGTCACCTCGAAATCACGTAGTGATGGTCTAAGGATTTTACCTACGAGGGTGAGCGTACTATGTGCCGAGGAGAGGAACGCGGGCAGGGCAACGCTGGAAATTTGACGGATACCAAGACCTCCGAATCTGATTGGTAGAGTGGCGTGTAGGAATTGCCTATCGTTGATTTTGACGTTAATGATATTGTGGGAATCTACTTGGAGGTTGAGGAACAAACCAAAGGATCCCCAAATAATAACGTTTATTAATACACACGTTTACATTGGCCTACCGGTTAGGGACTACTGGCGAGCTCTGTCGTATGGCTAACATATCGGGTATCGCTATATGTTAGCTATACACAGCATGTGTCACCACAATATTTTGGAGCTGAAGATGAAGCATGGAGTCTCTGGATTCGGAATAATTTTTAAATTTCCAAAGGGGGCTGCAGCGCATAGCATAGGTAAATTTCGGAACAAACATGCAGAATCGGAGGATGCAAATGGCCATATGGGCATTAATTTCAAGTATACGGTCTGAAAATTCGGAGAAACGATTAATTTTGGAGTTAATGAAATCAGGAATTGATTCCTCGAATACAGGTGCACCTAGGAGGTGAAGTGAGTTCTTTTGCAGAACTTTGATGCCGGGGCAGATATTCTCGAAATTTTGTTGAATTTGTGATTGGTTTGGTGTGTCAGCGTTGATGAAAAGTTCACACTTTCATTTTTACTTATGAAAACAATATACTTAACCTTACATGTATATTATAGGCATAAGAATCTTCAATACTTACTCAATTTTATGGCCACTTCCTCTTTAGTCGATGCAGATTCGAACTATCAGTTATCTGTACCGAGTCAGTACAAATTATTTACTGTGCGCCTATATTTCAGTTAGTGCTTCCATGGCGCGGGATTAATGGGAGCGGGCGGTACCTACCAACTCCATACTACTCGGTGATAGGGTTCTCAAAGAGCCCAACACGTTAAATTTTATCAGAACATAGGTACCTTACTTCACCAGCTCGATGGGTAACGATATATAATTTACGTTAAAAACAATGTTTTAGCCGACTTCAAGTAGATACCGGTTGCAGCGTTGATGGGGTACAGGCTGTAGTAAGCACTCCGCCAAGCCACATAAATGAGCATTTCCACATTGCCTCTCCACATTACCACATGAACTGCTTTCCGAGTGCCAATGCGATGATTATTACAGAAAAATACCCAAATCACTATATGTGGGCTGATAATATTTGAGGAGTTCCGCCGATTCCTCAAGGATGTCAGAATCACCTTTGGCACTTCATTAGTTGCTCCTTAAACGAAATAATCTTAATCTTAATATCAGAGTATTAATCGTACTTTACATAATTGAGGTGTTCCTTAAGTCATCTATGGTCTTCATCATCACTTCTACTTCACCAAATTTCTGGTTTTCAGGTATAAATACTCGAGTTACAATAGAAAGTAACGAAGTCACTATACGCGTGCCTAATAAAATTGAGGGGTTCCCTCAATTCCTCATAGATCCCATCATCCAACTGGCTTTTTGAAAACAATGGTACCAATCTGGAAGCAAGCTATTCATACTTAAATAACGGGGTTCTAAGGTAACGAACATTTAAAAAAAACAACCGCATTGAGAACCTCCTCTCTTTATTGAAGTCCTTTATAAAAAGAGTGCGAGTCATTCCTGCGAGCGTTCTGACAAGTAGGTATGCGAGTGCAAGAGTGAGAGTGACGGATGTCTTATCACAACGATAAGTGATAAATAAAATGGCAACCATGCTACGCCCGCTGGATGAGACTAGCACGGGACCGGGACAAGCGGCGTACTCGAAGAAAGGCTTATTCTCGGCAGTGGGCGATTAGGTACAGGCTGTTAATGAAGATAATACTTACTTCGATACGAAGGCGGCAAGTTAAATAAAAGTCTATAAAAACGATGCCATTTTTGCATTCCGTCAAACATATTTTACATAATATTCACGGTCGTTAGGCGGAGCGCTGCACGACAATGAGGCCGGCCCGGCCCAAGGTCCCGAGACGCGTGCCTGTTCACTTACGTTACGTGTGTGATTTTAGTTACATCACTCAACAGATTAGTTGAAGTGCTGAAGGATCGCTGTATTATAAAGACTGATCGGGGATGCAATAAAACGCGGTAGCTATTTGACAAAGATTTTTCAAAGATTACGTACACATTTTTCACCTGGAGCGAGGTTGCCATCACAGGTCCGGCTCGTATCTGGTGCAGTGCAGCACACATCATTGGCAGTGCAGCGGGGTAAGGCCGCGAGCAAATTGGGCACATTTGCGCCAGGTACCTGCTGTCCCGGGGATCTATTAAATTAGTATTTTAGAGCACTACCAGGGTGTAAATAAAAGATTGTCCTTTGCGGTTTAGATAAAATATATTACGAAAACACGTTATGTGCTTACACTGTGACTGTGACACCCAAGTAGCGACCGGGGCTAGGGGCTCCGCGCTGTGTCGCGTGGGCCTACATGCGAGCACTCATGTAGGTACCGCGATATGAGCCGAGTAGGCAAACTGTCGGTATAGTATTAATATTGTTTTAGATTTACTTGTACATCTTTTTTAATTTCTATTTTACCTAACTTAATATTTTTGACAATATATAATTTATTTGTCGCCTTATTATATGGGATAAGGCGCAAATGTGTAAACATATCTTTGACGTCGACTTTACAAATAACATAGACGGAGCCACAGGATTAAATTTAGCCATTGTCCATCGCTAATGTCCATTCTACATACTGGTGAATGTTTTTTTTTAAATACCTATTTACGTTGTATTAATTAGTCTGTAAGCATGTCACTTCTTAGTCATCAAAAATAATGCTTCTGTTAAGCAAAAATGTTTATTGTCCCTTTCTACGAACACAAATGTCAAAGTGACGGAAGACAAACGAATTTTAACGGCATTTTAGCTGAGTTTGACGAACATTTATGAATACGGGCATTATATGTAATTATATTTTTTAAACAGCCGATATTTGAAAGCCGTCATCCCGGTACAAGAAACGTCCATGATGACATAAATTGTACTGGGATGACAGCTGTCAAATATTGGATGTATGGGCATTTTCACATAGTCTGTAAGTATGTCATCTTGTCAGTCTCCAAATCTACCTAAATGTAGTTATAACTCACTCTACCTTAATGCTAAATTAAATAAATGATTCAGTTGTTTTTCAGCACTCGTGATTATGTATCCTGTGTTGACTTGAGTTGTCATTTGTTTTAGTTTGGTTGATATACTTACATAAAAACATGTTAAGTAGATACTTTTAATATGAAGAGTAAATAAGTAGATCAATAACATTATAAAAAAATAGGTTAGTGACCTAAATAATAGGGTGGAAAAAGTCATCATCATATCAGCCGAAGGACCTCGACTGCTGGCCATAGGGCCTCCCCAAAAGAGTGCCAACGCACGCAGGGGACTCCCGCGACCGTTATCCCTTCATCAGTCCACATTGTGGTGTGAAGGGGCCTACTGACGCTGTGTTTTCCGGCATGTGGTAGCCACTCGAGAACCTTTCCGCCCCAACGGCCATCGGTTCGCCAACTATTACTTACTATTTACTTACTTACCTTCGTAGGTACTTGCCTAAGTTTAGCAATTCGGAGGGCTATATCGGTTACCTTAAATAGTTTTGCTGCGGATAGCCTCATTTCTGATGAGACAATGGAAAAATTAGACAAGTAATAATATTCTGCAGCACCAGTAGCATGATCGCGTACAGTACGACATAATTGTAGCATTTCTTAGTCATAATATGAATATAATATAGCATTCGTCCCTCTCGCACTCGTTCATTTCCTAGTAAGGGATGAATTCGAAACGACTTGTACAGTAAGACAAAGAACAAAAAAATACAGTTACACAAATAATAGTCGAAACGTGTTCTTAGCTGACTGTACATCATTTATTAGCAAAATAACCATCAAATCAGATCATTGGCTAATCCTTTTGGTGCACTACCAAACTGTGGGTCAACTGTCACAAAAAAAAATTAAACACAAATGCAGTTTGTTAGGCTTCATCGTCATACAAGATATATGGATCATCAGTGACCTAGCTTTGTATGACCCCGTCTGGTCAGTCTGCTATTTTGGACGATCGACTTTTTGACATTCAATGTTTTTACTCGCATCTGTTTGCGATGTGCAAAGACTAGTGTACCTATTATACACTGTGAATACTTATTCTACAGTTACGAACGAGATTTTAACCGTACATCAGGCCTAGTAACAAGATACGTTTTATGGTTACGTTTCAGTACATTTAGGCCTTAAAACTTGACCATAAAACCTAAGATTGTGCTAGCCGGGCAGGTAGATTGCATTTTTGTGTATGAAGAAATGGCAATAGATTTGTTTGTGGGTTCTCTGATTGGTCGAATTGTCACTATTTAAAAGTTTCAACAACACCAAGTCAAATTAAAGGTAGTCGTATCACAAAGAGCCGGTGCGGGCAACATACGCAACGTAACTTTCCCAGACTCAAGGCTGGCAGGGCCAGATGGTTGCGCGAGCGCAGCGGCCCACTACTTAGGTACTTACAGGGCTGTTATTCTTTCTTTACGCGCTCATGCGCCTCACCCAACCTGTCACGCCTAACGACACTATAGATCGCTAACTACGCTTAGGTACTGGGCATTTTTAGGGTTCCGTAGTCAACAAGGAACCCTTATAGTTTCGCCATGTCCGTCGTCTGGCCGTCCGTCCGTCCGTCCGTCTTCGGCTTAACTCAGTAACCATTACTACTAGAAAACTGTAATTCGGCATGGGTATATAAATCAATCACGCCGACAAAACAGAAGAATAAAATCTTGAAAAATTTTTTTTTGGTGTACCTACCTTCCCTACACCTAAAGTGGGAAGAGTGGGGACTGCCGGCTAAATGGGTAGCCATTTTATATGTATTCTCAGTAGTAGTACTGAGAATACATATAATGAATTTAAAAGGAAAACTATCACGGCTAAGTATAGGCATAACTAGTTACCGAGTAATACTCGACCAACTTAAAATGTACTTAGAAAGGCTAACTTTCTTACAAATTCGTCATTTAGTTAACGCGCGCGTGTCGATGTAACTAAGAGAGACAGGCAACTACGGAACCCTACACTGCGCGTGACCCGACACGCACTTGGCCGATTTTTTTTAAATTCGTGCGACGAATTAGCTTGAGTTGTTGAAGAAAAATTAAGTCAGTGTCAGTTTTGTGATTAAAATTAAGCATACAAATTAACTTGTTTCACATTTAAATATGCATATCATGTATAAATTGAAAGTTTTGTACAAGTCAAGCTATATATGTGGGTAAGCGTTGGCTGGTAACATTTGGCACCAATACACGATGTTTGGGTATGGCTCGGTGAGTAGACATATAGCCAAGTATTGATTGAGCTTATCTTAGACACGTATCCATTGGTTATTAGGACAGTTTCTTTACAACTAATTATTTAGCCAAATAGCCACAGTTATCAAGTCGACCACTGTAGATAACACTTAATTAAGTCCTGAATGCATAGTCTCGCAACTCCTTAACTTTAAAAATCTTTTGTTATTTAAGATTAATAGTTAAGTAATTGTCACTGTTTTTTTTATTTTACTGAAATAAACAGCTAAAATGTTTTTTTTTTATGTATGGGAGTTAGGTAATTAAGCGTTTAAAGCTGACTCCTTCTGTTAAATAAGTACATTTTCTTGAGTAAAAACGTCGAACAAACTAATCTAATAAGAGCTATCATCAACTGACAGTCTATTGGCATAACAATCAGTTACCAGCATACAATCAGTTACAACATACAGCATACATTACCAGCTATAATATAAACGGCAAACCATTATTCATTGGCCGTTAATCCAATTACTCAGTTGATGCAACGCAATGCATCTTCACTCTCCATTAATGCATTCTACTCATGCGACCAGCCTCCCGCAACTCTTAGATAAACAAGTTCCCGAATTATTATTACCGAGTGATCTGGACTGCTGAGAGCGATTAATTTCACCTGTCATATTCGCTTGCAAAAGCGCAAAAACGTTGCATAAGAGCAATGTGTGGGCTGAAAATAAGGGAAAGTTGTGTACCATTTTTTAAATCTCTTAAGATATTAACTCTGCCTTGATTGTACATCCTGGAAGTAGGTATTTTTGTCAAGACCAATCCAAATTTTTACACCAACGTTTCTCAAGGTCGCAGGTTTCCGACACGTAAACAATATAAACACACAGTGAAAACTTTGCCGGCAAGTAACACAGCGCTCATGAGAAGTGGAATCTTGGGAATGGCACCGAGGATTTTCAATAAAATTCCAGATCGAATTAAGACACTGGACAATCATAAATTTAAATGGCAATTGACCTCATATCTGATCGAGAAATGTTATTACACTATTAAAGATTACCTAAATGATGGTACTACGTGACATGGTCCCTTTTATTATTTAAAAAAATTACTATTTATTTCTTATTTTTTCATTTTATTTTTTCATTTTTGACCAGGCATTATTTTATTTATTTTTCTTTGTCATTTTTTATAGCCATTATTGTATTGACATTATATTATATTATAATTAAGTAATTCTAAATTTGAATGAAAATTAATATTTTGTAAACCTACGCTGGGTAAAACATGGAGGTCTTATGTTTTTGTACTTACCAACCTTGTAACCTATGTTTAACAAAATAAATGAATTGAATTGCAGCGGACTATCTGATAAGTAGATAAAATAATAATAATATATTATAATAAAATATTAGGGGACAATCTTATACTAATCGTTAAGCAACTCGTGGATAGCCAAAATATCAAAACATTGTTTAGCCATAAGGAAATGAACCATTAAGGAAAACATTCGAAACAAAAACAACATTGTGTTATTTCAGGCAAGTATATTTGTGGGGAGGAAAAGCTGTTTCGACATATAGCTTAGCTTAATGCTTTTTTTTTCCATATCTATTAAGCTTAATGATCTAATCTAACTAATACTTACCTACTCGTATTTTTTTATCTTAGGTATATTTTGTACAGTAACTTCAATGTTAGGGGATAAACTTCTATGAAAAAAGCTAAAAAAAAAGGAAGAAAACCAAATACTTCTTCAATAATAAATAAAAATATTCCAACGAAGAACTTTTGAATCGGGGGTATTAATATACGTAGGTACAAAAATAAGGACAAAAATATATGTAAACGCCTTTATGACATTGACAATAGAGTCCTGTATAGACAATGTCCTTATTTATATACGTACCTATATTAATTCCTCCTGTACATAGGTGTATACCTTTACCTAACAATATAAAATCCACAACACCCAATAGCAATAAATAACCGATGCCAAAACAATACATGTATCCAAGAGACGGCAGACACCTAGCGACAGAATTACGTTTCATGTTACCAAGATAATGCCAGCATGTACCTACTTCGACATTAATCGTTTCTGGCTACGGCTTGTGTGCTGGCGCGTGCTTGGCGTATTTAGAGCTAAACATCTACTTATATTTACGACCTACCACGGGTCACCTATCCAGTATAACTTGACCGCGAGATTCCTAACAACTATGTGTAATTGGAGGTCAGATAAACACTGGAGCAGCTGTTGGTAGTCTGTGAAGAAGCAGACCCATTGTTGCTATAATGATACGTCGCGTGACAGCTTCGGACAAAAAAGCCGCTATGGTTTGATACATCGTGAGAATCGTTTGCAGCTGGTATCTCGACGGAACCAGTAAAAACAACTGAACGTATGAAACTGAATGTGAGAAGTCCGGTTCTTGCCATAGTTTCACATGTTACAATATCGAATTACGTAGGTATCGTTTGTCCAAAGGTTTCCTCGCCATTTTTTTATCTACCCAAATGCAGAATGCACCTTTCTACAGAAGTTTTACTGTTCACGATTGTTACAAAAGAAACTAACCTTCAATAATATTTTCAAAAGTCTGATTTATTATATCAGAAAATAATTGGCTCCAGACAGAGGAAACATTTGCATAGGTACCTATGACACAACAACAGAAAAACCTGGCTGTGACAGACGGACAGACACAGTGATCCGCTGACCCAATTTTGGTAGGTAGGTACGTAACACAAAAAATCGGAACATGTTTCGCTGTTTTCCAATTTCTTATCATAAATACTTAGTTTTTTTCTCTTACATGAACTCGACAAGGTCTTTTGCAGTAGTGCAATGTAGGTACTTGAGTGTTGCTAAAAAAATAAATCCGTTTAAAATGGAACTTCCAGATCACATCTGAGTCAACCAGTTATCGGCATAAGTACCTACACAACGCGTGTTACTGGGAACGATATTTATATCGACGACTGGCATGATTCACAGTTCCAAACAGCCATAAATCGACTTAGAATTTGTACATTTTAGCTGAATTCACCACATGCAATGTTTGCAGAGACAAACCAGATTTAAATATCCTCTGCGGAAAATTGGAATGGGTGTAAGTAATCGTATAATTTAAACCGACTTTTCTCTGGCACTGACATGTTCAAAAATGCTAACAAAAAAGCAGATATGGGTATCCGAGGTAAATGTAAACAAGAACAATTGACTAATTGCTGTAGAAAATTGGACTTTATTAAGTTAGGAAACTACCTTGATAGAGAAACCCGTTAACCAATTCAGCAATTAAAAAATTACGTTTTCTAGAACTTGGAGCGCGGCTGAAAATTTTATAAGGGTAAGTGAGTGTGGGTTCGGAATTGTAGCAATTCCCGTCTGCTGCGGTATTCACAGCGTTTACGACCTACTCAGAAAATCTGTGAGACCTACGGTTTGGTATAGTTAGTACAGAGCTCGGGGTCGAGATATACTGGTGGTTATGGTGAATGTAGCTGGCAGATAAACTAGACGGGGCATTCTGCTTATTAGGAAGCTGCATATTAGGTTCCACGTGTCGGCCCCGTGCTCCACGCCAACCGCGATAGCCGGATGGCAGTCGAGACAGGAGAGTACCAAATGTACACAGAGTCATGTCAACGAACATTATGTACGTCGACGTCAGACATATGTATACATCGCCGTATTACAATCGAACAAGGTATAAGCGTTAAAATCATTGCCATCGAGGTACCCGAAAATAGATCGGACGTCGGATTTTTTTTATCGATTTCATTGCAGCGTAAAGGAGAGTTAGATAGTATTTAAGTATAAATCATTCCCATGCCCTAATTAACCATTTCGATAAATTGTGTAGTTATAGTTACCTATACAACCCAATTAGCGTGAGTAGTCATACAAAAAATTACTCAGTGTCAGTTTTGGGACGACAATTAATAATCAGTTTTTATAAAAATCTACTTAATTTCCACATAATAATATGCTTAATGTATGCATGCTTAATTTTTGTCACAAAACTGACACTGAGTCAATTTATGTTTAACAATTCACTCTCTTGGGTACCTTACCTATGTACATTTTTTTTTGAAAATGCTCACATGCTCTGTTAAAGTTTTCGAAAATTTCCCATGTCCGCTTAAATCACAGAAAAGCGAAGAGAGAATAGTCTCACTTCATTATTAGGGTGAATATCCACCAAATATGTGCGATGCCGTGTTTTCATATTTTTGACACCTAAAGCTATCAAGCTTGCGCTCCCTGGGGGCCTAGACAAGGTTACAATCGACAAGCGCTAACGCCATTAGAAAACTATTAAAATGTATGGGAATGACAGATGTTAACGAAAAGTGTTTCTTAGGCATCTGTCATTCCCCTACAATTTTATTATTGTGTTTATTCACCCTTGGGATCCGCATCGGTCTATCAATCCACACAAAATGATAGGGTGAGTACAGTAAAGCAGCGTTTCCACATATTTTACACGGCTATGTGTAACGTGTATAGTAACACAGACACATCTTTGGATAATGCTCACCCTTACCCGTGCCAAAGCGAGCGTCGATGCAAATAGCGTAATACTTCTCGAAAACCAATGCACGTTTTCTTCCATGGAATAAAGAGGCAAATACTAAAGTAACACAGATGTCGTCAATGATATAAGTCCGTAAGCCACTCCCAATACATCTACGTCTCATGACAACACGACAAAATGCATGCCAAAGTTGGCCACCTTTGAGACCGTTTGCCAAGCACTTCCGGCCATTTCAGGACTGACAGACTTGGTTTACTCTCTCAACTATTAAAGGGCTAAATGATGCCACATGTCTCGTACTTTGTCACATGGTGTAAATACCGAAAGTGAAGGATTTTCAAACTTTCGGCCAATTTTAGGTGCGATAATCTTCTGATTCTTCCTCAGCACAACTTGTTCGACATGCTGCCATGCATTTTATCGTGTTGTCATGTGACGTAGGTGTATTGGGAGTGGGCTTATGGACTATAATGACAGATTGACCTCTGCTGACGCAGGCATAGCCGTCACTATATTGACGTAATCACGTAAACACTGGCTTATCAATATAACAGGGCCATTCGCTACGCTTTACCTTACCTCAGGAGAACCGGTGTGAGACAACCGATTACGCGTACTGACGAATTTTCATTAGTCGATAGCGCCCGCAAGCGGGATGCGGGAGATTTCCAAAGCGCATAGGGCCCGTATGCGAAAAGTTTTCACTGGTCGATAGTTCTCTCTCCCCTCGAACTGTCCTCTCGCACGCTTTTAATTGACCAATAGGTTTCATTGCACGGCTATAACATCAGGACGGCCTGCGAGCTGTGTCGCGGCGAGATAGACTATACGTCTTTTGTTAATTAGAATACTTAGAACGAGACGGATAGTCTATGTCGCCGCGAAACAGCTCGCGGGCCGTCCTGGGTTAACCAGCGTTGGCCTGCGAGGAAGACCAACGCTAATATAACAGTAAAACGACATTGCTCTCGACTGATGACTTTGATTACTGTACTCGTGGTCACATGCTGTAATATATCGACTGATGAAAAGCAATAATAGCCTCTCAGTTAACAGCTGCTTAAGGGGATGCCTTGATTCGAGTCGACCACGCCCCCTTGACAGAGACACGCTTATGCCTTCCGCGCACGAGAAAAAGAGATGCAACACTATTAACTTGTTTGTGTTGTAAAAATAAGCTGAGTAAAAAAGGAAAATAAAGACCCAACTTTGGATTTTTTATCCTATCGAGGAAATTTAAGGCAATCATGTATCGATTATATCAGATAAACAATCATATAATCGCGTTCATGTAATCGCTTAAGTGTTTAGACGCAGGTAATATTGTTGTCTCCTATCATGTTGTGAATCAAACCCTAGCGGCATGACGGCGCTTATTGTAGGACATGAAGCATGACTCCCTTAGGGAGCGACCACACCGGTGCTTAACGCTGCGTATGCGCGTTGACGTGTCGTATGCGTCACGTATTCTTCATACATTTTGCTGCGTTTTACGGTGCGTTAGCGTATTTTGAGCAGCGGTGTGGTCGCACCCTTACTCGCAAGTATGTAAGTGCAACTGGGACGAATGCATTATGTCGTACTTACAAGCAATCGTCCTAGCTAGGCAGGATAAAACCGGACACGTGCCAGTTGGACTTGCCCACCGAGGGTTCCGTACTTAATTACAAATGTATGGTTTTCCGATTTTTTCCTGTACTTGCAGTATAAGAGGATATTACTTGCCGAATTTCATAGTTCTAGGTCAACGGAAAGAATCCTATAAGGGGGTTTGGGTAAACGTGTTGTCATTTTTTTAGATGAGCGGCCACTCGTTAAAGTGCTATATTATGATAGAACTATTTTAAACAAACATATTTTGTTGTTGAAATTAATACTCTAAAATGC
Organism: Epinotia bilunana; assembly: GCA_947049275.1. NCBI lineage: Eukaryota > Metazoa > Arthropoda > Insecta > Lepidoptera > Tortricidae > Epinotia > Epinotia bilunana. The sequence continues at coordinate 5,382,324 of OX346263.1, read as the reverse complement.
ATCGGAGCCGAGATTTTTGCAATATATATTTCCACATGTCATATTGAAAAGTTATAAACAAAACTTAAAACTTAAATATCTCGGCTCCGATATTGTTTAACACGTTTCATTTTATATATCTATGCGTATTGAGAGGTCATCTAAAAGATTATTACAAAAACATCCTTGACCGCTGCAAAAAATAAAAACGTCAATTTTTCTTATACAAGGTTACCCAATGCCCTTTTGATTGAGAAATATACGTATTTTGAGCATAAACGGCCGTAACTTTTTTTTACGTTAACTTAGAAGTTTGTTTTTTTCACAGCTTCGAGGGTCTTTAGGTTAGGTTAGGTTAGGTTATGGTTTTAATTTCAGTTCGATACCTCCACGCGTTCCCGAGATAAAGGGTCTTGACAGACAGACAAACAGACGTACACGTACGACGGACTACAAAGTGATCTTATAAGGGTGCCGTTTTTTCCTTTTGAGGTACGGAACCCTAAAAAGGCTAACAAATTCTAGTGTTGACGTAGCTTGCATGCCAATACGTTGTCGACTTTTCATGCCATCTATCTGATTTGGATAAAGAATCCCAAAAAATATTAGAAATAGCATTAAAAAAAATTACAATATTTTGTAGACAACTTTAAAAAAAATGCTCATACAAATCGGGAATATTAGGAATATTGCTAGTGTGTGGCCAGGGAAAGGCGAGCCAAAATGGCGAGAACAAATGGCGTCTTGCAACGCACACGGCGTAATGCGATAAAATAATAATGATGCTTGAATTATTATTTTTTTCTTCAATTCACACAATGAAACTGATCAAGAAGAAGGAAGTAAAGTTATATGAAATAAAACTTTAACTTCATTCTACTTTAGCTACCTATATTTAAGAAGAATAATCAAAACCACTCTCCAAAATCTCAATTTTGACGAGCTACAATAATTGAACTTTTTATGTTATTCTTCAATGTGATTAATATTAGCAGTAAGCCTTTTAATTATCTTACAAAGCAAAACAGTCCAATTATTATGGGACAGTTAATTTCTTAGTTACCATATCAAGTATTAAGATTAGGACGTCATACTAATTTAAGACGTTTGACACATTTGACAATGATAGTAACTGTTGCCGTATAAATCTCAGGCTCAACTTCCACTGGCTAGACTAGCCAAGTCTAGGCTAGGGTAGCCAGTTGCATAAATATCCACGCACTCGAAAAATATTGACACCGGCTCCACCGTCAGTGCAACATAAAATTAATTGCATACCCACTTGAGATAAATTGAGTTGACTGCGTTGCAACAAAGTAGTTCATTCAAAGAGCCACTCTATTACCATCCAAGGAAGATTCCAATGCCAATGAATTTTATGACAACTTAGAAAAGTTGAAAAACCCCCGACATTTTCATGTCAAAGTCCAATATCTCATAAACGGCTGAACAGGTGTCATGAAACATGGCTAAAAACACTCGGTATAAAATTATCTATGACAATAAAAACCGCATTCAAATCCGTTTGGGAGCTACGATACCACACAGACAGATACACAGATACACAGACAGACACGTTAAACTTATAACACCCCTCTCTTTGCGTCGGGGGTTAAATAGTCGACTACTTACATAAAATAATCTCTACTACACCTAGCGACGATAGATTCAGTATTTATTTATGTTTGACCGCGTGTTAGCGGAGTATTTTTTCAGTTCCTCTAACCTTAAAGATAAAAGAATTGAATTGGAGCCGTATATCATTTACAAGAACACGAATTACCTCAGAAATGTTTTATGAATTTTTGATTATGAGCGAACCAGCGAACGAAAAAACCATAGAATGCGAACTCTTTACAAATTTCTATCACGTGCCTAAAACCCGGTATGCGCATGTTCGAACTAAACGGCTGCCTGGCATCGTTTTGACCCCCCGCCCGCAACCCCGCATAATGGCAATGGCACCCATTCTGTGGGGTCATTTTGCGGCGCTACATAGACTTCCATGATTTTTCGTTCGCTGGAGCGAACATCGTTATGAGGATACAAAATTCCAAAGAAGCGTAATTGTATAGTAATGGATTTTTACAGACAATTTCAATTGAAACGGTTCATTATTGGTTAATTAAGACTAATATTGACAGTAAACACTAGTTAATCCCTACGATACCCATTGCCGATTTGCAGTTTAAACAATCCGATGTATATTTATTTAAGTAAATAAAAAATAACATACTCCTGCATAATTTAACATTCAGGTACCTACTCATAAGTACCTATGTCACAGATAACCTCCAATTTAATTAGTTTTTAGCTTGATACCTCCGCGCATTCCTGAAAAAAAGGGTCTTGACAGATGGACGGACGGACGGACGGACAACAAAGAGATCCTATAGGGTTCCGTTTTTTCCTTTTGAGGTACGGAACCCTAAAAACTAGTTGGATGTATTCACAAGGTACTTAAATACAAAATACAGTGTGTAGTGGCCTCTTTTTTTAAATACCTATCGTAAAATTTCATTAATCACAATTATTTACCAATAGCGCTAGTGAGCACGTTAACGCCCTCTTAAATGATGATGAGGATTATCTATCATCAACGACATAATTTTATCACATTAAATAAATATATATGTACTTTTTTATGACATCGTTTTTATTTATCTTCCTTACCTAGCTATACCAATATTAAAATAACATACATAAGCCTAGCTAGCACATTCGCGTTAATCTCGAATAAACATCGCATTCGTCCTTTCCTAGTAAGTATGTAAATACGAACGGGACGAAGGCTTCTTGTCCGACATAAACACAATAATGCAATAAATGTTGTAAAATGCCTAGGAATAACTACTCGATGTGATTAAAATACTTTACGTCACACCTGGCCATAATACGAGTTTTACTGCACTCTGCGCGTACGGTAAAACTCGCATTGTGGCCAGATGAAGACGTAAAATTGTGTACTTACCACGGGCGGTAATTCGTAAAGCCCCAGTTCGCATATTTATGGCCCTCACCTTCGTTTCGGGCCACAAACATCTGCGATCTGGGCCATATACGAATTCACCGCCCTAGGTACGTAATGTACTATTTTATGTTACGTGGTAATCAACATAGTCGATGAACGAAACATGATAATAATATAACAGTTCAAAAATTTGAACCATGTTAACGGGTACCGTACCTATGCCATGTAAAATATTTACTAACAATTAATTGCGGCACCGCTAAAAACCATTAGCGAACAACGCGTCCCATCACTACGCTCCTGGCACCATGATGTGACAAAGCGCGCTAGTTTCGAAACAGCCAATCGCAGCGCCGTTACCGACCTCTCCGCAACCCGCACCTACCACCAACTGTGGTGACCTTTGCATAGAACTAAATCGCTTTTAGGCTCTATCTATTGGAGGTTATCTGTGACCTATGTACAGTCAGCAACTTGCTGACTCAGCAACATTAATATCTGTACAAAAATAAGGACATAAATATCCGTTAGAGCTGGGTCGTTTCGACTTTTCCGTGAAGCGAAACGTAACCGTTTTTTTAAATCACAAAACTGTTTTGAAAAACAGTTTCAAAAATAACTATTTCTCCGTGTGTTATCGCCGTCGCCGGTCGCCAAATGAAGTGAAACGAAACGGTTCGAGTTGCGTTTTCACGTTTTGCATTGCAACCGTTGCGTGCGACTGTCGCCTTCTACTCGTAGCTCCTTGTCATCGTTTTTATAGCTAGAAGCTAGAACTACAAACTGTTTTTCCGTTACTGTACGAGAAACTGTTTTCGAAAACGCTTACGGGAAAAAACGCCCAGCCCTAATATCCGTACAGCCTTTATGTAAGTGACAATAAATTCCTGTACAAATATTTTTGACGTTTGTTTTGTACAAATAGTAATGTTACAAACAGTATTGCCATTGCAAAAATATTTTCGCTACCAACTCAAAAACTTGTCTTGTCGAAAACCATTTCGAGGATAATATTAGTCCTAGATAATTTCGAGCGTGAGATTTTTGTAGCTTGTTGAGTGAATCCCGCAGATAGGTAGATATACGATATGTCTTTTTAAGTACTTTCACATCAACGCAATCGACTCGACATTCTTTTGAAATTGCAGGCCGCGACAGTAGTTCAAGGCTGGTTACATAACGTATTTTGTGCTTCGTGTAAATACAACAAAGCTGGCATGGTCGGAGCCTTCGGTACATTGGCAGAGCAAACGCGAGTTAGAAGTTCACACATTTAACCCTAATTATCTCTGACTATTTTACTAATTTACCTACCTATTTTTCTGTTTCGACGCTTAGAGAAGACAAACGCGCATAAATAGACGCGCTGTATACAACAGACACATCTCTTAAGATCATTCGAATAATTATTATAAATTGTATAAGGACGCTCAGTGTATTTATTTAATAATACCTACATGGAAAACTAATTGTAACATATTTACATATGTACTGTACACTACTGAGACTCAAAAAGGATACATCTCTGGGATATCAAATGATCATATAAACTGAATCTAAATGATCTGGGGACCGATTTTTGACTCGAGCGCTCGACTCTTTCACTTGAAAACTAACAAAAATTATGAAAAATTTCATAATTTTATGTTATTTTGAAATAGCGATTGAAAATTGAAAAAACTGTGGTATTAACCACTCGTATTCAATTACCTATATATTGGTAGAAAGTAAGTGCCTGCCATTTTGACACTACAAACGTATTTACTTTTATTTGATTTTCGAGCGCTCAAAAGTCCCATGTGAAGTGTACAGTACATATATGAATATGTTGCAGTTGGTTTTCCATGTAGGTATTATTAAATAAATACGCTTCTTGTTAATTCTGATAAAGACCTTGTATCTAATGAAATGGACTATATTTTGTAACTTGTTACATACACAAGTTACAAAATATAGTGCGTTGCTACAAGTTGAGACCAGAACCAGCTCTGTAGATTTAATACCAGTATCAATTTTAGTATTCTTAAACAAACGTCAAGATTTTTATTTAAAAAACCGCATAGTTTAAGATTTATAGGTGCGACCACACTGCTGGTCAAAATACGCTAACGCACCGTAAAACGCAGCAAAATGTATGAAGATACGTGACGCATACGACACGTCAACGCGTATACGCAGCGTTAAGCACCGGTGTGGTCGCTCCCTTAATTGACAATACCAAAAAAGTGCAAAAATTTCCTAGTTTTCGAGTGCTGCAAAGTTAGCACAGGTCTCTCGAAGCTGCAAACTTGGATATACGGTACTGGTAGTGGTCCTAACATATTAAAAAAACACAAATAGCCGTTAGCTTGCGATTTTAACGTTCGATATGACTGACGTATACCTACTAGTAATAGTGTGGTCAGATATGTATGAGCGCTTTGTAGTGGCAGATAAGACCGAAACGTACAATTTGCAACCGGTACTGTCTGCACCGCGCCGCGCCGCTTCGCCTCAGCGCGTTTCGGCCTATATTATGGATGCTGATGACTGCACCTATATACAATTTGCACGGCTATTAAGTATCAAACTTCGATTAAAATACGATTGGAGGCGACAGTTTTTTTAAATACGTCAAAGTTGATATGACCAGACAGATGTGCAAATCCTATTCTAATCCAGTTTGGTAATATTAAGGTAGTTACGCTCTCATTTTAAAACTACGTCTTGGAGTGTAATGAAACTTTGCATGTACAATGAAATGAGATATATCTATGTCTGTAATTAGTTTATGTAGCTTCAGTAACCATAGTAAAAAAAGCGATCATACAAAACTTGTTTTTGCTGTATTTCGTTTCTTTTATAAATTTGAACCATATAAACTAATTACAGACATAGATATACCTCATGTTATTGTATACGCAAAGTTTCGTCACAATCGAACACGTAGTTTTAAAATGAGAGCGTAACTAAGTTTGTATGGGAAGGTGAAATTCGGCCGAGTTTACTGCGGACTCTACCGGTGTGCGGCACAAGCATTTTTGTACTGAATATGCTTGTGCCGTACAGTGCCGCACACCGGTGGAATCCCGCCTTTAATATAACAGGATGCCCGCGAGCTGACGCGGCGACATACTATCCGTCTCTTTCTAAGCGTTCTAGTTAGAGAGATACAGATAGTCTATCTCGCTACGACACAGCTCGCGGGCCGTCTTGTGATAGCCGTGCTGATACAAGTTCCAAAACGTCTACATGTATTAGTAGTCGTAACTAGCTAAATGCGTATGTGGTCGCATTTATCACGCGACAAACTAATGATAGTGACTATTCGTCACTGTCAACTAGTGTCAAACGAATCCTATATCCTGCTTTAGTCACGCGATAATCATAAACATAATATAGTCTAAAACACGACTAATGGTTGTAGTTGTATAGTTTTATCACTGTGAACAAAATATTAGTGCAAAGCATTTTGAAAAATGTACCCAATTAGCGTGAAAAAAATTACTAGTGTCAGTGTAACGACAATTAAGCACACAAATTATATGAAAAGTAACTTGCTTCACATTTAAGTTACGTGCTTTTTTATATAATTTATAAATTGAAAAGAAAAAGTTAGTTTACATACAAACTGAATACTTAATTGACGTCACAAAACTGACACCAAGTTGTTTTTTTGCTTACGCTAATTAGGTACCTATTTTTGCAAAAGCCCTTCATCGAGTTCCACAGTGATAAATGACAAAAACATCATACATCATAGGCTCCCATAAATTGTCCAGACTTGGCTCTATATTATAAATATAATATACAAATGTACTTACCAAATTATACATCTAGGTATAGCAAGGCATCTTACGATATATTTATCGTACTATGTAGTTGATAGGTACAAGTTATTGGTCCTACCAGTCGGACGAAGCAGTAGGACCACGCGGCCGGAGGGTATGTGTGCGTGTGTAGACTGTCAACTAGTACGCAAAAATATATCGTAAGATGCCTTGCTATAAAATATATATTATCATCGGGAGCCCGTAGTGTCCCACTGCTGGGAAAAGGCCTCACCCCTACGTTTCGAATGTATTTTGGTATATTAATATATATTATAGCTAAGTCTGTGGCGGGCCTTAGCTAAAAGAAAAAGAACTGCCTAGGTAGAAACTTTAAATTTTACTTTGTGATTCGCTACAGAGCCAAATATCTAGTGACGCAAGTATCGAGTCTGAATATTATTTGCGAAACCATTTACAACCGCTCGCTTTGCGTAACATTATAAACACATTAAGCAGGACATTGAATCGAAGTAAAAACAGATGTTGGAAATCAAACAAAAAGTTACATCGATATTTTTAATTTCATCGTAATTTTATGGAAGATCAATACATGGTGACAAATAATTAATGAAATTAACTGACTTTTTACACTTGAACCTTCAATGCTATAGGCACTCGATATAATAGATCTACACGTGAACATTTTAATATTAATACGCACAGATATAAAAAAGACGACTGCTCGCAATTACACATACTGACACACTAATGTTTATAATATCCAAAAATGGCTTAAAATGTTCACATTAGAACGTCCACATTGTGTCAATGAGCAAGTTATGAAGCTACTGGAATGAAGATCCGCGGTTAACGAAGCTGATACCAAATCTCCTACTTACCGGGGACACGACCACTCTAGTTATATACAATGAAGTAACAAAGGAGACTACACCTCGGAAATTCCTTAATACAATCCAAAAAGAAACGTCGCCGTGGTGAAACTACGAAAACAGCATTGCGCGAGAATCATACGAGGCGAAGTCAAAATGCTTTATCTGTTCAACAATGTCTACTTGGTGATTGTCTCTTACTTTCATAGAAAACGATATGCACCTCGTTTTTACATGTTCCATTGATAGCACATAACAACATAGACATGACAGAACAATGGCAAAAGCAAAGTTCTGAGACATTTTAATCTTTGATTACATTGCTGTATTGTTGTCATCACTTATAGATACGATTCGTAAACGAAACAAGCACCTACTTAACTAATAAATAACATTACACTACCTAATATAAAATTCTAAGGCTTCTCATGCGTTTTAAACTTTGGAAAGAGAAAAAAACAAGCAGACAGTGACTAGTCGCTATAAATAGATTCTTAATGATTTCACATAATTTTAAATAAATAGACCTGGTAATTCATTCAATCGATATCTAACTCATGTTCAAGACTAAACAATACCTGGCTTATTAATCTATGATAAAGCAAGCTGATAAGTCAGGAGTCGTTTTCGTCGCGTCAGCGATTGTATACTGAGTTACATATCTGTGGATCGGTGACAGGGCAGGGCGCGGGGTCGAGTTACCACCTCGCGAGTGCACCTGTACCCGCGCCGTTCTAAATTTACTCAGGCATACATCTCACATGTAACATCACCTGAATTATCGTGCACACATGACTATACCTAAATGGAATAGCAAGTGATCTTGATAAGGTTAAGTACAGCATCCTAACAACATAAATTACGTGAAAGGCAAGAAGTTGTAATTGTCTACACTGCTGGCAACCTAATGCCTTCTGACTCATTAAATCTTATGACGTTAGAACATCTTAAGCATTGTAATTATTTAGTTACTTGCTACTCCATTTAGTTTAATTTCCATAACAATAGTGCATAATTTAGTAGGTACTGTTTGTGACAACATGGAGCTCGCTCCGCTGTGTGAACATGAGATTTATAACTACTTAGCTGATATATTCAGTAAAGCCATCAAATAAGAATTTCTAACAAATCTTAAAAATATTTGTACAGCAAATCCATTACTAAGAATCTTTATGGCACCAAGTAAACAATGTAGGGTAACATTGGAATTAATAACAAGAAGTAAGGTTCACCGACGCAACCATCTGTGGTTAGCAACATAACGTGTATGATAACATATTAGTCTGCTAAGGCTGACAAATCACCAAATAAGACATTGTCTACACAGCAAAAAATGTTTAGTGCTTTATATAAAAAATACACATAAACACTAAGTTTGATGAAATGTTTCAATTAAGAAAATAGGTAATTGTAAATCGTCGAGATATGGTATTGTATCTTTACTAGATGAACACACATGAGGTTGTAGGAAAAACAATAGATATTTATAGTACACTACACACATACATTTGTTCCTTTAGATTCCTGTGTAGTTATCACTATAGGATTGTTCGGGGGCAGTATGATAGCACATAAATGTGGGTTTCAAAGTCTTAGTGTGCAGCAGTTATCTTGCCCGGGATATGCAACCTAACATCTATTACCACAGACGCGCACAATGTCTCCACAATGTAAAATGCACTACAAATAACTAATTTTTTTTTGTACAGCCTGGATTCATAGTCCTACATCTAATAGCTAACAAACTTTATAGTAAACATTGCCAGTTAGCTGTTTCTCTCATTCCATGGAACACGAACAGTGACCAGTGGGACCGAAAACAATAGCACTTAGGAGACCGTCTTGTATTGATATTAAAACTGCTTATACACACCTACTTATGCTTATTGATAACATCAGTCTCAATGACAAGATATCGCCATGTATAATGGCATTTTAAGAATTACTACTAAGATATTTTAATCATATTCCTATATATAAAACAAAACAACATCTCCGTCCAATTCGAAAAAGAATCCAGTTCTTCTGGTATTTGTGCTCTTTTCTTTGGATAATGCAAAACTTTTGGGTAAACATTAGAAATATTGTTATATTTTTATAAATGGGAATATGTTTAAAGAAGTGTTAAAGTTATTGCTTTTCTTAACTGATGCTAGCAATAAGTTTAAAGTTACATCATAGAATTACCTATACAAAACTGGCATGTTGTAATGTAATTGATACACAATAAAAATCCATAAAACCTACAAAATAAGGAACTATACAAATTACACTTAAACTTGAAAGGAATTCTCACATCAGATCACAAACACATAGGTCATTGCACAGATGAACACAACTACATCATTACAATAAGTAATCTCTTAACATTTTCTTGTAGTTAAGTTCCTTAAATAAAATATCAACCAATTAACTATAAATAAAACAAATAATGAAATGTCAATATTTAAAATCTATCCAACATTCCATCGAGACAAGAACATTATTTAGGAAATTCAATAATAATTAATAATCCACTAAAAAGTAGTGATTCAAATACCTCTAGAATCTGATGATGAAATGATGTAGATCAAAATTCAAATTCAAAAATTAGATTGTAAATATGTAAGATGAATTGTATATCGAAAATTGTACTGATGACTTAAAACAATATGAAATAATTTAAGCCCACCACATTTCATTGTTATCAGCAGCGAACTATCACTTAGGTGAAAAATGAAATCAGAACTTGTTTCTGAACGTTCCGAGTAACACTGGTACACTGCAGTCCTATTAGCATCGGGGAATATCGACTGAATATGAACACTTCAGCTATAACTGTAATGTCATTTGAAAGGGCACTAAGCAAATGAACGCCACCGAGATATCGGAAATCAGTTCAACTATCACGCCTATGCTCCGAACTGAATCCACGTGCGGGGCCGGCCCAGGGGCGCACCAGCGTCCGAGTCCACCCGGGTCCGGCGAGCACTCGTCGCGTCGCGACCACGTCTTTGTAGAGAATTCACTAATACAAAATACCTACTCACGTTGTCCGCGCGCAGGCACCTCCAGAGCGCTCAGAACTCTGCGAACTCCTTTGCACACTTCTCCGTTGAGGAGATACGCAGCGCCTCCTCCTCATAGTCGTCGAAGTTGCTCGTATCGCCTGGGCCCTTGCAGCGCGGGATGAAAGGCGCCTCAATCTTCTTCTGGAAGACCGAGATCCAGTCGGTACTCGCGAACCATTTGTGGCCTTTGATATCATTCACGCCCGCCTTCAGGTTGCCGTAGCGCTTCGTCAGGTCCACCTGCAGGAGGTTGCGGAGCAGGTCCTTCAGGTCGGAGCCGAAGTGTGACGGAAACCGGACCTTGCCGGACACGATTTTCTCGTATATCTGGATAGGTTGGTCGGCGAAGAACGGCGGGTAGCCGGCCGCCATCTCGTAGACGAGCACTCCCAGCGCCCACCAGTCTACCGCCTTATTGTAGCCCTTGGAGAGGATGATCTCGGGCGCCAGGTACTCGGGCGTGCCACATAACGTCCACGTACGGCCTTTTACTCGCTTCGCGAAGCCGAAGTCGGTCACTTTTAGGTAGCCCTGTGAGTCTATGAGCAGATTCTCGGGCTTGAGGTCCCGGTAGATGAGGTCGAGGTAGTGCAGGTATTCGAAGGCGAGCACGATCTGCGCCGCGTAGAATCGCGAGTGGGGCTCAGAGAAACGGCCCACCTTGCGAAGGTGCGAGAACATCTCTCCTCCAGGCACGTACTCGAGCACCATGTACAGGTTGGAGTTGTCCTTGAAGTGGAACTTCAGGCTGACCAGGAACGGGAAGTTAATCGCCTGGAGGATCCGCTTCTCGTTCAGCGTGTGCTCTACCTGCTTCAGCTTAACCACTTTCTGTTTGTCCAGTATTTTCATTGCATAGTATTCCTTGGTGGGCTTATGTTGGACTATCATGACTCGACCGAACGAGCCCGTGCCGAGCGTTTTTATCCGCTCGAAGTCGTTCAGTCCGGCGGTGTTGGTTGGATTCTTCTTCCATTTCTCCTCGAAATCCTCTTTAGCCTGGTCAAGAAACTCCTTGACACTTTCGGCGGCGTCCACCTTTTTGTTGGCGGTGGCGGCATTGTTGCCCATGGCGGCACTGCTAACTAGTCCAGCCGGAGCCTCGATTCGCCGTTATTAGAGGCTGCCTTGCACTAATCGATCTCTGCCCTTGCGACCGCGTACGAAACAGGGCAAGTCAACACAAACCCATTACGAGATTGAACATTTCCAGTCTTAAAAGCACTGACACACGTCACAAACAACACTTAACGCAGGCACACATTTACACAAAAGTTCCGAGTACAAAAAAATTAAAAATATTTGTCACATCCACAATCCCCAAGAATAAAATGGCTTCCACAATCGGACACGATCGACAGAGCGAGATCGAGCGAGCGGGCGAACGATTTGCTCTTTGCTCACGGCACTGAAGGCGGTCAATTATGGCAATGTTACCAGTGTGTAATAAATAAACTACTATTTTTGAACCAAAATCTACTATTGAAAATATAACAATCACAAAGGGTTCTTTTCTTACAGATTAAATTGTGTTAAAAATAGGAATCGAATCAGTTTTTTTTTTATTGGAAAGAATTTTGAAATATGTTCCATGTATTTAACTTTGAAGTGGGCTTATTTATAAAATAGTCTTGTTTTTGCCATATAAAACTTTAAGAGGGCCTTCCGGTATTCCGTAAAGTGGTCATATTTTTCAGACAAGGCTGCATTCAAGTATTCAAAAGGAAAAGGAAGTATCAGACATATAATGAAAAAATGGTGATGTAAGCACATTAGCACACTCGAAATAAAAGGCGATAGCTTAGAACACTACATACTTGCAAATAATTAATTCTTTCGATACGCCTGTGGCCCGTTTCAGGAAGCTACAAGTCATAAATTGACAAGTCTAAACACATGTCAAATGGCCAGTCGTTATTAGCAGCTGCGAGACGAACGAAATTGATCGAATCGGACTAAACTCCGCCGCGTGATTTCGGCCCGTGTGGATAAGCGGCAAAACCAAAGTCTCTCCGTACTAAATTTTATTTAACTTCCTCGGCTGTACGCCGTATTCGGACGTCTGGCATCAGCTATTGTTCAAACGCTTCAGTGTTGCTAGTTAAGACTAGTAGCTTCGTGAAAAGGTACTCGCATACAGTATCAAAACAAGTTACGTATAGTAAAACTGCATTAGTCCGCAAAAGTTTATTAGGAATGGCGCCTTTAATTAATAATGAAATACCGATTGACATAATTGAACTGGAAAAAGAACCTTTACGAAGTTATTGCTGTTATTAGTTGAAAAATGTTACTACTCAGGATTTTATGAATGACACAGATCTTTAATATATGTTTTATATTAGTATATGCCAATAGGCAAAACATGGAGGTTTATGTATACTTATTATATAAGACCAATTTTGTATTACCTATGTTTCACAAATCAAAGTCTGAATCTGAAGAGCCACAAAATTCCAATTTGTTTCGCAGACAAAAAGCGCGAAGTACATACATACATACATACATTCACGCCTTTATTCCCAAAAGGGGTAGGCAGAGCACATGAAACGTATGTTCCAGCGCCGCTTTTAGCATAAATGTGGGTATAAAAGATCGACAAAATTTGATAAAGCGCGAAGTATCAAGAACAAAGCTATTTACTAATTATTATGCACTTGATGACTATTTTTAGAGCTATTTTCGATGGCATATTTGAAATTTGCAACGCCAAAGACATTGCCAAATACCTACTTTTGTCATTATTATTATTCTTTTACTATATCCATATTATCTTGTTACGGTTGGATCTTCGAACACATTAAAAAATCATGTAGTTTAATGAAGGAAAATTCCATCGTTTTCAGCAAAAACAGACCAGGTTTGTGCGTTTGGCGACAACATTATTATTAAATCTCGAAGCAAATTATTTATGTCGTAATTTATGTGTAGCCTCTGCTAATAGTAAAAACAGCTGAAGCACCAACCTCACTGATTGCTTTTCTATGCGAACAACACAAACATTTAACCTTTTTAATATTGAGGTATTTAACAAGGAGGTATTTAAGGAGGAAGGAAGGAAAGGATCTTATTTGACGCTATTGGAATTACACTCGAAATAAACAAATATTTGCTGTAAGAAATTCCATTACAATTCATTAATTATTAATTTTGAATTACAGAGATTTCATTTTGGCGTTTATAATAAATTAGTTAAATTACACAATATGTATACTATATAAACAATTGAACACATTTATAAATTTATGTTGAACACTTGTAGTGCTGTAACGCATTTACCCTGAAAAAAATATTCCATCCATGAGAAAACTGAATCAATGTGGCCTTATGGCATTTAAATTATAATGGCATTTTTATTCTTTCATCATAATTGATCGTGTTGTTAAGCTTACCTTAAATGTTATAGTAATAGAAAGAATATCCCAAATCAATATATTTATTTATTTATCCTACAAAATCCTATTTAGGTCTAGAACCAAATTGAACAATTGTTGATTGGGATTAAACCGCCCACGAACCATGCTGTTAGTACACTGTTGCACTACTGCGACTTAAATGTTTTAAAATTCAATGTCCGGTCAAGTGCAAAAATATGTATCGATATAATCCTATCATAAATATGTACCGAAACCTTAATTCGCTGACATAAGAGCGATGGGAAATATTTATGAGTAAGTTGTATGCATCCATATTTTTACACTAGACTTTATGCTACCCATCTCTAAAATTATACCTCTTTACTCAACTAGAAAATCTATCAAAAATGTATCAGAATTTTTGCTGGCAGCACCAAAGCACTTTCGAAGGTGCCCAATAGGTGGCAGCACCAACTTGTTGCGCAGTCAGCGTGCGCTGTGGTTTTGATGGCGCTAATCAGGACTGTGCTGCCGCCGAATCGCCGACGGCGCATTACATAACTAATTTAATTTAATCGATATTTTGTTTTTATTTTGTTATCACCTTATCAGTCATCACATCACTGTCATCCGATTTGTTTTGTATTTTGTACAACGACCCGTTATTTTATTTGCGTAATTGCTAGCAATTGTATTTTTAACTCATTCCAATAATATTTTTCCACGTAGGTAATTAAGTAAATAAACATACCTAGCTAATCACTAATGGATGTGAAAGAAGTTGATTGTGCTTGTTATTATTAACTACCTGTTTCTACTACCGTATAGTGATTGTTGAATACCATTTGAATCTTGTTATTGGAACAGTTAAATAGGCGAGAACTGAGAACGAGACTCGTTCGAGTACGTAGGTACTCGAACGAGTCTCTATACTAACCCATGAAACCGACTTCAAATTAAATAATAGAAATTAGGTAGGTTACGTAATTGATGTATTATGTAGCCATTTAAACCTAAATGCATTGGTAAAAAAGTAATCAGAATCACTATCAGAATCCTCTACTCAGATCCCATAGGAATGCATGCGCTAGAGCCAACCCGGTAGGGCTAAAATAAGAGCTTGGCAACAGCTACCTTATTCACTTGCGTAAATCTATAGTTGGCGTGAGAGTGAATGAGATTACAATCCGTACTCGGTTTCACAGTTTCGTAGGTTGTCACTAAAAAAAACTCGGGAAATGTCAAATGGATCTCTTTTGTATCTCTTTTAGTCCAGCAAAATTAAATATGTCATCATTGTTTGGCAATAAGTGTTATAACGTAACTCCTTAACTTGCTCGCATTATATCAGCTGTCATATGTTCTATAAACAAACGGACCATCTCAGGAAAAAATAATTAATTTGCGTATTGTTCCGCGCTAAATCATTAGAATACAGTAAAATTTACTTTCTTTATAGTTTACTGTAGAATATAAGCAAGTGTCTTGTGCGATTGAAGGTTGTACGTCCCATACGGGAAGAAAAGAAAATGTTCAGGGACCATTAAGTTTTCACCAGTAAGTTTCAATAGATTTTGATGTTATTTATGTAACGATCTAAGCTAAAATTAATAATCACTATTAGAAGTTTATGTAAATATCATCATGTTCAATTATTCGTGCAAAATCGGCATGTAAATAAGACATTTTTTGTGGATTAAGGAGGTTATGTTTATTTTCATAGTGATGTGTATTTTTTATCGAACTCGGAACAATAACTTATCGACATTGACATGGATGTATTTATCAGTATATAGAAAAATCTGTGTTGGAACATACGAAATTACAAGTTTGCTGAAGAGTGACAACAAAATGGCTTTCTGGTGGTCCCATGTATTGAAGACTTACAATTTAATGTTACATTTAGGAATTGTCTAACAAAACTTGACTTTTTGATTTTAGTTTCCCAAAGGATGAAGAAATTAAACAAAAATGGTTACTACATGCTAGAAAAAGAAATTGGACATGGGAAACCCATAGTCGCGTGTGCTCAATACATTTCAATTCGGATTCTTTTTTAGCTCATAAGAAATTTAAATGGAGACGACTCAAAGCTGATGCTTTTCCCACATTATATTTGTCTGCCATTACAAAGACGTACATAAATATGAATGTTACACCTAGAAGTATGAGTGAGTAATGTTTTTACATAGACCAGATGAATTTCAATCTTACTTTTTGGCAATATGCGGGAAAATATGGCGTATACCTACGGCAGTATTTTTTTAGCATCTTTACTTAGAAGTTAGATTTTAGCTGAGTTCAAAGAGATTGTATTTAAGTATTTGATTTAGATTTCAACTTTATACCTCCACGCGTTCCTGAGAAAAAAGATTATTAACAGAGGGGCTGATAGACAACGAAGTGATCCTAGCATGCAGAGAAATCTAGTATGGTACTCCATAGAAACCACCTTTGCTACCGAGTTCCGACAGGTATCGACACGTGCCAAATCACGCTTCAGCTAGGACTGCATGCTGGCCTGCCGTTTTCGCTCGTGTAGCGTCTCCTTATGATAATAGTTTGGTATGATTTCTGGAATTATGCCACTTAAAATTATGCATTTTGTTTTTATGACGACTGAAGGAAACCGTTTTTCACACAGTTAATAATTTATTCATCATCATCATCATATCAGCCGAAAGACGTCCACTGCTGGACATAGGCCTCCCCCAAAGAGTGCCACAATGACCGGTCCTGCGCCACCCGCATCCAGCGGACTCCCGCGACCTTTACCAGGTCATCAGTCCACCTTGTGGGGGGCCTACCCACGCTGCGCCTTCCGGTACGTGGTCGCCACTCGAGAACCTTTCCGCCCCAACGGCCATCGGTTCTACGTGCAATGTGCCCCGCCCACTGCCACTTAAGTTTAGCGATTCGGAGGGCTATATCGGTTACCTTGGTTCTGCTGCGGATAGCCTCATTTCTGATGCGATCGCGCAGAGAAACTCCCAACATAGCCCTCTCCATTACCCTTTGGGTGACTTTGAGCCTTCTTATGAGGCCCATAGTAAGCGACCACGTTTCCGTGCCATACGTCATCACTGGCAACACACACTGTTCAAAGACTCTCGTCTTGAGACACTGCGGAATATTGGACAAAAAGATGTGCCGTAGCCTCCCGAATGCTGCCCAGCCGAGTCGATTCGACGATTGACCTCTTTCTCAAAGTTGGACCTACCTAACTGAATAGTCTGTCCAAGGTTTATATAATCGTCTACAATTTCGAGCGTAAAGTGTCCGATTGAAATGGGGGTTGGTACTACATGGAGGTTTGACATGATCTTTGTCTTATCCATGTTCATCCTTAGACCAACTCGCTCGGAGGCTTTACTGAGGTCATCGAGCATCGTGCTTAAGTCCTCCATGGTCTCAGCCAAGACATCGTCAAGATATCGTCAGCAAACCGAAGGTGAGTGATGTACTCACCGTTGATGTTGATGCCTAGCCTTCTCCAGTCTAGAGTCTTGAACACGTCCTCCAGTGCAGCGGTGAACAGTTTTGGGGAAATAACATCCCCCGTCCCCTTGTCTGACACCCCACTGCAGCGGAATAGGCTTCGAACTCTGATCCTGGAGTCGGACTGACATAGTGGCGTTCTCGTACAAACACTTCAGCACTTCGATGTAGCGGCAGTCTACTTGGCACCGTTGGAGAGACTGTAGTACAGCCCAGGTTTCGATCGAATCGAAGGCTTTCTCGTAGTCCACGAACGCTAAGCAGAGGCAGGTTATACTCCTCAGTCTTCTGTATAACCTGGCGGAGCGTATGAATGTGGTCTACGGTACTAAAACCTCTTCGGAAACCGGCTTGTTCGGGAGGCTGGAAGTCATCAAGCCTGCGTGCGAGACGATTCGTAATGACCCTTGAAAACAGCTTATAGACATGGCTCAGAAGTGAGATGGGTCGGTAGTTCTTCAGCAGTGTTGTCACCCTTTTTGAAGAACAGCACCACCTCACCTCAGTTCCACGCCTTTGGCTTTCTCCCTTCCAGTAGGACGGTATAATTTATTAAACTATACATATATAATTACAATTTAGTTTGTATAATTTATCGATAAACAAGTCGACACAGTAACATCCCTAGCAAAGACCAAATTTGGATAAAACTTGTGACAACCTACACAATTGAGGAATAACAAATGCATATACATCTCTTTCTGCCGCGTTAGTATGTCGTAAGGAAGTACAGGACAGGTATACGTCTCTACCTATTTTAGCGCGGTTTCCATGCTTATCCTTATACCGAGGCTAGAGCAAACACTTTTCCAAAATTCCGTTTAATTTTATACTAAATTCCTTAATCCTGTTTCCCTAACTTTTAACTCTTCAACGTGACTTTGGCTAATCCTAGAGAAAGCCAGATAAAAAAAAAAAAAGAGCAAACACTGTTTTCTGTTTTTATTTCAAAGTCAAGTTAATTTTGACAGCCTGTAACAATTACCAGACGGTCCTGCGTCGTAAGGAAGTACAGGACAGGTATACGTCTCTACCTATTTTAGCGCGGTTTCCATGCTTATCCTTATACCGAGGCTAGAGCAAACACTTTTCCAAAATTCCGTTTAATTTTATACTAAATTCCTTAATCCTGTTTCCCTAACTTTTAACTCTTCAACGTGACTTTGGCTAATCCTAGAGAAAGCCAGATAAAAAAAAAAAAAGAGCAAACACTGTTTTCTGTTTTTATTTCAAAGTCAAGTTAATTTTGACAGCCTGTAACAATTACCAGACGGTCCTGCGTTGCGGACTGCACTTGCTATATGAAGCTGTAAGATAAAGCGGGATGGGGATACCTATGAAATACATTTGCAGCACGTGTATAATGAGACGGCCCCGACATACTCTCGATTTCTGTGTACTCTCGCCCTATCTCGTCGGTTAGTAACAATCTTGCAGTCCGCTTCACAGGACCGCTTGAATGCGGCAATTTTCGCTTTCTTACTGTTAACTGGCCACACTGAAAGAAATTGTAGTTGCAGCACGGCTAGCACGCGACGGCGCGCGAGCTCTCTCGATTATTCTCGCACTATCCGTCTCTCTCTTATTAGAACACTTAGAAGAAGAGGTATAGAGCGATAAAAATCGAGAGTATGTCGCGGCCGTCGTGTGCTAGACGTGCTGATTGATTGTTGCATCGCACAGATTACAGAGAAAGGCAGATAGGCCCTAATAAATTGAACGTTTTCTATACATCCGATCTCTTCTCACTTACGTACTGAACGTCGAGTAAGAAAGGGATAGAACCATGTTATCTGACAGGTCTTCATACGTCATTGTCTCCGCTTTCTCGCTCGCACGATGTAATTCGCTCTCTCGCTCGCTCGAGATTTAGTGTAGCGAAATAGTATATTTTGTACTCGTCGATTAAAATCTGTGTATTAAGATTTCATAGAGAATACTGCAACGTCACTCTTTTCATCGTTGAATAGTCTATGTTACTTCCGAAACAACCGAAATAACTGCGGCGCTACGACGAAAATCGAAACTCGAAGTTCGTATACATGAATCCCTGTCACACGAGTATTATAAGCGCGATAGAGATGGAGATAGCCGAACTTCAAGTTTCGAAGTTCGTGGTAGCGCCGCTGTTTCGATACGCTCTAGACAACCGAAAAAAAATTGAAAATAGAACTTCGTATTTTTTAATAATATGTGTCCTTCTTTAAGGAGACTCGATCCGATACAAAATTGCCAATCTACGGCGTTTCGGAACGTAGCAGCGTCACGTCATCTTTCAAAAGCTCAGACTCAGCAAGCTTCGTGGCCTAAACACGTTACTCGACTAAAAATCCCTCTATTATAACACGATTGTGAAAAATACTATTATGCAATCGTTATATAATGTATGCTTTTTCAGGCGAGTACCACGTCTAAATAAGGTATGAGACTTAAAAAGCTAATTATATAACTATTGTATACTATACTTTTTCTACGAGTCAACTGAAAGTATTAAACAACTATAATAATAATCTATATAATTTCAGTTATCTACTGAAATAAACAATATAATATTTAATGTGATAGGCATACGGAAGTAGCAAAATTAACCTCCAGCTCACATCTGTATAATTCCAGTCTCGGTATTTCAAACTTACCAAACGCCTCGCCTACATAATAGTCCAGTCAATGAACTGACAACTCGTATGGAAAAAAAGTCAAATTTGGAAATAATTTATAATAGCTTATTTTTAATGTGTATTGGATATATTATCAATTAAATAGTTACTCAGCGACAAAATCCGACAAAATTTCAGACATCAAAAAAATGATAAATTAACTAACTTCTGAAAAGTCATAAAAAATATTAATAAATATTTTTGTCTTTATTTTGGTTCATTTACATTTGCTCTATAATATTCAAGATAAATCGTACAAAAAAGACAATGCATGCTTCATTTAAATCTACATAATTACTTCCGGGTGGAGAGTTTGTCGGATTCTTGAATTAATCATCTTGGAATAACATTTTAAAATGAAATTAACAATAAAAACACTATTATAAATTAATGTTTTTCAAAACCGTATTTTGCCTGGAGTATAACGGCTTGGCCACAACCACAACTTTGGTCTTAGCGACCTGCGGCAGCGTTTTATCTGTTCATTGCGCGGTCGAGACGCGCAACGCACTGTGGTTCGTTGGGATCACGCACAATGAATTATAAAAACCGCTGCCGCAGGTCGCTTAAGACCAAAGTCGGGGCCAAGGCGTAAAATTCACGCCGATAAAATTTCGATGAATTTAAACTTTAAAATAATTACAACACTATAAGTGTCAACTTGACGTTGACGTATTGGCAAAATTGTTTAACTATTTTAACACTGGTGAAGACGAGTCGTCAATAGACTCAAAATACCATACTATTCGTCTCATTCTAACTCACGTCAGCTAACCATAAGAAGTGACAGAGACAACTGTATGAAACATCGTCTTGCTTTATACTGAGCGTCTGTATTAGTCTGTGTTACATCCTGTACGCTACACCCAATTCTGACTTCGACATGTTGTACTGACAAATTGGGGTAAAATCACGTAATCTGTATACCCGGTTCGGTCCGTGGCGCTTGATGGCGATGGCGATATTTATCGCTAGCTCAGGTCCGGCATGAAGTAAAACCAATATTTAAAAAAAACCCGGCGACGGAACAATAGCTCACGTCGCAGGTAAATTCCATGGGTAGAAATGAGGGCAACTACACAAGTACAAGTGCTTACCATTAAGCAATATTAAGCTATTCATGGAATTGAAATCAAAAATCGGACGATATGATTACAGGCATTCATCTGACCCGGAAATGAATAGTTTCGGTAATTCGTCATCATCAGCCGAAAAAATCCACTGCTGGACATAGGCCTCCACCAAAGACTGCCACAATGACCGGTCCTAGGGCCACCCGCATCCAGCGGACTCCCGCGAGTCCCGCGACCTTTACCAGATCATCAATCCACCTTGTGGGGGGCCTGTAGCCACGCTGCGCCTTTCGGTATTTTTTTTTTAAAGTAGTAAAATTTTTAATAATGGCAACATTCTAAATACCTAATTATGCCCCGAGCCAGATTCGAACCGGCAAGTAAACACATAATAAAAAATAATTATCGTTAGTAGCGTTACACTTAACACAAAATAAATACCCAAGTACTTGTATGATATTTGAATAGTTCCATCAATCGTCCTGGATCTGGATATCATCGATATTGCTGCCGCAAGCCTTTTTTTTAAACGTTGGGGAAATGCATTTACGCATCCCGTCCTATCCGGGGTGACCGAAACTGAACTACCGTCTAAAACCACCAACGACATCCGGCTCCGCCTTGTAAAGGGGGCGTCGCTGGATCGCTCTTGGCATTCAACTGCGTAATGCTGCCGCAAGCCTAGCTGGCACTCGGGAAATAGAAGAAACATTTTTTTTGGAGACCATTTTTGTCCATATATTTCCGAGTTCTCGGGTAGGTAACAACATGTTAACTGAAAAAAACCGGCCAAGTGCGTGTCGGGCCACGCGCAGTGTAGGGTTCCGTAGTTGCCTGTCTTAGTTACATCGACGTGCGGTGCGGTTGCGTCGGCCGAATTTGTACGAAAATTGGCCCTTCCAAGTACACATTAAGTTGGTCGACTATTACTCGGTAACTACTTATGCCTACTTGTCCGTGATAGTTTTCCTTTTAAATTCATTATATTTACTACTACCACGATAGGGGCAAAGGTTAAACCCATGGTGTGGGGACACCATGGGTTTAACGAGAAAAAAAAATTACATCCCCGCTTTAGGAGTAGGGGAAGAACCCTAAAAAAATTGTTTTTCAAGATTTTATTATAATTTTTTGTCGGCGTGATTGATTTACATAATATATACCCATGCCGAATTACAGTTGTCTAGTAGTAATGGTTACTGAGCTAAGCCGAAGAGGGACAGACCGACAGACGGACATAGCGAAACTATAAGAGTTCCTTGTTGACTACGGAACCCTAAAAAAGGCAGTCAAAATTAAAACCTGCTTTTTTTTTGTAGTTGACTGTAAAATAAACTCTTTTATAGGCCCATAGATAGAATAGATACCTATATTAACTGAATACGAAAACGCATTCAAAATTGAACAATTATATATTTTTTGTAACAACTGTTAATTAAAAAAAAAACATCATTGTTGTAAAATAAACGTTTCGTGCATATGTTAGTTCCGATTAAAATACCTCACCACTTATTACTTAGTTATATACAGGAATTTATTCGGTAACACTAGACTCCACTCGAGGCTTGAGAATTAATAATAACAATAACAACTAAGCAACAATAAAAGTTTTACACGTATTGAAATTAGTCAGTGGTAAATTCACTTCTGAAATGAACCCAGTTGCTTTGCGTTAAAGTCGATAGTCGACTAATAGCCGACTTGACACCACAAACACGAGAACTACGGATACCTACCAACTACGTAAAATAACCTCGCCGCCTTTGGAATGGCCTAGCAACAGCGTGGTATGTATACAATACACGTTCGCGCGTAACTAAAACACTAAACCTAAACTCGTTCTTATTGCTAGTGCCATAGAGTTCGTAATCAAATAACACTTAATATTTCGTTAACGACCGAAGCCTGACAAAATAATTCTACATTCTATGCTAATATTAATAAAGTTCGATTTTGTGCTTGGTTTTTGTTTCCGCGCTGTCGTTTCTAGGTGTGGATTTCATGCTAGTTTAGTTTCTCTAGGCTTTTTCCAGTGGCGCTAGTGAGCTTCGATTCAACTGCTTCAACCTAGTGAAAAAATTGCGTAGTGCATGCCGTGCATTGCATGGGGTTCGCTCGCCCTCGTTTTTCCCGCTCATATGCTCTCATGAGAGATCATCATCCCTGTTAGGGGTCTGATTACATTTCACAATGGAGGGTCTTTTTATTTTATTAATTGATAACAATGCGATAAGTTAGAACGGGAATGTACCTATAAATATTAGCAAGATTTTCTTACGTAGGTAAGTAGGTATGTAACAAGTTTTTGGTAGATTACGTAGTTATGTATCAGCCAATACCTACTTAACACGGTATCAAACGAACCATTAGTCATGTCTCATGTCATGTGTTTCATAACATAACTATTTCAAATATGTTGTAATAGTTCAGTAAAAAACTACAAAGAGTACCCTATGGTCCCCCATATTGAATTGAAGAAGTACGATTCCTTAATAAAATTCGTTACATATTAAGTACAAATATAGCTATGAATGACTAAGCAGAATCTTCATTAGGTCCCTACGAAGTAGGTTAGGCAGCAGGTACCTACAGTACACCTTCCAAATGTTCTGGTTGACGAATTCACTCTGACGAAATCACGAAATTGTGCCAAGATTTCTTTCAAGAGCCAACGACCTAACATTAACAACGATAAATATGCGTACAAACGCAATAAACTGAATCCTTATGCCATGGGAACAAGGATTAAAGTCCAAAAACATTTCCAAGTCACACGGCATTAAAATTACCTCGATGATTCCACTCGGCTCGACGGTTTTGTGGCGTCAACCGCAGCAGAACATCGAACTCTTTTTTGGGGAAAATGTACATGCGTATGTATTTTATTAAACATTAACATTTTTGACCTTGAAATACATTATTATAGTCACAAACCTCCGAGGTTCATTAAAGTTTTCATTTCAGCAAAATACCTATCTACCTGCACGGCTATCACGGGACGGCGCGCGAGTTCTGTCAATTTTTCTCGCACTATCCGTCTCTCTCTCTTATTAGTACGAACACACATCTTTTTGCAAATAATTTATCTGTTTCCGAATTGCATTCTACAAAGAATTATGTTAAACTAAATTTTGTGTCGAATTTATTTGAAATACCTACGTACGTCGATATCTAATAACTAATTACCGACAGTCCTGAAAACCACGATGCTTAGAATGACTAACTCTAAAGTTAAATAAATTCAAGGTTACGTTGATCCATGGTTGATCCCGCCAAAATGCTTATATACTTTGGTGCATTAATCAGAACAACTTAATTTGAAATTTTAACGCAAGTTACCCTGCAGTTCGTTTTTTAGATCAATATGAATGGTTTAGCCCGGTTTCAGGGTATAATTTTTATAGCCACACTTACATTAAAAACGAACATTAGTATTAGGAACCGGCCTAATTGGACTTTCAACGGTTTTGATGTTTTGATAATAATCAGGTACCTACTCAGCACATTTATAAATAAGTAGGTAGGTAGGTACCCAATAACATAAAGAGGCCCGTTACACGAAACTACAAGTTACAATTTTACAAACCTCAAATAGCCGTTATATTTGTCAATCGCCTATGTTGCCTGCCTTGGTTTAAAGTATAACATTACCACATTTATAAACGGCCATACCTCACTTGTATGTTTAACCGGTAGCTAGAATACCGGTCAATGATGTAATATAAAAATAAGTAGATAGGTACTTAGGTAGGTGTTATATTATAAGCGCTCCAAAACTGCCGTCCTAAGCAAAAAGGACGCATCTGACTACGAGTCTCATAGTCAGATGCGTCCTTATTGGACGGCAGAAAAGTGGCACACTAGGACTGAGTCAATTGCACCAACTTGCTTTAGTTTCGCGTCGTCAATGGAAACGTATGCTGTCAGATTTGGTTGCCATTTTTATTAAACATGGAATTTCGTATAGACAACGTAGGTATTCATCTCTTTTTAAATGACATCATTGATAATTGATACCGGTAATTTTGGCCCTGAAGGGAAATCGCCTCGGCGGCGGCACTACCGTGCCCCCACGTGCTTTTCCAGATGAAAATTTGGGTAGGTAGGTACCTACACCTAATAAAAAAAGCATGAAGTGTGCATGACTAAACTTGACATTTTATTTATTATACTTACACAGGTAATAAGTTAAGTAAGTATTCAAAGATTACGATTACCTAGTAAGGTAAGGAATGACCAATTTTAAGTAAGTAGGTATCATGTTAACATCCCATGCCCTGGATGACCTTTGCTTTACTTTGAAAAGGGGCTCGGCTACGTTTTCCCCCAGCGTACCGCAATTTTAATTGTACTCATCGCAAGAGTGAAAACGAAGTCTATTTTGAACTCTTTGACAGGTTAATATTAATTCTTGAAATACTTATTGTAAAATATAATAAATTTATTTTGAAAACAGAGCGAGGTAAAGGAATACAAAATTATTGCTTGTTCGTTTTTGCCTCATTTTAAATCCAAATTCAAGGTTATCTGAACCAGAAGCCTAAAGATAGTGTCATCCTGTTCTGACATAATGTAATTCTCTATAGCGGCATTTCATCGCGTTGATATACGCGCGCTAACTTCACTGTAAACCGTGGCCCCGCGAAGCGACGCGCATGATATTTTCTATTTCCTCCTCGGCTCGGCCTCCTCCCCTCCTTCATTTGGACGTCGGTGTTTGTGCAGTGAACAGTGCCGTACAGTGCGTGACACGTGCTTCTTGTTTCAATAAAATAAAAAATATCAAATCTTCTAAATAACAATGGCAGACGCAGCAATTGAAAAGAAGTAAGTAACTTTTCAGATTAATTTTAGTAAATCAAGTTTAGTTTGTTGTTTTAGTTTTGGCGGCTTTGGAAAACGTGATCAAAATGGCTTCCTATTATAGTGTGAAATTAGTATTTTACGTGCCAATACTTCATTTTCCACGCGGTTTTCAGATCCCTAGTGTTCATTTAGGTATTTATAATCTTGAACGGTATTGTTATGATGCATATCGATAGTTTTGT
This sequence comes from Epinotia bilunana, assembly GCA_947049275.1. NCBI lineage: Eukaryota > Metazoa > Arthropoda > Insecta > Lepidoptera > Tortricidae > Epinotia > Epinotia bilunana. Next base: position 5,356,050 of record OX346263.1, on the reverse strand, counting down.
TATACTTATCCATCGGACGCCGTCGGTTAGTACACGCGGGAAAATGTTCGGATGTCAGTTCGATTGATGTTTCGTGTTTGTAGTTCACAAGAATAGTATAATATAAGATATTGCTATAAGCAACCGGTTTATTGAGATTTATTTCATTCATGGTACAATATTGCTGGTTGCGTCGTTTCATAAATATCTTGAAGTAAAAGCTGCCGGGCGGCGGGCGCGGGCTTCGCTTGGATTCAAGATGGCGCTGGGTGCGCAGCGTGCCGGCGCGCCGCCACTCCGCGTCCTCCGTCGCCGCGCTCTTTTTTAAAATATTATTTTGAATCGGCACTCGGCACAGTACACGCGGACTTTTCCAGAATGCGCAAGTCTTGACCGGTCAACGGCTCTTTGTTTTGTTATTACTTTAACTTCATTGAGTTTTAAGTGACTACGTGTTTCGCATTGTTCATTTACTCATCATGATAAAACGGAGTCTTTGAACTACTACAAACTTTGACACTTACAAGTAAACGTGAATGTCACTAGAATAAACCCGCTTTACTAAGTAGGTTTAGCTATCGGGCTACGAATATATTGGCAGGTGTTGAGAGACAGCGGCGACGGCTTTTGCAACACGTTGGTTACGTTATCGCAAGCACCGGTACGGCACCGATGTGTTGTCATTAGTTATTTTTAACGCTTTCAAGCCGCGTCTCGGCGGATCTACTGGAGCGAGTAACTTATTCAGCGAATCGTGTTTACGTTCGGTTTTCCGCTTTTGCAACTTTCCCACATGCAGCCTTGCGAAACAACGGCCCTTGTTTTTGTTCCGACACACTTTTCCTTTTATACCCCTTCCAGTGCCCGATCCGTGCATGTGCACCGTAAAGTCGTTGCATTACGTTTATCTGAGTTCCGTTATTATCCAATAGGCTCACGTAAGCGTCGATGCCGACGCGGGCGGCGTTCGCGTTATTGACTCGAATTAGCCACGATGCACTACTACGATTAACTTTGCGACTTAAATTTTTCAGAGACGCCGCAACCGAGGAGGTGACCTCTACCGAGGCGGCTAAGGAGTCGCCGGTTAAGAAGTCTCCTGCCAAGAAGGTCGCGGAAGTGGCCGAGAGCAACGGCAAGGAGGAGAATGGCAGCGGAGACGCGCCGGAGGACACTCCCGCCGAAAACGGTGACGCCGAGGAGAGCAACGATGCCACCGAGAACGGAGACTCAGGTTTGTTCAGTCATCCTTTAGGCTAAAAACTACAGTCATGCATTAAAGATTATTATTAAAGATATACCATGTATCCTGAAGGTGACATGAACCTATAAAAGACTTCCTCACTTATTAAAACTCTGTAGTCTCCATACACAGTCCCAGTTTATTGTGGACGTCTTAAATTAAACATGTTATGTTTCAATATTGTGTCAAGTGCCTATACAAATGTTACTTATCGTGAAGGTTTATTTATTGCCTCTTGAAGTCACTTGAACTACTAATTGCTCCATGCTTAGGAACTTTAGGTGTATGTACATGATATTCAATGTTTTATTTTATTTTACAGAAAAGAAGGAGTCTGCCGTGAAGAGGAAATCCGTCGCCGACAACGGTGACGCCGAAAAGACCACGCCAGAAAAGAAGGCGAAAGTAGTGGAAGATGCCCCCGCAGCAGAGGCTGAGGAGGCTGCAGCCTAAACCTTTCACCGCACCTCGCTCGGTTTACTGCAATGCATCTACGTTCATTAGGGCTCAACTCTATTCAGACTGAATAACGACTACATATCCTATACACATTTTGCCCCACAAATACCTAACCAATAGATTTTTATACATGTATACTTTACCAATCAAATGCTAGAGTTGAGCCCTTGTGACAACACTTAAATTTAGGTTTATAATACATTATGTATTAAACTTACCTGTAAAGTACCTGTAAAGTGTAAATTAATCTTAAAACAGTTGATCATGCACTGTGACAAGTGCATCGCAGTGAACTGATCACCTGAACGAATTGGTTAGGTGTTGTATGCTGTTTTGCGTATTGGTGTCTATTTCAACAGACTTGTAGAAATGGGTTATTGAATTGATAACTAGTAACTTGCATTGGTTTGGTAATTGAATAATATGTTTTTGCCAGTAAAATACTGCCAAAGTAATAATTCACCATGTGTGAAATCAATTCTCAATCCGTTCTGTGAACGACGCACTTGAACAGCCTCCGAGAAACAAGGATTCTAGATTAATTAAGATTTTAATGTTTAGATAATTCAGTTGTAAATTTAAGTTAGCAGTTACGTCGCACATTATTTTTCATAGGCATTATTACTTAACCATTAAACATTCCTTTGACATTTGGTCATTTTGCGCTGTGGATGAAAGGCCGCGAGCCGCACGGCTCCAAAGGAAGTCAATGGTAGAATTTATGAACAGTCCACAGTGCTACAAGTAATTTTAAGGAACGAAAATTAATTAAAGTTCAAAGTTGACAAATAAGGTGATACAATATTGACATACCTAATTTTGTGCTATTTATGTGATTCTGGACGTCTTTATTTTTCTTATATCCTGTTTTTCTAATTTATTTTCTTCTTCATTGACATGTGATAGAAGATTACAAACCTCGAATGTAAGATAAAGATAACCCTTTGGAAATGAATCTTCATTTTTATTGCCAATCAAAATATATTGAAACACTTCGTGTTCTGTGTTAGAGATATAAACATACGATTTTTGACTAACTTTTAACTACTTAACATTCATGTTTAAATTTTGATTCAAGAGTACATTTAGAATATTAGAATTTAGTAGAGTGTACAGTTTTAACACTTCTCGTACCAGTGGAGTAAGTGTTTGTAAAACATTTCTGGCAATAAAATAGTCCAATCAATTTGCGTGTTCATATTTTATTCACCCCCATCAAGTATTCATTAACTACCCTCAAGTCGTAATCGGTATGAAATTGTGACTTTCACAGTTCGTAATTACATAGCGGTAACCAAAAGATATACAAGTTTTGAACCTTACATAAATGGCATACGGTTACATTTGACTGCTCAGTCATTACTATTACTTGCGACATCGGAATACAAACACTAATGGCCACTGACAACATCATCAATAATGAGCCGCTGACCAAGGGCGAGCATCGCCGTGGTTACTGGTCGATACAACAAATCCACACGTATGCACATGGGCATGGATTCAGTCCAGTCGGCCGCGAGGGAGCGAATGGAGAGGGGCACGGACTGGATCGGCATGTTCAAAATAAAATAACACTAGCTATAAATTATTAGAATGTCTTCACTCACCATCTTGCTTCTATTTCTGTTTGTGCCAGTTTCATTTTCTCAGACGACGCAAAATATAAACGTTCGTAAGTGAAATTTTGTGGCAGTTAATTTGAAATACGATGTACTTACATCGGTCGCATACTGGGGATGTATCTAAATAACGTATTTTATTAACGTTTCTCAAGCGAAAAATATTTCCAGTGCTTATCAATGAGGAAAATAACGCGTTGGCTGAGAAATCTTTTGAAGTGGCGAAGGAATATGTGCGGCGGAATCCGACTTTGGGTTTGGCAGTTGACCCCGTGATTGTCGTTGGGAACAGAACCGACGCTAAGGCTTTCTTGGAAAATGGTAAGAATGTGCACAGGTCAATAAGTTCATGCTGATTCATTCAGTACGAATTGTTCTACCGTTAATACCGTTTCGGTTTTAGTTTGCAGAAAGTACAATGACATGTTATCGGCGAAGAAAACTCCTCACGTTGTCCTCGATTTTACCATGACCGGCGTCGGTTCAGAGACCGTAAAGTCGTTTACTGCGGCGTTGGGACTGCCCACTATTTCTGGTTCGTTCGGTCAGGCTGGCGACCTTCGGCAATGGCGAAATCTCGACGCCAATCAGACCAAGTTCCTCCTACAAGTGATGCCACCGGCAGACATCCTACCAGAATCCATAAGAGCTATAGTTACCAAGCAAGACATAACCAATGCTGCTATTATCTTCGACGAGTTCTTAGGTAGGTTTTTATGTGGTTTTTTGTAAGCTTTTCCATGCAACGTTTCAATTAAGACTTTTTCATGCGTATAATTTTTCAGTGATGGATCATAAATACAAGTCACTTCTTCAGAACATCCCCACAAGACATGTCATTACGCCGGTAAAAAGTTTTAACAGAGACGAAATTAAAACACAACTAAGAAGTTTACGAGAGTTGGACATAGTAAACTTTTTCGTGGTCGGTAGTCTGCGGACTATAAAGAATGTGCTGGATGCAGCCGATGAGAATCAGTATTTTGGGAGGAAAACTGCCTGGTTCGCTTTGACTTTGGATAAAGGAGATATCAGTTGCGGTTGCAAAGACGCTACTATAGTATATATGAAACCTACTCCCGACGCAAAAAGTAGGGATCGCCTGGGAAAAATCAAAACAACGTACAGTATGAACGGTGAACCTGAGATCACCTCCGCGTTTTACTTCGACCTGTCCCTGAGAACGTTCCTCACAGTCAAGTAATAAACTCTTCTATTTCAGTTCAGTACTAGTGCTCCTAATCACGTAAAATTAGCCGTAAAGCTCGTGTAATGTAGGTAGGATCTAATTATAGCGTGGTTATATTCCATGACTGTTTTACGAATTTCCAGATCACTGCTGGATTCTGGCAAGTGGCCAAATGATATGAGATATATTACTTGTGACGATTACGACGGTAAGAATACTCCTAACCGCACCTTGGATCTGAAGACGGCTTTTCAAGAGGTAAGTACGTCGATTAACGGAGCCGCTAGTTGCTACCTGGCCTAGAACAATGTTATACGCTCTGTTTATGACATGCCATTTATGGCGCTTGTAACTTAGGTACTTATTTACGAAGCGAAAGTGAGGCGATAAAGATAAACTTTTCCAGATAAAAGAGGCTCCGACTTATGCTCCATTCTTTATCCCCGAGGACGACCCAATGAATGGCAGGAGTTATATGGAATTCAACACGGACCTATCGGCGGTAACCGTTAAGGACGGCGCGTCGATTGGAAGCCGTAACTTGGGTTCCTGGAAGGCCGGTCTATCCAACCTTCTGTCGCTAACCGACCCCCAAAATATGAGCGATTATTCGGCCCAACTCGTGTATAGAGTTGTAACAGTAGAGGTGCGTGGGTGCTCATTGTTCTTGCTCTAAATGTTTTCATCTTTTGATAAAAATCACGTACCTACAGCTGTGTAAACAATCACGTCACAATTTCTTTGGTTACACAGGTTCATTCATCGCTACTCGTGAATGCTTGAGTTTGTTACATTTGGGCGAAAATTTGGCTAACCTTTAATCCATAGGCTTTAATAATAATGTTTAGGGTCGATTTTTCAATTCCTAGATAAAACTATCTGTCAGATAAAATTATCACCATCTTTTTCTTAAGTCATATGAAAGAAAAGGACAGAGCTAACATTTATCTGACAGATAGATTTATGAATTGAAAAATCGGCCCTTAGCTGAAAGTTTTGATTCCGTTTTCAGCAAAAGCCATTCATTATGAGAGATGACGATGCACCTAAGGGTTACAAGGGTTATTGTATCGATCTCATCGAGGAAATTCGTCAAATCGTCAAGTTTGATTACGAAATTATCTTAGCGCCTGACGGCAACTTCGGAACTATGGACGAAAACGGCAATTGGAACGGAATTGTCAAGGAGCTCATTGAAAAACGGGCTGATATAGGACTGACGTCTTTATCAGTGATGGCGGAGCGAGAGAACGTGGTAGACTTCACCGTGCCCTATTACGATTTAGTGGGAATCACTATATTGATGAAACTGCCACGAACGCCGACTTCTCTTTTCAAATTCTTAACGGTTTTGGAGGACGACGTTTGGCTGTCGATACTGGCTGCATATTTCTTTACAAGGTAAGCTCGCAAAAACCTGTCCGTGGCAAGGTTTACAAAGTTGTTTGATTCCATGCCATATTTATAATAGCCCATTTCTTGTACCAAACGATCTTGGAATAGTGAACTTGTTCATCGCGTTTATTAAATTGGACATGGCTGGTCATCCGTGACATTTAGAGGTTTATTACAATACACCGATCGATGGGCGAGCACCTGCTTCCATAAATTCTTATCTGATTTTGAGGAACGAGGTCAAACGATGACCAGCTGTCTATTTTCTAATACTACATCATCTCCATTAATCCATTATTTTTATTCCTACGTGTAAAACGGTTTATGATTCATCAACTCTTAGTTTTATGGTTTTTCGAGGAACAGTGACTTACCAACAACCAATGAAAATTAATAATTTCACGGTTAATCTAGTTATAAAGCTAATACCTATGGCCTATATTACTTAAACTTATTCAGTTATATAAATCCTATTCTATAAACGATTAGTTTTGAAATACGGGTTCAAATTTTTAATCTTGTACAAGATTGGATTGCCAAACATCCGTGTTAGTAGAAACAAGCTGAAAGCGTTCACTTGTTTATTTCTGACGGCATTATCACCTAAAAGGCATCGAGCGATGAGTGGGTACAGTACAAGTTTGCTACTGATATATACGCTTGGCTGGTTAGACAATATCTAAATCTCTTTCAGTTTTCTAATGTGGGTCTTCGACAAATGGAGTCCTTATAGCTATCAGAATAACCGCGAAAAATACAAGGATGACGAGGAAAAGCGGGAGTTCAACCTAAAGGAGTGTCTATGGTTCTGTATGACGTCCCTAACCCCCCAAGGAGGCGGAGAGGCGCCCAAAAATCTCTCTGGCCGGCTACTGGCAGCTACGTGGTGGCTGTTTGGGTAAATACCATTGCCATTTAAATATTTATTTGTTATATACAAGGGTGCAAAGGCCATTATTAAAAAAAAAAGGGTGCAAAGTTGTATTTTACCCGCGAGTGTGGAATTGAAACACGAGCAAGCGAAAGGATGCTATAGTTGAACCAAGAGCGAAGCGAGTGGTTTTAAAATAGAATCCTGAGCGTAGCGAGTGTTTCGACACACGAGAAGTAAAATACATTTGCACCCGTGTGTAACACAAAACTTTTCTCCTCACTGTAGCGAGGAAAGTTTAACATGAAAAACAGCTTTATTTAATTAAAATATTTTTTTTTAAATTGTAACAGTAATTATAACGTTAACAATATCAAGTAGAATTTTGGTCAAGTGCGAGTCGGATTTTAGTTTTCCCATACATTTTGAGACCCAGCGCCTGATGATTTGATGAAGGCAACAACCAATTATTTAAAAGTACTTAAATATCTATTTTATTCTGTTTTTTAGTATTTGTTGTTATAGCGGCAACAGAAATACATCATCTGTGTTTTTTTTGTATTATGAGCGTTTTACGTTTTGTTATACTGTCAAAAGCTACTTGAACACGCTCCAAGGTCAAATTACTTTCCCCATAGTGGATAAAATGCATTTTTGGTTTTTAAGGATAAAAGAAGGCTTTCCGAGGCAGTGAGGGGAAAAATTATTTTCATCCCGAGTGAACTATTATGAATATACGAGTGTTAGCTACACTGTCTTATTTCGGTTGACCGAAGGTTGAAATTTGATCGAGTCTGTTGTAGTTTTGATGTTACATGTTTGCGTTGTGTTTGTCATAAATTAGAATTCTACGTGCGTGACATTAGGTTGATTTTTAATTATAACGTTGAGCCAGTTACGAGCTGGGAAAAGTTATATTTTAAACTCAATGTGCTGCTTTAATTAACTATTTAGTTATGTGTTACCTCGCACGCGTTATATGTTGTATCATCGTTTGGGGCCAGCATTTGTCTGTAGCTGGCAACGCAACGAATCCTCATATCAATAAAGGACCGGCAACGCGCTTATGATTCTTCTGGAGTCGCACTCGCACGTGACTATTGGGTATAGGGTTGCCATGTGGAAGAATTAAATGTCCGGATAAAAATCCTGACATCACCCTAAAAATCCTGACATTTCTTGTAACAGAGATTTGGTCCTTCCATTCATTAAAACAGTGTAAAATTTCGTAATAAATATTTCATGTAAACTTTTTTTTTGAGCTCATTCCTTAAAATCCTGACACTTGCCAAGTCCGGCCGCAATCCGGACAAAGGGTCAAAAATCCTGACATGTCCGGACAAATCCTGACGTATGACAACCCTAATTGGGTACGGCATCTGCTTACCATCAAGCCGGCCGTATGCTTGTTTACCACCGTCGCAACATAAAACAAATCAATACGTGTAAATCTTAGTTTAATTTCCTAATGTGTACCTACGTTTAAAACGAAGGATTTGCAATACCCATATTGGGTGTCATGTTGTACTATAGACTGTAAGATATTTAAGACCTAATGCAATGTCTACATGAGAGCAATAAAGTATTCTATTCTATTCTCGCGTTCGTGTGATGTGATTCACAAATCATTAAACTTGTCTCTGAATCCGTTCCTATTATAATAATGCTATAGGGCACTACGGTAATGATGCACTGGGCTATGCCTATAGACGCCTCCGAATAGTCCGAATGCAGGCGATTTTACTTGACGTCATAGGTACCTAACCACTTACTATTCGGCTTCTCTATAAAGCTGAGCTTGGTGTTTCTTGGAATTATAATACAAACAAAGCTTTCAACATCCTATCAACTTGATGTTGTAGCATTAGCTTTAATTCTGACAATGTTGTAATGTGTGTACCTACACTTTGCATACACACATCGTAACTATTATGCACAGTATTATGCTACCGTCATGATTATATTCATGGAATTATTGTTTAGTTTGCTTATCTACTTGACGGGGCTCGTTGTGAAACGTTTCTGCACCTCAATGTTACTTTGTGCAAAGCTGGGATTACGGTTCGGAAGTTTACAAAGTGTGTGTTGTATTACTTTCAATTATAGTTAGGTACTTATAAAAACAAAAGAGATAAAGAGTGATACAAAGCTTGACTTCGCCTAAGGAAGGACTTAAGCACGATTTATACAGAAGTCGAGTAAAAGGAGTCGTGGCGAGGATTGTGTCTCCCCCCCTATTTATCTATCCTAAAAGATATGAGAGACTGACGCGTCATTCTGTTTAAAGAACTTTATTTCTCAAAATAAATTATAAAATATTCTATTGTATTTTGACAGGAATACAAGGAGGAAATAAAACACTTAATATATATATATTTTATTTATTTATAGGTGTTCATCACCATAAGTTTCTCATAAACGGACATAGAACTGCGTGGCCTTTTCTTCGGCGGTGAAAGATTGTCGTTTATATTTGAATGGCCTGGCTGTGGTTCCAGTCCTTGATTTCAAAAGAACACGTACAAAATAGAAAATGTACCTACAACAAAATAAAACCATAACGTAAAACACTTAACAGCAGAACACATGAGCATAAACAAAAAGGAGGACATCTACAAATCAAATCTCGTCTACAAAATGTCAGACAGAAAAACCAATATTCAATATTCCCATAGACTTAAATATTCCCATAGACTTAAGGAATCTGCCATATACATTGTTCTTGTCAAAACTTCGTCGTTGGCTCCATGACAACTGTTTTTATAATATGAATGAGTTTATGCATTTTAGAACGTAGAATTTATTCATTTTTTATTTTTGATTATAATTTGTAATTTGCATGCCACTAAAATGGTGAATTATGCTGAACATGTTATTTCGAAATCCATCAATTATGTAATGTACCATAATTCTGCAAATAAATAATGTTGACTTTGACTTTTGACTTTTGACTAAAATAAAATGGCCGCTATGACATTTATCAATCACTATGAATTTTTGCCAATTAAACTAATAGGAAACCGGTAATTGTTTTAATTACTAACCAAATGTTTACAACTTCTTACCATTACCAACAGCATAAATTAAAACTCCACATATTTTATTTAAACAACGGCAATACGTAGTAAGAAAATATATTTTGGCTTTATAATTTAGTAAAATATTTTTGACTATTCATACGATATTAATATGATAATATTTATGAGTTATTTCAATGATTTTAGACTAACCACTGCTTGCGTTTATTTTTTATGGTGGCAACCATCTGTTTACATTTTTGATCTCGAATATCATCTCAGACTTTAGGTAGCATACTGCGGGTAGAATTACAAAAGTCTAATAACTTATAAGTAGTAGGTACAACACAGAGCAAGTTAACTTTAAAGAATAGTATTTCAGTCTTAACGTGCTACACTTTAAGTCCATATTGTTTTATTCATTCCCAATTTAAGGCGGTGTAATGACGTCTTAATTGAATTTTGACTAATATTTAGTCTAAGGAAATTCATTATTTTCCCAGACAATATGGTCAATAAACATTAACATTCCAGGTTCATCATCATAGCCTCATACACGGCTAACTTGGCAGCGTTCCTCACCGTGTCGCGTCTCGACACTCCCATCGAATCCCTGGACGACCTCGCCAAACAGTACAAGATCCAGTATGCCCCGCTGAATGGCTCCTCTGCAATGATTTACTTCGAACGGATGGCACACATTGAAGTCAGGTTTTATGAGTAAGTGTTCGTGGTCAAATTGCTTATTCATTTTGAATTTATATTGTCTATGAATTTAATGCGCGATTGCGTGAAAATCCCCCTCGAATAAGTATAGATGTTACAAGGAAGTTATTGGTTTTTTGTTTCGTCTGGTCTGAAAAATCGAAAACTTGCCTTACCTATTTCCTATTTAATAAATAGTAACGTGCAAGTATGCTGGTTCGATCGCAACCGAGAACCCACAGCCGAGCATTTTCGCGAGAAAAAGTAAAAAAATGTTCCAATGTATCATTTTTAATTGTCATATAAATTGTTTGTTAATGTTGTTTACAAAATGGTTTTTTTTTATTCGGTGACGTTACTAATTTGCATCTTCTCGTGAAAATATATAAATACCTAACTATAAATAAGTCTTGCCCACGCCTCGTCTGCGGCTGTCAGTATGACACAAGCTTTATATTATTCATACTATACTTACTATAACTTTACTACGTAGGTGTTGAACAAAGATTGTAACGAGGTAATTTATACCGACAATTACCTAATAGTTCATTGTAATTTATAAAACTACTGCATAATTCGTACTTTCGTACCTATACTTAGGTGTTTATCTAGATAGAGTAGGTATAGCATAGGTAGTAGGTACACAAACCTACGGTTGTGACGCAATGCGTCATGCTTCTTCAATTAAATTGACGTTTACTTAATAAAATGACATTGCCATATAAACACGACCGCCCAGCACCTATTGTACAAACGCCAACACAGTCGACCATCCTGTATTTATATTGAACCTTAATACTATGAACATAAAGTGGACGGATTAACGGACAGTTAACTTTGTTGGCGATCGTACACGAGCCACGACTAGTTTCTCATGACATCACAGTTTCACAGTCCTCAAACACGCAAGGGCAAATTAATGATTGTCTCTCACTCTAGATCTAACTAGATGCTAGGCTAGGGACATTGTGATTTTTATCCTTCGCAAGAGTAATAACTCTAATAAGGCCTCCACCCACCGAACGCGTGTCGTGTGGGGCGCGTGTCGGGCGCGGTTGAAGCGGTATATTCACACCGCAAGCGGGCGGCGTGTAGCAACGCGGGGGTACGCGGCGGCCCCGCGCGCGCGTCATATCTCTCTCACTACCAACACTTTTAATATGTATCTCACTATCTCTATCACACTCAGCAGCGCGGGCACGCGCGGGCCCGCGCTTCACACGCGACGCGCACGACACGCGGCCGCGCTGCTGAGTTGTAACTTTAGCGCCGCGGGCCCGCGTTCGGACCGCGTTCGATGTGTGTTTGAAGTGTAGTTTCAATGCTTTACAACTTGCGCGGGCCCTGGGAATCGTGACTCGGCCGACATAGCATGGCCTTTTCTTCTCTTGCTTATTTCGATGAGCTGCCCGTTGTAGGGCTGCATTAGATAACCGGTATTTAAAGATACTCCGACCTGCTTGAGCCATCGTTTGGGACTTCGGCCTCTTGCTCTATATATATTGGTCATATTCAAGCGCTTCTTGTAAATTGACGGCGCAGCGCTGGATTATGCCAATATGCTACGAGCGCCATCCATAAGATTATATGCCATAATCCCAAAACCGTGTCATGGAACCTGATCCGGGAATCTGGTTGTCTGTAGAAATTTAAAGAATATTATCTATAATAGATTCTGACAAAAAAATCATTTTTGGTACAAGCTTATTTTATTGCCGACTGTACTTTTCTGCATACCATCATCAATTACTCATTGAGACGATTCTAACGAGCCCAAACTCAACGGGGTTAGTCGGTTAAGTACTGAATTTCCATGGCCACATTCCGTCTCCATCATCAGATCAGCTCGATGGTACCATAATATTGAATTGTCATCCAAATTGTACTTATACCCAAAATTTCAGCTCAATCGGTCACCGGGAAGTGGGTCAAATTTAACTTGCAAGATTTGATTACAAACAGACAGACAGACAACGGGACAGGTGAAACTAAATAAAAGCTTGTAAAAACAAGTTTCTGTCAAAAATTAAATTTTTGGTAAAAGCTTTTATTGCCGACTGTACTTTTCTGTATACCATCATCAACTACTCATTGAGACGATTCTAACGAGCCCAAACTCGATGGGGTTATGTAGTTTTATTACGGAGTTCCTATGGCCACCTTCCAGCTCCATCATCAGATCAGCTCCACGTCATCATAATATTGCATTGTCACGCGATTTGCATATTCGTGCAAAATTTCAACTCAATCGGAAACCGGGAAGTGGATCAAATTTAACTTGCAAGATTTGATTACAGACAGACAGACAGACAACGGGACAGGTGAAAGTAACTAAAAGCTTGTAAAAAATGAAGCAAAGGCGGAATGACTTTATGCTATGATACTTCACCAACCGTTTATTTAGGTGAACAAAACTGAAGCAGATTAATTTAACTTTTATGCAGGGTAATTACTTGTACTTATATTGAGACTTTTGTCTCGTAACGAACAATGTGCAGAACACGTTTCCGCCAGACGCCAGGCTTTTGTTGAAATTACGGATAACTTGTAATGTAAATTAGTTAAGACGCATATCTGTACTGTCTGTAGTGATAATTAAATTTGGGACTCATTTTTTGTTAGTTCAAATTCTTAAAATGTAAAAAAAAACTTGCATAATTTCATTCAAATAGTGGAGCCGTTTAAGCGTGATTGAGTAACAAACATCCAAACTTCGCATTTATAATATTATTATATTATATTATATTATATAATAGGATTATGATGATGATGATTAGTGTTTAGTGTGTATTTCAGACGTATGCTTTATGCATGTAGAAATATTTACTCATGTGGTTGTGAGACATGGTTTTCACAGTTCTTATTATAGTCGTTATCGGTCATCGACCTTGTTCTTTGGCTTGACGATAAAAATATCGTGTATACCTACAGTACGTTAGACAGCAAAAGTTAACATTGTTTTGTTCTGAAAATAGTACAAAATGCGAAAAAAAGTAAGTAGGTACCTATTTATTGAACACACGTTTACTTATAGGTACATTAAGATTCTACTAGAAGATAGGTTTATTTTACGATGTAAGGGAATAACAGGCCCATTAGTCATGGCATTTTGCTAATCCCAGTGAAGTTCTGATTGAGGACCTCGTCTTTTTACCTGATATATAATAGTATATTAGTATAGTAGTTTATAATATTAAATTGTATGACGTTTCCGTGACTCATCAACGGTGCTGGCTGAAAATCAGTAGGTGTCTGACACAGCCTAATGCTGAGTCAGTGTCCGGTTCACTATCGCAGAGACACACTTATTTCATGTTTTAGGTGCTTTTCTTGTTTATTTTATTTCTTTCTTCTTTCTTTCTGATATCACGGTAGCTTCTGCCTCGGATCACGCTTGCTGCGTAATTTAAAGTATTAGCATAGACACTATTTACACGGAACTTGCCGGACTGCAATCGGATCAATTACTCTACATAATAAAGAGTTATTGGGAGATTAAGTGTTGTTAAGTGAGTTCACAACTTGACTGAGCTAGCTAATGATAGAGCGAGCGAGAGAAAATGTTGAGGGTTACAGTTGTAAGTATTTGTCTTAGCTAACGGAATGTATTTTATCCAGAATATGGAAAGAGATGAGCCTCAACGACAGCCTGAGCGACGTGGAGCGAGCGAAGTTAGCGGTGTGGGACTACCCCGTGAGCGACAAGTACAGCAAGATGTGGCAAGCTATGAAGGAGGCTGGCCTGCCTAATTCCGTGGAAGAAGCTGTCCAGAGGGTAGGTGAATAAAGGTTTTATTCTTGTCGCCTCGACTATTATCACTCAGCGATGCAGAGGGCAGACATAGGTGGTGAACTCTAATCCAAGAAAAATTGCTTCCGCAACAAAAGGGGAATCACGATCCTCAGCAATAAGGAATGGGACGTGAGGAGGCGAAGAAGCTCTTTTACATAACAGCCTGAAAGCTAAGGACCAAGACTGACAAGTAACAGTAACTACTTCGTGAGCGAAAACACGGCAAAATATGAAATAAGGAAACAGGAAACTCATCCATCCTAGATTTGGTTCCCTCAAGTCTAAGCGGGCAGAGCGCTCAAAACTACCGGTGTTGATATAGTATAGGCTTCTTCTTTGCCTTATATTACTGAAGCCACAGACGAGGGCTCTGTTCGTATTGCTCTGACCATCAACCCACTGTTATTTTTATAAAATTGTTGCCAGGTCCGCGACTCCGAGAGCTCCAGCGAAGGCTTCGCGTGGCTCGGCGACGCAACCGACGTCAGATACTATGTGCTGACCAGCTGCGACATGCAGATGGTCGGGGACGAGTTCTCACGTAAGCCGTACGCTATCGCCGTGCAGCAGGGCTCCCCATTGAAGGACCAGTTTAATAACGCGTAAGTTCTTCATGTTTCTGCTACGTACTGACCAGCTGTGACTTGGAGATGGTCGGGGACGAGTTCTCCCGTAAGTCGTACGCTATAGCCGTGCAGCAAGGGTTCGCCGTTGACGGATCTGTTTAACAACGCGTAAGTTCTTCTTGTTTCATCATATCATATCACCCGAAAGACGTCCACTGCTGGACATAGGGTTCCCCCAAAGAGTGTGAGTGGAAATCTACTTGTTTATAACCCACTAATGGTCGGGGAAGACATAAGTCCACTATCCAAGTCCTAGGCCAGAACTGAATCGGGTATTAACAGCAGTCAATGATGCCTACTACAGTACAGTAAAGCCTAATACTCTTTTCTATGTGTGCCTACGCGATTATTTTGATGTCTAGAGGGTAACTTCAGAACCCGTGTAGGGTTTCAGTCAATTGACCTCTACTTTTGTCGCAAAATAAAACAGGTCCGCAAAACAGCTTAATATGATTAGGATTACAGATAAAACTAGTTCGAACGAACATTCCACTGTTAGCTGGGTGTGCCGTATTTATGTTACGAATGAAACTGTTAACACTTCACTTCAACCCAGTTTATATTATTTTTAAAGGAAGTTAGCTCTATGAAAAATGTTGACAGCTTTATGAATGCCAATTGTCTCTGATGAGAATAGGTAGGAGTATATTTGATTTAATATATGATACATGCATTTGTTTTTCAACGTTTCGAATAGGGAAAACTTTACAATTATTATTATGATTTCGACATATGACCTCAGTATAGAAGAATAATACAGTAGGTAATCTGAGGCCGTTTAGGAGCGTTCGTTACCTACTTTCGCTCGATGCGCAGGGCTGTGTCAAGTTTGTGGTTTGGCATACCTATAATACTAATTTTGCTTTTAAGTATGCAACGTATTTCTGTTACAGTTTAATAGACAATATTGTATACACAAAGTAATAATATTATAGATAGTTGGGTATGTGTTTTTAGTTTCCCACTTCATGGAATATTTTAATACCACTATACTATGCCTAAAATATTTCCTAGTAAGTATAGTTGCTAAACTGCACTAGGTTGGTAGGTGCTTAGTTACAAACCTATTCGGCTCCTTTTGATATCGTGGCACTGGCGGCTCGCTGTCTTCATACCTACGAGGCGGCTTCCTTTGACGTAGCGAGTGAGAACGAGCGAACACCGCAACGGCGCGGCCCCAATTGAAGCATTCTCCATCATTCCCGAAGGCTATGTGTGTGTGCGTACCGAACACGCGCGCATGTGTGCAGCCGTGCGATGTACCTTTGTTCGAAGTTTATCTACTGTTGATATACTGTGATATGACGGACAGCACTGTTGCTGTGCGTCATGTCGTGTGTGTCGCGGGACTACCTACTTGCTAAATTAAGCCGATGTATCTTCCAGTAGTACCTACTCTGTACTCTGTAGTACTAACAGTGCTCGTTTAATTGATAAACGAGTACTTTTGGTACTGTTGGCGCTGCGGTTAGGTTGGTTGGAATGTGGATATGGAAGTACCGAACATTTTACTTGTCACCCCGGCCAGCAGACTGTTGCTGCTCCAACGTGTTCGCTGTTCCAACTAAACATGTACATAAGATCTTTGTCAAGCTAGTGAGAGGGATCAAAGATTCTTGGTTTTCCAGCTTCGAAACTTGGTCTACATTCTGGTCCATGAATCCTGTGTTCAGTTGAGTTGAGACGTGTACCTATTGGCTGATGACGATTGCTCTTACTCATTCAGTTGATCCTAGACACATACCTCTACCAGCTTACGTAGTTAGCTACACCTGCATACATACAAACACGGCCCTCGGGTTATCTGTTTACATTTGTTTGTGTTTTATCGCTCATACTCGCAGCGACCGACATGAGGGCTAAATAACGGTCAATGCTGTATGCAAATTGCTGCAAAGGTGACAAGGGCGAGTAAATCGACTGCTGCTTTATAAAATAAGGTCGTAACTGCCGTGCTATTTGAACGTAAATAAGTCATTTTTAGAAACTGTTACTCGTCGTTCTTTGAAGTTATGTCCATTATTAATGTGGTTATTACATTGTTTGTATCACATATTTACATACATCGTTTACCCTAGTTATTACAGAAGTTTAAGTGTAGTGAACATCGTAACCAAATTGATATTTTTTTTGTCTAAAACATTGAATGCAATTGCGTCATTATATCCACACTAATGGACAAATCAGACTCGTTGCGCCAATAATAACACGCGACATCAAAGTACCCACATCAAATGTTCGCGTAGCGACATCTATCGACGCATGACAGTTTTGTGGGACGTTGTATTTAGTTTTAAGTCATTGTACAGTGCTTTACTGAAATAATAAATAATAATAATAAATGATGATAAATATCTACAGTCGCCACTCACCACTCACCCCTCACGTAGACTTGACACCGTAATAAAATAATAATACCGCTACGTATGCAAAGTAATAATGATGACAGAGAGACGTATATATAATTTGTTGTCTTTGTTTATAATTCCCCTATTTTGTTTGTCGCTATCGGGTTTAGTTGTTTATATCATGGCTGTGGCCATTACCCGGCCAAATTAAGCAGATTGTTTCCGTCGGCCATTTTAAAACATGTTTTCAATTTAGCTGAATAGGTGGCTTTTCGTCCCTTTACGGTGGCACGCGTCACTATAGGTACTCTGTCTAAGTACGTACTTGCGTGCACGCGTACTGTAGGTACTGACCCACAAGCACATCACATCGTTCACGTAGCGCCATCTATTGAAACACCATGACAAATATCTACAGCGCACCGCCGCGCTTTACCGACAACTCTACCTCTCTACTCTGACCTTCTATTACGCATAGTAGTAGTATAGAGAAATGAATCAAGAGGAGCGCCAATGTATATGCAATCAATTTAATTTATTTATTATCACTAAACAATGGGACATACAACTTAATATGTTACGTTTCCCTGCTATACTGTTTTAACAGACTGTCTGCTAGTACCTAATGTCGCGTTCTGTTAAAATAATACCTGTAACTCAGCGAACGAAAAAACCATGGGTGCCATTGCCATTATGCGGGGTGGGGGCGGGGTGTCAAAACGATGCCAGGCAGCCGTTTAGTTGGAACATGCGCATACCGAGTTTTAAATTGAAATGCTAGTTGGGGGCTTGACGGACGCTTGATTGATGATAGGTACTTGAGTTGCTTAGGTACTACATATTTTTATATTGTATACTGGGAACTGTCCCATCGGTTCCGCCTGAGTATTTCAGAGAATCTAACTCCACGAGAATCCACGGGAAGGGATAAAATATAGCATATGTCCGTCCTGAAGTTCCATATAGGTACTATACTGCTTAAAGGATTTTTAATCGAAAGATTGGCTTCGGATAATATTACTTCTCACACGACATTATCTCTTTATTTTTAGTAGAATAATAGATATATATCTAGATCTGGTTTGTACGTTTTAATGCCTTATTAGTGGAACACAATTAATTATGAAATCATTGCAATTTTCTTGATGAACCATTTTCTAATGTCTTCATATTATTATATAAAACACACATCGGTAACATTTGTAAATTCTTCATTATGTACCTAATACTATTCATACTGTTCTGTGACTAACTAATATTATAAAGTGGTAAAGCTTTTGTGTGTAGCTCTGCAAGTTTGTATGCAGGGGGTAATCTCCAGTCCAGAACACCTCCGATTTCAAAAATCTTTCACTATGCAAAATGGACTTTAAGAATGATTATGCTATTTATAAATCATCCCGCTGCTGCGTAAAAGGTATTTAGCAGGATTTGAGGACACAATTAAATCATAAAAACATCGAGTGATGGTACCAAATAAGGCTGATGAGACTGAAACTAAGGGCCCTCGCCCACGGCGACTTTATGCAGCGATGCTGTCGCACGTTTAGTAAACGCGCAACAGCATCGCAACCAACGCCCTTTAGTCGCATTTGCAACGCGCTACAGAAGCGATGCCAGCCAACGCGCTACTAACGCGCTACTAACGCGCTACAGCATCGCGACTGCATCGATGCAAACGCACGACAGTATCGCGTTTCCATCGTTACTGCATCGTGGTTACGTGGGCGAGGGCACACAGCTAGCGGCAGTATTGCGACTGTATCGATGCGAACGCGCGACAGTATCGCTACTGCATTGCCAAAAAAAGTCGCCGTCGGCGAGGGCCCTTAAGGATGAATGGATATACCTCATGTCATTGTAAATGCAAAGTTTCGTCACAATCCAACTCGTAGTTTTAAAATGAGAGCGTAACTACGTTGTATGGAGAATCGAGCTTATTGCGGCCTCTTAAGTTTTTATTATTAAAATTGACGAACATGGTAGAAATTCTTGTAATCTACATTTGCATTTATGCAAATTTATATTGTAATTTTTATCGTGTAATAAATAAATCTAAATCGAACTCCAAAGTGGTAGGTATTTAAGATTACGATCAAGATCAATGAACGGTAACATTTATATAGAAATATATTAATAGTATAGGTACTTACACCTGTTTCGTGACCGGTGAGGGATGATCACGTAATTTTTCGAACGTAGGTACGTTAGGACAAATTCAACTGTCATTTTCCCATACAAAAAGTGATATTTAAATCTAGTCTACGTGTCGCACGTACAATACGTTACGTGATCGACCAGCGGGTCGACGCCGGGATAATATGATTATAACCTGACTAAACAAAGTATTCATCAACTGTTACCTAGTCACATTTATTTTTATCGTGCTACCAAGTCCTTAGATTTTGCTCTGCAGATAGATATGTGGTGTAAGTAAGTTTGCCTGAGCTCCCGCGGATGTGTGGAGAGGGATTAGCAGTTGTCGATCAACTCAACGAATCCTCCAATGAATCGGGTCGGCAATGCGCTTGTGATTCTTTTGGGGTCGCAAGCGTGCATATGCTATGGTGTCGGCATACCATGTATGCTTGTTCTCGCAGTATAAGGGAAAAAGTCCTCAGATCTTTAAAGCACATCCATCTGTTCCAGGATCCTCCAACTCCTGAACAAACGCAAACTGGAGAAGCTCAAAGAAAATTGGTGGAACAACAATCCCGAGGCCATGAAGTGCGAGAAACAAGACGACCAGTCCGACGGGATCTCCATCCAGAACATAGGAGGCGTGTTCATAGTGATCTTCATGGGGATAGGACTGGCTTGCATCACGTTAGGAGTGGAGTATTGGTGGTATAAGTGGAGGAAGCGGCCGGTTATTGGTGATGTTACACAGGTATGAAACTAAGTACTATCGACAACACAGCTAACTGACCATCGGTGCACCATGCACCGATGGTCAGTTAGTTGTAATAAGGTTCTATATAAACACAGGATGGTCAGTTGACAGTGTTGTCGTTTGTACCTACTTACTAAATTCTCCGTCTGATGGTATTGATTAGGGAATGCTATAACCGACAAAATTTGATGACCGATTATTGTATCGGTTATAGCAAAAAATAACCGATTATTTCAAATTTTGAAAAAAGTCATCGAAATATGATCTAAAGCTCTCAACGTAGAAAGCTATGCTGCGTACAACTAATAAATGAAACGCAACCGATGTTTGGTACTTATCTATTTTTAAAGCAACAAAAAAAAACAATTTTGTTAGCAAATTCTACGAATTCTTCCATCTCGAGGTGTTGACCATTACCTTACCACACAAGCTCTCATCATCATCGTCATATCAGCCGAAAGACGTCCACTGCTGGACATAGGCCTCCCCCAAAGAGCCACAAGCACACAAGTTCTGAAATAAATATTTTAGAATGTCAGTTCCATTACTTCAATTGTAAGTAGTTGCTTTATAATGATTAATTACGTTCAGTAAAGGTAAACTTATATGTAAAATAACAACTTAAATTTATTTTTCTTAAAAATATAAGTTATCTACGCACATATCATTAGTGCTCTAAAATGCGTTCAGAAACCGTAGGTTCAGTAACCAGCATTATTACAACCGATTTTACTATGTGAACTCTCTTGTCTGTGGTAGTAGGTAAAATCTGTACTTCAATGGTATAACAGTAAAGATTTTTATAACGTTATGAGTTTAAATTTGGAACAGCTGTCAAAACTCAAGTGGATCTCTATTCTAGTATCCATAGATATTAAAACAGTTACCGATGCGAAACGTCAATTCAGTATGTTTTTTCAAAATTAACGCACGACATTTGATCTCGAGTGACATGAGTATAGGGACTTCATTCGTTTGTCTATGATTAAAAAAACCAAACCATTCGTCTTGACGGTGGATCGAATGACCGCCATTGCTGTTGTCATTTTTTTGTTCGTTTTTTGCTGTTACGAAAGTATAATTGTGAACCCATCTTAGAGTACTTATGATATGTGTGTAGATAAAGTAGTGTATGCAACTACATAATTAGGCCTTAAAACACTCGTGTGATACCACACTCATATTTTAAGGCCTCTCATTATGGATCAGTTGCATAAACTACTATTTCGATACTGTGTAAATTTCGTAGATGTGTACAATACAAACATTCAGTTACCACGATGTTTAACTTACTTATGCACTTAGCATCATCATCAAATATATTTTATTGACTTGATTTGATAATCTTGATATAGGATAGAAAGTAATAGACTACGAACGAGAAAGAAATGGGAGATGTTTATATAACTAAAAGGTACCTAAACGTCCTAGTGGCATCTTAATTCCGTTAATTGACACCTTGTTATTCTTCTCTATTGCTATGAATCCTACCGCTACCATCTAGGGCAGTGGTTCTTAAACTTTTGTTAGGCATCGACCACTTTCAGAATTTCAAAAATACCGCGGACCCCTGTTGAAGAAAATGTTTTAAAAAAAACTCATGTTTCATGTGTCTATACCTACTCGTACATACCTGCCTGCGTTAAAAGTGAACGAAGTGCCAGCGGACCCCTATCAATGATGTCACGGACCCCTAAGGGGTCCATGGACCACACTTTATGAAACCCTGATCTAGGGTAAAGCTTCAAGATCATGAAAAGTGGAAATCCAAGATCACTGTCTCGTCTCCCTCTACGGGAACAGCCTATTAGCAAGCATGATCGAGTTTATTTCACACTTAAAGCATTCGTCCCGCTTTATGTCCGACATAACGCGATCAATGCGAGCTAGCCACGCGACATATAGGTATACATATGTACGTTAGGAGTGTATATATAAATATTTCCCATTACAGGTTGAACCCTCGAAAACAACAAGAAACAACGCGGACCAAGGCACCACGAAAGTCGGCGAGGGATTTTCGTTCAGATCCAGGAACTTGGGACTCCCTAACTTCAGATCTAAGTTCTAAGATGTTGACTTAACTTGCATTTGATCTCAGTACAGATCTCAACATTTCTCTACTATTAGTCTAAGATCGAGACATATTTTTCACGTGTTCAGAATTTAAAGCAGTGTCGGGTTTAAACTAAAATGTACCACGGGCTGTTAAAATGTATATTTCGTATAGGTATTGTTTTCGTTTAACTCCTGAGTCAAGCTTGCTGACAATCAAAGAACCTTTTTCTATGATTTCTTTTCATGTTTTTTTAATGATTCATGTTGATCTCAATGCCGTACAGAGTTCTCTCTATGGCTATACTTTTATAAAAATCCGCACTGCTAAGTTTGTTTCCTTAGTATACTTGAATAATTAGATGAGGTTTAGGCTAGGTTCTGCTCCATAGTAAGTATTGTTATCGCAAGGGTGTATGCAATAAACACTTAGCACAAATAATTGTCTGTGTTATTTGTCTTAAAACATTTACAGGCGCTTCTAGTTATAAACTGACGAATTTGCTTAATTTAACAAAACTAGTAAATGTAGGGTGTTGAGTTATCTTTGAATTCGCCCTAATTCGACTTCCGCATATTACCCAAACCTTTTTCTTTTGAAACTCTTTCAAGTTGCGTCTCGTCCTGCCCGTCAAATTTATAAAATGACACATGCGAAGAAAACGGTTGAGCTTGTTAATAAAATAGTAAATCGCGTCTAAAAATATAACTTGCAGCTATTCTTTAGGCCGCGGCCTGGACGCCAGCGGGCAGCGGGGCGACGAGCGGCAGTCCATACAGTATTTGGTCGAGTTCAATCAGGAGCTCGTCGCCCTCGTCGTCGCTGTAATACAAGCGGAAGTCACTTTCTAACAGAAGGGATGGAAAAGAGGCGTCCGCTTAGTTACAAGTTACAAGCTTTTGAGAAATTTTCGGCTTTATTTCCGCATCATGTGAAGTACTTAAACCATATTGTGCGCGAGAACCAGTGAATCTGAAACTGAGAAAATGGCGTCCTGTTGACAGAAGAGCACCATCAGAAGTCACAGGTATTTAAGTAGGTGGCCATTGATTATTTCGGCCTACAGTCTGGCCATGTTTTTTTTATACCACGGTGGGAAACAGGCGGCCTGCCTGATAGTCAGCAGACATCGTTACCTATGGACGCTTGCCACTTCAAGAGTTTAAGAAAACGAAGGAATATTTTCAAAATACTTTTATTATTTAACTAAAATAACTTAAAATCTCTCTTAAAATAAAATACGCGTATTCCCATAATATAGCATGAATCTATCTAGCTTCAACTTATCAATGAACAACAGCAACTTAATTGTGTCATCAATCCTTTGCCTATCGAGTATTACGTTAAAATGACGGAAATCAGAACTACTGCAAAAGGCAAGATAAAACAGGCTGAACTGAAGTATTTACAAGTGGCCTGCATAAATAAACCTAAATATTTTGGTATTACAACTCTATAGCTTTTCCGTGTTTCACATTCTTCATGTTTTTGTTGCAAAGGTCGAGCTCTAGTCTTAAGCTGTCTACTTCGGCTTCCAAAGTACGCGAGCGTCTGAACATCTGGACATAATTCAGTTGTAGCTGCTTCTGGTATCTGAGTACTTTGTCCTTTTCTTCCGACCATTTTCTTCTTTCGCTGTTGAACTGTGTTTCTTTAGCTTCGAGCTCGCATTTGAGTCTATCGACCATGGCGCTGGCCGCACAAGGTTCTCCGCAAGAGTCTGGGAGCTCTCCGTTAAGTCTTTGGACTTCGGCGTCTTCCAGAGCGCTGTCACTCGATGTCCAGTGGTACTCGTTTGATTTGCACACGTCGTAGATACCTCTCATCGTTCTCCCGCACTCGATACCTTCGTAACCGCTCAAGGAAACATCGGATAACTCCTGCCGCAGTTCCTTCAGTTCAGTCTTTAATTTATCTATCTCGCTTTTGCTTGCTTCTTTAGTCTTGGAGAGATCTGCGACACTCTCCATCAGGTCGTTGGTGAGTCGGTCTACTTCGGATTGTAGTCGGTTCGAGTTCTTTTCTTTCTCCTCTGACTCCGCTCGGAGTCTCATGATCTCTTTCTCTTTCTTGTCCAGTGCTTCTCTCAGTTGACGACAGTCGGCTTTCAGGGTGAGATACTCGTGGCCTTTCGCGGTTTGTTCGTTCTGGAAATTGAAACAGAATAAGTTTAGCAACCTAATAATGCATTTTATGTTTAGGTTGAATATTCACAGGAGATGTACTAGGCGTGTTTTCATATATTGGACGCCTCGCATGCTTTTTGTGTCAATATATGAACACAAAGCTTCGCACATCTCTGCTGGATATTCATTCTAAGCGAATACCTACTATATACCTTTAATTTAATATTTTTTTAACAAGCGAATATTTTATTAATACAAGATAATCATGAACAATAGAAACCAAAATTGGTTATAACTAAAAACGAAAGCATAAAAAGAGAAGTTATAAAAAGAACACCGCCTCTAGCAGGTCAGCTAGCCTCTCGGAGGTCAGACTGCGGCATGGTCCCTATTACGCTGGCAGCATTACCTCTCTGAATCACAATGGAAATTCGTTGCGAGAGGTATTCTATGAAAAAAAAAATGTAGATTACGTTGCAAAGGTTGCAATGAATACATACGACAGCGGTTAAAATACCAGTGTCTGGTTAGCGGTAGCGGTTACTGGCTTTGACGTTGCTTCGCTTAATATGATATGCGCACTTCTTGGATAGTCCTGTCCTGTCAAAGTGGTCGTCGGTTTAAGTGCTAACCTGTGCCTCTTTGAGCTGAGTCTTCAGCAGTGCGATCTCTCCCGCTCGCTGGCACAGACTCCACTCGGTGTCCTCCAGCCGTTGTCTCAGCAGGGCTCGGTCGCGTCTCACTCGTGCTAGCTCCGCGTCTCTCTCTGTGCTGCGGGTGCCGTAGTTTTGCAGCATGAGGGCGCGCGGGGCGCGGAGGCGCACATCGTGGTGGCGAAGGCGGTCGGTTGTACTGGAAATTGATTTGAATACCGATTTAGTATTTGGATAAATTGTGAGGTATGTGGGAGCGGTTCTTTTTGATGGTTGGGTTTGAGTCAGGTGTTGGTTGTTAGATGATGAATAATAATCGAAAATAGTTTGAATTGTTTTGGACTGCCTAATATACCTAATACTGACAAATCCTTACTTCCTTCCTCCGTATTGTGTAAGTATGTAACATACACCGTACATTAGTAGGTAAGTATGCTATGGCAAAGCGTTGCCCGAGGGTTTCACAACTCTATTTTAATTAGTCAGGTCTTGTACCTTAAAGCTGTAATTATTTTGGGAGCTGATGAGTCTCGACAACACTGGGGCTGACAACACTAAGCCGGGTGATTAGGTATTTCTAGAAATGTCCTGTGCTAGAGGGTATCCTAGATGGGGCAGAGGATATCCTCTGCCCCATCTAGGGGGCACAGGACATTTCACAGGACATGGCGAAAGTGACGCACTGTGGATATCCACAGTGCGTCACTTTCGCCATCGGTCTTCACTCTTGAGCAATGCGCTTCGCTCCAGGTCCGCCGTACAGCTTCCACTTGCGCTACGATAGTCCACCGCCAGGTCTACCTGGGACGACCACGGTTGCGCTTTCCTTGGGGATTTCAATTATGTGGGTATTTAAAACTTACCTATAATCATGGTGATCCCTCTCTAACTCTGCAACGCCAGAGTCCGCCGGTGACGGTGCGGGAGCAGGCTCCTTGCTCTCGGACACGCTCAGCCCAGAACTCGACTTCGTCCTGGAAAGATACAGTTGTATATTAGCTACGTGATGATAGACAAACCAAATAAGAATACGCGGTTTCTTTCAAAGTTACTACGGTAACGGTATGTTCACGTTCGTCTGATGCACTCTGAGGTGAAGTTCTTGTTGTCTCAGGCGTCAGAGCGCATCAGAGTGCATCATGTCAAAGAGGTATGAATCTATCGAGATAAATTCTATCGAGTAATATTGTTTTCTTCGCAAGCGTCGTAAAATACACGATGGAGTGAAAGAGGTATGCACATCAACACAGTGCAAATATCACACTTATGACTTGCAGTCCTTGCAGATGACTTTAATCCTTCTAATCGACAACGTTTTAGCCCGTCGAGATAATGCTGGACGAGCTTCGTACATTAAACACTTTCTCATATCACAACATTATCTGTAGGTACTAAAAGCATCTGTTAGTTATGGAATTCACATTCATTATGTCGACACGACACGGTAATCGATAGTGTTTTGAAAGCTCACGACTCATTATGTTTACTGTTTTATGATGTCTACTTAGGTACTGGGTCACTGTGTGTGTGTGTGTGTACAGTTAATTTTATCGTGATAATATGGAGTGTCAAAAATAACAAATGTAACGGAATAATTTTACGAAATTGTGAGTGTGCGACCGACCTCTGAGCTACCTATTAGGACGATTTGCCTATAAAGTAAAAACAAAGTGGTACATCCATTACGAAATTCTTGAAGGATCTTTAGACATATTCATATGATGGGCGTACATATGCAATAAACCTACTTAGTATTTAAAGTAACCATGAACACACTTTGAAAAAGATACTGTGTTAACATTTCCGGTGTGTTCTAAAAGTATTAGGTATTTTTCTAGTATATCTACTAATTTCCGTTCCATTTCCATAGTAGGAGGTCTTTCACCAGCTTCATGTACCAAGTGAAACGGAATACCCAAATACAGTCATTACAGAACCATGCTCTTATCTCCGTCCCAGTAAGTTAAACTTTTATGAAACACAATGCGTTATAATTACTTGATTCATCTGTATTGTAAGTGCTTTCCATTCTGGCAAGTACCGTGCTAGCCTCCTAATTTAAAAAAAATAGTGAATAGGTACCATTTCAAAGGCTCTTGTGTCCTTTTTGAATCGGATGGTGTGTAATGATCGTCTCGCTTGACAGCTCGCCTTGGTCTATAGGCGAAGCGTGAACACTTGGAAGTATATGTTGTATAGTGCTTTGCTGTTATGATGAGTGAAGCAGAATATATACGAGTATGACTGCGAACGATATCACAGAGGTCTCACACGTTACATATGTTTAGAGAGTTATACAACATACACTAAATAATACTCGTAATTAACTAATAAGTTAACGGGACGTACTAACATCCATGAAGACAATCCTATATTACGCCCGTTTTTATTGTAAAGGGAAATTAACAACCTTAATTAACTCTTTGAAAGCAAAATATGACGGCAATAGATTTTTGAGCTCTTTGCAACTGAGGACTTGGTATCAAATCGTAAAAGATGTTAGCCATGCCTTTCTCAAAACTGTTAGTGTCTATTAAAAAAGGATTTATCTACATCTGAATTTGTCTTTTGTAACACAATCGCGCATCTTAAAATACAATTTGTCGTGAAATCCTTTAGCACATTAGCACGCTTCAAACCGAACAAGGTTAATGTTTTCCCTAAATTAATGGTTTCATAATATGAGCATTGTCGGTAAAATATGAAGTAGCTCGTCACGGTCATGCCCCGGACAGTTCCGTGCACCGTACAGTTGCTACGACAAGTGGTCATGATCTGCATTCTGCACATCTTGAATCAATTTATATTTGTCTGACGAACCGTATTACCGTGTACGTATGTGCCAATGCCGTATTGGAATTGGAACCTGTTAATGTTAGGTAAATACTTTCCCCCATGATTAAGAGGATCTCTGTGGAGTGGAGTGTAGGAGGTCTGTGGTCTCCAATCCAGATCGGACACAGTGCAGGGGACTTGTAGGCAAATCCGGCCTTGAGCTCGCTTGTTTCAATCCGTCGGTAATTGCAAGTTACGTCCGTTGAAATCTGTTTGTATGGGAACTTTGACCGTTCTCTATGGGATGACAGGTGCCGGCGCCATCTGGGCTTTACATTGTGGTTGATGCCAGTTAGCTCTTATTCTCTTGCTAATAAGTATTGAGCTGTCATATTGTTTTGCTTGAGCCCATCTTCCGCGTAATTACCTACTGACTGTACCGTACCGTACTATAATAACATGATAAGTAGGACTTGAAAATATGAATGTAATGGTATGCTCTCGGTGATTGTGGAAGTCGGTTGGTCTTATACATGATCATTAGTCAAACTCAGGCAGTCATATTTTAATATTCCGTTCAAACGGGACCAAACTCCTTATCATCGGATCGAGAATTCTCTTTATCTTATTATCGTCCCAGTTACGTTCTTAGGGAGTCCTGAGTCCGTTAGCTACCAAATTTCAAAAACTTACAGGTATACGCACTAGTTTTTTTAGAAAAGCTGCTGCTGTCTGTTGAAGCTGTTAGCTGACGTTACAACCCAAAGGGAACCTAGACCTTGTTGGGATTAGGCTTCTTCAAGTGATTGGACTAAAAACCCTTCGGTTTCCCCGAAACATAGCGAGGGGTGCGTGGTCAAACCCGATAAGTCGAGTTTAACAGCTGTCAGAAATTTCAGTTCTTTTGCATTTACATGTAGTTCTTTTTTCAAAACTCCATTATGCCGACTTATCGGGTTTGACCACGCAACCCTCGATAGCCAGTTCACCGACGCGAGCAGGTCTATCCCTGTAGATCGGGCCCTTAGAACTGCCGGTGTAGCTTCTGGCTCTTTCATACAGTCTTACAATCCTCGGAACTCATCAATAGGTATACTATAAGTCTGCGCCAGTTCTCGTTTGCCAAGGCAAGCGGGGTGAAGTTTCCGTCTACTGCTTTAAACTTGATTATTAGCGTAAATCAAATTCAGACTTATCGATAGAAATAATAAGATAATAATAAATTGAATTGTAGCAAATATGAAACGACGACAAAATATGCCAGTGAAAATTGACTACTTACCGTGTCGTAAAAATAGTTCGTGTATAATTGTTAATTACAGTAAAAACATGTCATTTTTATGCAAATATGCAGAGGCATAAACAGCATATTTTCATGCAATTTGTAGATTTTATCACACAGACATGTTGGAAACGCGGCGTCGACTCATTGTATTTGGACTTAGATATATGAATAGTATTGTATACTGTATAGATCTTTTTGAGTAAGAACTCCGTATAGATCAGCGAACGAAAAAACCAGAAAAGTATAAGTAGCGCCGCAAAATCGCCCCACAGAATGGGTGCCATTGCCATTTTATGCGGGGACGGGGGCGAAGTGTCAAAACGATGCCAGGCAGCCGTTTAATTCGAACATGCGCACACCGGGTTTTATACGCACGTGCCAAATTTGTAAGGAGCACGCATTCTATGGGTTTTTCGTTCGCTGGTATAGATGTATACCTAGGTAAACAATGTATACAGCATAGGACAATAAGTTAATGCAATGTAATAAACTAAGTTCACTTACAAAGGCTATATTATTCATTATTTTTTTAAAGACTAGTTTTTGTACCAAGTTGAGACCGGAAGGAAAGCAAATAATGTAAGCTAGCTCATCATTAATGGGATGAAACTAGGCCAGCTTCGACTAAGTGGTCATTAGCGAATTATGAAAACGCGTTAATGAGCCAATAAAAATCAATTTGGCATGACAATAGGTTTAACAAGAATGAAAGCAAATGTAAAGTTTAATACGTTTAATTATTAATTTAATTACTTAATTGAAGTGTGTCATAGTACCCATCGTATTAAAAAATACTTTGGTCTTAACGATTTCATTAATAAGTTCAGCTCGGCTATCGCATTAGATAATTTAATTACACACTTATTTAATGTAACGTATGAATACAAAGAACCACATCCTATAAGATTTTACTTATTTATCTAAATAATTTAATGTACTTAAGACATTGGTTATACATACAGACAAATAGGTTAAGTAGGTAAAAAGGCGAACTTATCCCTGTAAGGGATCTCTTCCTATTAACCTTTGAGCAATAGGGGTGTACACGAAATGAAATTATCAATAATGTCATATTTGCTCGAAAAAGGATTTAAAATGTAGTCAAATGGAGAAAAAATCAACGCAAGAGGTTTAATACTCACGAGGTTATGTGTCCAAAGTTTTAAGAAGGGGTATTTTCTGTCCCTTTTTTCGCAAAACGCAACCTCATATGAAACAATTGACGCTCGCAGTTTGTGACGTCACTAGAAGACGGCAAGGTGCCGTGCCCTATCGTGTTCGGCGCCGCTATCGACGCGGTACGACGCGCGCGCGACGCGTGACGCGGCAGGTTCGCAGTTTGTGACGTCACAAACTGCAATGTCTAACAAGCAATGTTAAAAAGGTTGTAGCATCGTAATTCTTTGAGATATCTGAATGAGATTTTCGGCACTAGGCATATTTTTTTGCCTCCTTTCTTTTGGAGTACTACCTAATATTTTTTTAGTCTACACCCGTATTGAGACGAGATCAGAAACTAAAAGATAGACTAACTAACATGTGTACAGTGACGTTACTTATTGCCCGACTCGGCAGAGTCGAAAGGAAGGGATATGTTTTAGCAGTCTATGTTTGTATTTGCGTGTGTTCCCCCTGTAGTGTGTAAGGTACTGAATCGATTTTCATGGATAAGATGTCAATCAATTCGAAATTATGCCCCGGGCGACATAGCCAGAGATAATATTATTAGGACTGTTCATGTTAATATTGTTATTGCTAAATATTGTCCTATAGTTTCACAGTTGTTAGGGATTTCCCTACTTACCTAAAATATGGTCGAGGGAGGCGATGGCTGAGATATGCGTCATACTCGTGATCGGGTGCTGTTTGTGGAGTCCGGACTGTTCATGCTTGCAAGGGCATAGTACATAGTTAACTAATTACATACTAGTGTTATTATTATTCTTATCGTATTGACGAGAGACATCATTCTGATCTTGACACGTTTTATTGTTATTGACCATGTACATCGCTGACAATATTACATCATTGTTCCTTTTTTGTTTTGACGCTTAGAGACCGTATACATCTCTTAGAATATTAGAATAATTATTAATTGTATTTGGAAGCTCAGAGACCTTATACATCTCTGGAATACTGAATTAACATGATTTACTTCTTGTTAATGCTGATACAGATCTTATATCGAATGCAATGGTCATATTTTGCAATTTGGTTTTGTTTACATTAACTTAGTGACATTTAGTTTGTTAACCTTTTATATATAATTTTAAATTATTATTGTGTAAGATTATTATTATTATTTTATTGTAAATTACGGTTTGATATGTAAAAGTGCCCTTGCTTGTGGCCTATTTGCAGAATAAATAATTGATTTGATTTGATTTGATTTGATTTGAGGGTTTCGTATCCAAAGGGTAAAAACGGGACCCTATTACTAAGGCTCCGCTGTCCGTCCGCCCGTCTGTCACCAGGCTGTATCTCATGAACCGTGATAGTTAGACAGTTAAAATTTTTAGAGATGATGTATTTATGTTGCCGCTATAACAATAAATACTAAAAAACAGAATAAAATAAATATTTAAGGGGGCTCCCATACAACAAAATAATGGTACGGAACCCTTCGTGAGCGAGTCCGACTCGCACTTGGCCGGTTTTTTAGTAATTAAATTACTGTTATGCTGTGTAACTAGCTTAAATAAATAAATAGTCTACCGTTTGTAAAAAAAAACTTACTCTCCGTCGTCGGGTTTTAGTTTTTTTGAACTATCTATTTAATTTTTATCCCTGTAAGTTGGGCAGTACTCATATGTAATTCCATCTAGTGAATAGTTTGTCTAAGTTATTAATCTTTCTGTGCACACACTGTTTAGAATTGTAGTCCAGATCTAGACACTAAGCTTTTAATGTACTCAATGTATGACTGTAATTTGTTGTGTGAGCCTAATAAATAAATAAAATAAAATAAAATCAGGGCAAAGCATGCAATACTTCTTACAATACAAGTTGCTATCTAAGGCTCGCCACATACCTACGGGCTGAATTCCGCAGCGGCCGGGGGCGCGGGGAATATCCGCCTGTCTGTCTGTCATATAAATTATTAGTGATCCTAAAACTATAGCTAATTTATTCAATATTTTTTTTCTGAGTGTTGGTGATAATTCTAATTCTAATAATACTGGCAAAATTGACGATTTTAAAGATTTACTAAAAAAGAAACGCATTAATAACGTTAAATCTATGTTTATAAAGCCTGTCCATGAACCTGAAATTATAAAAATTACTAAAACTTAAAAAAATAGTAACTCATGTGGACCTGATGAACTGCATACATCTATAATAAATAATAATATCGACATTCTATGTATACCTATTTGCCATATATTCAATGAACACATAAATAGGGGAGTCTTCCCTGAAGCACTCAAACACGCGAAAGTAGTCCCAGTCTATAAAAAAGGTGGTACCACAAAAATTAACAACTATAGACCAATTTCCTTGCTGTCAGTTCTGACACAGATTTTAGAAAAATGTTTAGCTGAACGTCTGCAAAGCCATATGAATGTAAATGGCTACATATCTACAAAGCAATTTGGATTCCGGAAAGGTAAAAACACTATCACAGCAATAACCGGGCTTACCACGGAAATTGTTAACCATCTAAATGACGGTTTAAAATGCGCAGGACTATTCTGTGACCTAAGCAAAGCCTTTGACTGCGTTGATCATGACATTCTACTTTACAAACTAGAGTACTACGGCCTTCGAGGTTCTGTGTTAAATCTATTCTCCTCTTACCTGAGCAATCGTACACAATCTGTAGAAATAAAATATTCAGATCATACACAATGTGAGCAAATGTATAAATCATCAGAAGGCACTATACGTCGCGGCGTCCCACAGGGATCTGTACTCGGACCTTTGTTGTTCATCATTTTTATAAACGATCTACCGAATAATGTGCTCAATGGGACACCATATTTATACGCTGATAACACAAGTCTGATTTTGGGAGCGGAGTGTTACGAGAGGCTAAAATATGTAACCAATTGTGCCTGGGGAGACATATCTCATTGGTTCTTCGCGAATGGCCTATCGTTAAACAAAGACAAATGTTCCTACATGATATTTAAACGTGCACTCAACTCTGTAGATTGTGTTTTGAACCTCCCTCTTAAAAAAACTGATTCTATCCGTTTTCTTGGGGTAGAACTAGATTCATGTTTAAAATGGTATGATCACGTTAATTATGTTGTAAAAAGACTTGGAAGTGCATGTTATACTCTCAAATCAATGGCTAAAGTAGGCGATAAGCTAACATTAAGAACTATTTATTACTCCAATGTCGAAAGTATCATCCGATATGGAATTGAAGTTTGGGGCAATAGTTCATATGTGAATAAAGTTTTGTTAATGCAGAAGAAATGTTTAAGGTTTATTGAGGGTTACTTCCCTGAAACATAGACACCTATTTATAAAAAACAACATTTACACTGTTACTGCATTATACCTGTATCAGGGTTGTCTTCATGTATATAAAAATCAAAACCTCTACGAATTAACGAAATATTGTGAAAGATATCCCTTACGTCGTAACTTAGACCTCTTACTGCCTCAGTCAAATTTTGCTCATTTTAAGAAAAGCTTCAACTTTATAGCCATAATAATTTATAATCATCTCGAAATTGACATAAAGAACTCTAGCAGCATAAGGGAATTTAGTGGAAAGTTAAAATCATACCTAATACGTAGACCTTTCTATAACTTGGACGAATACTTTGGTAAGATATTTGATTCATACTTGTACTCAATTTAATTTTTGTTACCAATAATCATCAACTATTGTAATTTCCTTCTTATTATATCTTATTATTTCTCTTCTTTGACATGTTTATACCGATTTAATGCAGTTGTAATGTATATTTAAACGGACTTTATTATAGTATTATTTACCTGACATTCACAATTATCTTAAATGTAATCCTATTTCGTATATTTTTCTAGGTTACCTATTATTCTGTTGTGTTTTACTGTCGAATTGTCAATTCTATTATTGTTGTTATTTGTTGTTTATTTTGTTTATTATGTATTACTGCATGGACGTGTCCTTTAACGCAATGAATACTGAATATATTTTGTATGAAGTAGTTGCTGTCGGAATCCGCCGAGCAGAATTCAGCGACGGAATTCAGTGTCATGTGTCGCCTTATGGTGTGTGTTAGGTACATATACCGTATGCGACACTTACTGCGATAAACATTTGTGTGAATTCTCACTAATCACTAATCGATGTGTAAACAGGCCCTTAGACACGGTTGTAAATTTTGCAATAGTTACGAATTCGTAAGTTACGGTAACTTGCAATTTCCTCTTATCTTGGTCCCATGTCACTAGTGTTATAATATACTAGCTGCCCGCGCGGATTTGCCCTCGTGTAACAAAGAACGCAGGCAAACCCGCGGCACAAAATAACATCCAGAGTCCATTCTACTCGAAGGTGAAAGAATTTTTGGAATCGGATAAGCGATTCCGGAGATTGAATATGTTTTGAAACAATCTTACACCAATCGACCTAGTCCAAAACTAAGCAAAGCTTGTACTCTGGGTACTAGACGACGATATACATACGTATATAGATAAATAAATACTTAAATACATAGAAAACACCGATGACTCATTAACAAATATTCGTGCTCATCACACAAATAAATGCCCTTACCGGGATTCGAACCCGGGATCTCCGGCTTCGTAGGCAGGGTCACTACCCACTAGGCTACAGAGGTCGCAAACCGATTACGATTAAGTTCATATAAACTTACAAAGCTACAATCTCAGATTTTTCCTCATTATAATATTAGTACCTATAGATTACGTACCCTCAATATTTAGCTTACTATGTGATTCAAATAACATTAGGATTGAATTGGCGGACAAGGTAATTATTATTTAAAATCTATGAAACATATTTTGCTCATTCTATGATATTATTTTTTAAACAGTAGCAATGTTTTATTTTCACCCAGTTAATCAGTTATATTTTTATTAAAACAGCGATGTTGAAGCGGTATATTTTGTTCGTGTTTGCTATTTCGTTTAAACAAATGAATCAATACGTAAGAAAAGGTCGAACGTACAGATAACAAAAATAACTAGCAAGCAGCAACATTAAAGCGCAAATTACACATGCAAGAAATTTCATGCAAGTTTAACTACATTGCGGGGTTTGATAGATAAAACACAGTATCTCGATAACCCGCAATGTAATGAAACTTGCATGCAATATCTTACATGTGTAAATTGCGCTTTAGAGTGAAATTGGCTCGCAATGCAAGTTAAGCTGTGATTCGTCTCATCTCCGTCTCACACTCACCAAGCTACCAGTTGCAATTTTACAAGTCTAAAGAAGCAATACAGGTCAAATAGCCATTTCTCATTGGTCTAGTGCAGTGGTTCTTAACCTGTGTTCCGCGGCCCACTGGTGGTCCCTGGAAGCACCCGAAGAGGTTTACGAAGTCATCGATCAAACATATTAAATAAGTGCCAACGAGTCGATATAACGACCCCTAAACAGTAAGTGGTCCATGGAAAAACCAAAAGACAAATCAAATAGTTACATCACTAAAAGGTTAAGAACCACTGGTCTAGTTCCACTGTGTTGCCAGTTTAGAGCGGCACCCTGCGACTTTTCTCAGCGATACAAACGCGCGACACTATGACAATAGATCACCTGTCAAAATCACCTGTATCGATACTGTATCTCGGTTAGTGGCCCTGAAAAAAATCCCCATGTGTCAAACACACATGGGGATATTAAGAGCTGTTGCTCTTAAGCGCAAATTTCACATGCAAGAAATCGCATGCAAGTTTAACTACATTGCGGGGTTTGATAGATAAAACGCAGTATAACTACCTCGGTAACCCGCAATATAATGAAACTTGCATGCAATATTGCATTTGTACATTGCGCTTTAAACTCGTAAAATTGTACCTAACTTGAAGCTTCGTGAGATCCACTGGCGTTTTGACAGTAAATATAATGTTGTTTGAATCGCATTACAATGTTCCGTAGATAATCCGAGTTTGCGAAACCTCACATTACCTAACCACTTTTAATTATACGCGATGCAAATGTGGCTCACGCAAGCGCGCTTCCTGCCATCCTATTGTTGCTCTCGACGAATTACTTCAAATATTGCTATTATCAAATGGACGCCATTTTTATTTTAGTTCGGACATCAGTTTAATGACGTTTATTATTGACGTTTTTTGGAGCCGTTTCTATTTAAATTGCGAGTGACCTCATTCACTGAAAGGGGTGGAGTAAAATGATTATAGGTAGACTTGTAAAATGTTTGAAAGCAAGGTTATCTGTTTGTGCGAGTCTAAATAATTACAACAGAATAAAACCATTGAGTTATATAATATAGAGCAGACAACCCCTAGGATAAATATGTGTATGGTTAACTAATTTTATGGGATTATATTTGCATAGTCGGCCGTCGCTAAATAATACTGAATTCCAAGGTTCCTCACGAGAGACGTCAAGAAAAATGTTCTAGGTCCCGGTCTATACGTAGTAAGTCAATGAATAAAACCATTTAGGATTTTAGTCAACATCTCATTCATGTATTTGTGGTGTACGTAAGCTAAGCCCTTTAAAATATCACGTATGAAGTCAACAGGCACGGAAATTACTTAATGGTCAATGAGTTTTGATAGCAGTAAGACAGCGTAAAATTAAATTTCTGTATGCATTTCCCGTTTGTTTTACTCTTTCACCAACACAACTGATCGAAACGAGATACAAATCTGATATACAAGATATAAAACGATGTTATCTAACAACAATGAGAGGTCTATCTGACTCGACGCATTGACTTGATATTCGTGTGACATTTGTCACCTTCATCAAGATCAAGTGTAACTAACTGCCAATGGCCACGACTTCCAGCAGAGCGTCATACGGGAGAGCGAGAGGCTCTCCGTTCTCTCTCGTTCCAGGACGGCTAGCACGCTATGGCGCGCGAGCTCTCTCGATTTTTCTCGCACTCTCCGTCTCTCTTATTAGAACACTTAGAAGAAGAGGTATAGTGCGATAAAAATCGAGAGTATGTCGCGACCGTCGTGTGCTAGACGTGCAGGTATGGTTAACCGCTGCCGCTACCGCTACCGCCACCGCCTGAAGTCCTGGCGTGGCGAACACAAGGCCTAACGTGTCAGAATGCGTGCAACAAATATCATACTGATATCATATCACCGTCGAGCGAGATACTTCTGCAGCGAGGATGCATGTCAGCAAGTAGGCCGTGATAATGCAATCGACGGATGCACACAGCGGAAGCATGCTCTTCGCACGTACTTACCTTCGGCCTGTGAGGATGGTTCTTTACGACTAGGAATACAACAATGACTGATTCTTTAGAAGGAATTGAATATTTTTCTTATAACACATCAGTGGCAATGGCAAGCAACGGCCTGCTAGTCTGCTAGATGGTAAATGATCACCGTAGCGTGTGGTCGTTTGCTACTCCAGGAGTGGCACATGCGTTGCCGACCCTGAATGCCAAATTCCATGGGGTTTCAAAATAACTACAAGATTCACAATATCCGAACATCATTCTGCAGCGTATGTGTTTATAAAGCTTTTTATACTCGTCTATGAACTCGTCTCTAGTATAAATTGTTTTTTTGTGTCATAATAACAATGAGTAACCAGAGGTCCCAGGGCGAAGTGGTCGCAAAGATATCTGAATACTAAATAATAGCTTTCTGAATACTGTCTACCAGAGAAGCTGAGTTCATGCTAACGCTGTTCTAGGATTTAAAGGTTTTGCAAGGTATTTAGGTTGAAAACTTAAGTAAGGCCTCACTTGTCTAGTGACCCGATCGAATAGTTCAGTTTCAAACAGTCCACAATTACAAGCAAGAGAAGCCCTACTGAAGTTTTTATAGCAACCTATAATGGATCTTAGTTCTATCTTAGGTGCCAAATCGAACTGCGTATGCTCAGAGTAGTTGTTACAAGCTTTTATTTACTTTCACCTGTCCCGTTTTCTGTCTGTCAGTCTGTAATCAAATCTTGCAAGTTAAATTTGATCCACTTCTCGGTTTCCGATTGAGTTGAAATTTTGCACGAATATGCAAATCACGTGACAATGCAATATTATGATGACGTGGAGCTGATCTGATGATGGAGCTGGAAGGTGGCCATAGGAACTCCGTAATAAAACCACATAACACCATCGAGTTTGGGCTTGTTAGAGAGAGAGAGTGTTGATGACGGTATACAGAAAAGTACAGTCGGCAATAAAAGCTGGTACTAAAAATTATTTTTTTGACAGAAACTTATTTTATTAGGATGCGATTTTTTTTAACCATGAGTAAGTGTCATTCGGAAAAGTTGAACTATTTTTAAAGGGTTAGCTTTATGTTATCTGTCACTTTGAACAGATGGCATTTTCCCACTGGTCGACAAATACAAAATACATATATGGATATTACAGAAATACTATTTGTACAGAGATATCTCGTATTTACTGATCCAGTCACAAGCTTTTATTGCTCATATCTAATATGTCCATGCAACACTATTTTCGACCGTTAGATAACATCCTGGAAAAAAAAAAATTGACCGTTCAGCGATTTTTTATTACATATAACATGATGTCTTAAAAAATTACAGAGTAACTCATGCCAAAACTTTAGATATTATGAAATTTATGAACCTAAACACTACTACAAGCTTTTATTTAACTTTTACTGTCCGTATGTATTACATACGTAAGTTTGTCCCTCAAAGTTTGCAAGTAATTTTTTCAGCCACAATCCCACAAGGTATTAGATTGAACTGAAATTTGGTGTGCTTATGTAAATTCCAAAACTACACAAGATACATACATACATACATACAGATGATCACGCTTATTTCCTGGTCCAATCTGACACTGTTGACTGGTATCATAACTGGTCACAATACTCTAAATAGACATTTGAAGGTAATAGGTATTAGTAACGATGGCTCCTGCCCACACTGTGGGGAGGAAGAAACAAGTAAGCATGTACTAGCGGAATGTATTATGTACGCAGCACTGCGGTTTAATACATTCGGTAAAGATGTGTTAGAGGAGAGGGAACTGAGGGATGTCAGCCTTAAAGATGTCCTTCTGTTCTGCAGGAAAACGAGAAGAATGGAAGAGGATGCGTTTGATATGGGAACGTCGCCGGGACAGTAACCTGAGGCTTTATACTTAGGGAATGGGGCTGAATGAACGCGACAAGCGATCGACCGCCCGCCTGTTACCGGCCGGGCGTCCCTTCAGAACATCACATCATCACATCACATTTCCTGGTGGGGTAGGCAGAGATCACGGATTTCCACTAGCTACGATCTTGACAAACCTATCTTGCTTCATTCACTTTCATTACATTCTTCATACATGCTCGTCGGTTTAGGGTACTCTTGACCTGACCTTTCTTCAGGATTTCTCCGATTTGGTCGGAAGAAGCTCGACGAGGTCGTCCCCTTCCAACTGTACCATCAACTTCTCCCTCATGCGCACTCTCTTTGTTAATCTTCTGTCTTTCTCCATGCCCAAACCATCTTAGCATGCCCTTCTCAATCGTCATCTTCAGAAAAGAATCCCGTCGTATTCTAGCTCAGCAGTTGCCTCTTAATGAATGTGCAAAAAAGTACAGTTCGCAACAAAAGCTTGTACCAAAAGTTATCTTTTGATAGATTAGAAACTTATAGAAACTTATAGACGAATAAGTTAAGTAAATTATTATTAAAGTAATTTGCGCATAACGTGTCTATATACAGTAATATTCATACCGAGTTTACGGTCTATTACGAGTTCTAACGGATATTCACCAAGTAAACACTTATTATACACCGTTAGTGTTAAAACGTACAATTGATCCCACTTCATAATTGAACGCTAACTGTCGATCCTAGACGTAAGTAGAAAAAAGTGAAGGGACCAAGTTATGCTTGTTTGATAATCCTACTATAATTAATTATGGTAACAAAAGTTTATATTTATTTATTTTAAAATTAGGACGATAATTGCCGTTTTCAATAGGTACTCGTAATATAGTTTCAGCAATTACTTTCCTCATAAGCTGCGCGCTCACGCACGCCAAGCAACAACTTTGCATAACAAATAACTATTATAGGTACTATACCTACATCAGAATAACATAGAGGCTCCATTATCTACGAGTACGAAGTGAACGAAGTTGCCAACAAAATCAAGTAAAACATTAGGTACTATAGAATTGAGAACCTCGTAATTTTTGCAATTAAATGACGTATTTATTATAATAATAAAATAACAAAAATAAAATAACAAACACGCAATTTTATAACACACATGCAAAAACATTTCCTAATATGCGCAAAAGCTACACATACCTATACATCTCCGTGTATCCACAATCCACATAACACCACACAATAAATTTAAGTCACTGTTTATAAACACGTATAAAGGTAAATCCCGTTATTTATAAATACGAGGATCTAAGGGTGTGCACGTGCGAGTAGCGCGGCGCGGCGCGACGTATGGAGTGACAGCAGATGCGGCGCGCGCGCCGGTAAAATGACGCCTGCCTGTGATTTCACCCCTGACTAACTGATCTATATTTAAATAAAGATTAGGAGTATTGTTGTTTTGCTATTCTAATTGTGTTTTCCTAATATCTCACTTGTTTTTGGTTAAACCGCGAAAAATATTTTGGCGATCATAACGGAGTTGTTTGTTTAAAGTGGTCATTTTTGAGAAGGCGCTCATTAGGCTATTGTTATCTGACAGATATTATTAATTGTGTTTTCCTAATATCTCTTTTTTTTTGTTTGGTTCGTTAAGTAGTTTCTCTTTTGTAGATCGGTAACCATCTATATTTAAATAAAGATTAGGACTATTGCTATTTTGACAACTAAATTATAATCGTGTTTTCCTACTACATATCTCACGTTTTTTGGTAATTTAATCCGCAAAAATGTATTGACAATTGTTAACGAGTTGATCGTTTAAAGTGTTAAGATTGGATAAGGCGCTCGTTAGGATATTTTGAATTGGCGGTATTGTAGTAATGAGTAATAATTATCTGATTTGATATTAGTGTTGGGCCTTCCTGGAAGCGCATTTCCTTCAGGAAGTAGTTAGGTATCTATTAATATATGTGCATAAGAAATGCTTTGGCCGTTGGGACAGATAGGTCCTCGAGTGGCAACCACAAACTAGAAGGCGCAGCGTAAGTACACAAGGTGGACTTATCAGTCCTGCGAACTTTATCTTACCAGGTTATCACCTGGTAAGATAAAGTTCGCAGGAGTCCGCTGGATGAGGGTGGCTCAGGACCTGTCATTGTGGCACTCTTTGCTTATATGATGATGAAGTTTAAGATAATGTTTGAAACATTTATAAATAAATGAAATTAAGACATTCCATTTATTTAAAACTATCTGCCCACGCGGCTCTGCCGGCTTACCAAGAACCCAGGAGGATAAAATACAGTAAAACCTTGATAATTTAAATCTCAAGGGGCCAGCAATTTTGTGTAAATTAAAGAGGTATTTCATCTAACCAGGTCGTACTATTATAGAGATCCTCAATAATAGAGGTCATAATACCTACTGCAAATTTATTTTATGGAGGTGCAAGTTTGCACGACTTTTTATAACAAAAACACTAAGTCCTAAATATCTTATACCTAAATCATATGTTTTTATGATATAGAAAAAACTGTTACGTAAATATTATTTTGTAAATGATTTATTTTAAGTTTAAAGATTAAACAGATCGTGTTTAAAATCTTCATATAATTTTGAAACTGTATTACTTGAAAATTGGTAGGTTCAGGTTGATTTCATGAAAATCGCTATAATAACACAATTTTGGAATACAGTACAGTTATCATATTTGTAGGTAGTTACAACACATTATAACTACCTTTCAAAAGGCAAAAATATCAGTATGATTTAACGGCCTTTCTATTATAGAGGCCTTGGATGCCTCGTGTAAAAATTACAAAGGTCATTTCATTAAAAAAAAGATATTTAACGGCGTTTCAATTATAGAGCATCAAAATGCCTCGTATGCATTGGCATAATCTGTAATTATACAGAGGTCATTTATTTAAAAAAATACAGTGATTTAACAGCGTTTCAATTATAGAGGTCTTCGATCCCTCGTGTGTCAATTACAGAGGTAATAAGAAAAAATTATAGAGGTCCCGAAATTTCAATTGCAGAGGTCTTTTGTTGCCAAGGGACCGGGACCGGCCATTTGGTTGCAATTAAAAAGGTTTCTCAATTATCCAGGTCCCAATTAACCATTTTAGACACAGGCGGCAGGATACAGTGTCTAACCTATGTCTATCCAGAAGGTTCATTCTTTAGGTACAGGTCGATTGCCGAGAGCTGGCGCGGAAAATATATGAAACTGTCATTAATTTCATAGACATTACGCGCCAGCTCTTGTGAATCGACCTGTAGGTACTGGTGTTTTTTTATCGGATGCAATGCAAACTTACATTCAATAAACATTATTACCTCTTTATAATTAGTATAAATAATTATAGATCAATAGCGGCATTTTAAAGCCCCAGTAACGCACTCATTCATGAATTGTTAAGGCGAGTGCTCACGCGACGGATCGTCTAATTATAAAGCGTAATTACTGCCATTCCGTACGGCTCACGTAGCATCGTTGATTGTCTAATTGTCTATGCCATTTGCGAGGAAGCGCTAATAGAGAAATGGCGATAGTTCTGTGTGATGTACAGTCACGCACCCGAATTTAGCTATTGGACTGAATTTTCCGTGGAAGTAAAAAAGTTTTTGCGACATTGGCGATTAAACTGATTATTTGTACGCTGATCAAAATTTTATACGGATACTGAAATTCGCAGAAATACATAAGGAATTCCAGTTGTTTATTATTGATCGTCAATCAATATATTCACGTGAATGATAATTTATTTCAAGATTTAAATTGAATGGCAAAAACAATATCGAGCACGACGAAAAAATTAATAGAAGAGTTACAGAGAATAGAGTATGGTGCGTGGGTGATGTTCTATCTCCATACTTGTATGAACTTCAAACCTTATGCTGGACTGTAGGTTAGCAAGTGGCAGCGATGCCAGATCTACGGATTTTTCCGTAGATCTACGGATTTTAGGCCTCGTTCCCGGATCTACGGAAATTGTTGCTGAATCTACGGAATTTAAGACTAACCAAATTATCATCAAAACGTATTGCGTAAAAAAGCTGAGTGTTGTTTTTGTGCGTATAATGAAACGCAATTCCTTAAAAAAAAAAAAACTATTTTTAAGTTCCGCGTTTCGTTACACTCAGGTGATGCAGATGCAGGCGACGCAGCCACCACACTTGGTCAACTCATTCACTAGTTTGACACTTGACTTAACAGTTAGCTCAAGCTCAAGCTCAAGCTATTACTCTGAAATCCGAAAATCGAATGGTGCCATCTTCTTCGCTCTTTCTAAAATCTACAAATGAGTGAAAGGGATGGCAACATTCGAAGTTCGTTTTCGGCGTTCAGAGTACCGGCTCAACTCAAGAGTCCTTCGGTCCGTCGTAAACTTCTACAGAGTCATGACGGCATTCATATAGCACGTGCAGTCCGCCACGCAGGACCGTCTGGAGCTGGTTACAGACTGTCAAAATTGATTTGACTTTAGAATAAAGAGAAAAGTGTTTGCTCTAGTGCACGTATTCCTATA
The DNA here is from genome assembly GCA_947049275.1 of Epinotia bilunana. Taxonomy (NCBI): domain Eukaryota; kingdom Metazoa; phylum Arthropoda; class Insecta; order Lepidoptera; family Tortricidae; genus Epinotia; species Epinotia bilunana. The sequence goes on along the minus strand of OX346263.1, from coordinate 5,312,270 downwards.
TAATATTAGAAGATTCTGATAGTAATATTATATATAAAAAATGGCTCCGACGTTGTCTAAATTCCTGAAAGCGGGTCTGGCAATGTTGAAATATGCATCTAAATATGAGACTTATAATATAAAATATTAAAACAATATTCTATGATACATATTTTATAATTTACAACTAAATTCATTTGAATGAAATTTGTGGATAAAAAATACTTAGCAAATCATGCAAATTCCATGGTCCAAATTGTGATGTTCATGCAATTAGTTAGTACAACACGTTTGACGGTTGGATCTGCAGGCAGTGCAACATGCCTCCAGACAATAGCAATTTTGGGGCTGACTAATCATTACATGTATAGACCCCATATCATAACATAAACATCATATTTTCGTACGAAGTTTGACGTTTATGAAGCATAGCATTGCCACTTCACCCCGACAAAGTAGAGTAGACGGACTCTACAAACTATAAACAACATTGTAAGGTTCAGAAACTATCAAATAAACCTGTTTAAAAAATCCGTAGATCTACGGATTTTCACAGCGGCAAAATACGGATTTCTACGGATTTTTTAAGCTACACCTACGGATTTTCAAAAATCCAATCTGGCAACACTGGCAAGTGGTTTCTAAATGAATTAGGGTCATTACGCTGGTTACGCGACCACCTTCGGTTGGCGACCACCTGAAGGAGAAGGTTTTTTCTATTGAAGATAACATCAATTCTACAGACCCTATTGAGACAATTAGTTGTACATGCATGTTTTTGTTGCTTTAGAATAGAAATCTACTAAAAAACCGAGGAAATATCCTTTCAGTTCACCAACTCAGCTAAGTGGTCGCCAACCGGCACATAAAATTAGGTGGTCGCTAACCGGCGAAATGACCCTATTCATGTTATTTTTATCACTCGATAAACGCGACCATCACGAAATATGTAATTGTAATAATAGTTTTCGTCCTCTCTCCCTCTCTCATTATGCTCAACTATGTATTCCCTATGTCTTCGAATCTATTCGAAGAATTTCCCAACAGAAAACAGTGTTGCGCTACAGCCGGGATTATGTGTCAAAGGTTAATTAAAGGATTGAACCTGCACACATATGCGAGCTAGACAAATCGGTGTGACCGACATAAGCGGCTTTGCATTCGGCTGGACGTTGCAGAACCAGCCCGTAGCGACGATTATCAGTGTCATTGCTGTTCGTACCAGGGATGTCGCGGATGCGGATATAGGTGTCACACTAAAGAATGTAAATAAACAACGTCCGTTATATGATATCACGTAATCATCAAACACGTTGAGACTAAATTAAAATCGAAGCGAATGAATCAAAAGCGCATCTGTCTCTGTCTGGTCATGCTCACAGTAACGAAATGAAGTTTTTTTACTAAAGGCGAAAATAACTAAAACGCGCGCGGTAAGAGCCGCTTGTGGGTATCCGCATTTTTGCGGATGCGGATGCTGATGTTGAAACGAACGCGGCGGGGTCAGTCTCTTGACCAAACAACTTTTAGCCAAATGTATCATTTGACAAATGTTTCATTTGACCTATTAATGCATTTTTCGTCAAAACAGTGGTATTTTCGGGTATTCTTGGAATATCATCAAATAGAAGTCATTAAGTTAGGTTAGGTTTGTTTTATAATAATCCTATAAAGCTTTCTATCTAAGAAAAAAATGCATTCGGTCAAATGAAACTTTTGTCAAATTAAACATTCCGCCAAAAAAAGTTGTTTGGTCTAACAAGGGAGAACCGGTTTCTCAGAAGGAAGATAACCCCCTTATTCATAAAACTTAAAATGCCTCCGTTAAATAAAATGTGCTTTGTCCCTTTCCGACGAACACAAATGTCAACGTGACAGATAAAGAAAAACGAATTTTAACGCCATTTTAGTTAAAATAGGCTTGTAGAACATTTATGAATACGGCCGTTAGATTAGACGTAAGTTTCTTATCGTTCTGCACGGCTATCACGCGACGGCGCGCGAGCTCCGTCCCGTATCCGTCTCTCTCTTATTAGAACACTTAGAACAAGAGGTATAGTGCGAGAAAAATCGAGAGTATGTCGCGGCCGTCCCATGATGACGTGCTGGACGGAATATCCGGAACAAGGCAAACCTGGAGCACACTTGACTTGGTTGATGATAATTTGAGGGATGCTCCAGAACAACTCTAAAAATCCGGAAAGCATAATAATTCCTCCGTAGTTCCAACTTTCTGGAAGCCGTATTTTATTGGGGAAAATTTCGACGTAGATGGCTTAAAATTATATACTTATGTTATGATATGAACCGGTTAGTATGTCTAGAAAACGTGATTTAACAAATCAAATCGGTAAGAATTACGTTTTCGGTTGGATCCGAACAAGTGACTCAGAGAAATAAATAAATTCAGTATTAAGTATGTATGTAGAGTAGCTGAATGTACCCAAGGATCAAAATGTAGTTTTTTCATAACACAATTGTGGCAATCAAACAAACGGTCTCTTTGTCTGATGTCTCGGTGGCTCTATTTTTTCAGACCTAACTTGCACCCGTAAGCTTATGGCTGAGATTATTTAATGTGGCTGGCTTATTATAAAACTGACATTGGAATTGGAATCTTCTACGTAGGACGGTAGAGTTGCTTTTTGAATAGGCTACTTTGATGCAATTCGGCCAGCTCAAATAATCTCATGTACATTGAACGACAGCACTGTACCGCCAGTTCGCCTTTACATCACGTGTACTCATGGCATTATGAACCTTTAAAACCAAGCGCCTCTTGTGGTTATCCGATCTTGCCTCACTTATTATAAAATAGTCTAAACTGATGTACAGTTAGCACAATCTACGATCTGTGGTTTATCTGAGCATCGCTATTGTTGTCATCCGTTGAACGTCCATTTGTTTGCACGACCGTACCGTACCGTTACGTTCAAAGAGGATTACATTTAGTTTTTTAAAAGTAATATTTGTGTATAATAGAGAGGATATTAGATATGCTTGACTGCGTGGTTATTGCTCCAGTATTTTTAATGAACGCAAGATTCATTACTTATCTGACTAAAGAAGATAAAACTCCCGCTATTATCAACAGCACGGCTATCACAGGAAGGCCCGCGAACTGTGTCGCGGCGACATATACTATCCGTCTCTTTCTAAGCGTTGTAACTAGAAAGAGACGACTAGCCCATCGCTCTCGCATCCTAGCTCGCGGGCCGTCGTATGATAGCTGTGCAGGTTATCTTTCAACTTTTCAGGACCGCTACTTATTGGAAATATTTCGAAACCATATTTTTTGAGACATGGCTTTATTGTAAACCGTAATTTAATCTAAAAGTTCGTGTTTATGCTGTGCGTAGGCGACATAAAGTCGCTTTTTAGGCTCTAGAGCCTAAAGTAAAATCTTCGTCGAAGACCAAGGCAATCGCGGTCCAACAGCCACACGCGCAACTTTAACTTCACAGAATAAATTCATTTTTATTTTTTTATGTTTCGTTAGTATTCTAGAGGTAAGACTAAGGCATGGATACCAACAGCCAAAGTACATAAGTAATAAAACTTCATGAAATAAACTTAGTTTTAAATTTTCATCATTTCCTCGCAATCGAAGTGAAAAGTAGAGTGTACAAACGACAACACTGTTAACTGACCATCCTGTGTTTATATAGAACCTTATTACAATTCGCCCATAAAACCCATTTTACACTCGATTTCGAAACGTCTCGCGTAAAAAGGTGCGTTTTATGCACTCGTTGTACAATCTACTATTCTCGGTTCCACTCTGCCAGAATAGTCATCGTGATTTTTGAACCAGGCAACCTTGCTCCGTTGTTTTGAATACACCTACGTAAGTATACACAATTTACACAAATTGAATATAGGTCTAAATAAATTCTTTTAAAATTGGAGTTACACATGCGCATGACATTTCGACCAGCATCAATTTATTGATTTAGTCGTATGGCATTATTCCCGAGTCAGGAGTCTAAATGATTACAAACTAATATCTAAATTCTTCACCATCAGAATCAATTACGTTTTCTTTACACCAAGGTTTTTATAGAGCTTATGGTTATATACCGGGAATAAATCGTATCTAATCCATTACAGATATTACGACGAAGTAACACGTAATGTTAACAAAGTTACGCAGTAACAAACACGTTATTAAACTAATAATAAAGTTACGTGTCTGTCGGCGTCCGTAAGAAATAATTTTCCTTATGAAGGAGCGTTATTAGGCTACACACACAATAAGGAAATGGTGACGCTAGTGAAGCGGAGCGGGCAGCGGAGTAGGCTGCGAAATCCGCGAAAAATTGGTATAAATACAGGGTGACTTAGGGGTCCTGATCAGGAGATATGACGACCGCTTTAGCCTAGTTGGTAGACTTGGCAGTGACTATATATGCCTACGAAGAAAAAGTTCCTGGGCTCGAATCCCGGTTTTCTGTGTCATGGATGTTTTCTATGCATTTAAGTACTTATTTATATATGTAAGTACAAAGTAGTGCAAGCCTTGTTTAGTTTAGGTCGATTTGTGCAAATATTATTTTTATTATATTTTACTAGCTGTTGCCCGCGACTTCGTCCGCGTAGAACTTGTTAACTTAACAAAGTTCTACCATCTTAAGGGATGATTTCCGAGATAAAAACTATCCTATATCCTCAAATCAGGGTCTCAAATTATCTGTACGGAAAATTTCATCTAAATACGTTCAGGGATTAAGCGTAACAGGTAACAGTGCGATGACTCCGTTTTTACACATATAAATATCTTAAAAATCATCAACAGACGTTTCAGCTTAAATTGTATAATGTGTATGTTAAATGATAATGTATTAAAGATAATGTATTACTTTTTTTTGTATTTTAATAAGTTATCTTTCTACAAAGTTTCAAGTCTCTAGCTCAAAAAATAAAGTTCCCTTTATACAAACCTTGCACCCCTTTTTAACCCCCTTAGGGGTGAAAATAGCTGAAACGCAGAAATTACTTTTTTGTATTCTAATAAGGTATCTTTCTACAAAGTTTCAAGTCTCTATTTCAAAAAATTATGTTTCCCCCAAACAAACATTGCACCCCTATTTAACCCCTTTAGAGGTGGAATTTTCTAAAACGCTGAAAGTACTTTTGTGTGTTTCAATAAGTAATCTTTCTACAAAGTTTCAAGTCTCTATATAAGAAAATAAAGTTTTCCCCATACAAACCTTGCACTTCTTTTTAACCCCCTTAGGGGTGGAATTTTCTAAAACACTGAAAGTACTTTATTTGTATTCTAATAAGTAATCTGTACAAAGTTTCAAGTCTTTAGCTAAACATCCAGTGTTCCCCCTACAAAACCTTCAACCCTTTTTAACCCCCGTAGGGATAGAATTTTCTTAAACGCTGAAGTGACTTTTTGTGTTTTAATAAGTTGTCTTTCTATAAAGTTTCAAGTCTCTAGCTCAAAAAATAAAGTTCCCTCTATAGAAACCTTGCACCCCTTTTTAACCCCTTTAGGGGTGAAAATTACTGAAACGCAGAAATTACTTTTTTTGTATTCTAATAAGTAATTTTTGTAGAAAGTTTCAAGTCTCTAGTTCCTAAAATAATGTTTACCCCATACAAACATTGCACTCCTATTTAACCCCCTTAGGAGTGGAACTTTCTGAAACGCTAAATGTTCAAGACAGTCATTATTTAGTAAATCTCGTAGTCTTATTCCCATCTACTATTATAAAACATATGTAGTGGGTGAATGTGAATGGAAACATTTCGATCCGCCCACATGAGAAAAAAGCGTATTGAGCAAGCAGGCGCTCGATATTATGCATCTCGTTTTAATCACAAAACATATGTGGTGGGTAGATGTGAATAGGATTATTTCAATCCACCTACATTTGAAAAGAGCACTGAGCGAGCAGGCGCTTGATATCTTGCGTCTCGTTCTAATCATAAAACATGTGTGGTGGGTAGATGTGAATGGGAGTATTTCGATCCACCTACAATACGAAAAAATAGGTAGTAAGCGCGGCGCGCGATATTTTCATCTCGTATTAATCGATACGTAAATATGACTGCAGCGCGCGCTTCAGTAGTTCCTGAAAATTGATGTACACGCATGTATTGTAAAGGTGAGAACGAAATTTGGATTGACAAATTCATACTCATATTTGTTCGATTAAGCTACCTTGGTTAGCATATTTCTTGTGCTAACGTATTAAGGGGAGACTGTTCAAGGCAGCCGTCTGTAAGACAAATACATAGCTTTGACTCTTTATTTTACCATCTCAACAGCTCTCTTTGGTTCATAGGTTTCGGACTTATGTCAAGGTACTTTCCCCTACAGTTAACATCTTATATGAGCGGATTGGTTTAGTTTACTAACCATCCAAATATACCCGGACTTGACAATAACGTGTAGGTAAAAGCCTCCGTTAAGAGCTTTAAGCTCCAAACATAAATAGGTAAACGAAGTTGCACCATTTATAGAGGTCACACCTTTGGTAGGTGTGCCTTATGATCCGAATATTCCTCATTGATTGTGACTTTGGCCTGGCCGCCTGAAAAGCCGGTGGCTGCGAAGCCTTCAGAGTGCGCTTTGCAAAGCTTCCAGTCACATAACCAAAGCTGGGTTCATTTAGTTTTCATACAAGGTTGTTTCCATATTTTTCTAAATTTATTTAATTAACTTAATTTACATTCGACAGTAGAATCACAAAACAACCTTTGCCTCCTCATTCCTCATTAATTCTGCTTAAAACGGCAATGCGCCGAACGTAGTTAAGGATTTGCACAAGCGGCACTATGCCACAGTAGGTAAAGCTCTTTAAGCTAATTAGAAGCATGTATTATAGTCATTTCCTTTGCATAGCTCATATTATGGTAGTTTTCGCTTGCACTATGCTCATTATTCATAAATATTAGACAAGCCTTAAGCTTAATATAGTAAACTTTACTACATCATTAATCTACAGTAAGATATTAATCTGATGAAATAACTGAGAATAGTGCTTACGACCTCTGTTAGATATAACAAAGGAATCAAAAGTATTAATTTATATAAAACTACAAAAGTTTAGTGTTTAGATAGGTATTTCACCTAAACTATTTGAAATGTATTCATTTAGCCTATTAACAATTATGCACCGAGTAATTCTGTACAAGATTAACATAACTTAAGACCTAGATTTACCTAGATTAAGACGGTACTGGAATGCAAACGCTAAAACCTAAGATGAATTTGTGTAAGGAAATGATTGTTTTAATTGAAATAAAGATGTTTCACTTTATGGTAATGCTGGAAGGTTTATATATAAGGTGGAGTACAAGCAAAATGTTCTCTCATAACAAGCTCAACTATCACTAGAGCAACATATACCCATCTCGCTCCAACCAACCAGCCGTGCCATCAAGCTTTCTCAAGAGTATCGGAGTTTTATTTCCGCCTGTGGATCCCACTTGTGTGTGAGCGCGACGACAACAGAGCTCCCGTCACGCTCGCACCGTGCCTCCGCTGCTGCAGTAAACAGTCGACGGCCACACATGCCAATTTGTGGGCGCGTCGACCCACTTCCGCGGTTCGGACCGGCGACCTCACTAGGTCAGCCCCCTTAGTCCGAGGCTATCGAAGCCAGGCACCAGACGTCGCAACCCTCTTCCCGTGATGTAACTACGGGGCACCGCGCCGTTCAATGGTCCTTCAGAAGCCGGATCCCTGACGAAGCAAGCAGTTCAAGCAGAAGATTTGGCTTTAAAGAAGATTCTTCTAACAATCAAGCATTAGATTGGCCCTTTTAAAGAAGACATCCTCTAACAATCTTCAAGCATCGTACGAGAAGCTGCCATTTGAAGCAAGCAGTTCAGCGCGAACAGATTGCCCTTAAAGAAGACTCCTTTCGAACAATCTGCGCCGTACGAAGAAGCTGCCAGGAGATAAGAACAAAGAACTCTCAAGCAAGAAAAGCCCTCAAAAGGGTTAATGAAACAAGAAAGCTCAAGCACGAAGAGCCCTCAATAGGGATAACGAAGCCTCAAGACCGAAAAGCCCTCAATAGGGATAACGAAGCCTCAAGACCGAAAAGCCCTCAATAGGGATAACGAAGCCTCAAGACCGAAAAGCCCTCAATAGGGATAACGAAGCCTCAAGAACGAAAAGCCCTCAAAAGGGATAAAGAAGCAAGAAAAGGCGTACCAGCGAGGAAGACACACCAGCGTGGAAGACTTCGAAAACGAAGCGTCAAGTCGTCGTGGTCATCGAGCATCAGCAAATCCTATCAGAACCGGGTATAAGTCAATCCCCGTTGTTTTTGGTAGGTGGCGTGGCTCTGGCCTAACGGTGTCAACCAGAGCTCATAAACACGTCTTAGTGCGGTATACCGAGTGGTTACCGCAGCGCTCTTTTCAGAGCGTCTTTATAACTCGGCCGTTTGCTGGTATTGATACTTTGCGGTGTTTGGCCACAGGTTGGCAAGCTGAAGGGCGTGGCGTTCCACCACGTCCCGAGCACCTATATCGCACAGTAGTCCTCTGCCAGACGGTACCTATCACCTCCTTCCTCCCTACGTTCCCATTCTCAATCGGCATCAATACGGTAGTACGCCGAGCGAGCAGATAGGGCCTGTTAGTGCTAGGCAGGTAGGGACTGTTAGTGCTAGGGGGGTAAGATTAGGATGACAGGTAAGGGGGAGGGTCGAGTAACGAGGTCGAGGAGTAGACTGGATCAGCTGGAGTCAGTCAGCGGTGAGAGTTCCAAAGGTAATAGTGGTGCGTCTTCTTATGACACCACGACGTCTACCCATACGTGGAGCCATGGAACCGACACTGCGGATCTGACAACCATTACGGTATCGCCGCAGGCAGGATCTAGCAGGTTAGGCGATATTCCGGTCAGCATGAGTGAACCAATTTTAGGCGAGCAGGAGAACCCCGTTTTAGCCAATAACGGTGACATTTTAGACGCCAACAGTATAGGCGCGAACGTTAAAGACGCCAACCCTTTGGGCGCAATAAATTTAGACGCCAACATTAGGCAACTAGGCGCGAATATAGGCAACGTAGTACACGCGGGCGCTGTCGATCATGTTGTAAATCCGCGTAGTGGTTCGAGAACCGGTTCAGTAGTAGGTGAGCGGGCACAAACGCCGCCTAGGGTCACTGACGCCACTGATTATGACGCCGTAAGAGCTGAAGACAATAGGTTAGTTAGACTACGTGCGGAGTCGGAACTCCGCGCGTCGCAGCTGGAGCAAGCTAGGGCCGCCGCCGCTTACGCCGCTTCTAGGTACGAATTGTTGTTAGCTGAAAGCCAACATTCGGTTATAAGAGCGCCGCCGCCCAACGTATTTAGTTTGCCCAACGAAGCCACGCATGGTAGAAACGTAGCTAACGCCTCTCCCATTCTGGGACAGCCAGGTAGCAGTAGGCCACCACAGCATAGACCCCAAGAAACCGAGGGTTTAGATAGGAACCACAGCCCAAACAATGCGGCTGGGGAAATTAGCGCTCTACGCGACGCTATAGTGCAAGCCATCAGTATGAATAGGACTGACAACCACGTTTCACCCATGCCACAGCAAATCACCTCGGGCAAATATATAGGTGACTTGCCCTTTTTTGACGGCAATCCCTCGGATTGGATTGCATTTAAACGTGTTTATTTAGATACGGAGAGTTCGTTCTCCAACATAGCTAATATGGGACGCCTTCGGAAGGCAGTCAAAGGGCAGGCACGTGAGTCAGTAAGGTCTATGTTACACACATGCAGTAATCCTTATGAAGTAATTGCCGCTTTAGATAGAGCTTTCGGAAAGCCAGACGTAATTATTATGTCTGAAATTCAGAATGTCAAACGGATGCCGCGAATGAGCGATGATAGTCGGAACATTTCTGAATTCAGCAATCGTGTGTGTAATGTAGTAGCCTCTATTAAAGCCCTGAATAAACCACAGTACCTATACGCTCCTGAGTTAGTTAGCCGTATAGTAGAGAAGATGAATAATATAATTAGATTTGAGTGGTATAGGTACAAGGGCAACGCTGATGATGTGCCGGAACTCTTATCATTATCAAGATTTTTGCAGGACTTGAGTGAGAACTTTAACTGTATGTTCGCATATGAACAATCCAAGGTCAAGTCGGGTGTGCGCTCACGTAGAGTGAATAACATTAATTCGCGGCATAGGTATAGGGAGAGCTCGGTGTCGTTCGATGATGAGGGAGGTAGTGATTTCTACGATGACAATTCCGTATCAAGTCACGACTCTCGCGCGTCTGCGGCACATAGGCAGGATAGGAAAACTCTACCTATATCACAAGATTCTGATAGCGAAGCCGAGTCCGAGCAACATTATGTTGCGGCGGCAAACAAGCGCACAACGCGAGGCGGTTTCAAGTCTAGGCGTAATAATGATAGGAAGTTTAAACCACAAGAAAATAGGAATAACGTCTCTGCTAATAACAGTCAGAAAAGTAAGTGTGTAATTTGCACAGGCAATCATCCTGTAGCAAGTTGTGCTGACTTTATTAAGCTGAGCGTTAACAATAGATGGGACGCTTTAAAACGCTATAAGCTCTGTTTCCGGTGTTTAGGTGACTTGCATACATCCTCATACAATAAATGCAAATATAACCCATGTGGGAAGGGAGAATGCGAGGCATCGCACCATGCTTTATTGCATGGCAAGAAAAGGAGCTTAGAGCGTAAAGAAAAGACCGTAGCGACTAAAGAGCAGGTTAGTTCGGTTAACCACGCGAACCAGTCACAAGCGTATGTAAAAATAATTCCGGTAGAGCTAAAGGGTTCAAAAGGTACCATCTCCACATACGCTTTGATGGACGAAGGCGCGACGCTATCGTTAATCCAGAAGGATATAGCTTTGCAAGTCTCGCATCCCGGTAAACGGGAAACCCTCTCCTTCGAAGGAGTAGGTGGTCACGAGGTGATAGACAACGATTCTTCGCGAGTAAAACTTAGAATTAGAGGTATCTCTAGTAGAGAGTTTCATGATTTTACCGCGCATACGATAGATAAGATGAACCTTGCGTCGCAAGCTGTAGATAGGTCGGTCGTTCGTAAATGTGCTCATTTACGGCATTTAGAAGATGAGTTGTGTTACGAGTCAGCACAACCTACTATACTTATAGGTCAAGACTCATGGCATTTGATAGTGAGTAGGCAAGTATGTGAAGCAGGTAGAGCGTTACCCTGCGCATCCCTGACGCACCTCGGTTGGGTGCTTCATGGGGTTAACGATCTTCCTCGTAAATTGCTAGGGGCAGTTAATCACATTAAACCTACTTGCGATAGTCAAGATCCAGCTCTAGCTTTGATACGCGAGCACTTTAGTATAGAGTCATTGGGCATAGAGCCGCGTAAACAAATTAACGATCCAGAAGATAGAGCTATTAAGTTGTTAGAATCTACGTGTAAGCGTATACCTAACGAGGATAGGTTTGAAGCAGGTTTATTGTGGAAAACTGATGATGAGACTCTACCGGATAATAAAGCTCACGCATTGCGACGCTTATACACGTTAGAGAAGAAATTAGATAGAGACCCGGAACTTAAGGCTGAATATAATAGGCAGATGGATGATCTCATAGAACAGGGTTTCGCTGAAAGAGTCGACTCTATCACGGACGCACCGCGCGCCTTTTACCTCCCGCATTTTAATGTTATTCACCCCCAAAAGGGAAAAAGTAGAGTCGTTTTTGATGCTGCTTGTAAAACAAGCGGTAAAGCACTAAATGACGCGATTCTACCTGGACCCGATTTAATTCAATCGCTTTTCGGAGTTTTAATAAGATTTCGTGAGGGCCGTATAGCGGTAATTTCGGACATAAAGCAAATGTTCCTTCAGGTTAAAGTCATAGAAGCGGATCGCGATAGTTTACGATTTTTATGGCGCGGGGAGAGCAGAGACTCGCCTCCACAGACTTATAGAATGACGTCTTTGATTTTTGGTAGTGCGTCGAGTCCTGCTACGGCTATTTATGTTAAGAATAAAAACGCAAACGAATATCGCGATACGTATCCTGAAGTAGCTTTACGCACGGAACGTAACTTCTATGTAGACGATTTTTTGGGCGCATTTGACACGGTAGAGCAGGCGCAGAAAACCATTAGCGACATGGACAAGGTGTTCAAAAGGGCCTCGTTCACGCTATGTGGCTGGGCATCTAATGAACCTAGAGCTATATGCAACGTTAAGGATGTGTCTAAGGACTCTACCACGATATTAGGAAAATCGGACCACGAGCGTACCTTAGGACTTTTGTGGAATCACCACAATGACAGCTTAGGTTTCAACTTGAATCTACGCAATACACCTATAGACATAGTCAAGGGACTTAGGGTACCTACGAAGCGACAGGTCACAAGCGCAGTGTTTAGCGTTTTCGATCCAACTGGCATGGCGACACCAGTAACGATTTTAGGCAAAATGCTAATTCAAGATTTATGGAGAGCGTCTTGCCAGTGGGACGAAGCGATACCCGATCATCTAAACAAAGCATGGCGCGAGTGGTTAGATAGTCTGGGCTTATTACAAGACCTTGCTATACCTAGGCATATACCTAGATCGAAAGGACCAGCTTATCTGCACGCCTTTTGCGATTCGAGCGAGAAAGCTTTTGCAACTGCCATATATATTGTAGTCACCGACTCTGACGGCAATAAAACATCACATCTGGTCAGTAGTAAAGCTAGGGTAACACCTTTAAAGTGTATTTCGATGCCCAGACTTGAATTACAATCAACCATCTTAGCTTGCAGACTGGCAGACGCAGTCCGGCGTGAAACGGACTACGAAATCTGCCAGTCCTACTACTGGACTGATTCTCGAACCGTACTCGCTTGGATAAACTCGGATCCTAGGACATTTAAACCGTTCGTGGCACATCGCTTAGCCGAATTAGAGACTTTTACTAGACCATCCGATTGGCACTGGGTACCGACCAGTGAAAATGTTGCGGACATTGCGACACGCGGTATAAAGTCAGATTTCGATATAAACCACCGGTGGTTTAGAGGCCCTCAGTTTATTTTAGAGTCTCCAGATAAGTGGCCTAAAATTAAAACGATAGTACAGGCTACGTCTAACACCGGTGAGGAACGTAAACCGGTTAATACTGCCACCGCTGGCAATGTTACCAAGGATAGGTTCGCTCACCTGCCAGATCCGCAGCGTTTTTCACGTTTCGTCAGATTGCAGCGCGCTCTCAGTCGTTTGTTGGTGGCTGTTGAAATTTTTATCTCTAGGCAAGTAAAGAATACGTTAGGTAATGACGTGACGCCTAAACACCTGCTGATAGCAGAACATCTGTTATTAAGTAGATGTCAAGAAGAAGACTTTACCGAGGAACTCACTCGCTTGCGTGGTAATGAAGCTGTACCAAAGTCATCAAAGTTGTATCGGCTGGCAGTAAAGCTGTCCACAGACGGGCTGTTAACACTCGATGGCCGATATAAGATCAACGCTGCTAACAATCAGAGGCAACCGATAATATTAGATATTAAAAATCACATAACTCGATTGCTTGTGCATCACTATCATGAGCAATTTAATCATGGAAATCATCATACCGTGATTAATGAGTTACAACAGAAATATCACATTATCGGTTTGCGAAGCTATCTACGTAATATATACGCAAGGTGTCAGTGGTGCAAAATAAGAAAAGGTAAACCCGCTATGCATCAGCAGGGAGATTTACCACAAGAACGCTTTATGCACCACCAACCCGCGTTTACCGCCATAGCTACCGATTTTTTTGGGCCATTAAAGGTCACAATTGGGCGTCGCGTAGAGAAGCGATGGGGCGCTTTGTACACTTGCCTAACTACGCGGGCAGTGCACATAGAGTTAGCCAATTCTCTCTCAGCCAGCTCTATGATTCAAACCCTTAGACGCATGATGGCTAGAAGAGGTACGCCCACCATCATTTATAGTGACAATGGTACCAATTACATTGGAGCTGAACGCGAAATAAAAGAGGCAATGGATAGCGTTGAGTTTAGCGACTTTATCGTAAATAAGCGCATTGTCTGGAAAAAGATACCGCCAGGCGCACCATCCATGGGCGGCGCTTGGGAGGTCATGGTCAAGGGAGTAAAGAGTGCCTTATATGCAACCCTTAAGGACAAGGTTCCATCTGAGGATACGCTCCATACACTTTTATTGGAAGCGGAACACATAGTAAACTCCAGACCATTAACACCCATAAATGCCAACCTTTCAGAGGAGCAACTCACGCCAAATCATTTCCTCATACATAGGTCTAACGGTATGATGCCCTTCGGTAGTTTCAGCGATAAAAAATCTCCTAAAAATAGCTGGCAAGAAGTTCAGCAGCTCGCTGAGAGATTCTGGAAGAAGTGGCTCATAGAATATAAACCAACTTTGTTACCACGCAAGCGGGCCTCCGACTCGCCAAATTTGAAACCCGGCGATATTGTTTTAATAACGGACAACACTTTGCCTAGAGGTATTTGGCCCCGCGGGCGTATAGAGAAAGTTTATCCTGGACCTGATGGCAAGGTACGTGTCACAGAGGTAAGAACATCAGCTGGACTCATCCGTCGCCCGACCTCGAGACTCGTACTGATAGATTCGACTAGTCTTGATTAGTTCTTTTGTACTTGCGTACTGGGGGGAGATTGTTCAAGACAGTCATTATTTAGTAAATCTCGTAGTCTTATTCCCATCTACTATTATAAAACATATGTAGTGGGTGAATGTGAATGGAAACATTTCGATCCGCCCACATGAGAAAAAAGCGTATTGAGCAAGCAGGCGCTCGATATTATGCATCTCGTTTTAATCACAAAACATATGTGGTGGGTAGATGTGAATAGGATTATTTCAATCCACCTACATTTGAAAAGAGCACTGAGCGAGCAGGCGCTTGATATCTTGCGTCTCGTTCTAATCATAAAACATGTGTGGTGGGTAGATGTGAATGGGAGTATTTCGATCCACCTACAATACGAAAAAATAGGTAGTAAGCGCGGCGCGCGATATTTTCATCTCGTATTAATCGATACGTAAATATGACTGCAGCGCGCGCTTCAGTAGTTCCTGAAAATTGATGTACACGCATGTATTGTAAAGGTGAGAACGAAATTTGGATTGACAAATTCATACTCATATTTGTTCGATTAAGCTACCTTGGTTAGCATATTTCTTGTGCTAACGTATTAAGGGGAGACTGTTCAAGGCAGCCGTCTGTAAGACAAATACATAGCTTTGACTCTTTATTTTACCATCTCAACAGCTCTCTTTGGTTCATAGGTTTCGGACTTATGTCAAGGTACTTTCCCCTACAGTTAACATCTTATATGAGCGGATTGGTTTAGTTTACTAACCATCCAAATATACCCGGACTTGACAATAACGTGTAGGTAAAAGCCTCCGTTAAGAGCTTTAAGCTCCAAACATAAATAGGTAAACGAAGTTGCACCATTTATAGAGGTCACACCTTTGGTAGGTGTGCCTTATGATCCGAATATTCCTCATTGATTGTGACTTTGGCCTGGCCGCCTGAAAAGCCGGTGGCTGCGAAGCCTTCAGAGTGCGCTTTGCAAAGCTTCCAGTCACATAACCAAAGCTGGGTTCATTTAGTTTTCATACAAGGTTGTTTCCATATTTTTCTAAATTTATTTAATTAACTTAATTTACATTCGACAGTAGAATCACAAAACAACCTTTGCCTCCTCATTCCTCATTAATTCTGCTTAAAACGGCAATGCGCCGAACGTAGTTAAGGATTTGCACAAGCGGCACTATGCCACAGTAGGTAAAGCTCTTTAAGCTAATTAGAAGCATGTATTATAGTCATTTCCTTTGCATAGCTCATATTATGGTAGTTTTCGCTTGCACTATGCTCATTATTCATAAATATTAGACAAGCCTTAAGCTTAATATAGTAAACTTTACTACATCATTAATCTACAGTAAGATATTAATCTGATGAAATAACTGAGAATAGTGCTTACGACCTCTGTTAGATATAACAAAGGAATCAAAAGTATTAATTTATATAAAACTACAAAAGTTTAGTGTTTAGATAGGTATTTCACCTAAACTATTTGAAATGTATTCATTTAGCCTATTAACAATTATGCACCGAGTAATTCTGTACAAGATTAACATAACTTAAGACCTAGATTTACCTAGATTAAGACGGTACTGGAATGCAAACGCTAAAACCTAAGATGAATTTGTGTAAGGAAATGATTGTTTTAATTGAAATAAAGATGTTTCACTTTATGGTAATGCTGGAAGGTTTATATATAAGGTGGAGTACAAGCAAAATGTTCTCTCATAACAAGCTCAACTATCACTAGAGCAACATATACCCATCTCGCTCCAACCAACCAGCCGTGCCATCAAGCTTTCTCAAGAGTATCGGAGTTTTATTTCCGCCTGTGGATCCCACTTGTGTGTGAGCGCGACGACAACAGAGCTCCCGTCACGCTCGCACCGTGCCTCCGCTGCTGCAGTAAACAGTCGACGGCCACACATGCCAATTTGTGGGCGCGTCGACCCACTTCCGCGGTTCGGACCGGCGACCTCACTAGGTCAGCCCCCTTAGTCCGAGGCTATCGAAGCCAGGCACCAGACGTCGCAACCCTCTTCCCGTGATGTAACTACGGGGCACCGCGCCGTTCACTAAAAGTACTTTTCGTGTTTTTAGTAATAAGTAATCTTTCTACAAAGTTTCAAGTTCTAGTTAAAAAAATAAAGTTTCCCCTATACAAACTTTGCACCCCAAATTAGGGGTGGACTTTTCTGAAACGCTGAAAGTACTTTTTGTGTTTTTTAATAATTGATCTTTCTAAAAAGTTTCAAGTTTCTAGCTCAAAAAATAAAGTTCCATACAAACCTTGCACCTCTTCTTAACCCCCTTAGGGGTTAAAATTGCTGAAACGCAGAAATTACTTTTTTTTGTATTCTAATAAGTAATCTTTCTACAAAGTTTCAAGTTTCTAGTTTAAAAAATAAAGTTCCCTCCATACAAACCTTGCACCACTTTTGAACCCTCTTAGGGGTGAAATTTTCTAAAACGCAGAAATTACTTTTTTTGTATTCTAATAAGTAATCTTTCTAGAAAGTTTCAAGTCTCTAGTTCTAAAAATAATGTTTTCCCCATACAAACATTGCACCCGCACTTAACACCCTTAGGGGTGGATTTTTTTTAAAACGCTGAAAGTGCTTTTTGTGTTTTTTAATAAGTAATCTTTCTACAAAGTTTCAAACCTCTAGCTCAAAAAAAAAATTCCTGCATACAAACTTTGCACCCCTATTTAACCCCCTTAGGGGTGGAATTTCCGAAAATCTCGTCTTATCCCTAGCTTACGTCATAAAAGGAAGTCCTGGTGTAAATTTCAAGTTTCTAGCCCCAGTAGTTTCGGCTGTGCGATGATGAATCAGTCAGGAAGTCTTCTTTTATATACGTAGTCGGTCCCAAAGTTCTGTCACTGGCATATTATTTTTAAATTTAGAAGATGATTTTAAGAAAATTTTATTGCATTCCATTTTTGAATGTTTGACAATTATTTTAAAACAAAAAACAGTCATTCGTTGCAATTTATCACGATGGAGTGGACATTGAAAGAAAACCGAATAGCTGTTTTAGCATTGCACCGCTGTGGGCACTCGCCAAGTACCATTTTCAAGTTGCTCAAAAATTTAAAAATAACGCTTAGGTTTGTGTACCGTACTATTGATAGGTACAATGAAGTCTCCAGTGTTGAGGACAAGAAAAGAATTGGCCGGCCTCGCTCCGTACGAACACCAGCAGTGATCAAAGCGATCAAGGCGCGCATAGCAAGAAATCCTGTCCGAAAACAGAAATTGATGGCTTTGCAGATGGGTGTCAGTAGAAAAACCGTCAAAAAGGTTTTAAACGAAGATCTTAGTCTACGAGCATACAAAATAAAGCGTGGGCACTTACTTAATGCCCCTCTAAAAACAATAAGGCTTAAAAGATCCCGGAAGTTGTTAAAGCGGTACGCGAAAAATCGACACCGTGATATCCTCTTTACAGACGAAAAGATTTTCGATATTGAAGAGAAGTACAATAAACAGAATGATAGAGTGTACGCTAGGAGCTCTGAAGAAGCAGGAAAAAGAGTTCCGCGGGTGCAACATGGGCATCATCCATCATCAGTGATGGTCTGGTTGGGTGTATCTTATTACGGGCCAACTGAGGTTCATTTTTGCGAAAAAGGTGTCAAAATCAGTGCGAAAGTATATCAAGAGACAGTTATTGAAGAGACTATTTTCGGGACATAATTTTGTGTTCCAGCAGGATTCTGCGCCAGCACACAAAGCCAAGACCACTCAAGCCTGGTTTGACCGTCAAAAAATCGACTTTATAAGACACGAAGATTGGCCTTCCTCTAGTCCGGACCTTAATCCTTTGGACTATAAAATTTGGCAGGTCTTAGAGGGGAAGGTCTGTGCTAAACCACATAAAAATTTGGAGAGCCTAAAGTCATCTTTAAGAAAAGCAGTCACTGAGATAGATATGAAAATGGTGCGTGCTGCGATAGACGACTGGCCGCACCGATTAAGGGCCTGTATTAAAAACAAAGGAGGTCATTTTGAATAATTTTGAGTAATTTTAATTCTTTATTAAATGTACTTTAGATCGGTATATAATTTATTAAAAATTGATTGCTACTTTTGTTTTTATCATTATTTTCATTTGTGACAGAACTTTGGGACCGACTACGTATATAGATAAAGCGAAAAATAAGTCACCCAGTATACAGAAGCATCGTAAGGGTACTCACACAATGGCGGAGTGATGACGCTGGTGGAGCTGAGCGGGTAGCGATGCGGGCGGCAGAGCGGAGAGCGACGCGGGTTGCGGGGAGCCGCACCAGCGAGCTTCGCGCACGTCAGACGAACCTGGAATTTGTACCAGTATTCTTTACGGACTGGCGATGGAAGTTATATCATAATTCTAGCTACATTTGGATAGCTATCGAAAGTTTTTGTAAGAGATTTACAATTAAAAAAACCGGCCAAGTGCGACTCGGACTAGCGCACGAAGGGTTCCGTACCATTATCTATAAAAACGTCAAAAAACATGTTTGTTGTATGGGGGCTCCCTTAAATATCTATTTTATTATGTTTTTTAGTATTTGTTAGCGGCAACAGAGTGAAAATTTCACTGTCTAACTATCACGGTTCATGAGATACAGCCTGATGACAGACGGACTGTCTGTCTGTAGACGGACGGACAGCGGAGTCTTCGCCTTTTGGGTACGAAACCCTAATAATAACTATAATAATTAAATTAGTATTAAAAATGCCACCTCACTTGTACATACCTACTGGATATTATGAGAATTATAGATACACAAATTATGACAGATAGTAATTTTTTTTTTGCGGATTGACTTAGCACCTTAAGTACCGTAGAATGAATGATCTTATGATGATGACGATGAGTGATGACACTTATTTTAAGTGTTGACAATGGTAAAATTCACGCAAGTACCAGCAGTAACGCAGGAAGGTTATTCACGCAAAAGCGTGTTGAGGGTAAAGCTGCAGTGAGCGCGGTTGGCTCGTACCGTCAAAATGGATGATCTGATGATGATGATGACGTCATTATTATAAAATACATACTGTGTCTAGTCAGGTACTCACTGCCGTAGAGCGTCATGTGCGAGGGCGGGCGGCTGGCCAGCGCCGGCGTGGAGCCGTACCGCTCACCGCCCGCCGACAACCGCCCGCCCAGCGGCTTGAACGCGATCGGACGGATCACCGATTTGCCCTGTAACAATGAGATATAACGTTAGATATTTATGAAAGTAATTTATAATAGTATTATTTTTAATAGCCTTTCTTCTGTCCCTTTGCTGGACAAAGGCGTCCCCTCCTTTACACCACTAGTCTCGACCCTGTGTTAATCTCCCCCTATCCGTACAAGATATATGAATACATCATATACAATTCTAATGCATTTTGAGTTTTCAGTAGCGTTCTTCATTTTTCGGTCCCCTGCCTTGAAGGCTATCATTTAATAATATTTTGATTACAAATCTCGTTGCATAACATATAATCTACTCTTTTTAGTTTCATATCGTTAGTGAATTTTTGTAAAACTAAATATTAGCTTTTTCTGTAAATACATATATAGGTATACATATCTACTCATCCCGCTCCGCTTATGCATTATGGTCGCAGGCTTAGGATAATGCCAGCAGGCTTAGCGTATCTAACGACAGCGGATAGAATAATCGGTATCGAAGAGCCAGCGGTACTAGAAGTGTCGAAAACGTTTGTAAAATATCCGGTTTACGCAAGTTTTCGAACGCAATTATCACAGAATCACACAAAAATGAAAACTCCAAGATCTATCTACACGTTTGTCAATGTTATACGGATATTTTGCTCCCTATTCTAGTGTTTTTATGTGTACATTGGTAGAGTCAAGTGTAAAAATATGGATGCATGCAACTTACTCATAAATAGGTATGTCCCATTTCGTGTCGGTACATATGTAGGTATGAGACGATTATGTCGATACATATTTTTGCACTTGACTATACCACGCGGTGAACGTAATGATGCCATTGATGGTTTTGAATATTGGAATAAAAACGGATCGATTCCAGAAAATATACGCATAAATAGACATTTTATGAAAATGGCACCCTACATGTTTTTGAGAAATAGGTAACTTAAATTTCCCAATTATTGTTACGTTTTCTAAAACTAGCTACCTACTAAAGTTTAGAAGCATGAATATAAAGATCGCATGTACGTATACCTAGTCGGTCCCAAAGTTCTGTCACAAATGAAAATAATGATAAAAACAAAAGTAGCTATCAATTTTTAATAAATTATATACCGATTTAAAGTACATTTAATAAAGAATTAAAATTACTCAAAATTATTCAAAATGACCTCCTTTGTTTTTAATACAGGCCCTTAATCGGTGCGGCCAGTCGTCTATCGCAGCACGCACCATTTTCATATCTATCTCAGTGACTGCTTTTCTTAAAGATGACTTTAGGCTCTCCAAATTTTTATGTGGTTTAGCACAGACCTTCCCCTCTAAGACCTGCCAAATTTTATAGTCCAAAGGATTAAGGTCCGGACTAGAGGAAGGCCAATCTTCGTGTCTTATAAAGTCGATTTTTTGACGGTCAAACCAGGCTTGAGTGGTCTTGGCTTTGTGTGCTGGCGCAGAATCCTGCTGGAACACAAAATTATGTCCCGAAAATAGCGTGTTGGGCAGATCTTTGACAACTTTATCCAAAACTGTCTCTTGGTATACTTTCGCACTGATTTTGACACCTTTTTCGCAAAAATGAACCTCAGTTGGCCCGTAATAAGATACACCCAACCAGACCATCACTGATGATGGATGATGCCCATGTTGCACCCGCGGAACTCTTTTTCCTGCTTCTTCAGAGCTCCTAGCGTACACTCTATCATTCTGTTTATTGTACTTCTCTTCAATATCGAAAATCTTTTCGTCTGTAAAGAGGATATCACGGTGTCGATGTTTCGCGTACCGCTTTAACAACTTCCGGGATCTTTTAAGCCTTATTGTTTTTAGACGGGCATTAAGTAAGTGCCCACGCTTTTTTTGTATGCTCGTAGACTAAGATCTTCGTTTAAAACCTTTTTGACGGTTTTTCTACTGACACCCATCTGCAAAGCCATCAATTTCTGTTTTCGGACAGGATTTCTTGCTATGCGCGCCTTGATCGCTTTGATCACTGCTGGTGTTCGTACGGAGCGAGGCCGGCCAATTCTTTTCTTGTCCTCAACACTGGAGACTTCATTGTACCTATCAATAGTACGGTACACAAACCTAAGCGTTATTTTAAAATTTTTGAGCAACTTGAAAATGGTACTTGGCGAGTGCCCACAGCGGTGCAATGCTAAAACAGCTATTCGGTTTTCTTTCAATGTCCACTCCATCGTGAGAAATTGCAACGAATGACTGTTTTTTGTTTTAAAATAATTGTCAAACATTCAAAAATGGAATGCAATAAGATTTTCTTAAAATCATCTTCTAAATTTAAAAATAATATGCCAGTGACAGAACTTTGGGACCGACTACGTACGTATCTATATAAAGTATTATTGGTTTAATATGGAATTGTTTATTTACTAACAATAACATAAAAATTATAAGTACTTAATAGACCGTGGGCCCACTCCCAATACACCTACGTCATACAATGACAAAGTTGGCAACTTTGACGCCGTTTGCCAAGTACTTCCGGCCATTTCAGGACTGACAGACATAGCTTTTACTCTCTCTACGATTAAAGGGCTAAATCCTATCTTGACATTGGCAAAGTGCCTAAGTAGCAAAAAGTCACAAACTACGGAAAAAGGGGCTAAATGGTGCCACATGCCTCGTCCTGTTATCACATAAATATACCTACCCATACAAATTTTGACCAGAAGTGAAGGATTTTAAATCTTTCGGCCAATTTTTTTTTCCTTTCTCAACCGGCTGCCATGTATTTTATCATGTTGTCATGTGACGTAGATGTATTGAGAGTGGGCCCACTGCCTATAAGTAATGAAGTCCGAAAAACGTTTGCACAAGGCACACGCTAGAGTTCCTTCTCAAGCGAGCGGTATTATAGAGATTTTGCGAAAGTAGGTAACTATCTCTTACTTATTGTAATTTATGCAACCTTAATCAATTTTATTTATAGCATATACGTTTTATAGTTCCGAGTTATGGCCGCAATTTGCTCAGTTTTCCCGCAATTAGCTTCCATACGCGCACATTGAGTATGAAATGAATGTTCACGGTTTAACTACGGTAAATAATCAAAGGTAGCTTCACGGATTATGTTCCGCTACTTACCTAATAAACTCATGGACATAACTAAATCTATTAAAATCCTACTAATGTTATAAATGCGAAAGTTTAGATGTTTGGATGTTTGTAACTTAATCACGCAAAATAGTTTTTTCTATTTTATTTATTGATAAAACACATTGATTGAGATGAAAAAGGCATGGAGATAGTTTATAACCTGGATTAAAATATAGGATACTTTTAATGCCCGTAATCATCCTCTAGAGGGATACAGTTTTCGTCGCGGTAAAATCCTAGTTACCGGTACCGGTACCCGCCACTGGCCTAATACATGACACTATCTATCTTATATATCAAAACAATAGAGGTGAACCATAAGGTGTCAACTATTAGGCGAGCGTTGGGAGGTTTACCTTACAGGTTTATTTGTATCTACAAATGTGTCTTCATTGTACCTATGCTAATATGATAAAGAGGTAATATCTGTGACATGTAAGTTTGTACGTACGTACGGGTAAAAACTTAAGAGGGAAGAGTACTCGTCCATACAAAAAGAGAAAATGTTTTTCCACTTCAATGATTTTTTAGTACGTTATTGACACAATGAAAGACTAGGTTTATAGGTTTTCATTTTTTCAAAATTTCCAATAAATACAAACATATAGGCACATCAAACTTTTTTTTAAATCGATACCTATAAACCTAGAATATATTATGCTGAAGCGATCGACATCAAAATCAAAGTATAGTGTTATTGAGAGCGTTGAGTGTTACAATACAGTCCTCTAACTAGAATAAGAATATAATATCTATTGGAATATATCTATGATCTACAATGAATATTCATGGGAACCTACATCACGTAACTTAAATCTAACCTTTTCAACAATGCCCAATTCTCCTAATTTAACCGAATTGAGAATCGCAGTTAAATCGCGGAGCCATCTCGTTAGTAGTACGAGTATGCACGGATCTGACATTTGGTATACGCAGCGGACGACAAATGTCACGACACGACAAAGGTCGTTTTTACGACATTACCAAGTAGTGAAACGTTTTTGAGAATGTGATGGTTTGTTTTATCTTCCTAAATTGATTATTAGTTTGGTATTTATTTTACATAATAAATAATTTTTCTTTTTTTCATATCATCTTTGTATTCCTTTCATGTAAATATTGTACTATAATAGTGAATAAATAATGATTGAAACAGGGCTAGCATGGTACCGTTTCTTGACATCTTATTCTAGCATGTAGCCACATAAGTGAAACAAGTGCTTTTCGTCCTGCTACAAGTTCTGAGTGAGACAATTAACAAAAGGAACAATGGAATGAATAATGACGGAATTTATAAAAAGAAAATTAAGAATTTATTAATTACATACACATATAACCTTTTTGATTCATATCTATTGCAAACATGATTAGCTCGTTTTCATGACTTTTTCATTTTTATTAGACACTTTTTGTACAATTTGCTACAGTTAGATTCAATTGAACAGACATGATTATGCGACTAAGAAAATGTAACGCACAGTTAGATGTCAGCATGCACAATGTGAAGGTTTTTTTTATCATAACGCTAACTGTTGCCGATTAGCTTTGTGAATACATATACGTATTACCTACTTCTCAATCCCTCTCATCCACGAGGCACAGGCCCAGCAGTGCGACGTTTATAGGTTGTTGATGATGGGATGTTGATTTCTTCTCAAGGTTCATCTTTTGTAGTTATTAACTGAAATATGTTGCTTTTAAAAATATATCAGACAGTATCTCACGAATTAGTTAAGTAACTCCTTAAAATTCTGTCGCTTGCAAAACGAAAAGCGTTGGGAGATGAAAAGCTGTGATATCCTGTCATAAATCATAAGCATATAACCGTTTTCATTTCTTTGTCTTTCAATAATCATGACAGACATGAAACAAATCAACTGTACTGGGGATGTCCCGATCTGTTAATTTGACTATTCTGATAAATGAAACCACGGCCCTAGTCATTTGGCACATTAGGTCCATATAAAATGTTATTGAGACCCACAGGTATTCCCATATATTAACAATACCCCGTCTTAAAAGTTTTATATTGCAAGGGGCGTCGTACCAGCCTAGCCATTATACTGGTCGCGTTTATGGCGGGCATAAAGCGTTAATCCCTCTCGCACTTGTTAGTAAAGGACGACTACTTTATGTCCGACATAAACGATCATGCTAGCCAGAGGGGATTACTACACGAGAAACTCACACAGTACAAAGAAATCGCACTTACGCCGACCTAAGCCCATGCAGCGTCCTGTTGTTATCTGCGATCAGATTGGTTTGCAATAAATTGCCGAGTTCCGACAGCGAAGCGCGACCCGGAGCGAGGGTTTTTGCACCCATTTAACCGATGTCCAATGTACCGATGGCCAATGGACGCCAATATACTTACTGCAATGGGATGGACGTTTCATCTTATTGAACTAATGCAATTCATTTAGAGATGACGGTTCCTGTTACTAGAACGTTCCATAATCCTCATAGCAATACCTGACGATTGCTATCGGATATGGGGAGAAGGACTAAGTATATTATGTAATTAGAATAGGTGAAAAACCCCCGACATTTTCATTTCAAAGTCCAATATCTGAAAAACGGCTGAACAGATTTTCATGAAACATGGCTAAAAAAACTCGGGATCACATCAGCTTTCGAATAAAAAAACCGCATTTAAATCGGTCCATCCGTTTGGGAGCTACGATACCACAGACAGATACACAGACACGTTAAACTTATAACACCCCTTTCTTTGCGTCGGGGGTTAAAAAGAAGTTGACACATGGATCAATTTATTTGTGCCTTTTCATCAACTTGACAATAATATAAAGTCCATGTTTCAATTACCTTCACTGCGCATACTTTTTGCATGCAATATACGTCCAGTGTATCTCAAAGTTAGCAGATGAAAATTGATGATTTTAGTTCCTTGTAAAAAAAGTAAACTAAATAAATCAATATAGATACTTTCTTTTTTACATATTTTTAGAGAAATAGCAATATACGTCATGGACGGCAACAGTTATTGTTAAAAAATAAGGCAATGATTGCTTAATAACGTGTCATAAAATTCTCAAATAAAACTACCGACAAGTAGTCAAAAAGCCCAACCTCACACACATCAGACCAAATCTTGGTTTTTATGGTCCCGTGCCTAAAATATCAGCCCACGTTCATACGTGCTTCGCGAAAATAAAGTCATCCGCATACGGCTACCAGTAGCATTGTGTTTTTGATGTCGACTTGCCTTTAAACTTTGCGTTTTGGCAAACACGGTGGCAATTGCGCGAAACAAATTGATTTTACTACATGAGTCAGCTTTTTTATGTGGATTGGCAATCCAATTTGTCTGATTTGTAAGTGGTAAAACATGTAAAACTAAAACATATGGTTGTATTAAACTAATTTGCATTTGCATTTCTACTATCCTATACTATCAAACGAACAATATGTGTATATAAGTATATATATTTACTTTCACGTTTTAGAAAACGGTTCTAAAGATTTCAATGAAACGGGTTTATGTTTTGCGAAAAATCGATCAGCTAGGTCTGATGTATAGGAAAATTCGTTTTTTCTCTATTTTCACCCTAGCAGAGCTCGGTCGCCCAGGGACTGGCTACTTTAAACACGGTATTTGTACATACACATTATTGTAGTAATTGGTTCTTTGGGCTAACATATTATAAATCTGTAATAGGATAGGTGTACCTGAAAATTATGGTAATAATTACTATTGTTACATGGTTGATGCATTTTGATTGGCATTCAGAGACGTTTAATGCATCAATCGTAAGCGAGGTTTAAAAAAAAACAATTGACTCACGGGGCGAGAATATACAGGGTGTTTTTTTTAAATGGGACAGTATGGGGAAATCCGAATCTAAAGGAGATAGAGGAAAAGTGCCCAAGGAGACATTAGGTGTTTTTTTATGTAAACAAATTTGGCTCGTTAAAATTTTTGGTCAAGCGTGAGTTGTTCTTAAAAAATTATAAAGTTGGTCAATTTTTTTTTGACGCGGGTCGGCTCTGTTTCATGTAAGGATTATTTCATTGTATGGAAAGAAAAAAATCTGAACAGCAGAAGTTGGTCAAATTTAACATTTACTCAAGTAATAAACCAACTGTATGAAGATTAGTTTTCATTAAATTTGACCAACTTCTGCTGTTCAGATTTTTTCTTTCCATAGAATGAAATAATCCTTACATGAAACAGAGCCGACCCGCGTCAAAAAAAAAATTGACCAACTTTATAATTTTTTAAGAACAACTCACGCTTGACCAAAAATTTTAACGAGCCAAATTTGTTTACATAAAAAAACACCTAATGTCTCCTTGGACACTTTTCCTCTATCTCCTTTAGATTCGGATTTCCCCATACTGTCCCATTTAAAAAAAACACTCTGTATTAGATTCGTGAAGATTACGCAATCATAAATGTTATAATACTGGATAGTGCATGGAATTACTGGAGAGCGTGTAAAACTGAGCTGATATTCGTTTCATAGCAACATAACCTTCCCAACAAAAATTAACCCCGTTTTTGGCTAGGTTACAATAGCTAGATCTGACACTATTCTAGTGCTTTCAAGTTGTCTTTGTATCTAGTTAATCAATCAATGTGAATACAGGCTATTCACATTGATTAGTGGTTAGTGCGAGTCAATACAAAAGCTACTCGCACTCGCAGCAAACTCGCAGCAAATGTATGAACTCGCACTAATCTAATCACTAATCAAAGTGAATACAGGCCATTAGAGACAGTGTCACACAATATCTACATATAGTTGCGGTTATCGTATCGCTGACTCAGATTCAACTAATCTGTGGGAAAACGCGGCAAAGATCAAACCGCAGTTCCATAGTCCGAGGGACAAAGGAACAACTACATATGTCGTCTATAGTACATAATACGTTCTTCGTTGTAAGATTGTCGCTCAATTACTTCGGTATCCTACAACTGCCTGACTCGGTCACGTAGTGACTCGATTGATAGTACAATGATCTTGGAATTCGAAAAGCAACGGACAAGAATATCAGTATATATCCGGGAAGCTCGCTTTTAAATCAGGTGAAAAGTTAGGCGAAGTATACTAATTCTAGTTTCCGTTCCAAATTCAAGTGGCTCCCTATTTCGCTTCTGTTTTGTGTCCTTTTAAACCCTGCAACTCCTCGCTATCGCAGATCGTTTTAGTTATTTTAATTTTGTTAGATCTTCTAACAATTTGCTAATAACTGTGCCTTCGTCATCTTCCATATTTTACAGTAGTTCGAATCACTTTTAAGGCTATTCGACTGTTGAACTCTCTCCCTCTTGATATAAGACAAGCAAAATCTATCGGCAACTTCAAATCTCTTCTTAAAGAATATTATTTGTCTCTCCCCCTTACCCTGATTGTCTTACTATTATTATTTCTTGGCTGACTGTTTATGTATTATATATTTTTATTTGTATATATGTATGATTGTGTATGTATGTTTATATATAGAGCTATTTATGTACGAGTATTTACATAATTATTTTGATTTCTGACTGATTATAATCTCTGCACCACTTACTACGTAATTTAGTTTTGTCTCTTTGTCCGATACTCGAAGGTTGTCAGGAAGAGATCGCTCTTCAGCGATAAGACCGCCGGTTGTCTACCTCTACCTACATGTTATTGTATTGTTTTTCTTTTTAACTGCTTCGTTTGTGTGAGGTGTGCAATAAAGAGTATTTGTATTGTGTTGTATGGTAATATTATAATTGCGAAAGTGTGTCTGTCTGTCTGTTACCTCTTCACGCTTAAACCGTCGTTGAACCGATTCAGATGAAATTTGTTATAGAGATATGTAGTTTGATTCTCGGGGAAGGACAAATAATAGTTTTTATCCCCGAAATCACCCCTTAAGGGAGAGGGGCTAAATGCAGTTAAGATATAAAAGAGTTCCACGCGGATGGAGTCGCGAGCAAAAGCTATAGTTTTCTATAAAAAGTCATAGAATGATTGGATGAGTTAATGCGCTGGAAATATTATAGTTAAATGCAGATACGGGTGAAGTCAACACAAGAGCTTTTAAATATCCTTTCTTGAACACTCGGCTCGTCTTCCGTGTAGATATACCTAGATGCCGCTGCACTCGGCTCGTCTTCCGTGTAGATATACCTAGATGCCGCTGCACTCGGCTCGTCTACCGTGTAGATATACCTAGATGCCGCTGCACTCGGCTCGTCTTCCGTGTAGATATACCTAGACTACCTGCCGCTGATCAAGTCTGATCATCTTCATAAATATTGCATTTTATGACACATACAAGTGCAGAGATACTGCTTATTTGTATGACAATGACACAAACAATGACACACAACGCAGTTGGGTGAATTGGTAAAAAAATTTACAAAGTTACCCATATAAAATGTTTGGGTAATGGTCGTTACACAATGGGAAAAAAGTTAAAGCTAGATGAGATTCAGGCTCAACTATGTAATTTTTTTTTGCAATCCACCCAGTTACTGATTGATCTCTTCATATATAATATGCACGAATACCCAACATAGCTTGTTGGGAAGAGGTGTGCTTTCCAATGTACAGTTAATTAGAGCTACTGTCTTTTACAGCAGATTGTACATTATTAATACTATTATAAGTCCCTGGGCGACCGAGCTTTGCTCGGTTGAAAATACGAAGAAAAATAATTTTCCCAGACATGAGAACCAGCTAGATAACAATACAGCTAGATATACCTACAAATATTGCTCGTTAACAGAAAAGGATAACTAATTAAGGGCTTCCATAAAAGAAAATCATGGCGCTGTATTCCGTCGAATTCGCCTGACGACCTAATGTCAACATGTCGTCACTTAGCGCTCAGTACGTCTGGATTAGGTACAGTCGCCATCAGATATATCGGAGCGGCCAAAGTGCTCACAAATATCTGAACACGTCTCTATTGTCGCGGCATTAGACTGTACAAAGTAACACATCTCTTTTATTCAGATTCTGTCTTTATAAAGCTCCAGTACAGGTTGCACCAAGGTGCCAACGGATTAATCAAGCGGAATTCAACCGACAGATGTCAGAAATACCAAACGAGCAGCCATGTCGAACAATCCAACACAAAAACTTTGACAAAAAGGAGTATCTTATTAGAGTGAGTAAGACAGTTACGACGTTTTGTAAGGAACTCGAGTCCAACAAAACCGCTAAACGGAGAAAATGCGAGACGGGACAGTATTTACGATGTTTCCTAGAAACGAGGGTTATCTGTAGATTGCTGACAGTTCAGTGAAGTAAAACGTAGCCGAGTTAGTTCCTGTTGTCGTTTACACGTGTAATGTGTCTTGTCATGGGACGAAAACTTTATGTCCGCATAAACGCGATCATGCTAGCGAGACTGGTATAAAAATAAAAGATCGTTACATCTAGGGATCATTCAATATTTTTTATATCATTTTGATATTAGGAAAACACAACGAGATGCTTACCTATAATCATAACTGGGGATGGATTCATTTTCCCTCACCGAAAGACCGTATCTGAAATCATTATCTAAAGACAATTATCCCCCACGGGAAGGGTAATGCCTAGTGTGGGGGTCAGCATAGGCTATGTTTTTAAGAAATAAACTATTTGTATTTGTGAAGAGCCTAGTATACCTACACCTGAATAAAACATCACTATTCAGCCCGTAATCAACTAATCACCATAAAATCTTTGCGTACAAGAAAACTACATACATACTAAAATGTAAACAATTGCACATTGTTGGACAGATTGACTTAATATATAATTCACACGATCCGAATGCAATAAAGTAAACAGGCTTTTAGTAAACAAGAGTAATAAATTGCAGATTGGCATTTGCAGAATCGCTCAAGGCAATAGATGTATTCATATACATCTATTAGAGGCAAAGGTAGGTATAAAATAGGTGGAGACAACAAATAAAGAAGATGCGTAGGCATATTGCAAACTCCTGTTCATTGTACCGTTTCAATAAATTTTGATTGTTTTTGCGATTTGATTACGAAAATTAAGCTATTTCATAAATCTAAATATTTAAGGTAAATTGGTTAACAACATGAGGCGAAGATTATCTTCGCCCATTAAAATAAACGGTTTTGAAAGTTCGTTAAAAGTAAACAAAGTGATTTATTATGTTGGTATTGCAATAGTATTTGTATATTAGTTATGGTTGCTATTTAATTTATTTGTCATACTAAATATAAAAACTGTGCTTAATTAAAACGGAGGCCATTAGGAAGTAGTTAGGCCTAATAGCTTTATTGCATCGTAATGTGTATTTTATGAATGGGTCTATATTTCCTAATACCGCGTTTATTAATCTACATATATGCCACATGTTCTAGATTTCCACTGTTTGTTGCGGCTTAGAACTACTCTACTTTTTTTTTTAGGAAGCAAACGGTCATATACAGAAATAAAAGAAATATCTTGCAGTACACATGAACAAACCTACTTGTTCCTAAAATCAGCATCGACAGAACTAAGAGCAGTTATAGTTGATTATGATATGAACGTAGCCGACTCTTATAAAACTGTAATTGAAATCGGAATCTTCTACCTTGGACGGTTAAAGTTGCTTTTTGAATGGACTAATTTAAAGCAATTCGGCCAACTCAAATAATCTCAAGTACGCACGCAGCCTTTTTGCTGCGCTACTAAGGCGAAGCAGTATCGATACCAGTAGTCCAGTCAATGAACTGACAACTTGGAACTATGAAAAAATTATGACTATGGAAAAAATGACAATTTTGGAAATAATTTATAATAGCTCATTTTTTATGTGTAACTGATATATTATCAATTAAATAGTTACCCAGCGACAAAATCCGACAAAATTTCAGACATCAAAAAAATGATAAATTAACTGGCTACTGAAAAGTCAGAAAAAATATTAATCAATATTTTTGTCTTTATTTTGGTTCATTTATATTTGCTCTATAATATTCAAAATAAATCGTACAAAAAAGACAATGCATGCTTCATTTAAATCTACATAATTACTTCCGGGTGGATAGTTTGCCGGATTCTTGAATATATCATCTTAGAACAACATTTTAAAATGAAATCAACAAAAAAAACGCTATTATAAATTAATGTTTTTCAAAACCGTATTTTGCCTAGAGTACAGGTGATTCTGACACGTTGGAGAAACGCGTGTTTGTGTCGCTGCAAAAACGCCGTGCGTAACCACACTAAGGCCGCGGACCTTTTTTTTGTAGATATTTTGTTGCCCTTACGGGGCGCTATGTTTGCTTGGTGACAAGCCCCTTTGTATGAATAAATAAAAAAAATATAAAAAAGGTCGCCGTCTGGACGCAAGCGGGCAGCGGGGCGACGAGCGGCTGCCCATACATTGAAGTCCCTCGAATGTATGAACTACAAGCTCATCTTAATTCAACCGACGGACGTAATTAACCTTGCCTCCAATTATTGTTCATTGTCTTCAGATAAACAGATTAACCAGATTTGGACTGTTACGTGATTGATAATCGACGACAATCAAACAATGATTAATTAATTGAAAAAGCTTCATCTACCTCATATTATTCTTGAAACTTTTGACAGTCTCATCTATTAGGATATGGTATAATAAGTAGTAAATAGGATACCTGTGTACTTGAATCTGTTGGTACCACATTGTCGGTATTATTGTTTATTTAGGTATGTTTTTTTCTAGAGATATATATGTTTCCTCGTAGTTTCAACACGACATAGCACAACACGCAAAAAATGACCTACTCCTAAATCAATTACTTTTCGTCACTTCCGTCCAAGTAGTTATACGAGTATCATCTGTACAAACAAATAAAATAGCATATTTCCGGGACGTCAATTAGTTGCCAAAATATCCATATATTTTAACAAAGTTTTGATAAAGTTTTTTGTTAATTTCATTTGGTCAAAAAAACGACGAACCGCTTCGAGAAAAGGTAGGTAGTGCCCTTGCGTTGCGCTTCGCTTGGCTCGTCTTGGCGGGGACACTGCCGTGCCCCCAGATGTCTGGATTGCCATTTTAGTTTGACTTTAAAGGTATTAAGCATTCGTCCCTTATTAGCAAATAAGTGCGAAAGGAAAGAATGCTTTACGTTCGACATTAACGTGATCAATGATCATGCTACCTTAACCTAACTTTTATTGTTAATTAATTTAATTTATGAAACAATCATCGATTTTTATAATGACCGACTGCTTAGCGACTATTTATTTTAAAAGGTAAGTTGTTGTCTTGTTTGCATATCGCATCTATCTCATATTTAAAGAACAGAGCTTCGTCGAGAATGTTGCTAAAGCCTTCTTACAAAAGTTCTCTTTTCTCAGCGCAGCTTCCAGCACAATATTTACTCACGATACTTGCAATTATACAGTTATCGATGTTCGATCACAGATATAACACGGCAAAACACGGTTCTACTACCAACACCTAAAGTATCCTAATCCATTCTTCTTGACACGCGAATACACTCCTAATTGCTACACGCTTAAATCATAAAACTGCGTAAATATGCCCGTGCACTTAAACCATTCCGGGTTTTAGGAGCAGGATATTCTATATTAACACCAAAGGGACGTATCTCAGTATGAAAAGGCCAGGCATTCACGTCCTTTTGTAAGTTGTTGGCGAACGTATCCTGCCCTGCCTGTTCAGCAAGCGTTTCTGAAAGCAGATTTAATCTCTTACCACAGATGGTGTGGCGCGAGATTGGTCTATCAAACGTGGGAATAGTCTTTCTTGTTAGCTGGACCTATGACCTAACTGTCCTAACTATATAAAGTACTAACTGCATGCGCCGCTCCGTTCGCGTATCACACAGAACACAGGCGAAGGGATATAACCTATATCCGTATGTGTATGAAAGTCCGTTCTATAGAATTTTTGATATTAGATGAGTAGTTTCGGAGATTACCTACCGTACCTTCTAGTAGTTTCTGACCTAGATATAATAATAATATGGGAGTAAAAGGTGTATCCATATATGTACCTAAGTAGCATTTTTTACTTAGGGCTATGTTAGAGTTACACACACTTCGCATAGTTAACCTGTGAAATGTGCGAAGTGTGTGATGCTTGTGCTGTTTGTGTGTGAGATATGGCGGGAGGATTTAATTGAGTATAAAAATTTCATGTTTTTCAAGTAGGTACCTGATGCCGTTTTATAATGATAATCAAACTACGTTTATGTGAAGAGTCGACTGCGCGCGGACCCTAAATAAATAAATAAATGAATTTTATTCTGCAAGTAGGGCACTTTTACAAGTCAAAATTCTTCCAGCGTTTCTGAAAACTGAACAGTCAGTCATTTTTTGCCAAAATAAGCTTATTACAATGATAGTTCTTAACCTACTTAAAATAAGTCAAATTGAATATATACTAAGATAAAAAAATAATACATAATACAAAGAAAAAAAAACATCTTATTATGATTTCATAGGTGGTCCGACATTTTAGTATGCCATAAATAAATTGTACTATTGATTGATAGACTCTCATCCCAAAATGTGTTCTTTTAGCACCATAGATTTTATCATTACCATCATAATGCCATGCTAGGCCCTACGAATCGAAGGCTTGCGTCGGCCTACTTCGCCCTGGGTGGCTCCATGATTTATCACTCGGAACTTGGCTTATTAGATACTATTAGCTGTACCTGTTTCTCCACTTCATATAATATTGACACAGTGGAGGTTATAAATACAGTATTGTAACTCGTATTATAACTTTAGGCAGGAATCAGCGCTCAGGCTTGGAGGAAAGTGGTGCAAGACGTCCGTGGTAGTAACGACCCTCGGCAATGAGGAAACGACTAATAAGAAAAATAACTCAAGGTGTGATGGGCGATAGGCTAGCAATCTGTCACTGCAGTGTCACATTTCTTCCGTGTCCATCCACAATTATTAGAAGTTGTACAGTCAGCGTCGTATAGTTGGTAGCAGCCAAATTAGCGAAATATATCGTAACAGATCCTTACTAATAATAGTCCTTAGTAATAAAGATGTGTTCAGAAATATTTGGCTACTTTGGCTGCTACTAACTATATGACGCTGACTGTACTGGGAATTACATTTCATGTGCTCTGCCTACGCGTTTTGGGATCATAGGCACGTGAGAAATGAGCGTTCATCGCAACTATAAAAGTCTTTCCGATTCGATGATAACTGAATGAGTTTTTGATATCGTACACCGAAATGCACGTTTGAGAGTGAAAATATTTAATAGGGATTACAGGTTATTAAATAACCTGTAATCCCTAGCATGTAAGAAAGTCCTAGAAATCTCCTATTTGTTTTATAGATCAATTTTCTATTAATAACAACCCAAGTGCAAGCCCAAGTGTTTTCCTTGCGCATATTTATTTTTACGGCTTTGTGCCTCAAGATACTGCCCATTTCTGCACTGTGACATAAGTATAATACAAAACATAGCTATTCATTACATTTATTATTATTAAGCAAGCGACACAAAGCAGTTATTCCACCGATTCTAATTATTACTGTGCTTTCACAATGTGAGATTTATCCGCGTTTAATTGCTACATGTATTAAACATTTGATTATTTGTGGAGATTAAGAATACCGTTTTTCATGCCCACTTTATATGGGTTAACTTCTAACTAGACTCACTATCAGCTCTATTGAATCGGCGTTCGACACAAGTGTATCTATAGCGTACTGTGCTGTTGGCAATATTTCAATTCCTAGGGATGCCACCGGCAATATTACCGGGAACTGCCTGTGTTGCCGGCAGGACGTGTTTATATTATATTTTCTGAGTTTTTATCTCAAATAATGCTAAAAAAGCGTTACAAAAATAATTAACAACTTAGAAAAGTTGTAAATTCCCCGAAGTTGTCATTTCAATGTTCACTACCTCAAAACCGGCTGAAACGATTATGTTGAAACATAGCTAAGAAGCATCTCGACCACATCAGCTTTCGGACAAGAAGCATTAAAATCGGTCCATCCGTTTAGGAGCTACGATGCCACAGACGGACACACAGACACGTCAAACTTATGACACCCCTCTTTTTGCGTCGGGGGTAATGACTTGCACTCGGCCTTAGTTCAAGTGCAAGTGAGCCCTAACAACGAGCAAAATTTATTCCCGTTAATGCTCCAGTACTCGACACGACGACAATTGATACAAGGTTCAATTATTGGAACTAAGGTGAGAAACATAGGGCCGTTTACCGTTAAAATACTTGTAGGGACTTAGAATACCGTTCCTCGAATCCTGGCGTCTTTTGGATCGTGATCGTTTTACATCATTACCATCGTACCTCGAACAGTTCCTGCGGATGACGTCAAACCACTCATAGGATCATTTCAAATAGTTTCATAAACAATTACCACATATCATTTATCAACCTCTTTAATTAAACGACACCATCACTTGAAATGAGCCGAGTACATGAATAACATAAATAATAACATAGAATTGTCTTCTTTATTATCCTACTAATATTATAAATGCGAAAGTTTGGATGTTTGTTACTCAATCACGCTTAAACGGCTCAACCGATTTAGATGAAATTTTGCACGAATATAGTTTATAACATGGATTCAAATATAGGATAGTTTTTATCCCGGGTCCACGCAGACGAAGTCGCGGCCGGAAGCTAGTTATGAATATCTTCATATCAGCCGAAAGACGTCCACTGCTGGACATAGGCCATAGTTATGAATATATTAACTGTTATTATGAATAATCGTACTTACCATAGCAAATTTCGTAACATTTATTTTATTCACGACACCATCCCGTCATCCTACTAATATTATAAATGCGAAAGTTTAGATGTTTGGATGTTTGTTACTCAATCACGCTTAAACGGCTGAACCGATTTGAATGAAATTTTGCACGAAGATAGTTTATAGCTTGGATTAAAATATAGGATAGTTTTTATCCCGGGTCCACGCGGACGAAGTCGCGGGCGGAAGCTAGTCCTGTATAAATTTCATGGATTTACTCGCGATTATTTTGTGCGATATGTCTCACGGAAGTTTAAATAAATACAAACATCACCTATGTGGAAAATTGCGTAATTTTTAAGTCGTCCGCATGAATTGTTCGAGCCCTGATCATCATTGTCACATCAGCCAAAAGACGCCCACTGCTGGACAGAGGCCTCCCCCAAACAGTAACCAAGTCACCGGTCCTGCGCCATCCGCGTCAAGCGGACTCCCGCGACCTCCAGGTTATCATAATCTTACATATTGCAATAACATTCAATCGTCACTGACACGTTTAGACACACCAAATGTTCGCAATGTGTAGGCCGAGCATGTGTCATGCGAATCATGCGCAAAAAGATTTGCATGTTGGGACGGGCGCCGGCGGCGGTCTCCCACGCTCGGGCCACGTGGGTCTGGGTATCATTTAGGCCCACATTGGTATTTAGAAGCAATGTAATTACAGTTCTTAAAAAAACTTGTTTATTTTGTACCTAAACCATTTTTTAAAAGCTTCTCCGGACGGAGGTGTGGAGCTGCATACAAGTTTCGCCGGACGGAGGTGCGTTGCAGTGTGTCGTACCACACGGAATTTATATACAAACTGAGGTACTTGCATACTACGAGCTCCGCGTCTCCGTCCGGAGATGCGGCGCAGTGTGACATCCACCTACCCCTGTTTTTGCGTTAGCAGTTAAAAACATAATCACTCATTGAATGGCATCACCCAATTAAATTTCCACACATCCTGACTTCACGCTACTCTCCGTAAACAACAGCGTCAGCCGGTCAACGGGAGACCATCGTCATCCTCCTAGCGTTATTCCCGGTTTTGCCCCTAAAGGGGCCCGGGGTCCGCTTTGACACATAATCCCAAGATTTGGCATAGGCACTAGTTTTACGAAAGCGACTGCCATCTGACCTTCCAAACCAGGGGGAAAACTAACGTAAATATTCCTTACATAGGTTCCGAAAAACTCATTGGTACGAGTCGGGATTCGAACCCACGACCGCAGCGTGACAGCCGCATGGTTGAACCACTAGGCTATCGCAGCCCTGAAAACCTAACGCTTTTATTCCAAGGTGAATAGGTTCAATATCCTTCAAAATGTACAACATAGTATCACACAGTACGGGACCGTTTGGAAACAGCCTCCGGCAGTCTCCCAAGCTCGTCCCGAATTTGCCGAATTATGATTTTTTGCTTAGTTACGTGTTTTCTGCATGCCACAGCGATCGCAATTCGCGGTGAAATTAGTGAAGTATTAGCCGTTTAACATGCGGGTGCCTTTTTAAAATGCTTTGCTGTTTTTTAAGAGGTATGTTAACGGGTCGTTACGTGAATCCTTAACGGCCATTTCAGGGCCCGGTCCGGCAAGTCTAAACAGCCTATCCCTCGACAATAACCCATAAAATAACTATTTTTATATACACAATAATAAAAAGTTAGACAATTTCTATGTGATATCTGTTGATCAGGTACACCTCATATTTTTTAAACTACACGCGGCATTGCAATATAAATAATAATAAATAAATATTTGCGGACAATCTTACACAAATCGACCTAGTCCCAAACTAAGCAAAGCTTGTAGTATGTAGTATGGGTGCTAGACGACGATAAATATATTTATATGTATAGATAAATACATTCTTAAATACATAAAAAACCATGACTCAGGAACAAATATTCGTGCTCATCACACAAATAAATGCCCTTACCGGTATTCGAACCCAGGACCTCTTGCTTCGTAGGCAGGGTCACTACCAAACTACCAACTAGGCTAAAGCGGTCGTCAAATGATGGACTAAATGTAATTTGCTATTCTATGTTGCTTTAAAAAAGTAATTTGAAGATTTACACTTTTTTTTAAGGTAAAGAGCAATTTATGAAGAATATGTTTCAGTAAAAATAATCCCAAAAACACATCAGTTTTTTTTACAACTACCGTTCCTACGAAAAAATAAAAATATCATAACTTGAAAGTAACAAAAAATCGCGGAACATACATAATACCCCATGTACCGTACCCCTGGGTGGGAGGAATCCAAAATAAAATTATGGACCATCCATACTAATATTATAAATGCGAAAGTGTCTGTCTGATTGTCTGTCTGTCTGTTACCTCTTCACGCTTAAACCGCTGAACCGATTTGGATGAAATTTGGTATAGAGGTAGTTTAAGTCCTGGGTATCCTATGTCCTTGCATAGGATAATTTTTGTCCCGGAAATCACCCCCAAGGGGATGAAGTGTGGGGTGAAAGTTTGTATGGAGCTACGATATAAACGTGTTCCACGCGGACGGAGTCGCAGGCAGAGGCTAGTCGAGTATAAACCGTCACATAGTGGAAACCTAAAGAAATGCGGAAAATTAGGGACAATTTTATTCTACATCAGAATCTATAGTATATGTAATCATGAGTCTGCTGATGCAGGCCTAGGATGATTGCCATTTTATCATTCATCGCTGTGGGTAAGACAGCCGTCACGTTCTAACAAGTATGCGAGTGCGAGAGCTCTACAACGATAAGTGATAAAATGGCAACCATGGGCATGCAGGGCAGGACAACCCAAAATGTAGATTTAAGTGAAAACGCCCGTCTTGCGTGGCGATGCGTCGCAACTTGTGCTAGCCCCGGAGGCAGACACACACACACACACACACAAACATACAAGCGCACCATGTACCATTGAAGATTAACTACTCGATTCAAGTCCGGCAGAAATGCACTAAATACACGGCGTGCAGGTAACATTCGCTCGCATTGTGTAACATTGTAACGAGACTCGTAAATTAAGATTAACATCTCGACGCCGGTACAAGGCCATTGCGGATCCACGACAAGCGGGGAAAGTGTAGTGTCGCTGAGGATTTGTTTACAGTCGAGGCCTATTTTTGTCTCTTGCTTTCGGTTCCTGTCATATTTCAATGTGTTCCGTTCTTTTAAAGGCCACAAGCGCAAATTAGTCTACTTTTGAATTGCTGATGGTAAGCAGATTAGCAGACACTGTAGCCTAATGGACGATCGCAATCGCGTTTCGGACCTTATATTAGTATGAGGATTCGTTGTGCTAGTTAGAGAACTTAGAGACCAATGCATCTCTTTCAACGCATAGCTGACTCTCAACTCAACGCACTTCACTCGTTCTGGCAACCTTACTCACCACCCAGACCAGGACCATAAATAACACCACATACCTAGGCGCTAGTCCTAGCTATTGGACTCATCGTTGTGGGACACGTGGAAGGAAAAAGGATCCGTGGAAGATCACCAACCCGTTGGACCGACGCAGTAAAGGAAATCTGTAGTGGAAACTTGCAGACGTCTATCCGGATGGCCGAAAACCAATTGGACTGGAGAGCGTTAGTGCGTAAAGCAACGACCTCGTGTAGTCACGACCCTCAGTCATGAAGATGCGACGAAGAAGAGAGAGTCCTAGCTATTAGTGGTGTTATTTTGGATTAATGAAATCATACGGCAAAGGGATGAAATTGGAGAAGAAAGTTGATATGGAAGTTTACGCGGGCGTAGTCGCGGCAAATGCAAAAGCAGTGGTCCGACCAAATTAAAAGCGTGTGCTACGCTGCGCTGCTGCGTACTTAGTATAGATACGTTGTTGGAGTTGAGTGTGTATGTGTGTGTAATGTCCCAATTGCTTATGTATAAATGCTAACACTAGACTAAGATATTTGTTATGTTACTAACACTCTATGGATACTTTGTATGTCCGAAATAAAGAAAAAAAAAATTAAAAAAAATGCTAGTACGTCATAAAAAAAAGATTAGTTTGTCAATGACAAAAGAGAAAAAAAAACAAAGTTGTAATTGATATTCAAAACCGCCCCGGCATGCCACATGCAGATAATTTATTGTAGTGGCACGTTTAAAACCAGTTCCACACGGCACCCTCTTTCGTCGGTTCGGTTCAAAAAACAGTTTTTTTTTCACCAGTTCGGCTTAAATGTCAATTAGGGGGTCACGGGGCACGCGGCGAGCAGATGTGCACAAATAGTGCACGGTCAGAAAAACTACGAGGGCTTAAATCTCACAAATTAAATGCAAGTCACTGAAAAAAGAACCTTCTGTGAACTACACAAGGTTAATTTAACAAAAAAGCAACACTTTAGTTACGGTGTGGTATTAAACTTTGCTGCATTCGACATATAACTGAAACTCAATTAATAAGGCTGGGTCTACAATAGCTGAATAGAGATTTTTTCGAACAGACGTGATAAGCTCTTTTTTTAATGTACTAATATTTCAAAACTGGAGGTCATAATAGTAATATGTGTTTGTCATTGAGGTGGAGGGTAACTTTATACCTACTTGGTTATGTGATATGGGTTGTAATGTTAAGTTGAAAAAAAAACAATAATATCTACCTTTTACGGATTACACGGAGTTCTCAAATTGACATTGATCTGTTTTTATTGCCATTGTGATGAAAACTTCCAATTATAAAGAGAAAAAAAGTAAAATGTATCAGTTTTGCTAATTACACTAAATTAAATTATACCTTCCGATACTAACACACCGCGCGAGAGTGTTAGTAATAGTAACAGAAGATTTAAATCGGAATAAATAGAACTTAAATAACCTGTAATGTGTGTATGAAAAGGTTATATACTATCAATATTTCACACGGGAATTCCAGCCACTCTTATACAGCTGCTAAGCGATTAACAGCAACACCTACTTACATTCTGATAACAACAAGTAATAGTCGAATGGGCACAGTTGCATTTCAACTTTTTGTGGGCTGGAGAAAGTGCCGATACCTATACCTACTATAGGTTTGGCTCGGATCAAGTTGAAGATTTATTATGTCAAAGAAATGCGTGACCCTGAAGTGGCATTTGGTTATTATAAAACTTATGGACGGCCAAGAGAAACTTAAAAAGAGCTAAAACTGTGTAATCTCAAACTAAAAAGTGTATTATCGAATTATTTATAAATAAGTGAAACTAAATTATTGTAAAAAAAATAGTTCTTTGTGTTATTTAAGTTAGGTACCATACCCAATCGCGTAGTAACATAACAGGTAATACTTAATATGACAAATGATGTAAACCTGCCCTAACATTAATGGGGACTCTTGAAACTGTATTTCAATACATTCCAAACAGTGCTTAGGATATTAAATTATATTTAAGAGCAATACTGCCCAGTCCAGTTGACTACACACGTTTAAGAACGGCCCCCTGCCGTTGCCTCCATACAAAGTCACTTCAAAAAAGTCAATGTTATTTTTTAGTTCACCGAATCTCACGTACCTTGAGCCTATTTATGCGATTTACTCTAAAGAATTTGAAGAATTTACACTACTGTAACAAAGAAACTAATGGCATTGCATATGATTATGAATAGCACATCAGAGGGGCCTTGGCACGAATGGGTTCTCTTGAAATATCGAGCAATATACGTCCGGAAAGTCACGACTTTCGGCAGAGATACCGTTTCTGTATGAAATGCATCGGATGCACGGGCCAACGGTGATCGGGGAGTGTTAAATCCGATTATTGCCAGTACGATTTATTAATTGGAAGAGTTACGTAGACTAGACTAAGCCTGGGGTGTATTTGTGAAAGTTTTGCAAGCAAAGTTACTGTCATATCAGCCGAAAGACGTCCAATGCTGGAAATAGGCCTCCCCCAAAGAATGCCAAAGTGTCCGGTCCTGCGTAAAATATGAGTAGGTATTTACGGCCATAACACTGAACGCTGTCAACGAAACTGGAGAGTATTCCGTTGAGACAAAACAATAGCTTTTGCTTTTTGTTCAAGCACTAAAGAGTTACTGTGTCTGCCATTACATACTGCGTCGTTTC
This sequence comes from Epinotia bilunana, assembly GCA_947049275.1. Classification (NCBI taxonomy): domain Eukaryota; kingdom Metazoa; phylum Arthropoda; class Insecta; order Lepidoptera; family Tortricidae; genus Epinotia; species Epinotia bilunana. The sequence goes on along the minus strand of OX346263.1, from coordinate 5,269,666 downwards.
TGCAAGTCAATTTTCGCAACAATGACGAGATTGTGCTCATAAATGATAGATTGAATACCTAGAACAAATTCAGTAATCTCTTTCCCAAGGCACTCAACGAAATGGGTCATCGATAAGCTATTAAAGCACTATCATCGCAAACTGACGCAAGCGATCATGTGCCGGCAATCATTATCAATCATCAGAAGATTGCGCTGGTGCAGCGAGTTTGTAGTATTGTTCGTGTGGGCGGGCGTAGGCATAGTTGTGGGAAAAGATCTTCACTTCCTACTATTGTTTTGGCACTTGGATTTCGTAGGAAATTGAGGGATGTGTTTTAACTAAGATACAATTAAATTTCTTATTAGTGTTTTGTATCAAACTTAGTCCAATGGAACACTTAAGCGATCACTCGTTTTTGGGGAGACTAAGGTTCTCATGATGTTAGTAAATTCTTTTGTTACGAAATGTGGCGCCGGCAGCTGCCAGAGCAAACTTGTCAAACTTTCCATACATTCAGATTTTAACGCACACCTCTTCCGATTACCTACAGGCTGTTTGGTGCAACCAAACCATAGTCTCTCGTCTTATTGATCCTTAAACCGATACTTTACTATACAGCGTGGAACGGAACGATGGACTTTCCCGCAAGAGGGGGATTATTGAGCGCTAGTACGTCACAATTTCCAGATAAACTATTTTTTTTGACGCGATTTTTTTTTTACATTTGTATGGAGCTCGTCGCTCCAGTCGGCCAACGCTCCATACAAAGGTAAAAAAAAATCGCGTCAAAAAAAATAGTTTATCTGGAAAATGTGACGTACTAGCGCTCAATAATCCCCCTCTTGCGGGAAAGTCCATCGTTCCGTTCCACGCTGTATAAAAGACTGGTTCCCTAACTATCACACAGGTTAAAAGCCAATACAATATATTTTTGTGTTTGTCTTTGGTAATCGATCTCACACTTGTAAGAGTTTTCACAATTGCAATCAGAACAAATCGTTTAGCGGAAAATTACGCATATTATATTTGCAAACAGTGAGATAATGTATCGCGTACACGATATTCGATTCCGTATAATTGTGAATTCATAAATTGCAACTGTAGATAATTAACAGAACCAAGATTGGGCAAAGCGTTTTGAAATTTCGATAATCGTTTACTGACTATCTCGCGTAATGGGTTTGTTAGCGAAACAACTAATTGTTCACTCACAGTTTTTAAATATGCACGAATTTTTGCTTCGCTAGCTTTTAAAGTAGGTGTTATTGATGATATGGTGATACCATATCATCAATAACACATTTATTAGAATATATTTGTTCAAACTCTTAGGAGTCCTGAGATCAGCAAAAAGCATTATCCTGTATTACTTCTCTTAACCTATGTTCGATGCACCTTCCAAGCGGAGGTCATGAAGTGGAATTTTATAAATATAAATATGAGGGGACAATCTTACACAAATCGACCTAGTCCCAAACTAAGCAAACCTTGTACTATGGGTACTAGACGACGATAAACATAGTTATATAGATAAACAAATACTTAAATACATAGAAAACATCCATGACTCAGGAACAAATATTCGTGCTCATCACACAAATAAATGTCCTTACCGGGATTCGAACCCGGGACCTCCGGCTTCGTAGGCAGGGTCACTACCAACTAGGCTACAGAGGTCGTCAAGTTATCCCAGAGAGTCTTACAAGGCTATACGAACTCACTAACTTTAACTCTTTATAATACTAGCATAGATTGATCCAAGAAATAATGCGCGCGCGCAAGTCTTACTACATTTCACAATACCCACGTGGCGCCAGGCCCGATACGGACAATCACTAAATAATTGCATTTCATTAATAACGACTCATCTAAACAATACGCGTTTAGCAACACAATACTCGGGCTGAATACAATGCCTTGTTTAATGATTAATAAAATGTTTACCACGGATACGGTTAATGTTGTGTTTGTTTCGGAATGATAATATGGGGAAGTTGTAAACAAAAGGAAATCGATTGGTGTAGTACAGACAATCGTTTTTGTGAATTGAAAGTTTAATGAATGACAGATAAATGCGTGTCAGGTATTATTATTAGGTTTTGTGTGATATTTGTGTTTTTTTATTATTATTGGAAACTGGATTTATTCTATGTATGGTAAAAAAACATTTGCATTCCCCACATAGCAAAGCGATGCAAAACGGTTTCACATCGACGGAAGCGATACAAACAAATTTATTCCACACATAGCTCGTTAGAGGTTCTTAACATAGCAACGCGTACTCGATACAAGCATATTTTAATACATATTCGCATCTTTAGAACAAAAACGTCATAAGTGTTTACAGATTTTGTATTGATATGCGACGTAATTCTACAGCGATTGTATAACGTTACTCAAGTTTCACGGTCACATAACAAAGACAAGACATTGAATTGTCAATCGACTTTAACGCATGATATCCCAACAATAAGAGTCTACATTCTACAACCTAGTCCTTATCACTCCTTAGCAAATCACGCTCGGAGAGAAAAGGATAAAAACGGGAGAAAAGAAATGTTTCGACAAATGTCGAGTTTCGAGAGCGGAATTATAATCGAATCGAAAGTGAGAGTGATGTGATTGATTTGATTGTGAATGGCGAGACGAAAAAATGTGATAAAAATAGAGATGGTTAATTAGATATCGAGTGGCGTAATGATTTGGCTGCTACTACATTAATATTTTAGAGTGAGTGTATTAAACTCCAGACATGGTTGAAGAAGCGATGTTTGAGAATTGGTTGTCCGGTATCGAGCTATGTATTTAAAAGGCAAACGTCGGGTAAAACAAATGAATGGCGTAACATTTTAACACTAAAGGAGAAAAAAGGTATACTTAGGTTACCACCGTTATAATAAAATAAATGAAGAACAGAAAATGATGTACCAGTAGCTCGCATGCCCCCACGAGTAGAGAATGCTTTTGTTTGGTCCTGAGAGACAATAAATTACATCAAATTATAAGCCATTTTCCTCCTTCTGGGTCACGCTGCTATGCAATGACCCGTACATTTCCTCTTTCTAGAATAGGTACCACGGGATTCCATAATGCCTAAACCTAATCACCGATCACAATTAGCCTCCAAGCAGTGAACGTACCCTACATATGGGGCTATTATGGTGCAATATCATATCATTGGGTCCAAACAAGACAATGATATGCCTAGTTGCATCATTGAAATTGAAATTCATTTAATTGCTGAACATTGCGGACATTTTTAAAGGTGGAAGATAATTTTTGGTATCAGTTATATTCATACCTTATTAGAGTAGGCATGCAAAACATAGGACACAATAATATATTCATAGACACACAATTGACTAATATGAGTACCATTCTAGAAAAAAAAAAAACAATTTCTATACACATAACATTACCTAAGTCAACTGAGCGTTTCTCAAAAAAAATGCCACTAAATTTTTTCGGAGATTTTCTGCAACTTTTATGTTATTTCTACTCAAAATTACGATGTCTTTCCATCCCAATAGGAGAAAAAAAGTGTCCCAAAACGTTCATACATTTTTGAACTTTCCTATTGTGTTACCACCATACAAAGTGTATGGTAAATGGTAACACAATAGGAAAAATATCTTTGGGACAGTTTTTTGTCCTACCAGGGTCGAAAGAGCTCCTGATTCTGAGTGGAAATTGTTAACATAAAATTCCTAGAAGTACAATTAATAATAGTGGCATTTTTTTGAGAAACGCTCAACTAATTAAGAATCAATATACAGAAGATAATCGTGTGTGTGTGTGTAACATGTCGAAGTTATTCATTACAATTATCCTTATGTTTAAAATATTCTTGTAGCGAGTAGAAATTATATTTCGAGAGCCACTTTAAGGGAGCAGTCTCGAATTTTACTAAAGGGTAGGTCTGATATTGTATGTGGCTTATTACATATTTTTGCCGCCATTCCTAAAACATTTTTACGAAATAAAGCTAGATTACTCTTCGGGATCTTTAATTGATTCCTGCGTCTACGCACCCCTTAGGTAGGCATTGCTATGATAGGTCCTTATTAGGGGATCGATTAAAATAATTTCACCTCTTAGATATAATTTCAAAGGTATCGAAATCAAACGAAATAAATATTTATAAAGATGATAGGCATTCATCAGTTTTAGTGACGCATTTATTTTACAGTGAGCCGACCGGTTTTGCCATGTGCGTGACACGGGGTCCTGTTGTTTTACCAAATTTATTTTGGTCAAATTTCATTTCCCAAACAAAGTTTAGCAACTACTTTGTTTGCCAATGCAAACTTTGGCACAATTTTAATACGAATATTTTCATTACGTAAATTTTTCATTCAGCAAAATATTACTACGAAAAAATACATTATGACATTTGGTCTTTTAGCAAATGCTTAAATAAGGCAAAAAAACATTAGACAATAAACATTTAGTCAAGTTAATGATATGGCAAACTATAAATAGTCAAAAAATCACATTTAATTGGGTTATAAAATTTTACCAAAATACTATTAATGAAACGGCACGGTCCCTTAAATAAAAAATGCACGGTTAGGTAGGTCGGTAGGCAAGCTTAGGTTCGAATCCTGGTAGGCCAAATATTTATGTGATGACTGATGACATGAATATTTGTTAGTAAGTCTTAGATGCTTTGAATGGATTGATTGAGCATTTGTATATCTATTAAATATATCGTCGTCTCTTAAGCCTTATTGAGCTTACAATGGGGCTTGTCTTTAATTATTTATTTATTTATTTTAGCCAATCCAAACACAATTATTTACGCTCAAGCGTCAGCGTCAATAGTGCATACATACCAAACATTAACAAATATAAATTATAGATTTAGCTACCTAAGCTTAATACGAACTTATGTTGTATATTCGTAACGTTATTAAAACAGTTAGGTCTCTTTTCAACTACTTTTATTACAAAGAGATTTCCACTTGTGCTACCAGTTACTTGTGTCACTTGTGCTTTGTAAAATGGACTCCTGTAGGTATTCTACGGCCATAACTAGCCATAGACTAAAAAAAAGAACAAAGAGATAAATCAAACTTGTAAGGATTTAAAAGCTTTTAACTTTAAGTAGTTCAATGTCGTGTCAAGAAAGGCGGCTAAGACCACAAATGGAATTTAAAAACATCCTTGTCTATCGCTCATTACTTCATTTCACATCTAAGTGCATGGATAAGTTTAACAAGGCGGTAGGCCATTGACACTTAGTTTTTTAGTCCAAGATTTTCACATGATCTTTGCCAACATTTTAAGGTATGTATTTGTGCGTTATAAATAAATGAGTATGAGTATGATTATGGGTAAAGAAAGCAATACAAGAAAACGTAGCACCCATAAAACCTGCAACACACTGGCGCTGCCTGCGGTGGCGGTCAATAAATTTGACAGCTAATGTCTAGACGATCGCTGATGACCGCCGCGGCCAGGCCGCGCCTGTCTGTGAGAGGATTTAGGGTGAATATCTACCAGAGACGTGTGAAGATTTATTTTCGTACTGACATCTCGTATTCTACTATTCTGTGGTACAGGGTGATACGTGACATAGTTATAAGTATTCTTTTTTTTTTTGAGTAGGGTTTGGCACGTCAGGCGGCACGCGAAGCGCACGCGACATATATAAATTTAATTTAAATCCAGTTGATCTGTCAGATACATCCCTAGGTAACTCGTAACGGTGAACGAGCGTGGATGCGCGCGCGGCGATATGCTAATGCGCGCACTGGTGGTCCGGTACCAGATACAGTACAAAATTATTAATTTAATTTGTACAGCTATACATATGTACTAAGTATCACAGATGCTGAGAGTAGTCTGTGAAGATACAGCCTGACCCTTTAATTGCTATTAGGATTAGGATAACCAATTTCTAGCAAAAATAAAAATATCGTGAATTCCAGTAATTTGCAAATATGTATCTGCAAAAAGCATGGAAAAAGAGCACGAAAAAGTGTTATCAACAAAATCTTTATACAACGTGTTAATAAAATAACGCAAAACCTGTTCAGAATCGAGAGTAGAATGTGAAAAAAATAGGTTTTTTTTTGATGCGATTTATTTTTTACATAGCAGGTCGCCCCAGTCGGCCATTTTTTTTCGCAATTTACTCTCGATTCTGAACAAACAGTTTTCAGATTTTGCGTTATTTTATTAACACGTTGTATAACCACTTCTACGCCTTCAACCAGGAGTACATAATCACAAAGATCAGTGCGGTTTCATGAATTGAATTATCATCATCATTGAATCGGTGTGCTTTTTTATTTTTCCGCCTTTTATAGATTTAACAGAATATCTCACTTGACAGAATATATTCTCTGTCAAGTAAGATATTCCGCTGACCACAGCATGCACCACAGCAGCACTGTAAGTGCCTCGTACAAACTCTACTTTGTATAATATGTATATGCCATTTTGCAAATAAAGGAATTCACCTCACAAAATCTAATTTGTATTAATAAAATGTATTTACAAACACAGCTTTGTCCTGGTCGAACAGTTGGAGGCAATTAACCTAAACAAGTTTCTGTCAAAAATTTCATTTTTGGTACAAGCTTTTATTGCCGTCTGTACTTTTCTGTATACCATTATCAACTACTCATTGAGACGATTCTAACGAGCCCAAACTCAACTGGGTTACGTCGGTTAAGTACTGAATTCCCATGGCCACCTTCCATCTCCATCATCAGGTCAGCTCGATGGTACCATAATATTGAATTGTCATCCAAACTATACTTATACCCAAAATTTCAGCTCAATCGGTCACCGGGAAGTGGGTCAATTTAACTTGAAAGATTTGATTACAGACAGACAGACGACGGGACAGGTGAAACTAAATAGAAGCTTGTAAAAGACAGAGAACTTTAAAACTGGTAGAATAGATGGTTCCAGGTATCGCCCACCGATCCTTGTTTTAACTCCCGACTTTATATACAGCCTGTATGTGATATGGTATTACTGATAGTGTTGTTAGTATAGTTTGCCGGTTGACTTCACATGACTGTGAGAGGGGTGCAGGGTGGTCCGGCATAGCACAGTGCGTTATTTTTAAAACGTAACCACAGGAACACCTAGTGTGGTCTTAGCATATTCGTTACGATGAACAAGTTTATTCATTTCATATAGATCCTTATTCTATTCTATCCAGATGAGGGCCCTTTCGGATACACTTCGACCCAATGGGATCTTTTGTGCATTTGCCCTCTCCTTTATGCCTACTCACAAGCTCGCTCCATCATTTCCACGAAACGGATGATACAGCTTAGCGGGAGCACCTTGAATTAAGTACTTTGGTTGCGAATAGCCATTACATATAGATACGAGAATAATTAATATGATGGTACAGTCCGCGACAAATTGCCTTCGGGTAAGGATGGGTTATACGGGTGGCAAAACGGCTTTCCATAGATTATTTATAGAAATACCTAATGCAACAACTCCACGTGTTCTTCGACAGCCGCTTACGGCAGATCATGAGAAACTTATGTCCAGCGACAGTATTCGCCATTGTAACTATCGTAAGGATCGAGGCCACACACTGTGACGTCCCGATTATTCCCAAGTCCCCGAGTAATTTTATGCGAGAGGCGAAGCGAAGCGGAGCCTTTCATACTAACGGCGATAAAATATAGTAGTTTCTCCAATCGTGGATATTGTATTCAATCTTCACAACGCAGACCTCAACTTTAATGACAAAAATGCGACCCGAGCGCGGTCGCTGAATCGTAGCAGTCGGATTCATTATTACTCCACTTAAGTTCTTACAAATACCGGCTGTTAATGAAAGTTATTTTGTGACACTTGAAATGAGATACGTTTCGGGCGATTTCCATGACGCCATGCTAATTTTCAACAGTTTTGAACAACATTTCATTTAATTATCGAACACGATCTGTTTTGCCGGCAGAGTAAAACCCAAATATGTGCATGAGTAAAATTACGCAGTTATGTTAAACGAAAGCCATTCCGGAGGTGGTGAAATCTTACTAAACCCGGTAATGATACGTTATGGGCCTGATAAGATATGTTATTCACAACCGGTGTCGACGAACCACTCACCACCAGTTTATCTTGGTAAACTTAACTGCGTTTAATCGGTCAGAAGGCCGCTTCCTCACTAGGTGGGCCGGAATCTGAATGCGGTATTTTCAGTTGTCAGAATGCTGCCAGTATGTTAATTGTGTATAGTGCACACGATGTTGTTACTTCAAAATAGGGTTGAATAGTATGCATTCAGTACTGCATGCGTATAGCTCTGCTTCCGAACATCCGCGCCAATCTGGAAGTACCTACTCATTGATATGCAGTAAATAATCTGTACTGAGTCGGTACAGCTTACTCGGTCCCGAGTCCGCTCCGCCAAGATAGAAAGTGGCCTAACACAGGTTCGCCTGAAGCGAGTTGTTAGTGTTTTGAATACTCCACTCTCCATCGTTATTGCCTTCACTGACAGTTGGACGTAAATATTTCGCACTTAACAACGTGGCAACTTAAAAAATACAGTTGAATTTGAACCCTACTGACATAAATAAAAGATTTAAAATAAAACGGAAAATAGTTGAAATGAGCCAATGAACTGAAGGTATGTGCGGGACATGTTTAATGTTTACGTATGTATGGGGTGGGCTTCGTAAATTTGAATTAAGTGATAAGTTTTTTTAAGGGAAGGCGCGAGCTGGTATCGTTGAGTTTAACAGCCTTTTACTTCAATATTTTATCTCAATATCAATTCCAAATCTTCTTCTTATTAGTCAGTGGAGTTATTTCCAACTTATTCTACATTCCGCCTTTCTTTTTATCTCTCTATACGATGAAGCGTTTCTTATGTTCCATGTCCCGATTTTACAAGGTTGTCGCTGGATGACGACCGAGCCAGGCTTGCTCCTGACCCTTCCGGACTCGGACCGCCACGGCATATTCATCCAAATAAATGAGCAATTTCTTTCATGTGTTTTTGTTTAACTTCGCATGATTTTGAAAATTTATCATATTTTTAATTCTCATATTTGACGTTTTGTATTAACAACGCTAAACATGAATAAACCTAAACAAAAATCTACTAGGGCTAGACTGTCTAGACTTAGAAATGAGAAGTGTATCTATTTAGATGCGAGTGAAGTAATCGTGTAGGCTCCGACAAAAATACGTCTTCGCACTAACCCGCGTTTCCTAAAGGTCGTCTTCGGAGTCGCAAGTGTTCCATACGGCGGCTACGACACCCTAGTAATTTCTACTTCGCCGTGAGAGTTTTCCTTTGATATTCATTATACTTATGTTCAGTAGAACATACATAGATACATAGAAGGCAGTAGCCACGATTTTTTTCACATTCCCAGTATTTAGCTGACAGGGGGTAGTAGGACACTTGGCTCGAACAAAAATTTGGGCTTTGAAGCCAAATACCACACAAATGGACCACAGAGTTGATAAATAGTTTTTAGAAACCCACAATATTTTTAAACAGGCTATCCAACTTTGCGTGTATGGGCCACCCGGACCAGTGTGAGCCAGACCAGACCTCCGATATACGCGTTATGACGAATCCCAGTGCCCAGATATAATGGGTGAACGGCGAGATGAAACCAGTTGTGAATAGCATAGCAGGTTTCCGCTTCGCTTCTCAAAACCTAAATCCGTTTGGTCCGTTATCGCATTAGCCAGCCAGGCAGAAGAAACTCAGTTCCAGTCTTACCACCCAGGGCGCAATTCAATGTATTTTCGGGACAGCTCGTGATTTAACGACTTTAGACCTCTTTTGTGGAAAGCGGCGCTGCTATGCTAGTGTTAAAAGTGTTTTAATGGTCTGTAAAAACTACATACCTAAACTGGTGACTGTGAGTTTGTAGAACACGAGTCTATGTAGATTTGTTTTTATTCATAAAATTGATTAGGTTAAACCCAGACCCAGAGACTTAGAAAATTCGTTAGCGCGTACTTATCGCGGCAAAACCGATTCGGATGGCGGATAGGTTAGAAGAGCTCTGCTCCCGCTGCCGTCTTCGTGTTTTTTTTTAAAAGAGCGGAAAAAACTTCTTTAGAGAAAAGTGTTTCAAGTAAAAGATGCTCCTTTTGAAGTAACATAGTGTTATGGATTATGTTAATAGTAAAATAAATTGTAGGAACTAAATCTTTAGTAAACAAAATTTTAGGAAAAGTGATCATTAGGAGTACAGTTCATTATTTAGGAACTTCAATTTTCGGAAAACTGAGTGTTACAGACAACGTTAATAGTAAAATAAATTGTAGGAACTCAAACTTTAGCAAACAAATTTTTAGGAACAGTGATCATTAGTAGTACAATTACTTAGGAACATCATTTTCGGACGCAAAACTTTAGCGAACCCAATATGGACCCCTAGAACTGCCTATTTGATTGCTGACCGAGCTGTAAAAAGGACGTAACTCCGAGCACTGGGGTGGCGGCCAGGACACGTGGTATCTACTAGGTAGTCTGTGGACGGAACTGACAGAGCTGTCATTGAAGGGCAGGGTGGCCGATGTTGCGCTCGCACCTCACGTGTTGCGGTGGAACGCCATATTAATTGTTTGATTATGATCCACTCCGAATATTGTAATTTATGCCCGATTTATCTGTGCTCTGACTAAACCATAACCAAGCTATTCCGGACCACTTTTATTTCTACAAAACCTGGTCTCCTAGCCCGACTACCCAACGGTATGAATTCTGCGGATAAAGACCGTGCACACAGCGATTATATTTACGTGTCTTCATATAGTTATCGAACCTGCTCACAAAATTTCACGAGAATCGGTTGAGAAATGCAACAGAACCTCTGGACAGCTGGATACGAAAGAGCCAAGCCGAAGCAGAGCACTCGCTTCGCTCGCTCGTTCAATAACTTTTTGCGTATCCTGCCTATACTGTAACTAGTAATTAATGCTTTGCCAAGAGCCCGCCGTTCCCACAATCAAACTTTTACTACTGTTTTGTTGAGCAATGTTTTATTTTTTAGCATTAAATTAAGTGTGGTTATTAAAAAATTCAAACCGGATAATTGCGAGTCGGATTCGCCCACCGAGGGTTCCTTACTTAATTACAAATGTATAGTTTTCAGATTTTCCTGTGGTTGTAGTGTAAACGATATAACTAGTTTGCCAATTTTCATAGTTCTAGGTCAACGAAAAGTACCCTATAAATTTTGATTCCCTCGAGGGTGTCGAAATATACGTTATTTGCGGCATAAACGGCCGTATCTTTTTTTAGGTAAGTAACTTAAAAAGTTTTTTTTTCACAAGTTCAAGGGACTGTAGACCTGACGAGTACCTATGTGGTTTAAATTTCAACTCGATACCTCCACGCGTTCCCGAGATAAAGGCTCTTGACAACCGGACCGACAAACGGACAACAAAGTGATCCTATATCCTTTTTTACCTTTTGAGGTACGGAACCCTAAAATAAGAATAGCGGGCTGATTGCGATTTACATTCAACTTCTATGAGGGTTTCAATATAGGGCTGTTGTATTAACAATTTAAACCTCATTTCAAAATAGAAAATCTGATCACGAATCTTCAACCCACCAATTAGTTGGAATGTTTATGTGGACAAACTTAATTTTAGACTACTTATTGACTAAAAACCTCAAAAAGGTACTTCACGTTGCCGCTCTGATCTTTGCCACACCACACTCTTCCGCTATATTTTTCTCAATCATTGATTAGTGTCCTACTTCAGTGCCCAATATGTCTCACTGGTTTACACAGTTGGTGTAGTCAGTAGTGTCCTAATTCTTAATGTAAATTCGACTTATTTTCAATGAATTCCTGAAGTCCATGTCTTTGGTGCATGAAGGAGAGTGAGGAAAAAGATATACAACCTTTTTCTCTAACTTTCAAAGCGAAACAGTAACTTTAAAAACTATAAGATATACAACCACACCATGGCTATATTTATAAGCGGTAATCCGAATAGTAAGCCTGCACATGCATATTGCATAGGCTGGACAATAGACCCACTCAATAAACTACCACCACAGCGCACTATCTGCACTTGATATCTCTTCAGCACTATACAAATGCAAAGTACGAACAAACTTCCGTTGAACAGGAGTATGTCCAAAATCAAACATCATAAGTGTCCATGCAACATTCATAATAAACTCTCTGATTACTATTAGCTTAGCCAAAATTGATACTCGGCCACAGAAATTTAGTCGTATGAATTATAGAACGGCAATATTTTTAATACACCATCGGTGGCAAATAAGCGTACGGCCCGTCTGATGGAGCGTAGCCTAATATGAAGGTTTCTGGCGTTGCAAACCTTCATATTAGGCTACGCTCCATGTGTGTCACATACTGACCCTTAAAATTGGTACACGCCTTTCTCGAAGCACCCCATACCATAGTCCCTCGGGAAACCCTCGGCAGGAAGCTCATTCCACAATCAGAGCAATAGTGGGAGGAGAATTCCTCTAAAAACGTAACACAACCATTGTGAGGATGAATGCTCTGCGGCGAGGGGTGCGGTGTTAGAAAGCAGAGCAGCCGTGCAAAGAGCAGTTCTTAGGACCTCATCCCATAATTACAAGAGATCATGCAGCAATTTACAAACTCACAAAGTTATGCTTTCATATCTACTTCTACTTGAAAAAATAGACAGCCCTAGAGGATCATAGATTGGTAATGTGGAGAGTAGGAGACCAAGTGACAACCCCGCACATGCATAGTCAAACATCCCTCGTACAATGGCCACTCAATAAAACATTTCGCTATCAAACTTGCGATCTCTTCAGCTACATATATCCTTGAAAGAGACAGGTGATGGTGATACTTAAGGTACGACCATTTTTCTCACTTCGTGGATGAATGTAGGATTGAGTGACATTTGCATCACATACATGATTGATTCGCGTAGGTATACCGTTCCTTGCCCGGGCTGACGCCGAAAAATTGCCCTACTAAATAAAGTGTCCGTCACATTGAAATATTTCGCTTAATAATTATTGACATTCTGTTTCCAATGCAATTTGGACACGTGTTACGGTTAGCCGGCAAGCGCACGTGAATGTATAAAACTCTGCAAGCATTAGCAGAATAGCAGTAAAATAGTAGCGCATAATTCTGCATTTTATTTCATACTCTTGCAGTAACTTTGATGCACTTGTGAACAAACGTGCGAAAAGAATACTTACCCTTTTAAATATAACTACAATTCGATATGGACTGGAAACATCATTGGGTTGGATCATGGAACATTATTTGTCCTAAAATCCCGTAAAACAAGTTTGGCAATCGAGAAACTACAGCCACAGCTCCCTGGGCACAGTCGCCGCCATGGCATGGTTATTACACGCCCGGAATAAAAACACCCTTAACCTGCTCTGATCTTGAACGTAGCACCCACGCAGGGCATACTGGTAGCGTGGCGGTTAAAGTGGTAATGTGGTAACCCTGCATGCATATAGTCAAGCGGCTGGACAACGAGGCCACTCAATAAAACATTTCGCTATCTGTTCTCGGGATCTCTTCAGCCTTACTGGGTCACACGGACTTTCAGTTATTTGCATATAGGGACCTGCTGCCCGTTTAAGTTTGTGGTGGATTTACTCTCACTATACAGTCAGCATCTTTTTACACAAGAGCATACACAATATTCCTTTACATCTTCGTACATACGTACGGAGATGTGAAGGAATATTTGTATACAATCCTTCTTGGTAAACTCAATAGGGGTTGATATTCGTCAGCGGTTGGTGATGGTATACTTACCTTTAATTCATGATTTTGTGATTTCGTTGAAGCTTGTAAATAAAGTGCCTCGTTACTTACCTGAAAAAAGAAAATAAACTTATTAATCCAAAGTTCAAGATAAGGCGACGGCCATAGAGAGGTATGAAAGTAAAATACAACCGAAAGTAAAAGGATATGGGCAAACAAAAAATTCAATATAAAAGTTAAACATGACGAAAATTTACAGTAAACACACATTTATGTAACTTTTATTTCTGCCCAACAATGTCATGAATTTTATGCTTCCAAGAATCTATCTGACCATTACGTACTTACTTAAAAATTTCATAAAAAGGTCCACTTACTGCTTATCATGACTTAAAAGTACAGTTCGTATTTGTACTGTAATAAACAAAACCAGAGCTAGACTGCATCGACAGACATTGATCCCATAGTAAACCGGATGTCACGAAGGATTATAGCGTACTTAAAATAATCTCGAGAAACAAGAATGGGAACACGGCGAAGACATTGTACAAGGAGATTATGTATAGTGAAAACTCGGTGCTGAGTACATCACTTGCACTGCATTAGAGAGAGGACAACAGTTCACGCACAAATAAACGCAAGCCTATAATTTCAGAAACACTGCGATCTCTCGTTTGCTTTTTTTTATCGACTACACATCGGTGAGAAAACTAACGCAATAAGCCTTGAGAAATATATTTTTTACGTCAATTATCAGGCAAGCGGAAACACTAATTAAGGTAATAACGATACAATCGATACTAAAACAGGAGAACAGTAAAGCAATAAATTGAAATAACGTTAACCTATACATACAATTACTGTTGATAACCAGTTCCTTATCACGAGCGGGGTTGAGACGCCAATTATCAAACATTTAGGTATCAAGTCGTGACCAAATTCGAATCCGCCACCGGTAGCCGGCCGGCCTTGGACTATATCCATGCACCTTTGTGAAGTAAAGGTCAATTAGAAAACCACTTTAAAACTATTGTTCTATAAAAGCGTTTAGATGCTACCGATCTAAATCTTTAGGCAATGGAAGATCAGACGATAGCGTATCGATTTAATGATTTTAATTGGTTTCGATAGTGTCTTCGCAACAAATTTTATTAGCTTTTATAATCCTGTCCGTATACCAACACGCCACTATAAACTTATCTAACAGCTCTTGTTCGTTCACTAAATTACTCTAGACAATTGCAGGCAATCATCTTTTTTGCTTCACAATAGTTTGGATACCTAAGCTCTCATGCTGATAGCAAGAAAAATATTATAATAATCATGTCATATTATTTCAATTTCTGACCAAGGTCAAGTGCAGAGCGGAATAAAATTCATTAGTTACACTATTTAGATATACATTAAAGGCCGAATCGCAAAATCAATGAAGACGTCAGTTTGAATAATACATTTAAATAGAACTAAGCACGGCGGATCGGACACAGGCGAGGTGGCGGTGAACCGTTGATCGGAGTCGGCTGCTGGCCGAGCCGGTCTTATTTATGTTAATCACTCGGTATTTCTAAGTATACCAAAACCGCGCTACTCCTATTATCAATAGCTACTCGTAAGTATCGACCCAGTGATTTGTAGCTGTACAGCGGAAGAGCGATGAGCCCAAAAGGCTTTTAATAAGCGAAGGCGAGGTCAATCGGATGCCCATAAAATTTTCTCGCCTGTTAAGATCGTATCTCTGCCGTGGGCGAAATGGGTGCGAAGTCGTCCAGCATCGACATTTATTCGATGATAGACCTGTCTATCTTATTGTATATTTAATTGACCGTGACCCTTTACGGTTCGTTTATCACTTATCCCACGTTATATTCATTCAGGTAGTTCTAAGCAATTGAACGATGGCTCATTGTTTTCTTGTTGCTTCACGGAAGATCATTAATTTGTTTGTAATCGGTAACATCAGTCAACCGTCAAGAGGAGCGCTCCCACGCATCTTGGCGGGAACTGATCGATGTGGTGTCCAATTTCCCAATAACGTGAAAATTGTCTCCGCCTACACAATGAGGTCCTTTGCGTGAATAGGTAGAAAACCCTAAAGAGGGGTACCTCTTTAGGGTTTTATACGAGGTATCGTATCGTATGCAATTAGCCAATTACTTCAACTAAAAGTACTTATATCAGATAGGTCTGCTGTAAATGAAGCCCTTTAAGCATTGACCTTTCCAATTAACACTTTTAAAGGCTGACATTGAAGGAAGGGAACGTTGTCGAATTATTCACTTATTTTTAAGTAAGCCATGTTCTTAAAGCTGAAGGCAGCAGTGGTATTTGTATGGACTGGACTGTGTTTTTATTAAAAATATAAAATACATCTTCTCATTCAATTTAATGTAGATGTTCATTGCTATTTCATTACAAAGCCAAGGTTATTCTCATGCTTCATAAAACGATCAGCACGTCTATCATGCGACGGCCGCGACATACTCTCGATTTTTCTCGCACTATATCTCCTGTTCTAAGTGTTCTAATAAGAAAGAGATGGATAGTGCGAGAAAAATCGAGAGAGCTCCCGCGCCGTCGCATGATAGCCGTGCTGCTCTAATTGTAATTTGAGCTCATTTCGTGTAAGAGTTTTTGCGGAGAAGTTCTTGTTCGAATTTAGTTTTTTCGCTTCCGAGTAATTACATCCAGTCATAATGGCAAATTTAAGTGAGATTCATTCCGACGGCTTTTATAGAAATCGCAGGTAGGATTTCAAATTACTTTTCTTCCTGGTTTCTTCACTTCAATGCTATAAATCATTCAGATTGTGTTGCTACTTCAACAGAATTCACCCATTGTAATTTTTACTGGCACAATTTTTAAGTATTTCGTCTAAAGTATCGCGGAAGTCACATTTTTGTCGACGGCAAATATAAATAAAATGATAATGCAAATATAAATAATACGATTGTAATATTGTGAAGATAGTACGGGGCCTCTCGGTCTCGACCTCGCTAAATCTAATGCCGTGACGAAAGGACACAACGGCGAAAAAATACGACAAATACAAGACAATGTCGATGAAGAATACATTCATTGGAAGAAAGGGGGACCGTTGGAGTCATTAGTTATAGCAAGTGTCACGGTCGCGATATGAACAGTTATAGATCTATTCAATATATACAATTGAAGAAAAATATTTACTTTTGATGCTGCCATGGGACAAATCGCAGGTAAATGGGGTCGAGCTAATAGCAGCACTTTCGCACATCACCATTTTGAATCCGTGTGGAGCATTTGAAAATGATTAATCATTTTTTAAATAACAGTCTTTTAATTTTATTCAATTTTTCTTCAAATAAGTGAGGCGTAAGCTTTACCATCAAAAAATTCCTAATGGATTCGAAGCCGACCATGATTACCGTACTCATCCATTTTATTTCCACATACTCGTATACTTCAAGATTAAGCAGACTATCTTCCTTATTCAAACCTCGCCGAAGCGATTGCAAAACCCCTAATAGTCCACCGATTCACCAGCCAGACCCGAACAATAGAGAATAGACCTTTGTGGTGACTCACCGTTTTGCAACACATTTTGTCATACGTAATTAAACCTTGCCTAACCTGTCACCCCATTCAGAGTTATAAATCTGAATATGGGATACAGATGGAACTTAAGACGGTTGGAAGTGCGGAACGAATCGGTTGAAGCGTGAACTGAGGTGCTTCGTCGTATGGCCTTCGATGGGAGTCTGTCATGGTTCAAGATCTTGGTTTACATTATAATTTAAACTTGTTGAATAAAACTCAATTACGTAACTCTTTTTTACTCCGATTCTGATTATAATTCGTACTTTGAAAGTACATTATAATTATAATTTACTTGGCTAGTTCCTTTCATACTAATAACAATAATTACCTACGTTTTTTATAGGTGTACCCCAAGGTGCTATCTTAGGCCGGTAATATAAAATTGTGCATGTGAAATGTTTAGGTTATATCTGCAATTTACACAAGTTATCGTGCCGCAAACTATATCTGCTAACAAATTGCGTGGGTTAATACAAGATATAATATCAATAACGTGGTTAACAAGTAACGTTTAGTGACAACTCTAGGTTAGGACCCTACGTAAATGGTGCGAATGGACCTAAGGCACCAGTGAGTCAGCGATGACGACATCGCGCAGACTTTCGATAGACAGGCGCTGGCGCAGGTTTGCAAGAGGAACGGCATTTTGGGTTAACGATCATATTAGGTGACTGGACGAACCTTATATTTGATTGTGTATCTTGATACTGTTATTATGATTTTTCCTAAAAAGTATAGTTTCCCCATCTCGATATTAATCTAAGTGTTCGTAAAATATTCACGTAATCAAGTCGTATCGTACCTACTTTAAAAAACCGGCCGAGGGCGTGTCGGGCCACGCTCAGTGTATGGTTCCGTAACCCGTTCCGTGAACCGAATGTATGAGCAAGAGAGTTCAAATTCCCAAATCAAATCGACCATGTATTATAGACAGACACAACACAAGCAATACTTAGCGATTTTATTATTAGACAACGAACGACCAAGGACAACTAAGACAATTCGAGCACGACAAATTTTCGACCTAATGTATGGGCGCACCTGCTCCGACCCCATTAAACCAGGAAAAATCTTAACAGCGCCATGTACAATGTGAGCATTCCGCGTACAGCGACATCTATCGGCAAATTAAGTAAACTATTGCGCGCGAGCTTAAAGTATGGAAGATGATTTTTAATTCTTTATTGCGTGAACCGATTTTTACCGTTTTTTTACTTTATTTCAAAGCACCTAATTTCATTGTGATTATGTAGAAATTACATGTACAATAAACACCTGCTTATACGGTTAAATTACAAACTTAGTTCAGAAATAATTTTCTAATCTTTGTCAAAAACAATTTTCAAAATAATTTTCCTAGAAAGTTTTTATAAAGTTCTACTTTCCAGATTTTTTTCATACTTTTAAAACGTATGGTTCAAAAGTTAGAGGGGGGGGGGGACACATTTTTTTTACTTCTGGAGCGATTATCTCCGAAAATATTAACATTATCAAAAAATGAGTTTAGCAAGCCCCTATTCATTTTTAAATACCTATCCAACAATGTATCACACGTTAGAGTTGAAATGAAAAAAAAACACCCCACGTTACGTAGAGGGGATGTTTAAGACGATTTAACTTTTGTGGACCGCTAGATGGCGCTGTCACTAGTATAAACTAGATAACGGTTGTTCGATTCGAATTACTTAGGACAGAGCCGTCTTGTCGTATAAATTGATTGGTAATCAAGTGAGTGCATAGCAACGGTGTAAACAGGGGAGGTACCCTAATAAAAAAAACACACTTTTTATTTTACCACTTTGTCGGCATGATTGTTATACATATTAGTACCAAATTTCAGCTTTCTAGTTCTAACGGTTACTGAGATTATCCGCGGACGGACGGACGGACAGACAAAGCGAAACTATGAGGGTTCCTAGTCGACTACGGAACCCTAAAAAGAGTTTTGAATAATTATTAGTAAACACTTAATATGTCATTTCGGTTTAAAAGGACCTGTTAATATTAATCGATACGAAAATCAATAATTGGTTTCAATAGGTTAATGAACTTATGCTAATCTGATTAGCAGTTTGGGAGAAGTCAATATTACAAACATACAAAGTCAATGAAGCGCTTAGCTAAAAAGTCGTATATCGCTTGCTAATACGTTCTGACTACGTTCATTTCGTTTTAAATCATTAAACCAACAAACTTTTAAGGACTTACTCATCAAATACGTCAATGATAGGAACCACTAAAACTATTATATGTCTCGTTAAGCAAATAATCCACCTTAGCCAAAGTCATAACATTAAAGTGTCGTAACTATTGATGTTTAAATTATTGATAGGTAAGCTAAAACTATTCGAGTTTTAATGCATTATGGAACTGTAAAGAGGGTTAATTATGGCATGAAAGTAGAATAAATTAACCGACACCGTCAAATAGACATTTTGGAAGTAGAATGATGCATCGTTGACATACTAAAGGTTGCATGGGAAACAAGTTTGTTGGAAACAACGATAAGGCTTCTAACGTTATTATTGATTGAGAACTTTGCATATCTAATAAAAATAATAGATACACAATAGGACTTTAAAAAGTAATTTTAATTACATTTTAAATATATGTTAATGTCATATAGCAGGTTTTTGTGAAAATAACAACATACGAGAACACGAAAGCATACTTAGCTTAAAGGGTACCTAATTGCGATTTGTTTTCTACCAATTTGCGGGTTACAGGCGTGTTATCTTCTGTAATTAATAAAACGCAAAAAGGCAAAGCGCTTAAAAATGTTCGTAGAGCCGTAAAGCACGTTAGTGTCATGTAGCTATTATTCTGTAACGATAAGACTTTATACGCTTCTCTCACAGTAAGCTTCTGAGACGAAAATAACTTAGGCACAAGGACTCAAGGCTTGCCCCAAAACCCCACAAACGAAAAAAACGGACTAAAAGAGAAGTGGGTCAGGCTCGTGCGCTCCGATAATGTTTACGATACTACAATAAAACCAATTTAAGTAAAGAAGGCCTTATGTCACCAAGAGATTCAAGTACACAAACTGTTTCTGAATTTGGCAGTCTTCCGACCGTTCGTCTTCAGGCCTGTGACCATCGGAGCTCTTAACATTGTATATTATGCACTCACATCTGCCCGGAATGGGGGTCAGCCATGTGGGTTAAGTCGACCACCCATGAGGCGAAGTGACCCGTATTTAATGGTAGATCCGCCATAGCTATTAATATCAATGAAGGGTGGGTCAGTGACAAGACAATCCTTAAAGCAACATCAGCTTGATGTAGTTGTTTTTTTTACTGTATTCTAAGCAATAAAGAAAGTGTTGAACGTTAACCTCACTACAGCGAGCGGTTTTTGTGATATTTTCAATGCCAAAGAGGTTCAAAGATTTTGACTATAACCACTCCAACTTAAATGTAGCTCTGCTCAAGCGAAACATCTTGCATAGTTTCAATGGCAAGTTACTTTAACCACAAATTTTCCTACAAGTATATTCCTACTCTTTGAAATAAGTAGGATTTGAATACTAGGGAATGTTAAGTAAGATCTTATTATAAAACACTTTGAAGATTCCTTCTAACACGCAAGCTTTTTTATCGGACACCGCCGGCGCTCCCAACGGCAACCCAATTTCTTTCTGTTAATACAAAAATAATAACGCCAGTGAAAGTAACCGATGAGCTTTCAACCAGCGAATAATGAGGGGTATCGCACACATAATCACAATTTAGTTCGGTGAAAGTCTAATGCTGAGTTTAGTACGTTAATCAGATGTAAGGTGTACACACTTTCGGTTTTACGACGTTAACTGATGTTCGATTGTTACATCTTGTGTTAAATGTAAGAGGAGTGGCAGAGGCGTGTCCAGCTAGGAGATATAAAAAAGCCTTAGTTTGCTTAAAAAAACGGGTATACCCCAAGGTGCCATATTACTGCCCCAAGATCAAAAGCATGATAGTAATCAAAATAGTGCTTGTGAAATTTAATGCAATCGGTAGTAGAATTTGCATTTGATTTACGTCAAGTGTTGTATATGTGGTATTGATATGGCGTATTATATCCACAGCGTGTGACGTCATAAGCCGTACATTCCAATCGAATCGAGTAGAAATTTATATTCTGCAGTGTGTGACATGACGCTCCAAGTATTCCTATCACCGATACCAACAAACTGTATCGGTTCTCATTCACGCCCAATTTTTAATTCGTTAATTCAGCTCGTAAATGACAACAAACCATTACCACGCAAGTGTTCCTCGACAGTGATCAAAGCTTGCTTGGGTTCTACCTAGTTTTCGTAAACAAATAACACCCCGGATATAAGTACTCCAGACATCAAAATAAAGTTCAGTGAACTGCCCAGTAAAAATGACAAGTAACTTCCTGTTCGTCGGGTGCAATATAAACAAACATCCAAGAAGCTAGGCCCCGCACCCGGCTGCGCCCGCGATAACAGATCGAGCAAACAGTCGAAACTGGACACGTTAACCGAAAAACTGGTTAAAACTGGTTAACGTTTAACTTTCGATGACTGACAAAAACGAAATAAACCAACCACAGCTTTGTGTAGGTAAAAGTGGTATCGGAGCCATTCAAGAGTTTGGAAATTACTATTGTAGACTTGGGAAAAAAATATGACTGCATTGAACAAAAAATAAAAATAAAACTGCTGTTTCCGATATGACTACTGGTTTTTGCACTAGTCACGTCATTCGAAGAATGTTATTATGTAGTTGAAATGCTATAGTTTCCTAAAAGTCACCTAACTCTCCAAAGTGAGTGCGGGTTTGACGAACATGACCTAGACGGAGATTGAGTTCCCTATGCTGAGTAATTCCGTGCTCTAGTTAATTCGGTTTAAAATTTTAAATACCTACCTATGGTCGAAAGTCTACTGTTCTGCGATCACTCTAGTCCCGTCTATTAATAAGAGCATTATAGTCAGTAAATCGCATTTACCGCACGGCTTCACTCGTAATTCAAAGCCTCAAAGGTTGCTGAGTTAGCAAACTTTGCTACGCTTCTAAGCTAGGTTTTATGAACGGCGCTCATATGCCCTTATCAAAAAAAAGTAAAAAAAAGTCGTGTTTTATTTGTGAAAAATAGGTGATGGCTGCATAAATACAGAGGTGTTACATTTCCTCGTGTTGCACTATGTTTTGCCAATTGGCGTACAAAAAAATTGGTTCTATTAATTGAAAATAATATGAAATTATGATATAGATGATGTCAGATTAAGATAATTAAATTAACAATGAAATAATAATTAGTCAGAAATAATTACAAACAATTTAGGTCATCATTTAGATAATCGAGAACAGAATAATAACACTTATTCGTAAGCAGGGTTATTAATTTACGTCCAGAAGTGGTATTGGTAGTTTAAATTCTATTGGTAATTGATTATGAATCCGTATCGCAAGAGAACATACACTTTTGTGCATCAAAGCGGTTTTTCCAAAAGTTGGTCATAAATCCTCCCTAAATCTTTGCCTCAAACGTTCGCTAGTGTAATTGACTTTTTTAAACAACGCTGGATTATTTTTTATGAATATTAACATTCCTAAAATGTAAAGAGAAGGCATTGTCAAGATGTTCAAATCCTTGAAATGCGATACACAACTATCTGTTTGTTTAAGGCCACGCATTGCTCTGATACATCTTTTCTGGGCTTTGAATACCGCTTCCTTATTTGTAGAATTACCCCAGAAAATGATGCCGTAGCGTAAAGTCGACGCTACAAAACCATGGCTGTTGTTACAGCATCAGGACTAGCTTTATTTGCCAGTTTATATAGAGCATAGGCATATTGGTTCAGTTTTTGGCACACTTGCTCAGTAATACTGAGCAATGTGAGTCAGTATGCGAGTTCCATGACAGGTGGTAATCTACATTTACTCCTAAAAAATTGGTAGCAGAAACTGATTCAATCAGCGTCCCTTCATAGTTACAAAAAATTGGAACAGGAAGTTTACGTTGATAAAAGTGCATGATTTTAGTTTTGTCAAGATGAATTAATAAATTATTCACATTTAGCCATTGAATTATGTCCTTTATAGTATTATTAATTTATATTTCATAATCATTCATATCATTACATTTAATAATGTCATCAGCAAATAATACCATAGGGTGTTTGACGTGCCGGGGTAGGTCGTTGATATAGAGTAAAAATAGTAGAGGTCCGAGAACACTTCCTTGTGGCACGCAATACATAATTTGCCTCTTTTTAGATCTGTAAGCCTTTACATATTTAGTGTGCATACATATTTGAGAAAGTTCTGTTTATTGATCTCTATTAATCAAATAGGAATTCAACAGCTCAGCTCTTTACATAGATTGGCTACAGTTAGTTTTTAAATTACATTGTACTTACATCACTGCCTTTGGTTACAATTTGGTCGATTAAAAAAAAGATATAAGGGTTGGATCAGTAATTGTCACATCATCCTTAATAAGCTTTAAAATTGGTTCTTTGGGGAATAGCTGCTTATTTTTATTAATGACTTGCCAAGTAGCTTTTGTTTTGCTGGCCGTTTCACACCCAACCTTTGCATTGTGCACCTGCCTGACTCTATGCCTTAGCTAATACAAAAAACCGGTAGAAAAATTGAATTTTTTGGTCTTCCAGAGATTGAAGTACCTGTATGAGCATCATATTGTATTTCGTTTTTAAGAGTGAAAATGACCAGTAAAAATTCCCCGTAACCCACATGAACAATTTGTACAGTTAAATCTCGTAGTATTTTGAAAGCACCTTATTTGTGAGAAGTTGTAATTTCGGTTAAAATCGCCAAAATGCAAGGATTAGTAAAAAAACGGAAGGTGTAGTATAAGAGGCTCGAACTAACAAAACATACCATAGAGATGACTAATGCTAACAGGAAAGTCCACGTTGGTCCTTGGCTCCTTGGTGAATATTTATTGCATTTTTGCACTCATTTAAAAAGCAATGATGTCTTTAGAATGAAATAAACAGAATCTCTAGATACATGATACTTTTTAAATTATTCTTCTAAAACATTGTTCAATAAGATGAATTCTTAATCCGCACAAGCAGGAGAAACGACCTAAGAAACCTGTACCGGAAAGTGTTATAAGCAGCTTACTAAAGAATTAAACACGACTTTATCGCTACTGCATTTCATTTCGGGCTACTTTATAAACATTCAACCTCAATTCTTATTCGCAAAAAATACCAGAGATAATTTTCCGTTGTTTACATTTTTCAACAGAAAATTTCAAAAGCCAACAATGCTAAGGTCCATTATAAAGTAAATTACTCGACAAAAAAACTAAATGCCAGGGTAAAATGACGTGCACTCACCTCATTGTACAACGAAGTCATCTCGACACCACAATGTTTTTTTTTTGCTTAAACGTTCACGAAAACTAAACACACATTTCACACTTGCAAAACGTCTCGGAAAAGCTGGCCGGCAAAACAGTATCACATAAAAAAAAACAACTGAAAATTTTCCCGCGCGTATGACAAAAATAAAAAGGTAAAGTTTTACGCAGCCTACAGCGCGTGTGTTGTGTCGCGGCCCGGGCTTAGGACGCACTGAGTCTGAGTGACGGGCGACGAGCGAACGGCTGAATGGCTGCGCTCAGCTGCTCAGCTGTGCTCAATGAACCACTCGGGGCGGAGGGCACCTCTCTTCTTGACCTGGCCCTTTTGCTCAACTATCAGCAAGGCGGTGTAATTTGTCTTGCCTCTACTGCCAGTACTGTCCTTATAATCTTGTTAAAGTTACCTTTATAATTCATGTGAAAAAGTATAACAATATAAAAACTTAATAGTGTTGCATAAAAAGTATTTGCTGAGGTTAAACCTATCATGTCGGACGCTCGAAATTGTTTTTATCGATGTCAGACACCAGAGTTCGTCGACAGTGATCAGCTTATTTGTCATAGAACCGGTATCCGCGAGACGGTTTCGTGATCCTAGCGAGATTGATGCTCAATCACAATCGATTTCAAATCGACAAATCGTATGAAATATCTGCATTTATTTCACGCGCAAACGATTCTTTTAATGTTCAATCATCGATGCTTGGTATTGTTCCGTGGAAATGAACTGTTTTGTGAATAGTAGGAAAGTAATAGAAGAATACAAGCCTGGGTTTCTCTAAACCGTTACTGTGGAAGAAGCTAACGTAAGTAAGGTATTAACGATGTTACCGCATGATGTGCTTCAGTTAGCACCACCATTGTTTTCTTTCGCATATTTAACAGCAAAAACTGCTGTGAACGGCGTTCATCCATTGAACCTTTTAGAAATTATGAAAAAGTCATCAGATGATCACATTTTATGACCTTAAATCGCGATATTAATTATGTAAATACATATTATATTATTATGCTGATTCAGTAGGTACTTTAATGTCCTCGGGCGGACTTTGCATATATTATAAAAGTGCGTACGATATGGTTATGGTACCACATAAAAAATTGGCTTTTGGTTATCCGACAAGTAAAATGGATTTGGCACTCGCTATAATGTTGAATTCGGGTGATATAACCAGAAAAGGTTTCGTATACGTATAAATATTAAAAAGAGTTCCGTAATACAACCTAAAGTCAAAACAGAACCATATTTAGCATTAAATTTAATGCCACTGATGCAATTTCATCACATTTCTGTGATTCCCATCAATTTATTTTAACATGAACTCGTATTTTAAAAAGCGGTGGCTCCGAAAAGCGTCAAATTGTGAAATCGAACAAACAAAAACATCGGATGCTTGGCACAGAATCTTAACCCTAATTAAAGCCACAGACTTATGATTATGACTTATGGCGCATGGTCAAATAAATCGTTGCAAGCGTTATCTTCGCTAGACCCGGAAGACCGACCATCTTAATTCCCCTACAGTTCACAACAATCGTATTTGTTCCCACGGAGCATAAAGCCTCGCCGCCGGCGATTGGCAATGTCGCCTGATATCCATATAAATTGTATGGGGAAATGCTGGCCAACTGAATTTGTGATTGGGATCTTGATGGATCGCACGATAGAGTGGCGCCGTGAGTGTTGTGCTTTATATCGGATGACTACGAAATGGCGCAGACTTCCGAAACGAGCAAGCTAGACGAAACAGCAAATTAAAATTCTCGTAAAAGCGATTTCAGTGGAATTAGCGCAAATTTGATTTTAGAATGACTCGATAAGATACGATTAGAATAAAAATGTTCCAAATTAGTCGATCATAAAAACGAAATGAAGGACATAATGAATGGATTTACGATAATTTAGGTGCCTATTAGCTCAGGATGGGGAAAAGACGGCGAATAAAAATAATGATAATGATATGAAACATATCCTCAATGTCGTAATAAAATTGAGTAATCTTCGCTGATTATGTCCATGATTAAGTTATACTTAACTTGATCCTGGACATAATCCTCTACTGAAGCAGAGGGCCAGATTTAAGCAAATTTAACCCTTCACAACTACAGGCATCTAATTGTTATTTAGTTCCACCTCTTTATTCATTTACAACCTCCGTATAAAGAAAACCTTCATCTCTATAAATTCAAACACTACTAAACCTTTCCAATCCCAGAGACACGCTTCCCCAAAAGGCATCCGCAACCGCACGCGGCTATCAGTGCATCTCCGCACAATATGGCGCCACGGCAACCATTCTAAATCACCCGTTTAGAAGAAAAAACAAGGCTTTATCTATGGCAATTCATTATTAATAGACATGGCGGTTTCATTAATGTTTATTGAAACAAGACGGGGGTTTATCTGTGCTTGGGTTACACAACTGCTCAGATATAAATCCTGCGAAGATGCCATAAAAACAAAGATGAATAGATGCATCGGAACATTGAAATCGGCATTTGCGTGCCTATTGTGTTTATTGTTTATCTTAACTCTGTTAACTACTGTGAATCCCGTAGATTGTCGACGTGGAAAATTAAATATGTCTACCTACCAGGGTCGCTAACCTTACTGCAAATGTATGTTTCTCACAAAAACTAACGAATTTGAACGGCATTATAGCTAAATAGGTTTGATTAATGTTTTTCAACAGGGGGTATTAAAAACAAGTATTTGTAAAGTCTGATTGCTCCAATGTTACACTAATCCAATAAAATGGCATTTGCAACACGAAACGGTGGATTAACTAAATCGCTGTATTTAAGGTAACTAAGTTGCAATAGTTGTCTAAGTGTAATAGTCGAAAGTCTGGGGACTAAAACTGTAGAATGGGTAACATAAATAGTTTTTTGTAAAAGACGGTAATTACTATCTACACTGAATATAAATATTATCGACAATACGAGCCGGTAAACATTGGAACTTAAATCATATACCCCTAGTATTTTTCTTGGCATAGCATTTCCGAAACAATACATATTAACTTTTGGCCTTTTTGCACAAGGACTACATAAGATGAAGTCCCATCTAAATTTGCATTAAAAAAATGTGGTTGGTACTGCGAATTAAAAACAATTTAATAATCACGTTTGATGCTAAAAATAAGTAAATAATATACTACTTTTTCTCAATTTTGTAACGTGACACCTGCAATATTTCACAGGTTTCAGTTATAATACCTATCTCCGCATTTTCGTACGCAAAAATTGTCGCATATGTGCATGGTACAGTCAGCTGTTATTTATTAGCTTAGCTGTAAAAAATATGACACTACTAAACCACTAAAAATTACTTTACACCAATTTTCTCTGATCTTCCTAGATTTTACGGTAAGTATTTTTTTTTTCTAAAAACCCCTGATATGTCATTTGTAGTTTAGCAGTAGCAATAAATGTGGTGAACAGCAATTCAAGAAATATTCTGAAATAGTATTTACAAGATAAATTCAAATGATTCAAATTAAATTAGTAATCTCAAGATTAATAATTTAATATTGAAGAATAATGTATACTTTTTCAGATTTTTATAGCTTCTAAATCTAACTGTTAGAACGTGTCAGATAATTTTGCTCGCTTTGTTAGGTAGACCACTTTACGGCTAGGAATATTTTGGCAGTGAACTTGTTATTGCAGGCGAGTGTACGTAACACGTGCTGGCCGCTGCGGGGTTTCTGCTTCGATTTGGGCCCGGGCTGGTTTAACAACACTTTCACAGATTCACGTACGGCAGCCGTATAAGGGCCTCGATTTTATGACAGTAAGTAATATTGCATATTTACATCAACATTATTATACTTTTAAATCCAACATCATCATATAAGCTGAGAGACAGCCACTACTGGACATTAACTGACGTCTGACCCAGCACGGCTAGCATGCGACGGCGAGCGAGCTCCCTTGATTTTACTCGCACTATCCGTCTCTTTCTTATTAGAACACTTAGAACAAGAGATATAGTGCGATAAAAATCGAGAGTATGTCGCGGCCGTCGCATGCTAGACGTGCTGGAGTGTAGGACTCACCTTGGCCTTGGCCGTCATGTGAAGAAAGGAGAATAACTGTGCAAATAGAGAACTGCTCTAACAAAAAAAGAACGACCACTTGGTATGGAAAATCTTGTAAAAAGTACAAAAGCAGTATTATTGAGTCAGCACAAAGTAATTTGGCAATTGGAAGGTGAAAGCCATGAATTACGTTGGATTCTAAACAAATCACGATCAAAATTGCTGCGCGCGCCCATAAAGCATCTAAACTAACTTAATCGTGTGTGGCATTACATAGGGCTGTCAGGTAAAAACAGTAAAGAAAACATCATTTTGCGTTCGAAGTCAACCTTTTTACAGAACATTTGACATATTGCCCGTACGACTACATCCAGAGGGCCACAGAGGATTTTTCAACATCAAACATTCCGATTTAATAAGCATAATGGCAAACAAAGTCGCTGAAGTACCTCACTACCCGTTTTCACCGTGGCATCTTTTTTCTGAAATGCTCTGTCTTATAAATATGAGTGCTCTTTCCAATAAAATAAAGCAAAGAATAACCAAGCTAGCACTACGCCAACTCCTGATAACGGGATTCGGGGGCAGATGGTCGATAACCCTACCATAATGTCTAAATTTTCCAGACACTCGGATCTATAAGGCACGCAATAGTGAAAAATTCGTGACCGCCGTCACGAGCGCGCAAGTGACATGTTTTTGAGTTTGCTATTCGAATAAAACACGAGGCGATCCGGGGCTTTTACTGTGCATGTTTATCTTCTATTTTATGTTTTGGATTGCATAATATATATAATCAAATAAAGTTTCACATGAAAAGGGAAAGATGAGCATGGTAACCAACAATTTATTACCCCTGGCCATTCGTAATTTCATCTAGGTACTAGAATGAATGTGGCAAGAGTTCGGACAAATGCATTGCCACGCGCTTTAAATAGACTTCCATATATGGCTTGATATCCAAAAAGTCTGATAGCATACAGTAAAAAGATATATATCAGAAATAACAGTTCTTTTTTTTGTATTTTTTCTAATATATTTTCAACGCGTATATTACGCATTTT
Organism: Epinotia bilunana; assembly: GCA_947049275.1. Taxonomy (NCBI): domain Eukaryota; kingdom Metazoa; phylum Arthropoda; class Insecta; order Lepidoptera; family Tortricidae; genus Epinotia; species Epinotia bilunana. Next base: position 5,239,936 of record OX346263.1, on the reverse strand, counting down.
AATCACAATCAAAACAATCATTCATAGATTGGATGTATGCATCAAAGACAAAGGCGACTTTCAGAGACAGAACAAAAGACGAGAAAATAAGATATAGCATTTTAGCTATTTTTCGAACTTAGAACAAATAATATAATTTCGAAATGTATAAGGTCACAGCCACGATGACAAGGAAACGTGCTTAAAAGTCTTAAAACTTGTCCGGTTTTCCCGCGTCTATGGCGGTTTTGTTAACTTCTTATGTTTGATTTACCACACTCATTAATTTTAATGACTGACAACGCCCCAATCAAACGGTTTTGATGCGTGTTATAAAAACATCCTGATTTACAATGTATGACTCTCTGTCTCTGTCTCAAACAAACGTATAACTTCTGCTGCGTTCTACTCTGTCTTCAAACCTCCAGCCGTAAAACCATCTCTCTATTGATCATAAAATGTTGGTAAACATCAATAAAATCCACACATTTATATCCTAGATAATGTAATGACTTATAAATAAATGGTACGAGATACACTTGAACTACGTTTATTTCTCGTAGTAATCTTTCAAACAAATTGCAGTTTGCCCGAGTGTCATTTGTTATTTTTATCGCTCCTCAACGAATAATTGCGTTGCCTGCAATGTTTAACGACTGCACTCTGAAACTAGTTCTTATACAACAAATTGCAAATAGATAGGTACAAATTAATTTGCTCGCTACCTTTTGTAAATAGGTCTCATGCTAGGCAGATTTATTTTGAGATTAAATAGCTTTTGATCGTGACTTGCTCCGTACAGGTTCTAGATAAATATAAAACACACTGGTTTGCTTTGTCGTTTCTCCACATGTGTGTAATGGGTGTGTATTCGCCATTTATACCATGTACAGTCGTCTATAAAACAAAGACAGAACTACTATGACATACTGCCCGATGTTCTAATTTAATGACTGACATGCTAGAATATCCTGATGTTAAAATCCATCACTAGGTATTGCAACTTTAAGTGATGTTGTCCCCGAATTCTAGTGTTAAATATTGGAATCATGAACGAATATACCTAGGACTACGTGTCTTTGTCTGTGACAAGTGACAATAAATAAACAAGTGTTTGCGCATGTCTCTGGAGAGCAGTTTATAGACTAGCTAAGTAGCTATTCCTATCTCTTTCTATCCTATCACCTTACCTTACCCAGATACTTAACCCATACCTAAGAAATGGATAGGTACGTATATGTTTGTTATAATATATTTTTATAAGTAAACGCGACAGGTGGTCAATGCAGAACAGACAAGATATCAGTAAAAAAATAAATTAGTCATGTTCGTAATTTGAAATCAGATTTCGTTTTTTCCCAGGCAATTTACGTTTTTCTTAATTTAAATATAGACTTTAGGCTCGAGTCATTATGCCGCGGGCTCGATAAGTAGACCACAATTTTCGTGCCACACCCGACCTAACCAACTCGTACTAGCACCGGTCATTCATTCATTAGTTTGAAACTCGTACTGGTTTAATGAATTAATTCACCTTTTTATTACACCTACTTGAAGTGTAAAAGAGGTTTTACAGTTAGAAAGGCCCGCAACGGGATTCAGAGTTCATTGTTGATTTTGCAGATTCGATCGTCTTATTTTTATTAGTTAAATTTTGATTATTGTGCACCTTCTTTCTTAACTTTTTACACGTTTTGATACGCTACGTAAATTGGATCCTTTAGTGTTCATTGTTTGTCAAGTATTCGATTAACTTATTAACCGTAAAAGCAGGCCCTCAATTCGAGACATATGTATATAATGTAATTGAAACTGCCATAAATTTACATATGATAATATTCTGTTTGGACAAACAAAGGAATTTGGTACAGTCAGCAGCAGAAGTTGCTAAGCAGTTCTAGTGCTCAAAATGATCTACACACGAACTCTAATGTCAAGGGAATAAGGATCTGTGTAGTGTAGGTCATTTTGAGCGTGTTATTTTGCTTAGAACAACTTCCATCCATTTCTTGCCTTGGGAAATAATTGCGAACGAAAAGTTGGTTTATCCATGCCAAACGACCAAACGTCATGAGTCATGAGTTGCTGGTAAACATTACCGGCGAAACCTTTTGCCCTGTCACGCACAAACTGTCTAACCGTAAATGTTGTTTACAAACAAACCTTTTGCAACACAGCAACAACTTTCAAAAGGTTCTCATTCAAATTAAAGTCTCAGACTCATTTAACGAATTGTTGCAGAAATAATTGCGAGTTCCGAAACTTTCAATGTCTTGCAAATAAAGATAAGAATGGATTAGCCCCTTTAAAAGCTAACCGTAGTACAACTAAACGTCTTATTTGTCTTTCTGTTTCCTTCGCACCCCAGTTCAGAACATATGGGATGAGTGAGACAAAGCTATGGTATGTATAAGGTATATCTGTCGGCTTGTTTCAGGGAAGTACTGGTCAATATTGGAAGAGTAAACGGGCCAGTTTAAGCGTATATGCGAAAATGTCTCGTTGTTTTGTATTGCGCTCACGGTAGGTATACCACACATTCCTTGGGCAAAATGGACATAGTCTCCAAAATTCAAAGAGTTGAACTAAATATCTTGTGTGATAGTTATATTTTCCATATGTGTACGTATATCTATAGTCTTTCTTGTACATATTACATTTGTCTACCTCTTCTGGCTTCTGCTCTCATCTACTCAAAGGTTATCTGGAAGAGATCCGTCAGTTATAAGTTCATAGTTACGTAGAAACGCGAATTTATAACTTTGAAGCAAATAAACATAGTATACAATGAACAAAAAGATAAGTTTATCTTTTTGTTAATTGTCTACTACTATGTTTATTTTGTACAATAAAGAGTCATACTAAGTACTATTACTAAATAAGTATGTATTTTGGTTTGAAGCAAAATATAGTTGGTACTTTATGAAATAAATAATAAATAAATAATAGGGGTCAATTTTACACAAATTGAACTAGGCCCATAGTAAGCTCATTAAGGCTTGTGTTATGGGTACTAGACGACGATATATATACATAGAAAACATCCAAGACTGAAACAAATATTCATGCTCATCACACAAATATTTGCTCTTACCGGGATTCGAACCCAGGACCTTCAGCTTCGTAGGCAGTGCAGTGACCCAGTAGGTTAACCGGTCGTCAAAAAAGGCATGATAAGAAGATTATTATACTATAGGTCACAATCGGATTTAGACTAGAATATTGATAGTTAGGCAAACTACTTGAATCCACTAGATTCGGCGGATACACTGTTGGTCAAAATATATACGTGTGAAGTTGTGAAGTGAAATAGAAATGTTTATTTGCAAGAATACGTAAGTACAAAGGTTTTACATATTTTTAACATGGTTCCAGTATTCAGCCAAAGCAGCATGCAAATGTTTAAGAAAACAATGTACCCGTAATTGTATCTATTCAATCAACCCTACTACCATTATACCATTCTATTATATTATAAATACAACGTGCCTTTTATTTCGATTTATCCAAGATTGTCTCTTAATATAAATTTATACCATGTTGGCATTACATTTTTCCAAGCCAGCTTAAAGCCTTGTTCGGACTAGGCTAGTATTTTAGTGCGAGTCCATACAAAAGCTACTCGTACTTGCAGTAAATGTATGGACTCGCACTAAAATACTAGCCTAGTCCGAACAAGGCTTAAGACCTAAACCTTTCCCAGTTTCCGTTAAACCGTCTGTATCCCGCCGCATAACGGTCACGGCTAGTAGGTCGTAGGGTCTGGCTAGCCCAGTGTTTACCAACCTTTCGATCAAGGACCAATTCGATTGTTCGGTTAGTTTTACTCTGGCCGGGTTACAGATTGAATAAAACAAAAGTCGTGTTTCCTTTGGTTAGGTAGGTAATGGCTTCCGTGTATGTGGTATTGGTACTTTTTGATGACTTTGTATGATGCTGGCTGTTAGATAATGTATAAGGAACGATCGAACGTGGTTTGAAAAGTTTTAGAACGGTGAATGATTTGACGTATGATTCAGTTTGTAAGACGATCGGTACGAATGAAGACGTACTTTAAGTAAATATTATACGATTATAATATTATACGATTTGATGTAGTTCTCGTGTTTCCCTGCCATCCCACTCTGTATATATAAAAAAAATTTTTTGATTGCATGAAATCATATAAGAAGAGCCGCCGTTTATGCGGATTAAGAATTAGGCTAACCCAATGGCATTTTAGCCCTTAACTTTGGCAATGTGTGGATATTGGTGAAATTGGTGAAATAGAGGCGGTCATACAGAGGTTCTGTATGACCGCCTCTATTTCCCCAACTTGACTTTAAAGTGTACTAGCTTCTGCCCGCGACTCCGCCCGCGTGAAACCCGTTTATATCGTAGCCCCATACAAACTTTCACCCCCCACTTCATCCCCTTGGGGGATGAATTCCGGGATAAAAACTATCCTATGTCCTTCCCCAGGACTCAAACTATCTCTATACCAAATTTCATCCAAATCGGTTCAACGGTTTAAGCGTGAAGTGGTAACAGACAGACTGACAGACAGACACACTTTCGCATTTATAATATTAGTATGGATGGATTGAGAGCAACGTCACTGCAATATCACGATTAATTATATGTGAAGAAATTAAATTTTCTTCGAGCTTTTTGCCGAGCCGAGCAATATTGTAAGTGTTCCGCCGCGCCGCCGTACCTCTCTGTGGAGCGTTCGCTAGAATTATCGTGAAAATGTTCTTAGCGATATTTGGCTCTATGCTTAGCTCAGTTCGTTGTTCAGTTCGAAAAAATCAAAATCATTTGAATGCTCAAGTCTATCAGTACCTTAAGTTAGGTTTAGTCAGTTTGTAAGTTTTCTTTCTGTTTTTTTTTCAATGTTTATTCTTATTCTTGTTATTCTAGGGCACCCCAGAGGTGCATAGGGCCTTCATAAGCTCGCGCCACGCCTTCCTGTCCTGCTCAGTCCAACTGCTCGCAGCTCGCTCTCGAATGTTCGCCGCCATGTGTGCACAGGACGTCCAGGAATTCGCCTTTCGTCCGGCTTCCTCTCAAAAGCGATGTTTGAATGGTTTACTTCTTGTGTTTCATTTTTATATGATATAATTGATTAATAAACAATATTTAAGGGGTAAATTAAAAATCCCAATGCCTCTATAAATTTTCCTACAACTTAAAAAAAATGCATGATCCTTCTGTGGACCAGCGCTAAGGACCAACCTTTAACGGTCCACTTGTGGTCCGGGAACTGATTGGGAACCCCTAGCCTAGCCCTTTATTGATATTGCTTCCACCGTTATAACAGGTGACAATGTGTCCAAGATTTACTGCTTATTCAGAGACGATTCTATTAGGAACGACTTAAACGCTAGTCATAAGGACGATGACAAATATTATGGCTCGATCTGATACAATACAATGTTGTGTTGTGAGTTTAGTTGGTATGCTATTAATCTTACTTAAATATCTTCTAGGCGAACCTCATCTATGTAAAAGCCTTTATTTAATTAACTTTATTAGTTAGAACAGTGTTTTTCAACCTTTTTCATGGCGCGACCCCCGCAGGCCCGTACAGTAAGAAAATGTTTCATGGTCCCCCACTCTACGCTGTTCTTACATTATATTTTCTATTTTACATGCTTTAACTTACAAAATTCTCGACTACAGTCGCGACCCTTTCTCTCTTCTCTTCTCTTTTGACTAAAATTGTAACTTACCGGAGTCCAATTGAGTGTAGATAGAAAAGTTTTCCCTGTCAAATATTGATATAAGATTGAATTACATCAGGCTTGTGGAAAAGGTTTTTTCATTATACCTACCTATATAAAGTTGACTGATTCGTGTTATAGGATTAGGACTGACGTGACAGAATAATTTAAATTTCGTTTCGTTAGTGTTGTTGGTTGTAACACTATAGGGAATTGGCAGAAAGCGTGGACATCCAAAACTACGATTGAACATAAAAAAGCTTTTAACGACGGCATCGCTGCATCACTAGTACCTATTGCACAACAATATTGCGTGAAGCACTTACAAAATAACAGAACTTTTCTAACAATAGGGCCATTTCTAGAGATCCCATCACGTCCGCAAGACAAATTGGCCAAAGACCGGGAATCTAAAACAATACACATAGAAAAACAATTTGTCAGACATTTTTAGTTATTATAACTGGCCTGATAGCATCTGCGGCTTTTCCCATAGGCATTGTTGTAATTTTTTTTCTATCACCATCTGCTATAATTTTACGATACATCTAACTTCCCTTTTAATCGGAGATGGGATCTTGCAATAAATATGTATATGTATTCTATATGTCTGATATGGGGTGGGTACAGTCAGGGGTATTATGTACTTACATAAATAATGATTTTATGTATGTATATTAATAGTCTTAATACCCCTGGCTTGCTGTACCTGATCCCTGATCAAAATTGTGAGATTTTATAAATTTAACTTAGCCGTGTTTTTTTGTCTAATTAAACCCTAATGTAAACATATTATATTAAAACACTGTAGCATTTCGGCATAAGAAAGCCCTAACCAAGGAAAAAAGCCGTGTCTCCCTAACGATCAGATAACCGTCTCGACGATATTATCGCCAATGTCGCCAGTTATCTGTATGACAATAGCATTCCGTCGGAAGGTTCAAGTTTGCTTCCCTGTGAAACACGCAGAGCTGTGCTTACTGGAGAGGGCTTGCAGGTACTGTATTATTCGGCAAACATTTCTGGGATTGTGGTAACTGTCAATTTATAAAAAAAAGGCGGACGAAGCTAAGCGCATATTCACTGCTAAAGCTCAGCAAGTCGACCACGTAACGCATTGTACGCTTGTCAGGTAGATCTAAAAGTCACTTTTTGTATGGGAAAACTACAGTTGAGTTGTCCTTACATGCGTTCGGAACGTTACGTGATCATCCGTCAGGGCTGTCCTATGATTAGGAAGGTATGATATGATGGTGCGAACAAGAGAGGTATATAGACACTAGCTAGAACAATCTCTTATTAACCTTTGCGTTTGTAAGTGCATGGCAAAACTGTCACCTCTGATTCCGATCATCTCTAGTTAAATAAATTATAAACGGTAACCAAAGGTATGGAATACCTCCTATATTTGTTAACAGTTATGGACAGACAACCTTTTATTTTTTGTTTGAATACGAGATACAAGCCTGCTTATATAGGTAGTAGTCTGGAAACCACGCCAGAATCAGCCAAATGTATGGCATGTATATATTATGTATTATTATCAGGGCATAGGAAACAAATTGTTTGGACGCGCACGTTGGCGATGCTGTTGTCGTGTAGTTACATGTACTTACGAGACGCACTAATAGTGAGTTACAAATGTTTTTTTTTGCTATTGTCACTGAATAGGCCCTAAAAGATTTTTTTTACCTTTGTCCTAGAAAGTGTCAAAGTAAGCAAGCCGAAGTAAGTAAACCATGTCCATAACACAAAAAAACATTGTTTCGGGTAAAATCTGTAAATTAGTTTATTTAATTAAAAATATACGCGTGCTCTTAAACTATTAGTGTGATAACAATGATTAGGAAACCTTTTTTCTAAATTGTTCTTTAACGGTCAAAATGTTCGCAAGCAGTACCTCTGCATAAAAGCTTTCTCTTACCGCATTTCGTGGCCAGATACTGTCATTAAAATTTAATAAAGTGTCAAATGACGTAATCGCAAAAAAAAGAAACCTCATCCATTGTCTGTCATGCAAAAATGTCCAAACTGGCAACGTTACGCCGTAATTATAAAGATGAATATAAAATTTTCACGTTAACGAGTCATGAACTACTAACATACTAAAACGCACTAAGTGACACAACAATTACCTCTATTATAGACCTAATCACGACTGTTCACGATTCCAATTACAATGGGCTGGTCAGTGGACGTAGTCAAGTAGGTACGATTATCCTACAGCCACTTCCAGTAGCAACTTAATTTCACGTAACATCAAACAATAAGCATTGTTATTGTTCATATTCACTTTTAACTAGTTTTCAAAGCGTTTGACGTAGTTTACGACATTGGAAGGTCGTGGATTTTCGCTTGCAGTTTTTTGTGAAGAGGAAGATATTGACCTTTTAATGAAAATGAAATTGTACTTATGACAATGTTCTTAGTCCAAGTCTATGAGATGGATAATGCTAATGGTAGATAGTGAAAAGGCAGTAAGAATACTTGGTAGTTATGTCCTCTTTACGTAAGTTCCATTTTGTGCAATATGGATTATAAATAATAAGAAATCGGCATAGGTATGAACTGTCATTTTATGGAATTTGCTAAATATGTAAACAAACAATGTATTGAAATCGGCATTTAATGTCAATTTCAGTATGACGGTTTGTTTACATAGTTAGCAAATTCCATAAAGTGACAGTTTATGTAAGAATATTATTGATATGATAAAAACTCTATTACCTATTAACTCTCTATACCTAGCATACATGAATTTATTTTAAGGAAAAAATAAATAATACATATTAGCATCTATGTAACCTACTCGTACTAAACCAGAAATGTAACAAATAGACTTGTAAATGTTAATAATTTTACCAATAAAAAATATGAACATGAATATTACAATAAACATCATTGAGTGGTAAAGCCTGTTGAAAAAAATTTAGGATCGCCATAATTTTGCACCAACATAGGTAACAATTTGTGACGTCACCAAGAGCTACCTCCATATCGTTTGTTCAACAACTCTCAAGTTTGATTTAAAATAATACCTGGGCATGTTTTTTTTCTTACTATGACTAGGGATGTGGGCGCGCGACTAGGAAAATCCTGCATTGGACGACTGGGAAGGGAGGACCCAGACAGTGCCGGACTCCTACCGGCTATGGTACCTACCTGGGTATGTTAGGTATTACTAGGTCCGATCATCGCTGAACACCAAGCTTCATGTTGCACTCAACGAATCAAAGGACAAATACAGGTGGAGAACTCTGATCCAAGATAAAGTTGTTTCGGCAGCAGGGAAATCATGACCCTCAGCAATAAGAGTACGACGTGAGGAGGTGAGGATGGTAGATTTACATAAAAAAGTACTGATAGATGGTAGATAAATAATCTGACGTCGTCCTATTAGATACAGCTATCAAAGTAATGAGAATTGCCGTCTGTTTAAATTCAACTTGCGCGTACGCATTTTATGTGCCCGTATTGTCCACGCTAAGACAATTACGACAAGGGCCGCTCCAATTATCGCTGTTGAATAGAATTATTCAATTAAATGTAACGTACGGTCGGACAAGCCGGGTAATTATTGGGTAACCCTTAAAAGTAAGGTACTAGATGGTTAGTTTGTATTTACTAATAAACTTAGACTGGAGAGATAAGTAGATAGATTTATAGATTCACTAGCTTCCGCCCGCGACTTCGTCTGCGTGGGCCCGGGATAAAAACTATCCTATATTTTAATCCAGGCTGTAAACTATCTTCGTGCAAAATTTCATCCAAATCGGTTAAGCCGTTTAGGCGTGATTGAGTAACAAACATCCAAACATCTAAACATCCAAACATCCAAACTTTCGCATTTATAATATTAGTACGATTTATTTCACTATATACAACTGCACTTAAAATTACACATAGTAAATTTGTGATCGTCGTCGGTTTTTAAACAAAACACCAACCATACGGGCATACACAATTGAATATTGTAATACGAGTGCTATGATAGTTATTACAGTCGAGACAGAATTATTCGTTAAGGGAGCCGAGAGGGTACACCACATATTTCCAAAGAGTAATTTGTCCGAAAGCATATTTTTCTCCGAATTACATAATTCCGATAACCATGTCCCGCTGAAGGAATTTTGGATTTTTCAGGATACAAACGTAACCTATTTATATATTCCATTAAGGATGTGCATTGGAAATTATCGCGTGCTTTAAAACGCCGTTCTGACTAGATTAAGGAACAATCAGGTCTAATTTTTAGATATATGATTCTTGACTATATGATTGTTTATCTGATTTTATCGATACATGATTGCTTAAAATTTCCTCGATAGAAAAAAATTCCAAACTTGGGTCTATATTTTCCTTTTTTTACTCAGCCTACTCAAACGATACATTATTTAATGACACAATCAAGTTAATTTTATAGTATTTTATCTCATCTAAAATCTCACTTTATGAAATTTAAATAATACTTCTCTAAGTTAGGTATTTATCGAAATTTGTCCAAAAAAGCCATTCCCGAAGAGTGTTACGTCTCTTTTCCTCGTGCGTGGAAGGCATCAGCGTGTCTCTGTCTAGGGGGCGTGTTCGACTCAAATCAAGGCATCGCCTTAAATCATATGCGTCCAATTTTTAGTCCTAGCGAAAAATTACGTTCGGTACTTTGAAATTTCGGAATAATGATGATCTTGGACAAATTACGAAACTTTTCGATATTTTTTTATTTCCCATAATGATCACAGCTCACACGTTTCATACGACGTTTTTAACACCAGGAAAAATTCCATTCGGGAGTTATTAATTTTAGTTACAAATTTAATCACTTCTCAAACAAGCTAAATGAAAACTTGTAAAAGTCTCTCGCCATCTCAAAACATTATTTCCAGAAACTGCCTACGTAACGACATAACAGACACAGGAAAGAAAGCTCCTATTCTATTTATAATTGACGGCCCAACCATTCGAATGATGACAAAGGGATTCATTTAAACTGAACTTTGACTCCACATAATTTGAAGGATGACTTTGATAACCTCTTGTACTTACTTAACGAGGCAATGTGGAAAAGCAACCTTGACTCCTTCGATTAAAGTTTAATAGGAATCGACATCGATGTGCGTTACGAGCTTTTGATAGTTACACATAATGTGGTATGCTCTTGTTCTTTATTAGAAAAATTGACTCGAGAGATTAAAAGTGACCGAAGAATCTATGTTAGATTGGTAGGGCATGGGAACAAAGAAAAATCGTTTTTGAGTACTGGCTAGTGATAGGATCTGATTCTAATTGCGAGGCAGATGCAACTAGAAATGTATTGTAAAATTTTATTGTAATGATAATAAAAAAGGTAAAAAGGTTGACTCGTCGAGAATGCCGTATGGCATTAAGTTCGCCTTTTGTATTTGTGATGTGAGCTGTGGTCATCTGTAAGTGGCTAAGCAACTTACAATGATTTTTGTACCTGTAAGGTTCAGTTTATATCATGTTGTATTATCTGTTGGTGATCCTTAAATAAATAAATAAGTAACTTTGCAATTAATTTATAAACAATTGAAACAAAATAAGTTGACTTCGCAGAGGCATAACGTAATTTTTAATCTAATCGGTAGTTTTGTTATAAATGTGGAGCTCAAAATGAGAATAAATACCAGTCGTAAAAAATACAGAAAGGACTTAAAACGTAATCCCAACGTCGTAAATAAATAAACACTAACCAAGCATTTACAAGTAATATCAAAATAAACCAAGACCCATAAAATGACATAACCCAAAAGTTCACATGCCAATAAAGATAAAGGTATTAAAATATAAAAGCTTTACTTGTGTGGTTGCAAAATATTATTATACTGATAAATATCGTCCATTTCGCATCTCTGTATCCGGATGCGTGGAGAGTAAACATTACTTTCAGGTAGACTTCCAACTCAATATACAGGGCGTCCCAAACCTATGGGACATGAAGGGGAAGTACCTTAAATATCGTAGATAGTGAATTTTGCTCAAAGAAGACTTTGTTATTTTTAAAAGTTAGTAATTCTACATTCATAGATTTTTTTTTTTTTTTTTTTTTGTTTTAAATTTGCCTTCTGTCTAGCTTACAGAGGACGTATTGAAATACTAAGTTTTATCAAATTATCATTTTATCCACACGTGCACTTATAATAAGGAAAACTTATGCCAGTACCTATTTTATGAAGTGGGTACTTATTTACGAATAATCAATGCTATCTTTGGAATGATAATATTGCTACTTTTCGAACGTCGTCTTCGGCAATAAATAACTTTCTTGAAATTTGACTCAATCATTTTATGGTGTTCCTTTATTTTAAAATACTATGTTACTTAAGCTGAGTTATTATTTTTTAGCAGTTCTTTCGATTGGCATCATAAAAAAGGGTGTTTTTTTTTTCACATTTTAGTCGGTTCGATTCCCAGACGAAGCAAGTAATTTTTAGAAAATCTATGAATGCAGAATTACTAACTTTTAAAAATAACATAAAGTCTTCTTTGAGCAAAATTCACTATCTACGATATTTAAGGTACTTCCCCTTCATGTCCCATAAGTTTGGGACGCCCTGTATACACCTATTTAATTAAAATGTATAATTAAATAGGTGTATATACGACATAATCCAGTGTTCATTAGTCCGAACCGAACATGAAACTTTAGAGTATCAACGCGAGAATTACTGTTCAAAGTATTCCAGAGAGAAGAGATTTCTACCTACCCCATATTACATAGGTCCAGTTGTCCCAAACTACTTGCATGCAAGTAGATTTTTTCTACAGTAGCAATACACACTTCATAAATAAATGATGCTTGTATTGAAAATGCTCGGTCATAAAGAAAAGTTATAATTTAAAACACAATGAACACTCATAATTGATGCAATTGAAACAATTAAAACGCGTTAGGGGAGGTCTTGCCACAATGTATGAGAACATCATTGTAACACATTGTAATGGGAATTTTTCGTTAAGATCTGGTATGCACTATCTTTTGTAAACATTATAATGTATATCAAGAGGACTGCAATCAACATTTAGTAAAATCTCATTAGGGCCACTGTTTGAACCCTTTTATATTAAAATATCTTCTTAGACGTTACTTCGGCTAGGTATGAGAAAACAAGTACGGGTAATATTATAGAAAGGTAGTAAATTTGAGAGTAGTATTTACTATTTTATATCGCACACATATTACATCTTGAATTATTTTATCCAAATGGTTGACGATTGCCAACTGTTCCTTAGAAAGCATTTAAGATCTACAATACAGACTAGTACATCTTATTTAGAAATGATACAACGAACAAAGTACAATAAAAACGACATGCAGATTCATTTTATTTAAACATCAGCACTAGATACACAGAATGGGATGTTGAGTTACTTAGCCTGCCATTTGAACTGGCGACAGCACCTTGCACTTCCCGCTCCCTTGCACTTGACCCAGTGTCGAATTATCCATAAACTTTCGCTGGACGCATGCGTAGCCTTCATTCGCGGTCCACAGCCGCGGGCGGCTTTCTCGAGCTTATCGGCTATTTGGAATAAATTGATCTATGTGTCGATTCACTGATTTGTAGTCTTGCTAGTAAACATGTACAATCTACACAGTTTACATCGATCATTGGTGAACCTTATTGCAATAATATAAGGTATATTAACGATTTGAGAGTCCGATGCGGTTTTTTTTGGAATGAAATTATTTATTCTGCGTCTAGACAACACTGGTTGTGTCTTTAATCGTTGGGCTTAAAATTGAAGGGGTTTCTTTCCGGCGAGCTTTATCATCCCAAAAAAGGGACAAGCCAAAAAAAACCCGAAAAACTTTTGTATGAAATGTGACCAGAAACGTTTCTTTCTCCTTGAGCAAAGCAGAATCCCTTACTCCCTTAATTTAAAATCCACTTGTGCAGTAAACCGGCCACATGTCTGACCCACTGTGGGACCACTTTCATCGCACAATGCGTCTGTTATTCTTATTTGTTATCGCTTTCACCTGATTGGGTTAGCGAATGTAAAGCAACGAGATTGATAGGTAACGAAGATGTAACTGGAGAAATTATGTACATGCCTTCTAATACTTCTGATTCAACATGGCGCTCACTAACATGCACGACTCTATGTGTAGTTGAGCATTTCTAGAAAAGTTTGCTCCAAACAAGTACTTAAATTAAAGCATACATTTCATTATCCTCGTTTGTTACCAATAAAAAAAGTTAACTTTATAACTGTTTTTTTAAAGTTAAAGTCCATGTCCATAAAACTAATTTATGTCATCCAGTATATAATAAAAAACAAATTATTTCAAATAAAACTAATTGAAATTCTTATACCGGATTAGTTTTAAAAAATCTCGAAAAATTGTATTCGAAAAAAACAATGGTAACAGAGGAGCATTCAAAGTTTCGACCGACTAAATATGTACAATACAAACTTATCTACAAATCCTTTTAAACCTTATGATAATTTAATTGTACTAAATATGAACTGATAGATGTAGTGTTGTCAAACCAGTTCTATTTCTTAACTATTACTAACTTATTTAGTGTTTCTTCTTTAAGTGCTCATTCCCATACAAACGTAGTTACGCTCTCATTTTAAAACTACTGTTGGATTGTGATGAAACTTTGCATATACTATGACATGAGGTATATCTATGGTATCTGAAGCTACAATTCGTCTGTAATTAGTTTATGTAGCTTCAGATACCATAGTAAAAAAAATACAGCGAATTTAGGTTTTCCATACAAAACTTGTTTTTGCTGTATTTCGTTTGTTTTATAAACTGAAACCATATGAACTAATTACAGACACATATATACCTCATGTCATTGTATATGCAAAGTTTCGTTACAATCCAACACGTAGTTTTAAAATGAGAGCGTAACTACGTTTATATGGAGAATCGAGCTTACTGCGGACTCTTAAACGGGTTATTCCGCGGCATAACGATGCTAATATAATATACCATGCATCTTCACCAGCAGTAACAACGTACACTGCGTATACCTCAAAACTTCCGACACGCTATAATTAAGTCAGTGTCAGCTATTTTTAGCTCACTGTCTTATCATCACCCTGCTTACGTAGCTGACGGTCCCGAGTTGGAATCCCGGTAAGGGCAAATATTTGTGTGATGAGCATGAATTCGTTTCTATGTCTTGGAAGTTTTCTATGTATTCAAGTATTTGAGTCTATTAAATATATCGTCGTCTAGTATCCATAAGTCCCTAAACACAGCCTTTTAGAGCTTACTATCTGGCTAGTACGATTTGTGTGAGATTGTCCCCTAAGATTTTCATCATCATCATCATCATCATATCAGCCGAAAGACGTCCACTGCTGGACTTAGACCTCCCCCAAAGAGTGCCACAATTACCGGTCCTGCGCCACCCGCATCCAGCGGACTCCCGCGACCTTTACCAGGTCATCAGTCCACCTTGTGGGGGGGGGGCCTACCCACGCTGCGCCTTCCGGTTCGTGGTCGCCACTCGAGAACCTTTCCGCCCCAACGGCCTACGTGCTATGTGCCCCGCCCACTGCCACTTAAGTTTAGCGATTCGGAGGGCTATATCGGTTACCTTAGTTCTGATACCTAACATTTTACACCATCATAATTTAACACCATCACCACGGATCAACCCATTTGATAATATCTATCTGTACATGTCGTCATCTAAGAGTCTGTGTAAGTCAGTTATTTTTTTGTGTGTAATCTGCTGCTGTCTGAAGAACCTCTCTAAGACTTTGACGGGTACTTTGTCTACAGCAATTTGGCAATTTTAACATTTTCAAAGGAACTATTTAGTAGCTACCCACTCATAATTAAATTTGTACTTAATCATTTTAACTGAAATGGTTTCGTAACATCCCACACGGCAAGATGCATCAATTTCGAAGGTAATGCTCAACCTGACTAATTTATACAAGTGTTTGACATTCATTGTCAACGGCACATGTAATTAATCATTAAAATGATGTAGTTTGTTGTTTACCATAATGGCTGACAGTTACACAAGGTCCAAACATTTCAAAAACTTGAGAACACAAACGCCCAGCGCTGTGTTACAAGTTGCACTTAGAAGGTTAGAAATAATAGATGAATTAAAAAATGTGGTTCCCTTACATTTGCGTGTCAATTTCTTAACATTATTTTCATATTTGATAGTAACTATATTATTAATAGTTTATGCAACTACTATACAAATAATAGAACGCATCACACGTGATGAAAACGGGGGCCCGTCTAGTCGCATAATGACTATTGTCATAATTTCGATTGTCATACAACTTTAAGCATAAAGTTGTTGCTCATAAAAGTCTTTTGCCATTCATGATTCTGCGCATAATGCTTTCATTGTCATTATTGTAGTATGTCATATTTTTCTGAACCATAACGTTGAATGTCATACAAGTTTTAGTCATTATATTGAAGATCATAACTATTTTTAATTATAAGAATTGCTATGCATAATTTTTGAAAATAGACAGTTATTAAGTTAGAGAAAAAAAAGCTATTCAATCAGTTAACCAGCGTTTAATTAGGTTAGAACAGCTAGAAAAGGGGGATCGGGGCTCGGGGGACAAGGCCCCTGCAGTAAAAAAATAAACAATCAAACCAATTGTATTTTTGGTAGGTTAGGTTATGTTTATATTGTGTCCCGTAGACCGGAAATAGGCACCCCGAGAAGCGGGGTGACGTCGACACGCTGGCGGTTAGGTTAGGGTAAGGTTAGGTTAAAATAATTGCCGTGCATTGAGTTTGTTTAAAAAAATAGTTGTGTTAGGTTTAGGTTACAAAGAGATAATTTACCTTTACTTTTACCAATTTTCTTATAAGTACCTATGACTTGATAACGTTATGCGCAAAGCTATTATGGCGATTGATATTTATGCTTAAAGCTTTTATGCGCAATCAATTTATGATAGTTGTTATTTTATGCTCTTAAATAATTATGGTTAAAAAATATATGCGAACTAATTTATGACGTTTGTCGGTTATTCGTAATGATGATTATGCCAATTAAAATTTAAAACTATTTTAAACTTTATGCAACCCGACCCCTACCCGATGAAAACAGTATCGTAATGAGTATTTTAATGGCAATTTATGAAGCTAGAGCTCCACTTTAGCAAACTAGAATTCATGGGCTCGTACTTTATTAAGTACTTTAGTAAGCAACTGTTACATATTGATAGACTTTATAACACGGCTGATTGTTAAGAACATCGCGTGTTTTAAATGCTTTGTTTCGCTATGTTTATCTTGAGTCATGTACCGTCAAGTGCAAATTATGTTTCGAGTAAATCCTCATATATATTTACCAAACCCTTAATTTGCCGGATATGCTCTGTGGCTCGTAAGCCATGGAACATATGTTTGAGTAACTTGTATGGACCTGTATTTTTGCACTTCACTATACGATTCAGAAAACTATTTCGATCTATCATAAAACTAGGTTTCCCGTAAACACAGCCGATTACCTACATTTCCTAGATCACGTACTGAAGGGAGCCAAGGCCTGGGAACGGAGTCTGAATCTGACCCAATGTGCGCGGAGAAAGCTCGACTGTAATGAAATTTTGAATAGCACAATAAGTGGTTATTATTGATCATGTAGGGCTGCCTATTGTGGAAATGAGAGTTGAATATTGCCAGAAACATGTATAAATCGCAAATATATTATTTATAAGTACCTACATAAATTAACTGAAATAAACAAAACAAACTTCCGTCTGAAAACTGCTAATAGGCATTAAAAAAAAAAATTGTACTGAATAACATAGAGTAGGAAAAAACACTACAATACTCAGGTTCTAAGGTATAAGGATGAAAATATTTTCTCAAACATGCAATGAAATATTAACGTTGTGGTCTTCATAATGGGCTTCGAAGTGTCACGTTACGGGCGCAGTGAGGCGAGAGACCCGTAATGGCATTTCATACAAAATTGGAGGCCTAGGCCGGCAAGATGGTCTTTTTTAATTTCCATTCCACTATTTGTGGCACAGGATCACGGCGTTCAGCCATGAAAATTTGATTTCTTGGAGTTTTTTTAATTTATTTCATTGCATGTTTGAGAAAAGCACTATACATACCTCAGCGTGATAAGGGGTGGCCGGCCTCGAACTATCCGATCTCGCTACGCTCGGCCGTCTATATGTACTCGGCCGGCAACCCCTTACTTCCCGGCCTATATACTAATGTACTATTGTAACATTTATCTCGTATACTGTAATAACATGCAATAAATTACTTGGTTACGCGAGTTACGTTACAATGATACTTCGTTGCTAGGCACTGGCTTGTTGGTTCGATCTTCTGGGCATTTTCTCCAAGACTATAAATTTAAAATAAAGAAAAAATCCGAATCCACAATCGGAATCCGGCTCGGAGCATTAAATTTTTAAAATAATTTCCTTTAATTTAAATCCAAATACTCTTTATTGCACACCTTATTCTATGGAAAGAATACAGAACAACAACAAATAAAAAGTAGAGATAAATAACAGGCGATCTTATCGCTAACGAGCGATATCTTCCAGAAAACCTTTTTCTTTTTATTTCATTTACGTAAGCTTTATTACATGGAATTTTGACAGACACTAAATTTTAGAAGTTTGCTTTTCTAATAGCCACAAACTATAACAATAAAAAGTTTAACTCAATGAACTAGGTAGGTACTCGTCGACAACCCTATATCGTAACCTGCAGCACTGTCAACCCTATTCATCCGCGAACGGACTTCAAAAGCGATTCTTCAACATGAACTACCAAAAGAATAGCGAAAGTATTGTTTGATATGACCGCGCCAGCGGGAACCACTGAAAGGCTGTCTAGAGCGATTTTTCTTTATAGAACCACAAATTTAACTTTGCGTTGGTAAAAACTAGAACTGTATGAGCGTTGAAGTATTTCTAAGTTCTGCGGGGGAAAAGTTAAGTTTGCAATGTTCCACGTCGTATTTCATTTGTGCAGTGCTTTTGTTAAATATGATTTGTTACACAACTGTTGCATAAGTCTAATTTCACTTCTTGTTTCTTGTCCTTTGACATCTGAATGTTCACTGTTCGCATTTCATATTACGCGATGGGATCTTTATGGGTGTAAGAAATGCTTTATTGCCTGGCAATGAGTAGCTTGGCTTTGGTACTTATAAAGTTCACGAATTCGCAACCATTGGTTAGGTAAGTGTTACATCCTAAAATATACTTTAAGCCCAAACCCCCAAACTGTCAATTTCTCTAATGATGTATGGACCTTCCCCTACATTGACAATGCTTACATACCTAATTCAAATTCTATAGTTGTCATTTACATCCGAAATTAATTTCTGTTTAGTTAGTTGTTTAGTTTCTGTTGTACGACTGTTTTAGCTTGGCTTAAAGGCCACGCATCCAGGCCATAAACGTAAAAAAAATGTTTTAGCTTAGTATAAACAAGCATAAACAGTTCTTAAAACTGTAACGCGACTACAGAAAAAAATAATATAAAAAACCGGTCATGTGCGTGTCGGGCCACTCGCAGTGTAGGGTTCCGTAGTTGCCTGTCTGTCTTAGTTACATCTACGTGCGGTGCGGTTGCGTCGGCCGAATTTGTACGAAAATTGGCTTTTTCAAGTACACATTAAGTTGGTCGACTATTACTCGGTGACTAACTTATGACTACTTGTCCGTGATAGTTTGTCTTTTAAATTCATTATATGTACTACTACCACAATTTTTTTCACATCCTCAGTAGTAGCCATTTAGCCGGCAGGGGGGGACACAATGACTCGAACAAAAATTAGAGCTTTAAAGCCCAATATCTCGCAAACGAATTACTGATTTGAAAAACGGTTTTAGGAAACCCATAATATCTTTGAACGAGCTATCCAGCGAAACCCATACTATGGATTTAATGAGAAAATAAATTGCATCCCCGCTTTAAGTGTAGGGATTTTTTTCAAGATTTTATTGTACTGTTTTGTCGGCGTGATTGACTTATATACACATGCCGAATCACAGTTTTCTAGTAGTAATGGTTACTGAGCTAAGCCGAAGAGGGACAGACGGACATGGCGAAACTATAAGGGTTCCTTGTTGACTACGGAACCCTAAAAATGCATTAAAAAGGTAGTTATCGGTTCACTATCTTGAACGCTACGGTGGAACACACGTACAAACAGACTGTTAAAAGCATATCGCACCCTTTCGGCTCTGCCGTAAAAAACTCAAGATCACTTTGCCAAGACGAAGGAACTGCTGACGTACTAAACACTAGCAGATTATTTGAGCTGATACTGTTAATAGAGGCGGTAATACAGCAGATGACACACACACACGACACGTGCACGAGTTGCGATTACTGGTGTTATAAAAGTAAGGTAGCTACCTACTCGCCTAGTTTGATTACTAAACTACCTACTAGTAATAAAATAATGTTGTGAGCGCAGCAATACATTCGAGCCACATATAAACCTAAAACAGGGGTCAGTAACCTGTAACGTAACGCGTCTTAATCAGTGAAATATTATGTATCTACTTTTTTTTGTAAAATGAATTTATAAAATGGCAATATGACTAATAACGACTGTTCATTTGGACGGCGTTGCCTGTTTAGTCAGGTAAAATTGTAACTTGCACCTTCCTGAAACAGACCACTGGGCACAAGCCTTTTTAGGGTTCCGTAGCCAAATGGCAAAACACGGAACCCTTATGGATTCGTTATGTCTGTCTGTATGTCTGTCCGCCCGTATGTCACAGCCACTTTTTTCCGAAACTAAGAACTATACTGTTGAAAGTTGGTAAGTAGATGTATTCTGTGAACCGCATTAAAATTTTCACAAAAAAATTGAAAAAAAAATTGCGGGTTCCCCATACTTACAACTGACACTCAAAAAATTTTTTTTCATCAAACACATACGTGTGGGTTATCTATGGATAGGTCTTCAAAATTAATATTAAGATTTCTAATATCATTTTTTTCTAACCTGAATAGTTTGCGCGAGAGACACTTCCAGTGGTTTTTTTTTGTGGCTTATGTTTTTTTTGTTTTGTTTAATGTGGTACGAGTAATACGATAAGGGTACGAACTGAAAACCAGCGCTGTACAGCATGCCACTGTCACAGCACATGCTGAGTTCGTACGTTTTGCCACACAAATGATCTTGTTAATTGCCTTTATATCTATTTCGCTTATACTATTTGTGTGTTTAAGAATGTTCCCTTAAAAGTTGAAAACGTAAAACGAAAATGAATAATTAAATTAACGATAAGCATTGTTAATACAGTGTCTTAGTGTTCAGTTGTATTTTTTTTTTTTTTAGTTAGTGTCCAACTTATCCGAACCTTGGGGATACAGCACCGCCGCAAGCACTAACAACTAGTAACTGTGCCAGCAAGTTCGTGCGGCCGTATGACCCACTTCGCCACAATATACTTGCGTACCACTGTATTCGGCTGGTTCCCACCGATACCGGATGTTACGAATACCTCCAGTATGATGAATGGATGAGTTAAGTGCATACTGAAAGTTTTCAATGGGATATGCAAATTTTCACACGTCATTAAGTAATTTATGATACCCGAGCGTGATAATGTTTGCTTTTTGTGTGAACCTTATGACATGAGAGGAGATGCGGGACGTATGGACAGAGTGTACCAAAAATGGGGTGTGAACCGATCAAGGGCATAACAGGTATCGTGTTCTGATAAGAAAAAGCTAAAATATATTTTTTATGGAGCAGGACGCCCCAGTCGGCCAACACAGAACACGATACCTGTTATGCTCTTGATCCACCATCACCCCATTTTTGGTACACCCGTATATGCTGGTGATGACGACGACGCAATACAATAAATATAGTCGAGGCATTAGAGACGTGTTCAGATATTTGTGATCACATTGGCCGCTCCGATATATCTGATGGCGACTACGTAAGCACATAGGCATATCTGAATATCGCTTAAACCATACCTATCAGTAGCAATAGCGAAATAATCGAGAATCACGGCTCAGCAGAACAGGATGAGTTAATAATTTCAGAGTTATGCTTTGTTGGTAAAACCGTATTAAAGTAATTGTAATGTATAAGTAAACAGCTATCATAGTTCTACTTGTTAATGTTATTTTAATAGAATTTGAACCCCCTGTCATGTTTTAATTATTAACATACATTTATACATACATACATACATTCACGCCTTTATTCCCAAAAGGGGTAGGCAGAGCACATGAAACTTATGTTCCAGCGCCACTTTTAGCATAAATGTGGGTATAAAAGATCGACAAAATGTAATATTGCAGTATGATAGGTTGCTAGCCCATCGCCCACAACAGACTTCAACCCTGCTCCCTTAGTCGACTTTTACGACACCCACTGGAAGAAAGGGGGTGGTGAAATTCTAATCCGACACCACACGGTATATTTATTTATATTTCTTTTATTATAAATTAAACTACAATCAGTCACAGAACCCCTTATTATGACTCATAATCGTAAATCATATCATGTTAACTCCACATAATAACAATAATTATACTTTAGGTAGGTACCACCCATCCCATTAAACCGCCACTACACTAATTACCAATTAAGCACAAAAGCACAAACGAGACTAGAGACAACGCGGATAATTCAATGCCAATTACAGCCGTGACCTTTCCACACAATGGATTAAAAGTAAAAAAGCTTAACGTTGACACAATGATCGGTTTCAATGTATTGGAAATCAACGCTTGATGAGACGAGGATGAAGACGGATCCATGAAACGGAACGTTTTATGAGGGTTGTCTACTATCCAAGAAACTAAAAATAAAAATTAAAGTAAAGGCTATCTAGTTTTAACGAATAGAGAGGTGATTACGCAACGCTTTGAACGACTTCAGGACAAATCAACTGTAATGTTCCCTTGGAAAAAAAAATACGTTACCGGTACGGACAAAGCGTGAGGCCTGAATGGACCTATGATACTCAGGACAGGCTATATGTGATGCCACAACGAGGGACGGAAAAGCACGTATGCAGCTAAATTAAGAACTGGTCTTGAAATGGCTGATGACTTGCCATAAACAACCTACTCAATTTGGACGGGTAATGGTTTAAATATGTGCCACACTAAATCAGTTGTGGCAAATAAAAAAAAGTGGAACTATGGGAAGGACAACGAATGATATTTCCCTTTCTGTCACACTTATGGAGATTTGTATGCTACCAGCTCGCTCGCACGTAGTATTATTATTACCATAGCCTGTCCTGGGTATCATAGGTCCATGCCTGAATCACACAGGCGCGGCCTGCGGTGGCGGACGATAGTAAACTTGACAATAGCTGTCAAATTTACTATTGACCACCGCAGACCGCGCCAGTCTGTTTCAACCTTTTCGCAATCGACCAGCAGGTTATAGAGGTAGGTAGGTATGTACCTAAACATATTCGTCGGCTGTTAAAAAGTGATCTACCATATATTGATTTAAACTTTCACGATTCTCACACATTATTTATACTAAACGGGACTTAATCGCGTCGGGAGACATCAGTGAGGTAAATAAATAATTTCATTGTACGCGATTAAGTCCCGTTTAGTATAAATAAAGTGGTCTACCACTTTCAAAATAAGTGCATAGTAAAAATAATTGAGTCAAAATGTGGTCACCACCACAGAACTATATCAAGATAGAAGGAAAGAGCTCGTCGATTAGTATGGGAACCGAGCGTGTAACATTTTGCGTAGGTACTTTGACGTCACGAGCGTAATTTAGTGACGGGAAACATAAGCCGCGCGACATCGATTCGTCAACATCGATTAGCACGCGGCAGTTGCAATAACTAGTAGGTTAATTTTGTATCGATTCAAAATATCGATAAGAACCGACAGAGGAAATGATAATTAGATTCAACAGAGGAAATGAAAAATAGTAAAAATAAAAAGGGCTTGGTGTTTTTACATTATAGAAGGAAAGAACTTGTCGAGACGTTTAGTATGTTCAGTCCCTAAGCATCCTGAACAAATTTCTGAATGGATTGCTTACGTTCCTGCTCACGGACGCTACATTTCAATCACTGGCCGAGCTATATCATAAGTTCTCTAAATATGCGACCAGATACCCTAGGTAATGGCCAGAAGGAAACCAAAAATGTAGGAAACCATTTTTTACGACCAGTTGCTTCAATCCATTTATTTTTCATTTCAGGATCATTCGGAAAACTGAAATAAAATTGCAATATAGAAGTAGCCATAACCTGTTTGTTAATAATATTTGCTTTGCACTACGTACATTATATAGCTGCATAATAAATTAATAATATAAGAACGTAATTATCATTTCCTCTGTTTTCAAAAACGATTATAATAATCGAGTAAGAAAATCGCAGTGTACAGCACTATTTTTACATTCGACAGAAAAAAATAGAAATCTACCTTGAACATGACTCGACAGTTCGCTGGTTTTGAACGCACACCAAGTCTGGCTCGTCAAATTAAAGCCGTAATGGAAAACTGGCGTTGGCACACAATCGCCCGCTACTGTTTTGATGAAAATAATAAAATAAATGGTTTTTTAATTAATAACAGATATTTAAGGACAAATTGTACTTACCAATGAAATGAAACACCTCGATTAACAGCTCCACCTTTATTGGAAGTGTTTGAGTAACTAATTATTGCGCAAACAACCATTTTGTTTTTAAAACCTGACGTCGCACGCAGACCGCGGTCGAGAGCAGACTGAAGTTCGCGGCGAGCAATGTTTCTACCGAGCCATCATTTCGCCACGCGAAGTACATACACTTATTCCTTCTATCTTGATATATTTCTGTGGTCATCACTTTTTTTTTTACGTGTGTCAGTCAATGTCAACGTCGAGACGTTGCTGATATCTTTGGGTTAACAACCAGGTTTATCCAAACAGTTTATTTTCCTGCAGGGTAATTGCATAATTTTTTGAATTAGCGCTAGTGCGTATAAACTGTACCTACCTACAAAGGTTTATAGCTGTCCTGGTTTCATTTCAGCTTGTATTGTACCAAATATCAAAATATGATTGATACCTACTCCTAAGTATAGATGAGGTCAGACAAATTAATATCACGCGCCAATAAAGTTAGTTTAATCACACGTATCTAAAACCTAAGGAGCGCTCATAAGCCTAGCGGCGCCTGCGAGTCGGAAACGATAACGCAGGTTAAGAAAAGATGGCAGCGTCGAACTGACGTATTTGGATGGGAGACCGCCTGTTTGAGTCGTTACTATAAATGAGCGCTTCCGTGCTTTGGAAGGCACGCTAAGCAGTTGATTCCGGCTCCTGTCTAGTCGTTAAGCCGAGTTAGAGGCCTTCGGACGGCTTAAGAACTTCTAACAGTCGAGTTGCCCACTCACTTGACAAAGGGGGGGCAACTGTTACTCACGTCCGCAGGAGCTACCTACCACAACCCTGCACGTGTCCCCTGGGTGGTACTAAAGACTGACAAACTTTAAACAGGCCAAATAATGTATGCCATACGATTAAATAAACCTAAACTCCATGAACAGTATTGACGTCCTCGTTAAGAGCAGATCTGGTTATAGATACCAACAGTTCTGACAATCCTATAAATAAATAAAGAAAATAAAATAAAATTGTTGTTTATTTAGGTAATAACCCATTTACAAAAAAATACTAAAATTTACAAAATTAACAAAATTAAAATAAAATTAAAAGTTAAAATTAAAAGTTACTCGTAATCAAACTGAACCGAAATGTCGTGAGCACTATCTTAACAATACTGTTTGTCGATTCGCTCACCCTCTTGACAAAGGACCAGTGCCTATAATTAAGTCCTGCAGCATACCTAGTTCTGAATAGATTTATTAAATCTTACTAACGGAGGTAAGCTTAATCTCCGGTGTCAACCCTAGCCCGCGACGTTGATAGATGCCTAGGCGCAGGTGGACTCTAATTGGCGCTTTGCATATGATTCCCATATAACGCGTCGAGCCGGAGCGCAACCCAGACATCAACAACCAAATACAAACTTATATTCTACACTTAAAGTCGAACTTTGCGTGTAGCGTTTGATGCGCGCGCGATCCGTGGAATCCAATCGGTCGGAACCGACGTAGTGTAATATTGGACTCTAAAGATTAACACACAAGATTCAATTTATGTAATCAACGCGGTTGGATATGGGCGCGTTGAATGGGAATAGTACTTGCAGCGGAGCTTTACCGATGCAGCTAATGAATCGGGTGTATTGTATCTGATGATCATGTGGGGTCTAGTACTGTTAGGGTGCTTTTATATTACTTAATTAATTTGCGAGAATAGGCGGATATTAATTAATTGCCCCATAGAACCTACGTCTGCGTAACGTGGGTTAAGCTTCAGCAGTATTTTACCTTTTACATGGCGCGATTATATAGGGATTTATTTTAGGTAAAAAAATTGCGATCCATGGCTGTTCCTAACTTACCTATATTTTTATTTTTCAAATATTTAACTCTTACTGGCTGCTAGGTCCCAATGACCTTCGATCTGTAACTGTCGGTTTTTTCGTGATTTTTATGGCTTATTAATTATTATATTAAGAACAACGAGGTCTACCGAAATAGTATTCCATATTTACTTCAGAATTCACAGTTTTCGGGATATAAGGCACCAAAGAGGATCATGTAACGCAAACAAATGAATTTTAAACATCGGGGCCACTTTTGGGGGGGAAATGAGAAAATTAACAAATAAAGTTTTGCATATACTATCGTGTTACATATCAAATGAAAGAGCTCATTGTGTGCATCTAAAATAGATTTTTTTTGTAATTTTAAAATAAAAAGTTTAGAAATTATTTAAGAAAATAGCCAAACAATGACCATCTCCGAAACTACTGAGTCTAAAATTTTGAAAAAAATACACAAAATAGTTCTTTACCTACAGATGACAGGAAAACCTATTAGAAATGTGCAGTCAAGCGTGAGTCGGACTTAATACGGTATTTGAGAAAAATCAAATCAGCTTATTTTTATCAAACGTCAAAAACGCTCCGTTAGTAAAAAAAATTGTTTAAAATCTTGTGATGTACGGAACCCTTGCAACGCGAGTCCGAATCGCACTTGGCAGGTTTTTTTTTTGGAGGCCACTACGATATATACGCGTTCCACGCAGACGGAGTCGCGGGCAGAAGCTAGTAAATTATAATTATCACTTTCCCCAATCATATAATATCGAAATTTCCGAAAATATCAATAGCGTTCGACTTTCTCTGTTTAAAACGGCAGTTCGGATACTTTCGCCAATTTTCAGCACGCATATTCAGACCATAAGATAAACAGAGCTAACCGTATAAAACCTAATCAGGTCACGTTGTGGATTGGTTGTATTGCCTTACAAAGGATTTAGCTTTTCGTAATTTAGTGTTAACTTAGACCTGATTTTCCTAATATGAACTAAGGTGACGACATATCTGAGATTAAACTTATGGATCAATATTAGTTGTTTTTTGACTCGAATAAAAAGCTCGCTTTTTTAGTGAATGAAAAAGCTTTCGGTCAAGTGGGATGCCGAAATTGTGCAATACATTTCAGTGAAAATATTTATACATATAATAATTCGAATCCCGCATTCAAGCTATTAAAATATTACCCACCAGATATTTTTTCTTCGTTCGTTGTACGTTTACAACCTACCTATATTTATGTTTGGTAAGTATGTGATATTGTGTTTGTGGTGGTAAAGTCGCTAGAATTCCGGAGGCTGAGTTGAGTTGAGAGTGATCATGTCTCCAGCCCCCCATTCTATTACTTGTTCTAAGCTCACCTCAACGCTCACCCACAAATATATCTTGACGCCACGATTAATAGTAACTGAGCGTAGGTAGAGGTCTAGTTTCGTAACAGTAGATGCATGAGCGCGAAAAGAATAACAGCCCGGCAGTCGACATAACTCCTCCTCAAAGTCTTAGTCCCAAGCGTCCGTAGACTACGGTGCCATCGTCGTGATATAAAGATACCTTTTCAGTTGTTAAAAATCTAACAGAAGGTCAATAAAGAATGCACAACTGCCCACGCCAATCTTGAAATATGACCACTCGCTCGCTCCACATTCTAACTAAGTGGGACGACGCTTTCACGATCCCATGTTTCCATTATTATAATAATATAGTCTATGTACATCCCATATTCCACTGTAGGTCACGGGTCGGAGACTGTCATGAACATAGGCCAGACCCTATTTCAGCAAGATGACAAATGCAAGAACCACAACTAGTATAACGACATTCCTCATCATCATATCAGCCGAAAGACGTCCACTGCTGGACATAGGCCTCCCCCAAAGAGTGCCAAAGTGACCGGTCCTGCGCCACCCGCATCCAGCGGACTCCAGCAACCTTTACCATCAGTCCACCTTGCGGGGGGCCTACCCCCGCCGCGCCTTCCGGTTCGTGGTCGCCACTCGAGAACCTTTCCGCCCCAACGGCCATCGGTTCTACGCGCTATGTGCCCCGCCCACTGCCACTTAAGTTTAGCGATTCGGAGGGCTATATCTGTTACCTTGGTTCTGCTGCGGATAGCCACATTTTTGATGCGATCACGCAGAGAAACTCCCAACATAGCCCTCTCCATAGTCCTTTGGGTGACTTTGAGCCTTCTTATGAGGCCCATAGTAAGCGACCACGTTTCAGTGCCATATGTCATCACTGGCAACACACTGGTCAAAGACTCTCGTCTTGAGACACTGCGGAATATTGGACGAAAAGATGTGCCGTAGCTTCCCGAACGCTGCCCAGCCGAGTCGGATTCGACGATTGACCTCTTTCTCGAAGTTGGACCTACCTAACTGGATAGTTTGTCCTAGGTATACATAATCGTCTACAACTTCGAGTGTAAAGTGTCCGATTGTAACGACATTCCTATTATTCTCAAATTACGTTATTGTAAATAAAAACTATAGACGCGTATTAACCCATTCCGATTCATCAATGAACTAGATTCGGGTCACAATAATAACTACTTATACGTCAATGTACTTATTTTATACACATGTATTTTGTATGGTGTCTGCTCTTTAGGATAAACAAAACACATAAACAAGTTTTTCTACTCCTGTACCGTTATCTGCCGTTTATATAGGCACTAACTCAAAAACACCGATAATAAGTCTCCCAAAAATTTAATAAAAAAATGTCGTAGAAAAAGTATTGTATGCAACGGTGTATAACTTAATTGGTCTTAAAACGCTCGTGGCGTCTTTAATTGCGATGCTCGCCAAGGCTCGCATCGCAACTCACGACACTCGCGTTGACCCTACTTATACAACAGTTGCATAAAATACTATTTCCAAAGTGCAAGGCAATCATAATTTTTCGTTCTTTTCAATTTAAAGTGGGATCATTTTCGTAACCTACAAACTGCATAAGGTATAGATCCTATAAAGCCACATAAAGTCACTTGCTTACGAGACATACAAGATTTATAAGTGTTACGAAGCAATAAACGCGTGTTATTATGTTTATCAAAGAAAGCCTAAGGATATAAACTGATGAGTGGTTGACATGTAGTATTTCACAGCTATCGCTAGATTATCCATGTTCGCGATACAACGCTCGCGGCCAGCGCACATCATTACAGAGGCTGGCCGCCGCTATTTTCTATAAAATAAGCATAATCTCAAGATTCTCAAGGGTCAGCCGCCTGAACTGCATTGTCTTCGGGAATGCTTTCATGAACAAAGAGTGCTATAAAACTTATATATAAAGGGACACCTCAAATTGACGCACGCGGCTTTGTGCAACATTGTGGCAACACAATTGTGTATATGTTTATAACACAAGCGTCGGCGGTATGTGGAGTAAGTACCTACCTATCCTTCCTTTGTCGCTCCAAGTTTATAGGCTTGAAATTATGGGTTGTTAGACTTAAAATAGGCAGTTTTTAACAACATGCGATGTCTGGACGCTTTTAAAGTGACATGGGTTTCTTTGAGTTAGTGTTGACTGAAACAATTTGATATACTCCGTGACTGGACAACAATGGGACGTTGTAACCACATATAATGTTTTGGCGTGTGCAGTATGTACAGTACGGACATATTAGTAACAGATTCTATACTGCGCGCCTACTTTTCATTAAGTGCTACCCAAACACCCCACGCCTTTGGAGACGCCGAATATGGTTGCGATCAGCAGTAAGGGAACGAGGAATAGACCTTTGCTTTAGGACTGTGGCTTTTCCGAATCACCAGCAAATGTGAGATGTAAATCTCGCATTCCATTTTGATTTGAATGTTTTTCACGCTTGCTCTGACAGTTTTAGTTCGGGGCTCGGGCGGCTCGGCTTACGCGACACTCGTTGATATCAGCACGTCTAGCATGCGACGGCCGCGACATACTCTCGATTTTTATCGCACTATATCTCTTGTTCTAAATGTTTTAATAAGAAAGAGACGGATAGTGAGAGAAAAATCGAGAGAGCTCGCGCGCCGTCGCAATGCTAGCCGTGCAGAGTAGAATATGAAAAGCAAGTCTCAGATTGGCCTTATCAACCTACATTCTATGTTTATGTCTTTGAATTATATTCATTTATATTCTCTTGCTTCCAAGGCATAGTAGAGCACGTCACGGCCCGGAGATCCGCGCTTCCTTAATGAGAGCTTACGGCGGATTTATGCGCGAGAGTTTATGCGCCTGCTGCGTCGCTCCGTAAACGATGTCGCTATTCTTCTATCTCCTTATCCATAATTGACAAACCTCTGTTCACTAAAATTGTGTTTCCCTTTTTCACAGATAGAGACAAACGTATTTTGTTTAAACGTTTATGAATAAGTACACTAGAATGTAGCATAAGTATGATTAAAGTAAGGACCAGAGGAATCCAGGGGCTCCTTTCTGTTTGAAGGTGGTCTGCCGTTGCTGAGGATCCTGAACCTGCTAATTCTTATAACAGCATATTAACGGTATCTTCGTAGAAAACGTTGCTTAATGGAGTATAGAGATCCGAGGGGTAATCACGTAACGAATTGAACGCGCGTTAGGTAGAGATCCAAC
The DNA here is from genome assembly GCA_947049275.1 of Epinotia bilunana. NCBI lineage: Eukaryota > Metazoa > Arthropoda > Insecta > Lepidoptera > Tortricidae > Epinotia > Epinotia bilunana. Next base: position 5,209,247 of record OX346263.1, on the reverse strand, counting down.
TGTCACTTTTCCATATAAAAATTGTCATTAAGATCTACCTAACGTGCGTACAATGCGTTACGCGATCAACCTGCTGACCTCGCCCTCACATTGGACCTTTTCTGTTTACACTACACACTACTTAAGGTGTTTTGTTTATATTGGTTTGAGTTGCGCTCACTATATTTATGTCTATGTACAGTACAGAAATGAGAGATTCCGTACTCGCCTGGGCTGTTATTCTTTGAGCGCTCTTGCGTCTCACCCCACCCGTCACGCCTAGCGAAACTAGACCTCTACGTTTAGTTACTACGAATCACGGCGTTAAGATATATTTGTGAGTGAGTGTTGAGGTTAGCTTAAAAGAAGTTACAGGATAGCGGGGCTAATGACGCGTCTAAAAACGTCAATCGACCCATGCAAATAGGACCTCGCGCAGCTCTGGTGGATACTGTATAGGTCGTCTATGCCATCTCTACAGTGCTGGCAAGACAGAACTGTTCGAATTTCAAATCAAGCTAGAAGACTATAAATATAGGAAGAGTTGAAGATGCCCCAGAGGCTTTTGGCCTCTGGGCCACGAAATTTATATAGGTACCTCTCGCAATGTTCTTCAATAAATGTGATAATATTCTAACGTGTCTTCTCTACCGTCCCTACAATACTCACCCCAAGCGTTCTCTAACCGCCAGGATCTCTGTTGGCTATGGACAAAGCCACATTGAATAGCAATACCGATAGCGTTTAAGGTATAACGTGATAGCGGGCGCCGGCGGGGCGATCCGTCCGCATAAATTGCAGCGTCTATGATAGCCGCGCGGGTTTTAGCAAATCGTTATAGAATCAGATTATACGTTGCGAGCTAGCTGCGCCGACCAGCTCATAGCACCAGACAGTTCACTATTTTATTCATCGTATCTACTTCAAAGATTTACAGTTTTCAAGTACGCAACCACGTCTTCGCTTAAAGTTGTAAGAGCCTCCTCAAAGTTCACTTGAAGGCCTCCACAGCTGCCGCGCTGCACACGCGTTGCTAAAGCATCGCTGACGCGGCGGGCCTGCGTTGCTACACGCTGCCCGCTTGCGGTGTGAATATACCGCTTCAACCGCGCCGGACACGGGCCGCGCACGACACGCGCCGCGCACGACACGCGTTCGGTGGGTGGAGGCGTTAAAACACACATCGGTCGCGGCTAAAGTTACAACTCGGCAGCGCGGGCCCGCGCTGCTGAGTGTGATAGAGATGCTGAGATACATATTTTCTAAAAAAGGATTAAAATTGTAGTCAAATGGAGAAAAAACAACGCAAGATGTTAAATAATCACAAAGTTATACTTATAAGTGTCCAAAGTTTTAAGAATGTAGGTATGTTCTGTCCCTTTTCCGCAAAACGCAACTTCATATGAAACGATTGCCATTTCTCAATTCTCTCTAACAAGTAACAAGCAATATTAAAACAGGTGTAGCTTCGTGATTCTTTGAGATATCTGAATGGGATTTTCGTCACTAGGCATATTTTTTGCCTTCTTTCTTTTGAAGTAATAATAATTTTCGAGCCTAAGTGGGTAGTGGGTACCCTGCCTACGAAGTGTACGGTCCTGGGTTTCAATACCAGTAAGGGCTAATATTAGTGTGTTGAGCATGAATATTTGTGCTTAACTCTTGGATGTTTTCTACGTAGATATTTTAAGCATTTATATCTATTAAATACATCGTCGTCTAGTACCCATAATACAGGCCTCATTGAGCTTCCATATGTTAGATTGATTTTGTTTATTATAGAACATAGTAAAGGTAAAGGTAAATTCACCAGAGATACGCAAGTGCGAGCGCCCTCGTAGTGCAAATAAACGCAGGCAAACCCGCAGGATAAAATAGCAAAACCATTCAGAAAGTCCATTCTACACGTATCAGGTCAAATATTTTTTGAAATCGGATAAGTGATTTCGCTTTCCCAGGACATACAGACTTGACTCCCGAGTCCGCCATTTGTACTTATTTTATCTATGAAAATATTAAGTTCTATAAAAAATAAGTAAGTTAAAGTGCCCCGTGTGGTGTCGGGTTAGAATTTCACCACCCCCTTTCTTCCCGTGGGTGTCGTAAAGTCGACTAAGGGAGCAGGGATGAAGTGTGTTGTGGGCGATGAGCTAGCAACCTATCACTGCGATATCACATTTTGTCGATCTTCTATACCCACCACATTTATGCTAAAAGTGGCACAGTAACATAAGTTTCATGTGCTCTGCCTCCCCCTTTTGGCTTTTGGGAATAAAGGCATTAATTAAAAAAAAAATGATTACCAAGAATGTGTTAATTTAATAATTATGTATTTGCATATATTACTATATACTTATTGCAAATAAAATGTCTTTTTTAATCTATGTACCTATGTATAATGTATGAATGAAACCAATATTTTCAGTATAGCAGTGCACCTTCGTCCGACAACTACTCTGCGGCCCATAACCATGGCTCCGCTGCCTCGACCACCATTATTACGGCAAATTGTGGCCGATAGATTTACGAGCTGTCAACCCTTTATTTTGGCTGCACCGTAATCTAGGCAAATCGGCGTGCAACAATGTTACTTTACCGTACTTATAGCTGTCTTACTACTTGTATCCAGTACAGTAGTTGATTGACAATAAAACTAAACTACACTGAGGAAAGATGACGCGTATAGCTATTTAATGGGATGTAAAGACAAAATGTTGAGTAGGAAAATTAAAATTTCACGGCCGAGACATACTGCAATTTCTATGGGAATAATTTAATTATATTTTATTTCTCGCTAACTATAGATGAAGATTTTAATGTATATTACTAATACTTATGGGTGCAAGCCTGAAATAAATTATTTGAATTGAATTTAATTTAATTTAATTGCACGTTTCGACTGCGTTAGCCTTTGGTTCTATGTAGCAATGGCCACGATGCACAGCGTTCTCGAAAAAAAGAAATATAGTCTCAGATGTTTCTGGATACTTCCATAAGCTCTTAGTAAGTTTTAATTCAGGAAGATCCCTTAAGGGAACATTTAGTTTTGTAAGGAAAATGTTCAAAAATTAACGAGAACTTTCCACGTAGAAAATTACGTAACTTAAGTAAGTTTCCGTCGTTGCAATACGAGTAGTATTGCACCTATGAGCAATACTAAGTAGGTATTTGTTAGCCAGAAGCAGTATTCAGGTACTATCAGGAGACAGACATTAGTAGAACGCGATGCCCACGTGGACACTAAAGCCGAGTACCCACTAGCGATATGTAACCGAAACCGAACGGATAACAAAGTTCAGTGTGTGCGTAACTGCGAGACTGCCATCAGCTTAGAGTAGGAACCGTTTAGTGATAAAACGATATCTAAAAAAAAAATTTTTTTTTAAATTTAAACTGTTTATTTCATAAAAAAAAGATACATATTTATAATGCAGAACTTAAACTCTAATCTTAAATTAGAAAGATTGTTTGAGTTAAGGAGTCTTATTAATAATTACATTTTTAACAATAGACACTAAATTATACGGGTGTATTCCTATAATTTAGTAATATGTGTTTCTTTAATATATTTCTAGTTTCACCACCCGTTTTATCCTCAATTTTACAGATCAAGTCATTAGAGAATCTATTTAATGTACGCGGTAGCATTCTACTCCATACCCTTTGACCATATTTATTAGTGCATTTTTTTACTTCAAAGGTAGGGAGATGAGATAAGTTACGTAGATGTGAGGGCCGTTGGTTTTTCTTGAGTTTTGTTATGCAGTTACTATATTGTGTTATGCTTGCTAAGTCTACTTTGTCGAACACATTCAATACTTTGCAGTAATTAAATAGATTTTCGTAGTTATTTTTATATTTATACTTAATTTTTAGAGGGACAATTGTTTTTAGTAAACGGATTTGTAAGTTATAGATACTCTTTAGATATGTTTTATATGTTCGGCCATAACTTTCAAGACCGTAATTTATGACAGAGTCGGCTAATGACATATATAGCAGTCTTAGGGTGTTGTAAGGGACTTTGTGTTTGAGCACACATAGTTTAGACAATATGAATCTGACACTCTTTTTAGGGTTCCGTACCTCAAAAGGAAATAACGGAACCCTTATTAGGATCAGTTTGTTGTCCGTCTGTCAAGACCCTTTATCTCGGGAATGCGTGGAGGTATCGAGTTTAAATTAAAACCATATTATACTCAAATCAAACTTCTGAAGTTATCGTAAATTAAGTTTCTGTCAAAAATTTCATTTTTGGTACAAGCTTTTGTTACCGACTGTACTTTTCTGTATACCATCATCAACTACTCATTGAGACGATTCAAACGAGCCCAAACTCAACGGGGTTACCCCGGTTAAATACTGTATTCGCATGGCCACCTTCTGTCTCCATCATCAGATCAGCTCGATGGTACCATAATATTGGATTGTCATCCAAACTATACTAATACCCAAAATTTCAGCTCAATCGGATAACGGCAAGTGACTGAAAAATGGATTGCAAATTTTGACGGACAACTTACATACATACTTTTATACTTACATACGAACAAGTCAAGTTAATATAAAGCTTGTAAAAAGATACGGCCGTTTATGCCGCAAAACCGTATATTTCCATATTAGTAGTAGAACAATGAAAGGCAAGTAATATCGTCTTATCCTACACTTGTATATCCTACACAGGGAGAAATCTGAAAAAAAAATTACTTTCATAATTTGAAAGCCGATTAAAGATTTCCTTAAACATGTGAGCCATTGATCACCTTATTAACGCGGCAGTTACCGTTTGATTTATGGAACACTTTCCTCTCTTACCGTTATTGCTTAATTTAACATTGCCGCACGAGGACAGCAATGTTAATGTTTCTTAATTGGTACCTAACCAATGATTTGATATGGAAAGTTCGAATCATGTCGTAGTAACTTATTGTTTTTTCCCACATTTATCTCAATGAGAAAGTATGTATAAAATACCAAATAGATAGTACAATCATTAGCAAAAATATTTTAAGTAAGAATACAAAATATAACCATTATAACTGCAACATCACTTCCCACAAAAAAAAAACATAAAATACGTTTGAGATGTGGCCATAGAGTCACTATAACGTCTAGATAAATTGTATAACTGAAAACGAATATTCCAAACAACATGCAAATAAATGTCCTCTCGCAAACCATAATATCCATAAAAAATATTTAAAGGAAATCATCATAAATCGCAACGCACAAAACACTAATATTTACGAACAACGGATATCTACATATATCTATTACAATCTTATGGTAATAGCTAAACTGGTGTGCGAAACGGAACGTGCCGGTAAAGCCACCCACGACATTTATATCTGTCCATCAATGTTGCTAGCAACATGATGATTTGGGCATTTGAGAAATGTCCTGATGTCTCAATGAACCCTGCGACTCCTGCAAACTCGTAAAATATTCCGAGCGCGCGTTAGGATGTAAGTACATCAACTACCAATATTGAAAGAGAAAATGACATTTGATACGCCCTGGCGTTCATAGGCCTGCTTACCATCAGAGAGGATCGTGGCATTAAAAAAGTTATAAGGGAAGAGTAGGAATGAGCATCAATAAAAGAAAATGAGCTGGAATTAGGATATGGCAAGAAACTTCAAGTATGATTTTTTGTATTTTGCAGTAGCGTCTGCATGGCAGGCGTGAATCTATTGTATGTATGCATGTATGTCTGCAAAAATACTTTTGAATCCTACTAATATTATAAATGCGAAAGTTTAGATGTTTGGATGTTTGTTATTCAATGACGCTAAACGGCTGAACCGATTTAAATGAAATTTTGCACGAAGATATTTTATAGCCTGGATTAAAATATAGGATTGTTTTTATCCCGGGTCCACGCGGACGAAGTCGCGGGCGGAAGCTAGTGAAGTATAAATTAAAAGGGAGCTGGTACGTTCGTCAAATTAGTTGAATCTAGCAACGGTTCCAAGAGCTTAGTTGGTTGAGAGCGCATCGCCGCGCATGCGAGAACGTTCGAATCCAGCTCGGAGCAATGAATTTTTCACATTCTCCCTTTAATTTCAAATTCAATTATGATGCATCATGGAACATACGATCTTAGTTCGACGAATTGGCATAGTGTGGCCGAGATGCTTTTTTGCTGGCTCCTTTGGCCAACCAGACTGTCTACAAATTGTCCGATCGTCCTATCGCAACGGCATCGTACGAAGTGGACGTCGCGAACGCGACACGCATATTTCACGTTTTATGTAACTAACACGCATAAATATATAATTGCTCGGTTCGTCGATTCCGGAGATTAAGGCGGCATTTAAATTCATATGGTATTATTGGAGATGTGTAAACGATTTATGGGTTTATAATGGATGTTGGGAGCTAATTTCTTTTGGGTAATTAAGAATTTATGAAGTGTCAATTGATTCCTGCTAAATAAGTACCACTTTCAAAACGCCGGGGAAGGTTACGAACATCTTTTCCACCCTAAGGACGAGCCAAATGTGGCGAGGCGCGAGGGGGGCTCCAGTGCGTTCAGAATGAGATCTTGTAGGTACTCCTCCGCAAGAGAGCGCAGATGCGGCCCACCGTGGAGTTTTTAGGGGATAGTCGGATAGATTGGGTAACGGGTATGTAGGTTATCCCCACGAAAAAAAAGGCAGTGGCGGCTCCAGTATTTTGGATGGGGGGCTTGCCCCAGCTGAGGCTCGGTCTTTGTAAGGACTTAGCTGCGGCTTGAACCCCTAGGCCTCTCCTGGATCCGCTAGTGTACCTAGGTATAAATAAGTATACGTTTCATCGGTGTTATATGTTTGAAGTTATGTTATACTAGGTTGTACGTATGTTTGGCCTGGAAGGCGATGCTGGACTTCAGCGAGCACGTTATGGCCGAGAAGGAGGCGGCAGCTGACCCAATGCGCCGCCGCAGAACTGGGCGCAGGCGTGAAGCGCACAACCGGCGCTTGCCGCGTTAAGGCGATGCCTTGATTTTGAGTAGGCTGAGTAAAAAAAGGAAAATACAGACCCAACTGGATTTTTTTTCTATCGAGGAAATTTTAAGCAATCATGTATCGATAAAATCAGATAAACAATCATATAGTCAAGAATCATATATCTGAAAATCAGACCTTATTGTTTCTTAATCTAGTCAGAACGGCGTTTCAAAGCACGCTATAATTTCCAATGCACAGCCTTAACAAAGACCTCAGGGTGGCAGTCACGGGGGCGAGTGCTACCCAGGGAAGAGGTCCTCAAGTTGGAGGGCGTGTCGGATGTTCGGACACGCCCCTAAAAAAATGATATTCTGGAAACTAGTAAACATCTCCTCCCCTCCAGCGATGGGTCTCACAAAGGGACAGCCGTTGGCGGAGTCGCGGAAGTGTGCGCGAGCGTTCCCGTGGCTCCGCCAAAAATCAGCGCGCAGAGCACCGTGGGGTTTTAGACGGCAGTCCGGGCGGTTCCCGGGAGTCCGTCATACCGTTGTGGTTCCCCAACCAGGCCGGAAGCGTATAGGCACTTCCTCAAAAAAAAGGGGTGATACGTACGTTGCCGAGAAAGCCGCTGCAGGGCTGGATCGGCGGCGGCGGGGGCTCCGGCGAGCCCGCGCGCTCCTGCGGGCCCATTTTACAACACCATGCTGGAACAAACAGTTATGCTTCAGTCCAACTGTCATTTTTCCATATTAAAATTGACATTTAGATGTACCTAACGTTACGTGATCAACCGGCAAAAATACACAAGTCCTGTCAAGCTAGTCTAAATTGACAGACATACTGATGTACTCTATGAGTAATGATGGGAAGGAAATAAATATACAGTCAGAAATTTAAATTAAGTTGTATTTGACAGTGCAAGTTAAATCAATGTCCCCAATTAGGAGTTTGTTATGCTATGGCTCTTCTTTTTATGTTTAAGAGATGCTATGGCCTTCTCTATGTCCAGACAGACCAGCTAAGTGGTACCATAATATTGAATTGTCGTCTGATTTACACAAGTGTACAAAATTACACTATTTCAATGAAATTTGAAATATAGCGTGTTTATACAATGCGTGCTTGGTTACTGAAAATTCAGGCTTCTAGTTTTATCCACAACGAACTTATAGGGGGGTCGAAAATGGCCTGAACTGCTTCGAGAAAAGATGGTACGGCCGTGCCGCTATTTTGCTCGACTTGGCGGGGGCACTACCGTGCCCCCAGATAAAGCTGGTTCGACTTAGTCAGGCCCCGTATCATGGTCGGCCTTATCACGCGATAAGTCACAAGATAGAGCGTCCGTCACTGGCTGACACCGTTCGATAGAACGAGACTGACGCTCTATCTGGTCACTTATCGCGTGATAATGCCGACCATGATACGGGGCCTGCGGGGCTAGCACAACTGACGCCGCGCCGCGACGCGCGTCGAGAAAGATCTATCCTCCTTTTTCTGATTTGCACGGTGCGAGTGAGACAAGAGACGCTCAGTCGCGCGCGAAGCGACTGAACAGCAAGTTGTGCTAGACGTACTGGTTATAAAAAAATAGGTATAATGCCGCAAGTGTAAAAGAGCATCACACAAGGTTTACATGCAGTACCTAGGTACCTACGACGAGTACGAGTATAAGGGCAGATCTACTGCGGACGGGACGCTTGTCGAGACGTCGTGGCGCGCGCGCTGTCTCACCTCGAGGGCGGGCGACGGGTTGAAGCGATATTCTGCGATTTGTCGCGCGCCTTCGAATTGGTTGAGCATACACTACTTCGAAGTAAGTTGTCTAAATACGGAATCGATGGAGTTTTTTAATACAAATGCCTCCTTCTTAAAGAACAGAAAGCAGTGTACATATGTCGTAAATTTAAGGTCGGAACTTGAACAAATTGGCAATCGTGCCGTCCCCCAGGGCTCATCAATGGGGAATTATTTATTTTAAATTTAGGGAATGATATCCCAACGGCTTGTCCCGATCTTGAATTTATAACATTCGCCGATGATACGTGTGTGTTGGTTGACGCTGAAAACTTCGAAACCCTAGAAACAAAGTTAACAAGTGCAATGCACCGCTTATCACAGTGGTTTGCTGCTAACGGCATGCAATTAAATACTTCAAAGACCAACATAATGCATTTTCAACTTAGACCAGTAATTGGTAATTTAAATATATCACTCGATGGGGTCACAGTTCCACAAGTCAACCAGGTTCAATACCTAGGCTGCACCATCGATTCCGGCCTCACGTGGTCTCCCCACATCCAGTCACTCTGTGATTGGCTGGCGTCAGCTTGTTTGGCACTCTCTAGACTTGCGCCAACCCTATCATATGAAAACATGAAAAAGGCTTATTATGGGTACTTTCACTCTTTGTTAACCCAAGCAGTTGATCTGTGGGGAACCGCGGCCGATCGAGACAAAGCATTCAAAATGCAGAAACGCGCCATAAGGATAGTAACACGCAAACCTTACGATCACCCCGCAAAAGAACTTTTTAGGGAGTCTAAGATACTTACGCTGCCCGCTGTTTACATCTTGACTGCATGTAATTACGTAAGAGCAAACCTTCTCAGCTTCGACAAGACCCACGCCCACAGTAGGAGCACTCGTAGGCAAAATCTTTTGATACCTCCCAGATGCAGACTCGCTAAATCTAAAAAGTCACTCGGTGTCATTGGGGCCAAATTATATAATTCGCTCCCACAAGAAATATCTGAATTGGATAATGATAGATTGTTTAGAAATAAACTTAAAACGCGATTAATAGACCGGGCATATTATAGCATTGATGAGTTGGTCGGATAGCGTTGCTGACAAAACCCCAAAACGAAAAATATGACTACTAGAATAAGTATGTACCATGAAAAATATTGCATGATTATAATTTATTGACATTAACATTATTTTAAAATGAAATGTAAGTAATTTTTATTTAAGTTGACATGTAAAATACTATATTTTATCAAGAAATAAATGAAATGAAATGAAAAACATCGTTGTATTCGTAAAATAATTCATAGTTAAAGTAGCGATTAAGCTAATCATAGGTTAAGTAGGCAGTTTGCAAACTGTAGTAATAATCTGCTCAAGTATAATGTCCTCTCATTGCATGTATGCATCGTGGAATTGGAATATTTATTTTTGATTTGCATAGGTATATGTGGTAAAGTTACAATGTTGCATGCGGATTACCTACATAGAGCTGAATTATAGTATACGCTATTACATACACAATAAAAACCATTTTTGGACGTAGATATATGAGAACTATTGAGAACTCAATACTGAGCAGTAAAAGTACCTAGAGGCATACCTACCTACATTGTACCTATATGATTTATTTTGCGTACTTTATGGTTAATTTATTGTATTTTCTGTTAAAGATCTAATAAAATATACCTAAGTCGGCGGTGCTGTATATATTTATCTCAAAGGAAAATAGTCTATTCTTAGTAAAAAATTAAATTAAGAGAACATTTCGTTAGTGTGATTTAGAAGTTTTCTTACAATGAAAACGTCATTTATCTAGGAAAATAAACAAATAAAAGCGTAAAGTAAAGTCGAGGACGGATTTGATTTCGAAAATAACAGTCGAATCGTAAAAAATTAAGCAATCGTGTTTTTAGCTTCAGAAAACCACAAAATATAGGTACTTTTACTTTTAGTAAATATGTAGGTACTTAGTTTAGTAGGTATCCAAAACATTACCCAATTCATATTGTTTTGTAGATTAATCAGTATACTTAAGCCCTTTTAAGTTAAGTAAGACCAGCACTTGGCGCGGAAAAGAACCTATTGATTTATTTCGTACATTTTTGCCAAACTAGAATGTCAAATGTCAATGTCGGTGTAACCGTTTTCTAGAATAAAACTAGAAAAACACGATTGTCAATAGGATCGCGGATGTATTGTACAGACCGATCCGTTGGCGGCGAGGTCGTTTGTTCACCTCTCGTATTATTACAATAATATTATGATAAAGAATCGTTAGAATGATGGAGGAGGCAGCTTCCTCGCACGACGCATTGACATTCCGAATGTTACGATGCAGTGTGTCCATCTGCACGGTGAAGGTGTAGCAGAGTTGGTGAAGCGGAGTGCTTATGGAAACACTTGAGAGATCAGGACATTATACAAAAAATATGAGTTACATAGTTCGGAGGCAAGGCAGAGAGAAAGAGGGCATCGAGATCGTGAAATCGTGATTTGGGTTTTTAAGGACCTATTGGGCCTAGGGGTCACAACCAAACCAATAGACTGTGTAAGGGTAGACATTCATGAAACTGATACCAATTCACTATCACATGGTCATCACAACACGGCGCGGGAACTTTATCGACTATCTGCCTCTTTCTAAGTGTTCTAATTAGAAAGAGACGGATAGTCTATCTCTCCGCGAGACAGCTCGCGCGCCGTTTTGTGATAAGCATGATGCAACAATGCAAGCCTACGTCCTAAGCACGTCGTAAGACTCAGATTTTGTTTTTTTTTACTCACTAGATTAAATCACGCGGCAACATTGTTGGTCAAAATGAATGGATATGGCGTTTAGTGTAGTCAGGTAAGTAATTGAAACTAGTGAGTGAGTTCTAGTCAGTGGCGTTTGCCAGACTATTCAGTTCTTCAGACTCGAAGGTCGTATACACGCATCCCTTTCACTCGAGTAACATAAGCGCGATAGAGATGGAGATACCCGAACTTTGAGTTTCGAAGTTCGTGGTTATAGCTCTGTGTTGCGAATTCTAGTTTAACGGTTGAATTGGCATTAGGTATGTTTCCGTTTATTGGACAGCATTTAAATGGTAAACCAATAAAGCTTTGAATTTAGGGACTAAATTAAACGCAGGTATTGCGGGTCTATAGTATCTACAACCGGTTGTATATCTAGTACTTAAGTAGGTTCATTTCGATATCCGTAGCAATTGTATAGTGGCCGTGTTGACAGTTAAAACTGCGGGGCAATCGAGTTTTACGAACGAGCGATAGAACAACTAAACGGTAATTTTCCTATACAAAAACTTGGCTCTGACAGCTCGCAAGTTTATTTTATTTTTAATTTCCAAAAACTGAATCGACAAAAAACACTGTAGGTAGATCCTACTGATATTATAAATGTGAAAGTTTAGATGTTTGAATGTTGTTTCTCAATCACGCTTGAACGCCTCAACTGATTTGATTGAAAATTTGCACGAAGTTAGTTTAAAGCCTGGATTAAAATATAGGATAGTTTTTATCCTGGGTCCACGCAGACGAAGTCGCGGGCGGAAGCTAGTAAAATGTAATTCTAATTATCGAAGCTGCTTTCAAACTTTCACGTGAATAAAGAATTTTACCAAGCTGAAACGGATAACCGTTTCGCTCGCTCGTTCAAGACGTTTAGATCTACCTAACGTACGTACGAAAAGTAACGCAATTAGCTGCATTAACACATCGAATCCTCACATCAGTCTGCTACTCGTATTCGGAACGCGCTAATGCGCGTCACCTCACACGTCACCCCTAACGAAACTAGACCTCTACCTACGCTTAGTTACTGCGAACCGCGGCGTCAAGATATATTTGTGGGTCAACGTTGAGGTGAGCTTAAAATAAGTTACAGAATAGCAGGGCCGGAGACGTTAGTCCATTGGCGACATTCTGCTTACCAATCAGGCACGCTTTATGCTTGTTTGCCACCGTCGTATTTGCATAAAAATGAATACATGCCAGAAGTTAAGAGTCCGCAGTAAGCTCGATTCTCCATACAAAAGTAGTTACGCTCTCATTTTAAAACTATGTGTTGGATTGTAACGAAACTTTGCATATACAATAAAATGAGGTATATCTATGTCTGTAATTAGTTTATGTAACTTCAGATACCATAGTAAAAAAATACAGCGTGTTTAAGTTTTTCATACAAAACTTGTTTTCGCTGTATTCCGTTTGTTTTATAAACTGGAACCATATAAACTAATTACAGACAGATATACATTCAGTCATTGTATATGCAATGTTTCGTTACAATCCAATACGTAGTTTTAAAATGAGAGCGCAACTAGGTTTGTATGGGAAGGTGAAATTCGGCCGAGCTTACTGCGGACTCTTAAACTTATCGTTCTCCAGCGTCATTCCCGGTTGTGCCCTGTGCCCTAATGGAGCCCGGGGTCCGCATGTACACTCTTCTTTTTTATGATATAATCGGGTTTTTTCTACTCAGAATCGAGAGCACTTTCAAACCTAATAGTAGAAAAAGCTGTCCAAAATGTTACATATAATTTTAGGTTTTCCGTTCCGTTACAGCCTAAGCTTAATATGGAAACGATAACGGAATGGAATAAACAATCTTGGGACACTTTTTTTCTCGTATAACATTCGAAAGTGCTCTCGATTCTGAGTAGAAAAAACCCGATTATATCAAAATTAAAAAAAAGGTCGGGTGCACAACTTTCCGTAAAATGGCCCGCCTAATCCCACCATTTGGGAAAGCACAATAAGGTTTTGAATCAATATAGCGTATAATACGCGGGTTTCCTTTGCTAAAAGTGTTTAGTTTTTTACGACCGTATGTGATTAAATTAAATTAAGTTGTTAAGGAGTAATTATTTCACTTTCACATTTTAACTATGACATACCTACAGACAATTATATCGTATATTACAAGCTTTTATTTAGTTTCACCTGTCCCGATGTTTGTCATCAAATCTTGCAAGTTAAATTTGACCCACTTCCCGGTGATCGATTGAGGTGAACTTTTGGGTGCAAGTATAGTTTGGATTTCAATTCAATATTATGGTACCATCGAGCTGATCTGATGATGGAGACATAAAGTGGCCATGGGAATTCAGTAGGTACTTAACCGACGTAACCCCCTTGAGATCGGGCTCGTTAGAATCGCCTCAATGAGTAGTTGATGATGGTATACAGAAAAGTACAGTCGGCAATAAAAACTTGTAACAAAAATTAAATTTTTGATACAAACTTGTTTAGTCATTTATCAAAACAATCAACAGCCATGGTGGATAGAGTAGAAAGCTCTGGCTTTATTGATACCAACTATCTACACGACTCCGTCCAAGTATTAAAAAAAACCCAGGCCTAGGGATAAAATTAGCGTACTTCCACCCCGAAGGTCAATAATTGAACAAGCGAGCAAAGCGCAGCTGTGCAGCTGTTCCTCTACAGGTCGCATTTCTCAACCGATTCTCGTGAAAATTTGTGAGCAGGATCAATTAGTACGAGTATATACTTGCTTAGATTTAAAATGTCGATTCAGTTTTTCGAAATGAAAAAAAGCCACGCGCAGTGTAGGGTTCCGTAGTTGTTTGTCTGTATTTGTTACATCGACACGGGTCAAGTACCTAAATGGCGCGGTTGTGTCGGCCGAATTTGTACGAAAGTTGGCCTTTTCAAGTACATTTTAAGTCGGTCGACTATTACTCGGGAACTAGTAAGTCTACTTAAATAAATAAATAAAATAAATATTTTCGGACAATCTCGCACAAATCCACCTAGTCCCAAACTAAGAAAACCTTGTACTATGGGTACTAGATGACGATAAACATACTTATATAGATAAAAAATACTTAAATACATAGAAAACATCCATGACTCAGGAACAAATATTCAGTGCTCATCACACAAATAAATGCCCTTACCGGGATTCGAACCCAGGAACTCTTGCTTCGTAGGCAGGGTCACCATTGACTAGGCTAAAGCGGTCGTGATGTTTTCCTTTTTAACCGACGAAAAAAACGGAGGAGGTTCTCAAGTCGACGCGTATATATTTTTTTTTATGTATGAGGTGCATAATTTTTTACAGAGTAGTCCGATTTTGATAGTTCTTTTTTTAATGGAAAGAGTATACCTCAAATTTGGTCCCATATATTTTTGAAAAAAAAAAACCAACCCTAAGGTTAGGAAAACAGGCGATGATTGATTGTTCACTCACTGATTGTAATGTATGACCACGCATAACTTTTTACAGTTGTCCGATTTTGATAAAAAAAAAAATTATTGGATAGGTTTCATAGAGTATATCTCGAAGTAAAATAACTAAAGTACTTTTCACTAAAAAGTATGAAATAAAACTTTTTTTAAAAAAAAGGGAACCGACTTCAAAAAACCAACCCACTGAAAAGCACAAAATATTTTTTTCTGCAAACAAAAATTTGGGCTTTAAAGTCCAATATCACAAATGGACCACTAAGTTGCAAAATGGTTTTTAGAAACTCATAATATTTATGAACAAGCTATTTCAACGAGACCATGTATTTTTTGATGCACTTAATATTGTGAATGACGATACCTAGTGGTTGATATATTTGTGTTGTTTTGCTTTTGTTTTGTTTTTTTTCTATTTTCTTGTTATTGTGTTCTTACATTTATTGACGTTGTCTTAATATTATACCTTTGTTCATCTTTGTTTTTGTCGATCGTGATAAAAATTCTTATTTTTTGACATGTATGCAAATCTTTAATGTAACTTTTTAACCTGAAAGAATTAATCTAATCATAGGCTTAATGAGAAAAAAAAATGCCACTAGGCGTAGGAGGTTTTTTTTCAAAACTTTATTCTGCCGAATTACAGCTTTCTAGTAGTAAGGGTCACTGAGCTAAGCCACAGAGCGCAGACGGACAGGCGGACAGACGGACATGGCGAAACTATAAGGGTTCCTTGTTGACTACCGAACCCTAAAAAGATAGTTCGCGAGTTCTACTGCAGCTCACAGAACCACCAGTATTAGAACTTGATAAGTGTTTCATCCCATGCTTACTGACACCACATACTTGCTCTATAATCAAGTGAAAGAAATGTACCGTAGCTTCAGAGAATTCATATGGATATGACACAGCGTTAGCAACATCGCATTCATTACTACCATTTTAAATATGGAATAAGTCAGCAATTTTAATCATGGAAATCTCGTCTAACCATATTCCAATACTTAAGACTTCAGAATACTGCCTTACAAAAAGTAGTATATAGCGTAAACAGTCTTGGTACTTGAGGCGTTTTGTAAGATGTTGCGCCAAGTATCAAGATCCGTTACAAGATCGAATCCGCGGTTCTCACAGTGCAAGCGGTCCATTTATAGGGGAACAAAAACGTAATTTATGTTATGCATTAAATTACGCCCGGTAAGGTGAAATGTTCGGTGTTTACGTAAATAAACGCAACGTTGCTTAAAGATGGTTCAGATATACCTATTATAGGCTTATGTAGCTACGAGTAAACAAGCATAACAGCGCTTGCAAAAGACGAAATATGTCCAGACCGATTTGTGGGAACATGCAATATTTCCATTTTTGCTTTCATTTGAAAGAATCGCATGTAGAAATAGACCATGAAAGTATTAAAAAAATAAAATACTTTAATTTATAGTCAAAAATTCCTGTTACAAACTGACAATGTGAACTTTCGTGCCTAAGCGGATCTATAGTTCCTGCGACGTCACTCATGTTTGTCACTCGCTATATTTGTTTGTCCGTGGTTGGTCCCTAGATGTCATAGTTGCCTAAGTTTTGACTTTTGACAGGAGTGACGTCACCAGACGCTGACTGTTGGATTGAATCATGTTCCGTTTCACATTAGGTACTTCAAATCGTAATTATTGTTTGAAATTAGTATGAACTAAATAACTTTAGTAACAACTAGTACTTTAGTAAATTACTTTAGTAGTAGTAGTAGTTTTTACAAACGTAGTTGTTATTTTATGTTTTTTCAACATTTTGGTCAAAAAAGAATGGTAAATATTATAGCTGCATCTTCCCTATTCCATTTTCTTTTGAGTGAACTTTATTGAACGAGCGAGTGAAGCGAACGAAGTTATCTGCTTCAGTTTGTGCCAAAATTATAATAATAATACGATAATAAATAATGTTCTAAGATTTTTGCAAAAAAATAAACGTAGTAGTGTGTTCTACAGCTCACACTGTTATTGAGGAGAATAATATTGGTATTGGTTTCATGAATAAGAACTATATTACCTGCTTCTCAAAAAATGCTTTTTGCTATTTTTGCGGTGAAAAAGCTATTGTTTTAAAAGAAACCTTGCTCTCAGTGGTCGCTAATTGAAACTGGTCGCGAAAGCGGCGCAATCACACTATAATATCAGCAATGAAACAAAAAAATTGTTACATCAAGACTTTTAAGCCAACTAAAAACCTATCTCAAATATCACAACGTTGCTCCATTGCAATAAACTAGTTCTGCTAATTCCCCGTCGTACTAAATTAACTGCACTGCACACCCCAAGTAATTAAAGTAATTATAACCCTAGCGGCTAGAAACCCTTCGGATTCCATTCTTCTATTTATAAACGCTATCTCAAATTACAGAGGGATTGTCTATAGTTAAACGAAGCACGACTCATGAAGTTGTTTAGTTTTTTTTCTCGGTATTAGATCGAAGGCGCGGCGGCCGTAATAAACGCGGATAAAAACGTTCCATAGACTAGATTGGTTGGTAATTGCGCGTCTATGCCCGGAGTTTGCTTGGCAATTTATTATTTGCAATTTTGTAGGGATCTTTGTTAGGTTATTGGGAAGGGTAATGCAACCAGCAGGTCGATCACGTAACGCATTGTACGTTACGTAACGTTGGTTAGATCTAAATGTCGATTTTCTACCTAACACGCGTTCAAAACGTTACGTTATTACCCCTCAGGTTATAAATGAACAAATTATTTCAGTTTGACTTTAGTGAGACAGACTAACAGTTAATTTATAATACTTAATGGTGATTAGTCTCGGGGAAAATGGACCTAAAGCATTAAAAACTGGTCATAAATTCCATCAAGCAGAGGTTGTTACGTAGGTACTTAACTTAATATTGCATCAAAAGTATCAAAACCAACCAAATGTTGGCATGTTAACCCTAAACTAACTTGGCACATTAAAATAAATTGTAGAGATTGTAGAGCAAAGTTTTTTTCTCCAATATGCTCGGAAATGTTCGCCTTACTGTAGCAAAAATAGTACCTGAAGTTCCTCGTTAATGTAGAACGCAAATTTTAAAAGATAAAAGTCATTTCTGTACAGTTTTAGCGGCCAGGAAAGTGTATGAAATTCCATTGCTGTATACTTTTATATGTACCTTTTAATAATATGTTTTGACTTAGACAAGTCACTACAAACAGCCAAGTGCGCGTACGTTTAAAGACCTAGCAATTTGTCACAAGAACTTGCTATAGTTAGACTGGTTAGTAGTGTACGGCTGTCTCTTTCCAACTATTGCATGACAAATTGCGCCCGTTTGTAGGCTGCTTAAAGATTTACCGAGTTTTCTTTTTAAATAGTCATAGACAAAACGCGTACTTTTCAAAGTGACCGAAGTGACGTTTTTAATAATGTCTCATCTCAAATAGTTTTACCTTAATGAAGAAATAAAAATATTTAAGTATCGAATAAAATTCATAACGAACTAAAATGCATTTCGATTGCAATCCTTTTTAATCTTTAATAAATTGAGTTACATAAAACATAAAAAATTGTGACCGTATGCCGTAATGCAATCATGCCGTATACATACTTTTAAAAAAATTTTGGGCGGGAACTTGCCAGTGTTTTAAGATAATTGAAAATATTTTTTGATTTCCTCGCATTTTTGGAGAAAAGCAATATATGCCTTGGCGGGAATGTCAATTCGTGAATTGTCTCATCCACGATTTTTTTTATTTTTTAGCTGAACTCACATCCACGTATATTTACTTCCCGGCCTCTGCCATAATGTACTATTTTTTCAGTTCAAAGTTTCACTTGCAATTAAGTTAAATGTTTCTGTATTTCACACTTTAATACCTAATAGTCGACTCCTATTGTTCACCTCTAATTATTATAACTAGTGGCTCTGTGAAGTACCTGCAACCTAGATATAAAACCTAGTTATAAGCTTCTTTGCTGTGGCATTACGGAGTTATTTGAGATTTTATTACTTGTAATATTATGTGTGCAATAAATAGTTTAAATTTGAGCTGTAGAAATTGCGAGTCGGTCATAAAAAAAAAATCCTGCTAAAAACAAAATAACGGGCACTTACATATTACTATTTTATTGTTAATTTATTGGACATAAATGAATTGATAAGTGGCTAATTAATGATGTCCCGCATCCTTAAGAATCCAACCTCTTTCATGCTAGTGTTTAAGTCTAATAGCTGAAAATAGTACATAATTACAGAGGCCGGGAAGTAAGGGGTTGCCGGCCGAGTACAGACAGTTATGAGGCTGGCAACCCCTTTACTCCGAGGTATATATGTAAAGTGCTTTTCTCAAACATGCAATAAAAAAATAAAAAATAAAAACTCCAAGAAATCAAACTTTAATTTTCATGGCCGTGATGCTGTGCCACAAATAAATTAAAACAAATTTACTTCCCGGCCTCGGCCTTCAATTTTGTATGAAATTCCTTTTAAGTTCTCTCGAGTTCATCCGCCAGAAACGTGGTACTTTGAAGCCTGTTATAACGTACGTAATGACGACATTTCATTGCATGTTTGAGGAAAAAATACTGTTAATATAATTTTCACGTAACGATCACCATACTTTTGGCCCCTATTTTCTTTTGAGTAGTATTTAGTATATTGTCGTAAAATTAATATTGTTTAGTATATTGTTGTAAAATTAATATTGTTCACTATATTGTTAAGTATTTGGAACACTGAATCGTCAAAAAATGTATATCATTCGTATTGAACCTGCTCACACAATTTCACGAGAATTGGTTGAGAAAAGCGACCAGAGTGTGCTAATCACGTACCTAACGTTTCGTACACGTGTTAAGACAATTTAACTGTCATGTTTCCTTATAAAATTTTACATTTGGATCTACCTAACGTACGTACAATATGTTACGTGATCGACCTGCCGAAGGGTAACCACGTAACGTTCCGAACGCGCGTTACAGTAACTGTCATTTTTTGGGTCCCGTAGTCAACAGGGAACCCTTATAGTTTCGCCGTGTCCGTCTGTCCGTCCGTCCGTCTTCGGCTTAGCTCAGTAACCATTACTACTAGAAAACTGTGATTCGGCATGGATATATAAATCAATCACGCCGACACAGTGGTCAACAATAAAAAACTACAGGGTGCGTGGATGCGATACAGAATGATTAGCCCGGCGGTGGTCGCGGCGGGGTGATAAATAAGTAGTTATCTCCTGGCTACATCGGTGCATCTCATGCTGCGATTACTATTACACAAGCTTTTTTTTTTAATTATCATGAAATTTCTCATAGCCTAGAAATGAGATAGAGCACAGTGGAATGTCTTTTCGCTCACATTTGGAGCCCAAACTGATGGGGACATCCACCTTACAAGACCGCAGCCGTAATAACACCGCCATTTTGTTTTGTGGGTATATGGTGTTGTGCACCTGGCGGTGAGTAAGGTTGCCAGAGCCCCCGAGGATGTGCTGTGTTGAGAGTGGGACCTGCATTTGTCTGCAATCCTCAAATCAATAAAGGGTCGGCAGCGCGCTTGTGATTCTTTTGGTCTCGCAAGCGTCCATATGCAACGGTGTCTGCTTACCATCTGTAAAATTCTGAGGGAATTTTATTTAAATAATCTATGAGGAGAGCTATGACCTATCAATCCTAACTCCTACTGCCCTAAACAACCCTAAAGCCCTAATTCTCTAGCCCTATCATAGGTTTAACTTATACACATATAAATATGAAGGATGTCTGCACCATAGGACCTACGGGTTACAGACGGAAGGTTGGATTCATAAGGGTAATAGGTTGGATATTTACTGCCAGTTGGCCTGTGCCAACTGGTGACATAATACATTCTGGAAACCCTCATTGAAGTAAAGTAAAGTAAAAGTTTATTTGTAAAACATAGGTAACAGAGATGGTACACAATGAAGCTCGGAGGTCTGCGAAAGCCGAGTTTCGCCGAAGCGGAAAGAGGCAAATTGCCTGATGCCTGACTCTTGCAGTTGATTAAGGCTAAGGTGTCTTGGCCACAGTGAAGGAATATACCCTGGTCGATGAATACAGCGGTGTCCAAACTCAAAGAGACTTTATTTAACATCATATTTATACCAAATTATGTGTGTTCGTGAATACGAATATTCCTTTTCTTATACGTATTTTGTTATTTCAACGAAACAGCCATCGCACTTTGCCCGCGCTACTGTGCAGTTTCTTGTCCCAAATCTTGATGCTGATGGTGAACGTATTGTCCACCGCACGTGAACACCATCAGGCGCAGGCGGTATGCTGGTAAACAAGCATCGTAGTATGAAAAAAAAACTCATGACACCCGCACTCACAGAGTAAAACGACGTCGGATGTGGCCGGACCCATGCGACCTAGTGACAGCTACGCACGTGGCAAGCCTTTAATGTTGTCCAAATATTCCGTCCATCCATTTGGATTGTGAAGCTTCAGGGTGCGCATCCACCGGCGCTGTGCGAGGTAGCGGAATGGTGTGCGGGGAAAAAAACCACCAAGGAAGAGATGCGTGATCTAGGCTAGCTATAGCTGGTGGATGGATAGGATATTCACCCTTAGGTTGCAGACACAGTCTGAATTCATGCACTGAATTCAGTATCTGGTCCACTCAAGAGCAAAAAAGGTTTCTGATAGCAATTCTGCACTAAGTGTACCTTTTTATATGCTCGAGAGTGATTCAGATTATGATTCAACGGCTGAACTCTGTTCTGTGTGAGGCCGACCTTACACTGGGTGGCTCAGCACGTCTAGCACACGACGGCCGCGACATACTCTCGATTTTTATCGCACTACACCTCTTGTTCTAAGTGTTCTAATAAGAAAGAGACGGATAGTGCGAGAAAAATCGAGAGAGCTCGCACGCCGTCGCGTGCTAGCCGTGCAGGTGAGGTGAGGCGTTCTGAATCGCATATATTAAGTTACACAGTAGTTGTTACCATGAAATAAGCAACTTTCTAAAATATACGAACGCAACCGAAGCGTGAGTGTAATAAAATATGATTATTATACCAATTATATTATTATTTTTATAACCATGTTTCTATTTCTACTGACCTAATTAATGGACTCTGTTTATGTAGGTAATAGGCTATTTTCGTTTATCACAATTAAATTATGAAAGTATGTTATTTCCATAGTTTTGACTTTAGGAAATACGAATATAAGACTATTTTGTTATAAAAACATAAGAAATATTTTTAATTTCAAAATTAATATCGTATATTTATTATCTGTATGTCACGTGACCAAAAACGCTGACTGCCATTTTGTCTTCTGTGAGTGACGTCAGAACAGCAAATACAAAAACAAGTTTTCGGTGTAAACAACAACAAAAAGTTAAAAAATATTTAGATTGTGGACTCAAATTGTATTTATTTAGATTTGATACGCTATTTTACGCCATCTACGATGGAGGTTGGATTTGTAAAAGCTGACAATACAAAGTTCTTTGAGTATAATACAGATTTCTTTTCTGCTGAATGCAGAAATATCAAAACAGCTTTGTGTTTATATTCTGTTTCATTTTCTGAAACTATATTAGAACAATATAATATTGTATATTTCCGATGATAAGTTTACATGTTTTGAGGAGTCTTCAACGTTGAACTATTACAAGTTGGCGCAACACACCAACGATAAGGAGGATGAAAGCTCATTTTTAGTTAGAAAATCCATAAAAAATCAGAACTATCAGAAGGTATATTAGATTAGACGTAAAAGAAGTACATGCACATTTGACATGTATCTTCTTAGTAGTCTGTGGTTTGTTATTGCAGTTATGACGTCAAGAGAATGGCGGCTGCCTTTTTGGCCCGAATATATATTGTTCAAACAACCATTATTTATTTGCTTATAAAGCGATATTATTTTAAGGAAATAAAAATACCAGTTGACGTCGAATCCATTCGAACATTTTAAAATATATTTAAAATAAATCGCCTATAAGCCTATTGTATATTTATGATAATAATATAATAAATCAGCCTATATACGTCCCACTGCTGGGCACAGGCCTCCCCTCACGGATTGTATACGAATTGTATATGTATTCAACGATAGACCTACTTACCTTATCGTGGAGGTAAGTAGAGTGAGTATGTAGACTATGTAGGTAACCGTTTTTGTTTGATAGTATAACGATTTTTTGATCTTTTCCAAGATGATAACAAGGTAGAGATATCAGGATATCATTGCAAGCTGGGGGACTGGAGGACAATCTGTTGATCGCGTGCGCAGGATTTACCTACCACAACACAACCCCGCACGTGTCCCCTGGGTGGTGGTAAACGCTCCTATAAAAATATCACGTGGATATTCGCCTATTCTACAGATCGCCATACGATTAAATGAACTGCAAACTTATTTTTAATGGCCTAATAAGAGGGAAGTGATTGAAAGATTTCTAGGTTAAGAGCGATCGCTTCGATGTGGATTAGGGGTGTAGACTCTTAAATTATGATTACTCCAGAAGATAGAAGGCAAAAAAATATGCCTATTGACGAAAATCCCATTCAGATATCTCAAAGAATTACGAAGCTACAACCATTTTAATATTGCTTGTTAGAGAGAGAAAATACAAACAGTCTGTGACGTCACAATATGCGAGGCTGCCGCAGTGCATCGCGCGCGTGGCGGGCCTCGTCGACGGCGGCGCCGAACAGGACGGGGCACGGCACGTTGCCGTCTATTAGTGACGTCGCAATCTACAAGCGTCATCTTTTCATATGAAGTT
Organism: Epinotia bilunana; assembly: GCA_947049275.1. Classification (NCBI taxonomy): domain Eukaryota; kingdom Metazoa; phylum Arthropoda; class Insecta; order Lepidoptera; family Tortricidae; genus Epinotia; species Epinotia bilunana. The sequence goes on along the minus strand of OX346263.1, from coordinate 5,185,634 downwards.
GCGTTTTGCGAAAAAGGGACAGAACATACCCCTTCTTAAAACTTTGGACACTTATAACTCCGTGATTATTTAACCTCTTGCGTTGATTTTATCTCCATTTGACTACATTTTTAATCCTTTTTAGAGAAAATTGCATTTGAATAAAATAATTTTAAAAATTTCTCAATTGTTTATAATTAAGGAATTCTATAACTAACTATGCTTAATGGTATTAGTGACGCTAGCAAGTTGTTTGGAAAAAAATAACATCCATTTTGACTTAATCTCTTAAAAGGACAATCAAAGACTATTTCTTTACTTAGTCCATTTTTATTTTGAATCCATCGAATGAACGGCGCCACTATGAGCAACCTTGTTGCTGCTGCTCTCAAATACAACCGTAACCTTTACTGTTAGCATTTTAAGATCGATATTTGAGCTAAACGTGAGTCAAATGGGTGTAAGTTGAAGTTGGTAGCGGCTTGACAAAGGGGCCAATTTGAGCGTATCTTGGATCGCTCGTGCTTGGTCTGCTGAAGATGACGGTTCTAAGATTTAGGTGTTTACTTGAACTTGGAGGTCCATAAATGCCCTTTTTGCCATTAGTAAAAGGTAGATTCATAAGGAAGTTTGTAAGGAATTTGTGGGAGCGGTTGTAAGTTCCAAGAAAGTTCAATTCATACGAAATAATTATAATTTTATCAAACGTTATTCTTATTAACCAACGTTTAGATAGGATTGGATGTATTTTTACACCTTTCTTTTTACAATCTTTTTGTAGTCGACTGTACAATTCATACGAAGACAATGTCTAAGCAGTTATTTGTTTTTTATTAGTTAGATTTTAATAATTTACTATACTTACTACTTTCTTAATTCAAGACCTCTACAAGTTTTTAGAAAGCTGATAATTAATTATTTTTTAGTCAATTCAACTAAAGAACCAGTTGACTGATGCACCTCTTGCTTCTGTATTCGCTTATGTATGATTCTGGAAAAAATATTCGATATCCGGTTAATATTTGGAAAACACATCGGTACTTATATTCATTCTGGTTTATAGATCAGCGCTATTAATATTCGAATAGGTGACTAATTTGATGCGGTTAAGCTGTAATAAAATCATGTCTTTACCCCCCTCGGATTTGGCCTTGGTCAACAAAAGCAGTCAGCCGATCAATAAAATAGGCTATTATAATACAGGCAGCAGAATAAACCCTAGAGGCGGACGATCAGTCCTCGATGCCGCGCTTTGGTGCTACTGAGAATTCACTGTCTTGACATAAAACGAGACAGGACTAGGACTAGCTCGAATGTAGTCCAAGTATTTGAGTTGTCTTTTTACGTTTTTGATGAGGTCTTGCTAACTACGTTCGTTGGATCTATGGATTTTTCGTATGTAGCTAAGTATAGATAACTAAGTCTCGGTCTAAGTCGGAAAATTGTGTTAGTAATTTGCACATTCTAACTCGCCAGTCGCATTTTTAAATGCACACAGTAATTTGATACAGAATGTGTGAAACGTTGTATAGGTATGCACAAATAATGGAGTAGGTGGTGTTAGTGTTAATGTGGAAATTTAATCGCTTCTAAGATAAGCATATTAGTTGGTATGAACCGGAAACGTAAAGGTTTGCGTATTGACGAGTATGTACCTAATGTTTAAGATACAATGCAGGTTTTTTGGATCGACCACTACCAAATATATTCCCTACAAAGGCGTACTTACCTACACGGACACCTAAGGAAATTCCTACTAAAACATGAATACGCTCCGAAAACTATGTACTGTTTACTACATTAAAATATAAATGGCATCTGGATCGATTCGATTCATTCAAGGCTAAGGAATGTTCGTATAATAATCATAACCTTTGAGGAGCTTGCCGACTTTTCCTAGATTTCAATATCAGGTATCAGTTACAAGAAAAATCGGACCATTCAAGGGTTACGAAAATCATTTAAATTTTCGTTAAACGTTTAAAACTCCGCTGAAAATTCGATTTCTTGTCCGATACTGCATTAGAAAGATACATAATAACTTAACCAAATACATTATTGTATCAATCCTCGTGAATAAATCCTCGTTTTATATTTTTGCCGTCTCAATTCACAAATTGCATAAGACACTTAAACTCGTAACAATGACATAATAAAGCTTATAACAGGCCATACGTATCAGCCTTTCTTCTGAGATTTCACTAATACCTTCATAAGTCATCAACGTTTTTCAAGCGACTTAATTTTAATCCCTAGTGAAAGGCATCCTTCTCAAGGCTGGGGAAGACTTAGTAACGCCTAAAGCGCTTTGCTCCGTAGGTATACAACTGATTTTACGTCATACCTGGCCATAAAGTAGCAATTACCGCCTACGTGTGCGGAAAATCCAACTTCCTAGACTGGATGTTATACTCACCAAGGGCTGTAACAAAGAAAGCCTTAGATCGCATACTTATCGCCCTTGTCTTCTGCTCGGCGAAATACCTGCGATCTGAGACATTCTTTGTTTTACCGCCCCAGGTAAGTAATGCACTATTTCACGCCTTATATTCGAAAACAAGATTTTTCTAGCCCGTTTATAGGGAGCAAAACTTGTTTTTGACCCCTGCATTATTTTTTCAATATGTCTTTTTTGCCCAAGGGAGCAAAATTCAGTTTTGCTCCCTGCACGAGTGTCATAGTCATAGACCACAAAGAGAACAAGGCATTAAAAACATTCTTCTAAAAACACTGTGGGCCAGAGCGAGGCCTGAGACCATAATGGTATTATAGGGTGGTAATAGTGTATGGTAATAGTATATGGGTGATAATAGTGTTTATGGAAACACTTTCTTTGAGCGTTTTTAAATACCGCGCTGTTTTCTTCGTGTAGCACTTAGGGTCTCATTTATTGTCTTCCTTGAACGCTTTTGAATATTAACATGCTCTATAAAGAAAATACTTACTTATGGAATAATTTATACTACTTTTTAATAGCTACTTACATATTATTTCAAAAAAATGGTTTTTTGATATAATATGATTACTATACCTATATATTGATATAAGAAGTTAAAGACATGTAACAAAAACCGGTCAAGTACGGACTCGCGCACGAAGGGTTCCGTACAACCTACGTAATCTATAAAAAGAGCAAAAAAAAAAGTTTGTAGTATGAGAGCCCCCTTAAATATTTATTTTATTTTGTTTTTAGTATTTGTTGTTATAGCGGCAACAGAAATACATAATTTGGGAAAATTTCAACGGTCTAGCTATCGCGGTTCTTGAGATACAGCCTGGTGACAGACAGACGGACGGACAGACAGCGAAGTCTAAGTCCGTTTTTACCCTTTGGGTACGGAACCCTAAAAGGCCCGCTAAACATACCTACGTATTTTTTTAATAAAAAAAACTGGTGTCACTAATGACAAGTAGGTACGTAAAATCAGTTCCTACGAGACGAGTATACTAATATTTTCAATTTACAATGATAATTTCATCCAGTTCAAGAGAGATCGAGTGAAAATGATACAGTAACACCAAACACGTCATTAACAATGTTCTGCCTGCAAAAAGCAAAGCAAAATATTTGAACGCCTAATATGAAACCGCCGGGAAGAATAGTAAAAGTGCAATACGTAATCGTTTTCAAGAACTTTTCGAAATATAAGCTAAGCAGTCTTCTAATAGTTCTAATCTTTGGAGTATTATAGAGTCAGTCATGAACAACGACATTCAAATAAATACCTACTTAGGCGCCTAATCACAGTTTTGTAACCGTAGGTACCAGTAAGTAAATAAATACCTAATTACCAATAGATTTAAATCCATTTAGTTGTAATGGTTTGCTCTTTCTGAAGGTTCCGAAGTCTAAGTATTCCCTAGGAACCCTTATAGTTTCGCTATGCCTTTATGACAGCCATCCTTTTGAAATACCTACTTATATTAAACTTCTTGGGTCATCATTCGCTTGTCCTTATCCCATTTACTTGGGGTCGGCGCAGCATGATTCTTCCATACCTCTCTATCGCCCCACAACTCATCACACACATCTTTCCTGTCCATATGACGATGGGCTGCGTGAGAGACGTCTCAGGCAGCCCATCCACCTTTTCTTTGGTCTACCTCTTCTCTTACATGAGAGGGCATGCATGTAGAGGGCTACATTCATACGCATTGCCCTTGTAGTAACATGACTATCATCCCTCCGCATAACATGTCCATACCACCGTAGACGATTTGCTCTCAGCTTTTCAGTTACCGGTGCTACTTTCAGGCTTCCTCTTATATACTCATTCCTTATACGACCCAATCTCGTCACGCCACACATCCATCTCAACATTCTCATCTCCGTAACATGCAATCTCGTTTCATCCGTCATCTTTGCGGCCCAACATTCCGCTCCATACATGACGACAGGTCTTATAATGGTCTTGTAAATTTTGCCCTTTAGTCGAAGGGGCATTCGGTCGTCGCAGATTGTTCCCGTAACCTGTCGCCATTTCATCCATCCTGCGCTGATTCGGTTTCTAACGTCACGGTCAATATCGCCATTACATGGTATAAATAAGTGACCCCAGGTATCGAAAATCAGAGCAGACCGGCAGCGTTACGCCATCGAGCTCTATATGGGCGTCAACCTTGTTCTTGGGTAAAATTTGCTTTTTGCAGGTGGCATTTATCTTCGGAGTTGCGGACTATTCAAAATTACTGACGATATACAAAAACATCCGGACACATATGTATAACTAGTAAAGGTTGATATTAAAACTAAAACGGATAAGATCATTTGTCGTCCAGAGAAATACCAATCGCTGCGGCCGTCCAATAATATTTGTATCAGTTTAATTTAATATTTAATGTCACTATCGTGTTTTTAATTATCATGAAAGGAGTTAAAAAATAGTGTATTACGCGGTAGCAAAATTATTTAATACCTCGGGCGAAATTGCTAGAATCCCTCACTACGCAAAGGATTCCACGTTATTCTGGAATCCTTCCCTTCGTTCTCTGGATTCAATCATTTACCCTCGTTAGAATGTACCATTTTGCTCCCTAGTAATACAATCTACTAATTACACTATAGATAGCCGGCCCGCTACGCGTGCGAAAAATCCCACTTCCCAACTGAGGGAAGAAGAGACGTAATAAAATCCCTATCGCATTCGTCCTGTGATGAGGATTTCTTTGTTTTACCGCCCTAGTTGAGTAGTTAATGTTTTATTGATATAATGGAGTCGATTTGGTCCGTATCGTCCGATAGAAAAATCGATCGCAATTTCGACACTATACTAGGACATATTTACGAGTTTGTACTTTGGACTAGTTAGATTATCTGGGCTTGTATTCACAAACGTTTACCGACTAGTCTCATCAGATAAACCAGTCTGAGTCTATCCTCCGATTGTCATTGTTAATACGAAACTTAGGACCAAGTTAAAGTTATACAGACGAGTAGTGAGGCGAGTCGAGACAAGTGAATCCCATAGCACAGCTATTCCCAAGAAACGTCTCATTGCAAGGTGATGAATCTTGCGTCTTGAGGTGTGCTTTAATTAATTAAGTGCACGAGGGTCGTCAGTGAAGTAAACAAGGTGTGCATGTATGATGAGCTACACTACATAGGCTTGCATACGAGGTGCATATTAAAGGTTCACTGGGCTCCTCAAACATTCGCCCGTGCGCCGGACGGCAAAAGGTGACACCCGTCAAATTGGCGTCGACAGAGTAGCGATAATTAGGTACTATCGACAACACAGCTAACTGACCATCCGTGCACTTTATATACTATATATAAGGTTCTATTTAAATTTAGGATGGTCAGCTATAATAACTGTGTTGGCGTTTGTACGCGGCGAAATAACGATGAGATAGTGACGAACCCTCTATTTAGTTGTGTTATTGTGTTATATGTTCCGACGTCGGTCTAGCCTATATAGATTGAATTACGCGGCAACTCTACGATGTCAATCTATATAGCTCTCGTTTGTTTGTTCATATCCATTGGTTGCTCCTTCCTTTGGTGTTAGGTTTGTTATGTTTTGTTGTGTTAGATTTTAAGGTATAGGTAATTAGTTAAGGGCCCCTTCGGGGCCCAACTTAGAAAGATGGGTAGGAAAAAAATGGCAACTACGAGTAAACGCCATACGCATAAATGTTGTTCGACCAACAGCGTTGCTGCGTGATTGAAACTAGTGCGTTCAACTTTCGCTTGCCAGACCCTAGGTACCTAGGACTATAGGATAAACTAGATTAATAGGTTGGCTGCATAAGTAGAAGGAGATTCGTGAGCAATTCCGTACAAATTACAAATTAACGGCGAACATTCGCCAAATACGTACATTGAGCGCGTGGAGACATTTGATCGCCGATAAGCGCAAAATATCAGTCCGATACATATCGAAGGGAAGGCACACGTCCCGTTTATGGGTTGTTGTGGACAATAGGTAATTACAGGGCTGGTTCACAAGAACACGACCAGCGTAAGTGTGACCTCTTTCCATATAGTTTGTACGAACATCGGTGCCGGGTTATACTAGATGAGTGGTGAGGTCAAGACGGGTTGTGAATGGTATCTCAGGAGCGGCACAGGACAGCTCTTCGGGGGCTATCTCTAATCTAGGAACACTAATAAGCCTGATTTGTGCGCTGTACTCTTAATATAAAAGGTATTAACTACGCTTGAAACGCAAACAGAGTTACTGTTTTATCTAACTTGTGGTTTCAGACTTAACCGAGTAAGCAGCTATTACAATACACGCTGTTGGTTTATCTCCCATTGTTTTAAAATTTAACTGAGCGTTTATTATATTTAGCTTCATATTCGTCGTGCCTCGGTGAGTTACGATTCTTCTGGTTACAGACACTAGCTTTTTGCCTGCGACTTCGTCAGCGTAGACACGTTAATCGAGTTTTAAGACGTTTGCTATTAGATTAGTGTTATCGAACTCCCATATTTATTTTTATTTATTTTGTATTGTAAATCTGCCAGCTGAGACACGTGTAAACTCCGCGAAACAGGCAAATTGGTGTGAAATAGACTCGGTTTTAGTGTGCCAATTTTCGAGCGCTTATACCTATCTACCTATTTTTTATATTACATCATTTAAAGTAAGACTCAATTAGTGTTAGAGGTCTAATACATTACATAGAGTATTATAAGAAACACAAACAGTAACTCATGTCAATCAAGCTCGTAAAATTTCCATTTATCCAACCTATCACCTTGGGCACCACCTGTGGACTTGTAAATGGCTTGAAATAAACATAAACCTACAATATATACATTTTCTAGTCATAAAGAACTGTGACATTTCGCATAGCTCAAATTACGGTCATAAAGGACAGAGCCATAAAGAAATGAGTAAGGTGATATCTTCTGAAGTGTTATTGTCTTTGTCATATCCATGAACTATAAAAAACGGTAAAATATAAATATTAAATAGTCACCCAATGGACCCAAAAAACCCAAAATACTGCCTATGCCAAATCTTGGGATAGGTGTCAAAGAAACAGCATAGGTGCAAAGAGCACAGAACGCAATTCTACGTGTAATTGCCAACGCACCTTGGTTTAGGTACCCTGAACGACGAAATACACGATTACCTCAACATGCCCACCATAAAGGACGAAATTATAAAGCACACGAGACGCTATACATCGAGCGCCTTGCAGGCCACCCAAATCCTTGGGCTATACACGAGAATCGGTTGAGAGATGCGCTGTAGAGAACAGCCGGATAGCGGGACACCTGGACATCCGGACATGCGAAAATTTTTTGTTCCAAGCTGAAACGCAGAATCTCTTTCAATAAGCGGAGACCTATTTCCAACTCCTTTCATTAGAAAGAGACCTGCTTGTATTATAACTTATAAGTTGTATATTGTTATGCATTGGTCCCTTAGGCGATTCTCCCACTGCACCGCGTCCCGCCGCGGTGCGCGAAGCGGCAGATTTAACCATCGTGTGCAAGAATCTCAATTTATATAGAAAACACGCCTAGTACTTCACACTGCCGACGCGGCAATGCCAAAGGGCAATGCGCGTGAATGCGCATGTAAAAAATCTGCCGCTCCGCGCACCGCGGCGGGACGCGGTGCAGTGGGAGAATCGCCCAATGGTAGTATTTTTTTTTATTGAACGTCAAAAACCCTGTGTTGTTATGGAAGTTTATAGGGCATACATTTTGCTTGATTGTTACCATCGTGCACACACTATACACGATCTAAGGATCAAAAAACAGGTTAGACGTGTTCCAGGTGATCTAGGTCTAGGTCTAAACATGGTTAGACATCTGATTTCACACTATCTCGTTTGTCATCACTGGGGCAGTTCCATTAACATCGCGACAAGAACAACTGAAACATGCCTTGACGGCAATAAACAAAAGAAAAAAACGAAGATAGGTAAGTATAATGTAGTCTATACCATTGCATTAAGGTTTACAATTAACCACTAAAGTGAAGCTATATTTGACAACTGACAATACCATAGAATTAGTGCGTAGAATATGTAATATCATCTGCAAAGCAATAATATCTGCCACAGCAAAGCGCGCATAAATATCGGACACGACTATTTCTAGGGCCGTTAGGACGTGTCAGATATTTTTACCGGATTTATTACGGCAGCGCAGATCATAATGCTGGTGACTGTACCTATTGGCAGTTCTTTTTCAAATATAGCATTGCTACAGATTATATAATAGTTCTACGAACAGATACTCAAGTCTGAATAAAAATGTCAATACCTACTGCTTTAAATGCCTACGAAAATCAATGGAGCGACCTTGAACGCCCGCGTCATTGCCCGCACGCGCCGGCCGGCCGTTCGACGCTAGGGTTGACACCGCTTAGAAATTATTTTATAATGAATAGTTGAGTGAAATAAAAAACTTATTATTTTAATAAAACATTTCCTAGTAAGTACCTATAATAGTTGCTAAACTGCACTAGGTTGGTAGGTGCTTATACAATATATGTATACTTAAAAGCCTATTCGGCTCCTTTTGATATCGTGGCACTGGCGGCTCGCTGTCTTCTACGAGGCGGCTTCCTTTGACGGAGCGAGTGAGAGCGAGCGAACACGACAACGGCGCGGCCTTGAAGCCGTATCCATCATTCCCGAAGGCTAACTTAACGCTACTAACGCAAGTATGTAAATAAGTGATAAATAACGTAACATTGTATAATAGTTTATAACTAGCATTACAAACTTGAAAGTAGTCACTAGGCATAAGTTGTTTTAATGTTTTGTTTTAAAATATTCTGATTACGTGTTTCATCCTCGCGATTGCATTCCAGCCCTTCCAAAAAGTCATAAGTCCCTATAACAACGACGATGTTTATGCCCTTTCTTAGGCTGCCGTGCGAATCTTATTAGTAAGATTCGCACGGCAGCCTAAGTACAATAGTTTACTTAGATAAACTATTATACTAAGTATTTGCTGTTAGACAGAGATAAACATAAACATGAAATGTATGAAAACAACTAAATCATTTGGACAGCATGGCAGTGACGGCGTAAACTTGCCGCAGGCTCGGTCGGGGTACAATCCGTACAATATTACCGAAACTAAAGGGGGTTTTCCACCGGCGAGGCGAGGCGGGGCGTGGATGGGCGAGAATTGAAATTCGTATGGGACTTACTACCTATTTGCACTGAGCGCGCGCACGCGCGGTGGATATATATAAACCTTACATCGTCAGTCGGCAGCGAAAAAAAAGATAAATGTCTATTTGTTTTTCCGTTCTCACATCCTACAACACTGCAGTGAACCGAACTTTTTCGTGCCGAAGTCATTTTTTTAATAGCGCGCGTAAGCAGCGTCCGGCCGTGAGCGCGTGTGCCAACCAACTGGCTGAATGAACCGACCTCGGTTTCCAAAGTGTAGGTATAGATCTTAGTTCCCACGGTGCAGTTAGGTAGCACTGGCATTGCTCACTGAACAGAAAAAATATTAAGTGTTGGTCGGTACAGTACCTACAGTCAACCTCATAAGTATATGGCCGCTTGGGCCGTCCATCACTGCTATTTACAATAGGTTTGTGTTCTCGAATTTATAATCGCCTTCTTAGAACAACTAAATAGTTTCGGAATTGGGGTGTCGACTCGAAAATTATTAATAAGTACTCCAAAAGGAAAAAGGCAAAGAAATATGCCTAGTGACGAAAATCCCATTCAGATATCTCAAAGAAAAACGCAAACAGTGTGTGACATCACAATATGCAAGGCTGCCGCGTCACGGGTCGCGCGCGCGGCGGGCCGCGTCGATGGCGGCGCCGAGCACGATGGGGCACGGCACGTTGCCGTCTATAAGTATTAGTGACGTCACAATCTACAAACATCATCGTTTTATATGAAGTTGCGTTTTGCGAAAAAGGTTTAGAACATACCCCTTCTTAAAACTTTGGGCACTTATAACTTCGTGATTATTTAACCTTTTGCGTTGATTTTTTCTCCATTTGACTACATTTTTAATCTTTTTTCGAGAAAATATGACATTATTGATAAGTAATTTTATTTAGTGTCTACACCCCACAGATATAGGAAATAAGGAGATCGAACATGCCGGGGGATTTGTATTGAATATATATATATACCTGTCGCAAGTACTTGAATTCGTGGTTTTATTGGAAATAAATAGTATTTATAGTATTTACCTGTGAAAAAAAAAGTGATCCCATTGGTCTGGAAATTAATCAAATCACTGCGATGTTTGCAAGTAATGATTGCACGACTCGGCATTTTGCAAAAAATTGAACTTTCTCTGTGGACAACGGACGGTGAACTGGCGGCGGAGTATGCCCAATGAGCTAACATGTGCTACACAGCCGCCGGTGGCTTGTCCGCTCTATAGTATTATATGCTCTGCAAAAAAATCTTAAATCGACCTCCTCCCCGGGAAACCCTTTGGGGTAGCAACCAGTATGCCTACGCGACAGTGACTTTAAATGAAAATATAGCTTCTGTTCCTCAAACTGAACTACTTAGAATACTAGGTAGGTATTCACCGGACACCCAAAAAAGTTACACACTTAAAACTACCGTTATGTTTGACTAGAGCGTCTGGTTTGCTGGCGGTTTACGGCCGTTCTCCAAAAAATCACAATAACATCCTTTCGCCGCATAATACGTATCTAGATTCCCAAACCTAACAGTTAAGTATGCAAAACAAACTATTTCACTCCTAAACAGCTGCTACTAATACAGGGGGGTTAGCAAAACTTGCTGACGAGTTAGTGACTACCGTCTCATTCGCACTGAGCAAATGAGAAAGAGGAGGGTATAGAGTGCTCTTTGTGCTAGCTAGAGCTCAGGTATACTCAACCTGCGTCCCGCCTAGCTTATGCATTCCGTGTCGTGTTATTTTTGTATTTTTACTAAATATCTGTCGTTTTGTGTGTGTCACGAAAAAATGTTTTTCTTCTTCTTCTTTCTGCTTCGTATGCGAGTGGCTCGTCATTCCACCTACCAGATCCTAAGTATAAAAAACCGGTCAAGTGCGAGTCTGACTCGCGCACCGAGGGTTCCGTACAAACTATCAATTAACTCAAGGTTAACAAAATGTCCCTATATTTGACACCTTCATTCTGTAGCTAGCATGATGACCAAGAATTGCATGACATCTATCCACGCTTACGTAAGAAACGCAATTACGTAAGAAAAACTATCAACATCCATATAAAATTTTATCTTTAAGCTTTTATAAACCCGTAAAATATAAATTACCCTCGTATGAAATAGAAGAGAAAACAACGAATTCTTATACCTCAATGTATCAATGAGTATATTTTATTTAGCTTTTTCCTAGCCGATCCATCGAATACGACGACAAATAGACCGAAGTAAATTTCGCCTGTTAAATTACTTATTTTAACCCAACACAACAGAATTCAATTTCAAACAACGAATAACTTTTACACCAAGACCATCGAACTACCGAGACAATTGTATCACGAATTCCTTTTGACCTGCTATTGAAAGATACCCGTCCCAACCCCATTAATTCTAGAAAAATCTTAACAGCGCGATGTAGGAATGGGGTCAGCGCCATCTATCGTCCCCATTTGGTACTAACGTGCAAGGGCAATCAGCTTAGTATGTATGTTGGTGTTTTAGCGATTATTGTTTATCACGTGAACCAATCTCGATTATAATTATTTTATTTGAAAGAGAGGACTTCTATTATAGTCTTATAGGAATTTCAAAAGAAAAAAATACTTATAAAGTTGATTAAATTGCAAGCAAAAAAAAAGAAATGATTTTTGAAAATAAAACAAAAAATACGCTAGACATAGAAAAAGATATACTTTTCTAGTAATATTTATGTTTATCTTAAACACAAGTAATTATTTCAAATTTTTCGGTTGGATAACTTTGGAGATAAGGGGGGAATGGTATTTTTTTTACATTTTCCTTCATAAATCGAAATTTTACCAATGTAGAAAAAAAAAGAAAAACTGTTTCAAAAAGTACAACTCAAGCCCTTTCATATGATACCCCACTTGACCTAATAGTTGAATTTTTTTTTTGGCCCCCCCTCATATTCGTATTGTTTCATAGAAAATTAAAATGTATATATAAATTTCTCATTTTCCATGCACGTGGATAACTCTCATTTAAAACCATTCCAAACTTCAAATTGATAGCTTTAGTAGTTCGTGATATATTTCACTTTATGACAGACAGACAGACAGACAGACAGACGAACGGAGTCGCACCATAAGGGTTCCTTTTTTACCTGTTTTGGTCCGGAACCCTAAAAACCATAAATTTACATTGTGGCCCGCTCTTTAGCTAAAATGTCTTTGCCGTCCTCGTAGAGTAACGTAACAGAGCCAAACAGACACATTATGTCATTCGTATCGTTGGTTCCGTTCACGTGCCAAGCGTCCCATTTTTAAACTGAAATCGTTCAAATATCGAACGTTCCTCATCAAAACAAAAGATAACCGGCGCGGCTCAAGCCGAAGTCTCATGATCACGATTCGCGTTACTCTAGGTGTTTATGGACGTTATCTAGCATCTCCTAATGACTCGTAGAGCTTTGTTACAGTCGTGACACGTTGAATGACCTCTACTTAGTCGATGGAAGATTCACATTGCAGACGTGAGAGACTGAGTTTTTATTAGAAAGTTGAGAACCTAATCACAAATAACCTGGGCGACATTTGAGATCTATGAGTATAGGTATATGTTGATTTAGCGAGGCAACTGGGTTTTTGTCAATATTTTTTTAGTCTGAACCAGGGATCAGGCTGAAATTTCTCTAATTAAAATATAGGTTTTTTCCCTACTTTAAAGAGCTTGTTTCTGTTGTTGCCACCATCAATGACCAGACGACTACTATCCGGTTCGAAGGACCACTTTTCTGTCGACCAGGGGTTTTACTTACCGTTTCGCATCCCAAATGGGCTCCAAACTCCTAATTGTAATGCGAAACCTTAAGATTAAATATTGTGTTTATATAAAATGTGGGCCTTTCATTATATTAAGTACATAGATACTGTGTATCTGCTGTCGACTTTACGGTCGCGTTCTTTTTATGGCCCTTTTCGCAAAAATATTATTTGAATTCCAACACAATTTGACAGGATTTTCAACGTTACGTGGGTCCCAAATTAAAGTTCGTGTCTGTGACAGCTCTGTTCCGGAGCTTACCAAAGCTGTTCCGCCGTGCCGGCCGTTTTACGACTTCATGCAAAGGTTAGGGCGGTTGCACCAACTTACGATGATTACAGACCGATCAACGTTAAAAATGGCGCCGGTAGCTGTCACTCCATAGAAACTTGACAAACTTTCCATACATTCAGATTTTAACGAACACCACTGGTGCAACCCACCTTTAATTTCTTAATCAAGTTTGATGAACGCTTGTAAAGTAAGCAGGATGTTACTCGGGCTATGTAACATCATAATTAACATTACCAAGGCGGTTCTAAATTATAATAATAATAACTTCCACGATAAATTGACACGCAACAAAAATATTCAATAAAATAATTTGTTTCGTTAAGAGGTTAAAATGATATTGTTTCAAATGTATTAAGGTTTTTCGTAGGTACCTACCTATTTCTGAACCTCAATTATCAAAAGTAAGAAGTACCTAGTGATAAAGTTCATATAAAATTCCAAAATAATTGGTAACAAAGGAGGAATATTAAGTGTGCCCCAGATACAGTAGACATCAGAAGTATCTCTTCTTCTTCATTCTTCTCTACTTACCTAGTTACTTGCTATTATTTTCTAGAAAGGCTAATTTCGGTCTTCTGCTTAGAGAAGCTCTAACTTGCCAGTTGCCAGACGGCTACATTGTAGTCTACAAATTAGGTAGGTAGATGTTCTGAGTTCTGAGATCTCGTCTGTCCGCCTCTTATTAAGTCAGTAGTTGGTTAAGTAGGTATGTGTACTATTATCTATTCTCTGGTATGTCTTAAACTACCTATAAACGTAATTGATTTAAACTAAGTATCTCCTCTAAACGTTAAATCTTCTTGACATATTAAGTGAGTTGTTTCTTTAATTTATGCGAATTCAATGTCTTCATAAACCTGTTAACTGCCAGCTCGTAGTGATAACAGAGATACAGATAACTGTCATGACATTAAAATTTTATAGGGATTGGTAGGTATGTACAGTCAGGGGATTAATATACGTACATAAACAAGGACATAAATATCTGTAAGTACCTACAACAAAGTACTTATATTGTACACGCCTTTATGACATTGACTGTATATGTCCTTATTTATGTAGCTGTAGGTACGTATTATATTAAATACCCCTGACTGTACCAGTGTCGATTCTTTAAATAGGGTGGCAAACACCCAGTTAACCCAGTTTGTAGGTATTATAGGTACCTACTCCCTTTGATTTAGAGTCAAAATTCCAAACTTAAACACTACTAATAATATAAGCAATGTGTCGATATATAGAACCTGTCTAATAAGTTCTGCAAGCACAACGTAACGCACTAGAACTTCACAAAGTTCGATTCAAAATAGCGTAAATCACTTACCCCTTCCAAAAAACAAAACTATATCAATTCACTGTCGCCGGCACGATTTCACTAACGGTCCGCACACTAAACACAAAAATCCGAAGGTAGACACTAGATATTAAATTAGCATAAGTTACTATTTTTGTTTTCGATAAATAAACGAACTTGGGCTACTTGGTTGGAACAAAACCGGCGTGTCGTGCTCTTGACGAAGTTGCGCGTGCATTTCAATGGACGAAAGTGTAACCGTGGTTTTTGTATAGCGCTCTCTCGCTCGTGCGCGGATGTGAGAGGAGCCGACTAGTGAAGTTCGACTTGGACCGAGCGGTGCGCCCAAGCTATTCGTCATTTCATTCTTGAGTTTTAAGGGATGCATTCATATAAAAAAGTTACTTACTTTTATTTTTACGCCTAAATTCTTTGTAAAATTTTGTGCAATCAGCTAAATTTCATAGATATACAGCTTTTAGGCTATTCTAATGATTTCCTTTCAATACAACGACGACGTTATTAAGTGAACTAGAATTAACTAAACAGTGAATCTTGTTCAAGTTACCTAATAATTATTTTAATTAGGGTGCAGAGACCATAGGGCCCATTACTAGGCTCCGCTGTCTGCCACATGGCCTCGTACCTAGGTATATGTATATAAAGCCTCCGATTACACATACCTACGGTACAATCAGCATCATATCATATAGCTGGTAGCAGCCAAGTACGTATATCGCTACACGTCTTTATTTAGCTGCTATAGAAGTAAGGATGTGTTACGATATATTGGCCTACTTTGGACGCTACCAACTATGATGCTGCCTGTAGTCATGGACAAGAATATCTTGACATAGACGGGTCGCTATACTATAGTTGGCGTAAAATTATCTTATGTCCGGAATTCTTACCCCCGGAATTTGGGCCATTTGGTGTGGCCGGAGCGATGCGATATACTCATGTAGTTAGTTAGTAGATGCCTTAGCATAAACAATACACTGATTTTTATTGTAGGTATCTCACCGTGTATACTTAACCCTCTTTCGGGCTAGCACTTGAAAAATAACGCTGGAATGAGAATCTTACTCAAAACAAATAAAAAATACAAGTTCGACAGGCAGTCTGGTCACTTACCTGCAAAAGGGTTAAAGTAGGTACAGTTACCAGTATTGAAATCTACAAGAACAAAGCTTTAAATATCTGACACGACTATTTGGAGTGCCGTAAGGTGTCAAGATATATTTGCCAGCTTTGTTATGGCAGATATTGATGCTGGTGACTACAGCTAGGTATTTATTTCAAATTAGGTTATTTTTAATAAACACAAGAAGTGGATTGTATATTTTTATTTTCTTCCCATAAGTGGCAAGTACCAGAGTAGTGCGCACAACCTAACAATATGAAAATGGTAACTATTATCAGGGATAACCACTGCTAAACAAATTTTTACTGAATTTCGTAGTCTAGGTAAGATCTAAAGACCAAAATAAACCATAGGACTTTTTACATTCCGATATTTACTAATTTCTATCTCTATAGTTACTTACAAAAGCAAATAGGTGTCAAAAGAAGGTACCTACTTACTATACAGTGTTTTAAAATACAGAATGTTTTTGTAACTGATTTTAATTAGTCGTAAATTTAAACATTATTTTGAAAATATACAAGTTTTCATCAAATGGCATAATATGCAAGGGTGCTTAAAAATGTTTGAACACAAAGGAGGTTCAGATATTTTTGAGCACCTTCTTTGCTTAGATATATTTGACGGGGCCTGTAGATCGGTGTGATTCTCAAATCAAAGCCTGATGTGAAATCCCTGTGCAGAGTGCTACTACCCCGGCCTAAATATCGTTACTTCTAATGATTTTACGAAAGTTCGAGAAAGAAATTGACAGGTGTAAACAAATATGCACGTAACCAAGGCTCGGGCGATCGGTTACATACCGACTTGCCGGTCGAGAGCGCATCAGACCGGTATCTATATATACTAGATTTTTAAATCATGTGCTGTCAAGCTACGTGTCCAAATGTAAGTAAAAAAAAACGTGCCGCTCCCGACACAACATACAATTAGATAATATGTAAACACAAACATCAGTTCAACAATTCGCTGACTGCTCTCGATTTACCGATAAGTTATGACGAAAGTCCGCCACAGCGGCATAGTGTAAGTGATTTCGGGGACTGACTCGGCCATAGAATCACTTGCCGGCTTCAAGCTAGATGTTGGCTTTGGCTTAAAGCTCGTGGTTAGTTCGTTAATATTGAAGCGCAAGTAAATTCGACGGCCGAGTTACATGCCGTGCTTTACCAATTTCAATGTAAGGAGATTGAAACATACCACTTTGAATCTTGTCACAATGGTATTAAGGCACAAAGTCCTTGTTTCAATTTCCTAATCTTCTTTGGCACAACACGACACAGTCGGCAGCGGCCTGGTGTTCGTGCAAATACAATAACGTCCCCTTATCGGCCGCCGCCAACACTACGTTGCCGCACAATTGGCACAACTGGCTTCCGCAGGTGTTCCGAAGCGACATCAAGTGCATAGGCACATTACATGAGATTAATATCTAATCAAACATAATATAATATGCAAACTTGACTTTTATAACAATATTTTTTTTGTGATTTTTTATTTTTTTTTATCAAGGTATCGTTTAGCGAATATTAATAAGTACAATATATAAACTTATGACTGAAAAAAAAAAACTGTGATGGAATCAATGAACTGTGACATAGAAATGAATTAATTAGATGAATGACTAAAAATACTCCACCTCTCTAATGAGTTATGTATAAACAGATTACCTCAACTAAAGCTTCTTTCAGTGTCTGAAATGTCCCCGACACGTTGCTTGGTGAGACTCGGGTGGACATGACAGCCACTGAAACTAACTTGATTGTAAAAACATACAACAATACATACATAATAAAAACTGAAAAAACTACACATTAAATTCACAATAGTATACAATATATATACAATATTAGCATCTCTAACGGAAATTTTGTAATGTTTTTTTTCTATATTTTTTCGTTTTCAGTTATTACAAACAAAAGTAAATCACACTACAAAAAAATATATAAAACACCAAAAGTAGCAAAATCTGAGTGAAAAATTAACTTTTATGAAATTGTAACAGGTATGGTTTTAAATCAAATAAATAAAATATTCATATGGCCTAAAAAACGCGAGTCGGAACGCATACGGTGAGACTAGAGACCCCACGAATAAACCGCCCGACGGCGCCTAGAACTGCCCTGAATAAAATGAAGATATAAGAAAATATAACATGCACTTCTTATGCTTTACATAAACTATAATATAACAGTTACGCCTATGAACCGTTACAATTCATATTAGCGGTAAATTATGTTACAATTTGCCGCCAATGCTTATAATCGCGCCCACTCAATGCGATAAAGCATAAGAAATAGTTTTCCCTACGTATCCAGTCCAAAGTGAGGAGCGGATTATAAGCAGGGGCGGCGCCAAACCTACCGAGCGCTCCATGGCGCTCGGCGCGCCCTCGCGTCCTATACCACTACGCGGCGGGCCCGGCGCTCCCGACTCCCGACACGAGTCTACTGCACTCGCCACGCACACTGGCCCACCCACAGGGCCCGCCGTCCTAAGATTACATAATGCGGCTACTCAATAAAATCGCCGCGTATAAAACTTAGACATATGGACAAAGCGCTAAAACAAACCGTCCTCTCCCCGGCAAACGGACGCATCGTCGCGTAACCGCATCCGACAACTGAAGCAACAGAACGGTGCAAATACCGTCTCAACATTTAAAATTGAATTTAGATCGCCAGAAAACGTAAACGAAAAAAATACTAACAAAAATAAAATAGCTGCTTTACCTAGATTTTATAATAACAATTTTAAAACAATTTTGGACGATATTATTGTAAGAATTATATTAGAATCGTCCTCTGTGCTCGTTATGGAATGCTGGCGCTCCAGTTTGCGTTGCGACAGCTACAATGAAACTACGAGTTAAATATGAAATTGCTAAACAATAGTCAATGCCACATATAATCTGAAACAAAATTTAGAATGAGAATGAAAAAAAAACGCAAAATTTTAAACATTTTCCTCACATTAATCAATCCACACCAAATATTGTTGATCATGTCGTGAGCGCGAGCATTCCAACAAGCAGCGTCACATCAATATGAAATCGCTATAAAGAAACTGTTAACTAAAATTAATGTTACATATAACTCCTTCCCGCAATATCTACAGTCATAAGATATGTTAGCACATGTCTAGCCTTCTCATGCAACACTGTCCGAAAATCGTAATGTAAGGCTTTTCTAATCCTATTTTATTGCTAACCTTCCTCGCGTATGCAACTCGAAACTGTTTCAAAAGGATCACCACATCCAAGGACGCGTCAAATTGCTTGCATAGATATTTAACTTTGAAATAACAATACACTTGATGAAAAGGCGATATATACACATGCAGATGGTTTTGTTTAAAGAAAATTAACTAGAGTCACGCCTCGAGATTGTACCAACACGAACACTTTGTTGTATTAGTTAGTTGGTAGATTCACAAACGGCAAGCTTCGCTCAAAGGCATTAGTGCCGGTGCGATGTCGAGGCGATCAAAAATTACGAAGAATGCTGCTACATACAACAGATCTGCACTACCACTCGACGTGAATTGCATCACCTTCGAGCGTTCAGACCAACACTGCACCGAGAAACTCAACTGCTAGGACATTACGTAATACGGTCGTTAACGCCAAATTAATAACTTCTGCAAGGTGAATTCTCGAGTGCTAATGAACGAAACCCGAAGCGGCGCAAGCGGCATACACTGACCGTATTTCCGCTTTAAAAACAATGTCAATTTGCTGGGTTTCTTAATCTTTGTCTGAGACTCGTAACTAAAACCATCAGAACAGGAATGTGTGTTATTTCTTAGGGTCAGATTTTCATGCCTATTTCTCTATCATTCCCGTTTGGATCTGGGTCCTGTTACGAATCTTGGCGTTTAAGCTGAAAATTCTGAATCTCCTTTAGCTCAGACTCGTGACAAAATGCAGCAGAACATTCAGGAATGAGCGTTAAACCGGGGCAGGATTTTAAGTGCCTGTCCAACTTATCAGGGTGTTCTGCTCGGTTCCGGTCAGTTTCGTCACGAGTCTCGGCTAACAGGCCAGCCAAGTTCCTCGGTGATACCGGGCGACTAGCGGGCCAGCGGGTCAGCGGGCCAGCGGGTCAGCGGGTCAGCGGGCGGTCGAGCAGCGTGCAGCAGGCGAGGAAGCGCGCGTGCGGGTGCGAGCAGGTGGCGGCGCAGCGCAGCGCGGCCGAGTGGCGGCGCTTGCGGTCCGGCGCCTCCGGGGCCGCGTAGCCCGCGTGCGCCGCGCTGATGTCCGACAGCAGCTCCTCCCAGTCGCGCGTCAGCTCGTCGGGCGCCAGCGCCGGCCGCGGCGCGGGCTCCGTCGCCGGACACGAGTCGCAGGTCGCCACGCTGGCGCAGCTCCAGATGCTCTCCATGGCGCTCGGCCGCTTCTTCTTCGCCGAGCCGCCGCACTCCTCGCACCACAGCTCCGCCCGGTCCGTCTGCACCGCCGCGTCGTGCTGGCGCAGCGGGAAGCGGAGTCGGAAAGCGTCATCGTCGAGGTCCGGGCAGCGCTGCGCCGCCGTCAGCCGAAGCCGAGTATAGTCTATACTCTTCTCGCCCCGGTACTCCAGGTACCGCTCCCCGGAGCCCTCGATGTAGACGCCGCCGGACTCGCTGCGATGGAACTCGATCGGGTCGAGGTCGCCACGGATGTCGAAGCAGTCGCCGTCGTTGTAGCGCGTGTCGTCCTCGCGCTCGATGGGGCGGAAGTGCGTGCGCGCGGAGGTGAGCAGGTCCTCGGGCGCGCGCGGCGGCGAGGCGGGCGGCGAGGCGGGCGGCGAGGCGGGCGGCGAGGCGGGCCCGCGCGGCGCCGGGGCCCGCCGCACGGGTGGCACCTACACATACACAATAGGGGAAATAATCAATAATGTCATCCATTCAAGTTCATTCAGTATGATGATAGATGGGCTCAAAAATCGCTTAAAAACGATGAAGTAATATATACCAAATAAATACCAAAGACGCAAGCAAAATCGCGAAATATAATCCATCCCAAAGGTTCTGTAGTGATAAATCATTTTTGAAATGGGATGAGTGGTTCTGTTTTCATTACCCTTCAAAACACTCTATCGTCATCTAGGACCCATAGCAGAACTTATTGAGCTTACTAATGTTTATTTATTTATAAAATCCATCTGGTCTATGTAATGATGAAATCGGATGAGTACTTCCGGGGATATGGAGGAGTACATCCATACAAACTTCCAAAGCTATAGCTAATATAAGCTATATTTTTTTAACCGACGAAAAAAGCGGAGGAGGTTCTCAAGTCAACGCCGTATACATTTTTTTTTTTTTTATTACCACGCATAACTTTTTACAGAGTAGAGAGTCCGATTTTGATAATTCTTTTTTTACCTGTAATATTATAAGAATAGACTACATAGTTCAGAAAAGGATTGATTTCCTGATGAGTACTTTACAGACGATTCAGATTCAGATGGTTTATTTCTCAATAGTAATACATAATTTTCATACCTTAGAATAAAAACATGCACACAATATTGAGATCGTCAAGAATACATGTTCACAATAAATATGTAATGAGTGTTGTCCTACGTTTCCACGGATATAATCAAATTTCAAAAAGTACCTATATAGGTTTAAGAACATTTATCAGTCAATATTAAAATGTACAAATTAGTGCCTTTATTAGTGTATCCATTATTAAAGTATTCCTTAATTTTATATACCGTTTTACTAAGGAGCCGGATTTTGACTTAGTGACGGAAAGTGTTATGTTAGTCTGTGCTTTAATAACTTTAGGCAGCTTATTTTTATTCTTTTGAAATATATTCAAGTACACAACATTAGACTTTAAAACATACTCCAATGTGCATGTAATTTTTTCTATTCGACATTTTAATATATTTCTAACGATATATGATCATTTTTTCCACTATATCCGTCATGTTGGCATGCTCTTTTTTCATAACGTTTGTAAATGTCATGGGATTGTCTGTGATGTCCATAATTTTTATTTGTTTTAGGTTTCCGGACTGATCCTTCACCAAAAAAATCAAAATTAAACCAAACATTCTCCTCGTGCGTAAATATGTCAAAAACTGATATTGGCAAATCCACCTTGCTAAAACAGCAAGGAACCAAAAACAATTCTTAAAAAATAAAAAATAAACTTTAGGCAGCTTATTATACAATTTTTGAGCCATTATCTTGGGACACTTTCTTGCAAAATAAATGTAGACTAGACTACATTTATTTTGCCGTAAGTCATCCGGATATGTTGTTGGGACGTTTACTGACATCTCCCACACACACTGCGTACAGACATTACGGCTTCTAAAATGTATGTCGACACTGATGTTAATATGCCAAGAAGAGGTAGATGGCCGAGAAAGGAGCGAAACTAATTGGAACCAAATTAAGACAATATGTAACAAACTAATATCAGTAATCATCATCAAATCAGCCAATAACAGTAATAACTAACGTCATTTTAATTCGAAATATGTCATTAATGAAAGAAAAGAATCTCATACCTCCACAAAGCCACTGCGGTCGCGACTGTGGTTGATGGCGGTGAGAGACCGCATAGTGCAAGCGACGTTCTCTGCAGCATCGTATATGTCGTCCGCCTCGTACAACACGAACGGGTCCACAGGCTCGGGTTCAGGCTCGGGCTCGGGCTCAGCAAGCTGCAGCGGCTTTAAGCGATCATGGAGGACTTCAGCGAGCCGGGAAGGCGACTCGTGCTCTGACGCATTCGACCAGATACTCTCCGTCAACGATATCATGCTCTTCTCGGCGCACGGATCCGCAAACAAATTGTCCGACGGCGACGACAACAAATCCTGAAAGTCTATTGGCAGATCTTGGTACTCATCATCTGGAGTATTCTGATCTTTCCACAGAGCTTCAATGCTGCGATCGAACTTTGCCTCGAACTTCGCGTACAGCTCCTCCTCCATTGGAGTTCGGACTCTTGGATTGAGGTCATCGGTGATGACCCACTCGGCGTCCAAGTCAAGGCTGTCATCCCACGCGGGCACCATATTTTGGTTCAGTCTGAACTTGACCTGAGCAATTTCTTTCAGTTCGTCTGTGACGGTGTTCTCGCAAGTGCCGTAGCCCTCGTCCAATGCGATAGCCCTGATGAACTCCTTGACGGGGTCCTGCGTCTCCATATCCCAGACGCCTTCGTGTGTGACCCACTCCGGCAGGCTCTCTTTGCTTTCGAAAGACCGACTGTAACTGTTGCAGCGCTTCTTATTATTCTTCCTCTGCCCGTGGTATGAGTTTCGGCGTTCTTTCCCAGTAGAGAATTTCTTTTTGGAGTTCCAATCTTTCGTAATCATTGACAGTTCACTTTGCATGTTGATTTTTTGATCTGCGTCTGTTGTTCGACACCAGGCAGGCGGGGGTAGATAGTACTGCAGCGGCGACTCTTTTCCTTTCTTCAGTGCCGGGAACGCAGCGAAATATCGACGGACAGCCTCAGTCTGGTCGACAGAACAAGTGGGCATGCCTGCACGAAGCGTGCTTCCTTGTTTGGTGATCTCTTGGTATCTTGTGCACTGTTGATCAACAATGTTGTCAAGATTGTAGTCCTGGAAATAAAATAAAAAATACTATAGAATGTTGCACTAATGTGTGAATGCATTCTTGACACTTGTCTTATCAATGTAAACTGAACAGGCATCTTAAATTAAAATATTACAAATTAATGATGTAATTTTCTTTGTAGACTTAACAAGCATTTCTTTAATTGTAATAAATCCAGAGGCGTCTTTACCTATGGTGCAGCCTATGCGTTGCACACGGGCGCAGCGGTTCTTACTAGTACTTTGTAACCATTCCATTTTGACTGCGCGCTTACTAGGGGGCGCTAGAGAAATGTTTGCACATGTCGCTACATGGGCTAGAGAGGCCTCTGAATAAATCATTCCCAAGTACTAATAAATAAATGTATGTGGTAACTCAGACCTAAATGGTTCTATCTACGCCAAATTGGTTCAGTTATACAAAATGAAGTTCTATACTAAATTACATATAGTTGTTATATTTATGATTATGACAAAACTGGGTACTACAAAGCCGGAAAGTCGTATCTGGTGTACTAGCAACAAATAAAAACGATGCGTGGATAGATACATACATAGATTTAATATGCAGCTTCAGACAATGGAACAAAGGAACAATGTGCAATCAAATCAAGGGGAAGAGCAAATGTGCTACCAAATCCAGGGCAAAAACAGAGGGAGTATACAATGTGCAAATGCAAACAATATCACAACTTGGAACTAATATTATCACTCCACTCCACACCTGACAAACCAAGAATTCAATTTTATCAATGCACATTGCAACACCTTGCCAATGGATTCATACATGACCAAACAGACCTTTTTGCTAGTATTCTTATTACTGTTAACCATCTTCACTATGCTCCCACCGATTATGTCTCTTTCCAATGTTACCGAGCACTGCATATCCTCTTGGTGAAAACAGAAGACAATGAGTTAAAATAAAATACCAGCCCACAAGCTCATTTCATAAGGCAAATGTTTAAATATTAGCTTTTCCTCCATTACTAATGAGAATTAATTCAAATTGTTTCCTTCCTAATCAGCTAGTTATGTTATTTCACAAAATCATTAAGACATCAAAACAAGTCTGGCCTCATACAACTACATAGCACTTGGCTCATTGATGTTATTGTTTGTTTAATCTTCATAAACAATGAACATAACAGATTGATTTGGAATTCCCAGTTTGTGATAACTTG
Source organism: Epinotia bilunana (assembly GCA_947049275.1). Classification (NCBI taxonomy): domain Eukaryota; kingdom Metazoa; phylum Arthropoda; class Insecta; order Lepidoptera; family Tortricidae; genus Epinotia; species Epinotia bilunana. The sequence continues at coordinate 5,160,788 of OX346263.1, read as the reverse complement.
ATATGAAACAAAGTAGAGGTTAATCATATCGCTCATTATGATAGAACAATAATGAATATAATTTCTTCTTATTTGAGATTCAGTGTCATTAAAATCTGGCATAATAATACTACAGAGAAAGCATTTGCCACAAGAATAAAACTTGGCATAAAAAAGTAGATAGAAAAAAATTACATTGATAATACTAGGGTATTGCTGCATGTAATGGCAGATAAGTAAGGAAATATAATAGTTTTAAGATAGTATAAAATGCTTACCTGTATGGCTTGTGTGGGTATCAGATGAAGATGGGAGCCTGGGTGCGTTCTCGGGATGTGGCAGGCCTGCAGGCGTGTGCCTGGCTCTGTCTCTTGTGCTTACGCATGTTGCCCGGGATACTCTCTGCCGTTATCTAACACCACCATCTGGCTCAATCGAGGGTCCATTTTACAATTGCCGTGGGCCGTGTGAATAAAATCGATCCTTAAGAATACCTTCGTACTAATACATAATTAATTTCTTTGGCGTATTCTTTGCTTGCGGCTCGATTTTAGACGGTACCGCGTCTAGTGCATGTGCAATCGCATTGTCACTAGCTATTTTCGCAAATGACGCACTCGGTGCACCCCCTTTAAATCTGTAACAAAATGCTTTATTTATTTTTCGGCAAACACGTGATGTTTATTTATGTACAAAGGTCACGGGAATTATTGGTACGGTGAGTAAATAAAACCCATAGCCGCCCCGCCGCGCTAAATGGGTCGATGGCGCCAAAACGTCATAGTGGCCGAGGGTTAATAGCTACCTACGTTACGATACGAAGCCTTCTCACGACGTCACTACGAATCCCACTAATCAACAAAGCAAATCACGTTGGTCACGTACCAGACACTTTTATGATTATTTTTCACCGAGTCACAATCACTAGTTCAACAGATACGATGCAGTTTCACAAGAGGTGACAGTATTACATGATGCACTTTCACTATGGACGAGCGACTTGCTTCCGTGTTGTTTATAGAAAATAAACAGTTTACAACAATAGCCACTCACCTGTGGTAGTATCTATGGGGTTAAATTAACATGATATATTTTATACACACACACCCCACATGAAAAAAAACATGGCAGCCGTGATGAGTGAGAGTCAAAAATGCTAATTTTTGCGCAACTCGCTCGAGTCGCTCGTCAAAGAATGGAATAGACAACCTATCGGCCAATCCAACAGCTTCGCTTTTAAATTTTTTCATCATGGCCGACCTGCAGCCAATGACTGCTTCTCTCGTAATCTTTTATTGGTCGGAATATTGTGCTAGAATGCTATTGGTTGCTTGTATTATATAGTGTCCAATGAAATGTTCATCAGCAAGCCGGATGTACAAGTTTCTCGCGCCATGTTGTACCGCGAAATTTGATATAAGAACGCTTGTCATGCGGTGATTGGCCTTATGAGAAAAGGACAAAGACACCAAAGTGACATCCTGGCAAGATCAATGTTCTAATAACCAAAAAGGAAATTTGCGGAAGAAGTTCGGTTGTTTTTGATTATATGTAGTCTTTGGATTATACCGCATGGTTATTACGAGTATAATACTACTTGTGGTCGTATTTTAGTCCCTGCTTCACCTATTTTAAAAGAGTTGTTTGAAGGACATCGATATCTGCAGTCTGTTCGGACAAGGACCTATGAATGGGCATTATCTTCAAATGTATCGCGTTATCCACGTTAATCACCTGACCCCGATCACCCAGGGGAACCTAGCGGCAATTATTTTTTCACACCTTTCATTCGGAAAAGTAAGTTTTGCTCCACGACGAGAGGGATCAAAATGCTACTTTTCTGTTCAAGCTACTTTTTTAATTTATTCATTGGCATGTAGCATTTACGCAATGTACCAATTGAACACAGATCTTAACAAAATTATCGATTGTAAATTTCACCGTAATCGATTAAAAACGAACATATTTCAAGTTTTTACTTTAACAACGTTATAGCAAAATGTATTTTTCGTAATATTTAAAAATTTGTAAAAAAAAAATAAGAAAATTTGTTAAAACTTGTTAAGTAATTTTAACAGCATCTTTTTTAAATTTCTTCATAGTTGGTGTGAAAAATAGTATGTGTCACTCGGTAGCAAAATTATCTTCGTCTCAGGCGTTAACACTTGTATCCCTCACTACGCTCAGGATTCAACACACCGCCCTCGCCGTAAATATACTATTTTGCTCCCTTGTGACACAAATAACTATATATCCAACTAGGAAAAAATGATAATGTTCGGTTATGGCGCTTCGCCGGACGCCACTGCGTTACGCTCGCTTCGCTCCCTCGGCTCGCGCGATGTAGGGTCGCAGTTCACCTAACCTCGCTTCGCTCGTCGTCGTACCTACACCGAACTGCATTACGGCCCGGCCAATTGCGGCGCGGCAGGCGTTTTATCTGTTCATTGCGCGGCCGAGACGCGCAACGCCCTGTGGTTAGTTGGGATCACACGCAATGAATTGGAAAAACCGCTGCCGCTGCCGCCGCCGCGTATTATCGTGGCCAGGGCCTTAGTCTACGAAAAATACAAAATAATTAAAAGAAAAAATAATTAATTTAGATTTTTTTTCCCCTGGGGGATCAGGCTAGGGGATTCTAATGGACCACAGCAAATGTATGGATCATATAATAAAACCAAATTAGTTAGGTAATGATCTCTTTATTATCTTACTTTAATATAAGTAAGTTCGATTCCCAGCACATCTAATGAGTAAAGGACCAAATAATCAGCTAACTATACCATTAAAGTCATATTATCTCTGACAAGAGTAACTATATATAATATTGTGTGATACAAATTTATCATTAGATATATGGGACATGGGTTTAGGATTACATGTAACTGCATTAGATGTGCACATAGGGTTTTGAATGTTGTGATAGTATATGTGTATACTATCACAACATTCAAAACCCATAGCCATAGATCACAAATCACAAGTTACGCCAGGGTTATTGAACCAGTTTTGAAAACATAAATAGTAAATATTATAAATACTCTATATAATCCATTTATATACACGAATGTCACATTTTAAATGCAACCTGCATAATTAGATTAGAATAATTAGATACTGTAGGCCGGTGCCTAGTAAATTGAACAGGAAGCCAACATTCAAAGACAGTTTGTGCTTCAGAGTTCTTCCAACGCTAAAATATACACAACGAACATAAAACTTACAACAGATAGCGATCACAGAAATGCATAAGCGATAAAATAGAATTTTATAAAATGATTTCAAACGACAAACTAACCGGAATAAATAAACGACTGAAAATAAGTTTGTACGGTGCAAGTTACGGACGTGGCAGACATTATGCGAAACTTATTTACATGCAAATGTTATCGATTACATGTATACATATGCTTATTGTCATTACGAGAACATTACATATGTATATTACTATAAAATGGCGTTAAATAAGAGTGACCGAAAATCTATTCAACTTTATACTGCATGTTTACAATTTTGCTATAGTATCTTGCTTAGCAGATAAAAAAAGATCTTATGTATTGCATTTTTTACATTGTCAGCCACTTCTATTTACTACCATATATTTTACATTCGGGATCAATTGTAGCTTGCAAATGAAGCGTTTGATCCTACAACGTTGGGTCGGTGGAAAAACCGCGTGTTTTCTAAGTATTGATGCTATCGTCATTTCTGCTAGTTTCGCGAAAACTAGCATAAAGACAGCCATCAGCCACATGTATTTACACCTTTGCTACTCCTATGGATAGTCCTAGGTTTCAGTGGCCCTCTGGCCGTTTACTGCTGTCGGTTTTGGTCACGTCTTCGCTCTTGGGTATTGTGGGTTTTTCGCTGAAGTTCTCGACCGCCTTTTTCATTTCTCGCCGCTTCTGTGCTTCTCGGATTAAATCGAACAGGCCCTGGAATTGAGAACGGATGCATGATTGTTCATATTATTGAAAGGGAGAAACTATTGAAGGATACTTTAGGCGGCGGCGGCAACGATGCGCCATACGTTACACACGTAAGAACGAGAGACCGCTCTGCGATCTCTCACTCTAACGTATGGTGAACAGCTGCCACCGCCCGACGTCGTGGCCGAGCTAGGAGAAAACTTAACTCAACCGGGTTGCAACATTGGGTCTCGGGTAAGTTACTAAATATACTTTTTATTGGGGAATAATAAAACGATCGAATAAAAAAAAACTTAGCGACTGATGATGACATACTGTTTTAATAACTTGAGCGGTATGTTTTTTTTTTTAAGTAAGCGACAAAGTAACCAAACTAACGACGAATATTGCTTAATAATAAAATCCAGAACGAGCTTACAAAAACTGGGTTGTGATTTGCCAAATATTGAAAAAAAAAAACAATGCAGGACGTAACGTTGACACTCAAACAAATATTAGGTCGCTCAAATATTATGGAGCTTCTCATTTTGTATTTTAAGTAACTCAAATTAATGTTTGTAAGTTGGCGTTCTGTTGATTTCTCGCCACTCGCAGTCAGTCGCTCACTTAGTAATGCTATAACCGAAATTAATTATTTTTGACACTTAAAACTTTAATTTACAGTCACTCGTTTAAATACTACCCAAATAATTGACCTCTTGGGATGTATCAGAGAACGAATTTGCTTTGTACGTGGTTATTATTAAGAATTAAAATATTATACTCCTTTTCGTTGGGCAGTAATGTAAAAAAACCACGTGCAAGTTGTACACTAGTTATAAATTTTCCGTCACAAATACAAGCAATTTTCCTACCGGTTTCTATACATGAGTAATTGTGTACTGAACCTAACCGAGATAGCCACAAAGATATTCATTTGAACCTTATGTCATTGTAATAACAACTATGAACACAATGATGACGCCGCCGCGTCTGACACGCGCCGTGGCAGTGAACTTGCTGGCTGGCCGCCATTTTGATGACGTTATTGTCCTACTGGACTAATGCCCGCTCGATAAGGTAAAGTTGAAATGCTAAACGTACTTTTTTATTTTTATACAACGACGGTGGCAAACATGCATACGGCCCGCCTGATGGTAAGCGGACACCGCAGCCTATAGACGCATGCAACTCCAAAGGAGTAATGTGTACTTGATATGTTACTACACTTGAAACCATAATTAGATTCCAAAAAATAACCTTGAAATTGCCATTAAAATGAAGAAAAAAAACCGACACTGGCAAACTTTAGCTACTTCCATCATTTGGAAGAGTGTAAGTTTGCCAGTGTCGGTTTATTTTTACTTTAATGGCAATTTTAAGGTTATTTTTTTGGAATCTAATTATGGTTTCAAATAGGATAACTTTTTCCTACCTAAAGTGGAAAATTCTGTGAGATTGTAGCTTTGTAAGTTTGATTGTTTGTATGTAATGGGTAATCTCCGGAACCACCAATCCGATTTCAAAAATTCTTTCAACTGTGTATAGAGTACAGAATGGACTTTCTGGATGATCATAGGCTATTTATAATCCCGCGGGTTTTCCTGCGTTCCCTGCAATGCGCGGGCGAATCCGAATAAATATTATAAACAAGGTTATCCCGGTTCACTTATGTTTACTTTTTGGAAATGCAATGATAATGAATTACTATTTTTATCCCCAGATTTCTGGGATATACAAAACAAACAAAAATCGTACTTTCTAAGATATTAAATGAAGATTTGTCGCAGCAAACCTGAGCCGTGAAAGTGACCTCTTGACACATGTAAATCAGCCTTGACATAACGACCCAGAGTGCAGCCATAAGGACAAGGTCATCATATCAGTTAAACCAGGAATGTTGGTTTACTTCCATATTTGACTCTATCACATCTTCTTTGGGATTAGGTGCCAAAGCGGAGCTCAGTGTGCTCTAACAACCGGGAAAAACGCTAGAAGGATAATGATTGTTCTTCTTCTGGAATTTTCTAGAACACACTCACCTTGCCCATAGAATCCGGAATCTTCTCTGCTTTTTCTGCCGTCGCCGCCTTTTCGAGCGCCTTCTGTATTTTGCTCTCTACTTCTAGAATTTCCTCTTTGTCCAGCAGCTCGATTAGTTCTTGCATCTGCTTCTCCGTCAAGATCACGTTCTCGTTGCCTATTATTTCAACCATCTGGAAAGTAAGAGGTTCCTGTTAGTTTTAAGTATATTTTCCCTTAAAAGCCGTCCTTTGAGTAATTAGTGTACTTTGGGCATACATACTTCTAAAAATTAGTTAAAAGTAAAATAATTATAGTTACTCTAGTCCTAAATTGAACATGAACATGAATCAGCCTATATACGTCCCACTGCTGGGCACAGGTCTCCTCTAATGGATGAGAGGGAATGAGGGGTATCCATTTATTAGCATCACTACGTTATCAATTTGAACATGAGGCAACATGACAATTGTATGGCTAATTTTTGTGTCACACGGAACCTTTTAACTACTACCGATTAACCAGGCTAACTACTGGCCAAGAATTTGGTCCTCACTCTACTCCGCCTTATTTCCCAGGATCCCATCATCAGATCCTGACCCGAGGACAATGGGTCTACCTGGGAAGGATAACCTTTTAAACAGAACGGAATTTTCCAAATCGGTCCAGGTGTCTCAGTAATCAGGGAACATACATAAAAAATAAAAGACTGAAGAATTGATAACTTCCTACTTTTTTTGAAGTCTGTTAAAAATATGTAGAATGCAAAGATTTTTTTTGAACAAAATTATATTAACCAAACATCGAACCATTATCTAGAGCATTGCCAAGGTAAGTAATCATAATAAGAGGTGTATATAGAATAGTGGCTAGTAACTGACACTTCATTAAGTGGCTATTTATTGACGATTTACCCTATATCGTATTCTTAACAAAAATTCCAGATCATTTGCAGACATATAAAGAATACAAATTTGTGAATATAAAGAGTGTGTAATTTGGCATTCTGTTTATTTTTCTAGACCACGTCACCGTTTGAGCTCAGAGTCCTAACGAGTTCACCGTTTTAAAGTGACCAATTTAGCCAATCCACGTGTTACTAATATTATAAAGAGGTACAGTTCGAAGCTTTGTAAGTTTGTAGGTAATCTCCGAAACTACTCATCCGATTTCAAAAATTGTTTCATTGGTATATGGAATGGACTTTCGGGTAGACAAATATAAATCGTTTTTCATATATAGGTCAAACTTATTTGTAACGCAGCAGTGCCCTCTGTTATCCAAAGAATGCCACACTCTGATCCCGACAGTTTCAGCTGCATGTTTAGATTGTTTAGTGGCTATAATACCATCATATTGCTAGTATACTATTACGTTGTTTGGACTGGACGCACAAGAAAGAGGTTAAGAAAAGTACTGTCTGAAAAACACCATGACTTATCAACTCAGTAAAACAACACAATATACATATTTAATGTATCTCGAAGCATTCTTTGAGCGTGTCCGAGCATATCTCCGTTGCGCCGAGATGTGTGTACGTCGGCGCAACGGAGATATATTCAGACATGGTCAAAGCCGAGACGTGTGTCGGCGTCGTCAGGTCCTTGTGCGGAGCGCGCCGCGGGCAGCAGCGGCACGAGCGCACGTTAGGAATAACGCCGTTGATTATTACGGAAATTATTACAAAATTAACACGACTTACCTATATATAAACGAGCGTTAGAAATTAAATTGACGAATTAATAAAGTTGATAACAAATGAAGGCAACTGCTTAAGAGAGATCAGCCGTAGAGCCGGAATGGCTAATCTTGACAAAGTGTGGAAGAACAGAAGCATTCATTCATGGGAGAACGGGAACTTGGTGCGTCAAGAGCCGTGAACACGGACAAATCAATGCCTTTGAAATGTGGTGCTGGAGGAGACTATTAGGGATTCCGTGGACAGCCATGAGAACGAATAACTCCATCTTAGAGGAACTCGGCATCACCAGACGGCATGCGCTCATCTATAGTCCAGTAAATGAACTGACAACTCGTATGGAAAAAATGACAATTTTGGAAATAATTTATAATAGCTTATTTTTTATGTGTAACGGATATATTATCAATTAAATAGTTACCCAGCGACAAAATCCGACAAAATTTCAGACATCAAAAAAATGATAAGTTAACTAACTTCTGAAAAGTCAGAAAAAATATTAATAAATATTTTTGTCTTTATTTTGGTTCATTTACATTTGCTCTATAATATTCAAGATAAATCGTATAAAAAAAGACAATGCATGCTTCATTGAAATCTACATAATTACTTCCGGGTGGAAAGTTTGTCGGATTCTTGAATATATAATCTTAGAATAACATTTTCAAATGAAATCAACAAAAAAAACGCTATTATAAATTAATGTTTTTCAAAACCGTATTTTGCCTGGAGTACTAGGCATGATCTAGAGGAACAAATAATTCTTGGTTCTGTGGAAGGAAAACGCGCTAGAGGAAGGATTCCAGTGCGCTGGGCTGATGCAGTTAAGAGGGCTGCAAAATGCTGTCTTTTCCATGCAGTCCACTGGACGAGAAACCGAACTGCGTGCAGGGCTATAGCATGCGGTCACGATCCTCGGTCATGAGGAATCGACTAAGAAGAAGAACAAATTAAAGCAGCATTTGATGGCTATCTTTACATTATTATTATAAAAGAGAATTGGCAGCCTCAAGGGCCTTTGCCAAAGTCAGTAAGCGTATAAATTAACTACGAATTGTTAAGAGTCATTGCTATTTAGTTGGAAGAGATCCATGTTACAATCGAAAGGCTTGTCGGTAATATGGTTCTTTTCTTAGCTATGTTTGATGTGTCGAGGGTATTCTACATTTTTAAATTATAATTAAAGTTACATAATTTCAAAATGTAGAATAATAAAATATATAATTTAATAATGTTTTTATAATTATTTTCAGGATGTATTCGCATTCGTTGCCGAGGCGTCAATATTACATATAATTTAGGCGCGATATCGCGTCAACAGCAACCAATGCGTTAATATCTACACATGATAATAGGATAACTCACCCTTTCCGAGCGCTGTTAATAACATTAGTAAGTGAACTAACCTTCAAAACGTCATCAACCTTCAACTGCCCGTCAAAGTCATCGTCCAATCTCCCCAACACATCTTGTATCAGCTTAAGCTTCGCCTCATCAGGCTCCTTCTGTAGACTCTTTATGGAATGCATAAGTTCGTCGATCTGGATCAACTGTTCTTTCGCCTTCAGTGGCTCGGCTTTGGTTTCTAGAGTTTTCTGTAGGGCTTTCTCTTTGCTTTCCAGCTCAACCAGTACGGAGTCGAGTTTGCCGATCATGTTGTTGACCGCCTTGTATAGCCTGGAAAGAAATAACAACTAATGTCATCATCATCTTTTTTTTTTTTTTTTTTTCGTTTATTCACATTAAACATATGGTCATGGTCATGGTCAACATCACATCATATCAGCCGAAAGACGTCCACTGCTGGACATAGGCCTCCCCCAGAGTGCCACAGTGACCGGTCCTGCGCCACCCGCATCCAGCGGACTCCAGCAACCTTTACCAGGTCATCAGTCCACCTTGTGGGGGGCCTATCCACGCCGCGCCTTCCGGCAGGCCTTAAGTGGCAGTGGGCGGCGCACATAGCACGTAGAACCGATGGCCGTTGGGGCGGAAAGGTTCTCGAGTGGCGACCACGTACCGGAAGAACTAATGTGAATAGATAATATTAAGGTGAATGGTTAATGTACGGCCCAATAATTGGCGTCCATTATATCTCTGTTTCTTTTTAACTCGTGCAAAAAGAGAGAGAGAGAGACAAAGATAGATGGACGCGGATTATCGGGCCGTACATTAACCGGCACCCTAATACATATTATAAAGGATGCCTGTGAGATAGTTGCTTTTTAAGTTTGTATGTAGGGGCGGGGTAACCTCTGGAAGTTCTTATACAATAACAAAGATTCTTTCACCAATAATGAATAGGGCTATATTTTATCCCGCGGGTTTGCCTGCGTTTTTGCTGCAGAGCCGCGCGGGCAACTGCAGTAACTAGCTTAAAATAAAGAAGATATTTTTTATATGTCAATATTCGCAGTAATGGTAGGAGAGCCGACTGCAAATTTCGCAGCTGATAAGATGAAGGCAACAGATTTCTGGGATAGCGAAGTTATTATCATAATTGATACCTAGAAAAGGGGAAGACTATCACTGGCCGTTATTACGTAGACTTATTGGACCGTTTTAAAGCCGAAATGTTGGAAAAACGACCAAAATTACCCCCCACGAAAGTCCTCTTTTATCAAGACAATGCCCCAGTGCACACCATCATCAACTATTGCAATGGCAAAAATTCACGAATTAGGCTTCGAGCTGGTTCCTCATGCTCCGTATTCCAAATTTGAAAAGATGGCTTGAAGAACATTTTTTTTTTGACGAATGACCGTGTATCGCAGGCGTGAACGGCTATTTTGCAGACCTCGAAAATCGTATTTTTTGGGGGATAAAAAATAAATAAATTCGCTGGTACTGTTTGGCCCTTTAAGGAGATTATGTTGAGAATTAAATATAATTTGTATAAATTAAATTAAATATGTATAATTTTTGACTTTTTAAAAGAAATTATCAAACAGCCCTCGTAGCATCTAGCATCACTTTATGGGAAACCATTGTGCATTTCATCGCGGTATCAAGTCGGTAAAAAAAATTGCAGTCGGCTCTCCTACCATAAGATTCACAATCGACGCAAGTCAGGGTCGCCTACTTGATACGATGATAAAGAATCAGGCTAGGTGTTCATGGGATGTTACATATTAAAACTGATACACACGTACGTGCAAAGGTTATCCTTGCTCAATATGACCTTTGTTCTGTTTTTAATATGGCTGTGGTGTTAGTGATAAAAAAAGCGTATAGACCGCCTGATACTGAGCGCTCGTAAGCTCCACTTACACACACAGCTCGTAAACCACACGGACACTATACTCTAATTAATAATCCCACAGAAAAAATGTAAACAAATATATGTCACTGTCAAAGTGACATATCAGGGTTCTGAAAGTATGGGTCGGTCATGCAATAATATTTAAAGTTCACTTTAATAGCAAAATTCAAAATAAATATGAGAAATATTTATAAATAGTACTAGTTACTAGTAAAACATTTAATTGTATAGTGCATCGGTTCTTAACCTTTTTTCCATCCACGGACCCCTAGGAAATCAAGCACAAAACCAAGGATTGATGTGGATCACGCATTGGGATTAGACCGGTTTCCTCACGATGTTTCCCTTCACCGAAAAGCTAACGGTAAATATTCCGTACATAAGTTCCGAAAAAACTCATTGGTACGAGCCGGGGTTCGAACTCGAACCCACGACTGCCGCATGCCAGAACCACTAGGCTACCGTAGCTTACCTACGCCGAAATAATAAAGTAATTACATACCTTCTAGCACCCTTGGAAAGTTTGATGTCCGCCTGCTTGGCCTTGACAATCTCATGCATCTCTTTGACATCCTCGCTGTATTCCGAGAGTTCCGACTTCAACCCCTGGATACTCTCCTTCTCGAGGAGAAGAGATTTCTTCTGTTCAGCTGTAACGTTACAATATCATTAGCTTATGTTCGACCGCTGGGGTATCCAATCGCAATCACTAAATTTCACTTCCCAACTGTATAGTTTTAATTTAATTTCGGCAAATGAAAATTCGGACAAACGATACACAGTTCGGAAACAATTATTAGTGATTCAGATAGGTATAGGTAACCCACTGCTGGGCTTTTCAGGGTTCGAAGTTAGCGAGATAATTATACTTCGCCTTTTGTTTCAAGAGCATTAAATATACAATACCATAAAAAACTGTAACACGGTCAATTATTTTACAATAAATAATAGAGTTTTGAGTTGATAATCCTCCGTCAAAACTATAGATATATTTATGGCACAAACGCTTGTCGGTTCTTTAATCCTTTATCTACATTGGCATGAAGAGAATAAAAAAAAAACTAAAAAACTGATTTCAGTGTTTTTGAAATTAATACCTCAAGGGGTTATATAAGTCTGTATGATGAGCAAAACTAAGATGAGTTTCTAAATGACAAATCCCTTATATTATTATTCACCTTATTGACATACCTATTATTACTCTAGTGATATATTGTAAACATATTAAAATCCTGTTAATAATCACTCTGCCGAAATTAATTTAGTTCCAATAATAATTGATAATTGTATAGTATTAGTATGGATCAACAACATGTTATAAATTTTAATGTAATCTACCAATTTGACATTCTCATGTTTTTTATACAACGAAGGTGGCAAACAGGCGTATGGCCCGCCTGACGGTAAGCGGACACCGCCGCCTATAGACGCATGCAACTCCAAAGCAGTAACGTGGGCGTTGCCGACCCTTGATATGTTTGAAGATTCGCCGTGTTGACAGCTGAAGGAATAAATTCTCTCGCTCTCAACACAACGCATCCTCGGGAGCTCTGGCGTTCATGTAATTACAATCAAAATTCGTCCGGTAAACTTAGATACCTAACCAGAAACGAAATCTACTCTACAGCCACTTCTACAAAAATATGTTCATGAAAGTCAGGCGGTAGAAACGATCATCATAATTCATCATATCAGCCGAAAGACGTCCACTGCTGGACATAGGCCTCCCCCAAAGAGTGTCACAATGACCGGTCCTGCGCCACCCGCATCCAGCGGAATAATGAGCCGTTAATGAGAAAGAGGAAAGCCTCGCATTTTTTACTTCTTACAATCTATTTACTAAAAGTGCCCCTAAATATTATATTTAAGAGTCCGCAGTAAGCTCGATTCTCCATACAAACGTAGTTACGCTCTCATTTTGAAATTATGTTTTGGATTGTAACGAAACTTTGCATATACAATGACATGAGGTATATCTATGTCTGTAATTAGTTTATGTAGCTTCAGATACCACAAACTTGTTTTTCTTGTATTTCATTTGTTTTATAAACTGGAACCATATAAACCAATTACAGATATAGATATACCTCATGTCATTGTATATGCAAAGTTTCGTTACAATCCAAGACGTAGTTTTAAAATGAGAGCGTAACTACGTTTGTATTAGACCAGTAGTGGGACCGGATTTTCGCCCTAAAAGTTTTGATAATTCTAAAGATGGAAAAGTGATGCTTATATGGCATCGGACATATTTTTAAGCATATTTGCAATATATGATGAAAAGTTAGAACGAGCGTTAAGTATAAATTAGGTATTTATATATTTTTATTTATGATTTGTAAATATTGAATTTAATTGCAAAGTTTTAGCTTCATCGTTTCTAATATGTATGAAGCTTTAGGTTGTTAAGTTTGTAGAATTTTTTTTAAGCAGCTTCTTTGTGAAACCAGAATTAGGTTATTACTTTGTCGATATTGAATTAAAGTTAAAAAAATTCTCAACAGTATCTCTAGTTCCTTAAGTTATTAGACAAAGCTTTTTAGCTTTGTTTAATGTAGAAGAATAGGATACATGCTATAAAAGTAATATGCGTTTTTTGTCCTGTAAGATCTAATATTGAATTAGAGTCTGTAAAAATAAGTCTAATACTATAAAAAAATATATGCAGCCATATTATGAAAAGTAAGAAATTTCTGTGTATAGCTTGCATTATAATAGTACAATCTATTTAAAATGGCGCGACATTCATAACCACGCCGTGCTGGCCCGCGGGAGCCGATCGCAGCCGACCTAGCGAGCGATACCTCGCCCCGCCCCTCCGCACTGCCGCGCAAGCGCTGCTTTTGTCTTTCCAATCCAATGATGTAATATAAAAAAGAGGTAGATATATGTTATAATCGCTCTAAAAGTGGCACACTAAAACTCAGTCAATAGGCATGATGTCTCATGTTCAAATAAATGAATAGTAAACCATCAAATTATCGTAATCTATATATATATAAAAGAAGACTTCCTGACTGATTCATCACCGCACAGCCGAAACTACTGGGACTAGAAACTTGAAATTTACACCAATCTCTTTTTATGACGTAGACAAGGGATAAGACGGGATTTTTGGAAATTCCATCCCTAAGGGGGTTAAATAGGGGTGCGACGTTTGTATGGGGGACACATTATTTTTTGAACTAGAGACTTGAAACTCTGTAGGAAGATTACTTATTAAGATACAAAAAAGTACTTTCAGCGTTTTAGAAAATTCCACCCCTAAGGGGGTTAAATAGGGGTGCAATGTTTGTATGGGGGAAACTTTTTTTTTAACTAGAGACTTGAAACGTTGTAAAAAGATTGTTTATTAAAAAACACGAAAAGTACTTTCAGCGTTTTAGAAAATTCCACCCCTAAGGGGGTTAAATGGGGGTGCAATGTTTGTATGGGGAAAACATTATTTTTAGAACTAGGGACTTGAAACTTTCTAGCAAAATTACTAATTTTCACCCCTAAGGGGGTTAAAAAGAGGTGCAAGGTTTGTATGGAGGAAACTTAATTTTTTGAGCTAGAGACTTGAAACTTTGTAGAAAGATTACTTATTAGAATAAAAAATAAAAAAATCTGCGTTTCAGAAAATTCCACCCCTAAGGGGGTTAAATAGGGGTGCACTTTTTGTATGGGGAAAACATTATTTAAAGAACTAGAGACTTGACTTTCTAGAAAAAATACTTATTAGAATACAAAAAAAAGTAATTTCCGCGTTTTAGCAATTTTCACCCCTAAGGGGGTTAATAAGGGGTGCAATGTTTGTATGGAGGGAACTTAATTTTTTGAGCTAGAGACTTGAAACTGTAGAAAAATAACTTATTAAAATTAAAATAAAAGTAATTTCAGCGTTTAAGAAAATTCTATCCCTACGGGGGTTAAAAAAGTTTAAGGTTTTGTACGGAAAACACTGGATTTTTTAGCTAAAGACTTGAAACTTTGTACAGATTACTAATTAGAATACAAATAAAATACTTTCAGCGTTTTAGAAAATTCCACCCCTAAGGGGGTTAAAAAGGAGTGCAAGGTTTGCATGGGGAAAACTTTATTCTCTTAGCTAGACTTGAAAGTTTGTAGGAAGATTACTTATTAAGATACAAAAAAGTACTTTCAGCGTTTCAGAAAATTCCACCCCTAAAGGGGTTAAATAGGGGTGCAATGTTTGTATGGGGGAAATTTTTTTTTTAGAACTAGAGACTTGAAACTTTTTAGCAAAATTACTTATTAATATACAAAAAAAAGTGATTTCTGCGTTTCAGCAATTTTAACTAGAGACTTGAAACGTTGTAAAAAGATTGTTTATTAAAAAACACGAAAAGTACTTTTAGCGTTTTAGAAAATTCACCCCTAAGGGGGTTAAATAGGGCTGCAATGTTTGTATGGGGAAAGCTTTATTTTCTTAGCTAGAGACTTGAAACTTTGTAGAAAGATTACTTATTAGAATACAAAAAAGTATTTTCTACGTTTTAGAAAATTCCACCCCTAAGGGGGTTAAATAGGGGTGCAAAGTTTGTATGGGGAAACATATTTTTTTGAACTAGAGACTTGAAACTTTGTAGAAAGATTTCTAATTAGAATACAAAAAAAGCATTTTCTGCGTTTTAGAAAATTCCACCCGAAGGGGGATAAAAAGGTTTGCAAGATTTGTATGGGAAACACTTTTTTTTGAGCTAGAGATTTGAAACTTTGTAGAAAGATTACTTATTATAATATAAACAATTGCTTCCAGCGTTTTAGAAAATTATATCCCTAAGAAGGTTAAAAATGGGTGCAAGCTTTGGATGAGAAACACTCATTTTTGAGCTGGAGACTTAAAGCGTTGTATAAAGATTTCTTATCAGAATAAATAAAAGTTTTTTCAGCGTTTTGGAAAAATTCCACCCCTAAGGGGTTAAAACGGGATTAAAGGTCTATTATATGGAAACCATGAAAATTTTATAGGAAGAGATTTTAAACCTCGGTCTTAGCCTGTATGTTAAAAGACTACAAAACTGATTTCAGTTTTTTGGAATTCATTCACTATAAGGGTTAAAGGGGGTTCAAAGTTTGTATGGAGAGCAAAACATTTTTAAAGTAAGGGATTTGTAACTTCTGTTTTAGACTGTTTTAAATTGATTCCAGAAGGGGTACACATTCATCCCCTAAATGGGCTAAGATGAGTTGGATGTTTGTACGGGGAACAAGACGGGGAACAAGGGGATTTTAAAGTAAGGGGATCTGTAACTTCGGTTAAAAACTAGGAAACTAATTACTTACAGCATTTCTTAAAATTCATCCTCTACAGAGGCTAAAAAGGGTTGGTAGTATGTATAGGTCATACATAATCGGACTGCTAGCAGAAAAGTAGGTTAGGTTAAGTTAGAACCACGACCCTTACAGAACCGAACAGCTACCAGAAATGTAGGTTAGGTTAGGTTAGAACTGGGATTCTCCCATAACCGAAAGGTAGGTAAGTAGTAGTAGTAGGTTGGTGCGGATTATTTTGTTAAGTTTAATTTTTTCTTTTGGTTAATGAGAATAATGTTATTCTCTAAGACCGTTAAATGGGGACGGCTGAAGGAGATGGAAGTTCTTCGTCTTTTAGCATTAGATTACGTTTGCTTTCAAAACTATTTTCAGTAAAGTAGCTTTCTTTAATACATTATGAAAAATATAAAATTTAAGCTGAAACGTCTGTTGATGATTTTTAAAATATTAATATGTGTAAAAACAGAGTTTTCAATTTAAACTAATGAACTCATCGCACCTTATACGCTTAATCCCAAATTTTTGTTTTGGCAAGCTAATAAAATGTATGATATTTTTTATAATGACATTAATCACGCTAAAGTATCCTTTTCTCGAATTATGATTAAAAAATCTTTTTTTTTTAAACGGTTGGTGGTACGTAATAAAGTTTAAAAAAACAATTACAGTACGTTTAATATGCTTTCAAATGACACCTCACATGAAGCAATCAGTAAAATAGAACCCGAGATTTGAACAAAAATCGATGAACGTCGGCCGCCATCTTTGTGACAGCTATGTCCGTAAAGTATCCTTTTCTCGAATTAAGGTAAAAAATCTTTTTTTTTTTAAACGGTTGGTGGTACGTAATAAAGTTTAAAAAAACAATTACAGTACGTTTAATATGCTTTCAAATGACACCTCACATGAAGCAATCAGTAAAATAGAACCCGAGATTTGAACAAAAATCGATGAACGGCGGCCGCCATCTTTGTGACAGCTATGTCCGTCCCCCTCTCCCTTAACTAAAACCGGTAGATTAGTACTCGGGAGAGAACAAGAAACATCCATACCAGATTTAGGTATATAAAAGACGTGTCCACCACTTTTATCAATATTGGGCAATTTCCGCCATACTATTATGTTCGTTGCCCTCCATGATTACTTTATCTTTCAAACACAATAATTATATACTAAACACGAAAAACGAATTATGAAAAAATTGCACACTGCCAATACGAAAAACTGTCTCTCGGTCGGCTTGTCACTGTCCCCACCCGCGTGCCTCGTGCCGCCTCGCCGTAGGTACCCCTTCGCTCACCGCGCATTCCCCTCTTGCGCCTATTGGAAGTGATTATACAGTGTTTTTTTTTAAATGGGACAGTATGGGGAAATCCGAATCTAAAGGAGATAGAGGAAAAGTGTCCAAGGAGACATTAGGTGTTTTTTTATGTAAACAAATTTGGCTCATTAAAATTTTTGGTCAAGCGTGAGTTGTTCTTAAAAAATTATTAAGTTGGACAATTTTTTTTTAACGCGGGTCGGCTCTGTTTCATGTAAGGATTATTTCATTGTATGGAAAGAAAAAAATCTAAACAGCAGAAGTTGGTCAAATTTAATGAAAACTAATCTTCATACAATTGCAGTATTCGCCTTTTAATATTGTTACAAGTAGGCACTTGGTAGGCGTGTAAAAAAATATTAAAAATTATTCCATTTTTAAATTTCGATAATCGATAAGAGCTCCAGATGATTCAAGAGAAGAACATTTTTTTAATCTTCGTAAACATCATGGCACGCGATAGTCTTGAAATTATAAAACAAAAAGAATTAAAATTTGGAACGTGTTATTTCTGCAGCTGTTTTTTTTTTTTTTTAATAATCTACCAACAAGATGGTGCACCAGCCCACAACAGTAGGGCAAGTAAACTGTGTTTGGACGAGCAGTTTCCAAACCGTTGGATGGGTACATATGGGCCGATAAAGTGGCCCCCACGATCGCCCGACTTAACGCCATTACATTTTTTCTTATGGGGTTACCTTAAGGGTCGAATTTATGAATCCCGATACAACTCCGTACAAGAATTAAAAGATGCTGTCTACAACACTTTTTTTTTTTTTTTTTTTTTTTTTTTTTTTTTTTTTTTTTTTTTTTTTTTTTTTTTTTTTTTTTTTTTTGAACCTGACTGTTGCTATAATAGGACGAACCCAATATAGCGGTCGAATTGCGTGGTTGGAGGGTAGCCTGGGGAAAATCCAGGGGGAGCCTCCGGCACGACCACGCGGGAAAGTTTGTACACTGGAATACTCTACGAGTTTGCGCTCCAGTGAGATTGGTTGAACGGTATCAACCGAACTACAACACTTTAAACACAATTCACCATAAGTCTCTGTTTAATGCAACTAGAAGTGTCTTGAAGCGTGCTCGTACCTGCATAAGACAAGACGGCGGCCACATCGAACATTTACTCAAGTAATAAACCAACTGTATGAAGATTAGTTTTCATTAAATTTGACCAACTTCTGCTGTTCAGATTTTTTTCTTTCCATAGAATGAAATAATCCTTACATGAAACAGAGCCGACCCGCGTCAAAAAAAAATTTGACCAACTTTATAATTTTTTAAGAACAACTCACGCTTGACCAAAAATTTTAACGAGCCAAATTTGTTTACATAAAAAAACACCTAATGTCTCCTTGGACACTTCCTCTATATCCTTTAGATTCGGATTTCCCCATACTGTCCCATTTAAAAAAAACACTGTATATTGAAAACCATTTAATAGGTAATTTTAAGGTGGATTATCGTTTCATCTATTAAAATTTGACCTTTAGGAAAACTTCGTAGTTCGTTTGGCTGATATTATTTATTTCACAAGACTTTTTCAAAGTTAATATCGAGGGTTGCGTGGTCAAACCCGATAAGTCGGCATAATGGAGTTGTGAAAAAAGAACTACATGTAAATGCAATAAAACTGAAATTTCTGACAGCTGTTAACTCGACTTATCGGGTTTGACCACGCACCCCTCGATATGGCTTTAGGTATTTACGATTTATTCAGTATAAAAAGTGTCCAGACACGTAAAAGAGACATATATAAACCATAACCTATACTCATACCTTATAATATGCCATTAACGGTATGAATTTTTATTTTTTTACTTTAATAAAAATATTATGTATTATGAAGTTTCTTTTACAAAACGAAGTGGATTTTATATGCATCACTAAGAACATAAATAGAAGTAAGTAGTATATTATAAAGTAAATAATTCTTACAGCATTTTCGCCAGATTTTGACGTAATTGATATAGATAAGTTTTTATTATTTAGTACCGTCGCGGTATTAGATGTAGGTTATTAATGAATATTTAGCAAATTACCCAATCTATTTTTGGTTTAAAAATCGGGCTGATATCGATATATTGTCGTTTTTCCATAGCGCGAAACCGTACCTACCACTCTCAGGCTACTTTGCGTTGTTCGATGCCTGCTGCCACAGCGCACAACGCGGCGCGCGTATACATGCCGCGCTTTTTAAATGTATTAATTTACGCACGGAGTACTTACGTATAAATATTTAGTGTCGCCGTAAGTTTATTTTTCTTAACTTTTGTTTGGTAACTGAGATCATTGTCATGACCGTTTACTATTAACTCTACAAACTTTAATTCAATATAGGCTATACTGCTTAGCCGGAAATGAATATCTAGACAAGCCGATTGTCTACATTTATAACTTTTTCCGATTTGTTAAGTCGATCGATAACATCGTAATTTTGCAATATCAGCTACTCTAATTCTTTATTTACAACATAATTTGCATTTTTACGTTCACCGGAATGCACAAATTCCAGATTTCTAAAAACAGAATATTTTATAAAAAATAAAAGTGTTATTGGTTATGTTACAGGTTTTTGTTACTCTAATTCTATATTGACATAGTTATTGCCAAAAACGAAAATATTTAAATATGGCCGAAAGCTCCAGCTAAAATTTTCTAACTTTTTACATAAGTATTATTTACCATGCCTCCAACGACATATCAAAAAAGAAAAAAACTTTAATGTTGTAAAAACCCATTTTTGTTCAACCGCTGGTCTATATGGGAAGGTGAAATTCAGCCGAGCTTACTGCGGACTCTTAATGTGCTACGTCTATTTTGTATGCAGGCGTGACTTTTTGTGTGAAGACTAAATTATTTATTTAATCGTATGGCATATCATTTTGGCCTTTTAAAGTTTGTCACTCTTTAGTACCACCCAGGGGACACGTGCAGGGTTGTGGTAGTGGTAGGTAGCTCCTGCGGTCGCGAGAAACAGTGGCCCCCCCTTTGTCAAGTGAGTGGGCAACTCGACTAGTTCTTAAGCCGCCCGGAGGCCTCTAAATCGGCTTAACGACTACTATCATAGACAGCAGCCGGGATTAACTGCTGAGCGTGCCTTCCAAAGCACGGAAGCGCTCATTTATATAAAGCACTCAAACATCAGGCGGTCACCCATCCAAAGACTGACCGCTGCCATCTTTGCTTAACCTGCGTTATCGTTTCCGACTCGCAGGCGCCGCTAGGCTATGAGCGCTTCTATCAAGACCAAATTACTGGGTTTTCAATACAGCAACGAGGAAGGTCATGTTATCTTATCATTATCAGCAACTGATATAACCTACTTTCAGCTTATGACACATTCGTATTCGCGAGTGTATATGACCTTATATATACTATATGAATAATGTAACAAAACAAACAAAATTTTCGACAAATCCACGAATAGAAACAATTTATACCTTATTAGCTTGATAATAAGGATCAAATTGTAACAGTTAATGATAGGAAATTGTTAATAGCTATTCCCTTTTGTGATGGATATAACAAGGTTTACATAATAGATTGTAAAACAATTGGAACTGCTATTTTCATCATTCATTTCAAAAAGTTGTGGCTGTGGTAGAATATTATTTGAAACATTTTCAGACTTTTCCACTACATAATATTAATATAGATAATATAGTAGATATGCAAGTAGACTAAAACCATTTTTTCAAGTATATCATTATTTAGCTCTTTTATTTCAGCTTTTAAATGACTCTTTTTAAACGAAAATCCTAAAATAGTCACCAGTCATAGCTAGATTCTCTGAATATTTTTGGCAAGCAAGTACATTATTGCTACATACTACAAAATAGTACAAAGCAGACTGGAACTTCCCGAAATGGCGAAACGCCAACATTACTACATCATTTACTAAAGGCAAAATATACTCATACAAATATTTTGTGTACTGAACAAAGAATGCTCATTTAGAAATTTTGAATGCCTCGTCTTTGTTCTAATAGATGTACTGTGGTGCGATACAAGCACATGGCCACGTGGCCATGTGGCACCACTGCCTATGGACACTTGCAATTACAAGCCGTTAAATATGAGGATTTAATAAGTAGAAAAACATAATAAGCAAAGACAAACACAAGTTGATATCAGAATTTAGGTGGCATTTTTGGGCATCCATAGTGACTTCTCATTTATTGACTTTCAATATACACAGTATTAATGAACAGTGAACAGAATAAAATGCTGGCAATTAATGTTTGTACCTTTATTACAAAACAAGTTAAAAGTTGCTATGACCGCAAAATCATGCCACCAAAATTTTGGTCTCTGAAAATAAGTTAGTGTCTCAAGGATAAAATCAAATTACTAATATTTCTGAAGTTAAAAAGTACTCACCCAATTTTTCTAAAGCATCTTCAATTATCTCAATATCCTTGCCAGACAGACCCTCCTCTGATGCTGGTTTGGGACTATCCACTGATAAAACCACAGCAGGATCCTTGGAATTTGATTCGCTTTCTATATCAACAATCGGAGCAGTGTCTTTGAGTTCTTCCTTCTCTTTTTGCTTGGCTTCAAGTATCTTCTTCTCTTTCTCAGCTTGAAGCCTCTCAAGCTTTTCTTCCTTGATCCTTTGTACTTCTAGTCTAATGGCATCCACTTTAGTCTGAAATTACAGTAACAAAAATTTGTAAATTGAACTTATGGCAAGAAATAGTAAGTAAATATTTAAATATAAATATTTTCGGACAATCTCACACCAATCAACCTAGTCCCAAACTAAGCAAAGCTTGTACTATGGGTACTAGACGACGACACAGAAAACATCCATGACTCAGGAACAAATATTCGTGCTCATCACACAAATATATGCCCTTACCGGGATTCGAACCCAGGACCTCTTGCTTCGTAGGCAGGGTCACTACCAACTAGGCTAAAGTGGTCGTCAAAAAGTTAGTAGCTTGTTATAACAGTGTTTATCAAGTGAGCCTAACATCTTACAGACAGGGCAGGTTACATGGTAATAGACAAACTTTGACATAAAAATATGTTAAAATCCAGTAAGTATAATGTCAATACAGTTTTTTTATGTAAACACGCTTCAAATGACGGAATTCATCATAATTTTTACCTGAAAGTCAAGTTTGCCTTCCTTCTCTCCAATGGCAGCTTTAGTTTGAGTTATAACTGTATCGGATAGGGCAGAAATGGTAGCCTTCAACTTGTAAGTTGTCGGAACATGTTCCGGCACCATCAAAGCTCTGGACAGCAGCAGAAGTGAAGGTGGCACCTTTTCATTCAATGACAAATCTAGCCAATTTTTTAATTCCTTTCTGAGGCGTTCTTCTGACACGCCATAAGCCCTCATCCCGCGCGCTCCACAGGCCTGCTGTAACTCGTTGAAGTTTAAGCTATCCACACCTTCTTTCGCTATCATTTTGTCATCTGCAGCCAAGGACCGTAACTTCATTCTAAGGTTAAACCGTAGCATAGCACCAGTACCAATAGATGTTACTCCTAGTACTTTGCAAAGTGCAATCAGATGCGGCCGCTGCAGTGAGTCCAGGGTAATCTCATCTTCAAATAGCTTTGAGAACTTCATTATTTCTTCACTTGTGGCTACATCTCCTGAATTCCTAATTTTGGAAAAGAAGGTTTGAAAATCTTTTGCAAGTTCTGAATGCCTATTGCTGGCTTGAGGCGCCATCTGATCCAGTGTTTCCTGGAAGAACTTTGCCATTTCCAGCTTTACTTTTAAGTGCTGTTTCAACTTAGCATCTCTCTGGTCTTTACTTTCAAATGTTGATGGTAACATATTGGGGAAAATCTTTATGAATAAAGGCAGTGTGAATTCTAGAAATGGTACAAGGACAAAGACTATAAATGGTACCATACGGAATAAGTCACCAATAGTCGTGATGAGGAGCTTATGCTCTCTTCTTGTCAATGTTTGTCCTCTGAGAAGATTGAAGCATAAACCTGTTGAGACCCTGATTTCAATGAAAAGTAGCCTAAAACCATGATAATAGTGCCTAAGTTCAGCCATGATGCGTTCCTTTAAACTTTTCTTCGGAACTACTTTCACTGGGGCCTTATCATTTTTCTCCAATACTTTCTTAATTGTTTCAACCGTTGCCTCAACTTTTGAAGAGGGTTTTAGTGGTTCCTTGTCATAGTCACAGGAGGTTGTGGCTATTCCTCTTAAGTATGGTGGAGTGTACAAAACTCTGGCATTTAAGGGTCGCTGTGCAAGACCATAGTGAGCTTCACCTGGCTGGATAGCATATGATAGGGTCCTTGCATATCTCACATGTGAAAAATCTTGATACTGTTTGATTTCCCATTTCAGAGCTAAAATACAAGAATATATCACAATGTGTCATAGGCTCATTGAAATTACATAAGAATTTTATAAGTGCCTGATAACCATCAAAACTATATACTGTTATCCAATATTTACTGTTATGAGGCAATGTTCATACAATCGTGTGAAATACAACCGAAACCCGTGGCGTATAACAACAAACCCGTTTTATGTAGCTATCGTGCTTCAAAGGTACATCCGGTTATAGTATCTTTTACACTGCAATCATCACGCATAAATCGCGTGTTTTAAAAACAAAGAGATGTATTGTAAAAATTTCGAACCAATCAATCAGAATACTCGTCCGCCCGAAAGTAGAGGTTATGGAAGATCCTGAATATTTAGTCTCGAGAAGTAACCTACTAGGTACTTACCTGATCTTTTTAGGCACCGGCAATTGTTCAAAATTAATCTGTTCATGTTTACGTTTCGAGGGGGTTATAGTATCGTTTATATATGACTGAAAATAAAATAAAAACAAAATCAACCTTTAGACACCATGACAATCGAGTGGAAAAGGCACAGATAATATAATGAATGTCTACATCGTAGGATATCGCTTTGTCAATGGAAATGTTTGAAGTATTCCAACAGTCAAGGTCAAAAATTGCGAATTTTAATAATTGATCTTATTCTTTTTTACCTTCCGGTAAAGTTTAACACAATTATCGTAGGATTTTCCTCGTATCCAAAACATTCAACAAGGGCATGTATATGTCGCAGAGAAATGACCAAATCAGAGATTTGGACAAATCTCTAAGGGATATGATCAAAAATCACGCAAGATGTTAAAATGGCGAATCCATTTTATTATTTGCCTAGAAAAAATCTGTCATTTGTTCAAATCTCTGAATCTGTTTAGAAGGCAAGGCAACTCGTTTTTTCATTTCACTAGATTCGTTTAGTGATTTGATAAAATCCCTGATGGGGTGTATACATGTCATGATTTGTCAGCCCCAATTCATCAGAAGCCATGAACCTAGAATACTCCGGAAAGATTATGGTAATAATAATAATACCACGTGCGAGCGAGCTGGTAGCATACACATCTCGATAAGTGTGACAGAAAGGGAAATAATTAATTGTCCTTGTCATAGTTCCACTTTTTATTTTATTTGCCACAACTGATTTAGTATGAAGTTGTGGCACTAAACCATTTCCCGTCCAAATGAAGTAGGTTGTTTATGGCAAGTCATCAGCGATTTTAAGACCAGTTCTTAATTTAGCTGCATAGGAGCCTTTTCGTCCCTCACTGTGCTGTGGCATCAGGTACAGCCTGTTCAGAGTATTCTAGGTTCATGTTGCGCGCGCATGCATGACATGACAATCATGACATGCATGACACATGACATGATGAGTGACATGTGTGTGTGTATACATGATGTGTATCGTGTAATTTAATTTTGAATAAAATTATAAGAATAACGGCATAAATGCTGAATTTGAGGCGCTATTTCACATCAAATATTAACGACATCGTCAAATACATCATTCGACCGATGTCCGGAAACAGTCGCAGTAAGTAACTTAATTGATTTAGGTTAAAGGTTAGGAAATGTTATGTTATGATTAAAAGAGTATAATAAGTATATTTTGGTATTTATTTGCCAGAATACAGTACAGGGTAGGTCTTACATAATTGAACATGACAGTGTATTCAGCCTGCATGCAGGCGTGCAAATATTTTACTGAGGCGATTAATTTAGTAAAAATACAAATTATCAATTGCAATAATATACATTAAACAAATTCAAAATAATAATATCAATTTATGTCACTTATACTCTAAATAACTCTTAACACTACTATAAAAACATCTGTTGAGAAGCCAATTCGTCAACTTATTATTAAAACTGCTTCTCCGGAGGACCTTAATGTCCTCAGGCAAGTTATTATATAATTTAGTGTACATCTTGGCCAAATTTTTACCATATATTGCCTTGCTAACGAGAGGTTTGTACAGCAGGTCCATGATCCTTTTTCTGGTCTATCTGTGCATCATATCTCCTCATGTTCGGAAATCACTTAGACATGTGTTAACAAAGATACATGCATCTCTGATGTTCAAACAGGGCAATGGCAATATACGCATATTCCTAAACAAAGGTATGCAACTGTCATCAAGCCGAGAGCTACAAATGACCAGGACACATTTTTTTTTTAAATTTAAAATGCTCTGCGTCCACAGAAAGTCCCCATAAAATTAATCCATAACGGAGAATAGATCAGTGATGCTTTAACCGATACCGTATCCCTCAGTCTCTCAGGATGCAATGACAAATTGTTTAGTTTGTTGCAAACATGTTCAGTATGGTACTTCCAGTGGAGATATCTGTCCAGAGTGAAGCCAAGAAACTTGAAAGATTCAACTTCTTCTACATTTTCATTATTATATTTTAATGTGATCGTTAAACTCTTGGAATTATAAGAAATAAAGTGTATCCATTTGCTTTTATTTATATTAATATTTAAGTAATTTATATTCATCCAATTCCAAATTATGTCATTCAAAGCGTTATTTATGTCTTGTTCATAACTCATTCTGTCATTACATTTTATTACTATTGTTGTATCGCCTGTAAATAGTATGCTCTTCTGAGGAGTTGCCTTCGGTAGCTCATTGATGTAGAGGACGAATAGCAACGGTCCCAATAGCTACCTTGCGGAACACCAGTATTATTTACTTTGTAATGGGATCTATATGCTTTCTTTAAAATAACTTTGTTGGTTTTTACAAGTATACTGATCTCGGTACATTGCATCCTATCACTCAAAATTATGACTTTGTTTACACTTTACTTTGAAACTAGCAATACTCTATCCATCAGATCTTGTATTTCTTTGCTCTTTTATATAATATTTGTTATAAATTATGTTACAGTCGTGTTTTAACTTTTTGTGAAGTTTATAAACATGTTTTTCAACAGAAACCCAATTTAAGGAAGATACATTACTACACGCCAAAGATGCGGCTAAGCGGATAGTATGGGTGGACTTAGAGATGACCGGTCTAGACATAGAGAAGGACCATATCATGGAGATTGCGTGCCTGGTGACCGATGCGCAGCTGAATGTAGTCGCGACAGGCCCTGACATTGTTGTTCACCAGCCAGACCATATCCTGGACAACATGCATGAATGGTGTGTCACACAACACGGTGAGGTATTAATATGAACTTGAATTATTATTGCAGTATCATTGTTTAAAGGCCTTCGTAAACGTAAAATTAGTTAGAATGCGACTGCAATACATATCTTTATTTCTAACTATATCAGTAATTTGTAAAGTCCTTAAAGTGCATTCTTACTGTGGCCAGTGATGGCCAATCATATGATTATACAAACAGGGTTATGGTTGCTTATAATTCAATATAGTTCAATATAATATTCTGCTAAGATCTGCTCGATCCTAGAATCTGCTTCCTGTAATAATATTTACCATATTTACTGCCCCCCTAGCACACTAGGTTTTATGTCCGACGTAAAGCATTCGTCCCTCTTGCACTCGCATATTTGCCAGAATGGGACGAATGCTTTATGTCCGACATAAATCTTAGCGTACTAGCCCCCCTGGTCTTGTAATGGACTTTTCCAACAAAGTCCTCATCCAATGAGATCTAAATGGCATGTGATATACCTTATGGTCCATGTCTGTCTAGTACTACTAGATAGCTTTAATTTGGCATGGGTATACACATCAATCATAAAACAAAGAATTAACAGATGCTATTAAAAAAAAAGTTAACTTCTACTACTACAAATCTTTAATCTACTAATCCGTCTTTTACAAAAAAAAATATAATTAAATTATTTCATGTTTTCAGAGTGGCTTGACGGAGAGTAGCCGACAATCCAAAGTATCAATTGAAGATGCCGAAAATCAGATAATACAATTTGTAAGTTCTCACGTACCTGAGAAGAAATGCCCGCTGGCCGGCAACAGCGTTTACATGGACCGCTTATTTATACGCAAATACATGCCACAGTTCAATGAATATTTACATTATAGAGTAATTGATGTCAGTACTATAAAAGAGTTAGCCAAGCGCTGGTACCAGAAGGATTTCTCAAAAATTCCTCAGAAGAAATTTTCTCACAGAGCTGTTGATGATATTTTGGAGAGTATAGAGGAGTTGAAGTATTACAAAAGTCATATTTTTAAATCATAAAACTACTTTTACTATTGTTTCTTATATTTAGATTAATGGATATGAATGTGGAATAAATATTTACGTTTATTGCATGTTAGTTTTATTAAGTACCATAATGAAGAAGAGTGTACCTGGAATTTGTTGGTTGGTTGAGTTTATTCTCAGCACCGGCAAGAGTGGCTGACTCCGTGATTTCGTCGCGCCGCTACAAGTACATGCCTACCGGCTCCGGCCCCCCTATTCTGTAACTTGTTTTATGCTCACCTCAACGCTCACCCACAAATATATATTATATATTACGGGACAATCTTACACAAATCGACCTAGCCCCAAACTAAGCAAAGCTTGTACTATGGGTACTAGACGACGACACAGAAAACATCCATGACTCAGGAACAAATATTCGTGCTCATCACACAAATATATGCCCTTACCGGGATTCGAACCCGGAACCTCTTGCTTCGTAGGCAGGGTCACTACCAACCAACTAGGCTAAAGCGGTCATCAAAATATATCTTGACACCGCGATGCGTAGTAACCAAGCGTAGGTAGAGGTCTAGTTTCGTGACGGGCGACCGGCGGGGTGAGCCGCTTTAACGCTTAGCGAATAACAGCCCGGGTTTGTTAGCGTTGATAACGGCTCGCACGCGTTCTTTCGCAGCGCGTTGCATGCGATAGAAAGGGATGGCCACGTTTATCGTTCGGCATACCTAAACATGGGACTTGTGCATAAAAAGATAAAAGCCAGCCCATGAGCATTAAGAATGGCATTCGGGTCTATAGACCTCGCTACGCTCAGGATCCTATGTAGAATCTTTAGCTTCATTCAGGATTCAATATACCGCCGCGATTCAATATAGATATGTAATTTTGCTCCCTTGAGACAATCAGTAGATAGCTACCTAGATTTTATCCCGTAAAGTATGTAGGTCTTGCTTGCACTTGTGGCTGTACGTATGGTCCTTCAAACCGGATACTATTAGTGAAGTGACGTGTTTCCAAAAAAAACAGTGGAAAGTGAAATTAAGTTGCTCCACCACGTCACGATAATTAGCCATACTTAATAATATAGGTAACATTCGTGACGAATTAAATTTTACTAATTAAAGTACTTAAATAACAACGTTTTTGGCAAAAGATCCGTTTACCTTCTGGTATTTATTACCGAGATATGCCATAATAGTACATTGTGATACAAGTGAGGTATGTTGATAATTACATCAGAGGCGGAATTATCACGCGAGCCGCAGGTGAGCGTGATAAGAGAGCCGAGGATGTAATTATCAAAGCTCACGCGTTTCATACGACGTTTTTCAACACATTTTGCGAGGAAAAAATCCTTTTCATGAGATGAAAATTTGATAGACCTGCCAAGTTATTTTCCTTACTTATTGATGTCAACAGGTTTTTACTCACATGTTGAATACATCGTCAAGAATTTCTAGTGGCGTCCATTCTTTTTATCACTTTTCTAGTCACCACGAATCAACATTTTTGTTAATAACCAAACACGCATTAACAATGTTTACAAATATCTGTGAAATAACCTATAATGGCGCGCATCAATTTTTTTTGTGAAGTTGGCGCAGTGCGCGCGCATTAGATGAAATCTCTAAACAGCCAATACAAAATAAAATAAATAATTTCGTTTTAAAATGTTATCTTTATTAATTCATGTAAAATATTATCAAAAGTGAATAGTTTTACTAAATTAACCGTTTCTATATCATATCCAAAAAGAAATAGTCAATTAACTAACAAAAGGATTTAATTTGTTTAGTCGAGTAAGAATCCATTTGCCGAGAATTAAAAAAAAGCTGTTCTTAAACTAACCGGGTTGTACAGAATGACAACCCGGTTAGTTTAAGAATGCACCGTGTGCATGCATACATCTTGCTGCAAGGTGGCAACGTGACTAAATCGGGATATAACCATAACACACAAGTATCGTAATGTGTTTAATATCCAGGATTATGAGCCTAAAAGCGACACACTAAGAGGTACGTTACGAGCAATTGTGTTGAAAAAAAACTTACGATCCATATCTTAACACTTTCACTGCCACGAACCCGCCTAGCGGGCGCCTGCGACTACGCCGTAGTCGCTTTCCGCTACATAGGTAGGTACGAGGAAAACCATAGCGCGTGGCAATTCTTGGCAGTGAATGAAATTAAACTTTCGTTGTGTTGCATTATTGTATGTAGGTATCTTCATCCTTCGTGGTTAAAGCACTCCAACGAGTATCGTGCAACAGATCCTTGATGGACCATAAACAATCGCCTGTTTATAGTCCATAAATGATTGTCGCCTGTACGCTTGTCGTATATAATCCAGCACGACTATCACAGGACCGCGAGCTGTGTCGCGGCCAGATAGACTATCTGTCTCTTTCTAATAAGAACACTTTGAAAGAGACGTATAGTGCGAGAAAAATCGAAAGCTCGTGCGCCGCTCGCCGTCTTGTGATAGCCGTGCTACCCCGATATTCTGTAAGTTGTTTTAAGTTATCCTCAACGCTCACCCACAAATATATCTTGACGCCGCGATTTGTAGTAACCAAGTGAATGTAGAGGTCTAGTTTCCTTAGGCTTGACGTAAGACGCATGAGCGCTTAAAGAAATACAGCCCAGGCGTATAGATAGGAGACGGTACGCCCCGCCCGACAAGCGTAGGTAGGTACCGTCAGACGAATTTATTCTAAATTGATCTGCACCATCATTGTCGGTGAGAAGAAGAATAGTGCTTTACCTACTTACAGTACAGCGATATGATGTAAAACGGTATATTTGAGATTATATGAGTTAGCCGAATAGGGATGATGACTAAGATTTTTTTATGATGTCATTCGAACCAGTTTTTGGAGAGGAACAAATGTTTGTATGGGAGCAACTACAATTAAAGAACATAAATACCCAAAAAATTTAGACATAGATTGACCTCGCTGGCGGCAGCGCAAGCCGCTTCAAACTGACAGACACAGGTATGACGTTACAACTGACATTTGGACTAATCGTTGTATGGAAAATCAGGTAAATTGTTTCGGTCGCGAAATACTGCGTTTTAGTACATAGTTGTCATACTGTTTCTATAAAAGCGTAAGGATTCTATTGGTAGCTTTAAATTTACTCTGGACAATAAAATATATTTTCTAAACTTTCATGGTTCATACTTTTTATGATTTTAATTATATTTTATAATTTATCAGTACTTTATTACGATAATTTGACTATCTATTAAGTATCAATTTAAACATATGAGGCATCGCCTATTGCATGAAAGTGGGTACTCCATTTAAAAAGCAAATCTACCGTCCATGGCAGAGAATTCAATTGACATTTTTATAAAAAGTCGGCCAGATTAAAAAATCTCAAGTCTACTTTAGTAGTGACAAAATCTTCTCCACAGGCTAGGTGAAATAGAATGTTATTCAGTGTCATAAAGACTGACGGGGAAAAACTTTTCTCACTTTAACTTAGCAACGCGAATTGAACGACGTAATAGGGGTGTAGACTCGAAAATTATTATTACTCCAAAAGAAAGAAAGCAAAATATATGCCTAGTGACGAAAATCCCATTCAGATATCTCAAAGAATTACGAAGCTACAAACGTTTTAATATTGCTTGTTAGAGAGAGAAAACACAAACAGTGTGTGACGTCACGATACGCGAGGCTGCCGCGTCACGCGTCGCGCGCGCGGCAGGCCGCGTTGACTGCGGCGCCGAACACGATGGGGCACGGCACGCTGCCGTCTATTAGTGACGTCTTAATCTACAAGCGTCATCGTTTCATATGAAGTTGCGTTTTGCGAAAAAGGGACAGAACATACCCCTTAAAGCTTTGGACACATAACTTCGTGATTATTTAACCTTTTGCGTTGATTTTTTCTCCATTTGATTACATTTTTAATCCTTTTTCGAGAAAATATGACATCATTGATTATTTTATTTAGTGTCTACACCCCTATTGACGCGTGTATCGTACGTCACACTAATTAATATGAAGGTTTACACCCGATTCTTAGAAAAAGGGGGTTTTCAATTATACAGTACTTTTCTAAACCTGGAAAAAAATGCGAGGCTGTCTCCCACGCCACGCAAGTTTTAAGTCTGATGTTTTTACGAAGTCCGTCCGTGGCAGCTGGGTTGCATTGCAACGGTTGCGAACTTGAGTTCGGCGAATGGGTTAATTTTGTTACCTCGATCTCACTTACCTATTACGTAGTGAACTGATATGTAAATCCTTTCTATAGTCAAAACAACAATTTGATGGGAGAAATTGACGAATCTTCTTTACATTCGGTTCCCGCCTCAGAGCTAAACAAAAACGTATGACGTTGCTAAGGAGGGTTTATGTGTTTATAAGTACCTATATACTTAATCGTCAGTGTTTCCATAATCGCCTGACAACTCGTGTCGTGCCGCCACACGTACGCGTCGCCTCAGTCGCCTGTCCATATAAACGCAGCTTTATAACCATGCATAATACCGAAGTGAGCAGGGAAGTGGGCAGGACGGGCGTAAAATGCGGTATTACGCCCGTCCTCCCCACTTCCCAGCTCACTTCGGCTGAATGTAAATCAGGCATATGCAAAATCCATAGCGCCTACCTAACAAACGCGGGGTGCGTAACCGCGGTCTCATAAACACACATAAAAGGTGCAATTTGTCTCGCTAACTGACAAAGACACTATAGGAACTTAGTTAAATGAGTACAGCAATCATTCAATTCATAGCAAGCTGCACTGTGACATATTGCAAGGCGGGAAATAGCCTAGTAGGGCGAATCTCCGAGCGTTTGATCCGCTCGGTTTTAACGTCATTGTCAGCTCAAGATTATTTCATCAGAGGTAGAACGTACCGCAGAACCTTTAATCAAAAAAGATTCAGTACTGGTATTGGCTAACACCTTCATCAAAAGTAGACTGATACTCGCACCTTTTAATAGTACATGCTGTCTATGACAGTGACGAAAGAAAATTGCCTTAAAAACGCTAAATATTCGCCCAGTAGCTTACCCAGTCGCCCGAGGCGAATTGTCGGTATAGCCCCTGCTGTGGGAAATAAAATGACAGATATCAGAATAGGCATGGACGCTTCAGGCGACGAACGCTGTGACCGCGCTCACGACCTTCATTTATATTTAATTAAAGATCCCCGAAGGCCCGTTAGGGAGGGATGAAGGTGCGCCACAGATTCGACACAATGCCGCAAGGTGCGGATAGGACACGTTAGGATTTTGGAATCGGACTGTGAAGTTGGGACGTTTAAGATCCATGTTCAAATTTCATGCAACTGCCCCGGTATTCTGGAACTTGTTTTAAGCTCACTTCAACGATCACCCACAAATAAGTATATCATGACGCCGCGATCGCGATTCGAAGTAAATAAGCGTAGGTAGAGGACTATTAGTTTCGTTATGCGTGACGGGTGAGGTGAGACGGACATGAGAGCGTAAAGAATAACAGCCCAGCTGGTGGTGAACTTAAAACAGTTTCAGAAAAGCGGGGCAGAGTTCCCGGAAGGTGTAGGCATAGCATTAAAATTTCAGTTAAAGACGGAGATAATGTGATATTGCAGTTGATAAGTGGCTAGCATATCGCCCGCAACACATCTCAACCAGATCGCGTTGTCGACTTTTTCGGCTACGGCTAGTCGCTAAGAGTATAGCACTTACGAACGTTGTGACCTATCATCAGAAAAAAAAACAAGCGGAAAAGCTATTAAGGCACAAGATGTTCCCTTACCCTGCCATGGCCTTTTTCGTGTGTCGCGAGTGAAGCCTGCATCACACCCTAGATAAGTATATGTTATAACTGAAACATCACACTGGCGCGGCCTGGCCGCGGCGGACAATAGTAAACGTGTCATTAGCTGTCAAAATTACTATAGTCCGCCACCGCAGGCCGCGACAGTGTGTTGCAGGCCTTAAAGAAACTGTGTTGTGCGTGTGTGACTGATAAAACTGCGAAGCAATTTGTTTGATACCTATGAAGTAGTAATAGTTTTGATTGTTGTGATTAAAATACCAAGTACTTTTTACAAGCTTTACCTATAATAACTTGCCGTTTTCTCTCAAATTTACCAACTTGCTCAAGTCCAATCGAGTTGAAATTTTGTAAAGGTACAAACAGACGTGCTAATTACTAGCACGAAAGCATGCCACTATTGAGCAATTGCTCATCAGTAGCACGTGTGTAACAACATTGCTAGTAATGAGCATGCTTATTTAGAGCGTGCTCGAAAATCAACCGACGTTTGATTTTCGAGCATGCTACCTGAGGCGCGGGTGGAAGGGGGCGTGCTCCGAGCGTTTCTGAACAGTCCGTACGTTTGCTTTGAGCATGCTTATTTATGAGAATTCTTAAAACAAGCATGCGTATTGCTGGCAAATGTGAACAGTTGCAGAGCATGCTAATTTTAAGCAAGTTTATAAGCATGCTATTTTTTGAGCACGTCTGTCTGTAGCTTGACGCAACTTCTATCACGAGTTAACGATAGGTTCCGTTAAAACTCATTAATGAAGTTAACGTCTTCATGTAACGGATTAACGGTTAACGAAGTTAACCATTTGATTAACGGTGCCCAGCTCTGTACATACCTACGTACAAACTGTGAAATTATTATCACTTTCTTAGAAAAAAGTTTTGATAACTGTACAGTTATTAAAAGCGATTACGGAAAACTAAGTTTTTTTTTTTCGTACAGTCCTAGGTTACCTGAGCATAATTTCGAAGCACTTGATAGGTACCTACCTCATTTATCAATATCGGTTCAGTATCTTAAACGTCACAGTCGAACATACACGTACACAAACATACCACTCCGCTGCTAAAATCAAATCTATCCCTTCGTTTCGGCTCAGACGTAATGGGGCAGTAAGATTGTTACTTACTTCCCTATTCTTTTCATCCCACAGTCAATTGTAGCCTTCACCTTAACCGTTTAGCTGCCGCAACCGCTGCCGAATCCATATTAATTCCACGATTAATTTCCGTGGCCGCCACGTGCCAAGGGAATTAATCGTGGAATTCCTCTCCGCAAAACGTCCTTAAAGGGCGATGGTTATTTTCAATTCGTCGTCCTCCTGAAATCTCGGAAAAAAGTCCTCCTGAAAAAAGTATTAATCAGCAACAAAGGGAAATAAATAATGTTTAGGGGACAACCTTGTCCGTGTAGGAAATGTTAGTCGTGAACTGGTGTTGTGTCTGATGATTTCCTCAGTTTAACTTTTACGTTAAGGCCGCTGCCGTACCCAAATGAAATCTAAAATCGAGCCCCTCCTCACGCCCCCCGTCCCGCCCCTCGATACAATGACGATACAACAGCGCCACGTAAGAAGTGGCGACTTAAATGAACTAACAGGATACTGATTTGTAAAACGTAGTACTAAATACCGAAAAAAAACATAGTGGAACTTATAGATGGCGTTAAAGTTAAATTGGAACAATGAAATAAAACAAAGTGTAATTTAAATATTCATTTTAATAAAGATAAAATAAAATCATACAATTAAAATTAAAATTAAAATTATCAATAAACTAAGTACGTAATCCAAGTAACATAAAAAAAGTCAACTCTTATTTCAAAAAAATTAAAAGGTAAGTACGATAAATAATAACAAACAATAATACTTCTGTAAGTAGGTACATACAGTTTATATTTAAACAAAATAACGGCAAGTTTTATATAATATCATTATTAGGTGTACCTCTGCAGGTATATCATCGATATTTATAAAAAGTTGGGGCATCAATAAAATCTAGTATTTTAGGGTTCCGTAGGATCGTAAGATCACTTTGTTGTCCGTCTATTTGTTGGTTCAAATTACACAGTTAATATTTTACTTATTTACTATGTCCCTTCCAACGAAGTGTACCTAATATCAGGTAAATATTGAGTTTTGGTATGTAAATAATTCTGATATGTGATAAAATGGAGTTTTTAAAAATTAAATTAAATAGATTCCAAATATTTAAATTTATTTTATTATAAAGAAGATTCTGTTAATAATTCAACATATTTTTCAAAGCTTTTAGCTTTTTTAAGCATAAATCCCAAAAATCCGCATTAATATCGAAATCCCGGGATTGGCACTCATTATAGGAAATCAATCCCGGAATTGATAATGATCCGTTATTGCATGTCCTGCCCATGTTTCAACCTAACAACAAATAATAAATCCCGGGATTCCGATATTTCGATATTGGTCCTTTTCAATACTGATATTGAAATACCGGAAAAACCATACGCATGTTTAACTTCATCATCATTATCATCATCATATCATCCGAAAGACGTTCGCTGCTGGAATCCTCCCCCAAAGAGTACCAAAGTGACCGGCCCTGCGCCACCCGCATCCAGCGGACTCCCGCAACCTTTACCAGGTCATGAGTCCAGCTTGTGGCCTAAACACTAATAACACACTACACGCGCCGCGTATTCCGGTACGTGGTCGTCAATGACCTTTCCGCCCCAATGGCAATCGGTTCTAAGTGCTATGTGCGCGCGCGCGACTTCCACCGCCGCCTCCTCGAAGTCACGACGTCAATCGCTATGCTGACGTCGTTGCCGGACAGCCTGTCGTAGCCAACCGGAGAGACGCACCTTCAAGAGTGCGTGAAGATCGGAGTCCTCCAAAAGAGAAGGCCCCTCACACCGATGTGGATGTGGGTTTCACGTCGGTGTCTAGAAATCGCAAGCCGCGAAAGACAGCCGGTTGGTTCTGGTCTGCGGGTTGCCACACCTAGTAAGGCGCTGTACTCGTCGCGCCTGCATTACTCTGCCACGGGTGATGACATAGTAGAGTTTATTCACCAGAAGACTGGCTACTCGCTGAGGGTTTTCCAGCTGCGGTCGCGCCACTACGTGCACTTCAGCTCGTTTATGGTGCGCATATTTCTGACTTCTGGCCGAAGGGTGTCGTGTTTCGGCGGTTCCGGGGCAACCTACCTAATTCTACAACGATCAATCGATCGTAGTTTTGTAAAAAAAATACTGCGACAATTCTTCGACCAACTGTTTTGTCAGGAACC
The DNA here is from genome assembly GCA_947049275.1 of Epinotia bilunana. Classification (NCBI taxonomy): domain Eukaryota; kingdom Metazoa; phylum Arthropoda; class Insecta; order Lepidoptera; family Tortricidae; genus Epinotia; species Epinotia bilunana. The sequence goes on along the minus strand of OX346263.1, from coordinate 5,123,782 downwards.
TCTTCTGCCGCTTCGAACGATATTTGTAACTGAAAATATATTGGATGTGTTAGTTTACAATTTGTCATGTACATGCATATAAAGCACCGGAGGTAAGGAACCAACGAGATAAATAGAATAGACTATAAAAAACCTGTGATAAATCAATTTACGACGCAACTCTAGCACACGAAGTTAAAACAATGTTATTCTGGCTAGGTAGTCAATACAAAGGATAATATTGATATCTGCATACTATCAATAAGCATAATTGGCATAAATCACCTACTTCATGGATACCTTCTTCCTCTAATAGACTAGGAACCTGATAAGTGTCATCCATCTGTGCGATGCGTGGTTCAAGATGTTTGAGCTGGGCGCCTCACTGTTAAAACCGATATTAAATAAATGGATTCACTCATTAGTCTATTGCTATTTATTAAATCTATTTACAAACATGGACCCATGGAATGCAGCATTAAACTTCAGAGGAAAGAACAACTAAACACGGAAAAGACAAGTAGACGATATCTTTGAAACGATTGGAAAAGGAACACAATCTTTCCAAAAAGTCATGCGGGTCACTTATTGACACTGGGTTATCTTTTCTAAAATGAGATGTTGAAAATGGAAATAATTGCCCAAGGTGATCAGTTTTATTTTATTGTTGAAATAGAAAACTGCTCAACACTCTCAAGAAAAGGAAATCCTACATACAATAACTATTAGTTCATAGAAACAATACCTAAAAAATTACGAAAATACGGATAGCACGTCCCGGGATTTTCATTTCTGGGACTTACTCAGGCAACCCTATTGCATTTTATCAGTGTAAATTTACTTTCATAACAATACATACACTACTAGTAGGGTATAATAATATATAAACCACCTATCAGTTCATAAAAAATAAAGAAAGTTTGGATAAAAGGTAAGTCCCGGGATTTTATTTCCGGGACTTACTCAGGCAACCCTATTGCATTTTATCAGTGTACATTTACCTCTTCAATAATCTTGGTCAACATCAAATGACTGGATGGGGGCCTTTATTCCTTATAATGTATCCCGTACGATATTATTGACGACATTTTATTTAGTTTTTGGCGATCATTTACTAAGTAGGTGTACTTGTACTCGTAGCAATTTAAGAAAATAAGTAGGTACAAAATATGTCCAAATATTTGGGAAGTTCAATTCAAAGTTCGAAGCATAAAGAAATAAGCATCTGCGCCGATGGAAAATCATTAGGTATCTAATCAATCTTTTCGTACGCCGCCGCTATAGGTAGGGAGGTATTTATCGCAACGCACGAAGTTACGCGCGACGTAGGTAGGTATTTTTATACTTATAAGGATAAATAAAGTCTATTAGAACTTACTCGTTACTTTGTCAGCGGTTGATAAAATCGGAGATTCCATTTGCAGTCTGTAAATAAAGATAAATTGTATTGTGTTACGTAGGTAGGGGCAAAACAGCATATAAGTCAAATAATTATACTCACTCCATGTAGTCCGAAGATTTAGTATTTTGTTCGGCTGTGAAAATATTCAATTTTCTCATTTTCCCGAAGAAAAAAAGCAAAAAGTTTAGACGTGCTGAGATTCGAACTCTCGACGCATTTGAAGGTCGCCTTTATTCCTATCGCTCTGAAACCATTGCGCTGCCAATGCTTACCTTTAGCGGGTGAAATTCTAAAGTATATGCATAGTGAGGATTGTAATGTTTATTCTTAGTAATCATAAAGCTAAACAAATACTCTTTTCACTGTTTAGTAAATATCAATTTTTACTTACGTTAGTTCCATTGTTTTTTGTAATCGAATAATATCTTAAAATATATATTTTTGGGAAAACGTAGTACAGGTCCGTCTGGCACGACCGCTCAGCGATCACTGTCACATTGCTTTTTTTTTTTTTTTTTTTTGAACCTGACTGTTGCTATAATAGGACGAACCCAATATAGCGGTCGAATTGCGTGGTTGGAGGGTAGCCTGGGGAAAATCCAGGGGGAGCCTCCGGCACGACCACGCGGGAAAGTTTGTGCACTGGAATACTCTACGAGTTTGCGCTCCAGTGAGATTGGTTGAACGGTATCAACCGAATCTGGGGTGTGAGTGGTGTCGAACTACTGGGAGTTTTATCGCTGGTTCGCTAAAACCTAGCCGTGTCACATTGCGAAAGAGTGACGGAGAAAGACATTGCAGCCCGTAAGTCGATATCTTTATACGATTGAATTTTAAAATTATAAAAATATTGCCTCAAATGATTGAAATTCGGAAGCTTTCAAATTACTAGTTTAGTTATGATTGATTTTGTTCCTTTATTTGTTTCATAGTGTCACGTAGTAAAAAAGCAAGTAAAGTTGGAGTAAACATTCGAATTTGAGGTTACTTTGCGAATTAATTGTATCGAGCGAAGTGTTATGAATCGTGTATCGAAAGCTGTGTTATTAAAGATAATATAATCAAGAATGATATATATTTTTCCCACGTCTACAAATATCAACGTTTCGTAGATAAATTGGATAATTCTTGGGGTATTTTTGCATATCTGGCTCAGTGAGCGGCCTTAAATTTGGTCACATTTGTGGATGATTGTGGGCAGGATTAGTCTTAATTTGTGCAGCTCGATAGAACCAAATACTTAGCCCTCAAACATTTTAACCGGATTTTTTAAAGATGTTGAACTCTATCAATTCTATAGAGCAAGTTTGAAGTAAAAGTCGGCTCTTTAGCGCAATCGGACTTGCTCGACTTGCCGGCCGGAATAATTTTCATTAACGGTTTTTTTTGTAGAGAAATTTTAAATATTAGCTTATTTTCATAACAACTTATAAACAAAGAGAATCTAAAAAGTAAGTGCTGGTTTTTCGCAGAGATTTTACAAAAATCTTGCCATTTCGTGTTACTTAAATTACTTAGTAGGTATACATACAAGTCCTGTAAGTATACATATATTTAAGTTTTATATTATAGATAGTATTGTATTCTGTATGTGTAAGGAACTAGGTATGTGAGTTATAAATTGGTATTACTTATGATTATTTCCTTAGTGTTATGATTATTTCAAACATAACAAAACATATTTTTGCACCCAAGTATAACCTAAACTACACTCGTCACTCGTTAGTGGTCATATAGTTGGTAGCTGTAGGTAAACGAGACACGCGGTAGCGTGTCCAGCCAAGTTCAAAGCGAAGAGGAACTGACGAAGCAGCAGCCGTGTGTATATACGAACCATTTGGAGCCACTTTTGACTCCTTAATAATTAAATACCATCTGGTATGTTTTACGAGTAAAACCTCTTAGAATAACTAGAATCCGAAATTTCATATATACAGGTGAAATGGTTATAGAGATATTAACGTCTAAAAGTAAGCTTTTTATCACTGACTTAGATAATTATTGGCTGATGGATAGATCAAAAACCTAACCCATTTCCAGATAACCTGATGAAAAACTAGACAAGTCAAGTCTTGAGCATCAGTTTATACTAAGTTATCTGCTTTGTGTAAATAGTTCGACTAAGAAGTTATACTTTTATATAGCAAATATTGTAGTAGTAGAAAAATAAGAAATTGTATGTTCTTGAGAAAACATTTTATTTTAGGATTATCTACTGAACTTGGCACCCATTTAGATCTCAACTCTTTTGTAGGCGAAGATCACAAACACGCTGCATTATCATAATTTATAGTGTATAATGCTGCATATTCTTAATATTGAACTTGGCTCCCATTTTCGCACGTATGTTTTTGGTGGGATAGACTATTACAGGTACCACTATTACTATTACTAATAGTTGTTTGTCGAATTAGTTGATAGATGTTCTACGGGCTTGGCGTCATTAGGAAAGTAACTTACAATGAACATAAAACCTGCGTTTAGGGTGCGCCCGTCTGTTGAGACCTGGCGTGTAAATAGGTAGTATTTATTACTCCATATAGAGCTTGGCTATTTATTTATAACTAGGTGCTCGCGTAGATATATACTTAGCAAAAAATCCATTATTGAAGGAGCGAGCGAAGCAAGGAAGTCTTCCGCTTCAGCTTGAACAAACATAATTTCGTGTGTCCGTCCGGTTGTTCCTTTCTACAGCCCCCCTATTCTGTATCTTGTTTTAAGCTCACGTCAACGATCACCCAAAAATATATATTGACACCGCGATGCGTAGTAACTAAGCGTAGGTAGAGGTCTAGTTTCGTGACGGGTGACCGGTGGCGACGCTTTAACGCGTAGCGAATAACAGCCCAAGAGGAAAAGTGTGAGATTGTAGATTTGTAAGTTTAAAAATGCTGTACCTATGTAAATAGGGGTTAATCTCCGGGAAAGCTTATCCGATTTAAAAAATCTTTCACCTGCGGGTAGAATGATTAAGTTCATTCTACATATAGGCAAAATTTTATCCCGCGAGTGTCCCTGCGTTCTCTGCAATACGTGGACGAAGCCGCTTGCTTCCGGGAAGCCGCCGGGGTGAACAGGCTATATAATCTAATAGCGCCGCCAGGATTCTTTGTAGTGATTGATTTTGAGAAAATTGTTATTAAACGATTTTATACAGATAACAAATACAAAGGAAAGATAAACCATCATCGTGTTCAGCAAGTCTATCATGCGACGGTCGCGACATAGGTACTCTAGATTTTTCTCGCACTATATCTCTTGTTCTAAGTGTTCTAATAAGAAAGAGACGGATTAGTGCTGCCCAAGACAGGACTCGCACCTGCTGCTTTGCCCAACTCCAACTGAGCTACTCAGACATTGGCTGATGATCGCGTATTTTTGCATTTCATTTGCCGCCTACTATCAGCGACTTCTCTGTATTTTCTTGAAAGGCTCACAGCAGATAAAATAATTAGGTAACTAAGCATATACCTAGGTATGTTCAATAACAGCGTGACCACCTGTCACAGGTATCAGTATACCTACTTACTAGATTATCCCAACAATTGTAAGTTTTTACCTATTTTGTTTACCGAAAGTATTTTTTTTTAATTTTAAATTAATTTCAAGGCGGAGCCGCGCGGGCAGGTAGTCTGTAATAAAGTTCTAATATAGCTGTCGTGGTCGTGACATTTGAAATTCGCGTTCTAATAGCTGTTATTATGGTGTCCTAAATTAAGAATGAAACGATAATTGGGTAGGTAACGAACTAACTTTTGTCTTGAACAAAACAATTTATTTTTGCAGTTCTTAATTCCGTAGAGGTAAAGGCCACCACTTATATCATATATGTAGGTATTTATTAATAGGTTGGTACAGTCGAATTCTCCAATATCTACACAGACAACCTTTCAAAAATATCTATAAGTATACAGAGACTTTATTGTTACGGACATAAGACATGTGCAGATATATTTGAAAAGTTGTCTGTATAGACATTGAACTCGACTGTCCCTGCCCGTGTAATGCAAAGCACGCAGACAAACTCGCGGGATAAAATATAGTCTGTGTCTTATTCTGGAGATTATACATGTAAAAATACAATGGTAATCTCACAGACTTTTTCTCTTTAGAATATTTAAGTAGGTGTAGGTACCTAATCTACAGATTACTGCGCCACCCACAACCAGCGGACTGCCGCGACCTTTTTACCGGGCCATCAGTCCACCTTGTGGGGGTCTACCCACGCTGCGCCTGCCGTTACGTGGTCGCCACTCGAGAACCTTTCCGCCCTAACGGCCATCGGTTCTGCGTGAAATTTTCCTCGGCTACTGCCACTTACCTACCTAAAACGACGGAACGGATACTGTAGGTAAGTACACAGATGAAAAAGCACAAAGTTTCAATCTGGATTAAAAAATAGGAACCTTTTAACCGGAAAATCACACCCCCAAAGGAATGAAAGTGGACACGCTAGTTCACGAAGACAAAGCCGCGGGAAAATTCTAGTTGTTTTTTCTTAGCGGGTTTTAGCCTATACACGGTGATTTTTAATCCGTGATCAGGAGTCGAAAATATTGATAAACAGCCAAAACGGATTTCATTGGATGAGGCCTCATGCAAATATATCACTGTTCAGTTAATTGAATTTAATGATAATGTTAACACTAATGTTCACTGAATGTTTGGTCATCCTACATTTCTTGAATTTAAGTAGATATGTCAAACACACGTACGTCAAATTACCGCGAACTACCGTTACGGGTGACGTTGATTTTGAATTATAGAGTAATTCCTTATTCAGTTTTATTCAGAAAAAAGAACGTTTGTTTTAGGTAACTTCGAGTTATTCGTGTTTGGTATCAATTACATAATTAGAAAAGATTACCCCTGGTCACGAATTAAAAATCATCGTGTAATAGTATCGAATCGGCCAAAGGGATCCATTAGAGATCATGAGTGATCCCACAGTCAAGTGCATAAATAAGGTAAACGTCCGGGTGCTCGACGCTGTACTAGTAAGGTATTAGGTATATGGCACGGGCACTCTATGTCAAAGTGGCATGGCTTGAATTCGAATGAAGAAAAATCCTCTGTTCGAATTTAACTCATATTGCTTTGACATAGAGTGCCCATGCCATAGCCATATACTAGTACAGCGTCGACCACTCGGAGGTTTACCTTGTGTAGATAGGTACTATCGACAACACAGCTAACTGACCATCGGTGCACCTTAAGTGCTTTGTAATAAGGTTCTAAGTATATAAACACAGGATGGTCAGTTAACAGTGTTGTCGTTTGTACCATCCATTCCATCCTTGTGTCCATTTAATCCTCGCTGACATATCATGAGCGATGGGATATATTTATGAGTAAGTTGTATGCACCGACATTTTTAGACTTGACTGTACCTACCTACATCGAACACTATTTTGATATTAGGTTTATCTTATCTTAACTTGTTATTAACGTTGTTATTAGAGTTCTATAGTCCTTTCGATTAACTCTACGATATTGTATTTTCATTATTAGACTCATTTTATGTAAGTGCGCCTCTCTGTGAGCTGTAAAACTCGCGAGTTGGTGTTAATAAAAAAAAATAATGTCCAAAAACTGAATCGTAAAAATACAATTATCGAACCTGCTTGCAAAATTTCACGCGATAATGCACCTCACCTCACCGGTTTAGCTTCACGAAACTAGACGTCTCATTACGATTGGTTACTACGAATTAATAGTACGAATCGTGGCGTCAAGATATACTTATGGGTGAGGTTAAAACAAGTTACAGAATGACGGGGTTGTAGAGAACAGCCGGACAGCGAGACAGCGGGACATACGAATTTCGGCCTAAGCTGAAACATAGGACTTCGTATTAACTGTTCTGTGTCTTCGTTCGCTTCGCTCGCTCTTTCAATAATATGCACCTATTACAAAAAAAACAGCTTAATCTAACACTATCTTGTAAGATTTTACTATGGATTCTCCAAAAACGGACAGGGGAAACTAAATCATCACTACATATTATAAAACAAAGTCACTTCCCGCTGTCTGTCTCCTTTGTATGCTTAGATCTTTAAAACTATACGCGACGGATTTTGATGCGTTTTTTTAAATAGATAGAGTGCTTCAAGAGGAAGGTTTATATGTATAATATAGTACCCGTGCGAAGCCGGGCGGGTCGCTAGTAAATGATACATAACTCGACTTTCCCTTCAAGCAAAGCTATGGAATACAATAGTAACAAAATCCTGTACCTCGTTAACTCTGCCCCTACATCAATTTGCGGACCCACAAAAGTGCTCCAGCGACCTTTGTGGTTTTTATCGAAATGAATTGCTTTTATATTTCGTTCGCAGCTTCTGAAAGGGTTGATTTAACTTTAACACCTTGGCTGGCTGCAAATGAAGTTTGGCTTGATTTCCTGAATTTAGGGGTAAATTTAAGGAACATGCTTACAGTCAAGTATGGTACCCGATTTCGCATGTGGAACATATAAAAAAAACATCTATCCGATTCTTTTTATTCCAAACGCCATTTTCCGATAAATGAAAATTTGGAGCCAGGTGATTTAATGGAATATATATAATATAATTTACTTTAAAAACAAAGTTTTAACCGACTTCAATTTAGTACTCCGCCAAGCCACAAGAACATTTCCACATTTCTTTCCAATTTACCACATGAACTGATTTCCGAGAGCAAATGCGTTGATTATTAGAGAAAAAACCCAATCGCTGTATGTGACCCGATAATATTTGAGGACTTCCGTCGATTCCACAAGGATCACCTTTGGCACTTCATTAGCTGCTATTTCAACGGAGTCTTATCAGAATCTGTGATATAGTTTTGTACTTTTAAGTACATAATTGAGAAATTCCATTAGTCATCTGTGGTCTTCATCATCAATTCCACTCCACCAAATTTATGATTTCCGGGTGTAAATACACGAGTTATAATAGAAAATACCAAATTCACTACACGCGTGCCTAATATAATTGAGGAGTTCCCTCAATTCCTCATGGATCCCATCATCAAATTGAATTTTTGAAAAAAATGGGACCCACCTGGAAGCATATACATACAAACAAAAAAAAATTACGAATCGGCTCATCAATGACGGAGTTCTGAGGTAACAAACATTGAAAAAAAATACAACCGGATTGAGAACCTCCTCCTTTTTTTTGAAGTCGGTTAAAAATAGATTAGCATACGTTAGTCTCATACCCAGTTTTTTTTAATTCTTTCTTCGGAACATGGTTATCGGAATTATGAAAATCTGGTAAAATATATTTTAGGACAAATTACTCTTTGGAATTATGTAGTAGCTACCCTTTCGCACGCTATCGGTTTTGAGTGTACAGTCGAATGTCATAATACTCATAATCGATTCAAATCAAATCAATTTATCCCATAACAATATAAATTGTGTCGGAAATTATAAGATTCATTACAATATTCATTACATTATACACTATAAATTATGATAATACTAGCTTCCGCCCGCGACTTCGTCCGCGTGGACCCGGGATAATAAACAACTATCTTATATTTTAATCCAGGCTATAAACTATCTTCGTGCAAAATTTCATTCAAATCGGTTCAGCCGTTTAAGCGTGATTGAGTAACAAACATCCAAACATCTAAACTTTCGCATTTATAATATTAGTAGGATATCACGATACAAAAAAAAACACAAGATTTCAGTCAGAAGTAAATTCGTTGATGTCATAGTAACATTTCACCAGTAGGTGTTCTTTAAGTTACCTTTCAACATTTTAACACTATTTATACACTTAAGCTCATTCGGTAAGCTGTTGTACAGCTTGGTATTGCACGCTATGCTTAACGTCTCTTAGTTTAGACATAATAATTGATTTGTTCAAGTCCTTACTTCGAGTGTTTTGCCTACAGCTCCTTTCCTCATCAGTCTCACACTTCTCTGGATGCTTAACAATATCAGTCAGTAAAACAAGGATATAGACTCGGAACAGTTAGTAATTTTAATCCGACTAAATGTTCCTTGCAAGACTCCCATGACGGTATTCGCACCATAATAATAGCACGTTTTTGGATAACAAACGCTTTCTTTATATTATAAGCAAAGCTATGACCCCCAGAGCTTAATGCTATACCGTAAGCGTGATTCAATTAGTGCATGATAGACCACAACCTGCCGTTTTGTCGTAACTTCATCACGTAAGGTCCTTAGCGCGTAGCACGCAGAACAGATGCTGCTTCCCAGAGCAGCAAGTTCTTCCTTCCAGTTCAGCTCACAGTCTATACGAACACAAAGGAACTTAATCGAGTGGACAGTTGATATATCAGCGTTTCCTGCATTTAACTTCAAAGTTTCCTTGTTCTTTGATGTAGTTTTAAATAACATAACTTGCGTCTTTTCAGTATTTAAGATTAAACTGTTAATACTACCAAATGCTGAAAGGCTTTTAAAACTGTGTTGACCTTCACATTGAGATCTTCGATATCAGTTGAAGAAATAACCGCATTGTTGTTGATTAATGTATCGGATCAAATCATTCACAAAAGTTATGAAAAGAATTGGAGCCAGAATGGATCCCTGAGGCATCCCCTTATCAATTTTAGCTAATTTGGATCTGAACACTTTTTGACATCCATTTGGATCGAACTCATCTCTTCAAACAAGACTGCATACACTGTAGAACTTTACCCCTAACGCCATAATGTTCCAGTTTATGCAAAAGCACTACATGATCAATGATGTCAAAAGCCGATGTTAAATCGAGAAACTACCCAGCAACTCTAACGTCTACTCGTCTAAGTCGACGTCAAAGGTATGTATACATTTTTCACCTTATTACAATGGAATAAGGTGCAAAAGTGTGTCATATCTTTGAACTCGACTGACCTGCAGCACCACGAGATCGGTGTAACTATTAATAGTACAGGCCTATGATCATATGATGCTGACGTTTAGCAGGTGATAAACTTTCTGCCACTATATAGTTTATCAAGTGATAAGACGCATTTTTGATTTGCCATCACCGTTTTACTCGCCGCAAAACGGGAGTACCTATTAACGTTGTTAATGTGGATGTACACCCGATGCATAGTCTTTTGCGTGTAAGTATACCTAAGTACTAACAAGTGAAATCAAAAGTTTTCGAAAAACCCAACTGCTTTTTTGACAAATATTATAATAGCCTGTGTCACTCCTACGATTATGAGGAATCCAGCGACACCTCATATGTCGAAATCCGTCAAACTGTTTAGACTGCAGGGCGTGCCAAAGAATAAGACATACACACATACCTACATACGCTCGAAAAACATAACCCCCCTCTCCTTCGGCAGTCGGGTAAAAACAATACATACTAAAATACGGACCTAGCCGGTTCCGGTCCATTTCCTAACATTTGAACATCGAATAAACACTAAAGCTAAATGCAATCGAAATGAAAACCTTTCTAAGGGGGTTGAAAATGTTACCTAATTCACTAATCCCAGAATACCCAATTCCGTCCTTTCAACTAATATTTGAGGTTTAGGTCGGGTCACCAAGGTACGATCAAAGGAATATAGAAAATCAATGAACGTTTCTTGGTCACTGAATTTCAGAGGCTTTAGACTTAAATCCATTAGGTTAGGGTTGCGGACGAATCAATGTCGTTTTAACCTTTTAGCCGTTGACGAATGGGCCGTTTATTCTATGTTATATATGGTGAAACAATGTGTGACTTGTAAGATGATCTAATTGAAGGAGCGAGCGAAGCGAACGAAGTTCTCAGTCAGGTTGGGTGAAAATTATTTCGTATGTCCGGCTGTGTCGCTGTTCTCCTCCACAGGTCGCATTTCTCAACCGATTCTCGTGAACTTTTGTGTTTAGGTTTGATGTTTATAAAGTTGTTTTTTCTGATTCATTATTTAAAAACTAAATAAATACATTACCCTATACTTGCCAGTGCATGTTTGGAACCAGTAGTCAATTTACTTTCATCCATGGGGGCCTTTAGTCACCTTTATGTTTTCTTTTGTAGAATATTGTTTGTGCACTATGCAGCGCGAAGGTTCGACAGCATCTATCTTACCAAGATACAAGGCACAGTCACCAAAAAATCTACAGTTAGGTAAAAGTCCACTCCCAGATATCACTGGGGGGAAAGCGTGCAGGCGGATCTGCGTCATCTCCAAGCTGAAAGCTGGCAGGAACTAGGGCAGGATCGGGTCGGGATAAGTGGCGTGCTCTCGTTTCGGAGGCCAATACCCTTTTTGGACCACTGAGCCAAAATAGTTAGGTACTTATAAGAACAGTCACTTGTTGGTTTGTTTGATTACTTGTTTTAACAGTGAAATCCTTAAACAACAAGGTTCAAATAGAACCAGAAATCGAATCCGGGCCCACTCGAAGTTAAATAGAGGTAGAAATAGAAAGATGTGAATTCTAGAGTGTACAAAAAATGGGGTGTGAACCGATCAAGGGCATAACAGGTATCGTGTTCTGATAAGAAAAACTAAAAGATTTTTATTTTTGCTTGATTTTTTTTTACATTTGTATGGAGCTTTGGCCGACCTTCTCCATACAAATGTAAAAAGAATATCGCTATCTTGTCACTTATCGTGTGATAAGGCCGACCATGATACGGGGTCAGAACACGATACCTGTTATGTCCTTGATCGGTTCACACCGGATTTTTGGTACACTGTATAAAACTATTGCACTATATAGGTGGAATATACCCATGGATAGCTGTACCTACTTATATTTGAAGACTCCCCAGCAGGCTCGACTCTCCATACGAACGTAGTTTGGATCTCATTTTCACGACTAATGAAATATAACAGAAAAAAATAAAGCGATTAGAGACTTTGTAAGAAAAACGCTCCACTCGTTCCGTTCTTTATCTATTTTAATTTCTAGCACCAAAAACTAGTTTCCAACCTAGATAGGGCGAATCCCATTGTGTATACAATGTTTCATGTTATTCTAGCATGTCGTTTTAGGGTCGTTCTCTCATTTCGTGCAAATCGAGGCATTCTCTCGAGTTTTTATAATTTCTCAAAATGTTCTATTAGGTTATTTTGTGGTTGTGATCTCACTTATCAACAAATTTGTGCTAAAGGCACCTTGATAACATTGTTATTTTTTATATAATAAGACTATCGGTAATGAAGTGTGCGCTGGTAATGAAATGAGCTCAGATGGTAATGGTTACTTAAGGAAAGGAATGAAATGAACATTGATGGTAATTTTTCCGGGAGACGGTAATGAAACTTTATATATGAAATCACATACAAAAATAGTTATTTAGCAATAATATTGGTAACATATATACGTATGAAAACTGGGTGCCTGTCGTATCGCATAATGTTGATCGTCCTAAATGTTTTAGCCGAGAATGTTTGGCATAATTTTGAGTGGCATACTACTTATTTAGCCTATTCATTTTTGCGCATACACATTTAAAAGTTCTAAAGTATGTTTATCCTAATATTGATTACTCGAATATCGAATTACCTAAAAAGTAATAGTCCTAATTTTCATTGTCATAGTAATTATTTTGCCTAATATTAAATTAGCTAAAATTAGACTACCTATACTATTTTTTTCCTAAATTTTATACTATTTTTAAACTCTGAGCAGACCCGACCTACGAGTGCGTAACGATGCTTACGAAAAAAATTTGAAATAATATTAGTCGCAATAATACTCTGCCAGAACTGAACAGTTTTTTACTACCTAATATAGGTATCGATATATATGCATAACAAAATGTATGCACAACATTTTTAGAACATTAAATATTAGTAACATCAAAGTTATGCACATCAATCATTCTAAAGCAAAACCTTCGACATAATAAACATTCGTACAATAAATATTTAGGACAATCGACATTAGGAACAACAATTTCGGCAAATAAAAAATATGCAAAACAATGTTTATGCCATACGTTATTCGGCATAAAGTTGGTATGCTACAAAATAGTCGGACCAACAATTTTATGCCACCCGATATAGACCCAGCGGTCACGAACCCAGCATTGAGGGACCGAATGAATGATGAAATGAATGACACGAGGAATGACAAAAAGAAGATTATCATACTGAACCATTTTTCCCATGGGACCAACGCCGAGATCGCGAAAACAGGGGCCGATTAAGAGTTAACTGTGAGTTAATTCGTTATTTGGCGATTTAGTGGTCTCAGTGGAAAAGTTGTTAATTATATAACCATCTTCACTTTATGTCGTTCCAGATCATGACCCGGACATCACTCAGTATTTTGCTCGACTTTGCGGAGGCACTCCCGTGCCCCGACTTCCTAAAACTATACACATTACACTCTCATTGAACGTTGGGTATTAAAAACAAACCCACAAGGATACTAATCATGTGTTGTGTACATTTAGATCAAACAAACATTCGTTCGTGCTCTTAATACGCTATTCCGATTCATTTCCACGTGTTTGCTGCATTTGTACTGGAAATTGAGGATATATAAAATTGTATTGCTCTGGCCGAGTTATTCCGGAGCTATTTTGTATTTGGTTAAATTTTTCAGATTGGAAGACCAAAACTCAATGTGTACCTACTGTCACTTAATACCACGACGGTGGCAAACAAGCATACAGCCTGCCTAATATTAAGCAGACACCATCGCCTATGGACGCCTGCGACATCAGAATAACAAGCGCGTTACTGACCCTTTATTGATTTGAGAATTCGTTGTATTGATAGCTAGAGACGAACGCATTCCCTCACTCTCAACACAACACACCCATGTTAGAATACTCATCTTAAGGTGCGACCACACCGCTGCTCAAAATACTAACGCACCGTAAAACGCAGCAAAATGTATGAAGAATACGTGACGCATACGACACGTCAACGCGTATACGCAGCGTTAAGCACCGGTGTGGTCTCTCCCTTATTCTTCCTCAGGCGTGGCACGCCGTACGCCTTACCAAACGTTTCTGCACATACGTGTAGCGAAATACATCCCCAGTGTCACGAGAACGGATGTGGCTCCGTATACAGCGTTCTACGGCAGAATAAAATGAGGGAAATCCTGAGCAAATAACTGAACGGAGAATAGAGTTTCTTAACCTCGTTCCCTTTGAGACTGATTTGAACCTTATGCCGTAAGGAGCAAAGTGGGTTTTTGTGAATTGACAACATTTCAAAATATTTTATGATACCTAAATCGAAAACCATTTGAGTAAGTTTTTGTTTGTGTGTGTTTTTATTTTTTATGTTGTTTGTGTGATTATTGTTATTTTGTGTTTTCTATAATAAATCACCTTCGTAGGTTTTTGAGTAAATATGTTATCTGAATGTAATAAACTAGTTTTCCGATTTTTTTCCCACTCGTTTTGAAGAAAATCACTAAAATGTATAAACCGTAAGTGTGACGTCATTCTTATGGCTGTAAAGTAAACGAACAGTACTGAAGTCCACTAAAATCAGTAGCCTTAAGAAAATTCAAATAACTTCCGGCTGTCACAAATTTCAAATTAAGGTGTCAACTGTCAGTGTGATTGTGCCATTTCTGCGTTTCTCAACCGTCAAAACATTTTTTTAAAGAAATTGGCAAAAGTAATACAAATACAGTCTAACAGCCATAATGGTGACGTCATAATTTACTTACGTCCTTTAGGAATTGGCTACTTTTAGATTTAATATTTTAGAATGAAAATTTGGATTTAAGAGAATTGAAAAAACACGTATATATTAAAATCTCGTTTTCTATCGATCTAGAACATAAAATATCGTAAGTACCTATCTTAACATACACCAAAATCAATTCGGCTTCAGGCGTGGTCTCTCTACGGAAGCTGCTATATTGTGTCTAAAGCAGACTATTAGGTACTAAACTGAAAGACAAACAGGTGTTTATGCATGTTTTCTCGATTTATCCAAGGCGTTCGACCTGGTGAATTATAAAGTTCTCTGGAGGAAGTTAAAGGGCACCAATATTCCAAAGGAAATCTATAGAACGTTTAAATATTGGTACCTCAACCAGCGTAACGTAGTGCGATGGTCAAGCGCATATTCGGAGCCATACAGGTTGGAGTGCGGGGTGAGTGACCTCACCCAAGCTCTTCAACCTGTATGTCAACGCGCTATTGGAGGAGCTCAGCAGCACTCATGTCGGCTGCCACATTGCCGATACCTGTCTAAATAATATTAGTTATGCAGACGACATGGTGCTGCTGAGTGCCTCCCCATGTGGGCTGTCCATATTTCAGGCCAGAGGAAAATATGTACCGCCAGTATCTTCTATCAGGTTGTATGGAGTGCCCCTAAATAGAGTAAACCAATTTAAGTATCTGGGACATGTGGTGACCTCTAACCTGAAAGATGATGTAGACATTGAAAGGGAGCGAAGGGCGTTGTCTGTCAGAGCAAATATGGTGGCCCATAGATTTAGTCGTTGCTCGGTGGATGTTAAGCTCACACTCTTTAGAGCATTCTGCACCAATTTCTATACGGCTAGTCTATGGACTCACCATACGCAGAAACAGTACAACGCTCTTCGTGTACAATATAACAGTGCCTTTAGAGTGATAATGGGGCTACCCCGTTTCTGTAGCGCATCAGGGATGTTCGCGGAGGCCGGGGCCCGGGGTAGATTGTTTTTACACCATAATGAGGAAACGCTGTACATCCCTGGTGCGCAGGGTCCGGGCTAGCTCCAATTCTATCCTGAGGGCATTGTCGGAGAGATTTGATTGCCATTACATGAATCATTGTCATTTGATTCACGTAGTGGCAAACAAATCCCATTAATCAATGTACGTAACATAAGCTAATTATAATTATTCCTTGTTTGTAATATGATCCCAGTAGGTCGAAATAAATGATTTTATTTTATTTATTTATTATATAAATAACCCACTTGAAAATATGAAATGCTGTCAATTCGGGAGAGAAGAACAAGCGAATTTCAAGATGTCAGCTGTAAGGCTGTATAGGTACTTAAGCTTTATGTTTCTAAACCAACAAATTGCTTGCTGCCTTACCTACCGACGTATATCAAAAACAAATCAACGTACGAGGGCTGCTACTTATGTATCCGGAATAGAAAAAATAATGAAAAGTACATTACTACATATAGTTTTATTGTTTTTCAAAATATTCTCCGTGATGATCGATGCACTTTTGCATACGTGTAAACCAATTTTTAAGCACTTTTGCCACTCTGATTGAGGTATCTCCAAAACGTGTTGTTTGAACGCGTCGTCCGCATCTTCACGGGTCGAAAATCGTTGACCACGTGATTTATTCTTTACATTTGGAAATAAATAAAAATCATTGGGTGCCAAATCAGGGCTGTACGGTGGGTGACCCGTTAATTCTATATTTTAACCTTCCAAAAATCGAGTTGTTTCGCGTGATGTATGACAGCTGGCGTTGTCATGGTGAAGAATGATTCTGCGTCGCTGGTTGTCTTTACGTATTTCTTCAAACACTTCTGGCAAACAAATGGTCGTGTACTACTCTGAATTAACCGTTTTACGATTTTCTAGTGGCACTGTAGCCACATGGCCATTCATACCAAAAAAGCAGGCGACCATTTGCTTCAAGGTGCTTTTTGCACGAGTAACTTTCGTAGGGTTCGGCTCATTTTAAACAGCCACACTGTTGATTGCTGTTTAGTTTCGGGATCATACGCATATATCCAAGATTCGTCACCTGTGTAGATATTATAAACAGCTTTTGAGTCACCACGGTTATATTTTTTCAACATTTTTTTGCACCATTCGACGCGAGCCTCTTTTTGATCCTTAGTTAAATTGTGCGGTATCCAACGCGAACAAATTTTTTTTACAGCGAAATGTTCATGTAATATCTTATTAATGCTCGTCATAGATATCCCCAGAATTGCCTCTATCTCGCGATACGTAACATGACGGTCATACATTATAAGTTTCCGCACTGCTTCAATATTTTGTGGTACAACGGCCGATTTCGGGCGACCTTCCTTAACTTCGTCCGTAAGCATACTACGTTCACGATTGAACTCACTAAACCAGTGATACACACTAGTTTTTGATGGAGCTTCTTCACCAAAAGTCAAAGTTAATTGATCTATGCATTGTTGCTGCGTTAAGCCACGCCGAAAATCGTAATAAAACATAGCACGAATATTTTCACGAGTAAGTTCCATTCTTGCAACGAGATAACATTTTAAACCCGCCAAAAACAACAGACTAGCGTACCCAAGAAAAAAAATGATAGCGGCCAGTATTAAAAGACAGTTCAAATTTTACCATGGAGGTCAAAAATTGTGTTTAAGAAAGTTGGAATCCTGGATTCCGGATACATAAGTAGCAGCCTATGTAGAATAAGAAGACCGAAGACCGTAGAGTCGTCTTCCCATCTTATTCGCTGGCGCCCTCTGCTTCGCTTGCCATCTCTGGGGTACCAGTCAGAAACTATTTTGCTCCATTTATCGCGAGGATCTCGGATCATGTGACCTGTCCATCTCCACTTCTGTTGTCCTATTAGAAGTTATGTAGTTAGAGTTGCATGCAATTTGTTGCATGTGTAAATTGCGCTTAAGCCTTTCACAACAATATCTATTGAAAAAAAGCCCACTTTTATGGTGGCGTTATTTCTTTACCCATTTTAATTTTACCCCCGTGGCGTCAGTGGCACAGCGTATTGCTTCGCCGTCGGGCGGTGAAAAGGTTAAGAATCTTATGATACATGTTTATGTCTTCCGAGCACGAGATGTAAAAAGATGGAATGGTTTTTGGACGAATGTCGATGAATATGTATTTTTGTATTATTTTGATTTAATTCAATTTTAGATGAGGTAAAATGCTATTTTAACTTGGTGGGCTCACGTGCCTCCATTATTGTAAACTACACATTGATCTGTCCGACCCCTCTGTCAAACCCCGCAATGTAAATAAAGTTGCATGCAATTTGTTGCATGTGTAAATTGCGCTTAAGAATCTTATGATACACGTTCATATCTTCCGTGGACGAGATGTAACAAGAAGACGCGGAATGGTTTTTGGACGAATGTCGATGAATATGTGAATTTGTGAAGATATTTGATTATTTTGATTTTTTTGATTGATTAAATTTTAGATGAGGTAAAATGCCGTCATTTAAACTTGTGCCGTTGAATAATGCTTTTGAGTTGGTAGAGATAAAAAAACGAAAATAAGGACCCAACTTTGGACGGAACATTTTAAGAGTCCGCAGTAAGCTCGATTCTCCATACAAATGTAGTTACGCTCTCATATTAAAACTACGTGTTGGATTGTAACCAAACTTCGCATGCACAATGACAAGAGGTATATCCAGGTGTCTGTAATTAGTTTATGTAGCTTCAGATACCATAGTAAAAAAAATACAGAGAATTTGAGTTTTTCATAAAAAACTTGTATTTGTTGCATTTCGTTTGTTTTATAAACTGGAACCATATAAACTAATTACAGACATAGATATACGTCATGTCATGTCATTGTATATGCCAAGTTTCGTTACAATCCAACACGTAGTTTTAAAGTGATAGGTAACGAAACTCCGTTTGTATGGGAAGGTGAAATTCGGCCGAGCTTACTGCGGACTCTTAAGCAATCCTGCTTTGGCTTCGGACAAACAACAAAATATATACTTACTTAGATACATATATCTATTCGTTTTGCTTCTTCCCTTGAAAAATCAATTGACAATATAGGTTAGTTCAAACTTTGAATAAACCTATAGCAATTGTAGTCTTCATCTTTAAAGTTCAAGTTTTGGAGTCTGTTAGTCAGGGTAAATTTCTAAAAGACAATATAGGTTAGTTCAAACTTTGAATAAACCTATAGCAATTGTAGTCTTCATCTTCTAAAAGACACATAAGTGAAGGCACCAAGCGCGTCCACAGCATGAAGTCTGTAAAATTGAATTTTCCGTCTGCCCGTTACCACTTTATGTCGTTATTCGGGAATATTGTAAAACTTTGAGAAAGGTCAACCGAATTATTTATCCCACCCGCTTTTTCACTTATTCAGCTTGCCGTAAGCCAAGACATTGACTCAAAAAATCGAGTATCAGATCGTATTTTTTGTCCCTCCGATATTTTTAACGTTGAAACTTTTCTAGACCAAGGGCATAAACTACCACATTTTCTCGGTACTATCTGTAATATTTACGTGATGGTACGGTCAGAATGTTCGCAAAACGCACATAATCTACAGTCTGAATGTTATTCCTGGCCAGAAATAATCCCGCAACGACGTACCCGACTTATAGGGGCTTGGTAGAGGTATACCCTACTTATCGCCTCTCGCAAACCAAGACACGTTTTACTTTGCAGAATTCGTTTTTAACAGTGCAGAATTCTTGGCGCGTCCTAGCATGTGCGGAGTTTCCAAGTTTCGAAGTAGTCAAAGCTTTTAAAACTCTCACCTGCCGAGTGTTCCGAGAATTTCAAGCTGAAAACTAGATCGGTTTACACGCGGCACATGGATGGAAAAGCACAACATTCTGCGATCATAGATATATGTGGTTTTAGGGTATATAGGTTTTTTATTTATTAACATGTAACCAGCCAGGAGCCAGGGCAACTCATATGAAATATTGACAGTAGTTGTTTACCCATCACTTGTGTAATGTGTAACGAGAGTTTTTGCAGTTCCCCAATCCCAGTACAATATATGTCATCAATAGCTTCCGCCCGCGACTTCGTCTCCGTGAACCGACGATAAAAACTATCCTATATTTCAATCTAGGCTATAAACTATTTTCGTGCAAAATTTCATCTAAACCGTTCAAGCGTGATTGAGTAACAAACATCTAAAATTACGCATTTATAATATTAGTAGGATCATCATATGTTATCATTGACGTTTATTGTACCGGGATGACGGCTGGTAAATATCGGCTGTTAAAAAAAACTAATTTAAATAGAATGTGATTATCGTATTTACTACAACCACTTGTACTACAAGATTTGGTTCTCGTGTGTTGAAGCACTCGCTACGCTCAGGATTCTAATTTAGAACGACTCGCTTCGCTCGTGGTTTAACTATAGTATCCTTTCGCTTGCTCGCGTTTCAATTCCACTCTCGCGGGTAAAATACAACCTTGCACCCTTGTATAACATATAACTATTTCCAAACTTTGTTAATAAACTTAATGTCGACTTTACCCTAGGGATTTCAAGATTTCCGACCTCATTTTATGAGGAGTAAATATGATGTCGAGATTTTAGCTCAAGTTACTTGTTATTTCTTATATACCCTTTTCTAAGAGTAAATTCGTGCCTTTATCCCCAATGGGGATTGTGGTCGGAGGCAAGTTTACTTTACTATAGCGGTCTGTACCTAGTCGGTCCCAAAGTTCTGTCACTGGCATATTATTTTTAAATTTAGAAGATGATTTTAAGAAAATTTTATTGCATTCCATTTTTGAATGTTTGACAATTATTTTAAAATAAAAAACAGTCATTCGTTGCAATTTCTCACGATGGAGTGGACATTGAAAGAAAACCGAATAGCTGTTTTAGCATTGCACCGCTGTGGGCACTCGCCAAGTACCATTTTCAAGTTGCTCAAAAATTTAAAAATAACGCTTAGGTTTGTGTACCGTACTATTGATAGGTACAATGAAGTCTCCAGTGTTGAGGACAAGAAAAGAATTGGCCGGCCTCGCTCCGTACGAACACCAGCAGTAATCAAAGCGATCAAGGCGCGCATAGCAAGAAATCCTGTCCGAAAACAGAAATTGATGGCTTTGCAGATGGGTGTCAGTAGAAAAACCGTCAAAAAGGTTTTAAACGAAGATCTTAGTCTACGAGCATACAAAAAAAAGCGTGGGCACTTACTTAATGCCCGTCTAAAAACAATAAGGCTTAAAAGATCCCGGAAGTTGTTAAAGCGGTACGCGAAAAATCGACACCGTGATATCCTCTTTACAGACGAAAAGATTTTCGATATTGAAGAGAAGTACAATAAACAGAATGATAGAGTGTACGCTAGGAGCTCTGAAGAAGCAGGAAAAAGAGTTCCGCGGCTGCAAAATGGGCATCATCCATCATCAGTGATGGTCTGGTTGGGTGTATCTTATTACGGGCCAACTGAGGTTCATTTTTGCGAAAAAGGTGTCAAAATCAGTGCGAAAGTATACCAAGAGACAGTTTTGGATAAGATTGTCAAAGATCTGCCCAACACGCTATTTTCGGGACATAATTTTGTGTTCCAGCAGGATTCTGCGCCAGCACACAAAGCCAAGACCACTCAAGCCTGGTTTGACCGTCAAAAAATCGACTTTATAAGACACGAAGATTGGCCTTCCTCTAGTCCGGGCCTTAATCCTTTGGACTATAAAATTTGGCAGGTCTTAGAGGGGAAGGTCTGTGCTAAACCACATAAAAATTTGGAGAGCCTAAAGTCATCTTTAAGAAAAGCAGTCACTGAGATAGATATGAAAATGGTGCGTGCTGCGATAGACGACTGGCCGCACCGATTAAGGGCCTGTATTAAAAACAAAGGAGGTCATTTTGAATAATTTTCATTAATTTAAATTCTTTATTAAATGTACTTTAAATCGGTATATAATTTATTAAAAATTTATTGCTACTTTAGTTTTTATCATTATTTTCATTTGTGACAGAACTTTGGGACCGACTACGTAGTTGAGTAATTTTCCATCATTGTGCCTAGTTTGAGACAGTTCAACAATTTATCTTACATGTCTTGAATAGATTTGGTTGACGCTACGCCGCTGCTTTCCGTACAAACGCGGTAGTTTTTTAAATATCGCTGCATGTAGTTTTCGTCGTTACATATCTATTCTATCTACCTATTTAGCACGTATGTACACCCACTGTTGAGTATGTAACCCACTCTTGAGCCTCTTCTTTACTACGCCAGTTATGCCACTCTCCGCGGCCCTGCCCGCTGTTACTTCCCATTCGGCAGATATCGTCGGTCCATCGGGCTGGTGTTCTTGCCTGCTGACCATTTTACCAAAGCGGTGGCTTAGGAGTGGGTCGGAGGTTGGATGGTGGTGCAGTAATCCGTTTTGTCCATCTCCCAACGTTCCTCCTCGCCAAGTGCTCATCTCCGCTTTAAATATGCGTCATTCGTTGCCGACTTTCGTTCGTTACACATTATAAAAATAATTTATTTTAGTTCATTTAGGGTACTCCTACACCTGTAGGCACCATCATTTTCAGCCTGCAATCGAATCGCCGCTGCTGAGCGCGGGCCTCATTTCGAATGGACCTGCTGGTGTGCCTTTCTTAGGTACTTCTTACAAAAATACAATAAAAACTCTGCTCAAAAGTGAACACGCATTTTTTCCACCCTGAAAATCTTGAAAATTTCCCTCAAAAATAACCCCCTGAGGGGTTAAACAGTAATTTAAAGTAGACTACCTATTTCGTTCTCACATAAGCCGACGTCTAGTTAAAGTCGTCTAGTTAAAGTTAAAGTTGGAGCCTTGAACGATAATTAAGGCCCGGCTCAACTGTGTTACGGCGTTGCGTTGGCGGTTGGTCATAATTGCACCTGAGCTTTAAAAGGTTTAACATGACTAACGAGATGGCTGTAACGCTTGAGAAAGTTGAAATTAAAAGTTGGCATTTGTTTTAGAGTACCGTTCTCCTTAGTCCCGACGCAAACGATGTGTATGTGTTTGTGAGAGTTTTTTAAATCGAAAGCCTTCTGTCAAAATGGTTCTTATCCAGGGTAAATTGCCAATGACTAGCCACCCTTCAATAACTGGCCCCCTCATACTAACAATTAACTCTGTTACCCTACAAACAAAATTCAATTTAGTATAACGTGGCCAGTAATTAACACCTTAGATATAATTCTTCCTTAGTAGTTCTATTATAACTGAATAGAGTTAATTTTTATTATGAGGTGGCCAGTTATTGGCGGGTAACCCTATATTTATTTTAGGTACCCGGATTTTTTAATTATCTTGAATGTCATTGAGATTTTTTTCTAAAACAAAAAGCGATCGTTTACGGAAACCGATTTATAAAATAATAAATCATAATATTATTAAACAGAATTTTCCCTTTGATCATTAATCTTTGGAAATAGAAGCGTAAGGATTAACTTATTTAAATTTTAGCGATGAACACATTGAAATAAATGATATAGGCAGATTAAGTCAACTAAAATCATATCTCATGTGGGGCCAAAAGTATTCAACAAACTACCCGCGAACATAAAATGTGCGGATAGTATCTCATCTTTCTTAAGAAAATTAATCGTGGCTCCTCCCCACCACCCACTCTTTTTATGACATCAAAGAATTTTACAAGTTACCACAATAATAATGAATATCCATAAACGTGTACAACTTAATTTAATTCACTAACGCGTTTCAGGGGTTTTATCAAATCTCTAAACAAATCTAGTGAAATGAAAAAACGAGTTGCCTTTTTTGGCCGATTTCGTCATTTCACTAAACAGATTCAGAGATTTGATCAAATGACTAATTTTTTCTAGGCAAATGATAAAATGGATTCGCCATTATAACATCTTGCGTGATTTGATCATATCACTAAGAGATTTGTTCAAATCTCTATTTTGGCCATTTCCCTGCGACATTATTATCTTCCCGTGGGTGTCGTAAAAGTCGATTAAGTTGAAGTGTTTTGTGGGCGATGGGCTAGCAACCTATCACTGCGATATCACATTTAGTCGATATTTTATAACCACATTTATGCTAAAAGTGGCAACATAAGTTTCACATGAAACTCACGAGAGACACACACACACAAAGCACATGCTCTGCCCACTCTTATTGGAATTAAGGCGTGAATCTGTGTATGTATGTATGTTTTGGGTAATAATGTACATGTGAAATATAATGCTTGTTACTCAATCACACAACGAGTAATGGCCGGTTCCAATAATCAATCCACCGATAGTTTTCCTTAGCAACAGTTACATTTTAAAATGAATTGATTATTGGAACCGGCCATAAATGATACAGCCAGTTTATAGCCAGGATTAAAACCAAGGATACTTTTTATCCTCGATATCATTCCCCGAGGAGATGAAATCGGGGAATGAACTTAAGAGTATAAGTAGATTAAGTCACGGTCACTGGCTAGTATAGAGTATCCCACCAAAAACATAAATTTTAAAATGGGAGCCAAGTTAAATGTTTAGATTATGCGTGGTGGTCAACTTCGCCAACAAACGAATTGAGATCTAAGAGTGCCAAGTTCAGTGGATTAATTGCTTTCGGGTGTATGTAATAGAGAGATTGCATTACGTTAAAGTGTCGAGACTCAGTGATTCTGAACAGACCATTTACAAATGGATACCTAATGAAACATCAGCCGTTTAAAATGGCTCAGACTGGAATGAATAAAGGCGCCAGATAAAACATACGTGTTGATTTATTGCCCTGGTCGTTTCAGATGTGGGTTAAAGAAACATTGTCGGTTCCAAATTCCAAGTTAATAGGTATATTTTAAAAGATCTGTAATGACGTAGATATATCCTTATATATTATCACATTTCAAAGTTCAAATTAAGTAATTTATCTCAGTGATATCAAGATCAGTGATAAACAGTACCTAGCCCAATTTTATTTGCTCCATGTATTGATGATGATACTGTACCAAGTAAATTGAAAAGCTTAGATATTAAAAAAGCGGCCAAGTGCGTGTCGGACCACGCACAACGAAGGGTTCCGTCCCTATTAAAAAACCGGCCAAGTGCGAGCCGGACTCGCGTTGCAAGGGTTCCGTACATCACAAGATTTTAATCAATTTTTTTTACTAACGGAGCGTTTTTGACGTTTCATAAAAGTAAGGCGATTTGATTTTTGTCAAATACCGTATTAAGTCCGATTCACGCTTGACTGCACATTTCTAATAGGTTTTCCTGTCATCTGTAGGTAAAGAATTATTTTGTGTTTTTTTTCTAAATTTTAGACAGTAGTTTCGGAGACGAAAGGGGGATGGTAATTTTTTGGCTATTTTCTTAAATAATTTCTAAACTAATTATTTTAAAATTACAAAAATATATATTTTAGATGCACACAATGAGCTCTTTCATTTGATATGTAACACGATAGTATATGCAACTCTTTATCTTTTTATTTTCTCATTTCCCCCCAAAAGTGGCCCCCGTGTTTAAAATTCATTTCTTTGCGTTGCATGTTCCTCTTTGGGTAACAAACTTACATATGTCTACCAAATTTCAACGTAATTAGTTCAGTAGTTTCGGAGAAAATAGGCTGTGAAGGACGGACAGACAGACGCACGAGTGATCCTATAAGGGTTCCGTTTTTTCCTTTTGAGGTACGGAACCCTAAAAAGGTCATATCGTTACTGAAATCTTATGGCACTTAAGTCCTTTTCTTTAAGGAAGGCAGTTTTTTAGAAATATCTCGAAAACCTTTGAACCGATCTTGTTCAAAACAATTTTCGCTGAGAGAAATTTAATCCTATGTCCATGATTTTTTTCATATTTTTAAAATACATGGTTCATGGGGACACAATTTTAGTGACTATCGGGGCGATTATCTCCGACTCTATTGACTTAATCAAAAAATTGCTGAGAAACCTTATATTTATTTTGAAAGGCCTATCGATTGATGTGCCATACGTGAGCTTGCAATGAAAAATAAATTTGATTTTCAGTTTTATGTATGGAGTGCACCCCTATTTTTTTTTTAAATTGAATTACAAAACTTTGTAGCGGCTAACAAAATACACCTATACTCAAAATTTTATTCAAATACACCTTATAGTTTTCGAGTAAAATGCCTGTGACATAAGGACGGACAGACAGACATGACGAATCCATAAGGGTTCCGTTTTTTGCCATTTGGCTACGGAACCCTAAAAAGGTGCCGACCCTGATGGAATCCCCCCTACTTTAATTCGTGCATGGAGGAATTATAATAGAGTTAGCTCGACCTTGAGGTATTATTGATAACAAATCCCTATTAACTGGATATATCACTATATCACAATGGAAAACTGCAAAGGGTGTTCCGGTTTACAAGTCTGATGATGAC
The DNA here is from genome assembly GCA_947049275.1 of Epinotia bilunana. Taxonomy (NCBI): domain Eukaryota; kingdom Metazoa; phylum Arthropoda; class Insecta; order Lepidoptera; family Tortricidae; genus Epinotia; species Epinotia bilunana. The sequence continues at coordinate 5,097,438 of OX346263.1, read as the reverse complement.
AATGTAATTACAGATTACTTAAAGAGTCCGCAATAAGCTCGATTCTCCATACAAACGTAGTTACGCTCTCATTTTAAAACTACGTGTTGGATTGTATCGAAACTATGCATGTACAATGACATGAGGTATATCCAGGTCTCTGTAATTAGTTTATCACTTTCGCTACCAGAGGGGCTACCGCGAAAGCCATTTGAAGTTTTCCGTCTCTATCGCACTTACGTACGAACTCGCAAGTGTGACAGACAGGGAAAACTTCGAATTCCATTGGCGGTAGGTCCCCAGGAACCCGCCTAGCGGGCGCCTACGCCGTAGTCGCTTTCCGCTACATACGAGAAAAACCACGGGATCGGCTACGAGCGTAGCGCGTAGCTATTCTTGGTAGTGAATGTGTTAAGTGTACGCAGTAAGCTCGATTCTCCATACAAACGTAGTTACGCTCTCATTTTAAAACTACGTATTGGAGTGTAACGAAACTTTTCATTTACAATAACATGAGTTATATCTATGTCTGTAATTAGTTTATGTAGCTTCAGATAGCATAGTAAAAAAAATACAGCGAATTTAAGTTTTTCATACAAAACTTGTTTCTGCTGTATTTCGTTTGTTTTATAAACTGGAACCATACAAACTAATTACAGACATAGATATACACTATCATTGTATATGCAAAGTTTCGTCACAATCAAACACGTAGTTTTAAAATGAGAGCGTAACTATGTATGGGAACGTGAAATTCGGCCGAGCTTACTGCGGACTCTTAAGTAGCTTCAGATACCATAGTAAAAAACCGGCCAAGTGTCGGGCCACGCGCAGTGTAGGGTTCCGTAGTTACCTGTCTGTCTTAGTTACATCCAAGTACACATTAAGTTGGTCGACTGTTATTCGCTAACTACTTATGCCTACTTGTCAGTTTTCCTTTTAAATTCATTATATGTACTACTACCACGAATTTCTTGACATCCCCAGTAGTAGCCATTTAGCCGGCAGGGAGGGGGGAGACATGACTCGAACAAAAATTAGGGCTTTAAAGCCCAATATCTCGCAAACGAATCGCCGATTTCAAAAATAGTTTTAGGAAACCCATAATATTTTTGAACGAGCTATCCAACAATACCCCACACCATGGGATTAACGAGAAAAAAATTACATCCCCGATTTAGGTGTAGGGGAGGTACCCAAAAAAATATATTTTTCAAGATTTTATTATACCTACTCTTATGTCGGCGTGATTGATTTATATATCCATGCCGAATTACAGTTTTCTAGTAGTAATGGTTACTGAGCTAAGCCGAAGAAGGACAGGCAGATGGACGGACATGGCGAAACTATAAAGGTTCCTTGTTGACTGCGGAACCCTAAAAATACAGCGAATTTAAGTTTTTCATACAAAACTTGTTTTCGTTTGTTTTATAGACTGGAAACATAGAAACTAATTACAGACAGATATACCTCATGTCATTGTATATGCAAAGTTTCGTCACAATCCAACACGTAATTTTAAAATGTGGAATTCGGCAAACGTACGTTACAAATATTTTTGCCCGCTTTTTTTATGGCAGGTACTAATGCTGGTGACTGTTTTGTCTATCATTTATACCCATATTTATGCTAAAAGTGGCGCTGGAATGTACGTTTCATGTGCTCTGCCTACCCCTTTTGGGAATAAAGGCGTGAATGTATGTATGTATGTATGTGTATTACAATGGAATATTGCGCAAAAGTGTAAACATATTTTTGACGTCGACCGAAGGGGTCCGCTTTGAAACCTCACTAGGCGTAGTCACTAGTTATACCAAACACTGGCAGCTGACCTCAAGAGACGCTAAAGGTAGTGTCACCAATTAAACACAGCGTAATTGTTTTACTAAATTTATTCCCAAAACTATTATTTTAGAAACCCTACCATTGTAATCTTGTTCAGTACCAACACTGTGTTGTTAGACATATAGCTACAATACACATCACAGTACACATCACACATTGATTCGATTGTGACCTTTTGATGTCTAGGCATATCATAAAATTATTCCATGTTCTGTGCTTTCACATTAAAACTACGTAGGTACACAGGCTGAAAGGCTAGCATTAAGCGCAGTTAAGTCTAGACTTAAGTAAGTACCTACGGCTTTCAAAAACTAAAAGAGTGGTACTCACAAGAAACATTGTCAACTTCTATTAACTTTTAAACACGTACTTACCTAAAAGTTAGCGCTTTTAAATTTGTTAACATTACCGTAACTTCGGTCTCACGAGATATCATTCAAATTACTTCAGCTTTCTCATTTTTCTTATTCTAGGCAACCCACGACGATAATTTATTCAAATTCAGACTCTCTGCATTTTACTAAAAATACCCTAACATTTTCATAAGTTGCATCGGTCTGAATTGAAATATTATGACAACATTTAATTTCTACAGTCACCGGCATTAAAACGTGCCATAACAGTGCGGGCAAAAATATCTGACACGTCCTAACGGCTCGAGAAATATGGACGTGTGAGATATTTATGCGCGCTTTGTTGTGGCTGATATTAGTTCTACCTAAGCACTACTACTAGTAATATAGTAAAATGTGGGAGTTCAAATTCAAAATGATAATTAAATAATCGGCCAAGTGCATGTCGTGTCGGCCCACGCGCAGTAGTCCAGTCAATGAATTGACAGCTTGTATGGAAAAAATGACAATTTTGGAAATAATTTATAATAGCTTATTTTTTATGTGTAACGGATATATTATCAATTAAATAGTTACCCAGCGACAAAATCCGACAAAATTTCAGACATCAATAAAATGACAAATGAACTAGCTTCTGAAACGTCAGAAAAAATATTAATAAATATTTTTGGCTTTACTTTGGTTCATTTACATCTTCTCTATAATATTCAAGATAAATCGTACAAAAAAGACAATGCATGATTTATTGAAATCTACATAATTACTTCCGGGTGGAAAGTTTGTCGGATTCTTGAATAAATCATCTTAGAATAACATTTTAAAATGAAATCACCAAAAAAAACGCTATTATAAATTAATGTTTTTCAAAACCGTATTTTGCCTGGAGTACAGTGTAGGGTTCCGTAGTTGCCTGTCTGTCTTAGTTACATCGACACGCGCGCTCCAACTAAATGGTGCAGTTGCGTCAGCCGAATTTGTACGAAAGTTGGCCTTTCTAAGTACATTTTAAGTTGGTCGACCATTACTCGGTAACTAGTTATGCTTATGCCTACTTAGCCGTGATAGTTTTCCTTTTAAATTCAATTATTTCACTTCCCCAGTAGTAGGACATGACTCGATCAAAAATTAGGGTTTTAAAGCCCAATATCTCGCAAACGAAACACTAAATTGAAAAACAGTTTTAACGATACCCCACACTACCCATGCCGAATTATAGTTTTCTAGTAGTAATGGTTGCTGAGCTAAGCCGAAAACGGCCAGACATGGCGAAACTACAAGGGTTCCTCGTTGACTATAGGTACCTATACGGAGCCCTAAAAAGGTAGTAAAAATGTGAAAGCACTTTTAAACTAGATTTTTATTAACATTGACTCAAATCTATATACTTATATGTTCAGGTGATTACAATCTTTCCTCACTCTCTGGCCTATAATTTTTAAAATTTATCCGCTAAAGCTGCCATGTATTAATATTGACGTCATTTGATTTCATAGACTGATTGTCATCGGGGCTAAAATAGGAAATTTGGTGAATAAATTAATCAATCGTAAATCGTAGATTTTAGACGTAATCGTAGAGTACCTGGGGCCGTAGACAAGACAAGGTTACAATCGACAAGCGCTAACGCCAATAGAAAATAATAAAATGTAAGGGAATGACAGATGCCGACGAAACACTTTTCGTTAACATCTGTCGTTCCCATACATTTTATTACTTTTCTAATGGCATTGGCGTCTGCAATGTATACTTACCTATGTTTCACAAAATAAATTACTTACTTACTTACTTAGTGCTTGTCGATTGTAACCTTATCTAGGCCCCCTGGTAAAGGTCGCGGGAGTCCGCTGGATGCGGGTGGCGCAGGGCCGGTCACTTCGGCACTCTTTGGGGGAGGCCTATGTCCAGCAGTGAACATCTTTCGGCTGATATGATGATGATGAAATCGTAAAGATTCAATAATAGAGTAAGATCCTAAATAAAATACGTCTTTAATTTCGAGTGAATTATATTTGTCCCTGGGTTCGGATTTAATATACACATAGACGATAATTAATAAGTAACCAGATGTAAGTGATATTAATAATTTTGAAATAAACTTTTGGGCTTCATTAGTTCGTTTCACAGCAAAGGAAGAGTCCATAAAGGAACTTACATAGGCATACCTAATACGAAATTTAACGTTGACTTTATTTATAGTGTTTGATTTGACCGCTAAATTGATGCGAGCTTTTCATGGAGCATTTCTATTTACATGAATTAAAATATACCGCATTTTACCAACATACTACATAGGTTCTAGACCACAGTTTTCGTCTTGAAATGATAAAGAAAAGCCCATTTAATATACATTTATTCACAGGCAAAACGTTGAAGCACACGCTACTAAAAATATGTTTCACTAGTTTTTATTTGCGTCAATAAACTTCAACGTAACTTTAACAATCTTCATCGCAACAGTAACGTTTTCCAACAAAATTACAAGACTCGTTTATAAATACATAACCTTAAGCTTGTGCACGAACAGAACTGTATACTGTTAGCTTAAACGGTCGTAATATATTTATTACTTTATAGCCTTCACTAAACGTTATTCAATCTAAACAATAGAACGACTACTTTTTGAGGCGTATTGAATGTGTTAAGATATTTTCCAGCCTCGACAGTAAGTACGTCTTGTACGGTCACATTGTTGAGCCATTTAAGTGTCAAAAAAATGGTTCATAATAATTAAGCTTTGAAGGGCCCAGTATAAAGTGAGCTCTTAATGGCTATATAATTGAAGTCCGTGACCGTACCTGATTTATAATAAGATAAATAAGTCGGAAATTGTAAACGTCCTTGTTTCAACAAGTCTTTACAAATTCGACCCCTTTTTTATTACTGAGTAATCGTCAAGTTTAGACAAAAAATATGTGTAAACCTACGTTTCGCTGACATTAACTTGAATTGAGTTATCTAGGCGAAATTAGACTGATGAATCAAATTAGTTCGGACAGCGTTGGGGAAGTGGAAAAGAGTTAAGACGCATGCAAATGAGTCCGAATCTCCTGGAAATTGTGTCTATTTCGTTTATCGTGCCGATTCGTTTCTATTTCAATAATATCTACGAGAGATCTCATTACTCGTAATCGTAATTACAATGCGTTACTTAAAATTAAAAATCACTAGTTGGAAAAACAAACCAAGAAAGGATATTGTTTATCCTCCCTTTGTGGCAGTCGGGTAAAAAATGCGGTGAGTCCATCGTATTGTGGGGATTTTTCATTCAGGAATCGCCGCGCCTTCATCAACTCGCCATTTAAAACTCAAGCGCAAACTTTTTCTTTACAAACCCAAGAATAAAACAAGCACGAAATGAACACTATTGTATTATCTACAGCCTATTGTTTATTATTTATTTTATTTTATTTAGGTACAGTTTATACGCGCACGTTCGTCGTAAATAATGAATAGAACTTTTAAATAATCTTTTAATCTTAAAATAGTTGTATAATATAACTACGTTACGGAGGTTCCTAATCAGAGGACTAGTACAATAAAAAGTATGGATCACAACACATCACTGCAGGCAATGTCGAGTCAAATTCACCTAATAGAAAGGTAGGTATCATATACATATCATCATACAATTAAGTTTTTCAAATTGTAGTTAATAAGAAATTGAAACTAAAGCCAGCATCTGACTTGGTATAATATAATTTGGCATATTTTATATCAAAAAAGATGGCCCACGTTTTTGTTCTCAAAATACATAATTGTTCAAAAGTAGTTAAAAAATAATTCGAAAATTCGTTAATGTAAGTATTTCACAGTACAAGAATTCCTAAAAGGAGATAACGTTTATTATTTCTACTCTAGTTTATATCTTACAGTATTCATAATTTCTATTTATTACATACATGATTACATTTAAGGTTTTATTTTGTTTATCTACATAAGCAAACATTAATTTGCCGGAATTACGAAGAGCAAAGTAACGGTTCAATTATATTGGGTTAAAATCTTTGCTCTTTGTAGATGATATTTTCTTTCAAGCTTCAATCACAATTTAATTCGCAAATATTGCGAAAGTAAATGATACGTACAGCTGACGCCACAATAACAGACGCACTTTTCAGTCGAGATCCCGCGTTTTAAACTAGCACTCCACTTTACCCGGTACATGAGCCGATATTAAAACTAACCTAAATTCAATACTCATACTGGGCTCAGATCAACACGTGGAATTGAATTTAGTATTATCGGCGTGTATAAAGCTGACGTGGAACCGTTCAAAGCATTGCCTACTCACGTACGAATACGAATTCGTTGTAGTGGTTCCAGCGGTTCTCTTCGGAGTCAACTCCTGGCTTGAGCTCGGCGGCGCCCCCGGCCGTGCCGCTGCCGCAGCTGGACGTCAGCTTGAAACCGTTCTCCTGTAGGTTGTCGAACGCCTGCTCGATGAACGAGTGCTTCAGGAAGAACCGGGACGTATACCGGTCCGCCAACCCGTGATCAGGATCACGGGACTCGTTCAGGGATTCTCCGAAAACATCGCGGCACAGCGTCACTTTCCCGCAGACCAGAATACGGGATAACTTGCGGAACTTCACGTCGGCCAGGCCGTCGCGGCCGAACGCGAAGCTACCCCTGTAGCCCACCGTGATGCATCCTTTCTCGCGGTTAGGAGGACGAGGGTCCGCTTCCCGAACAGCGTTTTCTAGTCCCGGCAGCTTGTAGTGCTTCGCTTCCCGCGCGAGCCGCTTGTGCTCGCGGAAGCACTCCGGCAGCACGAGACCGCCGTCGCGGAGGTAATCCAAAACATAGCGGAAGAGTACTCCGTCCCGGTCGAAGAAGATGCGGCCGCGCGCGTCGCGCGGGTGCTCGGTGTTTGCAAGCGCGGTGGCCGGCAGCGAGTCCGGCTCGCGCAGCACGGTCTCGCGCGTGGTGGCGTAGTGCACGCCGCCCACGTTGAACTCGAGGACGTCGGGCGGAGCGTCCGCCATGTCGCAGGGTCGAGGGCGCAGTGGCGCGGCGGCTGCGCGTCCCTCGCTCCCTCCCTGACCCACTTACCGCGCGTCTCGCGAGCCCATCAATAACGCACGCCCGGGTTACTGACTCGAACGTAATTATTTCCCACCCTTTCGAGGGAAAACTTCTCCGTAAAAGCCTTCAAGGTCGTCGTCTATTGTTAGCTAACAGATGGTTTATTATTCCCGATATTCAGAATGCTTGGTTATAGCGGGCGGGCGCGCGTCGCGTGGGCGGGACGCAGTTTTCGCGGATTACGCGGGGCGAGTTTGTGCATTTTATTTTGATGAAAGTTTTAACAACGTTTGCGATGGCCGGCCACGTGAGATAATTGTTTAGGTACTATAACAGCCCGACATAATGGGATTCTGCGTGTGCTAAATTTTTACTCATTACAGGAGTTTTACGAGCGCCGTGGGAAATACGTTTCGGGTGTACCTTTATGCACGAGACGGTGGTAGACGGGGGGCCAAATAATTAAAGTTTAATACGCCGCGTCGTAAAATGTTATGAATTAAAAAGAGTTTGCTGAAGCAGGATTTATTATCAACAAAATAAATACTGAACATTTAAACACAATAGCACCTCAATCAATCATTTAATACTTTATTGGGATCACACGAGATGTTTCAATTCTTTTCCAGAGAACAGACTACAAATTTGTTTGCCTAATAAATTACCTTTTCAGTCTTTTTTGATTGAGAAGCTGTCGAACGTGTATTCGTCTATGTCCTTTGAGTTTCTAAATTCCGCTTTGTCGATTTGGCTGCTTGGGCTTCCGACGGTTTTCAACCAGTGCATCCTATAAAAAAAATCAAGCTAAAAAGTGTTTTGGGCTATACAACTAAGGCTCATGTTTTGCCCGACTACGGCAATGCCAATAGGAAGGGATGTTTACTTTAACAGGTAGAAAAACAGGACGTTTCAAAAGTTTAAGTAGTAACTCATTTAAAATAAATAAATAAATATTTGGGGAAAATCTTCCATAAATCGACCTAGTCCCAAACTAAGCAAAACTTGTACTATGGGTACTAGACGACGATATACATACTTATATAGATAAATAAATACTTAAATACATAGAAAACATCCATGACTTAGGAACAAAAATTCATGCTCATCACAAAATAACTACAACTTAGAGAAGTTGAAAAACTCCCGACATTTTCATTTCAAAGCCCAATATCTCAAAAACGACTGAACAGATTTTCATGTAACATGGCTAAGAACACTTGGGATTACATCAGCTTTCGAATAAAAGAAACCGCATTCAAATCGATTCGTTTGGGAGCTACGATGCCACAGACAGATACACAGATGCACAGACACGTTAAACTTAACACCCCTCTCTTTGCGTCGGGGGTTAATAAATGCCCGTACCGGGATTCGAACCCGGGACATCCGGCTTCGTAGGCAGGGTCACTACCAACTCGGCTACTGAGGTCGTCCAAATAAAGAGATTCGGGCTAAAAGGTCTTCCACTCCCCTTGATACCGCAGAATTCCGCCACAGGGCATTCTTCGTAGTGCTGATTTCAGTACATGGAAGAGTACCCTGATAGAATGTATTTAGGGAATATTACCTGGCCAATTATTTGCACTACAAGCTCAACGCGATGCCATCTCTCGACTCAGACGTTCCGTAGTAGGTACCTGTACCTACTGAATACTATCTCACGACAGATCGCTAGTTCACGTATATATCACGACGACAGTACAGATATTTATGTTGTAGCAAATAAAGCTTGAGAAGCGTTTCTATTTTTCAGAAACTATTATTGGGACTTCAAACCACACTTTACTATAGAAATATGAGGTCTGGGTTACATTGGTAGAGTAACTGTTACAGAGCTTCGGTTCCGCTTCCGAAAAGTCGGAACTCCCGATTTATATCACGCCTCCGACTTCGACTCGAGTCCCGACCCTTTTGAACCGGAGGTTGTATCGGAGGGATAAAGGCGGCGGAATGGCCGCGGCGTACAACACAAACAAACAGGTTTATACCGTTCGCCCAGGCCGCTGTCGATCACCTCCCCACATGACACGTGCTGCAGTGCTCTACAACATTATTGTTTTCTTAATTGTGCACCTAATAGGTACATCTCTCTTCCACTGCGCCTCTGCCTACTTTAGTTCCGATTACGATTCCGACAAACTAAATAATAAAAATAAGCTCCGAATCTGACTTCTGTTCCGATAAAACCACCTCCGTCCTTACGTAATATCCCTGGAGGTCTGGAGTAAAGATAGAGATTCGATAGGGTTAATTGTAGTACAACCATTTTACTCTACAAAATAAAATGTTGATAAGTATCTAACCTAGCCATTTGGTCAATTTGAGACATCGGATGGCCTTACATTCGTAGCCGCATTTTTATCGAAGATTCTGTTGATTTTTATGACATTTCAAATCTGGTAGAGGTCCCTACTAATAACCAGAAATTGCATGAAAACCATACTTTCGACAAAATATGGCCGGGAAACTAAAATTAGGCGGCTGAAACGCTGAAGTATTTTTTTATATTCATTTAAATCAGACAACTAAGAACCATATTTACATTTACAGACTCACACAATATATTAATGACCCAGACAACAATATTCACCAACAGGTGAAATATTACCGTATAGGCGTATACGTAACAAAGTGTTTAACTTTATCATCCCAATCAAGTTTTAATGGCTTCGGCAAATTTGTAAATTTGTTCAGCGCGGAATTCCCAATACGCCCAATTTATATATATTTGCATTTTAAAGGTTCCGTTAGCATTGTGCAACCTTCCTTTTAATTTTTTTATGGCGAGTAATAGGGATGTTAAAGAGGCTGTTTTATCGGAGAGCCGGAGCCGAAGGTTTACTGTGTGATGACGATGAGATACATGTTTCTGTGACTTGGATGTTTCCTTTATTGTATTTAAATTATTCATATGTACCTATTCTTGAGTTCGAGCGTCAACTACAACATAACTCAGTTTATTTTTAAAAATACGATTTTGAAAAGCATTAATTTTAAAATGTTATTCTAAGATGCTTTATTTAAGAATAAGAATCCGACAAACTTTCCACCCGGAAGTAATTATGTAGATTTAAATGAAGCATGCATTGTCTTTTTTGTATGATTTATCTTGAATATTAATAGAGCTTTAAATGAACCAGAATAAAGAAACATATTTGTTAATATTTTTTCTTACTTTTCAGAAGCTAGTTAATTTAAAAAAAAATGATGTCTAAAATTTTGTCGGATTCTGTCGCTGGGTAACTATTTAATTGATAATAAGTATATCCGTTACACATAAAAAGTAAGCTATTATAAATTATTTCCATAATTTGTTTTTTTCCGTACCTACACGTTGTCAGTTCATTAACCGGACTAAACTTAAGACATATTGAAAATCAATCAGAAATGTGGGAGTCAGAAGTGGATGTTCAGAGGTACTCGTAGTGCCCACAGCAGAATGTCAATTCGCTCACATTTCATGCAGCCCAACGGGTGCGTAACGATGCCTATATATATTTTTTTATATAATATATAATATTTATATTAACGCTATTATATTATAAATGCGAAAGTGTGTCTGTCTGTCTGTTACCTTTTCACGCTTAAACCACTGAACCGATTGAGATGCAATTTGGTATGGAGATAGCTTGAATCCCGGGGAAGGACATAGGATAGTTTTTATTCCGAAAATCATCCCTTAAGGGGGTGAAATCGGGGGTGAAACGTTGTATGGAGCTACGATATAAACGAGTTCCACGCGGACGGAGTCGCGGGTAGAAGCTAATACTTAATATACGGTCTACACGTTAAAATCCGAAAGTCTTCGGCCAGATTCGCGTTTAAAAGATCTTTACGGAAGTTGTTTGCTAGTAGAGCCGTAGATTCTTAGTGTTTCTGTTCTCTATTTTCGGCTGTATATATATATATATATATATATATATATATATATGTCGGCTGTAGCAGTATTCGAGGTTCAACTTAACGTGATGGGCATCACGTATGGGCGTGGTGCTTGACAGAATCAGATTGTCCCTGCTGAGTGAAGTTAGTTCCCGGTTGCATCGAGGCAAGGACGGACGCACATGAACAAGTGCAAGGATGCGGGTCGTACAATTTGGGACTGTCTCACGTTCGGTTATGTCCTTGTGTTAGAATAATTAAATCGAGTAATAATTGTTATGCAGACTAATTAGTGATTGAGTGACTAAGATAATCAAGACATTTAAACTAGACATTTTATCTTTATCTTGAACAGTATTGATGTATTAAAATAATGTAAAGTGATTATGTGGTTTTATTAAATAATCACAATTATGGGTGACCAAGATCAAGCTCGACCTCCTGTACCGATATCAGAAGTGGGATCTGAACAGGAAAATTTGGAAAATGGTGAAAATCACACAAATGAAACCATGTGGAAAAAAATGTTCGAATTACAAAATGAACAAATGCGCGCCCTGATAAATACACTCCGAATGCCACAAGCTGTAAACAACGTGCCTTTACCTGAATTTAACCCAGAAAAATACGATATGGATGGAAAATCTTGGTGGTCAACAGCTGATTTGTGTTTTGCGGACAACCCACTGGAAGGAAGCAATTTAATAATGGCCCTTAGCAAATCTTTAAAAGGATCGGCGTCTGCATGGTTTGCACGTGTTACGTATCCAGGAATAACATGGGAACAATTTAAGGCATTATTTATTGAGAGATTTGTAACGACCGAAACAACTGCTGCTACTTCGATTAACATGAGTAGTATTAAAGCAAAGTAAAGTAAAACTTAAGCCGCATTTGCGAGTCGCTTGTCTTCGTCATTAATGGCACATTTAAAAAATGTAAGTTCGGAACAACCTATCGTTTCGATTGTACTTGTTTATTTGGCTGGAATCGACCACAGGCTTCAGCGGATTGCGTTTACAACTGAAATATCCACACGTCAACATCTACAGCGGGAACTGCAAGCTTTTTCACATTTGAAACGTAATCTGGATACAAAGAATGAAGATAACAAAACTAACTATAAACGCTCTCGGTTTGACTCGGGACAAATAATATATTACCATTGCGGCAAAGCGGGGCACAAATCAACGGATTGTCGACTGAAAGAGAAGGAAAACATTTGCATCAACGTCCAAAACACCGGTTAATCGAGAAGGATCACAAATTTATCCTGGGACAAGCTCTATACGGTGCTACAACGACCACGTATCAACGCGTTGTCCAGATAACACTAGCGGCAACGTTTCAGCGCGACCATGTGCAAGACAAGGAGATGGACGACGTGTCGAAGTATGCAAGTTGGATCCTCCAATTGGAAAACTCAATCATAAAGGTGTGTTATATTCATTTTGATTCAGGTGCTGAATGTTCGCTTATTAAAGAGAGTTTGGCATCAAAGTTTTCAGGAAAGCGAACCGTTAACACTATTTAATTAACGGGTATTGGCAAAGATTCAGTTTTGAGTACTGAACAGATCTTATGTTGTGCACAAATTAGTGAATATAATATAGAGTTTTTATTTCATGTCTTGCCTGATTTTTATGTGCGTAGCGATACAATGCTGGGTCGTGAAATTTTAAAACAGGGATTTGTTGAAAATATGTCAGCATCTCAGTTCTCTATTACGAAGCAATGTATGGAGGTTGCTAATGTAGCAATAAATAAGCCTGATATTATTTATTTGAAATTAGACCGAATAAACGAACAATTGAGGCGCTCACTGCCTTGCCATCGCCTCAAACTAGATCCCAATTTAGACAATTCATTGGCCTAGCAACATATTTCCGCCAGTTTATCTCAAATTTCTCACAAATTATGGGACCACTTTACAAACTCACGTCAGATAAAATTCCTTTTCTTTGGACACAGGAATGTGAACAAGTACGAAATAAAATAGTCTCAGCGTTAACTCAAGAGCCCATACTTATGATATTCGACCCTGAATACCCCATAGAACTTCACACAGACGCAAGCTCTGAAGGATATGGAGCGATTTTATTTTAAGTGGTTAGTAGGAAACGACGCGTAGTTTCATATTTTAGTAAACGTACTTCGTCAGCCGAGTCACGATACCACTCATATGAATTAGAAACACTTGCAGTTGTTAACGCTCTCAACAACTTTAGACATTTTTTGTACGGCCATAAATTTATTGTTGTGACTGACTGCAACGCATTAAAATGCTCACAAAAAAAAATTGACCTGACGCCACGTGTTGACGCCACCGTTGATGGGCATTCTTGCAATCATTCGATTTTGATATTGTTTATAATACGGGCATCAGGATGTCACATGCAGATTTCTTTTCACGTAATTATCCAAAACCACAACCAATGCAATTAGAAAATAAAGTAGATCAAAAACGCATTGATTTAGCGGAATTATCTTCAAACTGGATGCAGGCCGAACAGCTACGTGATAATTAGATTCAAAATCTTATTGGAACACTTAATGACGATCAGTTGGATAGGGACGCAGCTGACACATATGAAATAAGGTCGGGAATACTTTATCGTAAAATACAAAGAAGGCGGACGTACTAGATGTTTACCTAGTGCCGCGTGCACTTAGATGATCCGTAGTAAATAACATTAATACTTCAATTATTCACCTTGGTTACGAGAAGACATTAGAAAAGAATCGTACAACAAAATCGAGTCCTTTAGAGTTACTGATCGGACGAGTGGCACGACCGCTATCTTTAATGACGTGCGAGGAGAATGACACGGAGATAGATTTATTGGTAGTTAGGGAACAGGCGCTGCGTAATATAGAAAAAGCTGCTGACTATGATAAAAAAAGGTTTGACCGAAATAAGGCAAGACTTGATAAATTCTCTATTGGAGATTTTGTGTTAATGAAAAACGAGGAGAGAAATCAAACTAAGTTAGATCCGAAATATCGGGGACCTTTTAAAGTAATTGAGATTCTAGACAACGATCGATATAAACTTCAAGCAATTAATTCGAACCGCACTTACAAATATGCTCATGACAGACTAAGAAAAATGCCGAATAATCAAAGAGACATTGACGAACATGATATAGAACATAGTTTTGATGAAATGGGACATTAAAGTTCCCAAGTTTTTGATTAGTTTGCATTCTTTGCGATATGTGTGCACCTGAGGTACCAGGTGTCCAGTCTGGGGCGGTTAGTCAGCTAGACCAGATGACAAACGTGTGTCAGTCTCGGGATAGCGTGACAGTCCAGATGGTGTTGGAGTGTGCTAGCCAGTCTTGACTCAGGTGGCGACAGAGTCGGCCAGTCTCTGTGTGAGATGGCGACAGAGTCGGCCAGCCTGGAGTAAGATGGTTAGTATCTAGTGTGCTAGCTAGTCTTGACTCAGGTGGCGACAGAATCGGCCAGTCTCTGTGTGAGATGGCGATAGAGTCGGCCAGCCTGGAGTAAGATAGCGAGCGTGATAACATCGTGTGAGATTGTGATATAACCATAGAGTTGAGAATGCGGTATTTGCATAATATGTGTAACAGGTTTTTGTGTGAAACAAAATATAAGTTTCAGTTATCTTGCTTTGTCAATGCATCTTTGAGAAATGTTGTTAAATTTGAAAATTGAGTTTTGTGAAGATACATTGATGTATCGAAAAATAATTGTTGTTTGCCATATCCTTATGGTAGGTCAGAATTGGCCGAGCAGATGATACTTTGGAAAACTGTTTCTATTGCAGAATAAGACACATGAGGACATGTGCAACACAGGATGGCCGTGTCGGCTGTAGCAGTATTCGAGGTTCAACTTAACGTGATGGGCATCACGTATGGGCGTGGTGCTTGACAGAATCAGATTGTCCCTGCTGAGTGAAGTTAGTTCCCGGTTGCATCGAGGCAAGGACGGACGCACATGAACAAGTGCAAGGATGCGGGTCGTACAATTTGGGACTGTCTCACGTTCGGTTATGTCCTTGTGTTAGAATAATTAAATCGAGTAATAATTTTTATGCAGACTAATTAGTGATTGAGTGACTAAGATAATCAAGACATTTAAACTAGACATTTTATCTTTATCTTGAACAGTATTGATGTATTAAAATAATGTAAAGTGATTATGTGGTTTTATTAAATAATCACAATTATGGGTGACCAAGATCAAGCTCGACCTCCTGTACCGATATATATTTATATATGTAGGTATTTAAATTTGTATGTATTTTTATTTATTTGTCTATTGTTGTTATTTATTATAAATGTATGTTTAATGTGTGTTTATATCTGTAGTTGCACCCACCGCCCACAATTTGTCTGCTTTGCCCAAAGGTTGACTGGTAGAGAATGCTTACGGTATTAAGTCCGCCTTTTGTACGATAAGTTGTTATTTTGTGCAATAAAGATTAAATAAATTAGTTATATAATGATCATTTGATGTAAGTAATAACATTTAATATAAAATACTTTAAGTCAGGTTAGGAGATGGGAGGATGACCTTAGAAAAGTAGGAGGAAATATATGGAAAAGAAGAGCAACAGATTGTACGGAACCCTCCGTGGGCGAGTCCGACTCGCACTTTTCCGGTTTTTTATATATCTAAGCAAAAAAGGTCCTAGAACCACCTAGAAAGTATACATGTTTATGATGCTGACTGTACAAAAGTGTACTTCTATCTGTTTTGATGAGCTTACATAGATTCCACTTTATCCGGAGGTCCCTGCATGTGTCCAAGAACTGTTCCTTGGGATGTGTTCTTACACCAGCCGCGGAGACCCAACTTTTCAGCATGCTCCTTTGTGTACTGAAAGTCAAATAATTTATCAATACATGATTGTTAAGTAAATATTAAAGTTCATTACCTAAAACCTTGTAACACTTAATAAAATTGGAAGGCTCTTTTCAAATATCATTGTCATCATAATGAAAGCATCAAGCCTGTAATCACCCACTGCTGAGCATAGGCCTCTCTTCGCATACGCCACCCGTTCCTATCCGGAGCTAATCTCATCAAAAAGTGACCTGTGCTCTTCCTAATATTGTCCACCCATCGAGCTGATGACATTGTAGCGATTTCAACCTTGTGACTTAGAGGAGATGATAGCTATTTGTATGAGTTTTATTGTTACTTGCTTAATTTTATCTGGTCGGAGGATTTTCGGTGGGCTTATACAATGGGAAACAGTCCCATTGTTCACAAGATAAGCTTTCAAGTGCTAAACGGACAGCGTCTATCATTTCAACTATACCTAGAAGTGGCCACCAATCTGACACCTTTTTGATCCACCTACCTACATGCTGCCTGGCAAGGGTATCTCTTTACAAATATACATTATACAAAATTCTTTATTTCATAAAATGCACTTGCGGTTTGTGATCTAAGGGGAAATCTCCCTCCCAGTGCATCCTGGTAAGCAGAGAGTTGCCTGAGGTGGGAGACACTACTCTTCTTTGGGCTACTAGTACCTTATAGTAAATGCACTAGGTTTGTGATCTAAGGGGGATCTCCCTCCCAGTGCCTCCTGGTAAGCAGAGAGTTGCCTGTGTTGGGAGACACCACTCTTCCTTAAGCTACGAGTACCTTTAGGAAATGCACTAGGTTTGTGATCTAAGGGGGATCTCCCTCCCAGTGCTTCCTGGTAAGCAGAGAGTTGCCTGTGTTGGGAGACACCACTCTTCCTTAGGCTACTAGTAACTTATAGTAAATGCACTAAGTTTGTGATCTAAGGGGGACCTCCTTCCCAGTGCCTCCTGGTAAGCAGAGAGTTTCCTGTGTTGGGAGACACCACTCTTTCTTAGGCTACTAGTAACTTATAGTAAATGCACTAGGTTTGTGATCTAAGGGGATCTCCCTCCCAGTGCCTCCTGATAAGCAGAGAGTTGCCTGTGTTGGGAGACACCACACTTCCTTAGGCTACTAGTAACTTATAGTAAATGCACTAGGTTTGTGATCTAAGGGAAGATAGACGGGCGACGACTGACACACCTAAGATTTGCTGACGACATTGTACTATTCGCCAAGGACTCAAATAAACTGAATAATAAGATAAACGACTTAGAAATTAGTAGCAAGAGAGTAAGCCTATCAATGAATCAAAAACAAAAAAAATGACAAATGGCAAGAGGAATACCATCAAAGTCGGAGAACAGGTGGTGGAGTCTGTGGATGAATACATCTACCTCGGACAGGTAATATCCCCCAAAGAAAACTTTGATAAAGAGCTACAAAGACGGACAACAAATGGGTGGAAACGGTATTGGTCCCTGAAAGAAGTGTTCAAAGATAAAGGACTGCATCCAAAAACGAAAGGGAAGTTATTTAACACATGTATCCTGCCGGTGCTAATGTATGGAAGACAAACCTGGGCCTTGCACAAAGAAAATGTTTCCAAATTATAAGTCACTCAACATGCCATGGAAAGGAGTATGTTAGGTGCCCGACAGAGTGACCGAATGAGAAACTCCGAGATAAGGCATAAGACCACAGTACAGGAAGTCTCAACCAAAATAAAAAAGCTCAAATGGAAGTGGTCTGGCCATATAATTCGAGGTGCTAACAAATGGAGCAAGCAAATCACCCAATGGTACCCTAGAGAGAGCAAACGAAAGAAAGGGAGACCTCGAAAGAGATGGGATGATGATATCAGGCAGGTGGCGGGATGCACCTGGAGCAGAGTGGCACAAGACCGGGTAGAATGGATAAGGTTGGAGGAGGCCTTTGCCGAAGGGCAGGCGGACACAAAATTTAAAAAGTGTAAAATAGTGGATAGGTGATTTGTTAAAATAGTGATCAGTTAAATTAGTTATAAGTAGGTACCTATAAACTTGTAACTATTACTTAGTGTCTGAAAATAAAGGCTATTTTATTTATTTTTATTTTATTATCTAGGTTAGAAGGCTCAAATGGAAGTGGGCTGGACACATTATCCGAGGCACAGACAAATGGAGCAAACGGGTCACCCAATGGTACCCTAGAGGGAAAAAGAAAGAAGGGAAGGCCCCAGAAGAGATGGGAAGACGATATACGGCAAGTGGCAGGGTGCACCTGGAGCAGGGTCGCACAAGACCGTACCGAGTGGAGAAGGCTGGAGGAGGCCTTTGCCGAAGGGCAAACAGACACTAAATTTAAAAAATGTGAAGTAGTGGAAAGGCAGAACTAAACTAATGTCTGTAAATAAAGGCTTTTATTAATTATTATTAATTTTATTTTATAATCTGAAGCTACATAAACTAATTACAGACCTGGATATACCTTGTGCCATTGTACATGCAAAGTTTTGTTACAATCCAACATGTAGTTTTAAAATGAGAGCATATCTATGTTTGTATGGAGAATCGAGCTTGCTGCGGACTCTTAAAATCAAGATTCTTACATTTAAATTATAATACCTTGGTTATTTATTATTTAAGAATAACATACTTAGATGAGATGCATAAGTATATTTTCTATTTTTAAGGACCAACTCTAAATAAAATGAATTAGAAACTTTACTCTTGTTTCATAGATCAAACCTTTAAATAAATACGAAGGATAAGAGCGGGTCTAACTAGCGCGGCTAAACTAGGTCAATTAAAGGTAATTCTAATACAGGAAGATCCAATGAAAAAGACAAAAGAAATATTAATTGACTCATATTTCGAAATTACAAATTACTACATTTCATTTTTAGGACTTAACTTACCTTTCGGAAAAACACTCCCTGTACCCGGCCGAATACTTCGAAATCCGATGCCTTAAGTGCCATGGTAGCGGCCACGGTCGTGCTATGTGATCTCGAAAGACTCACAACACTAGTTAAAATTAGTACACGAAGCATCAAATAGTCAAAACACAGTTACGGCGCCTAGTGCACAATCGCCCAATAAATGTGAAAAATCGAAGGAAATCCGTACCAAAAACCATTATTGACAGTGTCACAATTTAAAAGTCAAAACTGGTCTAAACTCAAAAGTCAAGAGACGTTCCAAAACCAAGCGTTCATTATGTGTTTGCAAAATACTTTCCCAGTAAAAGTTAATATATTGGCATAAATGTGTCAAAAAATGATTAGGTCACTCAGAAATACAACGGCAAATATTTTATTCTATTCTTACTTTTAAAATGGTCATCGATCACGAACGTTACGGGACGCGTTTGGATACTACTTCTGTACATAATTCAAAATTGTAGTAGTGGCTATATCTTGTTCTGTGGATTATATCGATACCCTAGTTCACAGTCGTAATGAAGTCCTTTTTTTGTCACTGCAATTGTAACCTTATGATTTGAGCACTATTATACTAATTACACCACTTTTTTCCCCGTAATTAGTACGATTGTGAACTTTGGTATCGATATTCTCTTTGATGTTAGATGGCCGCTCCACACAATGGGCATACAACCCATCATACAGGACGCGGATATGCGGTAGAACGAGATATAAATATCTCTTACTCCCTTTAACGCATAGTTGTTTCCTGTATGATGGGTCAAGATGGCCCATTGTGTGGAGCGGCCATTACATCTGAATTCATGTAGACTTTTTGAACTAAGTATTACATTTAAAAATTAATAACTGACAGTTTAGCAAAACGCCATATTTAACATAAAAAATTATTTATATTTTTAAATACGTTCCAAAATGTTTATTAAAGCAGCTGGTTTCTTAAAAACTCAATGTTTAACTCGTTACTTGCTGGGCAAAAGGTACGTATTTAAAAGGAGATTCCATCAGATAAATAAATTAAAGTCTGCACCAATTTTTGGTCGTACGTACCTACAGCGAACATTACAATGTTTCAATGTTTCAGCTTAATTCACCAGTGTGAACCTTTATGCTGTGCAAAATTGCCTTTCATGCTGAATAAAGCAATACACACGAGTCAAGTGGATTGCCGAGACTACACCTTCAAGCCTTACGAGCGTCCCTGTCGCGAAGATCACGACCACAAGAATATGCGACTCAAAAGACCCATGTCGCCGCATTTGACAATTTATGCACCATGCTTGCCTGCTATGACCTCTATACTTCAACGTATAACCGGTAACACGACACGATCTTTTTTATTTAACCAAAATATGCACAACGTCGTTGTCACAGCTGACCGTGAGACATAAAGACAATAGAATTTTACAGGATAGGTAGAGCTTTAATCATCCAAATATCGACCACTGGACCCACCCAGAAAGAATAGTTTCTGTATCAAGATGCCCACATCTTGATAAAGAAACTACTATTTTCGGCAGATCCTCACCTGGGAATGGCCACAATTTGGATCTAATCTAGACAGTAGCAGGTTGTGGGTTGGATAACTGATCAGTGTTCTCCCTATCCGAAGACTTAATACTTTTTCACCGACGGTGAACCATATACCGCCTATTTCTTTCAAAACCCTTGGTAGGTAGTTATTTATAAATATTGTTTCATTGCAGGTACCATAGCAACTGCTTACGCAGTGATGCTGGCAGGCGGCGCACTGTTCCTGTCAAATGGCATCGACAGCTACGTATCAATGATACAGAGTTTAAACTTGAACAGCTTTTTTATATTGATCATTAAGTTTATCCTAGGGTACCCTTTCGCTTATCATTACTTCTGTGGCCTGCGTTTCTGTATGTTTAACATTGGCAAGCTAATGGATAGAAAGGAAGTCTACAGTAGTGCATATCAATCTATTGTAGCCGCGGCTGTGTTGGCATTTTTGTTTGCGCTGCGTTAAGTTAGTAAGCTTGTATATATTAGATAATTAGCTGAATCAAATTATTCGTGGGTGATTTTTACATCGGTGATGACCTGATCACGGTTGTTTAAATCAACATCTTCAACCACTGCTACCTTTCAATTAATCATCACATTGCCTAGCCAGCGTGATTGCGTTTATGTTGGGCAGGAGGTAATTCACTTAGCTATATTTGCCCAAATATCGTGTTGCATCTTTTTCCTTCTTACGGCAAAATGAAGGAGACGCAACCACGCAACGCGAACAAGCAAAGCCAATTGAAGTACCAGCATCAGCATTCGTCATTCGCTAACAAATTTGTTAGTACAAGAGGGGCGAATGTTTGTATTCGAGATAAACGTCTCGTGCTAGCTAGGCTGAGATCACTGAGAAGATCTTGTGACTGGAAAATAAGTAGTAGAAAATGGTCTATTGGACCCATTGGCCGCCGTATGTATTATTTTATTACTAGTACTTAAATATACTATTTGCCTCCAGTTGGATCGTTTTTTCTACCATGATACATCTAACCGGGTACCTACAAGGCGGAAATACCCCCAAGATGTTAATGCGTTTTATATACCAACCACTTTTTTTTATCAATAAGTAACTACAGATAAGATGTAGTGCATAATTATTGTTTTTCACCGTATTTTCTCGGAAACGTTCATATTTGTCATGCTACATTAGTCAACCTCAGTACTTTTTGTACCGAGACCGTCTGAAATAGCAAGACACGTTCGTAAGTTTCCGTGAAAATAGAAAATAATTAGGTTTTCAACATCCGTACACATTTGTCGTATCGTATCGTCGGATCTATTGGCGCCAAGTGTTGGAAGGTCTTTGGTCAGTGATCACTTCTCACGAAATAATAACCCAGTAAAGTGATTAAAATCGCATTCTATCCGTCAACACCGACTGCGGGTAAAATTTAAAACAAAAAAAGCATTACATAATAATTCAGAAACTAGGAAGGATTTACTACTGAGAAATTAATCATGCAATCGGTTTGATGCCAATGGGCATCATTAGCACAGACGGGTAAAAAATGGCGTCAATGGCGCCGAAGAGGGGTAAAAACGCCGTTGGGCGTCATCGGCACCGAATGTGCTCTGAACAAAATTTATATCTCTAGATGGTTATTTGTGAAGTCATGTACAGTCAGCAGCATATGATGGGTATGATGGGTATTTATGCTGTCTAAGTGATCCGATGTTTATGCTTCTACAGCGGATAGATAATTACGCTGGTCATATGTCACATCATTTTGATTTGTATCAGATATTTTTACTCGGTCTGATCCGATATTTATAAAAAAAAGCTGTTACAGGCAAATGATCTAGGGCTGTACCTAAATCATCACATATTTTTACAGCCTATGTATCGTCATATAATTATACCTTCAATTGATGATCAGATATTTTTGCAGCGCTGCACAGTCATATATTTATGCTGGTGACTGCGGTGACTGTACATGAGATGTTTAGATTATACAAAAAGGCTTCCATGACACCCTGTTAGGGCACATAAATGGTCTTATAAGTACTTAACTTAGTTCTATATTCCGGGTCATGCTGTTATTATGTGAAAAGTAATATATGTGTATAGTGATCAACGATAAACTATGATTTCACATTATTTTTGTTACTTTTAAAAGTACATTTTGTGATATTACTTTATAAATACGTAATGCTTTACGTTTGCAAGTAAAGGAACATGGAGACGTAGAACGGAACACTTTTTCCGACATTGACACTTGACTTGACATTGACACTTGAGTCTTGCTTGACAGTGACAGTGCCAGTTCGTCAGACTCAGTGGTGAGTGCAGAATATTGTTCGTGGAATAAAAATTGTGTTATCCCTATTATTCCTAACATCTGGTGTATATTACAGAAGGCTACGACGACTTACGTTGTCAACGAATATAAACAATGGCTTTTTATTGTTGCGGCAGGTCAGTGGATTAAATATTATGTAATAGGGTTAGGTTGTTTTTTGTGTAAAGTGTTGGTTGAAATTGTGATTTGTTTACAGATTGGGTGTTAGGTCAGTGTTGGGTAACATTAGCAGGTTGCCGAGTGTATTGGGGACCGCGCAGTACGCCCAGGCCGCTGCAGTGCCCAAAATTACATTTAAAAAGTTCGAGGAGGACAAGGTAGAGCATCACGATTTGAGGAATGAGCGTCTTCACCGCCCAATGTCGCCGCATCTCACCATCTATGCTCCTCAGTTGACCAGCATGCTGTCTATTACCCATAGAATCGCAGGTAAGAGATCTCGAATCACAATAATGTTTTTTGGCAGTTTTTGGCATAATAATGTGTTTGAATGTCACGTGATATACACGGCGGCCTAAAGATAAATAACATTAAACCTCTTCTATAAATTTATACTTAAAATGGCCATTAGGCTAATGGCAGTAAGTAAGTGAATTTGATTTTTTCATTGTATTTAATGAATATCTTTTCATCATCATCCGCCTATGCAGTGGCGCGCCTGGGCACAGGCTTCTCATGAATAAGAGGGAATGGGTATTAGTCCCCACTGGTACAGTCGACTACAAAGAGATTGATACGGCCAGTTACAAAAACATGTATAGACAACCTTAATGATAAGGCAATAAAGTCGTGTATACATATGTTTGTAACTATGCCTGTATTGATCTCTTTGTAGACGACCGACTGACAAAGTTTTTTTTTCTAGGTAGTAACCTAGAAAAAAAAACTGTCCATATTTAAGTCTGCAGTAAGCTCGAATTTCCATACAAGCATAGTTACACTCTCATTTTAAAACTGTGTTGGATTGTAACGAAACTTTGCATATACAATGACATGAGGTATATCTATGTCTAAACACATTTGTTTATATATTTTCTGCGAAAAAGCGAAATTTCAATGAAATTTTATAGGCTGATGTCAACATTTTTTAATATCACTTAAATAAACATACCAGATTCAATTGCTCAGTGCATATCCAAGTTCCGCATAGGAAAGATTAAGTACCTACATGATTTGTGGCTGTATTGCTAAGGAAAACAATATTGGAAATTTCCTTTCACATGTAGGTTCATTAGGTCAATCCCGCACATTTGCAGTGAATTCTTCGGTTGTTTATGCAAGTATATTTTATGTTAGGTATGATGCTGACAGGCTACGCTACTGTACTGGGTGTGGGAGCGCTGGCCCTACCTCATGACGTTTCCCACTATGTGACCATGATTGAGGGACTCAACCTGTCTCCGGCAACGATTTTCCTAGCTAAGGCGATCATCGCTGCTCCTTTCGGATACCACTTTGCTAATGGATTAAGGCATCTCTACTGGGACACTGCTAAGGGATTGACTATTAAGGAAGTCTACGCGACCGGCTACGCTATGCTAGCCACAGCAACAGCCATCACTCTTCTGCTAGCTGCTTTATAATTTACCATTCTCAGTAGACAAGTAAAACATCAGTTCCATTCTGAATTATTTATTATCTCATGTAAGAAATATGCAATAAAATGATTGAAATCAGACTTGTTTATTTTATATGGTTATGAGTTGGTACTTAAGTAAATGCTAGTTGGGTAAAGTCACTATGTTATATTTATATGGCACTTAAGCAATACCACAGTTCGACATGACGTCATGGATTGCTTTAAACTTCTCAAAGTCCAATTTCTCTGTAGTAGCTAGTCCAGTGGCAGCATTCTGAAATAAAACAAACTTAATGAGTACCTACGAGTATAAATACGTACGTAATATTAATATACTATAAAAAATAAATAACAATAAATAAATATTAGGGCAATCCTAAATAATCGACCTAAACAAAGCTTGTACTATGGGTGCTAGGCGACGATAAACACGTACTTATATAGAAAAATACATATTTAAATACCTAGAAAACATCCATGACTCAGGGACAAATATTAGTGCACCTCACAAAAATAATTGCCCTTAGCGGGATTCAAACCCAGGACTTCTAGCTACGTAGGCAGGGTCACACCAACTAGGCTAAAGCAGTAGTCAAACCTTAGAAATTATATAAAATGGAAATCCTTTATTCCAGAACATACTGATTATGGATGCATACTGAGTAGGTACCATTTATGTATTTAGATTTTAGTTCATACAAACAGTAAACGGTACGCATACTTAGCATACTACCTAACTAAACCCTCTTTTCTAATGTAGTTACTAGCTCTCCTCAAGTCGTCTCCTCTCGGGACATAGCAATACGTTGGACGAAATACTTGTGGAGAACACCTCTTTTATTTTATAAGAATTATATTATAAATAAGCTGTTTTTGGGGATTTCTAGGGAAAGGTACATACAATAACGTAATTTTTAATGTAAGTATGGGTACCTAATGTAAATAAGTAGGGGTTTGCTACTTATTTACATTAGGTACAGTCGAGTTCTCCAATATCTATACAGACAACCTTTCAAAAAATCTACACATGTGTCTTATATGAGTAACAATAAAGTCTCTGTATAGATAATTTGTGCGATGGACACGTCGGACAGGAAGTCCTTGGCCGACAGCCACGTGCGAGACGGGCCTAGGGCGACGTTGCAAGTCGCCTAGTTGGCGAGTGTACCTATCAAATGAAGTTCTAGGCATTCATCCTACTGTACTTACATTGAAAATGACGTTATTGTTCTTCAAATACTCTCCATGGATGTTGAAGAGATCGGTCCTTCTGTCCAGCAGCTCGGCCAAACTGAACGGTGTGTGTGCGATGGACACGTCAGACAAGAAGTCCTTCGCCGACAGCTACGTGCGAGATGGGGCTAGCGCGACGTTGCAAGTCGTCTAGTTGGCGAGTGGTATCAAATGAGGCATTCATCCTACTATACTTACATTGAAAATGACGTTATTGTTATTCAAATACCTCCATAGATGTTGAAAAGATCGGTCCTTTTGTCCAGCAGCTCGGCCAAACTGAACGGCGTGTGTGCGATGGACACGTCAGACAGGAAGTCCTTGGCCGACAGCCACGTGCGGGACGGGGCTAGCGCGACGTTGCAAGTCGCCTAGTTGGCGAGTGTGTCAAACGAAGTCCTTGGCATTCATTCTACTATACCTACTTACATTGAAAATGACGTTATTGTTCTTCAAATACTCTCCATAGATGTTGAAGAGATCCGTCCTTTTGTCCAGCAGCTCGGCCAAACTGAACGGCGTGTGTGCGATGGACATGTCAGACGGGAAGTCCTTGGCCGACAGTCACGTGCGGGACGGGGCTAGCGCGACTTTGCAAGTCGCCTAGTTGGCGAGTGTGTCAAACGAAGTCTTTGGCATTCATTCTACTATACCTACTTACATTGAAAATGACGTTATTGTTCCTCAAATACTCTCCATAGATGTTGAAGAGATCCGTCCTTTTGTCCAGCAGCTCGGCCAAACTGAACGGCGCGTGTGCGATGGACATGTCAGACGGGAAGTCCTTCGCCGACAGCCACGTGGGGGACGGGGCTAGCGCGACGTTGCAAGTCGCCTAGTTGGCGAGTGTGTCAAATGAAGTCCTTGACATTCATGCTACTATACCTACTTACATTGAAAATGACGTTATTGTTCTTCAAATACTCCATAGATGTTGAAGAGATCGGTCCTCTTGTCCAGCAGCTCGGCCAAACTGAGCGGTGTGTGTGCGATGGACACGTCAGACAGGAAGTCCTTGGCCGACAGCCACGTGCGGGACGGGGCTAGCGCGACGTTGCAAGTCGCCTAGTTGGCGAGTGTGTCAAACGAAGTCCTTGGCATTCATTCTACTATACCTACCTACATTGAAAATGACGTTATTGTTCTTCAAATACTCTCCATAGATGTTGAAGAGATCCGTCCTTTTGTCCAGCAGCTCGGCCAAACTGAACGGCGTGTGTGCGATGGACATGTCAGACGGGAAGTCCTTGGCCGACAGTCACGTGCGGGACGGGGCTAGCGCGACTTTGCAAGTCGCCTAGTTGGCGAGTGTGTCAAACGAAGTCTTTGGCATTCATTCTACTATACCTACTTACATTGAAAATGACGTTATTGTTCCTCAAATACTCTCCATAGATGTTGAAGAGATCCGTCCTTTTGTCCAGCAGCTCGGCCAAACTGAACGGCGCGTGTGCGATGGACATGTCAGACGGGAAGTCCTTCGCCGACAGCCACGTGGGGGACGGGACTAGCGCGACGTTGCAAGTCGCCTAGTTGGCGAGTGTGTCAAATGAAGTCCTTGACATTCATGCTACTATACCTACTTACATTGAAAATGACGTTATTGTTCTTCAAATACTCTCCATAGATGTTGAAGAGATCGGTCCTCTTGTCCAGCAGCTCGGCCAAACTGAGCGGTGTGTGTGCGATGGACACGTCAGACAGGAAGTCCTTGGCCGACAGCCACGTGCGGGACGGGGCTAGGGCGACGTTGCAAGTCGCGTAATTGGCGAGCGAGTCGCGTCCGCTTGCGCGGTTCAGGCAGAGGAGCTCGTATTTGGAGGCGTCGTAATTGGTTAGGTCCTGGCCTGTAATTAAACAAAACTTATCTTCCTTTGTTCTTTCTGGAATTGATAATGCTATTTTCTTCTCCCTGGGAGTATGGGCTAATCTGATGTTGTAGGTATTTGTATGTTTTTATTTTAACTTTTTAAGCTTTGACTAAGTACTCCGTTGAGATTTTCTAAAATTAGTGACTGGAACGAAGTATTCTATTTTGAATATTTTCCTATACCTAAAGTATTTTCTAACTTGCTACGCGTAATAAAGCTTTATTACGCGTAGCAAATTAGAAAATATTGATTTAACTTAACTTCTCGAACAATTTAATATTTTTTTGTATTCTTGCAAAAAGTAGTCGACAATCTTTTTAAAGGAATTAATTAGTTAGGTAAGTTACTAAACTTACCTAATTAATTAATTCCTTTAAAAAGATTGTCGACTACTTTTTGCAACTACTAGGTACTACTTGCGGCTACTAAGCCGAGTAGGTATATGTAGGTAGCTACTTACTGGACACAAAGGCAACATCACCGTGATCGTCCTTAAGACAAGTCAGAGGGCTATTGTCGGCAGGACATTGTTTCTTCAGTACCGCTACGTCATCGCCTAGAAAAATAATTACTGTTGTATGGACAGTTTAAAGAAGCTGTGGAGTTAGTAGGTTCTCGAGTTCCATCTTGAGGACCATCATCAGATAACTACTTCGTCCAATCCTGTCCATTGCAAGTCTAGCAATTGCAATACGTCTCTTCACTTGGTCGACGCCTCCGCCGCTGTTCGTGGCTCCCAGATAATTGTAGGATTTGAACGTCTGGACCATTGGTACTTACTACGAGTAAGTAAAGTAAATGGCTTAAGTATTAATAAAAAAAATACTGCAATTAGGCAGCCAACCGTTTGGTAAAATTACTATTCACTCCACTTATTCCCAAATTTTTAGGGGAAAATTCAGCTCCGGTTACGAGTATATAGTGAGAAATTATTATTGTTAGTAAATTTAACCTTTAGGATTGTTTTCGATTTTGTCGACGCCTGGTAAGCACGAACCCCCCGAGAAAAAGCTGCCAACTTTCTTCACACACTGAAATAAAAGTTACCTCGTGTAAGTAGGTCATTGTCATTATTATGTATTTACCAACTTGCACATTAGATATATCAGTAAGTAAGTACTGTCAGTATACAGGCCAATGGGTCCTACATTACATAATCTTGAATTAACCACAGATAATATTGCAGATGCGCTCAAAATTAACAAGTAGGTACTTATTTACCTACAACTCGGCAAAAGAAGCATTCTCTCAGGTTTTGACGGACAGGCTTATGTTTATAAGATTATCTAACTCTCTTAAGACATGTCGTTTCACGCGAATAGTAAACCTTTCCTCTGTCACAGATAAAGAAAAGTTATCTTCACAGCCCCACGTTGGGCGCCATTTCTATTAACAGCTACTAAAATCTTCTAGCTATACCACTTTGAAACTTCATGCTTTCTGTTAAGGTTTATGCTGCACTTACGTCGTCAGGAGTGATAAGTCCTTTGTTTATGAGGTAGTAAAGCGGAGCGTTAAGACCGCTGAAGGTTCCATAAGGATCGTGGCATGACCTGAAAGTTTAGGCAGTAATAATTACGTAAAGGCTTGGTTTGCCCTCACAGTTCGGGCGTGCGTTGGTAACTAAAAAGTTCAACGCTAGTGTTTATTTAATTACAGTTGGAGAGCGCCCAATTCAGGGTTGTTTGCGATCAGCGTGACTTTGACACTAAAATGCCGGCTGTTCTGAAAATTACTGTAAGTATTTTAACAATTTAACCAACAACGTAATTGTTTTTCATATCTTAGTTATTTTATAGCGTTAGCTGTTCACGTACGTAGTTTTAAGTTGTTTTACTTTTCAAAGAATTGTCGCTAGATGAAGGTGTTAATCTACAAAACAGAGGCAAGTAGATATTTCCGACGTGATTTCTAATCGTAATAGTACATTACGTACCTAGGGCGGTGAATTCGTGAATGACCCAGATCGCAGGTGTTTGTGACCCGAACCGAAAACAATACCTACTTAATTGGTATTGTGTACATTCAAGGTATATTGTTTCTTAGTTTCGGGATTTGTTAAATAAGCGTTTTTATGATATCATACTCTTTCCTCTTTTAATCTGTCTTTGATAACAATTACCACTCGTACCTGTATCTGAGGGAATTTCAACATTCTAGCATTTCTAGCTTAACAAAAGTGATTTGAGATTATGATTACCTCTTCCCTCTCAAGTCCTCCATCTTCTGGAACGACGAGCTCTTCTTGACTACAGCCACGGCGTATTTCGGCTTCTTATCCGGTCCATACACTTCATGGAACACGGGGTGGAGGTTATATTTATTGGCGGCATGGGCCACCTTCATGTCATCGACGGCAGCTAGGTCTGAGCCATTTTCTTGGACCTAAATCAATATTCAATGTTAATCTAAGAAATACTCAATCAGTGATCAGCTAAATATCCCGAATCTGTCGTAGCGTAGCCAGTATTGTTCTCTAGGAGTTTCGGCCGCCTGCCTGTTGGAGTGGGTAGGTACTATAATCCATTTTCTCATTCAAATATGGTATGTATGAGTCTTTGTGGGTTGAGGTTGACGGGGAAAGACTGATGGAGGGTGATAAAAACGCCGGATAGAGAACGTTAGTGTGGCTTTGGCTTAAGTCTTTCTTTCAACCCACTTCAAAAAAGTTTACAGAATTACTATTTTTACGGGATACAGGTACCTATATTTAGCATGTAGATAATCTATGATTACTGTTGCTGAAATAGCCAAAGAATATAAGTATAACCCATAATGATAAGGTGGAGTCGGTGCAGAGGAAGTTTATCAGGCAGTTATGCGGCCGATTTCGAATAAAAAGAGAATTTTCTTTATACGAAGGCAGACACAAGAAATTCAATCTAGACAACTTTGCAGGTTAGACGTAAGATAAGCGAACTATGCACATTATATAGAATTCTAAATGCCATACTGGATACGACTTTATTGAGCCATGACGACCGCTTTAGCCTAGTTGGTAGTGACCCTGCCTACGAAGCAAGAGGTCCTGGGTTCGAATCCCGGTAAGGGCATTTATTTGTGTGATGATCACGAATATTTGTTCCTGAGTCATGGATGTTTTCTATGTATTTAAGTATTTATTTATCTATATACGTATGTTTATCGTCGTCTAGTACCCATAGTACAAGCTTTGCTTAGTTTGGGACTAGGTCGATTTGTGTAAGATTGTCCCCTAATATATATATTTTTATTTATTTATTTATTTATGTCTCCTTTAAAGCACAAAGGAGAACCAACCGTAGGCAACATTTATTCATGTACCTCTAGCTACAAATAATGTATCACACCATAGTCCAATACCGCGAATGTGCTCCCTGTACAATGATATTAGCAAAGATCTGGACATTTTCCAACACAGTTTTATTACATATAAGCATAAAGTTGTATCCCGACTTAAACAACCTTGAAAAAACCCAGTAAATATTCGATGAGTGTATTTAGTGATGTTGTGCACGGTTGTCATCGATGCCCATTACCAAGACATTTCTATGTAACTTTTGTATTAAACTACCTTATGATTTGTATGTTGTTACTCTGCCTGATAATAAATAAAATAAAGAGTGTGGACGTATTTAGCTCAATAAGTAATATTAGAGGCTAATCTTACACAAATCGATCTAGTCCCACCCCACAATAAGCTCAATATAGTTAGGTACCGGGATTTTAAACCCAGGACAACTAGCTTCGCAGTAACCCAGTTGAAGTAAATTGTAAAGACACGAAATTAAGTAAATAAATAAACTACTACTTATTTAATATACCTACGTACGTTTTTAAGGCAGTCAGCTTCCGTGGCTTCTTGTATACAATCGAGCCTGGGACGGATGTCGCGGCTGAAAGCGAACGTGGACATGGCGCGGCACTTGGCCAGGGCCACGTTCGACGTCACGCATAGCCTGTCAAGGAAAACTGGAAGGCTAACACTTTTACTGGCGGGGCCTACCTAGCGAGTGCTACGTTGTAGGCGCTTTCTGCTACATACGGGGAAACCCAGGGGATCGGTAGCGCTTGCGATTATTGGCAGTGAATGTATTAACGGCCGTAGGGACGTTGCTATTGCTATAAAAAAATTAAAAACCCCCGAGACAAAAAATAAACTCTAAAAACTAACAAATAATATTTTTATTGACCAAGCGTCGTCGCGTCAGGGGACCGTCGTGAAGCGATATGTGACGATAATAATTATAATAGGTTTAAAATATTATTTGTTCGTTTTTAGAGTTAATTTTTTGTGTCGGGGGGTTTTTAAAATTTTTAATTTTACTTCTATTTTGTCCTTTTTAAAGTGATGATCTTCAAACCGCTGATCAGGTCATGGTTACCTTACCATATAATTTCAATGTCATTAAAGTAACTCGGTACCAAATTTCTAATCGATCGGACATAAGGAAGTTAGTCAGATCCCCTCATCAACTAGAAAAGAGCTGATGATCTTCAAACGGCTGAACAGATTTTCATGAAACATGGCTAAGAACACTCGAGTTAAAATTATCTATGACACATAAAAAAACCGCATTCAAATCGGTCCATCCGTTTGGGAGCTACGATACCACAGACAGATACACAGATACACAGACACGTTAAACTTATAACACCCCTCTCTTTGCGTCGGGGGTTAAAAAAGAGACATGACAGCCTCGAGGGCCTTTGACGGAGTCCCAGAGTTTAATATACCTAGATCTTCATAACTAACTTTGACTACCTATATAAAATTGTATAATGAAACTTTCGGCGCCCAAAAGCCTAAAAAGGTATCCTCTTTGTCAATGGAATGTTTCGATTTTAAAACAAAACCAATTGAATTCTCAGGCTAGAGCATATAAGTGTTGTCTTAAATGAATTGACCACGATGGACAAATTATCAACGTGAAGATCAGTTTCCAGATAAAGTGAGAGACTTTGTAAAGATCGTGGAAACTAATCGAAAGTACATTTTACGCACTTGTGCTTTTGAACCAAACTTAAAAAAGTTTTCCAATTCGGTATAGGTACCTACATATACTTTACCTTTGTATAACTTTCACAATTAATGATGTGGGTCTGGGATATATCGCGATAACCCCGTCACGACGTGACACCATATCGATTGTGTCACATTAATTCGTTAATTACTTAACCAGTCGATGAAACAGCCGCATCATGGCAAGGTTATTATTACTGTTAAATCTCGCAAACAGTTTCAAACCCACACCCATCATAAATAGTAGGTACAAGTTAGAGTAACTTTAAAGAAACAAACTAAAGTGACCTTATATTTATTGCCTTCGTATATCCCATTTACTGTCGTCTCAATAAATATCGCACGTATTTGTTTAGACATTGAAAAGAAACGGGATGATAAAAACATCTTTTCAGCCGATCCGGCCCGTTACGCACACGGAATACGGGAGTGTGTCAATAAGGAAGGGAAAGTTTAAAAGGTTAATGTGAAGCCTTTAGATCTTCAAGTCAGCTGGCTTTGTGTAACTTGGTATACGAACGTGTTTAACGTTGTTAACTTTTATGATGTTGACTGCTGGCTGACTTCGGTTGATATGTATGTTAGTCTTTAAGGTATTTGTAATATGGGCCTTGTTGCCTGACTTAAATAAATAAATAAATAAAATAAAAGGACCGCCTTCTGTCGCTTTTAGTACTAAAATTTATTATTTAAGTTATACGCAAAATAGGCGCTATTATGACGTCGAGTTGCGGAAACCTAGCCCGCGTACACCTATATTATTTAAGTTAGGAGGTGAGTTTGAGGCTAAAATGATTACTAGAAACGAAACGCACGACCTTTATACGTATTGAGCGAGTATGGGTAAGTACCCTAAAAATGTAATAAAGGCTGAGTTCTTGTGAACGTCTGAAGGTGTCTTTTAACCGCAGGAAACAATTTATTTTGTTTCTTGCTCTATCAGCCTAAATCTTGAAAGGGGGCAATGTCTTAGTATTTTTTAGGTTTTAAGGAGTATGCTAATATATTCCGGGTATCGTTTTAAACTTAACTGGATCATCAACCTTTGAAATAAACGTGTATGTATATATTTTTTAAACAATATTATAACTATCTGAATACCTATTGTGGTGTATTGACGCCACAAATATATACGCGAGGGTAGCGGTCATTTTGAGCGAACCAACCCCCCTATTATGTAACTTGTTTTAAGCTCACCTCAACGCTCACCCACAAATATATCTTGACACCGCGATGCGTAGTAACCAAGCGTAGGTAGAGGTCTAGTTTGCCACGTGCAATAATACTGAATATCGATAGTAGGTAGGTACTAGGCATTCATAAATATCCACACATAAAAGTAAAATACGTCTAGGTACTTACAGAAAAAAAAAATGCCTTAGAAAAACTATTGAACGCCATAGCTTCTCCCTCGGTGATAGCAGTGAGCTGTTTTGAAGTTGACGACGAAGTTGAAAATGTAAGAACAAACTAAGAATTGCCCAGTTACCTAAAAACTTATAAATATGGGTTTGTGCGTTATAAGCCTGTCTTGGCGGCAGGTATCGCGCGCTGATACAGCTGATGGCCTCTGACCTAAGGATAGGCGTAGCAAGTCAGACACGGAAGACTTTTAAGCCAACTAGTGCTTAGTTGGCATTGAAAGCCTAAGGACGGACAAACAATTGTCTAGTTCCAGGAATGTAGATGAGAAACGTTGAGTTGTAAGACACGACACAAGTTTAGAGCGTTTAGAATGGTCTGATACGATTAGAGCCTGTGGAGCAATCAATCTTCCTCTCGCCACCCTCAGAACCTAAAACCTTTTGCCAAATTTGGCCTAAAACACCCATGGACAGGCCTAAAATAAGCAGACCGTCTTGTGCCTTGGTACCTTCAAATGCCTTAGGCCAAACTTAGAAAATGTGCCTGATATAGTATACCTGTAGGTCCTACGGGTCCCAGACTTGGGCCTATACAAAAACATTAAAAACAAAATAATCAGCTGTCAACGAGCCATGGAACGAAGTATCCTAAACATAAGAAAAATAAATAAAATAAAAAGTCAAACAATTAGATAAAGGACAAAATTGACACTATTGACAGACGTATTACACCATTCCTTAAAACTGAAATCGCGATGGGCCGGACACGTAGCAAGATGCACTGACTAGCGCTGGACCCTCGCCGCTACCAAATGGGCCGGTCCGACTGGGAAAAGAAAAGTCGGACATCCACGACAAAGTAACCGGCAAAAACTGGCTATCTGCAGCCCAGGACATAACGAGGTGGAAGAATCTGGGGGTTACTCAAATATGTTTAAAAAAGTATGTAGGGCAGCGAAAGCTAATTTTATTTTTGATAAAATTAAAACGGCTAATGATAAGATTAAGACTATTTGGAATGTCATTATTGTCATTAAAAACGAAATCGAGTTATGTAAACCCCGGAATAAAAATATGACATTGATTACTTCCAATGGAGCAATCAGTTCAGACTTAGAAGTAGCCCAGGAATTTGAATCATTTTTTACAAACATTCCGTTTATTACTACTGAAGGTCTGAATTCGTCTTGTAACAAGGCCAATGCACTACTTATTGAGCATATAAAACGATGTGAAACTAAATTTGAATTTGACTACGTCAACGCTGAAACCATCGTGAGAACCTTCAAGCAGATAAAAATCAAATGTACTGAAGACTTGTGGGGGATGTCGGTGAAGGTATGTACTGCCGTCATAGTCACCCTAGCACCTTATCTGGCTCTATTGTTTAATAAATGCATTGACGAAGGCACGTTTCCTGACCTGATGAAGGAAAGTAAAGTATTACCATTATACAAATCTGGTGACACCAAGGACCCTGGCAACTATAGACCGGTATCTGTCTTGCCAGTGCTTAGCAAGGTTTTCGAGAAAATTGTGATGGCTCAACTTCTTGAGCACTTTAATCTTAACAAATTGTTTCATCCTCAGCAATATGGCTTTACTAGAGGGAGATCTACAAATGACGCGGGAATAAGTTTGGTTAAGAATGTCTTCGAGGCTTGGGAAGAAAAAAAAGACGCGATTGCTATTTTCTGTGACTTGTCGAAGGCATTCGATTGCGTAGACCATCTGACTTTGCTGACTAAACTTGATCACTACGGTATTAAAGGAAAAGCACTGGCCTTAATACAATCGTATTTGTCGGGTAGAGTTCAACAAGTGCTGGTGAATGGAACTCGGTCAGCAGGGTCCGCCGTTAAAATTGGTGTTCCCCAAGGGTCAATACTGGGCCCTCTTCTTTTTTTGGCCTATATAAATGACCTACCATTTATGGTGGAACATGTATCTAAAGTGGTACTATTTGCAGACGACACTTCGCTTATTTTTAAAATTAACAGGTCATCTCCGACAGTAGCTAATATAAATAATGCTCTTCGATTGACTCATGAATGGTTCACTGCCAACAACCTTGTTCTTAATGCAAAAAAGACAAAATGTATTCATTTTAAGCTACCCAATGTTAAACATCGTATACAGGGAGTAAACATCAACGATGAAACTTTAAATATTGTCGAAAGTACAGCTTTCTTAGGGATAACAGTAGACTCGAAAATGCAATGGGGTTTTCATATTACTGCTCTTTCGAAAAAATTAAGTTCGGCTGTGTACGCCGTGAAAAAGATAAGACTACTCACTGACATAGCTACTGCGAGGTTGGTTTACTTTAGTTATTTTCATAGCGTCATGTGCTACGGTATTTTGTTATGGGGTAGAGCTGCCGATGTTGACATTATTTTTGTTTTACAAAAACGTGCAATCAGAGCGATATATGGGTTGAAATCCGTGACTCCTT
Organism: Epinotia bilunana; assembly: GCA_947049275.1. Classification (NCBI taxonomy): domain Eukaryota; kingdom Metazoa; phylum Arthropoda; class Insecta; order Lepidoptera; family Tortricidae; genus Epinotia; species Epinotia bilunana. The sequence continues at coordinate 5,061,264 of OX346263.1, read as the reverse complement.
CAGGGAATTATTTAAAACTATTGGGATTATGACTGTGCCAAGTCAGTATATTTATGAAAATATTATGTATGTTAGGAAGAATCAAGAATTATTTCGTAGAGGATGTGACATTCATAAGTTGAATACTAGGAATAAATTTAAATTGCTAGCAGTAAGTACTAGGTTAAGTAGAGTTCAAAAGTCATTTGTGGGGCTCTGTACACGCTACTACAACAAGTTACCAGATCATGTTTTAGACACGTCCGAGAATAAATTTAAGTCCTTTGTAAGGCAATCTTTGCAAAATAGAGCTTATTATAGATTGGACGAATATTTAGCAGATAAGGATATATGGACAAATGTTAATGCCATTACTTAAGTTACCGCTAGTATTAAAGTATATATGTAAAAATATGACATTCAAAAAGTGTTCGCCATGAATTTATTTTGAATAAAAAATTACTTACTTACTTACTGGAGGAGGCCTATACCCTACAACAGGGGTCTCTATAAATTAAGTAAAAAAGTAGATGTACTTCAAGAAAGACATTGAGATGATAGAAAAAGTGCAGAGAAGATTCACCAAAATTCCCACAGCTCAAATCATTGCCTTACGAGGAAAGACTACACAAATTAGGCTTAACAACAACTGATTGAGACTTTTAAAATCTTAAATGGCTGTTACGACTGTCCAGAACTGAGCGACCTGTTCACTCGAAATACAAACACACGCACGAGAGGACACAACTTTAAATTGTTAGCAAATAAATGTAAAACAAACATCGGCAAAAACTTAATCTCAAATGGAATAGTAAATATATGGAACAAATTACCCTCGGAAGCAGTGAACGCTAGAAATGTTAACCAGTTTAAAAACAGACTCGACAAACTATCTAAAGCAGTGGGAACCTGTGCCAAGTGAACTACGATTTAGACATATCAGCGTCAGCTGCCTGTCTAAAATAGGATAATAATAATAATAATGTATATATGGGAAATAAAAAGGTTTTATTATTATTATTATTATAGTATACCTGACGAGAGGCTCTGGGGCGCCGTGGCCCCTCTCGATGACCTCGGTGTAGTTGGCCTTGCTGAGATAAGTGGCGGGCGCGATGGGGATGTTGTCGGCGACGCGGTGGATCTTCTCGGTCAGGCCGAGCACGTTGAGGAACCAGTCTGGGTAAGGCTTGGTTGCGGCTCCTGTGACAAATATGTGTATTGATAAAGCCGGGGTTATATTACAGCCACGCCGCGTGTCGCAACGCGTACTTTGTATTGAACGTGGCGACACGCGGGACTGAGCTAATGTAAGCACGTTCATACAAAATGTATGTAACCGATTGCGTTGCGACACGCGGCGTGGCTCTAATATAACCCCGGCTTAAGAGAAAGCACGCTCTACTTCTCATGGGTGGTTGATGTCCTACAAACTCAGTTGTTGGCCACTCAGAAGATCAAAAACGAAAGAAAAAAAGCTCCGCGACCGAATCGAAGTAATTCTAAAGAGAGGCCAAGCAATGGTGACAAATATGTGTATCGGCACGAGAAAACATTGGCGAACGTTCCGCTCTGCATCTCATAGGGAAGTTGCCCCACAAACTATCAGTTACTGGCCACTCAGCAGGCCAAAGAGGAAATAAAAAAAAGCTCTGCTACTAAATCAATTAAATTCTTAAGAAAGGATAAGCCGAGAAACCTTAGAAAGACGAGCAAGTCATAAAAATGTGAAGTGCAAGAGGTCTCAGGATAGGAGAAAGAAATCTTCACCAACTAATCCGGGAAATGGCAACGAAAATAGGCATAAGAAGTTACATGTAAATGTATCAATCATAGGCTAAGGTCGCATGGTCAGAAAACAGAAGAGCTTCTCCCTTGTAAAATTTTGTATTTTGCTTAAAGTCTATTCTCGAATGCCCTTTGAAGCTCCGCGCGACTCCGTAAGGTAAGTATGTTGCAAAGATTCAGTGAAAATAAAACCTAAAAACAAGTATCTTACTCATGTTATATAATGATAATAATAATAATTATTTTGATTGTACCAAAACAGAGATTACACAGCATAATTTACAGTAACATACACAGTTAAAAACACAGGTAAAACTGCATAACAGTTTGTTGGCGAACAGCAACTCATTAAAGTTTCCTTATCTACTGTGGTAAAATACTTAAATGGGTGGTAATCACCTGGTGTGTTGAGCGAAATAAGAGGGGGACCAAGACCTATTTAATATTATTAAAAAAATTAGCCTATATTGTGTCCCACTGCTGGGCAAAAGCCTCCCCTTTTTGCCGCCACTCGTCTTGGTCCTGTGCTAGTGTACGCCAATCTGTACAGAACATATCAAGATCGTCCCGCCATCTCCTTTTCGGTCTGCCTCTACCTCGGAAGCCATCTTGTGGAAGCCATTCGGTGACTAATTTGAGCCGTCCCTCCGTGTGCATCCGGCAGACATGTCCAGCCCCCAATAAATTTTACGCCAAATTATTATATGACTTAAAATTTACTGGTTTATGATTACTCAAAGAAAATATAAATGAAACATAACAGAAGGAATATAATAAAATGCAAATTGTATACCTATCCAAAAGGGCAGAGGACTAATATCAATACTTAGGCATCGTCCGCAAACCAGACGACCTTGCATACAGGTTTTGCTTTTAGTCCAGTCAAAAAAGCGTAAGAAGATAATAAGGAAAGAAATCTATCTAAAGGCTTATACATTTTCCTCTCAACGAAGTACTTCCATCAAATTCGCATTTTAGAATGGTACCTTATCTACAATTAACTCTGGACACATTTAGGTTAGGTTCTTGAGACACAATCAGGCCCCTATTTCATCAACATAATGCACGCTTGTTCTACCGTAGAACAAGCGTGCATTATGCTGATGAAATAGGGGCCTGATTGTGTCTCAAGGACCTAACCTAAATGTGTCCAGAGTTAAGCAAAAAAACAGGAGTAACACAAACATAGACTATAGTATTTTCTGGCCCATATTTCGCCAATTCGACAATTGTAGAAGTCTTCTACCATTATTACGTGACAATTGTCGAATTGGCGAAATATGGGCCAGAAAATACTGTAGTCTATGTTTGTGTTACTCCGATGTTTTTTTGCTGATAGGAAAATAAAAATCGACGACTTAAAAAAGCTCTAACGAAAGTGGTTCGCGTGACTACATCAGAAGAGCAAAACCACAGCTTGTTGACTGGGTTATCTGATGTAGACACAGTAGACGGGACTAATAAATCAAATCCAGAAATACGCAGCTACAGACATTGCAGGCTTGTTTTCGTCATGCAACACAAACCGTGAACAATGTTTATTTTGTCTCTACGTGTTTGTAAAGTATGGCAGTGAGGTTTCGAGTTCGTATATTTCGTCGAGGATTTTCCTTGCGGTATTATACTCGTACATATATACTTAAAGCGACTGGTAAACATAATTATACCGTCGACTCCTTTAAGACGACATAATATAACGAACGCGAACGACATAAAATAATAAGGCAACGTCTTTCTAGTCGCATAAAGGTCGATTCATGATATGTACCCGGGTCGTCTGTAAAATTTCTGGCCTCACTGTCGTATAAACCTGAGTTAAAGCTACCGTACTATAAAATAAAGTAAAGTAAGGTAAACGTCCGAGTGCTCGACGCTGTACTAGTATATGGCATGGGCACTCTATGTCAAAGTGACATGGCTTAAATTCGAATGAAGAAAAATCCTCTTAGTTCGAATTTAACCCATATTGTTTTGATATAGATAGAGTGATACTAGTGCTGCGTCGAGCACTCGGACGTTTACCTTAACGATCGACGTGGAAAATCATTTCGTACATCAACCTTGCACTAATGGCGTTGCGATTATGCGCGGGCGACAGTCATATAACAGGTCAATACACGATTCTTTCCGGGCAGAGTTACAAGATAGTTGTAGTTAGGTACCAGCCTAACCTCGAAATAACCACATATCTCGAATTATTTTATACTTCATATGTATAGGACTCAGTTGTGTTTTGAGATAACGACTGCGTATTATTAGATTGCCTAATCAGAAATGAAATAATTAACAAAGAAAGAAAAAATAACGTTTTCGTTCCCATATAAAAAATACCGGTTTCCGATCCCTGGTAGGTACGCACCAGCAGCAGCGAGTTGCTTTATCTTCTCCCTCAGCGGCGTCAGCTTGGCGGTGACGTCATTATGTCCCAACAGTCCCTGCCACGGCCTGGCGGCCCAGGAGCAAGCCTTCTCTCTGATTGGCACTTTTGACCCGTCTGAGCAGAGGTAGGCGAACTCATCGGGGTTCTCAGAGGACTGGCTGGCTGGAATGGTTCCTACGGGTAGCTGAGGACAAGGCGAGGCTTTATTCGAATTTGAAGAAAGATAAATGTTGTGCAATCTACTCTGGTTGTCTAGTTTTCTGTTAGCTATTGTCTATGTCCCCGTGTGGTACCGGGTTAGAATAGCACCACCCCCTTTCTTCCTGTGGGTGGTGTGGAACAGGGTTGAAGTGTGTTGTGGGCGATGGGCTAGCAACCTGTCACTGCGATATCACATTTTGTCGCTCTTTTATATCCACATTTGTGCTAAAAGTGGTACTGGAACACAAGTTTCACGTGCTCTGCCTACCCCTTTTAGGGATAAAGGCGTGAATGTATGTATGTATGAATGTATGTACTTGTCTATTTCATTCAACCCATCATTAGCTGACACGTACAAAAAGCTGGTGTTCCATTGAACAACATAATAAAACATCAATATTTTTACATATCAATATTTAATAAATAAACATACGTGAGAAATAATGTAGTTGCATGTGAAATGTGTGTGTTTCTAGCACGTTTTAATATACCTGAGACTAGGTAGGTAGGTGCTAAACAACCTCTCATCCTTCGACCCAGATTTTATTATTGAAGTAATGTGCAGGAAAACATACTTTTAATATTTTATTTTTTATGCTTAAAACAGTAATGTATAGAAAGGGAGTTTATTTCTACAAACGAACTGCTCTACAGTTTGGCGGAAGTTGTGATTTTTTTTAAAGTACTGTTTTTTCCGTGCATAATTGCTTTTTTTTTGATAAGGGAACTTACAAAATGTACGGGTAGATACTTTAGGATGCACTTGAACTCGGTGGAATATTGTTCCCTTCTCAAGTCCTTGTTCATATATCTCCACAACCCGGAAGATGGACCACAATGGAAGTGTGCTTATTTATTTGGTTCTGGGTAGGCCTTGCTAAAGTCCCTTGGGGGCGTCCACAAATTACGTAACGCAAAATTCTTAAATTTTTAACCCCCCCCTCCACTAATGTAACAGGACCGTCACGCTTAGCTGGGGACCCCCCTCCCCCCTTCAATTCCATTACGTAACAAGTCTTCAGGGTAATATTCAGAAAAGAAAGTTGTGGTATTTTAGATACTTTTTAATCATAAATCTGCATTTTTGAATGAAACATTAGTGTGGTTTCAAGGAATCAAGAAATGTAATCATCTATGAACGGGTTTCGGTTCCATTTCTTAATACATTCTATTAAGGGTAAATCGGAATCAGAATCGCTCTCACAATTGGTATCGGCTTCGGCGGCAAGCACATCTTCTGTGGCTATCTCTGCATCTTCTTCTGCCACCCACTCCACCGCGGCAGGTGCCACGTGGCACAATAGCTCTCCCTGACGCCGCGTGATAACTCGCCTAACGGAGATTTTATTTGCAGAAGTTGATTTTGAGTTTATAATTCTGCGGTGGTGTGCAGCTGCTTTTTTAGATCATGATTATAAGCCACAAATTTTGCAGGTTCTACTAGGGTTGTATACTATATGTATACTATATAGGGTTGTATGTATACTATTATAAAAAATCGTGCGTGACGTAACGCAAACCTTGACACCCCCCTCCCCCAACGTAACAAGACCGTAACGCATGGCCGGACCCCCCCTTCCCTCCAATTTGCGTTACGTAATTTGTGGACGCCCCCCTTGTGCTCCGTGTGGCATGAGCGTTCACTCAATGAGACGATGTCGTGTTCACAGTGAATGCTTCATCGTCTTCTGTAAGATAACTTACCCCAAAGAACTTCCGTACGTAAATGACTTTGGTGAAGGCGACTTGCCCCCCATTATGTGCTAGGCAGCGCAGAGCTCCCTCATACCCACTGAAGTTGTCCGGATAGTCGCAGATTTCGGGGTGTTCGCATAACGAACACAACTGGCTGTATTGAGCCTCTGTAACAACGAGGGAACTTAGCAAAGTGTGGTCAAACTTGAAAATAATATAAAATCTTATTAGCTTCCGTCGCAACCTCGTCTGCGTGGACTCGGGATGAAAACTATCCTATATTTTGGTCCGGGCCATAAACTACACTCGCGGGCAAAGAATACGGGTCGGTAAAATACCGTCATATTTCCTAAAATAGTGCGTAAGAGGTTGTACAGTTAATCCTGTCATGATCTTTATTTAATTTTACATATAAACTGCTAATAACAGTAAAAAATATAACGTTACCAGGTTTAAATCGGACTCGTAAAAACCCATGAATAAAAACAACGTTAACGGAGTCAGATATCGCAAAAATCGTGATTTTTGGATATCGATATTTTTATGATAGGATCCAGGAAATTGTTAATACAGTTGGGTATTGTAAAGAATAGCATATTATGTAAATAAAACAAGTATTAAATATTGTAAAAAACCTATTGCAGTTATTTAATTTAGGGTGACCCGTATTCTTTGCCCGCGAGTGTATCTTCGTGAATTTCATCCAGATCGATTGAGCCGTTTAGGCGTGATTGTGTTACAAACATCCAAACTTTTACATTTATAATATTAGTAAAAGTAGGATTTTGACTATGTCAGCCGGTGCATATCTATCTTTTCTATACTTACTATTTTATTTTATTTATTTATTAAGCGGAAAAGTCTGTGAGATTGTTGCGTTTTAAGTTTGTAATGGGTAATCTTCTAGATGCAGTGTACTTGTATATTTACGTCCTGCTTATTCATATCACCTGGTTTCAAATCAACAAACTTTGTTATTAGTCACTAATTGCAGGAAAGTTGTTAGCAGGCTCCAATATCATCCGTGCCAGTCATATAAGCTCAGTTTTACAACTACCTATAATATGTATCCTTGATGCCTGTGGTACGATCACATGTCTCCATAACGAGGCTCCCCGTAAAATTATGCCCCAGACACCCATAAAGCGAACACGACCTGATACATGAGCGGAACTAACCACTACCGCTATTTTTAGAGACAGGCTAATCGTAACAAGGTTATGGTCATCGTGCAGCCCTCATTATCATGAGCAGTATGACCGGCCTTTTTAGAAGCTTTTTTTTTAGTTTCACCTGTTCCGTTGTCTGTCTGTCTGTAATCAAATCTTGCATTGAGCTGAAATTTTGGGTATAAGTATAGTTTGGATGACAATTCAATATTATGGTACCATCGAGCTGACCTGATGATGGAGACAAAAGGTGGCCATGGGAATTCACTATTTAACCGACGTAACCCCGTTGAGTTTGGGCTCGTTAGAATCGTCTGAATGAGTAGTTGATGATGATATACAGAAAAGTACAGTCGGCAATAAAAGCTTGTACCAAAAACGAAAATTTTGACAGAGACTTTTTTGGGTAGGTACCTATATGAACGGTCGGTTTGTATTTTGTCCGCAAAGGCTCACTGAATAAGGAATATAGATTAAAGACTTCGTAATACAGGAAAAATAAGTATTGTTTATGAATTCAGACCTTACTCGTACTTCAAGTTCCTTTATTATGAAACACTTTCGAAAGATGCTTTGCAGGGGGATTTCAGCAATGCGAGCTGTTATAACCCCTTATAGACTTGTGTGGGCAGCTAGGTAGGTATAAGTTGTAAATATCAAATGCATTTATTTGTAAACGTTCATCAAACCTATTTTAATTGAAATGCCTCTAAAACCCGTTCGTCTTTATCCATTAAAGTACTCAATATAAGACTAAATAAGTTTAAAAACTTACTCCAAGCAGAGTTGGTCTTCTGGTCCGGCGACCATTTTCCAACGATGCAGGACTTGGTGAAGAAGCTGGAAAAGGCGCGCAACTCGTTCTCTTTCGGAGAGAAATGGACGTCGTTCATCTTGGGGAACACAGCCCGCTTCATCAGCATAGTTAGGGGGATCTGTGGATGGACATCTATGTTATAAATTGTCTGATCCAGGAGAGGCACCTCACCTCTAAAAAAACATAATAATCTCTTGTCGGGTCCGACACTAGCTTGGGCTTGTCCTGCGTTTCATACCGTTGGTAGGTTCCTATATTAATTTATGTTTTATCCATTACATGGGCAGGGGTGATATTCATCATGGATTTTATGAACTAGATATACAAGATTAACAAAATGGTTATGCAAGTTTTTTGGAAATCGTAATATATGGAGCTATAGTCTGGCCAGCCAGTGTCAGTGTATTAGAAAACATAAACTCGTCTCTTTTTAATCAACTTCAAAAAAAGGAATATTATCGGCCCACATACAGCGATTTGTTTTTTTTTTATGTAATAATCAATGTTTATGTGGTAAAGTAGAAATGAAATGTGGAAATGTTAATGTGGCTTGGCAGAGTACGGAATTGAAGTCGGTTAAAACTTTGTTTTTTAAAGTAAATTACTGTTTGGGTGCTTGCGTAAGAGAAAAACGATTTGAACACCTTCTGAATGTTTCGTATAGTTTCCTGTTCGTGACAGGAAATGAGACCGCTGAAATCCTGACTGACTAGAGCAGCACAAGCGATAAATGCGGAATCACGACAACAGGCTAGACGTCGTTTTTCGTCTGTATACGTTCGTCCTTACTCGTATTTTTCTAGTATTCGACCCAACGCTACCGTAACTCAAATCAATACGATTGTATCAGCACATTCGCAATAAACGAGAAGGCACAATGACGAACACTTTCTCAGTGCCATTTTCAACAAAGCATTCTTTTTCCGTTAATAGAACTTGTCTTCGGCTGTCGGGTGCCATTCGAACGCCGTTGATTGAATTACAATCAGCCGAGGCTAGAGGATAAAGCATTTTTCTTCACGAAACACTTTATTGCTTTTCGTGATGCCGCATTTCTGAAACAGCCAGTTGTTTGCTAAAGAATTGATACTGGTTTCGGCTCTTTTCTTTTCCGGAATTAGTATATTGGATAGTTTCGGAAAGGTTTAAATTGTCGAGTCAGCAAAAAAGTTTTATTAAAAGAAATACTATTAAGTACTTCTTGTACATCTTATGCTAATTTAGAAGATAGATAGATAGAAAGATATTTATTGTTTCTTCGTTTTGTTACAAGTTTTGTCCGCTTAGCGGGTGTGGGTGCTAATTTAGAAAGTGTAGTAGAAATAAAGCAAAATTATTTATAGAATTTTAAAATTAAAGTCAGCATTCATAAGGTGACATGAGTGTGATAACCACAAGGCTTGCTCGTTAACTTATTAAAATTAAATTAAAGTATAGAATGTAAGTACATCATTTTTCATTATATTGGCCCATATTAAGTACTCGTACTTCTAGCATGCAGATTGGATTGAAACACATATAAATGCATGTACATCTGAAGCACAGTGAAGAGTGGTGTTCACTTGTATCAGAGGCCAAGATTGTCTTTGGGCTATCAATATAAGCCAGCGTAGCAGGTAACCGCATAGATCTGGGAAAAAAGCGTAGCCTAGAAGAACAGTTTTAAAGCATTAATATAATACGAGTATATACCTTATAACCGACGTTTCTGTTGACTCCAGTGTGGCAAGACTTCAGGCCCTTTAGCTGGTCCAGATTGTTGATGGGTAGGTCTTTGTGGACGACTAAGACGGCCTGGTAACGGAACTCCGCTGTAAAGATGGACATTGGTTTGTATACCTAATTGATCTACAAACGTACGAGTAGTTTACAAAATTACCAAAGTGGCCACGGGGAAGAAATCAAATGCCGAAACGCCGATCGAACACGCGCGTACCTAATGCTTTTATGAAGACCTTCTGCGACCGTTCGCTGCAGATCTCTACAGACCCCGTATCATGGTCGGCCTTATCACGCGATAAGTGAAAAGATAGAGCGTCCGTCACTGGCTAACACCATTCGGTAGAACGAGACGGACGCTCTGTCTTGTCACTTATCGCGTGATAAGGCCGACTATGATACGGGGCCAGGAAACGATTGGCACAGATTTTTCGGTTATTTTGTACTAGCTTCCGCCCGCGACATCATCTGCGTGGACCCGGGATAAAAACTAGCTGACTTCTGGCCACGTATCATGGTCGGCCTTATCATGCGATAAGTGACAAGATAAAGCATCCGTCTCGTTCTATTGAACGGCGTCAGACAGTGACGGACGCTCTATCTTGTCACTTATCGCGTGATAAGGCCGACCATGATACGGGGCCTGGTAGGAGATGGCACTTGAAGAACAGATATAGATTACAGAAACATTTGCAGAATAAGAATTAAATGTATGGGACTAGGACTAGGTAATCTATGGGACTAGGTCGATTTGTGTAAGATTTTCCCCTTATAAAAAAGAAAAAGAAAAGAAAGAATGTAGGCTGTTAAGTAACTACCAACATACAACAGACAAAATGGGTCCAGTACTCCTGTGCCACCTCCCGATATCGCCACAATAAATGCCCCCCCCCCCCCACCCCCCCCTCCCCATCCAACTGTCTCCTGCAATCATTAGGTAAGTACCAGATTGTCGGTTCACCTTATACATCTACCCAAACTGTACATTTCCCTATGTGGTATAGCCAATCCGATATTTAATATGTGTACCTATTTATGTGTGTCTCCGTCATAAATGAACCATCCGAATCGAAATACTCTTTCACAAAAATACGGCACAGTGACAAGAACGGTATAAAACATATGCCTTTCATTATATTTACTGAATCTATTCAGGTCATACGCTCCGGCTGTGGTTGGACTTGGAATAGAACATTCCATGAATGAAAATTTTGGACGGACGTGAATTAAGTAGGTTTATACTGCAACATGCATCAGGCAGGTTTGCTTAACCATTGACAACTCTAACACCGGGTAATAAAGTTGATTTTGAGAATTGAAGTATTATTCAGTCCATTTCCATGAACAAACGGACTGAAAGATATGCAGAGCGATAAAATATTATTCCGTGAACTGAACCAACCGCCGTGTAAAAATAGAAAAGTATGTATACGATGCCGTTGCAATTGATTTGTTGGTATTTTACTGGCTGTTAGATTTCCTATTATTGGAATCATTTTTAGGGTTCCGTACCCAAAGGGTAAAAAAGGGACCCTATTACTAAGACTTCGCTGTCCGTCCGTCTGTCTGTCACCAGGCTGTACCTCAAGAACCGCGATAGCTAGACAGTTCAAATTTTCACAGATGATGTATTTCTGTTGCCGCTATAACAACAAATACTAAAAACAAAATAAAATAAATATTTAAGGGGGCCGCCGCAACAAACGTGATTTTTTTGCCGTTTTTATAGATACGGATGGCACGGAACCCTCCGTGCGCGAGTCCGACTCGCACTTTGCCGGTTTTTATTAAATATATATATTATTTTTATTGAGCTTACTATGGAAGTAGGTCGATTTGTGTAAGATTGTTCCCTAATATTTATTTACCAACCGGTCGGCAAATAAGCAAACAGCCTATGGATCCTTGCGGCTTCCAAGTAACAGCATAGCTGACCTTTTATTAGAAACTATTACCTATACAGTTCCCTCATTCACAACACAACGCATCGTCAGGAGCTTTGGCAACCTTACTCACTACTAGGAACACAACACAACACTACATTACATACCTACGAACCTACGAGCAAATATCGTATTGATTAGCGGATTTTCTCTTTCAGATAGGTAAGTAGTACCTTTCATGGAACCTACTATTTACCTATGTTAGCGTATTAGTCCTCAACGTATGGTTTTGCGTCCTATAATAGAGTCCTACCATTTTTAAAACAACTGAGCAACTGATTCGTTCCTTACAGTAGATTTACAAATATTCATCTCGATTTAGAACACCAACCTTCAGAACAATTTATAATGATTATCTAATATTTCTCCGAACATTCTACCGGCGTCCTCGTTATCTTAATGAATACGTAATGATTCAAATGAAAAAGAAATACTGCTAAATCCGCTAAGCTCGCTTTGCGGTTTCTGCTTATTCCTGAAGTGATTAAGGCGGTCTCATTACGAAAACAATTTCTAAAAAGCCTTTGTCCATTGTGTGGACGTGTTTTCGAGGCAAATGGACTAGGGTCATTTCGCCGGTTAGCGACCACCTAATTTTATGTGCCGGTTGGTGACCACTTAGCCGAGTTGGTTGAAAGGATATTTCCTCGGTTTTTTAGTAGATTTCTATTCTAAAACAACAAAAAAATGCATTTACAACTAATTGTCTCAATAGGGTCGGTAATAGAAATGATGTTATCTTCAATAGAAAAAACCTTCTCCTTCAGGTGGTCGCCAACCGAAGGTGGTCGCGTAACCAGCGTAATGACCCTATTGGTTCGCGTAATCTTTTACGCGTTTTCATACCTCTTTGCGTGGCATTTGTGGCTTCCGAGCCATTACAAAATTAGTTTCTTGCTGAAACGAGATTGGATTCGAATGGCGATGGCGTTGCTATGAAAGTTAAACTCGTAGGAAACTACTACTATTATTATATTAGTTGCCTCGATGTTGCCCGCATCTTTGTTAGTTTTTTTTTTAAATTGAACAATTGTACAGTCAGCATCAAAAGTAACTACCCAATCGAAGACGTCAAAAGCTCTTATTCCCTTTCAATAAGGACTTTTGACGTCTTCGTTTGCGTAGTTACTTTTGATGGTGACTGTACGTACGATCGATCGAGCAGTTTCCCAAAACACCATTTTATGCTACAAGTGTGGAAAGTACCTAGCTGATATCCGACGAGTGTCATTTTTATACATGAGCGATTGAAGCGAGCGAATGTAGAATTCGACACGAGTCGGAAATCATCTTTACGCGCGTGTATCATACAACGTTTTACTATGCCTTGTGTGAGGAAATATTAAATGTTGAAATGTCAGTTTAAAATAGATAGGTTAAAATTGAATAATCTAGATAGATTGTCAGGTACCTAAGTACTTATTATCTGGAACTGCATTTAACAACTTCTCCACATCTTTTGCTGTCAAGCTTATTCACTTAAAAGTTAAAACCATTGTTTTACACTTGCATTGTTGGTTTTGGAACATAATTAATTTTGAGTAACTCAATATATTCCACAACAAAAAGACGTACCGTCGTAGTTCTAAGAAATATACTGACATTATTGAAACGCAATAAATCATTATTATTATTGATTATTCACTTTCACTCGACATTTTAACATATTTACATAAAATTACTCCGAAGTAAACAACAATCACAACAATGGCGGGCTTTTTAATTTACATGCGCGGTCAACATATGCGCATGTGCAAGTCGCCATACTGTCGCATCGCAAAAGGCATAAGAAAGATATGCGTTCAGCCAAACACATTAAGTGAATATTTAAAATGAATTAATTTATCGACTAAATTCAAAATTCAAAAATATTAATAAATAATTTTATACATTATTAGTATTTATGTACTTACCTTTTATAAAAAGAAAAAGAGTAATTGAAATATATGTAAAAAAAATCTCAAGTACCTAATAAAAACACTTTGCGTCGGGCTGACGACGGACTTAAAAATTAAAAAAAAAAATGAAAAGTAAAAAGCACTAGTGCGAAAAAGTTGTACTTTCCGCACGATTTGGGTGCTTTTAAAAATGCTCTTTTCGAGCACATGCATTGTAATAGTACACAATTTTACGTCTTCGTCTGGCCACAATGCGAGTTTGACCGTACGCGCAGCGTGCAGTAAAACTCGCATTATGGCCAGGTGTGACGTAAAATCTATTCTGTACATATGGCTCTTTAAAGTTTCGACATATGCACGGAAAGTGCTCTTTCCGCACTAGTGCGGGAAAGTAGCACCATATGTACTGATAGTTATTTACGATACAAGTGCCAAAAATAGGAAATTCGCAACGAGTGGTGATAAATTAAAATACCTACGACCGAAGGGAGTGTATCGTACAACGTTTTACTGTACATTATGGCTCTTTAAAGTTTCGACATATGCACGGAAAGTGCTCTTTTCCGCACTAGTGTGGGAAAGTAACACCATATGTACTGTAAAATCTATTTTTCATGGTATCCGTATGCCAAAAGCTCCGTTTACGATGCCAATGAGGTCTGTTTGGGAAACGGATTATTTAGAAAAAGGTCATGACAGTAACGGGTCTTTTGGCATAGGTTAATATGTTTCCCCCAGACCAAGTCTTGATGAAAATGATACTTAGGTAGTATTGATAGGACAAACTGTTATCAGATACATATTTGTTATTAAGGCCAGGTTTCGTGTGATGGCAATAACTTGTTCCTTACAGGCAAAGTTGTCAACGACATCACCAGATGGCATCTTTGTCTGTTTATTGCAACCGTAACCGCGAATTTATGGCTTCATGTTTATTTATGAGACGCTATAATCGCGTCGTAGCTGTGATTTTATTGTTTGTTTATAGGAAAATAATATAGTGAATAAATGAAAAATGTTTTACATTTTGAAATATGACATGACAACCGAAACGGCAACGGCTGTCAACATTTTTGAACATGCGTTAGATTGGAGGAATTCTCTCACCCACGTTAGAGTGGTAGGATGGATTAAATGCCATGCGCCTAAAGTACAATAAGCGGTTACTTATTGATTTTGTAATTAAGATTATAACCACTAATCATCATCATCATCATCCGAAAGACGTCCACTGCTGGACGTAGGCCTCCCCGATTAGCGTAAAGGTCTTAGTGGTAGTTTTAAATTTGCTCCTGGACGATAAAGAAAAAAATGGTATAACCACTAATTAATACGCGCAAATAAACCCGCGTATCATGCTTTTTTAGCGGATGTAACAAGACTTAGGTATACTTGATCAGACCTATATGGTTTTTCAAATTTATTGCACAAAACAAATTAAGTACGTAACTACAATAGGCGGACTCAATGCCTCCAGGCATTAATTATCCCCATTTTTTCGCCATCGAGAAGGCGATTAATTAAGATTTAAGATTTCAGATAATTAGGTCGTTATTAGACTGTTAGTAGATCATATTTTTACCCGACTGCCGAAGGAGAGGAGGGTTATGTTTTTCGAGCGTATGTATGTATGTGACCTTATTCTTTGGCACGCCCTGCAGTCTAAACCGTTTGACGGATTTCGACATATGAGGTGTCGTTGGATTCCTCTTGATCGTGGGAGTGACAGGCTATAAAATTTGAAAAAAGCAGTTGGGTTTTTGAAAAATCTTTTAATTTCACTTGTTCTTGTTCGAAATGAATCTAGCCCAAATGGAATTTTGTCCACTATGAAATAGTTTCATATTAAATTATTATCAAAAGTTTAAATGAAATTCGTCTATTTTGTTCAAACCTCATCTAAATTTTATTTAGATATTAGATACTTAATTAATATAAATTGTTCCGAATGTTGCGAACCCTTAAAATAGGAAACGAAACGACTCAAAACTATGAGATTGAGTTTTCATTTATTTTAATTAGGTTGTTGAATAATATTGTGTTTCAAATTACCAAACTAATTAAGTACCAAAAAAAGAACAAATGTTTAGGGAACCTCGTCACAAATTTTCCCGAGAATAAATGATGAGAATGCGACCTGTAGAGGAGAACTGCCGCTCGCTTCGCTCAACAAAATAATTACTACCAACTACTATTTAATTTTATAAGGTTACTACCTAATCGAAACTAACTAGATTAAAATTATAACGAACGAACAATGGTTGAACAGTTGAATTTTAGGTGGGTGGGTAACTCGACACATGAATTACTTACACAGTGACGTTTGAATGGAGAAAGTTACAATGGGCCGGAAATTATTCGGTTCGATTATCACATTGATAGCTTGTTTATGTTTACAATTTAATTATTGATGTTTGGTGCCCACTTATATTTACGTGGCGGTATGGGACGTGGGTGGTTTATATGGGAAAAGGTATGATTCTATATATAAAACAATACTTGAAACAAGAAGAAGGTGACTTTATCTTGATATGATTTTTGAATTTAGGAAGAGATTTAGCACATCTTAAATGCAGCGGCAAAGCATTCCACAGCCGAACCGCCCGGAAAGTGAGGAGTTATTATAGAATTTCGTAGATGAATGTGGTGATGATTCTTTCAAAGCATGAGAAAAAATCTTGGCTCAAGATAATTTCGCTCAAATCAAGAAGAATATTTTACCTCAAATCAAGTCATTTTACCACAGGTAAAAGTGCGTTGATTAGGGCATATGGCATATACGACAATGCAATAATCTTGTTGTTGGTAACTTGATGCTTCTCTTCAAATATTTCTAAATCCGATTTTGGCTAGTAATATTCCATGACTCTGCGGAAGACTGCTATTAAAGCCAGCATCATACTGAGCCGAGTCCATTTCGTGACACGGCCTAATATTAGGCCTTTCTTTGTCTTTGTCATAATTGCTGTCACGAATAAATGTTTAGAATTTCAATTTTGAATTTAATTCTTGAGTTATGCCTTTTATTGACGACGGATGGACGTCTTTCGGCTGATATGTTGATGATGCCTTTTAATGGCCGCTCCACACAATGGGCCATCCTGACCCATCATACAGGACGCAACTATGCGTTAAAGGGAGTAAGACATATTTATGTCTCGTTCTACCGCATAGCCGCGTCCTGTATGATGGGTCAGGATGGCCCATTGTGTGGAGCGGCCATTAAAAGGCATAGACAAAGGATGAAGACAACCGACATTTGGAGCGAATAGACTCGCGAAGCTATAATGAATCTAGATAACCCCATTTGTAAACTTCATAATGAATTTCACAAGTTTAAATTGAAATTGATCTGCCAACGTTAAAGCGGCTGTAAAATAATTAATACATATTTGGGGACAATCTTACACAAATCGACCTAGTCGCTCACTAAGCAAAGCTTGTACTATGGATATTAGACGACGATAAACATACCTACATGTATAGATAATACTTAAATACATAGAAAACATCCATGACTCAGGAACAAATATTCGTGCTCATCACACAAATAAATGCCCTTACCGGGATTCAAACCTGGGACCTCCGGCTTCGTAGGCAGGGTCACTACCAACTAGGCTACCGAGGTCGTCAATTGATAGTAAAATATGAAATAAATTTCAGCTCTTAATATTAATGCTAACGCTTGTGCGGCTCCACCACGGGATAAAGTATAGCTTATGTCCATCATGAGAATCTATCAGTGACGGGGCGTGAACATTTTTCATGGGCACCCGGAACAAAAAAGGTAATAATAATAATTAAAAAAAAATTGAGACTTACAAATACAAAAAAAGTTTATTTCATAAAAACAGATATTATACATTAAATCGAGGGCGTCCGTCAGTGACCAAACTAGGCTGAGCCTCTATCTTGGCCTACTGCGAGTGCGGTTAACAGATCGTGCTTCAATTACAATATGGTTAGGATTTTAACTGAAGAAAATAACTTGGAATCACACAATACTGTATACGAGTAGTTTTAGGTATGCAAAAATCCATAAATGCAGTAAAGTTAATGTGATTGCCAAGTTCAGAGTAGAATTTTGTTTAGCAAGCAAATAAAAAATAATAAGAATGACTGAGACTTGGTACGTACTACGAAATATCTCACGTTTTACGGTGGAAGAGTTTCGAGACTTGGCCTCTTTTTTACATGGAGTGTTTTTTATGGGATAGTATTTGCATAAACAATTATCACATATCATTTATCAACCTCTTTAATTAAATGATATTGAAATGAGCCAAGTACAGTCAGCGTCACATAGTTAGTCGCGCCAGAGTAGCCAAATATTTCGTAACACTTCCTTATTCTTATAGTAATAAAGATGTGTACCGAAATATTTGGCTACCTTGGCGGCAACTAACTTTATGACGCTGACTGTACATGATTAACATAAAATTGTCTTTTTTGTTTTTTTAAAATATATTTACTTTTATTATAAATAATCTTACTATAGCTAACTTTGTAACATATATTTTATTCACGACACCATCTGTATTATGGATTTACTCACGGTTGTATGTATGTATGTATGGTTATATGTTTGTTACTTCGTGCGATATGTCACACGGAATTTTAAATTAAATATAAGCATGATCCTGTGTGAAAAATTACGTCTTTTTTACGTCATCCGCGTGAATTATTCGAACCCTGCACATGTGGCTAGGGTATACCTGGTCACGGTTTTGCGAAAAATGATGAGCAACCATGGAAATTATTTAGTGCGCCATCTGTTAGCAGTTTGACAAGGATCCGTATCGTTATCGTTCAACCTTTAAATGCGCAAAGTAATACATCATTTGATAATACATCATTCATCGTCTTGAATAAGTGATCTCCGATAGATCCGTTGCGGGAGTTTCCAAGCCTGGCGGTTTGTTCTTTTCCAAAGAGACGTATTTGCTCTGGGAGTATGAACTTGCGTTCCGCAAAATACGCAAACCATTTAGCACCAGATTTTCCTTTTGGCATTCCGTCAAAATCTTCTTCGGATTCCTCTTCTCCTCTAGTTAGAGCTTCCTCAAATACTTTGGCATCATCTTCATTGGTAAAGTATTTCGTCAGTTCACATCTGTTTTTAAAGACATATGCAGTGATCAGAGCATTTTGTGAGGCACCAAGAATATTCTGTTCCAGACCCATTCCCAGATTCATTCGGGCATTTTTGGAGCGGTTTGAACCTAAGAGTGTGCAGGTGGCGTGAATCCAAAAGTGAAGGGTTGGGTTCATTATTGATGAATAAAAGGACTTTCTGACCAATCCGAAATCTACATGGTAAGGGAAGTACGATGTGGGATCGGCAAGCTCTTGACCTTTCATCATCATCGGCTCGATCTCGTCTCTACAGGCTTCAGTGAAGATCCAGTCGAACATTAAGTCTGTGTTCTGTGCTAACCCATTAAACTTTATGAAGTGATTTACAGACAAAAGAGCTGCACAATCACGATATCTGCTGGAAATAGTCGCAACTCTCAAATCAGAATAGGGCGTACGCGGGAAGTGATTTAGAAACATGTCCAAGGCTGCAACTAGCCCCCTGTATGTTTTATCAAGCCAGAAGAGCTTGTCACCATAAAAGCTCGGTGCGTTCAGTATCATAGCCATGGATATGGAGGGCATCATGGCTTTGATTCTGTCCCATACAGGGAAGGTCTGATCGGTTCTTAATTTACCTATCCTATAGGGGGCTAAACAGTATAACAAGAGGTCCTTTGTTGTCACAGTATCCAGAGGTTTGCTTTCTGATCGTGGGTTTGGTTCATCTAAGATGGTCGCAACAAATAGGTTTCGGGGTGTTATGTCTTCATTGGCATTTCCAATCACTAGGCCAAACGTTTTCCACTCCTCCCTGAGAGTTCCTTTTATATTTTGAAATTGATCATATATAAACTCATTTATTCGATTCATATAGACGCGTCCTGCACATGCATCAGAGTAAACTCTCTTTGCTAATAGTTCGGAGTCGGTTGTTGATCTCCTGATCAACAATGACGGTTTTGCCCCTTGGTTGGCCTCGAACCAGGCACTTGGATGTTGAGCTTGTAACTTTACAGAGGCCTCATTATTGAGATTTTTGGATTTGAAATTTAACATGGCAGCCATGATTAGTAAAAACTTTACTTAAAATAGGAACTATTTATTACAATTATTCTAAGTAGCTAGAATAATAATTTCACAAAGCTTTGTTATTTTCGCCACACACGGATATAATCTGTTACGAGTTAGGTACGTCGTAGCGCAGGCCGCTACGTGCGCGTGAGAAGAGAATATAACCACTACGTTTGTGTGATTAGCTTTCTGTTTCGCTTTGATGCCGCTGCTGGCGCTAGTAGTATTGTATGTGTATTGGCTGCTTTCGCTGTTAGCGTGAAGTTAAGGCCTGTACACACGCAGCAGTTTGCCCGCATGCAACGTGTCGCAGACCAATCAACTGCTGGGTTTGTATAAGGTTTTTTTTTCCTAAATTAGTTATTTTTGTTTCTTTCTCTTTTGTGTCTGTTTAAAGTTTGTATGTTAGTTAAATAGTAGTTTTTTTATTAGCTTCTGTGTTTATATAGGTATATGTTAATGTCACTGAACTTAGAGCATACATAACTGCCCCCCTAGCACACTAGGTTTTATGTCTGACGTAAAGCATTCGTCCCTCTTTCACTCGCTTATTTGCCAGAATGGGACGAATGCTTTATGTCCGACATAAAGCCTAGTGTGCTAGGGGGGCTGGAGTAGCTTTATATGTCGTATCTGAGTACAAAAAAGTGCCGAATTTTGCGGGTGGGTGAAGAAATAACACATGCAAAAGATTACTCTCTAATGCAAAACCGATCTGTTTATATACACACGCAGTGTGCATGCGTGTGCGTGACGCACACATTTTGAAAAAGGAAAACACATTCTCATTTTGATGCACACAAACATATTACACACATATACATATACATATAAATATATAGTCCTCCTCATCGATTTCGCGACAATTACGGATTTGCCCTATTGTGAGCTCTGATATGGCTGGCTAGGCCAAACTTACTCTTTAAAACTCTATTACATGGGGGACAGTAGAGTTGGCCAGTAGCGTTATAGGTGTTATATTACACATGCAAAAACTTCATAGAAACATGGTTTAAGAATACGTAAATGGCAGTGTGATCGGCTCCACCAGCCCCCCTAGCACACTAGGTTTTATGTCCGACGTAAAGCATTCGTCCCTTTTGCACTCGCATATTTGCCAGAATGGGACGAATGCTTTATGTCCGACATAAAACTTGGCGTACTAGCCCTTCAGTAGGGTCCTCACCAGTTGGGTCGTTAAATAATGTCTATCGATATTTGCAGAAAAATATACAATTTTAGCTCAATTGTATATTGAAATAATGGTTAAGCTATAAAATACAATAACGCAAAAATATGTCGATTTTTATTTCTTTATTAAAAAATTACATTTCACTTAACTAAATACATATAAAGTAGCGAGTAGTATTATATTACAGTAATGATAATCGCTTTTAATCGAAAAAGCGATTATCAAGCGGGTTCTACTGTAATATAATACTACTCGCTACTTTATATGTATATATATGGAACCCTAATAAAAAAACCGGCCAAGCCTGCTATAATGGTGTACCCTTAAAATATATATCTGAATTAATTCACTAAAATCTGTATAAGTACAGATAAATCGGTATATATGGCAACATTGACTGACGTAGCTCATTCATTTGACTCGCGATACATTGAAAATGGCGGTCATTTCAGCATTATTTTCATGTCTGCCACATAAACTAAATAAAATTTTGCGATTAACAACTAATCGCAAATAAAGAAGGATTAAAACATGTAACAAACAATTATTTGAAATCAGATTAGGCTTCTCTACAAAAAAATATTCCGGAAGTCACGTGATACATTTTGAACTGTACTCCTATACAAGAACGCGAGCAAAGAAGTATCCACTTCAAAAAAGGCAAATCTCCTGCTGCCGGGCAACACAAACATCGTTGTAACGCAGCTTTATACAATTGACGATGATTTGCAGTTTCAGTGTTGCTTTGCCTAATAAATACTCAAAAATAACATTGTTCTAGAACCTTCTCAAACAGTCTTGAGGTTAAAAGCGTTAACAAAGTTTTGGTCCTGGTTTCGAATCCCGGTTAGGGCATTTATTTGTATGATGAGCACGAATATTTGTGCCTGAGTCATGAATGTTTTCTATGTATTTAAGTATTGATTTATCTATATAAGTATGTTTATCGTCGTCTAGTACCCATAGTACAGGCTTTGCTTAATTTGGGACTAGGTCGATTTGTGTAAGATTGTCCCCTAGCTTAGGTAACTACGTCGTTACAGTAAGGACTCAGAGGCCCTACCGCGAAACGAAAACGAATTTCGTTCGTATATCTCCCTCTCTGTTGCACTTGCTAGTTCGAGCGAAAGAGAGGGAGATACTCGAACGAAGTTCGTTTTCACTTCGCGGTAGCCCCTCAGGTGCTTGGGGCTACCGCGAAGCCTAGCCGCCTAGCTCGTCTGTGTATGCTTAGGGCCACACATTTTTAGTTGTCACCTTTGTGTATGATTTTTTAGATCAATTTTAATAAATTGCTCTATGCTGCGCGACCGAGGATTCAAGTCACGATATACATCACACTATACCTACATACGAAAGGCTGTAGGGACTTACCATCAGGCTCGTCATCACTCCTATACTCCTGGAACAGCACAAAGTCCTGATTGGGGATGTTGATGGCCACGTACATGTCTTCAGGGTCGACGGGAACGAAGTCCGCCTGCCGCTGCTGCACTTGGTACAGGCATTCTACCCTGAAACAAATCTCACAATTTATCTATGATTGTTGGGCTGTTGTTTCACAGAGTTCAAGACGGCATAAACAACACAATATTATGACAGGCCCCAACCTACGATTTTTTTCACATTTCCAGTAGCAGCCATTTAGCCGGCGGCAGGGGCACATGACTCCAATGGGCTTTCATTAGTATAAGGGTCACAGCTCACTAGACCCACCCCACCCGGCACACGCACCGCACCGCCATACTACGTTACGTTAGCGACTAAACAAATACATTTATGCCTTATAATTTTTCATGCTCAACTGTTTTCTAGTGTAATTTGATCCTTAAATTAATCTTTCACTGCCAGAATCCCGTCTAGCGGGCGCTCTGTTCGTACTAGTTTTCCGCTACTTAGCGGGAAAACTACGGCATCGGCTACCAAACTGTTGGCAGTGAACATGCCAGTAACAACTACTTACCGGAGGTCATACTTGCACCTATTGGTTTTCTGTAGCGAAGCAATAGTTTTTTTTTTTGAATTGGCTTACTTCAAGCCGGCTGCCAGATAGGACCCTTTTGCTTGGCGAGGACAGAGCGTGGATTGGCCAGAGGGCCAACGAGTAAAATTGCACTCGATAGGTAAGCGAACACTTTTTATCCCCTTAGGGTGAGGCCAGACGAGCGTAAGCTATGGGTCGCGTAATTTCGATTCGCCCAGAGATGGACATTTCGGTTTGCCCCATCACATACGTTGATGCTACTGAACCTGGGAGAAATAACAATAGCCCCTAAAGTCAAACCAGTGGGCGTAGCATGGTTCCCATTTTATCACTTATCGTTGTGGTAAAGACGCCCATCACGCTCTGACAAGTATGCGAGTGCGAGAGTGACGGATGCCTTATCCACAACGATAAGTGATAAAATGGCAACCGTGCTACGCCCGCTGGGTACGTTAACCACTCTTTTTGGACAAGGTAATGTACCTATCCGTTTCTTATTTTAAATAGGTAGGGAGAAGTAGTACAAGTAGTGAATTACGGAAGGATAAGATTTTTGTTCCATACTTTAAAAAAATATTAATGGCTTATTTAAAATTAAATTGAATTATTCCACGATTCACAAGACAACAATTAAATACTATCACAAGAACATAACGTACCTACATCATGTCATGTTTATTTATTGCTAAAAGATGGCAAAACCAACTTCAAGTCTAGGCACGTACGTACATCCAAGGAGGAATATTAAAAACGCCTCGCATTCGTGATTCTGTTCTGTTTCACATTGAAGTAAAATAGGAACGGTCAAATTACGATTAGGTATACAAAGTTTCTGAAATAATGAATAAGATTTCATAAAAGTTAGTGAAACTGTAACAAAGTTGTGGAATAACTTAGTAATGAATCTCGGTAGTCAACGTCTCGGGTTGTAAAGTCGTTAGGCTTGAAAAGATAAGAAATCAAGTTCATAATTAAAAGTATAACATTACGTATGGCGCTGGCCCTATGTACGCTGGTGCCATACATAATATTATACTTAGTAGGTACAAAGGTAACTTTAATTAGGTCGTTCAAACTAGGAAAAAACAAATACAATAAACAAAAAACTCCTGCTCGTTGCATACTAGTTTGTTTTGGATACCTATGTAGAGTTAGGCTTCATAAGTGCATGGACATGCTTGAACCTTATTGCCATAGTAATACGGTTCAATCATGTCCAGCATGCACTTATGAAGCCTTCTGTACTTGTACACGTATGTGGGGACGAGACTAATGTAGATACGGTCTAATAATCCGCGTCCACTATTTATCTGTCTCCTTTTAACTCATCCATAAAGTGAGAGAGAGACACATTTATAAGTGACGGCAGAATCGGCAGATTATTGGGTAGATGACCGGACCCGAGTCGTCCACAAAAGTAGGAGCTTTTATTAGATTGAACGATGTATGCCAGTGACTTGTTAACAAATACATCGGTGCATCCATGCAATTACCTGTCTCTCGCCGTCACGCACTCCAAGGCCGCTTTGCTTTTAGTCGGGACATCCAGCATGTCCTGGCATGCTTTTAGATGCTGCACAGGAACGCATATTTTATCTGTGGATGGAATTTTTACGTAAATATGATGAATTGATTGGACCAGCCAGTTATCTCTGTAGCAAAGTACTAGCGAAATAATCTCTTTCTATTTATCAATTGATTTCTTTGTTCTAGTTTGTTCATGTTCTTTGTTCTTTTTGTAAAAAGGGGCGAGAAAAATGTTGCCTTATTTTTCATATAGGATGTTACTCAAACGTGACCCATGATTCAAGTTTTATTTCAAGATTACGGTATGTCTTGTATGGGGTCGATACCTACTTATCAGATCTATTGTTCTGTTTGAGAACAAGTCTCAAGTTTCGCTATCGATTGTGGTTAAACAAGACGTCCATGTAACTTTTACATTATTTAATTATTACTAGGTAGGTAAAAACTTTTACCGACAGTAGTTAAATTTTATCAATACCATCATTTAATGCTATTTAGTTTTTGTTAAAATTCCGAGAAGGAATACAATTCAATTCAGTAAATTTTATTTCGAACAAAGTCCGTAACGTGTTATACCCTAAACAGAATTCAAATATAAAAACTGTATTGATCGATCATGATCCCGCGGGGCCCATCAGTTCCGCAGCATTTTATAAGTTCCGCCTCGAAACGGGTCGTGTCTGCCGGGAGTTCCGGATTGCGGACATTCGGAACCGCCCCGGAGATCGTTCTGTCATCGGCACCAGGGAAAACTAGTTCGATTGCCCGTTTGGTGACAGAGAAAGAAATAGTAGTTCCGTGTTGTTTCCAGATGGGGGTGGCTTTCAAGGAGAGTTAGTCAACATTAATATATATATGGCGCTATGGATTTATGTCTACTTATTGATCAAATATCTTCAAACGGCTGATCAGGTCATGGAGACTTTACCATATAATTTCAATATCATTGAAGTAACACGGTACCAAATTCGAATCGATCGGACATACGGAAGGTTGTCAGATCCCCTCATCAACTATTAAAGAGCTGATGATCTTCAAACGGCTGATCAGGTTATAGTTACCTTACCATATAATTTCAATATCATTGAAGTAACACGGTACCAAATTCGAATCGATCGGACATAAGGAAGCTAGTCAGATCCCCTCATCAACTAGAAAAAAGCTGATGATCTTCAAACGGCTGAACCGATTTTCATGAGACATGGCTAAGAACACTCGGGTTAAAATTATCTATGACACAAAAAAACCACATTCAAATCGGTCCATCCGTTTGGGAGCTACGATACTACAGACAGATACACAGATACAAAGACACAGATACACAGACACCCTCTCTTTGCGTCGGGGGTTAAATTTTTTAATGTTTGTTAAGATTTAATTAAAAGGAAACATCAACAAACCGAAACACAATTTCAATGTTTTTACGTAGATACCCGATGATAAAAACTTTTGTTTGCAACAAATAAAAGTAAACAGATAGATAACATTAATGTAACCACCAATTTAATTGAAGAACGTTAAACAATCAAACTACTTATGTGCTTTCTATTGCATAATAACTGTAAATGAGGAACCTTTATAAATACTATAAGTCGATAACACAGTTTTACCATAAATTCAATGGTAATATGCAATTCACAATCACAACCAAATACAAACGTAGGTACACTTACCTACCGTAACACCTTAAACACTTTTTTACGACAAAGCGTTCCGTAAAGGCACGCTAAAACATTGCAAATAAATAAAATAAAACAACGTACATGCTGTTTTGGTGTGGACGCCGGTCAGGGCCAATAAAACTACTAGATATTTCAATGTCATGGTCAATAGATACGGCCGATCGACCCGGCCGCGAGATCGCACTACCGACTCCAACACTGATATTTTCATTTATATTCAACCAGATGTGTTGATATATTCCATTTGTGACACAGTGTTGGACTTGCGACGATATTTTGTATGCGAATAGCAGTTTAAGACGAGTTTCAAGACACGGTGTGCGTCTGTGTCGTTATTTGAAATGAGGAGTGAGCGTTTGGGAGTTTCTTGGTTATTGTAGGTACCAAGCATCTGTGCTTAAAATTGCTTCTTATTGATTCCCTGTAGTAACTAATGATAATTCTGTGATTGCCTGTCATCACACTTAGCGCATTACAAATGATATAATTTATTACAGCCAGTGATACAGACGCAGCTATAGTTAGAACAAGAGGTATATATTGCTATCTTGCTCCAACATAATATCTGCTTCACTTTGAGTTGTTGATTTTCAGTGACAATGTTAGATTATATGTATACAGGTACCTACTCATGGGTACATAAATACATACTTAGCAACACCCGTATCGTATGTAGGTCGGTATGCAAATTCTATCCTTATGTGAGACAAATCTTGTTATTATTCATTCTGTGCCCAAATTACAAGAGGATCACTGCACGTTCGTTAGCCGTGTTAGAGCGTAGGTGCATGTTTTGATTGAAAAATTGGGATGATTAGGTACCATTTTTCATATGAGAAATATCTACCAACTTAATTTGTTTGACCATTGTGCCTGAACCACGTAAGATACAAACATGAAGATATTGTTCACTATTTTAGTTGGAATAGTAACACAAGAAAAAGACGGAGGTAAGTATCTATGTAAGTGACAAGAATGATTAGGCAAAATATTTATTAATACATATATCCCTACCAATATATACGGGCATAATAATACACAGCGTAGGAACATTTTAATTTAAAAAGTACTTAAATCGATTATCTTCTAAATTACACATTAATAAATAGTAACAATAATAATCACTTGGCTGTTTTGGGTAAAATATACACGGCACCGTCGCGCGCCGTTGAAATGCGTATAAAAAAGTTGAATAAGTTTTTTATTAGGTAGTGCGTGTCGAAGCGGTAATAATAAAACCACGAATTATAGGCTGTCAACAGTTGGTATATATTATACTAGCTTCCGTTCGCGACTTCGTCCGCGTGGACCCGGGATAAAAACTATCCTATATTTTAATCCAGGCTATAAACTATCTTCGTGCAAAATTTCATTCAAATCGGTTCCGCCGTTTAAGCGTGATTGAGTAAAAAACATCCAAACATCCAAACATCCAAACTTTCGCATTTATAATATTAGTAGGATAACTCTGATAGTGTTAGTAAATGCTTGTTAAGTTAGAACTACTTGAACTCTTTTTGTTTTGGTCGTTTAACAACTTCGTATTTACTACTCCTGGTCTCATACCTATAAAGGTGGCAATATAAAATACCTTCAACAATGGCGCGGTAGACGAGATGACAGCTTTTGAAAGTTCCCAGTTTAATTTTACTAAGTTTTACTAACCCATCCTGAATCAAATTCTATGTTTACAGATCTAATGTGATTACCAAAATGGATTGGATTCACTGTAATAAATGTTATTCTCAATTAGAACCCGGAATAACGTTACATTTAACATCATGTGGTCATATGTTTTGCAATAATTGCTTGGACAATGGTTTCTTATAAGTTTTCATGTTGAATATTTTACTTTTATTCTAAGATATTCCCTGTTTATAATAACGTTATTTCTTCAGGTACAAAAGAAAAACAGAATGCTACATGTTTAGTATGTCGTTTGCCATGTTCTATTATGAAATTAGTTCCGGACGTAAGTACCCAATCACGGCAAATATGAGTTTTCCTTACTTTAATTTGCTGTAAGTTGAAAATATGTCCTATTGTCCACACATACTTTTTTTTCAGATGAAACCTGAAGTTCAGGACTACTTCACGGAACCTGAAGAATTCATAAAGAAATGCAGCGAAGTTTTACAATTTCAGAAACAACATAGAAGGCGTCTCTTGTCTTATCTTTTACAATCTGTAAGTATCTGAGTTTCATTGTATCCATTTGTAACAACTTATTAAAATTATGAATATTGCGGAAGATGAAAGCATTAATTTATATTTTTTAAGTGCAGTTTACAATTTTTTTTAAGTATTACAAATATGTCTACAGACCAAAAAATTCTACTTGGCACGAACAGAGCTAAAACGCATGACGGAAATTTGCCAAAAGCAGCACAAACAACTGAAAGAGTGCCAGAAAACTATTAAGAACTTGGAATCGCAGCTCACCAACCAAAAGAGTAAGTGAATCCAGTCATAAAAATGTTCCCTGACACATACAATTAACCAGTTTTGACAGAAATGTGAACTTTGGAACATTTCGGAACGTGTTTTGTCATATTTGAAATGATATGTGAATCGTCGTAACGCCATTACAGTTTGCAGTTTGTCACAACAATCTGCAGAGACGCAGCTATAGTTGGTATGAGACAGCAATACCTATCTTATTGTAAGTATAGCTGCGTCTCTGTCGGCTAGTGACAAATTGCATCGTTTTGTAGTTTGCCTAAGGCCACGTTTGTGTACAGGCGACGCGGCGTCAACTTACGACTCGGGGTGAGTGGCCCAAACATAAACACTTAACTCAAACTGTTTTAAAGAAATTGTTATTCAGATTGAAGCGTCTGGCGGAACATTAACTTAAAAAGTCACATAAGGGTTAGAACACTCGTGCGGGTCCCAAAAGTCGTTGGCAAGAAATGAACGAGTCATACATACAATTGGTCGCTTTTAGTATTTCATACCAATATAGCAAAACAGAGCACTTATGAGTCCGCAGTAAGCTCGATTCTCCATACAAACATAGTTACACTCTCATTTTAAAACTACGTGTTGGATTGTAACGAAACTTTGCATGTACAATGACATGAGGTATATCCAGGTCTTTAATTAGTTTATGTAGCTTCAGATACCATAGTAAAAATAATTTAAGTAAGTAAGCAAATTTAAGTCTTTCATACAAAACTTGTTTTTGCTGTATTTCGTTTGTTTTATATAATAATACCTCATGTATTGTACATAGAAAGTTTCGTCACAATCCAACAAGTAGTTTTAAAATGAGAACGAAACTCCGTTTGTATGGGAAGGCGAAATTCGGCCGAGCTTACTGCGGACTCTTAAGGGATTACCTTGGTGTCGGTGTCTGGCATTTTTCGCTAAAGCGTTTGTCTTATTTTTTACTAGCTTCTGCCCGAGACTCCGTCCGCGTGGAACTTATTCATATCGTAGCTCCATACAAACTTTCACCCCACATTTCACCTCCTCAGGGGATGATTACCGAAATAAAACTATCCTATGTCGTTTCTCGCAACTCAGACTATATCTATACCAAATTTCATTTAAATCAGTTCAGCGGTTTAAGGGTGAATTTGTATTTATTGGAGTAGAAAGTGTCAGTTGCTTTTACTTATTTCTCAGAATGTTCGAAAATGTTTCATCTTTCGTTTACAACGTCGTTAAATGCAACCGTAATATAACTTTTAACCAAACTTTACGGACGTGTTTTTAATTAAGAATAGATCTGGGGTCACCTGAATTGAGTACATACTTGGCAATAAATGTCTTTTTTTTTAAGAAATACATAACTCTATTCTTCGTCTAGCTGATATAGTGTAATCTTTTTAGCACACTTCTTATATTTTTTTACACATTCACATCAGCCAGGAACCCGCCTATCCGGCGCTCTGCTCATTGGCCCTTACCTTTTCTGAGCGGGAAAACGGCATCGGTTACGAGCGTAGCGCTAAGAAATTGTTGACAGTGAATGTGCACATATTTATTTATAACATCTTTTGTAATACCCAAAGCAATGAAATAAACAAAATGAAAAACTATGCTTAAAACTATCCTCCTATCGAAACACCAACACCACAAAACTGGACAGTCTGTACAAGAATATTCAATAAGGAGAACTTGCAACGGTTTAGAACTGATCTGATGAACATAAAGTGGGATTCTATATTCTCGAGCAACAAAACGGTTAACGCAAACTACAACCTATTTGATAATACACTAAGGAACGCGTTAAATAAATGCATTCCAAAAAAAACCTTTAAAATTAAACCCAAAAAATTGCAATTAACTCCCGGATTGCGAATATCATGTCGTAACAAGAGACTCTTAAGGTCACTGGTATCTCAGACAAAAAATAAAGTTTTAAGAACACACTATAAACAGCACTTCAAAATATTTAAAAAAGCCGTATATATATCAAAAAACTTAAATATAAACAACAATTCGACAATTCAAGTAATAAAACCAAATCGATGTGGCAAATTATAAATACAGAAATGAACAAAAATTGATTAAAGATAAAACAAATATTAAAATAAAAACTGGACAAAAACTTCTGACTAACCCTAAGGAAATTGCGAATTCGTTCAACATCTTTTTCTCCTCCATAGGAAATTCCCAATCAACGACTGCTAGTAAAATACCCTTAACAAATACAACAAGCAACTGTATCTTTCTAAGTCCCGTTGACCCAAAAGAAATTCTCGCTATACTTAAGAATCTCAAAAATAAATCTTCCTTTGGAATTGATGAGATTCCTTCCACTTTAATAAAAAACTGTGCGGAAATTCTGACTATTCCATATAATTAATTAATTAATCAATCTTTTTCAGAAGGCATTTTCCCAGACGCCTAAAAAATTTCCTTAATAAAGCCAATTCACAAAAAAGGGGAAATTTCAAATGTAAATAATTACCGACCCGTTGCTCTACTGCCAACATCTGCAAAAATATACGAAACAGTAATGATAAAACGACTATACCATTTTTATGAAAAATTTAAAGTACTGAATGATAACCAAAACGGCTATAGGAAAAATCGCTCCACGACACTAGCTATCTACAAATATGTCCAACAGATTCTCAAGGTTATCAACGATAAAAGTACGCTATAGGCCTTCTGCTCGATATGAGTAAGGCCTACGATAGAGTTTGTCATGATATACTGTTGGGCAAATTATATAATTCCGGAATACGAGGCTCTGCCCTAGACTGGTTAAAGTCATATTTTACTAATCGCTCCCAGTATGTAGAAATTGAAAACGTGGACTTCGAAACAGGAATAATACAAAATATTCGATCTGATAGAGTCCCTGTGATTGGCTCTATTCCGCAAGGTAGTGTCCTGGGATGTGTGTTATTCCTTGTGTACATAAACGATCTCCCAAACGTTTTGGAAGACCACTGTACTCTCTTCGCGGATGACATTTCTATATTATTATCATGTGGTAATATTAACGAAATTAATAATAAATTAACTCTAACCCTAAATAGAATTGTAAACTGGTTACAAACTCACAACTTACAGCTTAATCTTAGCAAAACTAAAATAATCCAATTTAAGCCCTATCAGAAAGCCACATTGCCAATAGATTACCACTACAAAAACACTAAGTTAGCAAACCTACACGATGCGACTTTATTAGGAGTAAATATGGACACAAATATGAATTGGAAGCCCCATATTCTAAACCTCTCAAAAAAGCTATTTTCCTTCATCTCCGCTCTTCAGCATCTCAAGCGCGTAACGGACTTTAAGACAGCCCTTACTGCGTATTATGCATATGCATACTCTAGACTCTCCTACGGTCTCGTTCTATGGGGGAATAGTACCGATAAAGATACAATATTCATTCTACAAAAAAAAAGTATAAGGATACTAGCAAATATTGGCCCAATGGACTCATGCAGACCATATTTTATCAAATACCGTATACTCATCCTTGCCTCCATGTACATTTTTGAGACATGCAAGTTTGTCAGGAAACATCCTGACCTATATTCAACGCTAATAAATAATAGAAGAAATAACCGCAATCTTAATAAGCTAAAGTTACCGTTCTCCAAATTAAAAATAATTAGAATTTATAATCATCTACCAAATTCGTTAAAAAATTTAAGAAAACCAAACATATTTGATAAACAATTAAAACTATTCCTCACCCAAAAATTTTATTATAGCCTAAAATATCCAATAACCTATTTGTAGCTAAAGTATTTTTTTTTTAACTATTATATAAGAATTGTATTTGTACTTTGTTAAAGTTGAATATTCTATCTAATGCAAGTTAGTTGTTTATATATTATGTTTAGAAATAAGTCCATAGTGATGGCTGTGTAATATTGCTGCGCCCTCGCAGGGCGTCACATGTATACCTACCTTGTTGTTCCACCTTGTAACCTGTAATGTGACATGCAATGAAATAAATGAAATGAACTACTGGAGTTGTCCGGTCCGAGTTGTATCAAAGTAATCCGTCCAAAAAGCAACTATACCGCCCAGGGGCGAAGATACAAAATCCAATAACAATTTTATAAAAATAACCGACATTTTATACAATTTCTACGTATATCTGTCACCCAGTATTATCAAACCGCGATCAGTATGGGCTCGGAGGTGACAGTTTTGCCATGTAGATACGTCAAAGTTTATATAAACTGACAGCCATTTCAGTCCCAAACTCATCACGCTTGAGTCTTGAGTACTATCGACAACACAGCTCACTGACCATCGGTGCACCTTAAGTGCATTGTAATAAGGTTCTATATAAACACAGGATGGTCAGTTAACAGTGTTGTCGTTTGTACCTAATACTTACCTACTGAATTCGCAAAGATCAATTGACAAATGGTCCTCAGGTGACAAATCGAGGCAAAAACCCCAAGCAAAAAAACTGAAGCACATTCTTGCACATTCTTAATGCTCTTCGTACCGGACCATATATCTGAGACGCAAAGTTCAAAATTGCACATTTTTCGTACGACGTTTTCAGGCGGTCACCGCCCTGACGTATCTGTAATATTTCAGAGCAGTCTCCATTCAACATCCCGATCTCCCCGGGCTGTAATCTGTCCCCGGCGTTCGTGCAGGGGCCGGGGTGCAAGCGAACTGCTAAGAGCACTCCGTATTCTGTGAGTATACGAATTACCAACATGATTTTGTTTAGAGCATTGCGAACACAAGACCTAACATAAAACAAAAAAAAACCGGCCAACTGCGTGTCGGACAGGGCGAGAAAGACCGAGACCTTACGAAATTACAAATGTATAGTTTTCAGATTTTTCCTTATACTTGTAGTGAAGACGATATTACTTGCCCAATTTCATACTTCT
Source organism: Epinotia bilunana (assembly GCA_947049275.1). Lineage (NCBI taxonomy): Eukaryota > Metazoa > Arthropoda > Insecta > Lepidoptera > Tortricidae > Epinotia > Epinotia bilunana. The sequence goes on along the minus strand of OX346263.1, from coordinate 5,027,803 downwards.
AGTTCAACGAAAAGTACCCTGTGAATTTTGATTCCCTTGAGTGTCGAAATTACTCGAGATAAGTTTTTTGCGGCTTAAACGGCCTTATCTTTTTCTACGTTAACTTAGAATTTTGATTATTTTACAGCTTCAAGGGACTGTATAGACTTGAGTATATGGTTTTCATTTTAACTCGATACCTCCACGCGTTCCCGAGATAAAGGGTCTTGACAGACAGACATACGAACGGTTCCGTTTTTTGCTTTTGAGGTATGGAACCCTAAAAGCTATTCATTTTGAATGGTCTGATTTGAAAAACACACATAGTCTTTCTCGCGTCTTGTGCTAGTCGTGCAGCGGGCCTAATTTGCCATTTTATCACTTATCGTTGTGGATAAAACATCCGTCACTCTCGCACTCGCATACTTGTCAGAACGTGAGGGACGTCTTATCCACAACGATAAGTGATAAAATGGCAAGCATGCTACGCCCGCAGGTTAAATGTGTTGGATTGCGATGGAAGTATGGCTTTCTACCTCTGACGCATAGGTAGTTGCAATAGTTGCGTCCTAGTTATTGTGTAGAGGAGCCTCTAGTGTGTGTGGGGTAAAAGGTGTTTTTCCACAGTTAAGGCGAGGCATATCACAGTAATTGCGTTCAATCAATCCTACTCTCGCATCGCGCTGGTGGAAAAGCGCTTTTAGGATGAGCCCAATAGACAGGGCGACGTGGCGGAGAGGTGTGAAAAAAAAACCAATAGCTTTGCTAGCCTCGCTTAGGCATCTCTTCCTTTTGGTGAAGTTTTTCGTCGCATACTGCTCCGCTCCCTCGCACCGCTCTGTTGGATACTTTACTTAACCAGGGGTCATTTTGAGACGTATGTTTCGCATCACGTGCGGCCTGAGTTCGTTGTTTCTTTCTTTCTCACGTTATTAAACGCCTCATAATTGAATGCGTGACAAGTGGAGAAGCCTAGATTTAATAATAATTAACAAGATTTAATTATAACGACGTCTCTCAGTTTGTGATTTGTCATCATCTTATTTTCCTCAATAAAATTAAATTATATTATTTTTCAAATCGATCTTCCGTATTATAATGGTTACTGGGTATTCCTGTTATCACTTTAACAATAAATAACTTATTTAGTTCTTAAGGGCATCGTTAATAGGTCTCTTATTGCTTGACTCATCTATATTCTATATGTTGTTTAAAATTGTAGCAAATAGTGATGTAAGATATGTGTACACTCACAGGCGTATCAGTCTAACCTGGTGACCCCTTCGCGGATAAGCAAGCAGCGTCCAGCTTGCTACAGTGCTTCGAGTCAGGTAAATCACCTATTATATCGATTAACACTTTCACTGCCAGGAACCCGCTCGGCGGGCGCCTACGCCGTAGTCGCTTTCCGCTACATACGAGGAAAACCACGGGATCGGCTACGAGCGTAGCGCGTAGCGATTCTTGGTAGTGAATGTGTTAAGTAAGATCTGATGTAAAATACTTTTCATCCATTAAACAGGGTGCAGAACGTGTCATTCATTTGTATATGTATATGTACATAAATCATCGCTAAGCATGGACCTATACTCATCAGAGGGCCGCGAAATGTAAACGAAATTATTTCGTGTATCTCCCTCTCTGTCGCACTTGCTAGTTCGAGCGACATAGAGGGAGATACAGGAACGAAGTGCGTTTTCGTTTCGCGGTAGGCTCTCGAGGGGCTACCGCGAAACGAAAAGTTTAGTTAATTTTTCGCTTACTCAAATTCATACCGCTCAAGTTATTAAAACAGTATGTACAGTCAGCGTCAGAGATAAGTATATCCCCTGAGAATAGTACTCGGACTAACACAAAACGGTATAATAATTTCGTCCCATGACGTATGTAGCATCTTGGTCGAGTGGCGACTTGCTACAGAAAACTATTAAAGTACAGACACATATGTATGTCGCAGGTTCGAATCCTCGGAGTAGGATAACCTTTTTGTGTTTTTTTATTTTCCATAAGTTAATTTAGTAAGTATATATTATGATGTTTTTATTCTTGAATAATTTTGAAAAATATGTTTATTACAAATAAAAAACGGTTAAATGTTTATAAATATTTTTATTTGGCAATTATTTTAACTTAGCAAAAAACTGAATGCATAAAGTTTTGCTGTTATTTACAGACTGTTTTGAACGTATTTCAGTGCGGCCTAGCTGTTTCTAATCAATCATTTATATATATTAAAACATTATTTGGTAAAACTTGCAGAAATCGGTATAACATGGTTACATATTTTCATTATTCACATTTCAAACAAAAACTGTAATCTCTATTGATTCAAATTACGGTAGGAAAGTAGGTATTTCTAGAAATATTAGTGTCTGCTAGACGGTCGCCAACACGCCCCTCCGACCGAGCGACCTTGGTCCGCACCGACCGTGTAGACAGTAGTTTGCAGCAAAATTTCATACTACAGCGGTCGGTGCCGACCAAGGTCGCTCGGTCGGAGGGGCGTGTTGGCGACCGTCCAGCAGACTAAGAATAAGTAGATATCCTAATCTACGAAGGTATATAATAGGCAAGTTCATAATAGGATTACTCATAATATGTTATAAATAAAGCAATGTTTATGTGGGTAAATAAGCATTGCAATAAATACAATGCCCACTGTGCTTAAGTCTTTGAACATTATATTTCTAGAAATACGACTTATTATATGTATATATTTAGGTATTCTTTTTTTGTAAAATCGTGAACTTTTTACGTGGGAAAGAGAACCAACATGTTAGACTATGAAGCAGTCTGACAATTTATATCTCTCGTAAACAAGTATCACAATTTTTAACAGACGCGAATGGCCTGACAATCAGAGTATAATGGGCTAGGATAATTACAGTGATAGGCTATCAATATCGAAGAGGGTGACCGTGATTGTCTATGATTTGTTGGAGCCGGCTTTTCATGCGCATGACCATGTTCGAACATGCACTGCTGCTTCGCATCAACTCCCATGTTCTTTTGACTTCTTGGTCTAATTGCTGTTTTGACTTGACTTCACTAGAGTTCCAATTCAAAACCATTTGACCCCACAAGTTTTCAATTTGGTTAAGGTCAGGGCTTTTAGACGGCCAATTAAAAACAGTAATGTCATCCTGTGATGACAGCCAGTCCTGGACGAGTCGTGATCGGTGGACCGCACTGTTGTCTTGGACCAGGTGAATTTGGCCTTCAGGGTATGCGACTCGCACCGTCGGCAGCATGACATCCCTTAGCACCTCCAAGTAGCGCTGGCTATTCATGCGGCCACCGACTTCCACTAGTTCTCCGGGGCCCATGGATGACATCCAGCCCCAATACGCTGTAAATTACAATAAATATACAATTCCAGTATTTTTAAATTCTATATATGTATAAAAACACTATAATTATTTACATATTTTTTACACAGCTTATACATAGATAAAATTTGCTTACCCAATGTGATTCTTCCACTAGTTCTCAAATCTAACATATTTTTAGGATTATACCGATCTCCACTTCTTCTCCATAATAACTTTCTGCCATCTTTATCAGATTTAAAACATTTTTCATTTGTAAATATTACTATCTCGTTTTCCCAATCAAAATTAAGGTAACGTTCAGCAAAATTTGTTCTAGCGGTTCGATGAGCATCGGTGAGAGGTATTTTCCTTGCAGGTTTGTAATTATGGATATTGGCTGCATGCAAATGTCGCCGAACCGTACTGAGTGAAATCCCAAATGTTTGAGCACTTGACCGAGTGGTAGTAAATGGGGCCTCCGTGTGAATATTTACAATATTACGGTGTCTCTCTGATTCATCGGTGTATACTCGAGGACGTGGGCCGGTGAGATCACACTTCACATCACCCGTCTCCTGATATTTCCTAATCCACTTCTGAACGGTTCTTCTCTAGAAAATAAATATGAACGCTTATAAGGAACACTTATTTTTGAATATTAAAACTTAGATAAGAAGGCTTGAAAAAAACGTAGATATAGGTAACCAAAAATATTCGTCAATTTCATAATCTCACTTACCGTTATATTCATATCACGGGCTATTTTCTTAATACTCTGGTTTTGTTCCCAGAGAACAATTATTTTGGCTTTTAAAAAGTCGTCAATCGAACCATGATAACACTTTTAAAACTCCCAAGAATATAATTAATAAGCGGTGAAGGTTAACGCACACTACACAACACGTATTAAGAGATTTCTAAAAATAATCTTTTAATATGAGCTTACCCTCAAACGCAATTAGTAAAAAGGACTAATAAAGCATTCAATTTACGACCCTATTTTAAAGATAATTGAAACGTTTTCATTCAGTCCGAGATGCATTGACCGATCAAGTGCAATAATAAGATAACAAACAAGGACAAGACTAGTTCCATTTTATCGCTAGACAAGGATGCATAATAGAGTGAATGCAAATAAATAGTAAGTAATTTCGACCAGTAGTCATAATGTTCAAGTAGCCTGGTGGCACCCTGAGCGGGTTAAATATATCACAGTGCCGATGACGCGCGTTCGATTCCGACGACTTTGGTGTCTTTTTGTAAGTTTATGGCCTTGGGTAATATTAGCTGGTTATAAGTAGTTCGAATTTGAAGAATACATACTCAATGGCTAAAAACGAATTTAAACAATATTCAAATGGCCGCTAGCTCCGACGGAGTCACGTGATGCATTGTTTTGCAGTCACGTGACTCGGTCAGTCGAGTTTTACAAGCAAGTGGTATACTTATCTCTGCAGCTTACTGTTGTACATCATCAGTCGCTAAGTTTTTTGAAATGAAAACTTCTTTAGCGGCGCTGTGCACTTTTTGTGATGGGGAAAAATGTTACTCGCCACAGGTCACGTGACCGTAAGATGTCACGTGACCGTAAAATTCGACAGATTGAAAATTCGTAAGACGGACCTGATCGAAAAACTGTTACAATGTCATTGAGTTTCCACTTCTGCCGGCACTCCCGTTTTAATTCGATCGTTTTATAATTCCCCGTTTTAAAATGGCTGATGGCTTACCATAAACCAACCTACTTAATTTGGGCGGGTAATGGTTTATTTGCCGCAATTTCATTCTAAATCAGTTGCGGCAAATAAGAAAAAGGAACTATGACAAGGACAACGAATGATATTTCCTTTTCTGTCATACTTATCGAGATTTGTATGCTACCATCTGGCTCGAACTTGGTATTATGATTACCAAAGCTTGTCCTGAGAATTACAGGTCAATGTCGCTAAGCCTCTTCTACTTAACTACCTAATGGCGGCCAATACACGGTGATTAAAGTGGTTATTACATTGTCCGGAATTCAGTCACTGACGTATTGCGGCGTCCCTCTCGTCAGTGACTGAATTCCGGACAATGTAATAACCACTTAAATACCGACGATTCTGCTTTGCCAGTATTTGCAGCAATACTCAATATGGAAGCAGTATTTAATGGCCCTTTAAACGCGAATTATTTATCGCATCAGTATAAAAGGGTGGCCAGACGGTAGTTCTGCTTCTGCCATATACCCATCTCGCTCTATCTTATAGCTGCGTACCGCTCATACCATCCACCAAGCAGAATCGTGTGGTGTGCCTTTAGTCGCGCACAGAGTATTTCTTATCTGTGGGCGGATTTCAAAATCATCCGGATAATTTTTCAATATATTGACAATCTTGTGATACATGTCAATATGCATGTGATCCGGATTGTGATATGGGAGGATCATCAGTATTTAATCACCGTGTATAGGCCGCCAATGGTTCGTATGGCCTGCAACACACTGGCGCGGCCTGGCCGCGGCGGTAGTAAACTTCTCATTAGTTGTCAAATTTACTATTGTCCGCCACTGCAGCCCGCGCCAGTGTGTTGCTGGATTTATTTGAGAGATTTGATTTGTTATGTTGGCAGCTTGTAGCATGTATTGATAGTGACAAGTCTTAAAAAAACCAATCATCGTTTCAGATGGAGGTTTTATGCTAAAACATCATAAAATATGTAAACTGAACCAATCTTTTTATCTCAGATGTTGAGATCCACAACCCGACTACTGTATAGTTAAATCCCTTGACAGATTGATACAGCATCCAATTACAATTTCATAACTGTATAATTTTATGAAACTTCATTAATTACCGTCGCAGTTTCTCTATTACATAATAATTTTATCGGCATCTGCAGCTGGGTTCCATTCCAGTCTCATTAAAAATGCCGGTTCGCTTAGTACTTCAGACTTTTGTTTTATTATATTACTGAAGCGTCTACTTTAGATTTATTCTGAGTAAGACTTTATTCAGGTATACACAGAAAATGGAAGGAAAGATAAACATTATTTAAGATTGTCTTTGAAAAGGTTTCAGAGTAGGTAATGACTGTTTTATAATTAAGTAGTGAAGTTTGGTTTACGTACCAAGTACTGTTGTCAGTGAAGTACTAAGGAAAAAGAACCAATTTGCATCATTAATAATACAAAATGATTAGGTATTCGGATACCTATTCTTCATAATTGGCCTGTTCATGCGATGTCCAACTAAGCTTTGAAGCCTGAATTCTGACCATCTTTTGCCACATTTCCGAGCAGTGGCGTGAAAATCTTATTAATTTCACTTATCATACAAAAGGCAGTATGAAGAAGACCTTAAGTATTATCTTATCTACCAGTCAACCGTTCTCACACATATTGTAATTAATATTTATTTCATTATTTTTCAGAGGTCCAACACGTCCAACAGGATATCTTCGACGGTGTACACCCCGCCTACCCCCGACTCGGCAGGGTACAACGACTTTTTACAGAATCTCTAATTTAACGGTATATCTGTTAACGCGATGCTATTGCGAGTTCAAAGTTGAAAAAAAAGGTTGTATCAGCCGCGTTCTAATTTAGATTTATTTTAAATCGTTCGAAATAATAAATGGAATGCTATCGGCACAAAACCGGAGGATAAAGTTTCTAAATTTGAAAATTAGGTGTTGTATTTTTTATGTGATGAAAACTTGCAGCCAGACATAATTATGGAATGCCATTTCAAAAGAATAGGTACCTACTTATAAAAAAAGGCTGTGTGGAAGACCTTAGTTACGACCTTTAGTGTCGGGGCAGCGGCAGCGGGAGCGATGTGCCTTATGTGGGAGCAAGAGGCTGCACTCCGACCTCTCGCTCGCACGTATGGCACACCAGTGTGGCTGCCGTTTCAGCTCAGTTGATGTAAAGAAATGCAGGTAAAAGTTTTATTTTATCATGAAGAAATTTAAATCGGTACATTTTTAGGAATAACCTAAGTCCGGAGTCTGGCTATTGGACAAACTCTCCACGCATGCTATCACCAGGCGTCCAGTACTGCAATGGAGCCGGGAAAACCTGTTCCTTCAAAAATGGAATGAAGATGATGAATTAAATAGTAAAGGTCTTTTACGCAAGTGTAAAAAGGCCGCGTAGTTCGAAGAACGAAACTGGAATATTTTCATCTCTATCTAATTTCGAGTGACAATGACAAAGACGGAGATATCTGATTTTCGTCCTTTGAACGTTCTGGCACAACCTCTGCTTTAGAAAAGCCGATGCATTAATTTTGTAGTCTGGCCAGAAATCGTAGCTGTAGAAAGCCGCGGCTATCCAATCATCTCTTTCTAAAGCTTACCGCTGTCACGCTGAAGAAAGAGATGGATGTATTTTTCGGCTGTTTCCTATACTTAGTCGTGATTGATTGATCAGGCTTTATGGCATATATTTATAATGTATTCTTTCACTGCGTTGTTTAACTAATATTTCCACCTATGTACTACGAATAAAATAGCAATGTTTTAGATTTAAGTTTGTTTCCCAATTATTTAACGTGATTAAGGGAAAGTTGTTTTTTTTTTAATATATTCGCTTGATTAAACTAAACATGCATGTTACTACTCATTAAAATATGTTTGAATAAGTCCCGTTTTCAATTTATTTTCTTTCAGTAAATCCTCAGGGTTAAGGTCCTTGAATTAAGGATTTTGTATGAAGAATGTATTTCGGTGGAGACTATAAGCAATAGTAGATTGTTAACCAAGGGTTGAAAGTGACCTAATTCCCCCGAGATATTTCTGGCGCTCGAACGAAGTGAGAGCGCCAATAGTTCGAGGGTGAAATGGGTAATTTCACCCGAGTTAAACACTACTTTTCATTTCGACTGTGAGGAAAGCAGTATACTGCACGTTCATTGTATACAAGGTATATTAAGAGTATATACCTAAATAAAATAGTTACACGTATATCCAACCTACAAACTTTTCGCACTGGCTACTTGCCACGGCCTACTAGATTGTAATCGACTAGGCCGCAACGCGACTAATCTAGAAGGCCATGCCGAAACGTCAAGAAAAGAAAGTATGGCATTATGGCGAAATTTATGGCAGCCGAAATTGACAGGAATGATTTTGAATGTTGATTTTCTATAATTACAATATAAAAAAAAGACCAACTGTAAATAATATTGTACTACTATCCAATATCCAAATTTTTCGCACTGGCTACATTATGCCACGGCCTACTAGACTACATGACCTAAATTGTAATCGAGTAGGCCGCGACGCAACTAATCTAGAGGGCCATGCCGGCGGGCAGTCGAATAGAGGAATGATTTTGAATATTGATTTTCTGTAATTGCGAATAAAAATAAACCAACTGTAAAACGATTTAAATATCAACCTATAGGTCGTAATAAACACGTCGTTTAATGTAGGTACCTATAGCTGACTGTCGATTTGTGAAAAGCTTTTATTTTAATACTCTATTATCTTCGACTCCGTGGCTGATTTTACCAATTAAAAAAAATTACTTTCCACCCTAGGGGAGATCACGCAATTTTCCACCCGGCTATATACCCATGAAAACTCAACTTTCAAAACAGGAGAGATGAAAAATATTTTTAAGTAAAATGAGCTTTATATTTTGTTTCAGTACCTATGGAATACTTTTTATAAGCTTCCAAAAACACGTATTTTCTACCAGTATAGGAACCCCTTTGTACCATAATAAGAGCTTATACAACAGGTAACTGACATAGTCGTACCTATTGTAAACAACTAATATACAGTGATCAATCCAAAGACAAAAAAATGCGAAATAATAGGCAGATTATAGGAAAATATGTACATCGGGGTACGAAGTCGTTTGCACAAATGCAACGGAAGAAAAAAAGCATTAGACCGCTGTTTTTAATTGCTTTATTTTTATTGTTCTGCTTTGTTACATGAGCGGGTGTTAGAGCGCCGTTTTCCTTTGAATTCGTAAGTAGGCACCTTTTTTCTTGAACTAATTTCTTAAACGTTTTGCTCTAAGAGATCCTTTAAAGTCGTAGGCAACTTACAAGTATAATGAAGCAATAAATAAATTCAAACAAATTAAAATTTAATGCGATAAAATACAATCAAGTCTAGTAAGTTTTATTTACAAAAGTTCAAGCGTTATAAGGACAAAACAATTATCACGTGTATTTGTTGGGTTGCCATTTAATTAAGGCAGGAGTATCTAACCGAAGCAGGTTGGTTCTGAATGGAACTTGGATGTTTTTGTCAGCGGCTTGATTAGAGGCATGTTCGTTTCACAATGAATAGACGGGGACATGTTCAGATCCGTCGCAATCACGGGCTTTGGCCCGTCCTAAGCCTGAGGGAAATTGCAGAAAACACAACCACCGAAGACATAGTTAAGTAACGATTGTAGGGCTTACTCCTTTGAGATAAGATTTAAAATACTAGGCCACCTTAACTGTGTTTTTGTAGTTACTTGTATAATTACCACCATAATCGTAACTGGGTTAAATTTTATAGAATCGGCCAGGGCCGCTTTTCAATCGGTCTTGAATGGAGTTTCTTATATGTTTTTTAGATTATCGACGAAAAGTGACTAAATATCCAGAAAGTATAGGGACATGCTGGTAACGCAAACAGCTTCAGTTAGCGACCACACAAGCCACAAGCGACATGGTTTCTGTAATTATATAAAATGACTTTTCTGAAGTGCATACTCTGAACCAACAGTCAGACGTAAGCAATTGAAAGATAGTAGTTTTGTAATAGGATTTCAAAAAAACGAGAAAATATCCTTCAGTCTACCAAACTCTATAAGTGGTCACAAACCGGCTTAATAAATTAGATGGTCGCGAACCGGTGCAATCCGTGCAATGCCCCTAATTAACTACTCTATTGATTCATTTAATCCTTCCACTCTGTATTCTTATAAAATGATAATAGATAGGTACGTAAATGATTTAATTCTCGTAAACTAATACGCAAATAGTGTACTCTTTTCCTGGTAACAGGTGAGACTATCCTCATTTATCACATTCCCCCAGGACACTTCTCGATTGTTACTTGATTATGTTGCTACTTGGCTAAGTGTCAGAGGTGAGTGACTGAGGTTTTTTTATTTATTTATTATTCGGAGAACCAACAGCTAACACAATTCAAAATAATAAATAATATAAGCTAGTTATATAACTTAAGTAACAGAGAGCCAATTAAAGGTTAGGTTTTCACCTACTTACTTACCTTGTTACTTGTTACTACTGTGTTGTGTTTTATTTTACACGTTCAATTATGTAGATTTGAACTCCGTTTGAGAAAATTGACTGTAAAATCGCCTTTCGTGAAAATACAGGGAGCATGTGACGGCAGTACAAAATGCGTCAATCGGCAATTTTGCCACTTCAAATTCTTATTAAGGCGATGCTTTGATTTGAGTCGAACACGCCCCCTAGACAGAGACACGCTGATGCCTTCCGCGCACGAGGAAAAGAGATGTAACACTCTTCGGGAATGGCTTTTTTGGATAAATTTCGATAAATACCTAACTTAGAGACGTTTTCTTTAAATTTCATAAAGTGAGATTTTAGATGAGATAAAATACTATAATATTAACTTTATTGTGTCGTAAAATAATGTATCGTTTGAGTAGGCTGAGTAAAAAAAAGGAAAATACAGACCCAACTTTGGATTTTTTTCTATCGAGGAAATTTTAAGCAATCATGTATCGATAAAATCAGATAAACAATCATATAGTCAAGAATCATATATCTGAGAATCAGACCTTATTGTTTTTAAATCTAGTCAGAACGGCGTTTCAAAGCACCCGATAATTTCCAATGCACAGCTTTAAGTACCTACCTAGTCCATACTCGCCCACTGTGCGAGTACCTATCGACCAGGGATCGGACACTCACGAACTGCCCGTCCAATGATCTAGGAAATTCAAACAAAGAACATAGGCAGATCCGTGGGACAGAATGAGGCGCCGCTTTATCGAGCCGACCGAGTTGGTCTGCGGCGCTACCACGAAAATCGAAACTCGAAGTTCGTATACATGCATCCCTGTCACACGAGTATTATAAGCGCGATAGACATCGAGTTTCGAAGTTCATGGTAGCGCCGCTAAGGCTGACTCCATAGTGTGCGCCCTTCTATATGTGCGCGCGTAGCGTGCTCTTGGCCATTTTATTGGACTTGCGCTCTAATCTTCATTAGAGCAGAACAAGAACAAACAGGTAAGAAATAAAAGATCCGATCAAAATGCAAAACAGGTCGTATATTAGTTGCTATGAGGTGTTCTAACGGCGGTGTATGGGCAGGATGCTGCCGCCCTTGCTCTGCTGGAAGCCGCCGGTGGCCTCTTGGTGCCCGTGAACGGAGTGCGCGCCGAGGTTGTTGAACTTCTCCAGCTGTTCCGCTTCGCCCTTGTAACCCTTTTGCAGGAATTCGCCCTAGAGAATAAAGTTATAGTTAGTAAAAATCTGATTTAACACACTAATTTGTCAGAACTACTTGCTATAATGCTCATAACAATTCGTCGTGCTAAACAATGATACTGTCTTGCAAGTGAAACGCATATAAGACGTGTTAGGCACTGGTCCCACCGCCGGCTAGTAAGCTAGAAAAGTTGGGCGAAACCAGGCACAGTGTGATCAATCGACCTTTACAGATCCGCAATGTAATGCTACTCGCCCAACTTTTCTAGCTTACTAGCCGGCGGTAGGACCAGTGCCTTATATGGTCCCGTTAATCATGAAAAGCAACAAGATAAAGCATCCGTCACTTTCTATGAAGTAGTGTCAGAATGATCTTGGGTATTTTGTTTTATCATGTGATAAACGTCGACGATCATTGAGGCTTAAAGTGGCCGTCAATGGAATTTGCTAAGTACGTAAGTAAACAAACCGCCATATTGAAAAAATATGGCGGTTTGTTTACATGGCAAATTCTATTAAAGGCCACTTTAGTGTGTCTGAATTGAACATTGAACGCATGGGGGGCGAATTTTCATTTTCGAGCGGTCGACTCTTTCACTCGAAAACTGCCAAATACGATGAAATGCTATTTAAAAATAGCGATAGAAATTTAGAAAATCGGTAGAAAGTAAGTGCCTACAATTTGGACGCAACAAAATTAATTACTCGTGCTTAATTTTCGAGCGCTCGAACGTCAAAAATCGGCCCCATGGTCCTCCGACGGCCGTAAATTGGGAATGCGGTCCGACAAGAACAATGACAAATAAAAATAATGGAAACGTATCTTTTTTGTTCAAACCATATCTCTAACATACGTATCAAGGCTATACGTAATAGACTTAGACAATAGACTTGCCATTAGCACATATTATGACAGACAATAGGGATCCAGAAACAGTGGGGGAAAATAGTCTTGGACAGATTCCAAGTAGCAAAAGTGGTTGAAATGTGTTTATTTCGAAGCTACAGACGACGGAAGTAACTATATGTACCTAATGGCTGGAGATGATTATTGTGCTACGCGAAAGCGCATTTGTTTGGCAAGAATTGAAAATAAGGAGCGAAGAACAGGATCTTTATTCGTAGAAGCATTGCATTGCAGAGAAAGTTAAAATAAGTATCTGTTAAAAATTAATTTTTGGTACAATCTTTTATTGCCAACTGTTGCAGTGAAAGTTATAAGTACCTATCTGTCAAAAACAAATTTTTGGTACAATCTTTTATTGCCAACTGTACTTTTATGTATACCGTCATCAACTACTCGTTGAGATGATAGTAACGAGCCCAAACTCAACGGGGTTACGACTGTTAAGTCCTGAATTCCCATAGCCACCTTCTATCTCCATTATCAGATCAGCTGATGGTACCATAATATTGAATTGTCATCCAAACTACACTTAAACCCAAAATTTCAGCTCAAACGGTTGAAGATATAATGCTTCTAAATTGAGTTCCAAGACCACAAACCTAGCTACATACATTGCAAGTTAAATAAAAGCTTGTAAAAATCGTGCCATGAAAGCGAATCTGGGAGAATATTTAATACCTATGAAGTAAGATTATTAACCATTTATTGCCAGAGACCCGCCTACCGGGCGTCTACGCCTTACGCTTTCCGCTACTTATCAGGACAACAACGGAATCGGCTATGAGCGTAGCGATTCATGGCAGTGAACGTGTTAACTCATGTAAACTTTGTAGGTAAGAAGATTTTCAAAAGAGTTGAGATTGTCGACGGGAGTACCAAGGGCATCTGGGCAGTTCTCTGACTCAGCCAATAAAAAAAGTATTAGAACATGACCTCTTGTAACTGCTAAGGCCGATCGTTAAAGTTGTCGCACGAAAATGTACCCTTTGTATCATCAGAAAATAATTCTATAACAAAACGCTACGTCGTAAACTAATATTATATTATGCGACATATTGAAGTAATAAATAACACAAGGCGTAGCGGCGGCCATTTTCCAACTAAAAGGTAAAGTAAATACCGCATTATAATAATCTGGGTTAACCCATTTCATGCTAATTTGGTAGGTAAAGTCAGTGGACTCGACAGACATTGAGGCCGTGGTGCTTATTTGAATATAAATTAAAGTACCTTTTTTGTTAAAAACGTTGTAGAAAAGTCTGTGTTATTGCTGAAATGTTCGGTTTTAATGTTGGCTTTTCCGTATGGAAACTTGTGTATATAATACGTTCAGTTTGGATATTACGTGTGTCCATGAAGCTATAATAATCAATATAATGTTCTATGTAGAAATAAAGTTAAATAAACTTCAGTTCTGTAGAATTGCGGAGCTGCTTTGTGATTATATTTAATAACGTAATTTCCTTCCTACCGTCGACATTTACAATCCTTGAAGTTTTAAAGGAAGCAGTTGTTTTAAACTAATCTAGTTATTTCTTCGAGCGTGCCTATTCCTCTGCCTTTTCAGTGGTGCTTAGATGCCCCTTTGAGAATAGCTAGAGCTTAATTAGACACAATTTATTAATGCATAGAGCTGCTTCATTTTACTTTAACTTCGCCTCAAAGTACCCCTTTCTTGCAATTACCATAATAAGAGATACACGGTACAAAATTCGAGTAAAGTGGGAATTTTGTAGACAGATTATTCTGACACCTTCAAAGACATTTACATTTACTTTGTAGATTAGTTTCACTCTTGTAGTTGGTACCTACGTAATCAAAAGGGATTGGGATTATTTACCGAAAACCTGAGGGCGGTATGTTTGTTGTTGTAAACTCCAAACGAAGTTAGGGAGCAATTTAATATGAAAGCTTGGTATTTACGGACTGTTTTGAGAAGCAATGTTTAGGGTGAATTAACCCATGAATTGACGGAATTGCTTGTGTTCATTTTATGTAGGTCTTAATTATTAGTCAGTCTTTCACGGTTACCAGTTTGTGGTGCAAATTGTCCTTTGTGGTTTGAATTAAACTGCGATATTACTTAAAAATAAGACTAGGATCGGGTATTTAAACCATGCGTGGTTATATTTGTATTCTTTAAAATCGGCCATTTAATTATTTATTTATGTAATCATATGCCATACATTTAAAATAGGCAGTTTCATATTAACAATAGTCGATACAAGAGTGACAAATGGACAGGACATTAATTTAGTCAGTTTTATACTTAAATGCTAACATTCAGGGTGTTATTTTATTACTGTTAAACTGACAGCAAAACAGATTCGTCGGTTGAATCGGACATTTCGTGCCAATTGACAATCGCAATAACATTTTTAACGTCGGAGATTTGATAAATAATTGTGCTCAAAACGGCTTTTCCGGTGAACTAGCTATGCTATTCGCACCGAAACGTTTCGTTATGATTTTTTTACTAGAGGTGTTGATTAATTCTCTTTGCACCATCGTTGGTTAAAAAAGAGAGTACAGTATCAGCTCACGTGTTTTCATCACAGGTTAAAATGGGATAGCATACCTTTATCTTGTTAGCCTTCAAGTTGATGCTACCGTCTGCATCAGGGGATGAAAAGGGATAGCACAGTATAAGCTCACATCTGCCCCACAGGATAAAATGGGATAGCACGCGTTTACCTTGTTCGCCTTCGAGTCGTCGATCTTCTGTTCAGACACGTGGTGGCCTTCCTTGCCGTGTGCGTTGGCGTCCAGAACCTTCTCCTCGTGAGCCCCCTTGAAGCCTTGCTTTGATTGCTCGCCGAAAGAACCGGCGTTCTGGCCAGCAACCTGGAGAGAGACAGCCGTTATTATGATACATTAAGAAAACGTGTTGGAAAATCAGAAACGACGCGATTTCAGGAGTAGGTAACTTTTGCTAGCTTCGTACCATTTAGGATATGGAAACTTACTGAGTCCTTTCGACCTATTAGATACAATATTACTTAAAAATGGACTTTATAATGGAGTGATCGTCAATAGCTACTACCTAAGTTTAAAGAACATTGAACTTTTTCCATCATTATTTTAATAAGACTGCATCTACTTGCGTTTTTCCAGGTTGTACCCTAAACACTGCACAACGTTATAAAAAGGTTGCATCACTATATCACACTCAGGTTCTGAGATAACGGTACAATATATCGCCTGTTGACAACCAAAAGTCACTATCAAAACGGTCACTGCTCTTCAAAACCTCGTATCTCGGTACGTAGTCGATATCGAGATACCTACGACCTTTGATTTAAGTAGGTATTCGTTACTTTTTTTTGAGTTTTGGTTGTCACCTGACGATATATGAAAACCGTACCTTATGATCGGCCTCATCATGTGCCTCATCGTAAAAGCTCTCTGTCTTCTCCTCTTCGTTCTTGCTGCTGGAAGTCTTGAAGCCCTTGCTCACATGCCCCTTTTTATGACTCTTAAAAACGTACCTTATGATCCGCCTCATCATGTGCCTCATCGTAGAAGCTCGCTGTCTTCTCCTCTTCGTTCTTGCTGCTGGAAGTCTTGAAGCCCTTGCTCACATGCCCCTTTTTATGACTCTTAAAAACGTACCTTATGATCCGCCTCATCATGTGCCTCATCGTAGAAGCTCGCTGTCTTCTCCTCTTCGTTCTTGCTGCTGGAAGTCTTGAAGCCCTTGCTCACATGCCCCTTTTTATGGCTCTTAAAAACGTACCTTATGTTCGGCCTCATCATGTGCCTCATCGTAGAAGCTCTCTGTCTTCTCCTCTTCGTTCTTGCTGCTGGAAGTCTTGAAGCCCTTGCTCACATGCCCCTTTTTATGACTCTTAAAAACGTACCTTATGATCCGCCTCATCATTTGCCTCATCGTAGAAGCTTGCCGTCTTCTCCTCTTCGTTCTTGCTGCTGGAAGTCTTGAAGCCCTTGCTCACATGCCCCTTTTTATGGCTCTTAAAAACGTACCTTATGATCGGCCTCATCATGTGCCTCATCGTAGAAGCTCTCTGTCTTCTCCTCTTCGTTCTTGCTGCTGGAAGTCTTGAAGCCCTTGCTCACATGCCCCTTTTTATGGCTCTTAAAACGTACCTTATGATCGGCCTCATCATGTGCCTAATCGTAGAAGCTCTCTGCCTTCTCCTCTTCGTTCTTGCTGCTGGAAGTCTTGAAGCCCTTGCTCACATGCCCCTTTTTATGGCTCTTAAAAACGTACCTTATGATCGGCCTCATCATGTGCCTCATCGTAGAAGCTCTCTGTCTTCTCCTCTTCGTTCTTGCTGCTGGAAGTCTTGAAGCCCTTGCTCACATGCCCCTTTTTATGACTCTTTGCTTTCTTCAATTCTTCCTCGTTGACGCCTAAAAGTTTTTGTACAATGATTGTGAATTGTAGCCATTAAATTGCTGTTGGGGCAAATTGTAATCTTAAGTTACGAACTAACAGGTATATCGGTAATTTTCGCAGTAAATCGTGTCTATTTTATTTAAATTAGTAACGCGAATTTAAAACATGGTTAAGCAAGAAAGGTTTCTATTCTTAGAAAGAATTTTTTGAATCTTGGTCTTAAAAGAAAAATGATGTATTAGGTATATTTTCCTTAGTTTTAAGCAAATATTGTACACCCGAAATGGGTAATCGTTGGGGCCTAACACTTGTAATATTTTATACCATCTATGTAACACGGTTAAACAATTTTTTTTTCAATTCTATTCTATTCCATTAAAGTGATAAATAATAGGTTTAAATTGAAACTACCTCATTGAAAAAAAGTGCATTTGCAAACATAACCTGATTTATTTAAGTAATGATTAAAACTTACCGTGCTTGTCAAACTTCTGACCACCTTCGTAGAATTTTTCGTCTCCGGCGGCCTTCTTCTTCGCTTCTTCATCCTTATAAAAACTGGATTCGCCTTTAGCAGCCTTCGCAGCCGCAGCACCCTGCTGGTATCCCTCCTGACCATGTTTCACTTCTTCTTCGGATTTCTTCTCCAGCTTCTCTACATTCTCACCAGCTCCCTTTTTCTGGGCAGCATCATAAGCGTTCTTGTCTACGTATCCCCCACCAACTTGCTGTTGTTGTATCAGGGGGTGATACAGGAGACCGCCGCCAAGACCCAAACCTCCTACTCCAAGGCCAGCTAGTCCAGGGTTGACCAAGCCGTTGCCGACTAGACCATTAACGCCAATCCCTCCTCCAACACCACCGATTCCTCCTCCAACACCACCGTATCCGAGGCCTCCACCGTTACCGACACCAACACCGCCCAAGCCTAGGCCTCCGATACCAATCCCCAAGTTCTGCCCCAGTCCGACGCCTCCCAACTGCCCTATCCCGCCGTACCCAATTCCTTGGCCGAACCCGAGCCCACCCGCACCAACGCCCCCGACTCCTCCAACCGTGTTTAAAACGTTAGACGCAGCTCCTTCGATTTGCTCCGGGTAATCCTCACTTTCTTCCACTTCATATGAGTTAGATAACGGCAGTCCTGTCTTCAGGTCAGTTGCGAGAGAGCCCAGGCGCTCCTTCACGAAATCGTATGGTGTTCTCTCATCGCTCAGCTCAACCTTGTGGAAGACCTGCGCTGTCGCCGACGCGAGGGTAAGGATAAAAACCGTCAACATGTTGATATGACCGCTGGCCGACTGATGCCATTTCGCTATTGCAAGGTTTATTTATAGTAAGGTTGAATTTGGTGGAACGAAATGGTTTTTTAGTCGGTGGAGTGTGATAGTTTGGAAGGTAGTCGGGCCCGCGTCCGGTCGTTTCCTTCCTGTGGTATTGTTTTAACTGGAGTTAATGAGAACGATACAGTACTTAACAATAAGGTGGCGGAGACCTTGCGTTCCAGTCCATTGACGGCAGTTACGCAAACCGCTATGGGTGGCACGTTTTCTCGATAATTTCTAAGCCGGCAATATAGATGACTAATTCTATAATCCATCCTTTTGTAAATGATAGGTTGCGGTTAGGTCCCTTTATCAATTTCGGTAACTCGTCTATACTTATACCAAAACAAATGTACGGGGCCATGACCAAAGGTAACGATCCTTAATAAGTAATAACAATTAATCAACACAAATGTAATAGTTACGTAACAAGATCCGTAAATCTGATAATATCAGTGCACCGGCCATTGGAGTTCTACTAGGACTGTAGTACCTATATACTTGATCGTCTACTTGTCGATATGGATTGTTGCTACGTAATCGTCTCATAAATATGTACCGAAAACTTGATTTGCCGATAAATTGTGGGAGCCATTATGGAAAATATTTTTGTTTAAGTTGTATGCACTATATTTTTGCACTTGACTGCACTAGACGTCAGTATCGTGGCAACACAAAAGTGTATCATTAGATTCATTAGGTACCGTCAAGGAATTTAATTCCATACACATTTCGTTTAAATGTCGTTAGACATTCGCAATGCATTAAGGTCGAAAATTCTATTTCAGTAATAGTATTGAAATGTCCACGCGTTATTTCACAGATAGCCTCTTTGCGAAACACTATCATTTGCTTTTTTAATTACGAACATGTGTCAGTGTCAATCGAGAAAATTGCAAAATAATTTTAAAATACGTTATAATTTGAAAAATAAAATGCTTGCCGCTAACCGTGAACTATTAAGAGCTATAAATAGTGGATTTACACCAGGAATTACAAGGGGAATCAAGACACGTTCAAAAGTGCAGTTCAATATGTCAATTTTTCAACGTAGTTAATCTGTTGCCTAGTTACTAACATAAAATAAGGCCTGCTACACACTGGCGCGGCCTGCGTTGGCGGACAATAGTAAATTTGACAGCTAATGTCAATTTTACTATTGTCCGCCGCGGCCAGGCTGCGCCAGTGTGATGCAGGCTTAATGCATGCGATATGTCAAAAAGTAACGTCGTGCAGCTCTTATGGTGACAGTTTGCTATACGATATTGAACCTTAGGTGGGTTGGAAATTAAATCCTGTACAATGCAGTTAATAAACCTTTATGGCACACCTGGTCATAAAGTGGCAAATACTGCCAGCTAAGAGTGTGGAAAATCCTACTTTCTGGCCAGGGAGGGAGGCGAAGAATGATGTACCAAGGGTGATAAGAAAGAATATCTGTATCCGGTCTGACACATTAAGTATTTGTTGTACAGTCCTATGCGTAATGTAATATTTCCATAGACTGGGTGACAAATAGTCTTATGTTAACGTCATATTACAGACTAACAGGATAAACATTACCTATTCACTTTATTTGTAAGTCAGTCAACTAGATTTATGTATGGGGTAAAGTTTTTTTATATAATGCCTATATCTGACCTATATACATAGAAGTATTTTTTATTGGCCGCTTTGAGAGTAGGTAACCATGCAGATATTATATGACTAAATTAGTATGTCAGTGTCAAAACAATCACAAACTCACTTAAGGGTGCGACCACACCGGTGCGTAACGCTGCGTATACGCGTTGACGTGTCGAATGCGTCACGTATTCTTCATACATTTTGATGCGTTACGCCCTAGACTTAGAGATGGCCGGATTGGATGCTTGCTCTCGCCGCAGTCGCCGCGGCCATCTCTTTCGTTTCGCTTCGCTACCGCATGCGAATGCGAAGGTGGACTAAGGGCGTTTACGGTT
Organism: Epinotia bilunana; assembly: GCA_947049275.1. Classification (NCBI taxonomy): domain Eukaryota; kingdom Metazoa; phylum Arthropoda; class Insecta; order Lepidoptera; family Tortricidae; genus Epinotia; species Epinotia bilunana. Next base: position 5,007,540 of record OX346263.1, on the reverse strand, counting down.
CGTTAGCGTATTTTGAGCAGCGGTGTAGTCACTCTCTAACTCGTGAAATTATTATAATGGTGCTAAATAATTATAATTACCTGGGAGCCAAGGCTATACGTTTAAATAGGTACCATAGATGCCTATGAAATTGAACACAATGTGTGCCACGTATACCAAAATGGTAAGTCTCCTTTTTCTTCACGATCGATGTATGTAGTTTTTAGTACTTACAATGCAGCCAGTCAAAGTATCTCGTCCTTGCTACTTTAAGTTCTCTTAATTATCGCGTGACAATAAAAGTTCATATACAAATCTGTTAAATCTAGTCTTGGATTCTACATTTTTAAATGCAGCACAAGCTATCATGAGACGGCCGCGACTTACTCTCGATTTTTCTCGCACTATACCTCTTGTTCTAAGTGTTCTAATAAAAGAGACGGATAGTGCGAGAAAAATCGAGAGAGCTCGCGCGCCGTCTCATGATAGACGTGCAACGTAGCATCGCTTAAATGTTGCCAAGACAAACATTGTCATTCTGGTGTCACCGTTCGTTCATCATCTTTAATAAATAATCCCCGCCGACATCACTTACCCATTTTATCTAATGGAAGTAAATTGTCGATCAATCAAAGTGCCACCGAGTCATGGTGCCTTCCATAACACCTGGAATTGGGTTAATGGATCTCGGGCCCATATAAATCAATTTAGGCGCATAGCCACTTAAAATATCAATAGCTTCTAAGTATCATCAGTTATGGCCGAAGCTGTGTTAGAAATAGATCGGAGGCATTGGCAGGGTGTTTGGCTTAAAATCCATACTTCCATACTAATATTATAAATGCGAAAGTGTGTCTGTCTGTCTTTTACCTCTTCAAGCTTAAACCGCTAAACCGATTTAGATGAATTGTGGTATAGAGATAGTTTGAGTCCCGGGGATCCTATGTCCTTAGGATACTTTTATCCCGGAAATCATCCCCTAAGGGGGTGAAATGGGGGGTGAAAGTTTGTATGGAGCTGCGATATAAACGAGTTTCACGCGGACGGAGTCGCGGGCAAAAGCTAGTCCTTCTGTAATAATATCTTTTATTTCGAACGAGCCCATAGACATAGGCGTTAGTTACAGACATACTCTAGTGTTACTTAATAAAAAATTTAAGTAAGTAATATTTATGTACAGTCAGCAGCAAAAGTTGCTAAGCAGTTTTAGTGGTCAAAATGATCGACACACGAACGAACTCTAATGTCAAGGGAATAAGGATCTGTGTAGGTCATTTTGAGCGTGTTATTTTGCTTAGCTACTTCTGATGCTGACTGTACGTAGGTATCTATAGATGTAATTGAGAACAGTTAATATTTTCAAGTAGGTAGGCCAATTTATGATTTAGTTCGCTAGAAAATGCTTTTTTAAGGGACACGTGTCTTTTCCCCCTCCCTAAATTGTAATTTTCATTCAGAAATAAATATCATATGGTAAAGTAGTGAATTCCAGAAGGTCGTAAGTAAATTATGACGTCAATACTACGGCTCTGTATGGCAGTTTGCACCTTTCATATGACAGACGTAGTATTGAAGTTACACATGATTATAACCACGTTTAATACCATTTCGCGTTTTTATTGAAAACTACTGAGGATAAAAGTCTGAAAATTACTTTATTACGATCAGCACACGGCTATCACAAGATCCGTCTCTCTTATTAGAAAACATAGAAAGAGAGGTATACTGCGAGAAAATCGAGAGAGCACGCGCGCCGTCTTGTGATAGGCGTGCAGGTACCTAACATAAATATCGAAATGGTTTTCGATTTAGGCATCCCTACATATTTTGAAGTGTTGCCAAGGTATTCCATAGGTATAAGGTTAGAAAAATCATTCGTATCGCCATGCGATTTCAAGGCAAACCATTTTTGAAACGCAATAAAATTTGTATTGTGATTGAAAAGCACCTCAAGATCGAAAAAAGTCCAACTTGTAGGTACAATATTTATTTATTTCCCAAAAGGGAACTGGAGAGCCGTCGCCGGAATGTTGGAGTTTTATTTAAAATATCGGATTAACGACGACCTTTGTAATTATAGAAGACGAATTTGCAGACGCTGTCCTCGTGTTGAGGTACCTATAATAGTTGATCAATTAATAATCATATTCCTTGAGCGCCCAAAAGTCGAAGAATATTTTTTTCCAGCTTAGATCGGATTTAGAAAAATTATATACAGTACATTACGTTGCTAACCCCTATAGGGACACGCGCGGCTTATATTAATGGTTTCTCGCTATACCTGGAATAAATGCGGGTGGAATAGGAGATTTATAAGCTAGTTCTTATTTTATGGTAGGTATAGTGTTCTAACTAGTGCTGCCCCGCTATGCTGTAACTTGATTTGACCTCATCCATCCATCGTTCACCCATACATATATCTTGACGCCGTGATTTGTAGTAACTAAGCGTAGGTAGAGGTCTAGTTTCGTTAGGGGTGACGAACCCAACCCCGCTATTCTGTAACTTGTTTTAACCTCACATCACCGTTCACCCACAAATATATCTTGACGCCGTGATTTGTAGTAACTAAGCGCAGGTAGAGGTCTAGTTTCGGCGAATAACATCCCAGCCCTATTCTGTAACTTATTTTAAGCTCACTTCAACGCTCACCCACAAATATATCTTGACACCGCGATGCTTAGTAACTAAGCGTAGGTAGTCTAGTTTCGTGACGGGTGACCGGCGGGGTGAGCCGCCCTATTATTCATTCTTCACTACTCCTCAGGCCACTAGTGGCAGATCTGCGGTAACGCGTTGTGTTACGAATCGCAGCGTCAAGATATAAGGGGACGGTGGGGGTAGAGAATCGATTTGTGAATAGCTAATGTTAGGTTACCGTGCTCTATATCCCTTTATCGATTAAAGTACTTGGCTATACCAAAACAAATCTACATGGCCTTGACGGATGGTAGCGATCATTAATAACAATCAATCACAACCATTTTTAATTTAGTAGGTATTTTGTTGCCCAGGAGTAGCCGCCAGAAAAGCCCTAGGGAGGCGCGTGGCTAGATTAATGGTTTCACGCTATACCTGGATTGGCTGGAATTATTGCGATTGATATATAATTGTTTTAGAAGCATATTTTATTCGACGATTCCAAATCTTTTTGTGAAGCATCAGTCAGAGCGGACAGTCAATAACGAACTACGTAATGAATACCTAAGTATCTGATGCTTGTATTGTTTAGCCCTGAAAACAGCCTAAATGTCTAGTCAAATCTCAAGAGTATAACGAAACAAATTACTTAGAAGCATGTTAGGCGTTATCCGATCTCAGTATTACTACTAAATATTACCCTTAGGTATTACCAATTCTTAGCCATCTCAGCGTAATTTACCTGCCTACGCACAAAACGCTTTGCATTTTTTCTAAGTCCGTTAACAAGCGAAGCCGAAATTTCTGGCGAATTTCGCAACGTCAGATTAACAATTAATTTCCTCTGTGCATTAAAGATAATGGCCTTGGTTCAGATCGGTTGATTTCACGTTATTGTTTTGTTTAAAATGTGTCGAGGGCCAATCAAAGGTTATCGCCCATTATGTGAGGTGACAAGTTGACGAGTCACCTACATTTTGGTGGCAGGTTTAAGGCACGTGCTGAGTGTAAAGTATAACGCAGCTTGATTTATTAGCCACTTTAAACCTCGTCAAAGTGTAATTCATATGCAAGTCATCGGGGATTTGGCGACTGGATTAGCCTAGTGGGTAAGAGATCCTGCCTACAAAGTTGATGGTCCTGGGTTTGAATCCCAAATCCCAATGAGGGCAAACATTTGTTTGATGAGTCTGGGTATTGTTTCGAGTCTTGGATGATCATTGATCTCTATACGAGGGCTGCACTGAAAGTATCGAAAATTTAATACTTAGAACTTATTTTTGACACATATTATGCCTTTTAATAATCTCTGAAGTTTCATCATATCAACACACTGGCCACATAGAAAAAAAATCAATGTTTCGGTTTCAATTGTTTTTTCAAGTCGTTGAGTCCACGTTGAGTCGCTGCTGAAGATGGAATTCTCCCGTGAAAATTTAAGAGCTATGATTTATTACGACTTTTTCACATTCGCCAAAATCAAGGATAAGTTGCGTGGTCAGCGGTTTCAGACACCGGCAGAAGCAGTGGAGGCTTTTAAAATGGCCATTTTGTCCACCCCTATTTCAGCGTTGAATAAGTGACATTCCGTCTCACCCATAAGTGGAGACCTGTGCTGCTCAGCAGTGTGATGTATACTCTAGGCTGACAGTGATAATTATGACATTTAGTAGCGTAACCTGCATTAAGGAAAGGTCAAATTTTCCTATGGATATGATTGTCGCCTCGCACCGGTATATACAAGCTTGAGAAAATGGCAAAGACAAGGTAAAACATCCAATATCGACTAATTAATAGATTGCGGATAATTTTTAATAGGGATAATTAAAAGGAAAGAAGAATCTCTTAAACATTTCCCCAAGCATCACTTGTGGGATATAAATCTTGTGGGATATAAATGAGAGTTCAGTTTTATATTATTTGGTTGTAACATAATGTTGCAGGATGGCCCAAAGTAAAGATACCTATGTGACTATAGTAAGGTTTAAAGAAGCGTTGCAAACGCATTTTGTCTGCTTATCATAGAATCATAATGCTCGGTATCTTGCAAGCAGCTATGAAACTAAATTGGTAATCTATAAATTATCGATTATCTTAGAAGGTATAGTTTCTTACAGATATATCCAAGGCTATTAAATTATAAACACTAATAATGCCAACAAGTTCACTATGTGGCGTATGAGCGGAATCTCAACGCCTATACTAGGGTTGCCAACTATTTTTGGGGGAGATATAGTATTTTTCATAAGAAACGACAAAAATATAGTACACTGTAAAATAATAATATAGTACTTGGCTGGGCATTGTTGCTATTTAGTCAAAAATCTCGGCAATTTGAAGCACTTCGTAAGGTCCCTCAAAATATAGTATTTTCGCGTACTATATATTTCTTCAACAGTATATAGTACACAGTCAAAATATATATAATATAGTACGGTTGGCAACCCTAGCCTATACCACAAAATCGGTTCAGTATATTAGACGCTACGATGGAACACTGGCACATACAAACATAGAGTACATAGACTGCGAAAAAACATATACCTTGCTTTTGGCTTTGCCGTAGTTGGGAAAAAAGAACCTAGGCAACTGTGACCCTGAACTTACTTATTCTGCGGACATAGCGAGATAATAATATCGATTATAGCATTTAGCATCCAATTTACGTACAGAAATAGGAAATTAGTTGGCAGAGTTATTTAGTACACGCGAAAAAGTCACGTTACTGAGCACGAAAGGATTCAATTTGGTCTAAAGGTGCGTCCTTTACGTGCCCAAATGAGTGCTCAGCGTGAACTAAGTTAATTACTTACGTGTAAGATGGCGACTCATTATAGTAAACAAATTCTGAGGTACATAAACGCTGTAATTACCAGCATTTTCTGTAGAAGCGTTTTTTGGAGATTCAACTTAAGCGCCTAATGAAAATTAATAGCAAACATCTTGCTTGTGCAGGTGCGGCGAGTGTTTTTCTAGGCGTCGTGGCGTTTATGCATCTGTAACAATTTGCTAATTACTATCAATATCATATGTCAGTAGGTACCTTCTGTGATAGATATGATGTGATGAATATGATTTTATGTTTGTTTTAGAGGCGTACCCGCCAACAATGTTTTTTATTTTCTTTTTACGTTATAGGAGGTTCCCGCACGATCTAAGTTTATTTATTGATTTTTGAGATTTTTAAACATTACTTTAACTAAACGACACTTAATCGCGTAAGATTAAATTTATGACTTTTACTAGTTTCTGCCCACGACTCCGTCCGCATGGAACTCGCTTACATCGTAGCTCCCTACAAACTTTCACCTCAAATTTTCCCCCTTGTGAGATGATTTCCGGGATAAAAATTATCCTATGTCCTTCCCCGGGACTCAAATTATCTGTATACAAAATGTCATCTAAATCGGTTCAAAGTGGTTTAAGCGTGAAGAGGTAACCGACAGACAGAGAGACAGACAGACAGACACACTTTCGCATTTATAATATTAGTATAGTATAGAGTTACCTCGACATTTCAGTCTAAATAATCGTGGCCATACATTGGAAGTTGCGAAACCGTATTTTTAGTCGTAATAACTAATAATTTTACTGCTTTTGTCTTAGTTAAGGATGAACTAAGTATATACTTTTACATCTATTAAAACAGCAAATAATAACATTAAGTTAACATAACTTGTAATACAACGAAAAAAGAAACGACTTCGCTTTATCGATTTTCGGTTGTAAACATTAAAGAAAGCTTGCATTGTATGGGCATATTTTTATTAAATCATGAATAGAAATTATTTATTCAAAACTTCATCACCTGTCACGTACGATCATACGATCGATGATATGATTCGTTAATCGTTCACAATGGGTCTCAAGTGACTTCTTTCACGACCATTCATATTAATACCGCTATTGAAATAACAACCTTACTCCATTGCTATATAGGATTCATTTTTGCTGGTCACCCTTATACTTTCTACGTATTTACAATTATTACTCAACAATTAATCTATTCAATTCTGCACCTTACTGTAACGAATTAAGAATTAGAATGGTCAGTTTAATAAGCTATCTAAAATTCACCATAACATTTATCGTCAATCACTCATTCAGTGCACTTTCTATCGATGCAGTGTTACCGAAATATAACATAATCGTTGACTTTCTCCGCTAGAGCGACAAACGAACTGGTGTTAGACAAAGAGACAAGAAATCCAATTACTCAGTCAATTAGACGGATAATTAAAGATTTTTGTCGTCCGTTTTCACGCTTTTAATTTCCGTTTTGCTATAATGGCACTTAAATTATATGGTTGCGTAAGATTACAGATTTTGCAGGTTATTTTTAAACATTTTAAACCTTTCTATACAGGATGGAAATTACAATCTCTTCGTGTCGCTTTCATTATAATTTGACTGCTTGTTTTTATTTCCACTTTATTGCCTTAACGTCGGGTGAGAATAAATTTATACTATATCCATTTTTAGGGTTCAGTAGTCAACAAGGAACCCTTATAGTTTCGCCATGTCCGTCCGTCTGTCTGTCTGTCCGTCTTCGGCTTAGCTCAGTAACCATTACTACTAGAAAACTGTGATTCGGCATGGATATATGAATCAATCAAGCCGACAAAACAGTATAATACAGTTTGGAAAAAGATTTTTTTTTAGGGTAGGTACCTCCCCTACACCTAAAGCGGGGATGTAATTTTTTTTTCTCGTCAAACCCATGGTGTGGGGTATCATTGGATAGCTCGTCAAAAATATTATGGATTTTCTAAAACCATCTTTCAAATCAGTAATTCGTTTGCGAGATATTGGGCTCAAATTTTAGTTCGAGTCATGTGTCCCCCCCCCCCTGCCGGCTAAATGGCTACTACTGGGGATGTGAAAAATATTGTGGTAGTAGTACATATAATGAATTTAAAATTATAAATATCACGAACAAGTAGGCACAAGTAGTTACCGAGTAATAGTCGACCAACTTAATGTGTAATTAAAAAGGCCAATTTTCGTACAAATGCGGCCGACGCAACCGCACCGCACGTCGATGTAACTAAGACAGACAGGCAACTACGGAACCCTACTCTGCGCGTGGCCCGACACGCACTTGGCCGGTTTTTTGTTTGCATTTTGTATGGAATGGCACAATGGTGCTTCTGAACGGGCAACATTTTTAACGGCAATGTGTGGCCGGCAAGTATGTGCATCTTGCTCTAGAGTACAAAGTTAAGCGTAAGACAGCAATAGTTGCCGGCCAGAAATTGCAGGAAAATGTGGCCCGTTTAGAAGCCCCATAAACGTATTCTCATTTGTTATGTAAAAAATGCATGTGATGCAAACATCTCCGTGTAGTCGGCGTGCTGTACGTACTTATTAATACTAAGTATTAGGTAAAGCTTTAGAGCAGTGAGGAAACAATTTTCCAAATTTCGTGAACTGTACATTTTTTAAACTGTACTAACTGTAGGTTCCTTAAGTAGTTTGGTTTTTTTTTACTATAATTAGTCAAACCTCTTGTCTCAAACAGTGATGGTCGCCGAAAGTTAATCATCACGGTTAACATTAGCACAAGACGGCGCGCGAGCTGTCTCGCGTCGAGATAGACTATCCGTCCCTTTCTAAGTGTTTTAATTAGAAAGAGACGGATAGTCTACCTCGCCGCGAGAAAGCTCGCGCGCGTTTATGTACTAACCGTGCAGTAGATTTAGTACCAAGGTTAGTCAAGTAGCGAGATATACTTACGTAGGTACCTATGGCATGTATTTTTTCCTCGACGTCGTTAATTTGAGACGACCCCCGAGGGGACGGATCGTGGCCATTAAGGTACGACGTGTACGTCATTCATTAGTGCTAATTAAATGGAGTATTTCACACGATTTGGAAACTCGGAAATGCTCCTACAAAAAACAAAAAATAATACAGACTAAAAAAAATTACAACTAGGTACCTACTAAATACACTTATTTTGCGCATCGCCAACAAACTGCTTTACAGTTTGGCGATTTTTTTACGTGAGGTTGTGTATTGTACTTTGCATTTTTACAGTCATTTTTTAAAATAGTGTTGTATTGTATTTCAAAGTTCAAAAATCGACGGCTTAAACGAGAATGGGGGAGGTCTATCAGCAGTGGACGTCTTTCGGCTATTGATGATGATTAAACCATAAGAACTACTACCCTATTAGTAGTAGTTCCTATTGTCCCTCCACGGACCTAAGGGTCATTACGCTGGTTACGCGACCACCTTCGGTTAGCGACCACCTGAAGTAGAAGGTTTTTTCTATTGAAGATAACATCAATTCTACAGACCCTATTGAGACAATTAGTTGTACATGCATTTTTGTTGTTGTTTTAGAATAGAAATCTACTAAAAAACCGAGAAAATATCCTTTCAGTTCACCAACTCAGCTAAGTGGTCGCCAACCGGCACATAAAATTAGGTGGTCGCTAACCGGCTAAATTACATTATTTGGAGTATTCAACCCGTGCGTCTATAAAAAGCATGTACGGATTCAACCCGTACATTTTCTGTACAAATAAAAAGCATGTATGTACGCCACTTTAATTGTTGCGCCATTAAGAGCTCACTTTTTTATACTGGTCAGTTCACTATTAAAACTCCAACATTAGTTGAACCACGTACCGGAAGGCGCAGCGTGGGTAGGACAAGGTGGACCGATGACCTGGTAAAGGTCGCGGGAGTCCGCTGGATGCGGGTGGCGCTGACCGGTCATTGTGGCACTCTTTGGGGGAGGCCTATGTCAAGCAGTGGACGTCTTTCGGCTAATATGATAATGATGATGATTAGTTGACACCTAAATGGCTCGACAAATTAAAGCCCTAGACCGCACCTTAAAGATTGTCTTGTAGAACTAGTAGAGAGTTCTTATGGGTCTTAAGTTCCCCATTTGCACTTTCTTTTTTGTGCAACAAAGTAAAGATAAAAGCTCTGAATTATCTGCGGCCAAGAGTAGTGTGCTAAAAGCGTGGAAGTAAAATTACCAACAAGCTCTTACCAACGCTCAATTACACAATATTCAGTAGGTATCAGTTTATTATTCAGTCTGCCGGTATGCGCATCAAAACTCATTACCTATTCCGCGTATAATTTGCTCATAAAATTGAATCCAATCGGAACAGTGTATTCCAACAATTTGCTGCAAATCCGGCAAATTATCGAACAAATGACAATCGCATTCGAAAACTCACATTCGAAATACAAACGCATCCCAGTTATTTAAGCCAATCAACGGTTAACAATTTGCAAATCGCATAATCTGTTTATGCGTTATGAGAAAGTGAGTCTTAACCGAATTATTCAAGGTCGGTTTTGCTATATATGTAACAAAATTTATACGAGGTTGCGGAAGTGAGCGGCATTGATGAAAGTGCGACGCCCAATGTTAAATTCATGAGTTTGTCGATGCGGAATCGAGTGGACAATTATTGCGGTTTTGGAATTATTTTGATTGGTATTATTCGGTAAACAATTAAATGTGGACCAAGTCTATATCTGCATCAGTTCATCGGGTCATACGATTGTTGAGGAAATATAGTCTTTTGACACTATTTATTGTCACCAGCATGAATATCTGCCATTTTAACCAAGTAAGAACGAATTTTAGTAACGCAACGCAGCAGACGTTTGTGTGCAAATAAAAAGACAAAATTAGCTGACGTGTGGGTTTCCGCCATCAGAACGGGCAATTTTGGCGGACCGAGGTCTATTCGCATTCATTATTCGTGTACAGAAGACAGTAGTGTCAACTTTGCCTTGACGTGTCAGCTTTGCCATGTCACCCACGTTAGTTTAAACGGTTGCATGCTAACGCGGAATGACGTTTCACGCAACTTCAAACTTTATATTAAGGCTCCACATTCGAAATTTTCGTGAAAATGAGTTGTTTTGTAACCGTTTTATACATTATAACGCAACATTTTTGCAGTCGGAAAAAATATATCATAATCTGCAAGATATGCGACGGGTCATAGTTTTCGTAGAAATCCATTTTAACAATAAAAATTAGAGAAAAAGAAATATAAAGTCACCCCTATTTTTGCACTTGTAACCATTTTACTGCTCCATTTTTTATCAGAATAATATGAAATTTCATAACTTTCTTCATAAAATAATGGACAAGGGCATCATTTTCTTACTTTCTTTATTTTCTTAAAAAAATATCTATTTCTGAAATATTCCGCCAAAGTTCCTACGCCTCCCCGTTTTCGTCCATACGGTCAATGCGGGACGAGACACGTTGCATGACGGACTTGTGTCAATTTGCGCTGCGCCGAAATTTTTAAATATTTGTGGAAATTGTGGACTATATTTGTTGCATAGAGTGGACAATCCGTTTTGTGATTCGTGTAGTAGGTAACTAATAAACATTTACGTATAGTTTAGTTTTTAGTGACAGATAATTTTGTTGCATAGTGGACAATCTATTTCGTGGTTTGTAAAGTAGTAGGTACTATAGACAAGACAGCTGACTGACCATCCGTGCACTTTATGTGCATTGTAATAAGGTTCTTGTATAAATACAGGATGGTCAGTTATACTATAATATAAATACAGTCAGTAACATACAAACTTACGATACTAGAGTCAGTACGTCTTAGCTTAGGTCTCACAAATTTTTCCATAATTATTTTGGGTTTTTAGGGTTAAATAAGCGCAGGAGGAAAATACGTAATATAAATTTTACAAGAGAAGAGGAAATAGAATACACAAGTAAATACCTATTCTATCAAAGTATAAAATATCTAAACAGTATCAAAATTGGGAAATCGCTAAAACCAGACATTTTATTAGTAAATATATTTACAATATCTATTGCTTAGGAGCATGAACAATTATAGAAACAATATTGTTTTATCCGCTCGTATTAATGACTGTCAAGTGTTAATAGAATAAGTTCTAATAAAAATAGTGGGCTTGGCAAATATTGTAAGTACCTACCTATGGGTTGCATGCCAACTCCAAGTTCGATACAGAGTTATTATTTGATATGAAACAAAGTATGGTTAACGTACAACTAATCTATAAGTATATGTTTACCCGAGGCCGATTTCTGTACAGTCAGCATAATATAGTTAGTAGCAGCCAAGTTAGCCAAATATATCGGAACGTACATTCATCGAAAGTGTTACTATAAGTAAGAGTAAGGAATGTGTTACGATATATTTCGCTACTTTGGATGCTACTATCTGATGCTGACTGTACACGCCATCATCATCAAATCAAGGAAGTAGAACGTAATAAATATACCGAAAAATAATTTAAAACTTAACAACCTTACACTTACACAAAAGGTAACGGACAGACAGACACACTTTCGCATTTATAATATTAGTATGGACTATGGATATGGAAGTATGGATAGTATGGATTATATGTCTTTCCCGCTCACGGGACAATGATGTCCCGGACCTTTGGGAGGCGTGCGTGGAGCTCTGAGCCAACACGTAGAGGGCCTTTTGACAATTTAATGAAATGCAAGGAGTACACCAAGCGGATGCTGTCTCTGCCCGTGTCATGGGACGCACACAGAAACAGCACCCGCTGGGGTGTAAGAGTCTATTGCTAGTTGATGGAATCTAAATAAAACGGGTTATTGGGTGAAAATGATGGACTAGTAGCTGGGCTATTGGATGAAACATCGGACGCCTGCCCAATAAAACTGTTTCACATTTTATCTCTGGCAGACGGTGACTCGCTAACTGCTAGATGGGCCCCTATTAATAGCGACATTAAAAAATGGCCTAAGGGCAACAGTAGGTATGGATTATTATTATTACCTTTATATTTTTTTCGTACTATCCGTCTCTCTCTTATTAGAATATTTAGTAACAGAGGTATAGTGCGAGAAAAATCGAAAGTATGTCGCGGCCGTCTAGTGCTAGGCGTGCTGAGGGCCTACCGCGAAACGAAACCGAACTTCGTTCGTGTATCTCCCTCTCTGTCGCGCTTGCTAGTTCGAGCGACAATGAGAGATATTCGAACGAATTTCGTTTTCACTAGCACGGCTAGCACGAGACGGCCGCGACATACTCTCGATTTTTCTCACACTATACCTCTCTTTTCTAATGTTCTATGTTCTAATAAGAGAGAGACCGATAGTGCGAGAAAAATCGAGTGTATGTCGCGGCCGTCTCGTGCTAGCCGTGCTGACGGAACTACACTAATCGTAAGTAAATAGTATTATAATAGTAGGGACATAATTTTTGAACTTATACAATTATGTAATTTATGTATGAATGTCACCCACCCACGTCCACCCTTGCATTGGTAACGATGCGCGATGACGCGTCTGTAACTTAATCTATGTAACGCTTAATAAACGACGGCGGGTTGTGCGACTTGCGCGGGGAGAGGGTCGAGGCTCCGCCCATACGCTCAAGGACTTTAGCGGGTATACAAGCCTTAATTCGTCGGGTGCATGGGTACACTTCATAATTCCGAAGGGATATATTTGTCCGAAAGCACATTTTCTCCGAATTTCATAATTCCGAAAACCGTGTTCCGCTGAAGGAGTTTTAGATTTTTCAGTATATAATCCTAACCTATTTATAAATTGCAATAAATCATCGATGTTAAAATTTTCGATTCGCGGAAAATGACGTACGGAATTTTAAAAAAACGGGATACTGATGGTTTCGGACTGATGACTTTGGAAATTTTCTGTGTTCCCTAATACGTTATATACTTAGGTAAATACTTCTTGACATATTTGGCGTCTGTTCGTCATAAATGGTGTGACAACTGGTAACAAATTAATCACTCTACCGAGCTTGAAAGACACTGTTTTTTGCGCCTTCATGATGTGAAGGATTTTATTCTTTCTCAATTTTTGTATCCGGTAATCTGATTCCATTTCCAGCGCACGTGGTTTATATATACCTACTCCTTTAAACACTTGGTAAACGACATGTTCGATACGTGTCTGAAACAATTTTATAGGCGATCCGATGATAACTACCTATATGTAATAGTACGAAGTTGACGAGCAATGCAAGGCAAGGGCGTTTTTACAGCAGATACTAATGTTATATGAATCGCAGTTACGCTAAACTGCGTTCTCCTACATTCGCCAACAATTAGCCCCAGCTTTCTCCCACAAATCGCCAACACAACCCACGAGCCACTTAGTAAGATCGTACATGTTGAACATCCGACATTGACAAGCTGATTACGGCTGCATCCACCATCAATCAAGGTTAACATTATGTTGTTAGTGTTATTACATTGGCAGGGCCTTACTAAGCACGTTATGGGATAGAAAATGAAGGAATTTAATTTTCTCCAATATGCTCGGAAATGTGCGCCTTACTGTAGCAAAAATAGTACGTGAAGTTCCTCGTTACTGACAAGCGCAAATTTAAAATGTTAAAGTCATTACTGTACAGTTTTAGCGGCCAGGAACATGTATGAAATTCCATTACTGTATACTTTTTTACCTTTTAACCATATGTTTTGACTAAGACAAATTACTACAAACAGCCAAATGCTCGTACGTTTAAAGGACTAACAATTTGTCACAACAACTTGCTTTAGTTAGACTGGTTAGTAATGTATGGCTGTCTCTTTCGAACTATTGCAAGTTGGTGTGACAAATTGCGCCCGTTTGTAGTGGGCATAAAGATTTCCCGCGTTTTCTTTTTTTAAATTGTCATAGACAAAACGCTTACCTTTGTAAGTGATCGAAGTGACGTTTTAAAAATGTCTCAAATGGTTTTAAATTACGAAATAAAAATATTAACGAAATAAAATTCATAACGAATTAAATTTAAATCCCGTTTACTCTTTACTAATTTAAAAAACACAAAACATTTAAAATCGTGCTCGATATTGATGTTTTGTTTATTTTTATTTATGTCAATTGAAACTGGCACCATGAGTCATGCCGTGTACCTACTTTAAAAAATAAGTTGGGCGGGAACTTGATAGGTTATTGTCTTATTGACATACACACTGTTTGAAAACATTATTGTTGACTGAAAATATTATTTGATTTTCTCGCATTTTTGGAGAAAAGCACTATATCTGCCTCAGCGGAAATGGCAATTCGTGGATTCGTATCTATTGTCGGATTCAGCTTCGCTTCATCCGGCAAAATCAGCTCATCCACGAAATGCTATTTCCCGGCCTTTGCAGTAATGTACTATTATCAACTTTAAAATAAGAGTAGGATTAAATACCCATCATCATTTTCATCAAATATAAACTTTTAAATATTCTTACTGTTGCATTACTATTTTGTTACGGCCGTATTCATAAACGTCCTACAAGCCCGTTTTAACTAAAAATTCGTTTATCCTTATCTGTCACTTTGACATTTGTGTTCGTAAGAAAGGGACAAAGCACATTTTATTTAGCAAATGCATTTTAAGTTTTATGAATAAGGGGGTTAGTGTTGTTAGGTACATTGTCTAGACTTTACTAGTACTAAGCATTTAATGAAATCAGCTTAATATGGTTTTGAGAGGAATGTCGTCTGTTCGTATTTTTTGTTTAAATGGGTATAGGTATGTGTACTGATATATGCGTCAGATGTCGACCAAATAAAATAGAATTCTGTGCATAATTTGAGTTTTGGTCGTGAATATGTAAGTATAATGGAACGAGTCACTCCCATCTTTAAGGTAGAATATGTTTCGAACCGATACATAGCTTAGTCATGAACGCTCGCGATGCCATGCCGGCGCGTTTAGCACTGAAAGTGCCCTTTAGATTACATTGAAAAAATTGTATGTGGATAGTTTGCACAATGAAATTTGCCAGAGGAAATTTTAATTTTTCTCAACCGAATACGCTTCGCTAGGTCAGGAAGTAGCTTAAAGCCGGACCGCAGCTGATATAAAAGGATTGTATCAGCTGCGGTTGTAAGAGTTAAAATTATAATTACCTTAAAATACGCATCATATTTTGTAGGCGTTGCCGGAGAACATCGGCACAATGACTTACATCTGACAAGTCGAAGTTGCGATTACCGAAATATATTCGAAACGCGTTTATTTGCTGTAAGTAGACAGTTAGTAACGTAACATAAGTTTTCGATAGCGGCTCATACTAAGTAGTACTATCGACAACACAGCTAACTGACCATCGGTGCACCTTAAGTGCATTGTAATAAGGTTCTATATAAACATAGGATGGTCAGTTAACAGTGTTGTCGTTTGTACCTACAGGCGTCAGGGCGCATCACGTCCGGTTTAAGCTCGCAAAATTCGCCAAAGTTTCACCTCCGAAACACGACACAATTATGAGACACGACACCAAATCCCCGGTAAATTTTTGTCTGTCTATACGTGCCTTGCGAGCACAAACAGCCAGATTAACCTAGAAGTTCCCGCGCCCTCGGCGGCCATAGACTGGTATTCAGAACGTTTACCGAGCCGTGAACCAGTGTAAGTTAGACCTCAAATTAGGCACAGTTGATGAGAATCCCGGGATCAAGTATAATTGGGGAGTGAAGGGGGAGTCAAGACAGTTGAACTGTATAACTGGCGGCAATAATTCTCCTATAATGGTATCACTACATCAGAATTAACGAGATAATGGCTGTGCTCAGCTTATTCTAATTTCGTGATTGATCAACGGAGATTGCAAAAGGTGACGTATTTTTGATAAAACTTTTTTTTGCTTAGTTTCTTGGCGTTGCTTGGCTAGCAAATAAAGATTAATAAGAATGTCTGAGACTTGGCTCTACGAAATAACTCCCAACTTTTTACGGAGGAAGAGTTTCGAGACTTGGCCTATTTTTACATGGAATGTTTTTTATGGGATAATAATTTTCTGATCATTTAAAGAATCTATTTTATGGTACCGTCCGTACATTAAGATATAAACCCTCCAACCCTAAACGCATATACATACTATCTCCGTTCCGGCGTGGTTAAAAATTAAAGTTGCTTTGTCACTGAATTGAAAATGTAAAAAATAAAAAACTCAGAGCAGTATAACTCGACGGAAACCCGTGGTAGGGGCCACCCAATCGATACTGGCCCGGTAATGAAGTGTCAAACATAACATTTCTCTCGCAAACATGCGAAAACGCCGTGATTTGTTTACATGCCTAATTCTATGTTTACCTACTCTGTTTTACTACAAGTATACAGGTAGTATAGGTATTATTTATACGAGGATATACTTGGTACCTACTGTCTATGTGACAAAAAGAACCTCTAAATACATGCTGTATTAAAAAGAGTGGCGGGTGTTTAGGCGTTAAATGGGTTTGACAAAAAAATACCGGAAATAAATGACGGCAAAAAAAATATGGGCTATCGTATGACTTAGCTTAGCAATTCAAAGAAATGTTTAGAATAGATCGATTTTTAATTGTGACTGTTGCGTAGTATATATTTTTCTTTTAAGCTGACACAAAACTTAAATAGAATTAAATGCCATTCCAAGGCACTCGAGAATTAAAACCAGCTCTAACAAAATCGAATATAAATTGTTATACTGACTCAGACTGAAATTGAATATTCAGTCAGCTTGATTTTTGGAGCTTGTTCGGTAAATTTGACTTTTAGACGAGGTTAACGTCGGCTGGTAATTGAATAATTTCGTTACCATAAAGCGAACAAAGCCGTATAGCCGATAAGTACGAGTAAGATAAACGTTACAATGTTGACATATTAATCATCATCATCATCATCATCATATCAGCCGAAAAACGTCCACTGCTGGACATAGGCCTCCCCCAAAGAGTGCCACAATCCGCACCCAGCCGCATCCAGCGGACTCCCGCGACCTTTACCAGGTCATCAGTCCACCTTGTGGGGTGCCTACCCACGCTGCGCCTTCCGGTACGTGGTCGCCACTCGAGAACCTTTCCGCCCCAACGGCCATCGGTTCTACGTGCAATGTGCCCCGCCCACTGCCACTTAAGTTTAGCGATTCGGAGGGCTATATCGGTTACCTTGGTTCTGCTGCGGATAGCCTCATTTCTGATGCGATCGCGCAGAGAAACTCCTAACATAGCCCTCTCCATTGCCCTTTGGGTGACTTTGAGCCTTCTTATGAGGCCCATAGTAAGCGACCACGTTTCCGTGCAATACGTGATATTAATCACAAGAGTAAAATTGACAATTCGAAATTATTGGTCGAATCTATATAAAGCAGAAAAGCCTCGACATGAAAAATTTACAATTCGAAATTATTGGTCGAATCTATATAAAGCAGAAAAGCCTCGACATGGAAAATTGGCCAGACTGAATAATGTGCCTGAAAAAAAAGGTACTCAAAAAAAATCTAAATGTAAAATTGACATGCTTGACTTGACACAAAAGGTCAAAAGAAATACATCCATATGGAATTACTCACAATAATACAATCGGAAATACGTCATAAATTATGAATGTTTAATATGTTTTTTTATAATAATTTAAATTAGGGGCTCTTTATTAGTGATGAGTGCGAGTCCATACGTTTGCTGCAGGTGTGAGTAGCGTTTGTATGGACTCGCACTATTTAATCACTAATCAATGTGTAAACAGGCCCTTGACAACATTCACTTTTCACCTATTCAAATACGAACCTACTTCATACTGAACAAAATTCCATGAGGGCTCGATTGATATTGAACAAGAAAAAAAATTGGTCATATAAAAGTATAGACACATTTTCACGTATAGTTCAATTTTGACGGTAATACTTTGATCCAATTTCAAAATTGTCATTTCGTATTGACGATTGCCTATTTGTGTCGAATTCAGTAAATCCTTGTAACTGACACTTAAATAGAATGCTGATACAATATTTCCCTTTCATATCTTCGATAAAGAAAAGTATACGAAACAGTCTCTTGAAATTCTACTGTTATATGGAATTATTAATGATGATGATTTAATTTTTAATTAAAATATTTATTCTGTAAGTAGGTCTGCAATATTTTAGGTTTTCAGAAAGCACGCTCTTTGGCTAAAAATAGAGAAAAGAAAGTCGCCAGTCGGTCTCTTGCAAGGTATGTACTGAAAACTAAAAGACTTAATAATACAGAAAATATTTGACTGGGAACCAATTATTAATTCTCATCAAACAAGGTCAATAATTATACCGTCCCGAGATATGGGAAAGACATACATAATAATAACAATAATAATTGTTTATTCATGTCAAAAACTTAAGCTTCAATTACATACTTCTACCAAACCACAGTGCGATTTGTTGGCAGACGAGACTCCAATTGTTTCCTTTAAATTAAATAAATAAATAATAATTAATATATTATAAATTTCCTTTTTCTGGTCTGAATTCTACCGCAGTCTGGCATTGCTATTTATAATATTTACTAATGATTTAGTTAATTTCATGTTTAGGAATGTTCCGGATATGAATAATTTAAAATTACCAATCTGAATTCTTAAATCAAGGTAGCACTTCTAGCTTTTCTCTCTTGGTTTGACGTAAATAAACTGAAGCCCAATACGGAAAAAAACAAACGTGCTGCTTTTTAAAACAAACTCAAATACAAAATACAACCGTTCTGTGAATATAAATGGGACTGTAATTACACAAGTAGAAGTTGTTAAGTTCTGAGGGATACGCACAGACTCTCAGCTTAATTGGAAACATGAGCTGCACGACATAGACAATAGTATTAGCTTAGCTTGCTTTGCAATCCGGAGTCTAAGAGACGTACTCAATACGAATCACCTTAAAATGGTATATTAAGATATATCATTAGGTTTTGGGGCAATAGCTATAAAACAATATAAATAGAGCATTTATTTTACAAAAGCGAGCGATAAGAACCATGTTGCGTAGTCCACAATGGGTTTCTTGCAAAGATAATTTTTCTAAACTGGGAATTCTTACGTACTGCTTGCTTACTTTGTATAAAATCTAGACTAAACGGAGGAGGCTAGACAAGTTCGCTTGGCAACACGTAAAAAGAGTATTGGTAACAACTTCTGTCCTAAGTTGCAAGTGGCTAAACACTGCGTACGTAACGTACCAAGCAGTAAGCTCATTTAACAGACTGTCAAGCGAATTATGATTAATACGAGATCACCGTAAATTCAAGGTACCTACCTATCTCTCAAAGTTCTCGTGATGGAAGGATGTTTCTATAGTATTAACGATAATCTAGTTATATATCCTTATGTTTAAGTAATTCGATAATTTTGTGATTTCATTTGTGTAACTGTAAATTATTTGACTTTCTTTCCTTTTAATTCATAAAATGTTATTATATTATCAAATGTTTCCATGCCTATGATATGATATGACGAACAATACTTGCTATGTGAAATTGTACCAACAACATTTTTGCAACACCCGCTCGGGTTCATGTATTATACTGTACCTAATTGTGTGAGTTGGTCTAAGAATGAACATGGATAAGACGAAGATTATGTCAAATGCCCATGTAGTACCAACTCCCATTACAATTTGACACTACGCTCGAAGTTGTAGACGATAATGTATACCTAGGACAGACTATCCAGTTAGGTAGGTCCAACTTCGAGAAAGAGGTCAATCGTCGAATCCGACTCGACTGGGCAGCGTTCGGGAAGCTAACGGCACATCTTTTCGTTCAATATTCCGCAGTGTCTCATGACGAGAGTGTGTGATGGTGTTGCCAGTGATGAGATATGGCACTGAAACGTGGTCGCTTACTATGGGCCTCATAAAAAGGCTCAAAGTCACCCAAAGGGCCCTCCCAGAGAATCTCTGCGTGATCGCGTCAGAAATAAGGCTATCCGCAGCAGAACCAAGGTAACCGATATAGCCCTCCGAATCGTTAAACTTAAGTGGCAGTGGGCGGGGCATACCACGTAGAATCAATGGCCGTTGGGGCGGAAAGGCTCTCGAGTGGCGACCACGTACCGAAAGGCGCGGCGTGGGTAGGCCCCCCACAAGGTGGACTGATGACCTGGTAAAGGTTGCGGGAGTCCGCTGGATGCGGGTGGCGCAGGATCGGTCAATTTGGCACTCTGTGCCTATGTCCAGCAGTGGACGTCTATCGGCTGATATGATGATGATGATGATGTGTGATCATGAATGCATGCAAATAAATGAATGAAATGAAAAATGAAATTCATAGGGGCATTTCCACATTCGAATAGCAGCACTGAACCGAAAATTAGTGCTTTTAAGCACAGTTCCATATATTTCGATTATTTCTTTACGATTAAAATGAATCCATTTTTTAAACCTATGCAATCTAACAGGCTTTCACGCCAAATAACTTCGGGTAAAGCTAAATCGAAACTGTTTGAACCACGCGATAAAACAATTCCGTTTTAGCAAAAAAGATTTAAAAATGTCACAAAGCGTATCCTCGACGTGCAGATTACCTATTGGCAAAAATAAAAACCGTTCACCGTTCCCGCAGTGGCTTTGGGGGAAATCATTTCGTATAAAACATGAGAATTTGGCGTTTGCATTTCAAAAGCATTCCCTATCATTTACTCTTGCGGATTAGGGAATATTCACAGTTTGCATATCGTATTTTTTTATCCTCTGACGCAAACGGGGACGGGGACGGGGGGGAGCAAGTTTAAGATATGTATCCGTTTGTCTGTGGCATCGGATAAGACGATTCAACCCTTCGTATGTCTTAGCACTGAACAGTGCTATTGAAAAGCGAAAAATAGTAGATTGTTAACCGAGGGTTGAAAGCCACCTATTCCTGACGAGATATTTTGGCGCTCGAACGAAGTGAGAGCGCCAATAGTTCAAGGCTGAAATGGGTGGCTTTCCCCGAGTTAAACACTTTTCATTTCGAATTCGAGGAAATGAATTGAAAGCCAAAAACTTTAATATTTTCTAAATCAGTAGGATCCTATCCTCCATTTGAAAAGCGTTTGTGTATGGACCATTTGGGCGGGAACTGTTGACAGATTTTAATAATGTTAGTGTATGGACCATTTCCTGGACGCGCTTTTGAAGTGGTTATGTCGAAAACTAATTTTAATTATTGTTTGGATGAAAAAATAAATTAATAATTTTATTTATATACACCATATAAGTAGTTATGAAGAATGAAAACCATCATAATTATCAACAAGCTTCAAATATCAACACAATTTTATGGAAGTGTGGCAGTATAGGTTTTTGTCATTGTTATTTTTTTTAATGACTAGGAAGCTGTTCTGAAGCGGTCACATTGAACTACGAAAACTTAAAAAAATATCCAATCGTTTTCAAATAGTAATAATAGTCATACAATAATTAACTTATAATCAATATTTAAAAAAAATAACGCATGATTGTCAACGATTTTCAAAATCAGTACAGTTTTCTGAAACTGTGGCTGTCCAGGTTTCTGCCATTGCTTTTTTATTTTTTATTACTTTTCAGCCCTAGGGGCGACATGCCTCACTTGCAACCCGCTGTTTAGATAAACAATGACCTACTTTCAGAGTATGAGAGATGAAAATGTATTATCCTTCGGCAATGTCGGGGTCAAAGCATCTGAAGGGTTAAGTGCGATTTTTTTAAATTGTCTATCTGCGATATAT
This sequence comes from Epinotia bilunana, assembly GCA_947049275.1. Taxonomy (NCBI): domain Eukaryota; kingdom Metazoa; phylum Arthropoda; class Insecta; order Lepidoptera; family Tortricidae; genus Epinotia; species Epinotia bilunana. The sequence continues at coordinate 4,985,452 of OX346263.1, read as the reverse complement.
ATAGTGTGTATTATATTTTATACTGTATATTTATATATGTATTGGCATGTTTTTATTTGTCTAGAATTAATACCTATTAGGTTTTGTTTTCATTTTCTCTGTGTTTTTGTACACGGTATAAGTTTGCCTATCTCGGTCTACCTACCTTCCTCTCAATTGCTCAAAGGTTAGCTGGAAGAGATCCCTTATAGGGATAAGTTCGCCTTTGTACTTTGATATATTGTGTGACATGTGTATTCTTTAACCTGTTATTGTGTACAATAAAGTGCTTACATACATACATACATCTGTCGATATGTTTTATTTTAACGTCGGGGGTATTTTAAATGTTTAAACGAATGAATGAGCGAAGCGAACGAAGTTCGAATTCCTTCGTATGCCCGAATGCCCCTCAGATCCCCGCTATACTCTGCGGTTCTCCTCTATAGGTTGCATTTCTCGTGAAATTTTGAAAGGAGGTTCAATAATTATCAAACTCCGGATTGACGGGGGCAAAAATATACCAGAGCTAGTGATTAATTAAAAATCGACAAGTTTATCGACATCGATAAAAAGCAATGTTTAACCATCATTTTCATAACTAATGGCTAAGTTTGAATACTTTTAATTATGTGCAAACCTGTATGACGGGGAACATGGATAAAGCGACTATTTACTGTAATAAACATTTACCAGCCTTGATGGCAAATTGTATGAACATTTAATAACAAATAATCAACTTTAATCTATCTATCATACCAAGTACTTTTGAAAAATTACAAACAAACACATAATTTAAGTTTAGAAGCCAGATTACGTTTATTCAAATTCCTCAGGGTAAAATTATTCACAAAAACTTCAAATTGTGTTAGAGAAAAACGTCGGCATTTCAACTTTTAAAACGATTTGGTATCCGGAAAATAAATAGAACTGAGTCGTACAGAAGAAATTCATCAACACTATATTGTTTGAATTTGCTCCAGTTGACCTAGAACGGTTATTTAGTTGGCTAAAATGGATATTGTCGCCCAGGCGAAGATTAGTCTGAAAATGTGGAAATCATTTTTTTTTCAAACTTATTATATCGTAAGTTCATGCTGAGTCCAAGCATTTCGCTTTATAGAAGATAGTAATACCTGCGATCTAAGACATTTTTAGTTTTAACACCATACGTGTATCTCATTCCATATAACATTCGAATTTTAACGGGCAAATTCGTCTGCGGTTCCTCGTTTATCTCGAATATCAAAAATAAATATTGTACTCGTTTTACTTATTTCGTTCATACTGTCCTTTTCTAACATAACATGTACTTACTTATGTTTTCGCGGTTCACATTGGTTTTTCTTGAAATTACATGGCGATTGACGCACGATTTTACTAATCTTATATGAAATCGGGTAAAGGTTTATGAAAATACAGCACTCGAAAAATAACCCAATACCATCGAATAGACACGAGTCCAGATTTCTTCGCCTCAAGCCATAAGGACATAAAATTAGTCGCACGTAGTTTTATGGCCAAACAGGAAATGTCGGATTTCTAGGAAACATTGTGATATCCGAGAAAGTTGATTGGATCGTGATTTTGGAGATAAAAGTAATCGCGAGTTTCTTGTCTTTGTGCAAAGAGAAGTGTGTCGTAAAATGTTTATTGCGCATGGGTTGACGTTTCATACTACGTTCTTCCGTGTGCACTTAATTTTCCATTTTATTTTCTATATATTATAAGTTTCCGTCAAAAATTTAATTTTTGTACAAGCACATTAATGTCAACTGTATATACCTACTGTTATTTCGCAGTTATTGAGTTGACTGCTCGTTGAGAGCGCTCCAACAAGCCGAAACGACGGGTTTATCTTGTGCAGTTTAGGAGTTGCTTTGGCCGGCTTCCGTCTCCATCATTAGATCAGCTTGATGGTGCCTTCATATTTATTGCGTTGTCACTGAACTTAACATAAGTGTGCCAAAATTCAGCTCAGTCGGAAACCGTTCAATATACATTAAAAATATAGAATAGAATAGAATAGAATAGAAAAACTTTATTCAACATCACATGACAATTCTAGTTACATGGGAACCTTAAAAGTAGACTTAACATATAAAATTTAAAATTAATCCTACATTATGTGATGTTAAAAAGGGGCTTGCCTCAGCATAATGTTACAGTAGTAAGGCCACTGCAACGCTGGTTTTCAGGCAGACCCTGGGAACTATATTAATCCATTTTACATTGCTCGCTGTTTGTCGGGAACGAAATGTCTCAGTTTGTGTGTGCGCGCGTGTGTGAGTGTGTGCGTATTAGTATGAGTGTGTGTGTGTGTTTGACTGGACGGAATATGTGTTATCACATCACTGTGTCGTAGGAATGTTAGAGTAGGTAATAATATTGTATGTTTGGATATGCACTGTAAACGTATTTGGCCAAAAAAATTAATTAAAATCAAATATTATTATTAATAAATTACTTTAATTTACCAGGTACTCTAATGTTAATTCACATATGAATTTAAATCTTAGGGTCATTACATATATGAAGGCACAGCTCGACTGCCAGGAGGAAGTGCCTGCTGTATTTGCATAAGGTATCGTTTCAGATGTAATTTGAAATTGCCGATGGTATTACATTTCTTGAGTGGCGGAGGTATGTTATTCCAGCACTTAGTGGCAGTGTATTTAAAACTTCCTCGGAAAGCGGCGGTATGGTGACGTGGAGGTAGCAATTCATGACAAACTGATCTGATGCCGTGTGAGGAGGACCTGTTTGAGCGCCAGGTGAACTTTTTATGTAAATACTCTGGCTCGGATGTTTTTACCACGCCAAACAACAAGGAAGACAGATGAAGTTCTCTTACTCTACCCGCCGAGTTCAGGTAAGGGGTCACGTGTGATCGTGGGGGGATACCAAAACAGTAGCGCGCACATGCGTTTTGCACCCTTTGCACTATTCGGTCCGTACAAGCTAATAGCCGTAGGCCATATACCACATCCCCATAATCACTTACACATATAAAAACTTACACGCATGCAAATAAAAACAAACATAATTTCAGCCCTTATTTAGGCATTTTCTGGAATGAATATGCGAATATTACACAAAGTTTTTAACACATCTATAAAATGGTGTTATTAAAATACTACTAATAAATCCACGGTTAAACCCACTTATTAAATGTTACTACGGGTGACATGTTTCGAACTCTTCGGGAGTTCGTCTTCAGTATGTGTTTAGTGACATTTAATAGGTGAGGTTAACGGTGGATTTATTAGTAGTTCAAGTTAATTTATTTTAGACATGTCTCACCAAAGTTTAAATTTGATTATGGTATTTTCACTTATACTTAAAGCAAGTAAGTCTTACAACAATAAAACGCATATTGTAATCTATCTCTGAGTGAATTCCGATGCTCTGATAAAGCACATGTTACAAGTAGTTGTTTCTATAACTTCAGTAACATCACGTGCAAAGTTAGTTGCCTAGAAAGAACCTCTCCCATGTATGTAACTAACTTTGCACATAATGTTACTGAAGTTATAGAGCAATATTCAACACATTTGATTACAACGTTTAAAGAAGAAAGTGTGGATATGGATCTATAATATAAACTATCATTAAGTTAACGCTATATTGTTCAGAGGTCTATTCAGCACGTCATTGATTTAATATTGGTATAACATTGGTTGCGCACAATCTACGGTTAGCTCCGTCGCTTAGAGTCTTGTCTTAGAAATGTTTCTGCTTTTCCACACAATTTAATGCTGTACGTGACGTGAGGTATCTATTAATCGGTGACCAAGCCTTGTAGTGGGAGAGCCCACGACACCAAACCTAGTTCGATGAGACTACCGGATGATATATATATATATATAATAAGTCTCGTACTTCGGTATCTAGATCTAAGTACGAGACTTCGCTTATCATGGTGCTGCCACTGATTAGGCCAATGAGGGGCTTGCAGCACTGCATTATCGTATAGTCCCTACCCCTTACCTGTTTGGAGGAACAAACGAAACTTGGGAGTTTATTCATACTAGATATCGGATTTTTTATTTTATTTTTATTATAGCCTTGCCAGGTTTTTTGCATTGCAGCATCACCATTTCGTGTTTATCCATGAATGACGTGGCTTATTATATATATATCTATCGTCCGGTAGTCTTATCCAATTGGATTTAGTGTCGTGGGCTCTTAGACTATCAGGATGAATATCCACCAGAAATGTGCTGAGATGTGTTTTCATTATATTTTACACCTCATGCTTAAAAGCTAGGTGAACCAAATTTGACGGTTTACCCTTGTTTTCGAAAACATTTTTTTTCAGAAACGGTAAACTTTTCAGGATACTTATATAAAAATCTAACCTATAATGGGTTCTATAAAATTACCTTTCGGCTAGCCCTAAAAAGTTAAAGGTTTCTGAAAAAAATAATAATAATAATAATTCGGTGAAACGTTTGTCTGTAAAGGGACTCCCGCGGCAAATGTCATACCAATATGATATCAATGCGTCGATTCCGATACACCCTCAGCTACGCTGATAAAACGATGATTCTCATACAGGTAATATAGTCATGAATTTACATTTCTATATTAAATTACACATGCAACTGAAAAGTGAAACGTATTGTTTGTTTTTATTTCACAAATCGAATCTAAATTGGCGGATACCAAGCTTTTCAATCGTATTGCACACAATCACGAGTTTAATTTAAATGCTCTGGTAAAACCGAACAATATAAACCGCTTATCAGCCCATAACTTTCTAACTGTTCCATAACCCCACTTATTTTCTATGAGTATGAACTTTATGTCCATAAGATTAAGTCGTGTTTGCAACAGCACGGCGTTCAGAGATGCGAACTTGCAAAAGTTGCGTTGGTAAGCGTAACCATAACAGAGCATAGTTCTGGGCGATAGGATCGGTTGCGAGGTGAGTCGCAATCGCACAAAAGAGAAATATTCCGTGGTCGCGATCGGAGGTGCATGCTATGCTGGCGCCAGACCGGCGTTTGCAAATAAATATATAACGTTGGATCACTTACGATACTTAAACTCACCGAATACTTACTCTTTTCGGATACCTCCGTGGAGATACATCTCCGAAATTCATGATCCTCCTAACGTTATTCCCGGTTGTGCCCCTAAAGGAGCCCGGGGTCCGCTTTGACACCTAATCCCAAGATTTGGCTTAGGTACTAATTTTACGAAAGTGACTGCCATCTGACCTTCCAACCCAGAGGAAAAACAAGACCTTATTGGGATTAGGCCGGTTTCCTCACGATGTTTTCCTACTCCTAAAAGCTGACGATAAATATTCCGACATTACATTTCATACATTTCCAAAATGAAGAGTATATCCAAAATGAGTAGTATATTTATAAGAATAAACGGCATATAAATTGTCTCTTACATCTCTTCTTCTTCGATAGAAGTCATCATTTTATACATTATCAATGCCGTTTTACCAATCGAAAATCCTAATTGTCTGAGATTTTGGATTCCCTGAGAGTGCGGCATATACTGCGTGGAACGGAACGATGGACTTTCCCGCAAGAGGGGGATTATTCAGCGCTAGTACGTCGCATTTTCCAGATATACAATTTTTTTTGACGCGATTTTTTTTTACATTTGTATGGAGCTCGTCGCTCCAGTCGGCCAACGCTCCATACCATAGTTTATCTGGAAAATGTGACGTACTAGCGCTCAATAATCCCCCTATTGCGGGAAAGTCCATCGTTCCGTTCCACGAAGTATAAGACAGTCTTCCGAGATACCAGTAAAAATACCAGAGAACTTCCTCCTCGTTTTTCTATTTAAAATTGGCCTCTATTCGTTCCACATGAACGCTCAAAGGGTAACTTCCTCTCAGTAGTAAAATTAAATAAAAACATTGATAACATTTTATATGGGCCGCTTAACAAGTCACGTCATGAAGTCACGTAATTTAGTACGTGCTCCATATCAATGGGTCGGAAATTACTGACATCAGCGCGTTATCCGCGCCGTGTGTGACAATCTTAAGTCACGCACGTGTGGACATAACATAATCCGGCATTTGTAAATTTAAGAAAATACTTTCACCCACAGAGCAGAAAGCGTGAGCCTGAATTAACAATCTGAGACCGCGATACTGCCGACATTATTAGTTTTGCAAGATAATTTTGCTAATTAAAAACCTTGTTAATTTTGTAGGTTGCATTGCACTTAGTTTGTTATTCTTTGTAAGCGGTCGGTTACCTACAGTGGAGTTGTTAATTTCTTATTTATACTGCTTTTGATGCGGTACACGAACTAGGTACCGATCTTTTCATCATCAAAGATATATATACATTTATCGCCTTATTACAATGCACTAAGATCCAAAAGTGTAAATATATCTTTGACGCCGACTGAACTTGAAAGATGTTCGATGATAAAATAGGTACTCCATGTACCGCATCAAAACCAATAACTATCAGCAGAAGAAAAACATCTTAATCAGGTAAGCATTCGGAGCTGCAAGCATCCATAGGTTGCGGTAGAGCGAATCTCCTGGCGTTTGAACCGCTCAGTTCTAACGTCATTGTCGCCTCAAGATTATTTCAGCAGAGGTAAAACATACCGCGGAAACTTTAATCAAAAAAGACTCAGTACCGATATTGGCTTACGTTTTCATCAAAAGTGAACTTTGTTATTCGTATCTTTTAATAGTATTCCCTGTCGACGACAATAATGAAAAAAAAACGCCTTCAAAACGCTGAATATTCGCCCGGTAACTCCTTACCATCAAGCGGGTCAGACGCTCATTTGCCACCGTCGACACCGACATGCTAAAAAAAAGAAACCTCTTGATTTGTGTCGTACCTAATTTAGAACACGCTTTTGACGTAGGAGATATAATTATTTGCGCATCGTTTTGAGTCATAATACTCTCTCCATAATTAAGTTTATGTAAGCGCGTCGTACATAATCAGATTAGATTTGAGTAATTATTCCGTCAAGGTGGTCTCGTGAGTCCGTGGCATGCGGGTGGTGCAGGATCGGTCAATTTGGCACTCTTTGGGGGCGGCCTATGTCCAACAGTGGATGTGTTTCGGCTGACATGACGAAACTAAATAATTAAATTGAATTTTTATTTGCAAAATAGAAGCCTTGAATACTAAACTTACAACTATTTCTGAGCTCGTTCCAGAAAATGCAATGTTATTCTAACTGCTAACGCTAAGCTGCATGACATAATAAAACCGAGAACACACATTAGCATAACATGATGTGACTCACAAGCTACATTTTTCGCAAGCATCCTCTAAGCTACAATGCGGTACTACTGTTATTTTATTAAATAAACCTCGATCGTATCTCGCCCAACACTAATAAGCAGTGAAAGAATCTAGATAGTGTTCTCGATTAGTGGCAATTAAAGTGGGGGATGGTGAGCCTTCGGCGGGCTTTGTGCGCGTGACGCGCTCGAAAACGCAGCGCTTGTCGCCCCTACTATGAGTTCGCACGCAATATAACGCAATAAAATAAAATTATGTATGCTCCATTTGTGTCAACCCTCCCCAAATGTATCAATCTGCTCCAAATGTATCAACCTAACCCAAATGTATCAATCTGCTTCTAATGTGCGAACCCGTGAAAAATGTATCGACTTACCCAAAATGTAATAATTTGACCCATTTGTATCAAACCGCCCCAAATGTATCAATCAGCTCCAAACGTCAACCTAACAAACCTACAAGTTTTCCCGCTACATCCTGATAACCCTGGCAGCTGGCAGCTAATCATATCTGACAGCTTTTCCGCTATCCGCCGCATGAGGATCCCAGTAGTTAAGTTACCTACAACTCAGTCCTATCGTTACTTTTGCCCATATGATGTTAAATCTGTATACATTAACAAAAGTAGTATACACAGGTATATTCTTGAACGAATCAACTTTTTTGCTGTTGGTAGTCGCCATCATGATCATTGATCATGCATCTCCTGGGTCACTTTTTAAAATCGTTTTTTTAGTAGGTTTGGTGTCGGTTTTTGGGGACAATTTTAGACCCTTTTTTATGTACCTAGAAGGATCATTCAAATGTAAAAATATGTCCATGTTGTAACACTTTTTCTAAGAAACTGCCATGTTGTCTGCTGGCTAACCGGACAAAAAAATGGTTTTTGTCTTTATTCATCAGATTCTCACTTGAATATCGAACCTCACTCGCAAGTAGGGCCTGCGATTGTATCGGCGAGACATTGCGCGTACGGACTCGTTAGCACGATGAGACGGTTACTCGTAACGTTCTGCCCTTCTTACTTAAAATGGTCGTAAAAACCACACCATTTCCTGTATAAAACGTCGTTTTGTTCTAGAAAGGTGCTTTCTCTCTACGTCTGTCTAGGGCTAGCACTGAATACTAAAGCTGATTTTTGCACTAATCTGCTCTGCTACTTTTAGGGTTCCGAGAGCTGTAGAACTCGCAGATCTGGCGTTTTTTAGGTTTTTTTAGGAAACCTGAATTGGCATAAAAAACTATATAACACAAATAACATACAATGCTCAAATTTGCACTATCGATCTTAACTGCAAGGCCGTTGTGACAAAGGGTCGAATGCCTGACAACTACATTGTCTAATGCTATTCTACCACCTACCAGCTAGTCTAGTTAAAGCTTGCCCAAGCTGAAACAGCAAACTTTTATTTTATTTTTATGCAACGACGGTGGCAAACATGCGTACGGCCCGCCTGATGGCAAGCGGACACCGCAGCCTATAGACGCATGCGACTCCAAAGGAGTAACATGGGCGTTGCCGACCCTTGATATGTTTGTGGATTCGCCGTGTTGACAGCTGAAGGAACAAATTCCCTCGCTCTCAACACAACGCATCCTCGGGAGCTCTGGCGACCTTGCTCACCTCCAGGAACACAACACTACTACAGAGCAAGTAGTAGTGTTATTATGGCTGTGGTGTCCTGCAAGGCGGAGGTACTTCCCCAGGTGGGCTGCTCTACATTCGAGCGGGATGACATTTCGCTGTGCCCTACCTCCCACTTCGTTAGTTTCGCTCACTCGTTCAGTTAAAATTTCAAAATACCATCTTCCGGATATACGAAAGAATATTGGCCCAAGTTGAGACACAGGACTTCGTTCGCTTCGCTCGGTCGTCCTGTTAAAAGTCTGTTAAGATGACCTTACGAGATTCCACTCCTTTTCATTGCGTAGTACTTTTTGTTGTGTCCATAACGTTGCCAAGAGAGGGTTGAGTATGAGTATGCCTTGAACGATGTACTTAGTTACCTACTTAGTGTTTCTTGTAAAATACGGACAAAGCCGCGGGAATAGCTAGGGACATAATATAACTTCCTGACCCAATTGACACATGGCACAACATTGCAATAGAATTCGACACTGAATTTAGCAAATCCTACTAATACTATTATAAATGCGAAAGTTTTTTGTTACTAAATCCCACAAAAACGGCTGAACAGATTAAGATGAATTTTAGTATACGAATAGAGTATAGCCTGAATTAACATATATAATACTTTTATCCCAGTAAAAGTCCAATAAAGGGAAGTCAACGTGAACAAAGTAGCGGGCAAAAGCATGGCAAATAATTTTGAATACTTTTCGTTCTACGTTCGTTCGAAACAAAACAAATGCAACTCGTATTTGGTTTTACTATATAACGCAGGGAATGGGAAGGATATAAATAATTTTGACACGGAACCGTCTGCCGGGCGAAATAAACTGCAAGTATTTTTATGTTATGATATTTTATTCAGCTCACATTCTTACTCTGTCAGATTTTGTTGGTAGTCCAGTTGGAACCTTGAATAAAGCATCTTTGAATAACGATTTAAAATGAAATAAACACTTAAACGCTATTATACATTAATGTTTTTCAATATCGTATTTTTCCACGAGTATTATTTAAAATAGAATGGCTTCAGTACACTAGGATACCACTACCTAACGTACAGTAATTATTTAATTAAGTAATGTACTCGAAATTGCATAGCACAAATACTAGGTTACAAATACTAGGTATAAAAATACCTTTTTCTGACAACTTGAAAATTTAACCTATCCAACTGACGTGCACGCATAATGCCTCCTCGAGTGAGACGTTTGGTTATAATATTATTAATATTACGTAACAAAATTAAAGGGCGCGATAGCTAGCATGATCGCTTTTATGTCTGACATAAATCATTAGTCCCTCGCGCTCTTACACAGGTACTATATGTCTGGCATAAACACGATCATGCCAGCTAGACTAGTCAAAACAAAAGTTTAATAATAAACAAAACTGACGTTAAAACCTTATAAAAATCAAAGACAACAAGGAAACATATAAAATAGTTAAAATGATAAGATTTCGAGTTCAGATACTTGATTTGGCACAAGAATAACCATTAGGATGTTCTATATAAAAGGCCGCCAACGGGAACAAATTCCATACCCTTAGAAAGACATAAAAATATTTGCCTTCTATTGAGTCTTTTAGCGCCCTTCCGTTCCGTAGAAGCCTTTATATAACCTTCGTAGATAAATACTAGGCTTTACCTAAAGGTTTAATTTATGAGAATTAAGCGACGTTTATAATAATGAACACGAAAGTAATGTTTCATTATTTATTTATTTAAATAATATTGCAAAAATTATAACAAAGTACCTACAATTGCCGGATTTAATGCCTTCTGGCATTCTCTAAAAGTCAACCATTGGGCTAAACAGAAACTTTAGTGGTGCAAGATTCTAAATACTGAGAATCGACTTGAAACACAAATCAATTAAATACTTTAACATATATACATAATGCATATAATATAAACATACTAATCATTCTAGAATAATCATCATTCCATTTTAAAATGTTATGAATAGGATTCAAAATGTGCTTAAATACATACTTAATTACATACAATTATAAGCATTTATTCTTGCAGCTCCCATAAATCGTATTGGTATGAGAATAAAAAAGAGAATGTTTCACGGTCCGTTTGGGCAGTTTACTTGTTTCATCATTTTGCATTAGAACCATGTTTGCACTCGCCTAAAGCGTTATACGACACTCATCACGGATTTTCCGATTACATTGGTCCTTTTGAAGATACGGTAGCCTAGTGGTTCAGGCATGCGGCTGTCAAGCGGTGGCCGTGGGTTCGAATCTCGGCTCGTACCAATGAATTTATCGGAACTTATGTACGGAATATTTACCGTTAGCTTTTCGGTGAAGGAAAAACATCGTGAGGGAACCTGCGTACATCTCCGAAGAAATTCAAGAGTGTATGTGAAGTCCCCAACCCGCACTGGTCCTGCGTGGGGAGTACTGTCCGTTCCCTCTCATCCATGAGAGGAGTCCTGTGCCTGGCAGTGGGACGTATATATAGGCTGATTTATTTATGTCATTTCTTTGCTCTTTTTACGAGCTATTTATTGCGTTTTGTATAATACGCGGTTGGGCTGCAACAATCTCGACGTTTGACGGGACATATAGCCCTTTTCATGCCTTTTTTCTTTGTCGCTCCTATACCTACACCTTTAGTAACTTTGCGGCCTGTGTGCCCGCGGGTGCCGGTTAATGTACGGCCCGATAATCCGCGTCCAACTATCTTTCTTTCTCTCTTTTTGCATGTGTTAAAAAGAAACAGAGATATAGCGAATGAGCGGGGCGAACTCAAGGCTGTACACTCAGGGACCCACATGGATCTGTTTCGGGTACATAATAGCATCGATGTCCCCTAATTCCTTTGATTTGTGGCAGCCCCTTACGAACACTAGGCAAGGCCGAGCGTTCACGGAATTAACAGCAGCCAGCGATCGTTTGGCTGCGGTTTTCCCCCAGATTCATCGGCTCGAATTCCGAAGCTCGAACAACTTTATTATTCGAAATGTAATCTAGATTAGTTGAGTTACTATTGAAAATTAAAAAAAAGAAAAGATTAGAGCTGTAGCATTACAATATGGAGTCCAATTTGGGTTCCAATTTTACCATCGAAGATTCTACGCATTGTTGAGTAGTTACAAAGTTAAATAAGTTGGTCCTGAAGTCGGCAGTATTAAAGCCATTCCGTGGGATGCTTGCAAGATTTGATTGAAGATTAATGATTGATTTTATGGCGACGAAGGAGGATTGAGCAGAAGCAATTTAATTTAGAAATAAGTTTAAGCCTAAAATTTTATTTTCGGTACAGCTTTTATAGCTGACTGTACTTTTCTGTATACCGTCCGTCATCAACTACTCATTGAGACGATTCTAACCTAACCTAACCCAGACTCAACAGGGTTAGGAAGGTTAAGTACTGAATTCCCATGGCCTCCTGTCCCGCCCGATGGTACCATAAAAGTGAATTGTCATCCAAACTATACTAATATCCAAAATTTCAGCTCAATCAGTTGAGATTGACTGGTACAAAATTCAGTTCCAAGATTTGTCCTGACAAACTGACAATCTAACAAACAGACGAACAGGTCAAGTTAAATAAAAGCTTGTAATAAAATATGAAATAAATAGAATAGAATATAATGCGTGTTACATTAAAGGTTAGGTACAGATGGCGAAAACAATAAAGGTAGGTATACGTGACACCCTGCAAGTGTGTGTGTAATGGTCATCGTCAAACTGAAAAAAGAAAGTTAAAAACCCTGGATGGAAATAAACTAATTATAGCTATTGCTGTATATATACGTTTCATTGAAAATAACTATAAGAGCAAACGCTTGCAAATGAATTTAATGTATTATGCTGTTTTCTAAAAAGTAGCTTAGCAATTAGAAGGAACCTTTTGAAGAACTTGTTGATTGTCGTTCTGTTTACGAGAGTAAACATAATTAACAGTAACTTGTCAGCCTTTCATCTTGATAAAGGCAATTTAATTATATGAATTATAAATACAAACGGAAATATTAATTTCCCCCGGCTCCAGATAATGGAGCTGTGTTAATATAGCATTTATCTGTCTGTAGTTAAGAGTGGGATTTTATACGGCAGTGTAACTTTATAAGAAGGGAACAATAATATTTATATGTCAGCTATGAAAACCACAAACGTTTCAATTATATAGCGGCTTTATGAGGTTATATTTAGACGTAAGGAGCTCAACTTAACTTGGTTATATGCTAGCTCACGATTTAGCTATAAGTACTGTTAAGTCAAATTGGAGAAATTTGGGGTACCTACTACCTAATAGTCACCGCAGATCTATCAAATATTGCGAAATACAATCTAGATTTGCCTGAGTCCTCAAGGTTGACGTCGCTACACATCTCTCTAAGGCGTAAATAAAAGGGAACAAATTTAAATTTCGTTGTTACGTTTTAATTGCTTCGATAGCTCAGTTGGTTAAGAGCGATCGGAGCATTCTGCCGATAGGTCACTGGTTCAAATCCAACTCGTAGACGTAGACTTAATTATTTTTAAACATCTATAATTATCGAGTTTGCAAAGTTCATTCATCCCTATGAGGAGTTGAAGGTTGAAATGGATAGGAAAATATGGGTCGCTATTTTCGAGGAAAATCGTGTTAAATGCGGGAAGACTTTATCACCACCGTTAACGCAAAAAAATGAAGGACCAAGAAAATGTGTGATAAATAATCATTTCCATGCCATTAAACGAGCAACATTTGTTTGTTCATTTCTTTGTTTGTTAATAGGTTCTCGAAACCGGCTCTAACGATCTCGATGAGATTTGCAACGTGGAGGTTCACGGGGCAAAATCAATCAATTCCTCAAACTCAATCTCGGAAAAACTCTACCTCCGGAAAAAAACGAAAAACGGAGAGCTTTGCTTTACCGTTTTTCGTGCTGCTTTCCAGATACCTAAGTGTTTACATGTAATGCGAATTATCTACAGGCATTGCAAGCAAATAGCTAGTTGTTTATTTCATATACTCGTATCATAGGCGCTGAAGGATTCCTAGCCCTGGGCACAGGTGATATTACCTCAAAGGTAAACATAATAACGCCATTAAAACCGCCGATAATTCTAGTTTCAAGGGACGTTTACCGCACACGGTCGCGATTTCATTAATTATTGATTTACGAATTATTGCAGCAAGCTCGCCAACCTAAAACTTACTGTATTTCCTTCAGCTAAGGTTGACATATGAATAAAGACAGCGAAAGACGGCCAACAGGCTTATCCCAAAAGTCAGCGACAATGCAGGCGTGTAAGTTTTACATAAGTTTAATGCTTTTTGCCTGCGTCCCATAAGACACCATTACATGTAAATTCTATACGATTTCCACTCCAAGAACAGCATATTATGATTCTGAAACTTTTACGATTGCAAGCAACAATGAAACATCACAATCGTCTGACGACAATTTCTTGCCGGCTGAGAATCGTATGAGTTTTAAATACAATACTGTTTACTTTCTTTTGAGCTGGAAACCCGTTTCAAGTTGATATGAAAAGCAGAGGACCATTGGTAATAACAGAGAAGGAGAGAGACCGGCGCAGCAATTAGACGTACATTGCTGGCTTGGCTGAACAGCATCGTTACTTACCGCCCCAGCCATGTACACCGAGTAGCCAGGCAGGATTACAAATCAATGTAATGAAAAATAATAATTGTCCATTATATCATTATTTTAACCGATTAGGTATACTTGTGCTAAATATTCGGGTCGACAAAAGCTGCGGCCGAATTTTGGTATGTGGTGAATCCAGTATTGGGCACATCTCTTTAAACTATTTCTTGAACGGACGTCGGCATCAAAAAGTTTTGATTGTCGCTTAGTTTTAACACGTGCATATTTGTTTTGAGTCCTTATTCCTACAGAGTGCATATTTTGCAAAATGCTTCCTTTTTCATTCAAGATTTATTTTAATCGTATGGCATACATTATTTTTGGCCTTTAAAGTTTTTCATTCAAGATTACGAGGTATTCGTATCTATACAAAAACTGAAATAATATTTAAAAAAAACGTACTAAAATAATCATTTTTTAAACTAATCATTTCTTAAATAAATATTTTGGCGTTGATTTATACGTCTCTTAAAAGAATATAAATTTACGGCAACGTAGGTCCTATAGTTAAAATTATTTTTTATGGGTTAACATAAAGTTACAGTTGGCTATAATATATTTTTAGGTTAAAATATAAGTACAATTAGCGGCAAAAATATATAATACAATCCTGTTTTCACCAAAAAAATAAGAAAACTCGGAAGGTATTTTATATGTTTTTTTAAATGAATCTTTGATTTTGCAATCATGTCAACCCCTCGTACAAGATACGGTGAATCGAATTGTAATCATTCATGTTCCAAATGATTCTTGTTTACTGCAAAATTGAGAACCGAAACGACACTTCACACTGCAAAATTTGAAAAAGACTCCCAAGAAAACTCATTTATTTTAAATTTTGAAAGAGAAAATGAAAATTAGAACTTTGTTAGTCCCTGGTTTAAGAAATGATTATTTAAGTACGTTATCAGTTTTTCAATAAATACTAGTAGTAGTTACGTCGTAATATTGAATGAAAAAGGAAGCATTTTGCAAAATACGCTCGTCTGTAGGCGTAAGGACTCTTAAATGTACAACAAGAAAAGCCTGTGAGGTCGTATGTACATGTAGGGGATAATTTCAAGGCGGCTCATCCGATAAAAAAAATCTTTCAACAGTGTATAGAGCAGACCTTCAGGATGCACATAGGCTTATCCTGCGGATCCGCATGGCTTCTCTGTAATACGCAGAGCCGCATGGGCAGCTAGCAGTAAATATATATGTCACAAACACCAGTTAGTGTTATATTATAGCTATGTCCGTGTGGCGCCTACCGCGGTCTGCGGTGCGTTAATTAACACGATAATGAGGTCGCCGTGAAGTGGCCTAGTTCCTGTCGTGTGTACCTCAGCTGTGGTCCGTAACAGGTATAAGTGTATCAGTGATGTGATAACGCTGGCCAAAAGTCCTCAATAAACGTTAATCCTAATTAATGAGGACTTCGCTGGTAATAAACACCAAAGGCTACCACAATGAAAACCGTTGTACAGTTTAAACAACACACATGCTACAAATATAAGTGAACACAACAAATCCTCAAATCAATAAAGGGTCGACAATAAAACTGCGATTATTCTGGAGTTGCAAGCGTCATAGGCTATGATGTCTGCTTACATCAGGCAGGCCGTATGCAAGTTTACTACCGTCGCAGTAATAAAGAAGTAATCCATCCACACCATTAAGGTTCATTATGTAACCAAAGCACTAAACAAAAACAATTATTTGTAGCACAATTAATTATTCTATTCTGTTCTGCGTAGATATGGTTAAGTATCATCTTATTTAGGCATGATGCCAGTGCACTAGCCGACAGTAACCTACTCGTAAACGTCATGCAGCTCCTGCTTGTTAAAATGCAGACAACGTGCCTAGTCAGGAACTTACACTTGCTACGACAGGCTGAGGTACAGCGGGTTGCAAAAAGTATTAGATGCACTTATTACAATAATACATTATCTATACTTCTATACTAATATTATAAAGAGGAATGTCTGTGAGTTTGTAGCTTTGTAAGTTTGTATGAAATGGGTGATCTCCGGTATCCGATTTCAAAAAAAATATTTCACCTAATTATAACTGGAAAGGAATAAATTGTTCATTAAAAGCCTGACAGGACGCCGTACGACGGCACGGAATAAATAAGCACTTACGTAGAGATCATGTTTGACAGCTAGAAAACTTAAATAATGCCATCCCGCTCTACCGCATAACACGTGCTTTTCCACACAGTCCTGCGGTGTCAGCCGCTTTCGGGTGCACCGCGGAGGTGTGCAGGCGCCGAGTTAAGCCGAAGCAGAAGTTTAAGGAACAGGCTTGCCCTGGTATCTAAATTAGTACCACTGAAAATCCAACTGATTGTAATGCAACTTGTCAAGCTATATAAATACACAGAAGCAATGAAAACAGGTTTTAGTGTATAGGTGAAAAAGGCCACTGTAGCCCCAAAAAACAAGACGGGGAGATCTCAATATTTTTTTCGCTTTAATTAAACAATAAATTCGGATAACTAATGACTCCCTTTCTTTAATTCTCAGTAACCAATATTTTTCCAATTAAAATAAACGAAGCTACTTCTCAAAGGAATCACAGTCGTTTTAATCGCCAACCCAATTAATTATATCGAACATAAAAGGAACACGACAAACGGAATACTTACTTAACATTAGAACATAAAAATCGATTGCGCGATTTCTAACCCCATATCAGACATAAACACGCATTCTCTAAGATGAACTTTCTTATAAGGAACCGTGAAAGCCTTAAAGATCACGAGCGACAAGTACTTTACAAATTGAAGGAAAAACTTCATCAATCAATCTGGAACGTCTGTGATTCAATTTCACCAGCGCGAGCTGGCATTAATGGCGCAAGTGTGTATTTCTTTTTACTTTTTTCTCAGGCTTATACGAACCAGATGGTCAATCAGACACTTTCGCATTTTAATTTGGTATCAACATGTTTCGCGCATGCAAACTATACATATTATAACATTATAACTGTGAAGCATTCTGTTACGTTTTCACGCTTAAATGGGATTGATTCATATGAATAGTGGTAAGGAGATAGTTTGAGACCTTGGGAACGACAGGATTTTATCCCTGAAATTATCCTTTAAAGGGGTGAAAAGGAGTGGATATTTCAACAGGAGTGCGATAGTTGATGCTGCGCCTATCGGCAGTCTAATAGCATAATACTAATCTCTCTTATCGACGACTATGCAAATACGAATCCTTAACTACTTTGGGCACATTACTCGAAACCAAAACTCCATGGAACAACTTCTTCTACGCGCTGGACGGATTCGATGAAAGCTGTGAGACAATCCACCATAGTCCAGTATTCCCGTAAATGCTGAAGACCATTACAAGTGGAGGACAAGGCGAGGGCTGCTTTATACATACATCATCATGAAACCACGACCACTCTTTCAAGAGTGAATGATTAAAGAGAGAATCTTTCAAGGGGATTAACAAGTATACGTGGACAAAGTCGCGGGCAAAAGCTAGTACTCTAATAACTTACATTAGCCCGCGTAACTAGAAGCGAGCACGCAAAAACTTTGAAATCAACATTGAATGGGAACCTTAAGTGTCTGATAGACTCCTAGTGGAGAGGGCTAATTGCAAAGCTTACAAAATGCAACGTTAAATAAAGGCAAACTAGTATAGGTTGAGCTCTAATTACGAACGTCATGACGAATTTGGAGTCAAGTTATAATAAAGTCGGGATAAAATGTTTTGTAATAAATCCTATCTAGTAGTTATGCGAGGAGCGGGACGTTTAAAATTGAAGTGTCGCTCGCAAAAGGTTCCAATTTTGTTTAAAATGGCGGCACATTGTGTGACATGTACATTCTTTAACTTGTTATTGTGTACAATAAAGTGCTTACATATATTGTAGGCGGATCACTTAACTCGCATATTGATCAGATAATGCCAATGAAATAATGATCCAAGTTTTAATTCTATACAACCGTTTGATTCAGTTAATATAATAACAATTCTCATGAACTGTTCAACAATTAACAAACTCCAACTCGCTTTATTTTAATTACTTTATAGCTTAACTTGAATTAACCCATGTACTACTTTTGTTACTAAGTCTCATGAAATACCAGCACAGAGTTTATTCTATTAAGTATCCAGCTCGCGATCTATCGTCGCAACGGGCAGACATCCAACAAAGTCCAAGTACCCAGCTAAAGTCAAGGAAAATCAATTTTAGATCAATAGTAAAATTTACTCAGGGTTAGATGACTTCCAGCCTCCCGAACAAGCCGGTTTCCGAAGAGGCTTTAGTACCGTAGACCACATCCACACGCTCCGTCAGGTTATACAGAAGACCGAGGAGTATAACCTGCCCCTCTGCCTAGCGTTCGTGGACTATGAGAAAGCCTTCGATTCGATTGAAACCTGGGCTGTACTACAGTCTCTCCAGCGGTGCCAAGTTGACTATCGCTAAATTGAAGTGCTGAAGTGTTTGTACGAGAACGCCACTATGTCAGTTCGACTCCAGGACCAGAACTCGAAACCTATTCCGCTGCAGCGAGGAGTCAGGCAAGGAGATGTTATTTCTCCGAAACTGTTCACCGCTGCACTGGAGGACGTTTTCAAAACTCTGGACTGGAGAAGGCTAGGCATCAACATCAACGGCGAGTACATCACTCACCTTCGGTATGCTGTCGATATAGTAGTCTTGGCTGAGACCATGGAGGACTTAAGTACGATGCTCGATGACCTCAATAAAGCTTCCGAACGAGTTGGTCTAAGAATGAACATGGATAAGACGAAGATCATGTCAAATACCCATGTAGTACCAACTCCTATTACAATCGGACACTTTACACTCGAAGTTGTAGACGATTATATATACCTAGGACAAACTATCCAGTTAGGTAGGTCCAACTTCGAGAAAGAGGTCAATCGTCGAATCCGACTCGGCTGGGCAGCGTTCGGGAAGCTACGGCACATCTTTTCGTCCAATATTCCGCAGTGTCTCAAGACGAGAGTCTTTGACCAGTGTGTGTTGCCAGTGATGACATATGGCACTGAAACGTGGTCGCTTACTATGGGCCTCATAAGAAGGCTCAAAGTCACCCAAAGGGCTATGGAGAGGGCTATGTTGGGAGTTTCTCTGCGTGATCGCATCAGAAATGAGGCTATCCGCAGCAGAACCAAGGTAACCGACATAGCCCTCCGAATCGCTAAACTTAAGTGGCAGTGGGCGGGGCACATAGCACGTAGAACCGATGGCCGATGGGGCAGAAAGGTTCTCGAGTGGCGACCATGAACCGGAAGGCGCGGCGTGGGTAGGCCCCCCGCAAGATGGACTGATGACCTGGTAAAGGTTGCTGGAGTCCGCTGGATGCGGGTGGCGCAGGACCGGTCACTTTGGCACTCTTTGGGGGAGGCCTATGTCCAGCAGTGGACGTCTTTCGGCTGATATGATGATGAGTAAAATTTACAATACTGTCGCGTATTATGGAGCAGCATTTCTAAACCACATAGCATTTCATTCCACTCTACGTAACCAATTATAACGTTTTTATTATCAAGCCCTTTTTGCCTTTCAAGTTTAGATACGTGCTTTTTTAATAATTACTACTGCTATACTACTACTACTATGGAACAGAGTCGTGTTAGTTACGCCATTCAGTACACAAGAACGGCTGAACCGATTTTAATGATGTGGATTAGTTTTAGCCCTGAATAGCAAAAATAACTAATTAGTAGCTACATTAAGGTGGTTTGACGACCATACAAAACTTCTTTTGACATTCGCAGGCTAACGGCATGATATTTTAAGAAACTTTTGTAACAATCTTTCATAAATTGGCTTCCTATTTGCGCGAAATTCCCCGTTTTCTAAAAATATCACGTGATTAGCCTGCGAATGTCAAAAAACGTTTTGTTTTATCGTCGAACCACCTGAAAGGAAAACAATTAAAAATTTAATGCTCCGAGCCGCATTCATGGCCCCTCGCTACTAATCAACTGAGCTATCGGAACAATCTGTCTCGGCCACTAAACGACGGGCCACGAATGCCGGTCGCCGGTTCAAAACCCGCTCGGAGCATTAAATAAAAAAAAAACCTTTTTTAAAATTTATAATTTTGTTAGCAGCGTTACTGCTCAATACAAAATTAATTTTTTTTTCCCTAGTAAATTTTTTATGGCATACGGAGTTTGCGGGTTAAGCTTAGTAGTAACCTAAATAAAATAAGTCAATGGTTAAAACCCAAAAAATGTGTTCCAAATCTTTAAATTGACGGTAATTTCCATATCGACCTCAATCTTCGGCACACCCCTAGCCCACACCAATCGAGTCAAGTGCTCGCGCGAGTACTAAACATCTGTTAGTGCCGTCATACTGGGCGAGTGAAACGATCCACAGATAAAACAGATTTACGGCAATTAACGACGCTGTCCAATTACGCTTCTATTAAAGTGTGTAAAAATGCGTGTGCGTGGGACGCTGGGTACACTTCGGCGAACGGAGCTTGCTGCGCGTGGTAAGAAATCCCAGTAGAAACGCCGAACCAATGTTTTGAGCAACTGCTGCCTGTGATGTGGTTTTCACCGAATTAAAATACAATACAATACAAATACTCTTTATTGCACACCTCACACAAACAAAGCAGTTAAAAAGAGAAACAATACAATAACATGTAGGTAGAGGTAGACAACAGGCGGTCGGTCAGGCATTAATGAGTGAGCGAGCAATCGCTCGCCGAGTCCAACCGATCATCACTGAACTAATACGTTCACTCGCTAAAGTGTTTTAATTTACCGCAGAAACGAACGAATGCTCGCTCAGAACTGTTCAGAATACTAGTGAAAACGCCGCTAAATATGATTAAAAGGATGAAAGAAAAACATCGAACATATTTAACATCTATTGTCTCTGATTCTAGAGAATTTTGCTGCAGTGTTTACCATTTTGTATTTAGTGCTCATAGAATCGTAATGATTGGGAACATTCGTATTTTTTCACTCCGGTGTGACAGAGGCGGCTGTGATAGAAGATTTCACGGTGCTTTCTGTCGACGACAGCCTTCACTAATAAGCCGCTGGTTGGCACTGTCGCTTACATCTCTACGTATACGCACCGGGAATATTGCTGAAGAACGTTTGCTTTCAGTAATCAGTAACCACTAATCGTTAATTATTTCAGTGAATCTACTTTTTTCTTCGAATTAAAAGTTTCACGGGTCATGTTAAAATTATACCTACTAATAATGTGCGAAGTGAAGGACTCCGGAATAGTTCGAAACATGTCGCCAGGAGTGACACACACCACACACTAATAATTGTACGTGAGTTTTTATAGCATAGCATAAATATGTTCAACAAAAATATCTGACTAAAAGTTTTAGTCCTAACGGCCCTAGAAATAGAGTCGTGTTAGATATTTATGAGCGCTTTATTGTAGCAGATCTTAATGCTGGTGACTGTACAATTTTTTCTGTTGCTAGTTGCCATGGTAACCTCTTTTTGGTCACTTTGTAAAACTTTTTTAACACTTTTTTTGATGTTGATATATACACTCGCGGGCAAAGAATACGGGTCGGTAAAATACCGTCATATTTCCTAAAATAGTGCGTAAGAGGTTGTACAGTTAATCCTGTCATGATCTTTATTTAATTTTACATATAAACTGTTAATAACATTAAAAAATATAACGTTACCAGGTTTAAATCGGACTCGTAAAAACCCATGAAAAAAAACAACGTTAACGGAGCGAGATATCGCAAATTCGTGATTTTTGGATATCGATATTTTTATGATAGGATCCAGGAAATTGTTAATACAGTTGGGTATTGTAAAGCATCGCATATTATGTAAATAAAACAAGTATTAAATATTTTAAAAAACTTATTGCAGTTATTTAATTTAGGGTGGCCCGTATTCTTTGCCCGCGAGTGTATATGGGTATATCCACCAAATGTAGGATTTTGTTAACATTTTTAACCTTTTTATAGTCTATCTTCTATGCATATCAAAAAACGAAACAAACGAAATGTCTTTGAAAGTCTATTGTATATTACAGATACCATCCTCGCCATACAATTCTTATCGATGTAAAAAATATGAACTTTAAATACATCAATGAATATAACGGGATATGTATCAGGTAAATTATAACGTTGGTTTGATCTTGTTGAGAGATTACTAACATTGTAATTGAATTTGCAAATTTTATCTCCAAAAACCGATAAAGATTCACAATCTTATTAAAAAAACTTACATCAAGATTTACATTCGCGAAACGTTAAAACATTAAACAACATGCCAGAAATTAATGAAACCAAAACTGTGTCATGCTTAAATATATTTTTATGACAACATATAATTATCACCTTAAAATGAGGACTTTATCTTAAAGGCCCGATGTTCATGTTAATAGCCGGTTTCATAAAGTCATCATATTCGTGTGATATATGATATTAATGCATCCCCGTGAAACACGTCTGACATACTTAAATGTTTGGCAAAATATGATTAAATATTTTAGCGTGTTTTTTTTACTCGATGGTATATGCGTAGGTGGGCGAATCTCCGAGCATTTGAAACGCTCGGTTTTAACGTCATTGTCGGCTCAAGATTATTTCATCAGAGGTAAAACGTACCGCAGAACCTTTAATCAAAAAAGATTCAGTACTGGTATTGGCTAACATCTTCATCAAAAGTAGACTCTGATAATCGTACCTTTTAATAGTATTTGCTGTCTATGACAATGACGAAAAAAAAAACGCCTTAAAAACGCTGAATATTCGCCCAGGTATTAGAATATTTAAAAGAATAGAAATATATATTTTCGACAGCAGTCAAATATAAGAAAACACAGCTTCACTGGGGCGGACTTAAAAAGGTACCGACTTAAAAAAAATATGTTTTTTTTGTTTCATAGAGTAGCCTTCCCAAGTAGTACCATGGTCATCATGTCAGAATCTGATGATGGAATCCTGGAGAAATCGAGGGAATAAATAAGGCGAAATACTGATAGGTACTGTTATTTTCAAATAAATACATTACTCTGTCAAAGTGATAAATATAACGTTAGCCTTGTTCGCACATACTAAAATATAATCATCGATGACTTATCACTTGTCGTTAGCTATTTCCTTTCAGTCCCACACCCCAAACTATAATAACTAACCATTCAAAAATAGCCTTAAAACTGTTGGCATTAGGTCTTCACCAAATGTCTCAAAATAGATTAGCGAAGTACAGTTTGCTTAATCGCCAGGAAATATTAATAATCGGATGATCAAGATCGCGTTAGATTAATTCACACGTTTTTAAAGGAACGAGTCAATTTAGTGAATGAATAGCCCAATCAGTGGGGTCAACGGCCTCCAATTTTGCCGTTCATATGTCATTGGCAAGTAAGTGGCATTTTTTGCGCGGTTAGACTTACTGTTTCGCCAAATGGCAGAGATTGCATGCAATCCCTCATATCGCAATATTTTTATCGTAAATATTGACGTTATTGGAGCAACTTACCCGTGCAATTTTGAATATGACGATAATATTATCATTAAAATATTGCAATAAAATTCACTGCCAATGTGAACTAGAAATTTTAATGAATCCTCACGTATTATTTCTCATGAGAACCTTGGCTAAGGAAGTAAGAGCACCCTTCCGGCTGCTTGAGAAAAGGCTACAACTCTCTTTTGCGTTGTTTTGAAATTACTAAAAAGTAACTTAATGATGACTATTTAGAAATTGAGGCGTCTTTCCTTTTATTATTATTTATGAAGTATAAAATAGATATGTCCATAGTTTACTAAGAAAATCTCGTATGAGTAACAGTAGTTTCAGTCGAAATGTACACCAGCACCTTGCTACAGCAGTAAAAAATTAATAAATTGCATTACTAATGTTCTTTTCCTAATGCAGTTGTATCATGATGTGGTTCAAAGCTTTAAGGTCTTTGATAAACTTTTAGAAAAGAAACGGTATAGTTTATTGAATATTGAATATTTGAACTTATTAATTGTACATACAATAAACAGTAACCTCATAATTTCTGGTCCGTTTTTAAACGCGTTTTTTTTAAACATATTTCCCACGTGTTGCGTTTTAATGCAAAAATATTTTTGTACAGCAGCACGTCTAGCATGCGACGGCCGCGACATACTCTCGATTTTTCTCGCACTATATCTCTTGTTCTAAGTGTTCTAATAAGAAAGAGACGGATAGTGCCAGAAAAATCGAGAGAGCTCGCGCGCCGTCGTATGATAGCCGTGCGGGGTCCTGTCTCTTGACCAAACAACTTTTAGCCAAATGTATCATTTGACAAAAGTTTCATTTGACCTAATGCATTTTTCGTCAAAACAGTGGTATTTTCGGGTATTCTTTGAATATCATCAAATAGAAGTCATTAGTAAGTTTAGTTTGTTTTATAATAATCCTATAAAGCTTTCTATTTAAGAAAAAAATGCATTAGGTCAAATGAAACTTTTGTCAAATGAAACATTTGGCCAAAAGTTGTTTGGTCTAACATTAGTGAACCTAGGCGTGCTGGAGCAAAAGTAAACTAAGCGTAGCATCTCGTATTGGTTTAGTATTAGAACCACCCTGTGGTAGTACATTGTCTATTTATTTATGACAGATCACGATTATGCACCGCGAGCTCGCGCACGATGTCTTTAGCACGTAATGATCCATCGATCGCTGCACTTAATAGATCTAGTAACTAATATAAATGTGTCTCTTTCGATTAGTTTATAATTAAATGATCAGGCATTAACCCATTAAAATTACAACGCTATAAATTACGTTATAAATGTTTAATTAAAATAACATTTACGCTGTCTCTCCCTCTGTAAGTCTTCCCCTCATAACTGAAGATCTTGATCACCAGAGGCTCTTGTATAAGTTTTACCGTAGCAACACGTTACGACCGCGTTTAGCTGTGAAATTCCATACAAATTGAGGTAAAACGCAAACGCGTTCGTAACGTTTTTTTTCGGTAAAACTTACACTAGAGCCTCTGCACGGCTATCACGCGACGGCGCGCGAGCTCTCTCGATTTTTCTCGCACTATCCGTCTCTCTCTTATTAGAACACTTAGAACAAGAGGTATAGTGCGAGAAAAATCAAGAGTATGTCGCGGCTGTCTTATGATAGACGTGCTGCAAGGCTATCAGGTGACGGCGCGCGAGCTCTCTCGATTTTCCTCGCACTAACCGTCTCTCTCTTATTAGAACACTTAGACAAGAGGTATAGTGCGAGAAAAATCGAGAGTATGTCGCGGCCGTCCCATGGTAGACATGCTGATGTCTTTCTGGGCAGTAAACACAACATGCTTCCACCGGTTTCTATTAGAGCGTCCGCACCACATCGCAGAACTTGCTGGTTTACTCCTCCACCTGGTTGAAAATATACTACTTACGTGTTCATTGGCGTTCCACGTTCCCAACTATGAACTGTTATCTCCGTGACAGCAGCAAGAAGACGGCATCTGTGGTGATGCAGACGAGGGGGAGCTCAAATAGTTAGCATCCTGAGAATGATAGCAGAGCGGTGGGACTCGGATATTCTCCGCCGATACACCGACCTTCGTATGTTAAGACCTAAAAAATAAGTAGTTTAAGTTGACTAATGTAGTTTTATAAGTGTTTTTGTAACTAACAACCTATAGGTCTAAGCAATCTGAAAATAAATATTTTTAATTTATTATTAATGTAGTGACATAATATTATATATCTAATAATAATTAGTGGCATTGTGTCTACAAATGACATCAACGAGTTTTATTGATACAGTAAACTGAAGTTGGTCGAATTTCAGCTGATCGATTGCGTAACGGGTCTTAGCCGTCTTAGGTACGTAAGGCCAAAATATATTTTTTGCGAGGGAAAATGACATTTAAGTTGTCCTATTTCCCGTTGACAGTTACGCAATTACGCCTCTGTTCATCATATTAGAGTGATATCTATTTTAATTTATTTAAGACTAGCTGCTCACGCGGCTACGGCCTCGTTATGCAAAGAAAGCAGGAAACGCCGTGGGATAAAATATATTCCATGTGTATGCAGAAAGTGCAATCTATACACAAGTGAAACATTTTTTTAATCGGTTCAGTTGTTCTGAAGTTTACCTATTACTAAGCTACAATCTCACAAACTTTTTCTCTTTATAATATTAGTATAGAAGACAATACAATACAATACAAATATTCTTTATTGCTCACCAGACATAGTAGATAATAGAAAAATAGAGGTAAGATAATCATAAACAATGGTAACAGACGGTCTTATCGCTAAATAGCGATCTCTTCCAGACAACCTTTGGGTGGTGGAGATGACGAGAAGACGTGTTGAAATTATAAGCAGATAACTTAAATTGTTATTAAATTGAATTAATATTCAGTTTAAAGCCTTTATTATCTGTTTAAGTGGTGTTTTTATTCATAATAAAGTAAAGTATTACATTCAATAAAAGGAGCGAATGTTGTGTCCATTCGAAATTCATGATACGAGTAATAAAATCAACATTTGGCTTTTCTAAACCTCGAATGATTCCGCTACTTATATTACTATAACTACAACTTAGAAAAGTTGAAAAGCCTCCGACATTTTCATTTTAAAGTCCAATATCTCAACAACGGCTTAACAGATTTTCATAGAACATTCAGGATCAAATCAGCTTTCGAATAAAAAAAACCGTATTCTAATCGGTCCATCCGTTTGGGAGCTACGATACCACAGACCAGACACCTGTCTATGCACAGACACACACGGTACACACAGACACGTTAAACTTATAACACCCCTCTCTTTGCGTCGGGGGTTAAAAATTGTTAGTTTTCGCTACTAAATCGGATTAGGGTAAGGAAAAAATTCTTGGCCAATAGTTAGCCTGGTTAGTCCGTAGTTAGCCATACAAACCGAGGAAGTGAAAAGAGTTCCATTGTACCACAAAAATTAACTATACAACTGTATTCTTAATTTTCACGTCACAACGGAAAACTTTCATAGAAAATTTGAATTAATTAAGCTGGCCAAGAATTTGGTCCTTACCCATTTAAAAACGTTAACATAAAAAAATACAAGTTCTAGTCCAGTACCACAAAAGTATCTATAAATCTCTCGGAAAATACGCAAAATTAAGGATCTCGTGCACGTTTCGCACAATTGGATTGCTTTTAGTAACTCCTCGCCTCATAAAACTGCAGGCGGTGTAACAGTCACTGGGAACGGTAAAATCCTCCGTAAATTCAACGTTTAACCGGCGTTTTAAAATGTTTACGATTCTACTAGTTTAGTACGGGTAAGTATATTGCTGTTTCCACGCCACGTCATGGGGTTGTTATCATTATTATCGTCATCACAATCATGAGCCTGTAAACGTCCCACTGCTGATTTTAACAAAATCTATAAAGTAGTTTTTTTTAATACAACGACGGTGGCAAACTAACGTATGGCCCGCCTGGCAACGCATCCTCGGGAGCTCTGGCGACCTTGTTCATCATCAGGAACATAACACTACTACAGAGCAAGTAGTAGTGTTATTATTTATGGCTGTGGTCTTCTGCAAGGCGGAGGTACTTCGCCAGTTGGGCTGCTCCAAACTCGAGCGCGATGACATTTCGCTATGCCCTACCTCACCAAAGATAGTCCAAACGACTATCGTTTAGAAGGTTTCGGATTTCAGAGTTGATCCGGTCTTACACTGTCGCCAAAAAGCTGTGCAAATATACGGTATCGCCTTGGGTCGTCTCAATCGTTTTGTGTCAAGTTCTTGAATTCGTCCCGTTCTGCTTTAGCCACCCATTCTTCATTTGACACTTTCGTGGGAAATGAACGTGCCGGGAAATGTTTCACGAATAACGAATCAGACTAAAAAAGAGATTGACTGGCATCGAACATGCCCAAAGAAGATGTTAATAAGGAAAAGAAAAAGACAAACAACAAAGATTACCAAAGATGAAATAGACGACCCACGAAAGTGTCGAATGAAGAATGGGTGACGAAAGCAGAACGGGACGAGTTTAAGAACTAGACAAAAAACGATTGAGACGAGTCAAAACGATACTAAATATACTTACCTATATTATTTATGGAGTGTCCAACACAAGTGTGCATAGATCTATGATTGAGAAGTTTATACAAGTACGCAACTGAACAGATAATTCTAACACGAACAGATAATTTAGTGCACAATTCTAAAAAACACCGATCTAAAGTAAACTGTTTGTCTCAAACTAAAAAGCCTAATATTCCATTTTTCTAAACCCTAGGTGTCTTCATTTCAATACATCTTTAAATATACGCATCTTGAATGAAATCTTTTATTTCAGGTCTTCATCGACTCATGTAAGAGTTGTTAGTTACATTTGACAAAGCTTACATTTACATAAACACACATCATAAAGTAACATACAGAGGACATACATACACTTACTTGATATATTTTAAGGTAGATTTGACCTGCCCTGCTGCTTGTACTACATTTAATTTACTTAACACGTTTGATAAAACTGCACGCGATGTTCCCGTGATGCAAACATGACTGTTACAATTTAAGCAACTGAACAAATAGTCGGCGTTATCGGTTAAAAAGCGATTTCCTCCCGACGTCTGACCGATCAGCCTTCAATTCAAGCGATTCCCGCTGCATGATTAGAACTCCTTTACTAAACTCGTCTCATAAAACTGCAAGGTGCGTTCATTTCACCGGCGCGCGCGCCGGCAGTCTCGCTGCAAGCGTCCTCGTTCGTGCACGCGCGTACCCGCGATCAGTGGCCTGTGACAGTGACATGGTTTTGTGCTTTGAACGGATTTAGTTACGTTGTTTTTATTAAAACGTAAGTCCACTTATGTTTTTTTAAATAAATAACCTACCCTTGAATCTTGAAACTTGCCCGTATTTAGAATTCGCGCTTTTTTTTTAGTTTTTTAAAACCCTGATGTTAGTTGGTTTGATAAGTTAGATCGTAAGTAAGATTCTGTGCACCGTATCTGCCTATCGTGCGCGCATTTAAATTATTTAGAAATCCAAGTTATCACTTGCAAAAAAATGCACGAAATCGGCGGAGCGGCGCGTCGGCAGATGCGCCTGCGCTGGAAGCGCCTGAGAAAGTGTGAAAACGCACTTACTCGGGTTTGCTGTTTGGCGTATGCGTTACGGTATTATGAGATTTATGAGAATTTAATTTATAAGGATGAAGTGTATTCACCTACTGCAGAAGTGATGATATAAATGTCGCAAAATAAAAAAGAGTAATTAAATTACTTTAACATACAGTTACGCTTAGAAGGGTGTATTTTAATAATTTCGGTACCTATTTAATTGTCAAGTATTACAATTGGTACATAACGATCTATTTAATAAATAAAAACTATTTAATGTCCAACTAAATATAAACCAAACAAATATATAAGACCACTTTTCCTTAAATATTTTATTACGACTTTGGTGTCATAATAATTTTATGTAAAAAATAATTCAATACCTAAATAGCTTCTTGTAAAGACATAAATATTCTGACAAGTACAATGCATTAATATGCAATATAAGACTTGTGTCTTGTTACTACTAAACTCATTTTAATTAAATGTTGATTTCTATTAAACAAAAAAGACTAGTAAATCGTAATTAGTAGTATAAAAGTTCATCATAACTTTTAACTTGGTCTAAAATATCTTGCAACGACGTAAAAAAAGTATATAGGATGTAAGACCGATCAAAGTTATATTAAGAAACTGACCGTTATATAATAACTAAATAAGTGTTTTGGTACTTACTCAAAATGTCAGGATGTAAAAAAAAAATCTTTGTATTATAAATACTTATTTGTACTTAAATTTAGAATTGCTCAGTTGAAATAATATAAATTTACCTATTCATGAATATCTGTATTTAGGCTACGCAATATTTTCGTCAATTTAAAAATACACAGTCGCAAATATAAAAATGAATATTGTTACTAATTTTAAAGCGGGCAAGCATATTTTATTTTATGCTGTTATAGTCACGGAATATAAATCTATATAGTATTTTATACATTTGGCATAAATATCACTCCGATTACACTTTGACTTTCTAGTTCAATGATCTATCATAATCTATTTACTTTAAATGTATTTAGTATTGCTTAGTCTCTTTTTTTAGATAGACCGTCTATCCTAGACTCCGATAGATCGTTTATTTCCCGGGTGCAGGCGCTGTCGCATCCAGCGGTGATAAATCTAGCCGCGCCGAGTATGTTAGTAGCGCGTAGTGAGAGTTAGAATGTGTAGCAACGACCCGCCGCTTCATTAATACGTATTATTAACGGCTTAACTGGCTGCATCGCTCAAATATAACAGCTAAGGTGCAAAGGTATAGACTATAAATGTCTGGGTGCAAAGTTAGTACGGGTCCCTAGCCTCCACGGGAGCATACTCGACGCGTGATAAAGGTACTGAAACAAATGATTACTTGAAACCGCCGATAATATATTTTGAATGACAAATAAATCATCTTGAATCCAGTTCCAAACGTTTCTCTCGAACCAAGAGAACCTCACTTCATTCGAGATCATTTCACATTTTGCTAAGTTATATCTTGGTTCTAGAATATTTACCTCGAATCTAGGTATGTATCTTTTTCTGGAATGGCAATTCGTCAAAATAAAAACATCGCTTATTTAATTAGTTAATAATCGCTAGTGACAAGATTAGACATTTGCATATTCAGTAATTATTAAGATGTAGAACATTATACACGTAGGGGTAAAAATGATTAGGTAATACAACCTAGGCGCAAAGTCTGATGAATATAAAAATAATTAAAATACTGAAAAAGATTTTGCTTAAATATAATGACAATCACGCGTGGAAAGGATTAATTTTAAACGTATGGGTGTAAAATGAATAGAAATAAATAATGTTGAACATAGAACTAAAAAGGAATAGATCCATTAAATAAAAAATATGATATTGATAGGTACATATTTAACTCCAATATAATAACCATCACGGGTGCAAGCAACGTATGGGTGCAAAATTAGGTCGAGATTATATAAACCATTACGGGCGCAAAGGACTATATGTAGAGATACAAAATGTATTGAAGGAAATTCTTTACTAGTAATAAAAGTCATGTTTCAGTTTGGGCGGGTAGAAGTATGTTGAAGGCAAGCCACCGACAACTCCAATAATTGCAATAATCTATTTTTTTTCATCTACTTAAATTTCTTGTGCTGGCTACCCTTTTAGCGAATACAGGCGTGATTTTTTGTATCTGTTTACATGTACACTACCTCCTTTGACGTTGGTCCTTCAAGCCGGATGTTTGGCGCGTTTCTCGAATGCCCCTCTAATAAAGATACTGGTATAAAGCGTAATGAGCATACTCAGTGATTAGCGCACTTTAGTCTAGTCTATTCACAATTTGTTTCAACTCACCTGGCCCGAGCATAATTTGATGCCAAGATTCGTAATATCAACGCGTAAACGGCGGTCTGACATACAGTGGTTCAACTGATATGAGGTGAGGTGCATTGTGAGTCCTATGCTGAGCTGGTTAGTGAGACTGCGGAAGATGCGTCTGGGGTTCGAGTCCCGCGAAGAACGTTAAATGACATTTATACTAAAATGTTTGTTTAATTATAATGTCTTACAATTTGAATAACTTTAGATATTTGAATTGGATACTTGCCTTATGAATTAAGAAGATTGAAATAGCTTGCGTTTTAGATGACATTAATTATCTGAATAAATGCAATAATGTGTAAACCCAGCACCTATTGGTGCAAAGGAGGGTCACCCATAGTAGGCATAAAAGCTTTAGTTTTGTAAAAGTTGTACACTGCTTTATATCACAGAATTTTAGGTTATCCCTGCGCGGAATCGAAACCCCTATGCTAATAGGACAAAAAAAGCGTCACTTTGGGACTTGTCCTCAATCTAAATTCAAATCATCAAATTTTACTTGTTAGTTTATGTTCATTTCAGTGAAACCAATCCTCCAATTACTTATACCTTATAACACCACGAAGTTCAATTACAACATACCATCAAAGGAATATAACTCGTAATACTTAAGTATAAGGTGTAAATTATCACAACGCCGACTATAGTCCACGTTTTGCAAATAAACAAATGACAGGTCAACTTATCAATGACGCATGGTACCTATCTTTTTAATGCTCCCAATGATTTCTTAGTTAGTACTTACTGTCATATTGGCATATTACTGTCACCATTAGGTGTGTCACAGTGGGCAAGAAGTTGAAATTTTCAAGCATTGTCTATTTAGATTCGTTAGTCTATTTAGGTTATTTTAGATTAGTCATAAAAAGAAAAGAGGTATAGGACATGTAATTATACAATGACTAGCTACTGCCTACGACTTAAGTACGCGTATGAATTATAGCCTGTTCCATTCCGATGTCTAAGCTACATTACTGGAAAGTGTCGTCGAAATCCGTGCAGTAGTTTTCGTAATTATGTTGAACGTACATCGGCACAGACTTTCACGTTTAAAATCTTCTTATAAATAATTAAGTCGAAGGAAAAAAATATTTTGATTTTTTATTATTGGGATAAAAATTATGAAATAATATAGTTAAGAGTGGGTAGTCTGAAATACTCCTGGGCGCACGAAAAATTAAATCCACTGGAGAGGCAATAACATGGACGACTGTTACTGAAATTACAGCACGTCTAGCACACAACGGCCGCGACATACTCTCGATTTTTATCGCACTACACCTCTTCTTCTAAGTGTTCTAATATGAGAGAGACGGATAGTGCGAGAAAAATCGAGAGAGCTCGCGCGCCGTCGCGTGCTAGCCGTGCTGATGTGTACACGTTATTGGTTACAAAAATACATAGGCATACCAAAATTCCCACCTCATCTCTTTAATACAGGTAGCATATAGTTGAAAATGAGGAGGTTATTGTCAAGTACTAGTACTTGACAATAACGTCCTCATTTTCAACTTTTTCTGGGGTTCCTATTCAAAAAAATATTTCACGCATCTACCTATTAGGGTTCCGTAGTCAACAAGGAACCCTTATAGTTTCGCCATGTCTGTCCGTCTTCGGCTTAGCTCAGTAACACTTACAACTAGAAAACTGCAATACATGTACATTGGTGATGTATTTTTTTTTCTCGTTAAACCTATAGAGTGGAGTATCGTTGGATAGCTTGTTCAAAAATATTATGGGTTTTCTAAAACTATTTATACTAGAGATAATGGGATTTAAAGCCCTAATTTTTGTCCGAGTCATGTGTCCCCCCCCCTGCCGGTAAATGGCTACTACTGGGGACGTGAAAAAATTCGTGACAGTAGTACATATAATGAATTTAAAAGGAAAACTATCACAGTTAAGTAGACATAACTAGTTAGCGAGTAGTAGACATAACTAGTTAACTGGTAAGAGTGGTAAGAAATGCACTTAATTTCGGGTGGACGGTAGAGTTGCTTTTTCACGGCACGGTACTTCTTACCTGTTGAGAAGTTGTTTAATATAAGAGTTACTTAAGTAATTCGAATTTTAAAGTAAATTAGTAATAGTATATTTTCTCGTCTCGCGTCGCACCTCAGCATCAGTGCTGCTAGGCTGGGCTAACCTGGCAGTTGGCATCTGTTCGTTTGTTTTAAGTAGGTCGTTCGTATTATTCTGTTCACCAACTCAGCTGAGTGGTCGCTAACTGGCACATGTGATTTGGATATTAGAAACTCTTTTTCATACTATGATTATTATTTCTGTAATTATTTAATAGCGATTAAAATTGAATTCAGTGGGTGTGATTACTGCGGAATCGGTGGGTTTTTTGACCATCGAAATCAAAAAATAGTCCACCGTTGTCAATCTTTACTATAAAATGTTCGTTATTTTTGTACTATACAGTATACACAGATAATTTAATTTGTTTATGTTAACATATGCTACTAGCATGTGCATATTGTGCATGTCCAAATAAATATATAATTTTGATTGTTAAGCTGGTGCCACATTTATTGTATTTATTTATTTACAGTACAATCTGCAATCTAATATGAACATGCGTACAAAAAGCAGTTACTTTACAATATTAGTAAATTTTGAATTTAGTAGCACCCTTTTTATGAATATTGATTTCGGTGAGTGCCTTTGATTTCAGTGTTTTGGAAAACTTAAATATCTCTGAAACCCTTACGTCTATAAGGAGGCCTTCAACACCATTATTTTTTAAATTTAAGCTTAATTCTTAATTTAACCATCATATGTCTATAAAGTAAAGAAAAAAAATGGGCACCGAAGTCAGGCATCGAAGGTCACCTCTGAGAATCGCCCCTATACATTGATGTGTAATAAAAATAATCATATTTACGATTATTTACGAGGGTAAGCTATAATAAAAACCCCAAAAGCCTCTTTTACGTCCGCATTCTGTGGCAGACGGGCAACTACAGAACCCTACCCTGCGCGTGGCCCGACACGCACTTGGCCGCTTTTTTTTCGACTATATTGAAGGGTCAACTTCCTATAACTCGTCTATGTTGGACCATTTTTATGGTTATTTACATAATATTTTCACCCTTGCATAGGCAGGCTCCAAGTAGTCAGTTTAGTTCCCTAACTAAACTGACTACTTGCTTGCATAGGCAGGCTCCAAGTAGTCAGTTTAGTTCCCTAACTAAACTGACTACTTGGAGCCTGCCTATGCAAGGGTGAAAATATTATGTAAATAACCATAAAAATGGTCCAACATAGACGAGTTATAGGAACATTTGAAATGCCACAACTTAAAAGTTTATCGCAGTTCTGATTATAGCCAAGCCAAGAATTTTCGCATTTAAGTACGCGCATTTATTCCAGTGCACGCGACAGTACAAATAGTTTACTGCATAGATTATCGGCCGCAAATCAATGTGGGGCGGCGGAAAAGAAAAAAAATTAAAAACGTGAGCGGAAGGGCCGGTTTTGCGGCCGGTGGACGCATTAGTTATCCTTAATAAGGGTGGGGAAAGAGTCTAGCCTCTTACTCTTCTAGATAACTAAGTCGACTTAGGTTATTTTTGGATAACAACTTGTGAAAACCAGATGGAGCAATCTAACGAGTGACATTTGTATGGGTGTTGGTTAGATAGGGATTAGGTTTGCATAATGTGATAAGGGTTACATAATTATTAAGGTTTATTTATTTAGGATTAAGGGTTTAGGTTCATTAAATGTTCACAATTATGATTAAGGTTAATACTCACGGTCTGATGCGCTTTGTATAATTGAAAGCCAAAAACTTGAATTCAGACTTTCTTTCTAAAACAGGTCAGTTTTTTTTGTCTTTCAGTGTTAACTAAATAGAATGCTAAGACAATTTTTTTTTTGTTAACAGTGTTCCAGTTAATCCTATTTTATAATAGTCTATGTTGTGTATCAGTATGTGTTTTAACGGACATTCCCACCCTTGTTTACATGTGAACTACCTAGGTAGTTATTTGACTTAACCGTGTACATTGTACGCGAGTGTAAACAAAGAAAATTTAACTCAATTCTCCAAATTCCAAGAAAAAATACCATGACTGATTCCTACAAAAATACTTTCCAACTCCTTTATTGACTAAAAGAAATCCAATCTCTCTTAATATTTATCCGATAAAAATAAAGGTCCCCGGTTCTCGTTTGTTTTAAAAAGTCAAACGTAAAAAGGTTCGACTCGATCTACCACGATCATGGCCACTTTCCTTTTTAATGTGAAGCCATTTGACAAGTTACGTAATGAGAAGATAGTGGTGATGGGTTTTAAAGGAAAACGGTGGGGACGTTGACAAATTGTGCATTGCTTTTTAAGTCCTCGGGTGCACTGTGGGTTAACGTAGGTGCTTGCAAAGACACTTAAAAAGTGTATTTCCTGTAGAATAGACGATAATATAATAATATTAATAATAAACAGTTTGGTTACATATAAGTAGGTAAATGATGGTTCTCCCATCAACCACTAAGTAGCACTGGCACTGACAATTACATGCAGTTACAGTTACGTGCAATTACCAGCAACAAAATTGGGATTTAGAAATGTTGTGCCCAGAGAAGAGACTGAACACTATACTGAGGCATACAAATAAATGATTTGGCCTTAATATAAATATATACGAGCACGTAACATGGCTTCCGTTTAGTTCATCGCTTTTGCATCATTTTCGCATTTAAATATGTTTCGCGCGCCCGTTTGTCATGTCAGAAGAATGCACTAGGAACATCTTAAAATATGATATGATGGGATGGTCAAAAATCGTCCCTTGGGGAGTGGTAAAATCCCGACGAAAAGTATTTTCATATTACTATGTTTTAGAAGCGTAATTTAATCATTTGGCGGATACGCCTTCATCTCATAAGCACAGTCACAATACACATAGACTAGTTAAAAATAGTTAGGCATAATGGGTTCTAAATGGTCATATAGCTATGTAGGCCTAGATTTTGAATTTGCTCATGCTGTCGTTAATGTAGTCAAATTTTAATTCTTCGCAACAACTTGTAAAATCGTCACTGTTAATGTTCCAGTGACCGATCTTACTTATTTGTTCCTTTGTTTGAAAAACGGCGATTAAATAAAATGTGTGAACTTTTAAATGTTAATCTAACGAGGTCGTTAAGAATTACAGCTGCTTTGGACACTTTAAACGTTTGTTTTGTACTTATTAGATTATCTCTTAACTGTCCGGTAAGGAAATAATTGAGTTAGGAACTTTTTCGGTAACAACTTCGTAGACATTTTTCAAATAATTTTTAAGAGATATGTATACTTATTTTTAAGACAGTTTCTACCATTCGCTATCTAGGTTTCCATCCACAACCTTTCGATAGTTAGTAAGAAGCGAAGCTTTATTATTTAGCTGATCACTTCTGCGACTTTATTGCCGAGAGACAATTAAGTGGACAGTTTATAACATAACATAGTTTATTTCATCCATCCGCTAAAGCACGGAAACGATTTTCAAAGTCCGCTGGCAACGTTTCATTTAAAGCCTCTATAGTGCAGTATGTAACGCTACAAAAGGTATTACACAGCCAAATTAAAAATCTATTACCAGTATTACCACGCAAAAAACGGAACAGCTGATTAAACCTACTCGTTTTTTGCGGACCGTACCAGGTCATTTCATTGTGACGGCCGCGAGAGCAACCGACTTTAATTGTGTCTTAATTACTCAGGTCAGTGACCCCTGACCTCCCCGAGGTCAGATTACGACGAGACTTCTTGCATCTCATTAGGCAAATGAGTGAGCAATTTACTTTTTGGTCGATTGAATAATGTTTAAAAATGATTTGGATTTGAAAGTTATGATGTTTTGTGCACCATTTAGACCACTGTGCCATTTTAACTCCTTTTATTTTTTATATTGTTTAAAGCGTCGACTGAAATTAATCTCGGAAATAACTAAGCTTTTGATCGCTTTTTTGTAAGAAACACTAAGATGAATAAGGATAAAAACTAATATTATATCTTAAGACGTGAAGTTAGTGACTTTGTAAGTTTGTATAAAATGGAAAAAAAAACAGCAGTATGTATCTTCAGAGCAGCGAACACGATAGGTTTTATTGTCATGTTTCGCGGCGCAAATGCATCAACGTCACGTATTTATAACACGACCATAAAACCTATCATGCTAGCTCAACGCATATGTGGCACAGGCTATATTTTATACCGCATCTTTTTGTAAAACTAGTAAAGGTACATACCTAACCGTAAACCTCGATTTATGGTCGCAAATGCTGGTTACAT
This sequence comes from Epinotia bilunana, assembly GCA_947049275.1. Lineage (NCBI taxonomy): Eukaryota > Metazoa > Arthropoda > Insecta > Lepidoptera > Tortricidae > Epinotia > Epinotia bilunana. Next base: position 4,947,267 of record OX346263.1, on the reverse strand, counting down.
TTAGCAGTTTCATAGAAGTAGTAAACGTACATAAAATATTCCACAATATTTAAATATCCTAACCAATCATTAAACAAATTAATTAGTTTTAATTAGTGGGCTCAAACAATTTCACTTTTTATTTGATAACTCGCCTAACCTGTTTGCTTTGCTTACTTCCTAATATCAGGTTGCTTACGATTTTGAACTCTAAAGCTTTAAATTTCTATGAAATACTCCCCGGCTTTCCTTCGCATTAACCATTTGGCAGACCAAAGTCAGAACTTTAGCACATTCGACGTGAAACTTAATATAAGTTGGAGCCAAACAGAATTCAAGTTTCGGAAACACTGAATTGCGTGTTCAATCACATTGGTACATATTTGCTACGGTTATATCTTAGCTATTGTGGATGTAGGACTATTTTAATTTGCCGTTCCTACACGTTGTGATAAAGGGATTATTTAATGATTGAATTCTGGTTTTACCGATATCCTATGACTGCTTATGATGCCTTACCTTACCATATCACCAATTGACGTTATAATATTCCGTTGTTATTGGGCTTAAAGGTTGCAATCCACCAAATAGTAATACGGAATGAATCCGAGATTAAACGTAAAATGTATAATTATGGACTTATTTTGGAAGAAATTTCATTCTCGTTTGGTAGAGAATATATTCATTTTAATATATTGAGTTGTCCCGTGACCATGGATGTTGCAACACATCCGAAACGTCGGGAGACCTCAGTGAGGTAAATAAATAATTTAATTACACGCGATTAAGTCCCGTTTAGTATAAATAATGGTAGAGAATAGGTAATACGGCGCACAAAAACGTCGATAAAATGCCAAGAATCAATTCGTAGATAATAATTTGTGAAACATACTGAACATGAAAATTCTGGGATTAAGAGGTACTTAATAGGAAGTCGATATGGCAGCCACAACATGCTACCCATAAATGGATCAAGATACTGACCGCGAAATGTACCGTTTTCCACACTTGTGTAAAAATCTTGCCGCTTACGTTGGAGTAACTCAACGGGGGGCTGTCTGACCCGTACCCTTATTAGACTTTAATAACTCCTCCCATCGCGTGCCGCAAGTTAATCTCAATAAGCGCAACAAATTAAGAGATGTAATCGGAAAACCTGTTGCTTTTAATGACCGTTCTAATTATATCTAGTTCAGTTGTTAACATAAGGCTTTTTATGGGACTGATGAGTGCAAAAACGATGATCAGTAGATTCTAAATTCCTTATCGATAAACATTGATCAAATCGATTTTAGCTGAAAAGCCGCTAAAATTCTTAAAATCCGCGTCGTTTCTTTGTCTGTCACTTTGACTTTGTTTGTGAGACAGAGAGAAAAAACATTTCAGTTAGCAGGGGTTTGGAGCAAGGATTTATCACAGCGATTGATCGCGGATCGACACTCCATCGATCGATCGTTTTGGTGACACTCTAGGCCGAGTCGCATCAACTTATGATTACAGGCCGATCAACGTTAAATATGACAATTACAGAGGCTCTAGTATAAGTTTTACCACAACAAAACGTTACGACCGCGTTTGCGTTTAGCTGTCAAATCCCATACAAATTGAGGGTAAAACGCAAACGCGATCGTAAAGTTTTGTTTCGGTAAAACTTATACTAGAGCCTCAGACGGTTTGGTGCAACCCATCCTAAACGTAATTGTTATCAATTGCGTTGACTTAGCCTTACTTTGGCTGAGAATTGGGTTTAGGCACTCACGAGTACTATAATACCGCAACTTATATAACTCTGATTAGGAAATCAGAGTTATATAAGTTGCGGTGTTTGGAAAATATTTTATAGGGAGGACCCTATAAAATATTTTCCAAAGACAAACAAACCGTGTTTGTATTAATTGTACGTCATGTACGAATGCGTATAATCATTTTAGTATTTATGTCAGTGGAGTAATAAGATACTAACTCGTATAAATATTTTTACTCTACGCACAACAGTATTCAGAATGGAGTCCGGTGCGCGGGAGCACCTCTAATGGTCACTCACGTCACTATCTATTCACTAAAGATTATGAACTCATGTATCTGTTCGTATCAAGTATATACGGACCTCTATATTCTATAATAATTAAGGGTAATCAGCGGCAAGGCATACACTGGCCAGCTTGTAAGGCAATGGTCGGTGAGCTTTGTGGATGGTATAATGCAACGGTATACACCGCCTCATGATCACGCAACCATATGATCTATTGTTTCATACCTTTTGCTCGTTTGTGCATACGGAAATGTATTTTAACGACTTGTATAATATAATGTCTTACGGTTGAAAATAGTTTAAGTCAAGAGAGAGAATGTTGAAGAAATTACTGTAGATTTCGTTTTTAACATAAATAAAATAACAATTAATTTGATGTAGCCGAAGTTATAAGTTATAACACAATTAACAATCCTAAGCATGATACCTCAATGATTAGTTATTAGTGTTATTACATACAAATAATTTGGTGACCGTGACAATCTGCTAACATGTTCAGTACCACTGACACAACACGTTGTGTCACTTTTGTGAGCAAAAGTAGCAGCAGCAGTGAATGTGACAAATAAGATGTATAGATTGTTGGTAGTGTAAGGATAAGTTTGCCGATTTACCTACATATCTTACCAAACAAGAAGTCCTTATAATTCTTTAGTTTGCAACCTAACATTTCTACCCAGTAAAACTAGTCAGAACACGCTATAAATTAAACTACAACTGGTTTTAGCCCAGCAAAAACTATACTTATTCCAAAGCATCTTAACACCATCACATACTCGTGTGTTGCCCGTAATGCCCATAACCGTGGTAACCGCCCATCACGAACGTATAATCAATATTGGTTCTACGAACACTCACCAGTTCGTGCCAAACCTTAATTTCGAACGAGATGCACGGGAGAAAATTGCGAGTTTGTGACCAAGAGCTCCTGACCAATTGACCTGGTCGCCTATTATTGTTCTTTCATACATGGATTAGCGGATAACCAATATTAGCAAATTGCAGTGTCTTGAAATAAAAAATGGTAGAGGCGTATAATACGTACCTACCTGAACATGTACAAAACTTTTATGTGAAAGGTAGTAAAATAAGAAAAAGATAAAAGATGCACTTTTTAAAATGCAATAATGTATCCTATATTCTGTAAACTAAGTTGTACTAACTAACCTACTTAAAATACTTAGCTTTTAATATAACTATAAATTAGATCAATAGAATACTAAGAACTCCCCATCGGCACACAAACCTCTCCAAGGTTTTGCCTAAGATGGGCTTTATAATGATATTCTTTGTTTTTGTCGTAATCAATAAATAAAAATAAATAAAATGTGAGACCGCGTTAGGTTTAGGAATGGGTTAGCTGTGAATTCATATACACTTTGACCTAATTTTATGGCAAAACTGTCACTTCCGATTCCAAAATCATCGTGGTCGCGTTAATAGCCAATTTGGTATTTTTTAAGAGCTGATAAAATACGCACTTACTCAATTCAAATTCTCAAAATTTTAATCTGTTATCATTTATCAATCAAGATAAAACCTATGATCGATTGTATGTTTAATTAATAAAAAAAAATGTATCGTAAATATTTGTGCCGCATAATTTTTCACTACCTATATGAATAACATACCTACACATATTAATGTGTAGGTACTTACTACTACATAGTCGAAAATCTTTGAATTTTTGTACTCTGTAGAATATCGTTGACAACTCGTGATAATTGGTTACGCAACCGCTCCTCTCCCGCTGCCCCACATGTGCGTCAGCATTTAGTATGGATTTGCGAACCTAAAAATTTTAGCCCGGGAGAGGAAGGTTAATAGCGTTTCTCTGATATTCGAAAACCCCTTATAGCTATGAGAGTGTTTGGGACAAATACATGAGTTTACTTTAGTCTTATAAGCGTCAAAGCAAACAGCATTAGAACCGACATCGTTTGCCGACCGCGCGGGCCGTGCGTTCGCCGTGAAAACTTGTATAATTTGCACCGCGAATCGCGCTATTATTGCAAAGCGGCCTCACGTATTGTCTCGACGGATTGTTTTCTATAAGTACCTCTCTTTCCATCCATTTGGCCAGAACGGTTTCCACGAAGCATTTCTTTCGGCCTAATGAAATTTTACTCTCTCTTTGTGAATTTCTTGCATGATTTGAACTTTTTGCCGTGCTAAGTGGATTTTCATCTTCTGATTTGATGTAAATTGGTTTTTGCATTGTTCCCGAGTGCGCGTTTAATCTATTTGGTTTATTTTATACATTTCCCCGACTTTCTCCGGATCATTGGTTGTTTTTCGGACACGTATTTGTGGAGATGGCGGAGTCGGCAATGACCCAAAATAGCTTATTTAATACCGTATTTACAAAATACGCAAACAAAAACCTAGCCGAGCACATCGTACAAAGTGCTGGCAGACGGCATGACGTGTGCGCAGGGTTGTCAAATAAAGTATTCACGTTTTAAAATTCGAAAATATTTGAGGTCTTTCCAACATCGCTGAATGTTTTGTTTCAGCCTTGCGTTTAGAAATAAATGTATTCTGTTGATATAGGTAAGTATTCATGGAGACAAATTCGCATGCCATAAAGTTATATCTTGCCATACTTAACCAAACATTTAATGCTGTCAAAACCTTGGTTACCTCTTCCAAGTTAGCTTAGTTTTGTTCTAAAACCGATAATATTTCAAACGTGTAGCGTAGCGCTGATAGATTAAAACACGTAGCAAAACTACACAATCGTGACGCTTTGTTTTATTCCTCAATGATTATTTTCCAATATTTTATTTAGTAGCGACAGCCCTACGCTTTTTCAATTTAAAAGACGTCCGGTACAGCTGCCCAATCCCAGTTTTTAGATCTAGATCTGTATAGACAACTAGACGCAAGTGGTACATACTTACTGTACGGAGAAAAAAATCAAGCTTTCAGTAGATCACCTTAATAGCATTCGCAATTGCGTTCGTTGGGCTGTCGTATTTCTACTGATTGTACCCGTTATGGGTATGATTCGACCTGCAGCATTTAAGAACTAGCTAATTCATGCAGGAATTACTTAATATCGTTTTAGAATGTTAAAAAAAATTGTGAGTAGTATATTCTAAACACTATAATTTGTAGTCTTCTTGAAAATATTTTTAATTATAATGTAAATTTTTTCCAAAGCCTGTGGGCGTAGCATGGTTGCCATTTTATCACTTATCGTTGTGGTAAAGACGCCCATCACGCTCTGACAAGTATGCGAGTGCGAGAGTGACGGATGCCTTATCCACAACGATAAGTGATAAAATGCCAACCGTGCTACGCCCGCTGGACTCGTAACAAGTGTCCGAATTTGTGGCATTATTTCCAATATTTTTTTATGACAATTCAATTTATTAATTCACGGTTCGAACCGATATGTCAGTTAGAATAGTAAATTCAAAAAAAGCGTTAGTAAACCATATGAAATTAAATGTCACTTAAAACTTAATTAAAATGCCACAAAAATTAAAATTTATTTTTTATTCATCCGTCTTGCTATGGGGCGGGGCACTAGTCACTTTAGCCGCGCACGTATCAGTGTCAGGCTTTTAATTGTATTTTTTGTCTTGGCATTGCGCAGCGCCAACCCTAGCCTGGCTCGCATTAATGAGTGTCACGTACAGTTATCTAAGCGCGGCGCGAGCGCACTCTGCACCGGAATAATTGAAATCGTCGAGATTGCGGGCCGCAATCATAGATGCTTATCGTGCGCTAATTGCTTCGGATCGATTGATACTACCATGACTTTGATAATACTACTGTGACACAGGAGCACTTTGACTTTTATACTACTACTGTTGCGACACATAGGCGCTTTTGACTTTGATAATACTGCTGTGATATAGGCACACTACTTTTATACTACTGTTGCGACACAGAGGTACTTTGACTTTGATAATACTGCTGTGATATAAGAGCACTTTGACTTTGAAATAATTCTTTTGCCGTGCAGAAGAATAAATGAAATCGCTAACATTGTGACTCGCAATCACAGTTGCTTATCGTGCGCTAATTGCTTCGGATTAGCTCGCATCGATGGTACTGTTGCGACACAGGAACACTTTGACTTTGGTACTGCTGTGACACCGGAGCACTTTGACTTTGGTACTGCTGTGACACAGGAGTACTTTGACTTTGGTACTGCTGTGACACAGGAGCACTTTGACTTAGGTACTGCTGTGACACAGGAGCACTTTGACTTTGGTACTGCTGTGACACAGGATCACTTTGACTTAGGTACTGCTGTGACACAGGAGCACTTTGACTTTGGTACTGCTGTGACACAGGAGCACTTTGACTTAGGTACTGCTGTGACACAGGAGCACTTTGACTTTGGTACTGCTGTGACACAGGAGCACTTTGACTTAGGTAACGCTGTTGGGACACAGAATTATGGCACATTTACTTTGAACTGCCCTGCGACTCAAATGTATGATCCTGATGTCATATAAATATTTGACTTTCATGTTTCTCTGCAGCTGACTGTACTATTGCGAAAATAAGTCTGTGACTTGGGAAACCACTGTTGAGACATTGAAGTGAAGCAAAGCACTTTGACTACAATATATAAATAGTTGCGACAAAGCACTGAAACACATTTACTTTGATAGCATGTATCTATAGCTAATTTTTATTTTATTTTTGTATTACAGTTGTTAGGCTAAACTTTCCAAGTTTCTGGTTGTATGTACTTCAGCGTTTTCTAACGTGACAATTCACAGATTCAAAGATAATAAATAAGACAAACCAAGAGACTTACTTAGCTTTAGATTTACCACAAAAAATCATGAATCAAGCAATACATGACCTTAAGTCAAACTGCTAAGAACTTAAACGTTAGCATTAGTGTACGTAAGACGAAACTTTTTAGATCTATATCCAACTTTATAATAGGTGCCGAAGTTGTTTTATCATCAAAAAGGGAAACTTGTTAGCAAAGTATCGCGTTAGGAGGGTCGTACAAATTCACTTTTAGTCTTAATTATGTGTGAAATCGCCATCGAGAATCTGTCTGGTGTATTGTTAACGAGAATTTATTTATTTATTTAAGGTCACCAACAGTTTGTTAACACTAAATACATAGGTTTAAAAAATAATAATATTGGGGCTGAGTGTCACAACCACTTATAGGTTCAATTATTTTAATCTTAAAAGCTAATGGCGGTAGATACAAAACAACCTAACGTTTACAAGTCGGTTTAGTTTAATACTAAAATACTCCCTAATAATATTATCATGCGGCAGAAGAGGATATATTTGTAGAGTTGAATCTGTGCGTTAGAAAAATACGGCTACCGACATTATATTGCATATCTCTATCTCTCTAAGACAAGTTATTTTTTATTACAAAATGGTAAATTAGCTTATGGTCGGTTGCATCTCCATGGTTGTCACAAGACCGTTGCTGATCTATAAAAAAAGGAATAAATAGGCAAAAAAAAACCCCTTTAATATACATTCGGGCGCTTACAGGGACCTCGGCAACGTGAGCATATTAGACAACTCATATCATATATCGCCATAAACGAATTTTGTAAAAATATCTTCAGCCATTCATCAAAATAGGCCTTGTAAGGCCATTGGTGCTTTTAGAGAATTAATTTCTCGGTGAAACATTATGAACCTTTATGATAATGTCAATAGCGATAGCGATAGGAATTCACAATAAGGCAATGCAGGGGTGTCTCGAAACTACTAACTCAATCAATCCAGCTGAAACTGGAAATCACCAAACTTGGGAAATGGGTCGCTAAATACGTTTTAACTTCGGCCTTCTGCTCTTTCGTAATAGGTATGTGAGAAACTGAAGGGGTTTATTTTACTTATTTTATTATTACCCGCTTTTATCTTTTTGGGTATATGAGTAGGTGTAGTTTGGATGACAATTCAATATTATGGTACCATCGAGCTCGAGGTCTGATAATGGAGACAGAAGGTGGCCATGGGAATTCAGTACTTAACCGACGTAACCCCGTTGAGTTTGGGCTCGTTACAATTGTCTCAATGTGTAGTGGATGACGGTATACAGAAAAGTACAGTTGGCAATAAAAAATTGTACTTACCAAAAATGCTTGTTTTGGACACAAACATACATACTATTACAAGCTTAATATTGCCATGTTAGTCAGTGTGGGTCAAATCTTGCCGGTAAAATTTTACCACCGTTCTGAATCCAATCGAGTGGGTTAAACCCCCCATATTTTCTGAGGAGAATTAATTAATCTCTTTTAGTGTTCTTAATTACCCAGGTGAATTAACTCGGGTGCATTAAGTATACTCCAGGTGTATTTTTGTACAATTATGTAAGTCGAATGACAATGCTTAATACTCTGGTACTTGGTCTGATGATGGACATGGAAGGTGGCCATAGGAACTGCTCGATTATGTAATTACCCTGTCGTTTTTGGGCTCATTGGAACCCACTCAAATTTATTTTTTATTTATTTAGGATAACCAACAGACAATACATTGTACAATTCAATATGTAGCTTAGGTAACATTCTTGATTGATGTTCATCTAATTATAGGTGACCACAGCTGATTTTAGTAATACCAGTAGGTACACGACTGTGCAAAAAAGTACAGTCGACAACAAAAGCTTGTACCATAAATGAAATGTTTGATGGAAACTTATTTATATTCCTTTCACATTCAATAGTCAAGTAGTTCAGAAGATTACCCTCCTACATACACACTTACAAAGCTCCAATCTCATAGACTTTTCTTCTTTATAATATAAAAATTGAAGTATAAATTATCCAATATAAAATAGCCCTTTTAAATGAATTTCTGATTTCATGCTCATGCCTAGAACCAGACATGCCTAAACCTAATTTGGTTCATACGCCCTTCTGTTTTCCTTCTGTATTGTAATGGGTCTTCTAACCTACAAAGAGCATATTGCGAGCCTTTGAAAGACCTTCCACTTATTACGAACACGCTACGGTCTAGGTCAATAAATGGCTTTTAAAACAGCATGAAGCCATTGACCTGTTTTGTACTTTCTGCGTAAGTACGGTGGAGCTAAAAAGTGCAATTTAGCACTTTGCGGCTTTAAGGTGGAGTGGGTCGATTTAGTTGGATGGGAAAAGAAAGGTTCCAGCATTCACTATTGTTTTACTTGTGTAATTTAAAATCTTGTACATGTAATACCAAACCCAAATCGTAAGGATATGTATGTATTATTAAAGTAATCTTTATTGCACTAAAGAACAACTTATATATATGGGCGAACTTAATGCCATTAAGCATTCTCTAATAGTCATCCTTAATATAGACTATATTATAATACAACCATACATTGTGTGCGGGTGCAACTTTATCTCTAAGACTGGAAACATATTTAGTATATCATAAAATATAAAAATATAGATAAAAGTTACGAATCAGATTAGGGGTTTTAGTCAATTATGACAGGTTTTAAAATAGGTATACATTTCAAAAATTAGTAGTAATTGACTCTTCGCAATATAGAATGATCCGTCGACACGAACATGCGTTTACTTAAATGAGAAGCATATTAAATTCAATAGACTAGAAGCAGCTAATGATACTATTTTGCACTCATAATCACATAAGCTTCATGTTCGTAATAACTATATTTTAAAAACCACGACGGTAATGTAAATACTTACTTAGTATAAGTTCTAATGATTACCTAATTTTACTAATATTAACCATAAAAAATATGAATAACCTCAAAATTTCCTCGAATATAATTTTGACAACCGAAGCTTTTTGATGTTTTATCCTTATTTTTTTTTTATAAAACTTGCTTTGTTTATTATATGAATATATTTTTCAATATTTTATGACAGTATAGTTTTTTTTTAATAACGATTCATAACCAGATGGTTGATTTTGACAATCTAAGTTACGTTCCATGAAAAAAGTGATTCAACCTCATCCATAATATAAACCTATATTTTTTTGTTCGTCAAACTAGCACTGCACCTTAACGACTGATACATTTGTTTAATGTCGCATTCTGTTAACTGTATATGTACAGTCAGCATCATAAACATGTATACAATTTTCGACCTTATTTCTAAGCAAGAAGGTCCTAAAACCAACGAAAATGCATTTATACATTTTTGTGATACTGGCTGTTGTAGATACATCACAAGGCGATGACCGATGACATGCTAATATATCTTTCTAGTTAACTGGACTGTTAGAGAAGGATGAATGCCAACTTTTTGCTCACTTTTATTGAAATTCGATGTCATTATCTGAGGTAACGTTATGCAAATTGACGAGAACCTCGTTGTACAATTGATGATTTTCGTAATGGCTAAGAATTAATGATGGAGATATATTAATGTGCTGTTATGAAAAGATACAGTTTTTTGATTTATGATTACTTTATAATCAGCACCGTTGTATGACGTATGTAGACATAGTTTTTGCGTTAAAATACGCTAAGTATATAAATTTAAGAATTTTGCGCAGATAGATTTTAACGAACCGAACAAGTCTATATTTTTAGATTCAAATTCGTTTATATACGATAAATATTACACTCAAAAGGGCATTAAATTAAACGCGTTAAACAATATTGGAGCCCAGATATATAAGTTTGAAGTTGAGTTTATAACTTTACAATATGACCTGTGAAAATATGTATTGCTAATATCTCGGCTCCGATGCATTTAGTGTATTACATTTAATAACAAAATATGTTTGTTTTGAGTAGGTCTATGATAATCTACGACTTTTACGAGTGCGCTCATCTAAAAAAATGACAACATTTTTACCCAAACCCCTCTGCATGAAACTTGAAGTTTTCAATCTCGAAAATAAAAACTTAAGGCACCTTATTTTGCTCAGTTGTTCTAAAAGTTTTTGGAACGCTGATCTTACTTCGAAAACTCAGTTATTGCTTGAATAGGTAGATATTTTTACATCAATAAGAATATATTGAAGGTGATTTTTTCTAAAAAAGATCTGTGTATAAAAATAGCCACTTCCGGCTTCCCTGATGGAGGATAGCTTGATCGATTTTTGGCCCACGTAAACCCCGGACTGTAAATAATTATAGACATATTTAAGCATTCACAAACAGATACTTTCCCCGCGTTTCCCATATGGATAGGCAGAGATCATGCACTTAAGTATGTAAAATATAGAAATGATGCTCGTTTATGACCTTATTTACAAACAAATACGCATATCATCACGCCTTAACAGGCGAAAAAGCCACGGAGCAGATTACAGACTTCCATAAATATACATATAAACATTGCTCGTTTAATATTATGTTTTAAGTAGGTCTAATAGCAATTCTGTACGATATTACCAGTCGACTGTCAAGAAGCAGTGTAAAATAACCTTCTAATTTGTGGAATAAATAAATAAAATAAATTAAGGAAAAAATAAATAAATAAAATAACAATACACTTACATTAGAGCTAATCCGTTCAGGTGCTAGACTTATTTTATTTAGTCAAGGCTTAACTACGCCTAATGAAAGTCACCTTGAGTGAATATGTTGAAATAAATTCACACACACACATATATATATATATTATAGTTCATTCATATAATTTATTTTACATTTTGACGACCGCACAGTGTTTCCTTGGACCTCATTTTGAGACAGTCTAACTTTATTGGATGAACTTTAATAGAGAAAGATGCCACAGTACCTTGTTTCTTTTTTTTAAAGATGAAGATTATCTTAATAAGTATATTCTTATATAAGTATTTATATCCATTACTTAAATACATCGTCGTCTAGTATCCAACTCAAGCTTTATTGAGCTTAGTACGGTTCTAGTTGCGTTTGTTTAAGATTTCAGCGCTGCAGGTGTCTGACACCTCAGCATAATGCTGAGCCAGCGTCCGGTTCACTGCCGCAGAGATACACATTGTTTCATGGTTTATGTGCTTTTCCTGATTATTTTATTATTTAATAACCATGTATGTCCTGTGTGTTTGTGAATAAATGTATCTTTCTTTTTTTCTTTCTATTTTCCCCTAATATTAAATATTTTTTATTTTATTTCAGGGTGCGTGTGTAGCAGGCGCTCGAGCGGTGATGCGCCGCGAGCGCGCGGGACCGACACATGAATGCCGCCCGTGCACCAGGTATGTACTATCATCAGCTTTATCAGCTTATACCAGGGGGGCTAGCACAACTGACGCCGCGCCGCGACGCAAGTCGAGAAAGATCTATCCTCCTCTATCTAATTTGCACGGTGCGAGTGTGACAGGAGACGCTCGGTCGCGCGCGAAGCGACTTGTCAGCAAGTTGTGCTAGACGTACTGCGGGTCTACTGCGAAATAAAAACGAACTTCGTTTGTGTATCTCCGTCTCTGTCGCACTTGCTAGTTCGAGCGATAGAGAGGGAGAACGAAGTGGCAGGCCTACCGGCTCCAGGCGGTATGTTAGGGCTGCTACAGCACGCACGCGTTCTATCGCAGCGCGTTGCATGCGATAGAAAGGGATGGTCACGTTTAGGCTCGTTCGGCATTAACTAAACAGGGGATTTGTTTACAGAGAACTTTCTGTACGTAGTACTATTATTACGTCTCAGTGCTGGGCTTAGTCCTCTCGTGGACAAGAGGTAGTCACTAATAATACACCATTTATTTCCGGCATCTAAGGCCCAGTTACAAATACCTTAAATATAACATAAATAAATACAATTGTTAAATAAAATAAAAAAAGTAGGCGACGAAATAACTGAACCCGCTTAGTGCGAGTTGAACACTTACACCTTAAATATGTACAGCGTATCAATTTATATTCTGTACATAATCAGTTACGAAAAATTCATTGGTAATAGTCGGGATTAGAACTAGGGCTCGCGGTCGTGTCCGGGTTTCGTGTATTCGTGTCGGGTACACGGGTACCGCACGGGCCCGTATAACACGCCCGCGGGTTTAAGCGACCGGTCCGAACGGATCCGTGTAATTAGCGCACGGGTACCCGTGTACACGTGTACACGTGTACACGGGTACCCGCGTCCTATTTACACTCGGGTAGTACTACCCGTCCTTGAGGTGTGAGGCTAGGAACAGTCCCGTTGTTCTAAGAATGTACATACAAGTACTAAATGAGTGTTCGTAGCTTTGCAATTATAACATCTTTTTTGTGAATAAAAATAGCAGATTAATAAATTTAACAAATTATAACAAAGTACGTAAAGTTCGCCTTCTCTAATTCAGATTTAAAAAAAAGTAAGTACGAATCCATACTAATGTTTTATATGTGAAAGGGTCTGTCTGCCTGTGTCTTTCTATTAACCCTTCACGCTTAAACCGCTGAGCCGATTTAGATAAAAAATTGGTATTGAGATTTGAGTCTGGGGGAGGGACATAGGATGTAAACGAGTTCCACGCGGACGGAGTCGCGGGCAGAAGCTATTAAGTTTTATCCCATAAAAAAACATTCCATGTAAAAAGGAGGCCAAGTCTGGATTTCGTAGTACCAAGTCTCAGGCATTCTTATTATTCTTTATTTGCTAGCTAAATAAAATTCTGCCACTTGGCAAAGTTGTGTGTGTTATGTGAAGTTGTGTGTTGCTTGGCCAATTCACAAGATTCTTCTTCCTTTTGTAGGTTATTGTGTTATCAATACATACAAATTATGATTGCAGTCCCATCCACTGCAAATGTAACTTTGTAATCCTATATATTTATATGGGATTATTTATGCGTACCTAGAAATCTGACTCGTGTGGTGTGTGTTGTGGGCGATGCGCTAGCAACCTGTCACTACGATATCACATTTTGTTGATCTTTTATACCCACATTGATGCTAAAAGTGGCACTGGAACACAAGTTTCATGTGCTCTGCCTACCCCTTTTAGGGATAAAGGCATGAATGTATGTATGTATGTAGAAATCTGGACCGAAATTTGCAAAATATTTTAGTTTTACCTTGATTTAAACACTAATTATGTTCTAAATTAGTGCTTTTGTTGATCGGTCCGTGAGTATGTGACAAAATTAAGAAACTTTGACTAGTTATAATTCTTAAACTACTGATTCAAATTGAATGAAATTTGAAATATACCGTGTTTATACAATGCCGGCTTGGTTACTGAAAAATTCAGGCTTCTAGTTTTATTCACAATGAAGTTATTGGGGGGTCGAAAATGGCCTGAACTACTTCGAAAAAAGGTAAGCTCGATTCTCCATACATACGTAGTTACGCTCTCATTTTAAAACTACGTGTTGGATTGTAACGAAACTTTGCATGTACAATGAAATAAGGTATATCCAGGTCTGTAATTCGTTTATGTAGCTTCAGATACCATAGTAAAAAAAAATACAGCGAATTTAAGTTTTTCATACAAAACTTGTTTTTGCTGTATTTCGTTTGTTTTATACACTGGAACCATATAAACTAATTACAGACATATATATACCTCGGGGTCCTGTCCCTTGACCAAACAACTTGTTGAATTATTTAAAGTATCAGATGCAAAAATTAATAAACAGTCAATTGACTAACACTGTTGTAGCTTATAAATGGACTAGCCCGCCATATTGTTTTATTCATTCTGCTCAAGCTGTGCTAGGAGTCGGACGTATTAGCTTCCAAGTGATATAAAATTAAATAATATAACATTCAAATATTATCTAAAATTACTGAACATTTTATTTAAATCCCAACCTAAATCCTAAACAACGTTTAGCCAAAGAGCGTAACTACATTTGTATGGGAAATTGAAATTCGGCCGAGCTTACTGCGGACTCTTAAGACCCTAATTCTATGATATTAACAGTTGTCAAAGACATTTTTGCTACCTGAACAGAAAAAAAGATAAGACACGATAATTTTTTTCATGGTTTATATACACTATAAATTGGCCTTAACTCAAACTTGTATGCATTTACATATATGTGCCGCTGTTTTGCTCGACTGGCGGGGGCACCGCCGTGCCCCCAGATTTTTATTTGAGCTTAAAATGTGAAAATAATGTAGTAGCATTAATCTAGTTTTGGTTTTGAACCAGAATAGTTACGAAGCTGGTGGTCTGAAATTAGCCGGTTCCAATTTTAGACCACCAGCTCTAATAGTAGACTAGCTTCCGCCCGCGACTTCGTCTGCGTGGACCCGGGATAGAAACTATCCTATATTTGAATCCAGGTTATAAACTATCTTCTTGCAAAATTTCATGTAAATCGGTTGAGCCGTTTAAGCGTGATTGAGTAACAAACATCCAAACATCTAAGGTACCCGCCCGCGGACCGGGCGGGTTCGGGCGTGTCCGTGTAGAACGGGCGCTTAGCATCGCGGGCTTAAGAACACGGGTATTCGGGCGGGCGGGTGTACACCTGTAGCGGGAGCCCTAATTAGAAACCACGGCTACCATTTGAACCCACTAAGTTATCATATCATTAACCACAATTACCATACTATGCAACCTCCTATCATTCTTTATTCGACTTCAGTCGTAAGCCGCTGACGATAGGTGCCTGTATGACGTATGACGGGAGAGAGACAAATGATTTGTGTCAGATGTGAACTTAATCACGCTACCAGTGCAGAAGGCTGATTTAGTTGTCAGAACGAGTGCACGGTTCTTGCAATTTGCTTTTCAGAATTGAATGTATCCTCATAAACCCATGCCAATTACAAAACCCGTTTGAGTCACTCCCCGTGTGGTGTCGGGTTAGAACAGCACCACCCCCTTTCTTCCCGTGGGTGCCGTAAGAGTAATTACG
Organism: Epinotia bilunana; assembly: GCA_947049275.1. Lineage (NCBI taxonomy): Eukaryota > Metazoa > Arthropoda > Insecta > Lepidoptera > Tortricidae > Epinotia > Epinotia bilunana. The sequence goes on along the minus strand of OX346263.1, from coordinate 4,931,552 downwards.
GAACGGGGTTGAAGTGTGTTGTGGGCGACGAGTTAGCAACCTATCACTGCGATATCAGTATTACATTTTGTCGATCTTTTATACCCACATTCATGCTAAAAGTGGCACTGGAACATACCTTTCACGTGCTCTGCCTACCCCTTTTGGGAATGAAGGCGTGAAGTATGTATGTATGCATGTTAAACTCAAGTATTGGACATAAGAACAAAACGAAATAAGTACCCTCTTTTACGGCCGTTTAAAATTCAAGCAGCATCTCAGCAAGTTAATTAGCACTTGTGGACAAACACATTACTCACTCCCCGCGCAGGGTAATTCATCGCGTAAATTAAATGCGGGTTGGTAACCGGGGCAGTCGGTCATCGCGAATATTTGCATTTTTCGCCTCATCCATTATTCATTCAGTGAAAGTGATTTGTTTTACGTTATGAAAGTTTATAGTCTTTTAATAACAGGATTGTCTGTCCCGGTCCTATGGAAGAGGGAGGGTAAAATATTGCCTTTGTGGTAGTATCTAATTAATAGGACAAATATTATTATTTTGTTTTCCTTTTGATTATATCTGAGCATTTGTAGAAAAGTTAGTAGATAGTTGGCACGTCTATATTAAGTTAGCGTCACCTTTTTCTTACCAATGTTTTTAGGACATTGGTTCATTTTTTTAACATTAAGCAATTATAGGATAACAGAACCATAATTATCAAAAATAGCGTTAAACTTAACGAAAGATAATTATAAACATTGGAAAAAAAGGAAAAATCAAAAATAAGTTCATTAAACTTATAAAAACATATAACTAATTCTACTAGAACTCAGAAACGCGAAATTCGTTCTTGTCTCAATGTCAAATTTTGAAGAGGATAAATTTGTGAGTTATTAGGTCTGTATATTTGTATGTAAGGGGTAATCTCCAAAACTACTTATCCGCCTCTCATAAATTGAGTATACAATAGTTTATATTATATCAACAATGTTAACAACTAGGTTTGTATTTTGTTTCTCGTCGAAATATGTTCAACAGTTTTTCCTCACAGCATTATACTCGTAAATGTCAATGACAGTGATTCAATGTTGTCATACAATCAAAGAAAAGCCCATTTATGAGTTACATCACCTAAGACCCAAGTCATTACTAACTCGCTACCCAGCTTTAGTTCACTTCGCACTAACCCCAGACGGCTTTCATCTTAGTTCGCCTGTAATTGAATTTAGTGGAAATTTCTCGTCTCGAGGAATGCTGAACCATGCGATTACCAACTAACCTAGACTCACCTCACTACTAATATAGTAACTAGACCCCCAGATTGGTATCTTCCATATGTAATCGGGGGTCAAACTTGTACTGGTTATATTTGGTAAGTGTTGTGAATAGGAGTTTTGCTGGCGGCTACAATAGTTTCGTAGTTCCGGACATTTGAATTCCATTATTGACGTTGTGCACGACGTCCGCCTATCGCGGCGTCGACCGGGTGAATGCGCGGCGCCGTCCACCCAACAATCACCTAAGAAGTGACTAGTCCGAGACACGCAGCAGCGACGCGTTGGTCCCGCCCCCTGCGCTCGGATAGCCACCAACACCGACTAGGTGCGGCCCGGAACACAATCCAGTCAGCTCGCCCAGCCGGCCTACGACAGCTCGCAGACTCGATGCCCGAGTTGTAAGTTCGGGGTCGTAGAGTGCCCGCAGATACCGAGGTAACCTTATTACCGTAATGAAAAATAGTTTGTAACAGAATTAAATATTTATTAAAATCTTCACACTTTTAATTATAACTTGCCCTATCACTTTCCCTATCACTGTCCCTAACTACTAGTTCCTACTTCTCCTTGTTCCTTTATTTGCTTCTTCCGAGAGACTTCAGCTGACACAAATTGCACTCTCGTCTGCTGCCTTCTCACACATCTGTCTGGGTGTGGAGGTTGCCATTTCAGGGCATTGGCCCTATGTGGCGGTTTTCTTCACAGCCCGTAATTACGGGCCGGTCTTCGGGGGGCGAGTTAGGCGGCGTCGTTGGCCAGTCTTGGCTTAGTGGTCCGTTGGCCTATCAGCGGCTTTGGGGTCACGTTGGCCGGTCTTGGCGTTGTGGATACCTGGGCGTGTCAGGGGCGTCTTGTTTGGGCGCGAGCTCTCTTGGAAGAGCACGTGAGCGTCGGTCCGGGGGGCGCGCGTGCAGCAGCGCGATCCCTTGCAGGGACGGGAAGCTTGAGTTATCGGCACGGTCGAACATGGCGCGGGCGAGGCGGCTGATGAAGGCGTCCAGTGGCTCCCACCGGAGGTCGCGCTGGATCACACTGTTTCTGACGAAACGGGAGGCAGCGGTGATGGTGCGCAGGGCCTGGTTCTCCTGTGCACGGAGCTTCTTTTTGCTGGTTTCTGCTGCAAGTCCATACCATGCTGGCGCCGCATACGATAGGCGGGACCGCAGGTATGTCTTATATATCCCCAGCTTGGTTGGCATGGGGAGGCTGCTGGCAAGAATTTGCCTCAACAGCGTTCTCGCGGCTTTTGTTCGACGTGCCGTTTCTTCCACGTGACTCTTCATTGTGAGCCCTCTGTCTATCGTGACGCCCAGGTACTTCACGGTGTTGGACCACGGGATGTCCTGTCCTTGGAGACAGAGTGGCGGCGGCAGCTTCCTTGTTTGCCCAGTGAGCAGGGCCTGCGTCTTGCCCACGTTCACCGATAGCTTCCAACGGGAGAGCCAATCGGGCAGGGCGTCGAGCGTTCTCTGCATTTTTACGGCGGCATGTGCGGGGTTGAAGGACGTGACAAAGTACGCCGCGTCATACGCATACAGCCCGAGTTGGACGTCGCCTAGCACCGGGATGTCGTCGGTGTAGCGTGCGTAGCAGCTCGGGGATAAGCAGCTGCCCTGTGGGACGCCCGCCGCTATCGGGCGTTCGGTAGATAGGGCGTCTTCTACGGCCACTTGGTATCGCCGCTGGTCCAAGAACGACGCGAGGACACGGACGATACGCCGGGGTGCTGAGGAGGTGGAGATCTTGTAAAGCAGGCCCTCATGCCATACGCGATCAAACGCCTTCTCCATGTCGAGGAGTACTGCAACTGTGGCTTCCTTCTTGTTCATGGCGACTGCCATGTAGTGCAGTACCCTCGTCAGCTGCAGCGTCGTCGAGTGCCCGCTCCGGAATCCGAACTGTTCCGGTCTGGGCTCGATGTGAGGCTGTAGTTGGTTCAGCAGAAGTCTCTCGAACACCTTAGAGATGTTGCTGAGTAGAGTGATCGGGCGATAACTTTCCGGCTTCTTCGGGTCCTTACCCGGCTTGTGCAGCATGATAACTCGGCCAAGTTTCCATGCCGAGGGGTAGTGCCCCGAGCGCATTATCCCGTTAAACAGGCGGGTCACCGCCGCTATGGAGCGGTGCGGCAGGTGACGCAGAGCCATGTTGGGGATCTGGTCGGCGCCCGGGGCCTTTCTTGGCTTCGTCCTCGAGAGTGTCCGCTGCACTTGGCCGGGTGTGAAGAAGACAGGGTTCTCCTCCGCCACGGTCGGTGCTGCCAGGTAGTTCTCTAGGTGTCTCTCGACTGCTGAGACGTGCTCCACATCGTCCGTCGGATTCGGCTGGAATTGGCGTTCCAGGCACTCAGCGAAGATCTCCGCCCTGTCCTTCGCCTGGTACCTCATGTTGCCGTGTTTATCCACCAGGGGGCGCGTGATGGTGGGTGTCAGTCCGAGTTGGCGGCATAGTCGGTGGACAGAGGGCATGTCACCGTCAAATTGCACTTTTTTTTTTTTTTTTTTGAACCTGACTGTTGCTATAATAGGACGAACCCAATATAGCGGTCGAATTGCGTGGTTGGAGGATAGCCTGGGGAAAATCCAGGGGGAGCCTCCGGCACGACCACGCGGGAAAGTTTGTGCACTGGAATACTCTACGAGTTTGCGCTCCAGTGAGATTGGTTGAACGGTATCAACCGAATCTGGGGTGTGAGTGGTGTCGAACTACTGGGAGTTTTATCGCTGGTTCGCTAAAACCTAGCCTAGCTGAGAAGAGTCCAGCAAGAAACTCAGCTAGGCCCGACTTGGGTCGGACTGACTCTACCCGGTATGCGGCGGTACCGGGACGAATAGGGACTGTATGTGTCTGTGTTGTCGCGATCTCGCGGTGGACGTCCCCGCCGGCGGGAACGCCGAAGTGTACGCGATGTGTTGGACGCCGAAAGCGCAGCGTTCCATCTTTCGATGGACGCTGTGATTTCGTCGTCCGGGTCCGTGAGTGTGTGCCTAGGACGCCGGACCGTGCGGCCCCTAATCAGTGAGCGCCGAGTAACGACAGAGGGGGGAGGGATGGGAACGTAATCAGCAGCCTTCCTAACTAACGGATTCCTATGGTGGGGAGCGTTGTCAAAATAACGTCTGGCAGCCTGCTTAAAGAAACCATACATGGTGCTAATCCCCATGTCGTGGTGCAGGCTGAGGTTCGATTGGTACCACGGGGCACCAGTCGCCCTACGGAGAAAACGATTCTGAATGACCTGAAGCGGCTTGAGCGATGACATAGGCACGTGAGCAAATGCTACACTAGCATATGTCATGATTGGACGAACACAAGTCTTGTAGAGTGTCAGCTTATTCCAAATTGCACTGGGACAATGAGCGGTTTTTATACAAGATTAGGTCCGCCACCTAGTAGGGACGTCAATGCGGGCGAATAATGAGTTGTAAACCTATTATGATGCGTAAAGCCGCTTTGGTCGCTGGTGAGGGTAAGCCCCGCCCATGCCGGTTACGCCTGTTTTCCCTAAAATTTGATCTTTTAATTATGATATCCCAAGCGGACTCAACCTATTAGTAATGAAACCAATTTGATAAAATGAAGTAGATTCTAATTGACGTCTTACCAACATTTCTGCGTCTCTCATGGCTTTCTAATCCGAACTGTTAAACAATGAATGTGGGTTCTTCACGTTTTTGACCCGTCATGGCGTACTTATTTTAAGTTTATACAATAATTATGATATTTGGCCATTGTTTAGAATATTAATCGGATAGAACCTTTTTTTTTTTTTAATGATATAGGAGGCAAACGAGCAGTCGAATCACCTGATGGTAAGCGATAATCGACGCCCATGGACACTTACAACCTACCAACCCAACCTACTTTGGCCGATCTATTGACATATAAATTACTCTTGTGTTATTAAAGATAAATGGCTCATTGAGCTGAAGGTTTCATAAGTTAGGTAAAATTACTCTTCCTCGAGTTGTTTTACAATTTAGTATGGAATAATTATAGCCAATTAGAATAATCTTGCTAAAAATGATCGCGCTTGACACGGCGGTCGTATTTATGGGCGTGTCTGTTAGATATACTCGATTTGCGTGAGATTAGCTTTGCCAGTCTGGCTTATGTACTTGCTCAGATCACATTAATAATTTCTTATATTCTTCTATATACTTTAACTGGTATAATTATACAATGTTAGGGTACTCTACCTACCTAACGTCTACCTACTTTTGACATGGATTTCTAAGTGAAATGGGATTCTAGCTGGGGTCAGTCTTTATTTACTTATACAATCTAGGTGCTTATATATTATATATTTCTTACATGCGGTCCTGATTGTCCTCGTTGTCTTCTGTCGTTCATAGACGTCTTGTGTCGATCTAGTAGGTAGTATAAACTTTTAGGACCAGTGTATATAAATACACATGATATTCACATAATATGCAGTCCTTCATAGGTAACATGTTTACATGATATTTCAATAACAACTAGAAATAATTACCAAATGATGGTTGAAATTCTGTTCTCGCAAAGCAACTAGGCAAAATGGTTTTTCTTGACATTCGCCGAATCTTACAACCACCAAATTATCCACAGTGAACTGATTCAATGTGATGCATTCTGCACGTCTATCATGGGACGGCCGCGACTTATTCTCGATTTTTCTCGCACTATACCTCTTATTCATGGGGGTATATGGCACATTGTACGTAGAACCGATGGCCGTTGGGGCGGAAAGGTTCTCGAGTGGCGACCACGTACCGGAAGGCGCAGCGTGGGTAGGCCCCCCACAAGGTGGACTGATGACCTGGTAAAGGTCGCGGGAGTCCGACGGATGCGGGTGGCGCAGGACCGGTCATTGTGACACTCTTTGGGGGAGGCCTATGTCCAGCAGTGGACGTCTTTCGGCTGATATGAATCATCATACAACAAGAGGTATCATCATCATCAATGATGATACCTCTTGTTCTAAGTGTTCTAATAAGAGAGAGACGGAGAGTGCGAGAAAAATCGGGAGAGCTCGTGCGCCGTCGCGTGATAGCTGTGCTGGTAGGATTAGATAATTCAGTTCTTGTCATTGAGTTAAAACGACTAAATTTAGATAGGAGGTTCAAACTTATTAGTTATTTTATTGCTATAATATCGACTTATTTTGAAGTAACAACAACAGAAAAATATGCGATGGAATTTCAAAATATCTTCATTTAAGCCTCAATAAATTATCAAGTCTATTAGTCTTATTAGAATTATCTTGTTACTCACAAATTGGCTCCAAAAATCAATGCGATTCTTGTCCATTGCGCTCATAATCGAATTAGCAAATTCAATGGTGGGCATCGCGGCCATGTTGAATATATTTTTAAAACGAATCCCACCGTACCGGCGACAACTAGGTACAAGGTATATCGTATTACTGAAAACGTGTAGGACTTATTAGGGCAGAAATAATTCGGTTACGGTATCCCTTTGATTTTTAAGTGTACTGAGTATCCATACGTCCTATAAACTTACTTACACATGGTAAATTTTGAATGATACGATTTTCATTTAACATAGGTTTTCATTGCATAGGTACTTGAGATTATTTGAGTTGGCCGAATTGCATCAAAGTGCTCCATTCAACAAGCAACCCTACCGTCGAAGGTAAAAGATTTTCCAATATCATAATTCTCATGTAATGTGAGCGATAGCAAAGTCGTTTGTAGGTAAAAAACAATCCTCTCCGTTTTCTCTACATTTCTGTTGGTCAAAACAGTTATAAATCATTATTTACTTAATAATATTTTCTTATAATTTGGTTATACACATTTATATATTACAATTTTCTTGTTATTTGGTCATGTACAAATCGTTCGTACTCATTCATTTCAAATACATTTACCAAAGTTGTATTACTCGTTGCTACAGAAATATGACGTCATATTTTACTCCCAGCTTTACATTTATAACGACTAGCAACCGCAAATGCTTCTGACATGTCGGAAAGGGTTAAAATATAAAAGGGTATCCGAAAATGTTTCGCAAAAAGTATAAAATTGCATGTCTGTGTGAGACTTGTGTTAACATTTAAAATACAAAAGTTTAAATGCAGATGTAGTAAATAATATTATCGGGTCTTAACGGTGAAATATAAACAAAGGGCTGCCACAATAGATCACCTGCTGGTCGAAGCGGCATATAAGCGCCCACATTAACATACAATAATAATAAAATAATATTTTCTCAAACATGCAATAAAATATTGACGTTGTGTTCTTCATAATGGGCTTCGAAGTGTCACGTTTCGGGCGCAGGGAGACGAAAGACCCGTAATGGCATTTCATACAAAATTTTCATACAAAAATCTTTTTAGGGTTCCGTACCCAAAGGGTAAAAACGGGACCCTATTACTAAGACTTCGCTGTCTGTCCGTCCGTCCGTCCGTCTGTCTGTATCTCAAGAACCGCGATAGCTAGACAGTTGAAGTTTTCACAAATTATGTATTTCTGTTGCCGTTATATCAAAAAATACTAAAAACAAAATAAAATAAATATTTAAGGGGGACTCCCATACAACGAAGGTTTTTTTCTTGCTTTTTTTTAGATAACTAGCTTCCGCCCGCGACTTCGTCCGCGTGGACCCGGGATAAAAACTATCCTATATATTAATCCAGGCTATAAACTATCTTCGTGCAAAATTTCATTCAAATCGGTTCATCCATTTAAGCGTGATTGAGTAACAAACATCCAAACATCTAAACTTTCGCATTTATAATATTAGTAGGATGGTGCGGAACCCTTCGTGCGCGAGTCCGACTCGTACTTGGCCCGTTTTTTAAATTTCTACTACACAATTTGTGGCACAGGATCACGGCGGTCAGCCGTGAAAAGTAAAGTTTGATTTCTTGGAGTTTTTTGTTATTTATTTCATTGCATGTTTAAGAAAAGCACTATAGTACATCGGCGCCGGCGTGAAAAGGGGTTGCCAGCCTAATAACTATCCGACCTCGCTACGCTCGGCCGTCTATATGTACTCGGCCGGTAACCACTTACTTCCCGGCCTCTGTAGTAATTTACTATTTTCTAAAAATCGAATGACGATTAACGGACATAACATTGACGAATAAAGATTCATATTACACATCGACCTGTCATACAATAGTTGATTGACATTCGCATCATCATCAGTGGTATTTCGGAGTATGGTTGCCATTTTATCTCCTCACTGTAGATAAGACGTTTGTCACGTTCTGACAAGTATGGGAGTGCGAGAGTAATGGATGTGTTATACACAACGACAAGTGGTAAAATAGCAAACATGCTACGCCCGCTGTACTTATATAAGATTAATTGTAGCTAACATTTGAGAGATGATGTGCCTAATGCTAGCCCGGTTCACGAACATGACAACTTGACAAGTGACAAGACGGCGATAGCGACCAGTCGGTAATACGAGTATTGTAACTGTCGCCTATCTAGTTAACCAAAAAATAATTAAAATGAGCAGTCTCAACAGTGATATAACATCTTAATCTTATCTTATCTGGATGAGGGCCCTTTCGGATACACTTCGACCCAGTGGGATCTTTTGTGCGTTTGCCCTCTCCTTTATGCCTAATCCCAAGCTCGCTCCATCATTTCCACAAAGCGGATGATGCAGTTCAACGGGAGCACCTTGAATTTCTTTAGTTGCGGATAGCCGTTACCAAAGTAATTCATACTTTGTCTGGCAAGGTCATGACATTCAAACAATAAGTGTTCCATGGTCTTATCCTCCTCGCCACACATTCTAAAGTCTAAACTATCCGACAGCCATCTTGGCCAAGAGATCCTTGACCGAAGTGACCTGTGAACACCCCAGATATAATCCTGAGTTGCTTCCTACTGGATTTCCAGAGCTTGTTAGTCCAGCCCGAGTCCACTTCTTCAATGAAGAGCTTAGAATGTCTTAAGCCCGCCTCATTCCTTCACTCGTGTTGGTGTTTGGTTTTGGCGTAGGCTTTAAAGGCCGAAATTATGGTTCTCTGAGAGAGTCCCACAAATGTTTCTGGACCTACAAAGTAATGTCTTCCCCTTCTTGCAAGCTCATCTGCTCCTTCGTTGCCGATGAAGCCCTCTTGCCGTAACTATTCGAACTTGAACTATTGTAATTGCACCTTATTGTGCTTTCCAAGCTTGTTTATTTTATTCATTGCTTGTTCAGTTCAGTTGTTGCTTGTTCAGTGCTTGATATAACATAGTAACAAGCACTGTCTGTGTGTTTACCATGAACGAGTATATAATATCAATCAAGTATACAATATCAAAAGCTTAAAAAGAGATTTATTAGAAGAGGTTTATTCAAGAACTGATATCACTACCAATTCAATTTATTTTATTTTATACTAGCTGCCGCCCGCGACTTCGTCTGCGTGGCCTCGGGATAAAAACTATATTATATTTTAATCCAGGCTATAAACTATGTTCGTGCAAAATTTCACCCAAATCGGTTGAGCCGTTTAAGCGTGATTGAGTAACAAACATCGAAACATCCAAACTTTCGCATTTATAATATTAGTAGGATTGTTGGTATAAAATATAAGACCAATATGTTTTACCCACGACGTAGGTGTATAAAAAAATCTTTCAACCAGATATTCAATTTGAGAATCAAATAATAATTATAATTATATAGAAAAAAGCGTCACAATTCGGAGTAACGCATTCCTGACACTGATTATGTAATATTTACCCACTTATACAAGGAGCTACTAAAATCCCTACACCTAAAACGGAAAGCTAATCATTAAGGAAATTATTAATTTTAGTTTAGTATTAATTCATTTAGTTCTCCCTCATTTAAACTTAACATTTACGATGCAGTTAGGTCTGAAAGATTGTAACTATAAAACCTATATGTTAAGCGAGGCCTGACCAGATAACAATTCAAAACGATTTATTACTTCGCAGTTAGTACTTAATTACTGGTTGACCGGCTGCGATGCTCTGAAATATAAGGTGGGTAAATACAATATCAACAATTTACTTTAAAACACTCTTATCCACTCAATTACACATTATATAATCAACCTTGGACACGCAACATAAAGATCACATTTAAAAAACATGATAATTGCGGAATAGGAGCTTAGAGATGTAGGCAGTCGATGTACCCTACTTACTTTTGCGGTCTCCCATCTTCGTCGAGTAAGTTGTATAAAAAGTAATCTTATGCCAGAACAATACAGTTTATATTTGAATGCTATTGCACAACGTGATACAACGTTACGGAAATGATTTGTCGGTATGTTCGTGTCAGTTTATAGTTTATCTCGCCTCCGCCCTCTCTTAAAGCAATGCACTACTAGTAGTTCAATGTATGGGTTTGTTCGATTTTTGTTTTTGTAACAACTCTGTATCTTTAGTACCTTAAGTATTCATTGAAAGTCAGCGATTCAAGCTTGCGATTGCGTACCTACATTAAATAATCAATATCAATCTAACATTTTCGAGCATTATAACATTAAATACTAGTGTCTCTGTGACCTAAAACTCGCGAGCCAGTCTTTAAAAAAAAAGACCCGGTTGCACTGGGAGTGCCGGCAGAAGTGAAAACTTGAATATTTTGACATTTCGAATCGACGAATACTGTAGCGACAGAAGTAAACTATTTCACTTGCAAATTAGCGCGTGAGAACTTATTGTGTGTCGGCCGAACGGGTAAGCGCCGCGGATTGCATGGCGTTTGCGCCCTTTTTCTCGCCAACTCGAATGGCGCAGCCAGTCTCGTACTACGGCATCGGTCCCCCCCGCCCCCAAGCCTCGTCGCAAATCTCTCACCATCTTACAGTCACGTGACCTCCTACGCTCCTACACCTGTGGCGAGTTTAACAATGTTTCCCCATCCCAAAAAAAATTTCGGTTTTTGCAAAAGTGTAGTCTTGATGCAACCCAATCATAGGGCGCGTTGGACCAACTTACCGCTAAAGAGCGATCAACGTTAAATATGGCGCCGGCAGCTGTCATTTCATAGAAATTGGTCAAACTGTCCATACATTCAGGTTTTAACGAACACGGCTTACGACTACCGAAGTTGTGGTGCAATCCACCCATAATCCTTTAAAGTAAAGCTATCACTAAAACATCTCAAACTTTATTATTTTCGTAACCGGTTCGATACAAATTGACAGAGAGATGATTATTACTTCAATTAAGACAATATTTATTTTATAGACAATGCTTAAAACAGGAATGGTACCTAACAAAAAATTAAATACACTCATACTTACACGCATTTTGTAACCGGTTCGATGCCGATAATGGGAATAAACTATTAATAAAAGACGTTAATATTGTTTTCATCACACTTGGTCGAAAAGGGCTTCATAATGCGCAGACATACAGAGCTACAATAGCCTATGTTACGCCCACGGGGGTAATGGTTTATTTCTTAAATTGTATCTGTCACTCATGCGGCAGTTACAAAGCAAAGAGGTTTTATATCAAATACGATGTCTCAAAAAGTATTTATAAATAAATTTAAACTTAAAAACACTACTAAAACATGTTGAGTAGAATTATTGACAGATTTAATATGTAGGTAGTTTTTTTGTTTTGTATCTAAAATGGTATACGGAAGGGTCTTTGCCATACGCGCCTCACGTCAAATTCAACAAAATGGACAACTGACATGTTGCAGTTTTTATTACGATTAGTATTAGTTTCATCTAAAATGTATTGAAATCAAATGTAAAGTAAACTCGAGTCATCAAGAGCCCTCCGCCTTCGGCGTCGGCCTTCTGATAGACCCTTGTTCGCAATATTCCACTTACGCCCCTCGTTAAACAATGAATGACAGTAAATAAGATTAATATTTAATTATTAAGCTTAAAACAGGAAAATACATAAGTTATTAACACTTTTTCATAATAACTTCACTGAGCCGTCTCCTCTTAACCGGTTTGATGCAGATTGTTCGAATGGTGTTAATGATGTGAATTACGATTAATATTGAAGGCTATATTTCGTTTTTATCTTTCAATAAATTGCACTTAACCTTTTTTATTAATTACCTAGTGTGAATTCTTATTCTAGACCGGATCTTATCTTAAGACTCATCGGTTCACCAATGCAGATTTATTGTCACTTTTCCTCATAAAGCCGCCTTTGGGTTGAAAAGTGTTGATGTTTTATTTTAAAGTATTAATTAGCGGTTACACTTAACAATGAAAGACAATGAAATCGCATTGTTTACTAGGCACAAAGAGAAGTGGATTCGGTGTAAAATAAGAATCCCAATCCGCACTATACCTAGGTATACTTGTTAATGACAACCATCTTTCGATCAGGTTTAATTCCAATTGTTGGAATGATTTATTTTAATCTATAGTGGGGATTCTTATTCTAGACCGGATCTTATCTTAAGACTCATCGGTTCAACAATGCAGATTTATTGTCTCTTTTCCTCATATCATAAAGCCGCCTTTTGGTTGAAAAAGTGTTGATGTTTTATTTTAAAGTATTAATTAGCGGTTACAATTAATAATAAAAGACAATCGCTTTGTTTACCACTTAACAATGAAAGACAATCGCATTGTTTACTAGACACAAAGAGAAGTGGATTCGGTGTAAAATAAGAATCCGAATCCGCACTATAACTAGGTAGGTATACTTATTACAACCATCTTTAGATCCGGTTTAATTTCAATTGTTGGAATGATTTATTTTAATCTATCCGGCGCTAAAGATGCGAGTGACATAAGAACAAATAATGTATAGGCACTAACTACTAATATTAAAAAGACAAAAAGTCGATGAGTCTGTAGTTTTTGTCTTTGTTAGCTTGTATGTATATCCGAAAGCGCTAACGTATTCTGAACCGGTTCGATTCTGCTGTCTGGAATTGATAGACTTACTCGCGCTAATCAACCAACACCGTACAACCAAGACCACTTTAGACCAAGTCAAAACATTGAGCTTTACGCGTAAAATTTATTAATAATTCTTATTATTCTAATACTAGCTTCCGCCCGCGACTTCGTCTGCGTGGACCCGGTATAAAAACTATTCTATATTGTAGTCAAGGCTATACAAATTTTCATCCAAATCCGTGAGCCGTTTAAGCGTGATTGAGTAACAAACATAAAAACATCCAAACATCCACTTTCGCATTTATAATATTATAGTAGGATTTCGCCATTTCCAGGTTTTGGTTGCCCCATTAAGTGCAGATTCATCAGAACATATAGATATGGGACCTGGCTCCGACGGGAGCCATGGGCGTTCATACCATTAATGAACTCCTGATCTCATGGTCCGATATCTCTTTAAGAAATTGAACCGCGCAGTGCGTTGCACTCACATGGTATACCAATAGATGTAAGTGCCTGGGATTTTGTGTGAAACCTGCCATTTTGGAATTAAAGTAGTATTCTAAATTAATGTAATGTTTAGCAGAATTACAGATAATTACGGTAGTTATGATAATCTTTCGTTACAGTTACGGTAATTGGATCATTTGTGCGGGTTTATTTAGTAGTGAAGCGTTGGCGATAAATGCTATTTAAGTTAGGAATGGTCAGCAATGTTTTTTTTGATAGCTACGCATCTGAGTACCGTATTTACTTAAATTAAATATTGTATTATAAATACGAAAGTAGGTAACTAGCTGTATGTTGACTTTTCACGTTTAAACCACTGAACTGAATTAAGATAAAGTTTGGTATGGGCAATATAATTGTTTTTATCTCGGAAATCGTCCGCTAAAGCGTAGGTGATAGAGAAAGTGTACCTACTTTAGGTATAATTCGTCCATTACAATACTTTCCGTTCCGCCCACCTGTCAACGAAAGCACGTGTAATACACGACGATTATTTTCGTAACCAGCAGTAATAACGGCATTAATAGTGGCTCCAAAATAGCCCTAATAAAAAGTGAAAACACAGACGCCAAACAATAGTAAGGCCCGGCGCATATGGGTGAAAAGTCTGTGCGTCACGATGCACTTTAAGAGAAAAGCGATTTTTTATTTGAAAATGGTGAAAAATATTTATCGTGTTCTTCAAATGGATCACAATTGTTTCCTCAGGGGTTGGGCTGAAAAAAATATGTTGCCAGGTATTACATTGATACAGCATTTCATTATATAAACAGCCTACACACTTTCAGGCAACCATTGTTTCAATCAGCTGCCTCGCGACTAGAATTTTTTAAATACGTTTTTTATATCTCCACCTTAGTCCAAGTTGGCTCAGTTCAGGTTGCACAGGGCGGTCCCCTAATACTTCGAGACCTCAAATACCGCGAGCCATCCGGTTGCCTCTTGGATACTGCAACTACGCGTTATGAATTGATCTGAATATTAGGCAAAGCATGGATAATACGTAGCGCAAATAACAATATAAAACATATTAGTAAGTAGTAGTAAGTTACATGCAAAAAGTAATTTAAATCCAATAGGCGTAATATATCTGGGACATTTTTATTATATTCTTTCATTATTCTTGATTGTTTAAACTTTCACAGATACATTATTTAAGAACGAATCGTCTACAGTTTAATGCACTCTGATAAGTCACAAATGCTTCTTACCCTGACAACACACACATTTCCAGTTTATTATATTTTTTTAATATCTATACGGGGATATTACTTTTCCAATTTACATAATATAATTGTAAAATATTCTTAAACACATCCGCGTCATAAAATTGTGTCTAGCCTTTAGTTAGGGACAAAATCACTACAGTAACTATTTCAATTTGAGAAGTGCACTAGACTTCACCATTAAATCTGTAGTGGCCATCATAGTGCTAATAGTCTCTAATAACAGTTCGCCAAGTCTTCTGAATCAGTGAACCGGCATTAATGAAAGTTCTTTGAAAGCCACTTTTCACTATTCATGCTTCCATTATCATTAATTGGCAAAATGTATATCTACTCGGATTGTATAGTGCTATACTTAAACTTTATTGGACTACAATCAATATGGTTGAGTCAAATCTAATCAAAGAATTGAATGTCGTGGTAAGAGTTAATAATTTTAAGAAATGTTATGAAATCTTTAATCAATTCCAGAAAAGAAAACAAAGAAACATTCAAGTTATATGTATATCTATATCTTAGAATTTTGAGTTTCAAATGCACCTTACACGATGCTTCATAATCTATATGGACGAAGTAGTTGATAATACTTTCTTAAAAAATCAGTTCTTAATAAAAAGTCTGGATAATTCGTTGTTACTAAATTAAATAGAACGTTTTTAAGTTCGTCAATGTATTTCCAATTTTAAGCAAACGCACTGAAGGTAATCAAGATGTCTCTTTTGCAGTAGAGCGCCGTCCCTAATGTAATATTACATCTTCAAAAATCACTCGCACCGTGCGCGCCAGGCCTTAATTACGGCCCTACCAATTAAACTCAAAACTAGTGAAAGTGAAAAGACGTTGACTTTTTCGGAGTTTCCAACGCAATACCTGTCAGCGTTACGTTTGCTTTCGGAATTGCCAATCAACCGATTAATTCGTTAGTGACGTGACTTCACTGCAAAGTTTTTACACATCGCCAACGAACTCACAATTGCGCGTTAAACTCAGCATAATGAGACATAATTGAACTGTTTTATACCTTAAATTAAACGGCTCTTGCTATTTTTATTGCCTGTTTTACGAGGACATGCTGATTTTACACATTTTTTCTTCACGTTTAATGTTAATTGGGACCGCTGACAATTTAGTAAATGAAATTCATGTTGAGTGTCACTCTTTATGGCGCTATTAAGCTTCTTTATTGTGTCGTTTTGTCGACAATGTACGCGTGTTTTTGGTAACGCAATGGTTCAATGTTTTTTTACCGTCTAGACTGCAGATGTCGACGCAGTGCCGATACGAGTAAATACGTAAATAACGTACGTTATAATGAAAATGCTGGAACATTTGATAGTGCAAAAATTTGAAGAATAAGTCTGCGATTAGGATTCGATTAAACAAGGCCTTCTCTTCTATTGGACATTGTTTTATCTTTCATGTTTATATTGATCATCATCCTCCTAGCGTTATTCCCGGTTGTGCCCTAAAAGAGCCCGGGGTCCGCTTTGATACCTAATCCCAAGATTTGGCATAGGCACTTGTTTTATGAAAAGCGACTGCCTCCTGACCTTCCAACCCAAAGGGAAAACCAGACCTTTTTGGGATTAGACCGGTGTTCTCACGATGTTTCCCTTCACCGAAAAGCTAACGGTAAATATTCCGTACATAAGTTCCGGAAAAGTCATTGGTACGAGCCGGGATTCGAACCCACGGCCGCCGCTTGACAGCCGCATGCCTGAACCACTAGGCTACCGTAGCGGTATTCGTTGTTTATATTAATATACTTAATTAAAATGGTTGAGTGAAATACATATCCCCAGTAACTGAAACCACAAGAAAAAATGTATTTTGAAACACTGGCGTGGTTTTATTTAGCACTGCTTGACGTTGATTAATATGCTAAAATGTACTGAGTTATGAAAGAATATTTGACCCCTTAGTCTAACGGGTCAGAATATAAAGAATGCATTCCTTATTAATACATTGAATATGCCAGCGGTCAGCAACTCATGTTCAACACATTCGCAATCTATTGAAGTTGATATTAAGAAGTACCTACCTATTATATCGTATGTGTAACTTACGTAGAAATGACTAGTAATAAGACGTTTTTAACTAATAGCAACCAGAGTTCTCGATGTTTTCTAGTACCGCTTCAATAAAGTGTCAAAGCGCGCCAACATTGTGACGTCAATGGCGCCAACGGGTTTTTCACGCAAAGCCACTACACAGGGGCGCAATAAGGCGTTCTATTTACGTGTCCACTAGCTGAGCGCTGATGAAAGCACCCTCTGCTCTACCTTTGATGAGATGGCAAAAGGCCATTAAGGGGTCAAAGTTAATTTTCTTTTGCGTTGTCGACCCTTTATTTGAGTTTGATGTGTTGACAGTTGAAAACAAATTCAGGTTCCTTACTCTTGACAGTATCAACACATGTGTTACTCGTTGTTTTCAGTGTTATTCACAGTTAGTTATAGAGCATTCTCAAAAACATTGCATTATTCTTATTTTTTGTAGATGTTCACGGAAACCTATTTTAGGATTTTCCGTTATAGCACATTTAATGTATTTAGAACGAAAAATGTTCTAAAATTACCAAGACACATAAAGTTCCGCAACTTTTAAAATTTCTCGTCGCTATAATGGTAGGCCGAGTCATCGTACAATAATTTTTCAAGCACACTACCGTATCACCAATAATATATAATTATTACGTTACAAAGCCCCGGGGCAAAGACCTCGATTCCCACTGTTTCGTTTTTATAGCATCGTTTACTGATACTAGCGAGAGAGCATGTCCGTGATACTTTCCGATTGAAATACGAGCTTTGGATCTTTTATTTACATTTTTATTGGAACCTTTGAATGCATATAGTCTAGGTCATAAAAAAACTGACACACGTTAAGACTATTTTATAGTGAAAGTGGATATTTCTTGAAACAAACTAGAAGAATTTTATTGTCGATCGACTTTCAAAGACAGTTTACCATTTCGACTGTATTTTTTTGTAGTCACATCAGAACTTCGTCATTTGCAGTGATTAAGGAAATTATGATATATGTGATTGATTTTTTTAAATATAATTAAGTTAAAAAGTACAGAGAAAATACGACATTTCTTTACTCGAGATATAGATAGGTAGTTTGTGTGCAAGTACTTTACATGTGGGGGGCCTACCCACGCCGCGCCTTCCGGTACGTGGTCGCCACTCGAGAACCTTTCCGCCCCAACGGCCATCGGTTCTACGTGCTATGTGCCCCGCCTACTGCCACTTAAGTTTATCGATTCGGAAGGCTATATCGGTTACCTTGGTTCTGCTGCGGATAGCCTCATTTCTGATGCGATCACGCGGAGAAACTCCCAACATAGCCCTCTCCTTTGGGTGACTTTGGTGGAACTGATAAAGGTGGACTGATGACCTGGTAAAGGTTGCTGGAGTCCGCTAGATGCGGGTGGCGCAGGACCGGTCCCTTTGGCACTCTTTGGGGGAGGCCTATGTCCAGCAGTGGACGTCTTTCGGCTGATATGATGATGATGATGATGACTTTACATGTAAGTAAAAGTATTTCCCTCATGTAAATTAATTCTACTGACATGTACATTTGTAACACCTGTGTATGTTTTGCAAAATAAATCATTTCATTTCATTTCATTTTATTTCAGTCTAATTATGCCTGATGATGTTCACTTGTTCCTTTAATCATAATCTCCACTCAAACGTGAACCATTCATTACGACATCTAATTTCCCGAGACACCGTATCGCATACATATAGAGTGTCATATATCAACACTACGTGACAGGACTGGTATTTACAACGACAATAGCCAGGAAATCCAGTGTAAGCTTGACCTCCGACGACGCTTAGTTGTTCCTAATATGGAGTTCAAGTTATAGGGGTGACTTAGAAGTGAAGTGAGCTGAGATAGATTGTGTATAGCATGACATGGGACCATAATATAAATGCTTTAGATTGATACCTTTTTGGCATTGTATATATGCGTATGGGTTTACTAATATGTGGCCGAAAATTATGTGGCAATTGTTGACTTCCCAAACAACTTATCCCATAGTTTCATTTGGCAAACTTTTAGGTAGCATACCAATGGTTCGTATATATAACATGTCCCAAATGATTGTTTTAGCAAAATGTTAGTTGGCAAAATATTTAGTTGGTCATGTTTTAAAAAGACTTTATTTGTTATGTCGAATGTTTTGATTGGCATGTATATTTTTTCCATATTATTGTGATACATATTACTAACATACCCTAACCATGTAGTTAATATGGTACAAATTACATTAGCATCATATTTTACTACGTAGGTAGTTTCTCGAGCTATTCAATGTAATTTTATGAAGGTAGAGATCGAAGTCAGTCATTTTAAACAGAAAATTTCGGTTTGCAAACAAGTTTGTCCGCTCTTTTATAAAAAAAATAACCTCGAAGACGAAAGCGGGAGCATAGCTCCCGCTTTCATCTTCTAACCTATCCGTGATCCGAGTCGGTTTTGCCACTAAGTCCCCGGTTCCCTACTGTCGTGTAATAACAGGTCGTATCTGTGGGTGTCGCAATTTTAACCTGACCTAACACTTTGCTCTGGCGTTCCTGTTTTGACTGTTTCAATTGCTAATTTAATCATAAAACTTTTTGTTTTAGGCAAGTTCAAGCTCAAAACTCTGTGAAAAAGTACTCATCCGATATGCTATTTAATAAGCAAGTGAAATGATTACTAGCACTCAGCTATTTACCTGAAGATGAACGTAGTATTATTTGTCAAATATAAATTATGCGAAGTTAAAATTTGGTCAAAGGTTATTTGACAATAAATAGTAAGCTCAAATAAAACATTTGCCTATTAACCATTTTCCGAAATGATTCTTGGTAAAATGAATATCTGCAAAATATGATTGTGATCAAATAAAAAGTATGCTAAGTAATATTATGCCAAGCATTGGTTTGCCAACTAAAAATGTTGCAATCAGTTGGTTGGGAAGTGAAATTAGGCGAAAAGTATTTCGGCCAGATGGCAGTACACCATGCGTATGAATTGCTCACGCTCACTTCCAGGGCTGTTATTCGCTAAGCGTTGATACGGCTCACCCCGCCGTTCACCCGTCACGAAACTAGACCTCTACCTACGCTTGGTTACTACGCATCGCGGTGTCAACATATATTTGTGGGTGAGCGTTGAGGTGAGCTTAAAACAAGTTACAGAATAGGGGGGCAGGTCTGCTATAGGGTTGGAGTTGACGGTCAAAATAAACTTTCTGAAGAGGCCATAAATAATTTCTGTCATCGGTTCATTTCATCACATCAGACGTCTACTGCTGGACATAGGACTCCCCCAAAGAGTGCCACAATGACTGGTCATGTGCCCTCCGCATCCAGCGGACTCTCGTGACCTTTAATCATAATCATAATAATTTATTTATAAAACCAATTCACACGTGAATAATAAATAATAAAATTAGTAAAATTAGTAGTAGTAATTTACTAAAATGTAAGTGTTTACAATGTAAGTTTATCAGTAGTTATTCACCTTGTGGGGCTGTCTACCCCTTCGCCTTTTGGTACGTGGTCGCCACTCGAGAACCTTTCCACCCCAACGGCTATCGGTTCTACGTGCAAGGTGGGGGCACCGTTGCCCTTTGGGTGGCTTTGAGCCTTTTAAGTATGCAACGTCTTTCAATTTGATATCAAATCGATACGTTGAGTCAAACAGCGCATACGAGTGATACCCTATCAGGCTATCCAACCGTATCAGAGAACAAGGTTAATTTAGTTTCGGAGTTATACGAGACGTTATTGAGTTGTGCTCCAATTTAAGGGAGGCATTTCGTGAATATTAATATTAATACTGCGCGAGTTAATTAACATACGAATCACTGATTCATATAATTTAGATAAGATATTTTCAAGGAGATTGTAGAGTCGACCAGGGCCAAACTGTAGAATTCTTTCTTGTAGGCAATACCTGAACACTATAGATGACATGAAATATATAAATTACGTGCTGTTCATTAAATAACGACCTACTTTAAAAAAAAGTTTTAACCGGCTTTTATTCAGTACTTCGCTTTATTTGAAGAACTACGGTAGACTAGTGGTTCAGGCATGCAGCTGTCAAGCGGCGGTCGTGGGTTCGAATCCCGGCTCGTACGAATATGTTTTCGGAACATATGTACGGAATATTTACCCTTAGCTTTTCGGTGAAGGAAAACATCGTGAGGAATTCGGTCTAATCCCAGTAATGTCTAGTTTTCCCCCTGGGTTGGAAGGTCAGGTGGCAGTCGCTTTTCGTAAAACTAGTGCCTATGCCATTGAGATTAGGTGTCAAAGCGGACCCGAGGCTCCTTTAGGGCACAACAGGGTATGACGCTAGAGGATGATGGTCCAGGCAGTCTTCGAGTAATCGGGGAACATACCTACATAGAAAATAAAAGATTAACTGAGATCCTCCTACTTTTGTAAGTCGATTAAAAAAGAAAATTGAGTTTTCAGAATTTATATACCGTGGTATCCTTGCCCGGTTGATATGTGTTTTGCCCAAGTTTCGATGTCCTGAGGGCTACTATAAATATGGCAATTCTCTCGTAAAAACCGTTTTATGGACCGATGATTTGTAAGACCTCACCATACGCGCGTTAAACATAAGTTACAAAATCATAAAAATGCTCTCGCCCTGTTAAATCTGGTTTAAGGATCGATCGTCGGGACCCTTCGCAACACATTTCGCTTCGTAATGCGGTTAATATTACGAATATTTTACTAGAATTTACGAAATTTCAACGAGCGGAGTGGCGTCATACGGCTACCCTTTCCGAACTTTCCGGTTACTAGTTTAGTTTCCGAGAAATTCATGTTTGACACATTTTTATTACTATTAAATAGGAATGCCAATGCCACCCAATAGTATTGGGTGCCATTGGCAGTAAGTTTCGGCTAGTTCTATCCTTTCCAAACTTTACGAAGATTGTTACATATTGTTTAAATTGCGAACTATAAACAAAATAGCCAATGTAAGGCCGAGCGGTAAAGGCACGCCGCTTTCAATGTCGAGGTCGTGGGTTCGAAACCCGGCTCGTACCACTGGGAAATATCATTTATTGATATTTATCAGGGGCTTTTCATCGAAGGAAAACATCGTGAGGAAACCGCTCTAATTCCAATAAAATCTAGATTTTCCTCTGGGTTAGTAGGTCAGGTGGCAGTCGCTTTCGGAAATACTAAAAGCCTTCGCCAAATCTTGGGATTAGGTCTCAAAGCGGAACCCGGCCTGCTTTGGAGCACAACCGGGAAATTGCTAGGAGGATGATGATGGTAATGTTTAAATGTTTGATTTGCTTAAGGTTGAGATGGTTTGCCAATAATTTACTTTAAAAACAAAGTTTTAACCGACTTCAATTTAGTACTCCGCCAAGCCACGAGAACATTTCTTTTCCAATTTACCTCATGAACTGATTTCCGAGAGCAAATGCGTTGATTATAGAAAAAAACCCAATCGCTTTATGTGACCCGATAATATTTGAGGACTTTCGTCGATTCCACAAGGATCACCCTTGGCACTTCATTAGTTGCTATTTCAACGGAATCTTATCAGAATCTGTGATATACTTTTGTACTTGTAAGTACATAATTGAGGAATTCCATAAGTCATCTGTGGTCTTAATCATCAATTCCACTCCACCAATTTATGATTTCCGGATGTAAATACACGAGTTATAATAGAAAATACCAAAATCACTACACGCGTGCCTAATATAATTGAGGAGTTCCCTCAATTCCTCATGGATCCCATCATCCAATTGAATTTTCAAAAAAATGGGACCCACCTGGAAGCATATACTTACAAACAAAAAAAAAGATGAATCGGCTCATCAATGACGGAGTTCTGAGGTAACAAACATTGAAAAAAAAAAAAAAAAAACAACCGAATTGAGAACCTCCTCCTTTTTTTGAAGTCGGTTAAAAATAGAACCGACCGTGGCCAGCCGCCATTACGACTCAATCTCTATTCTTCTTAGGTTGAATTAACACGTAGATATTAATGTTTCCATCGTTTCGTATAAATTTATGCTAATCAGTAAATTGACTTTTGTTTCAGGTATGACCATGGAATAGTCTTACGGGTTTCAAAGCTTTGTTATGTGTGCGAGCAGTTGGGAACTGACGCATTCAGATACGCACGGCATTCACGGTTTTCTAAAGATAGATTAGACTTTTTGTAGGTAAGTCAATGTAAAGTAAGTTTCTGACAAAAAAAAATTTTTGTTACCACTAGCTTTTTGTGCTAATTGTAATAATTTTTGCCCTGTCACCAGGTTCTCGTTGAGTGGGTTCTAATGTACCCAAACACGACTCATTTAGGAGTTTCTATGGGCTTCTGTCTCCATCATAAGATCAGTTTCGTGGTGCCATAATATTGCATTGTCACCGAACCTCCACTAGGTTCGGTGACAATGATTTGCTAATTTTTAAGAACTACCTACTTACAAACAACGGAAGTTCGATAAAACCTTGTAAAAAATATGAATAATATCGAAAGCAATAACATGGAAAAACACCGGCCAAGTGCGTGTCGGGTGCACGTGCAGTGTAGGGTTCCGTAGTTGCCTGTCTATATTTGTTACATCGACACGCGCCAAGTAAATGGTGCGGTTGCGTCGGCCGAAGTATCGAGTACGAAAGTTGGCCTTTTAAGTTGGTCGACTATTACTCGGTAACTAGTTATGCCCAACTTAGCCGCGATAGTTTTCCTTTTAAATTCATTATACATATGTACTATGGCCACGAATTTTTTCACATCCCTAGTAGTAACCATTCCGGCAGGGGGGGGACACACATGACTCTAACAAAAATTAGGGCCCCAATATCTCGCAAGCGAATCACTGAGTTGAAACGATACCCCATATCGGTTTAACGAAAAAAAAAAACATCCCCACTTTGGGTGTAGGGGAAGTACAGTAAAAACATTTTTTTTTTCAGATTTTTCGACTGTTTTGTAGGCGTGATTGATTTATATATCCATGCCGAATTACAGTTTTCTAGTAGTTAGGGTTACTGAGCTAAGCAGAAGGCGGACAGACGGACGGACATGGCGAAACTATAAGGGTTGACTACGGAACTCTAATTGAACCAAACATAATCAGAACACAAAACTGTAACAATTCGACAAAGCAGTCTATTATCACCCCGTTTCTGTGTCCATAATGGAAATTACTAAACAAAATGGAACAAAAAAGCGTGGAAATTATAAAAGAAAAGGTACACGGTACAGAAAAAGCGGTACTTTCTAGGCGCTTGTCTTTTTGCCGAGGCCGGTGTTTGTTTTTGTCGACCGTACCTGACAGTTTGTTTGCACAGTGTCATTTGCTTATTTTGCTTTAACCTATCAGTGGACAGTCAACCATATCAAGTACGAATTAAGGTTGAGATTTGAAGTCTGTGGTAGGTGAAGATATGATAGTAATAGTATGGGGTAGTAAATGGTGATACAAGTTTTAAGGCCGTTCTCACTTTCGTGCGCAAAGGTACAGTCGAATGGGGTCTGACTTTTTTCTTTTGTTTTGACATCTTTTGATAGTAAAACTATAGTCAATTCAATTAATACTAACCTAACCTAACCTAACCTTTATCTACCAAGTGACTTGGTTAGTACACTGTATAATGTGTGTAACTTTTGCAATGGTTTAAACCATGGACTTTTCATCTCTCCTAGGTTACAAAAAATCAATAGTAAATGCAAAAATGTAACAGCACCTAGGTTATACCACTAGCCGCAGAATCCAAGTGGCTTTTTACATAATGTAAACTTTGTACAACTGAAATAATGGATACCATATGACGGGAGGTTTGTGCTCAATGCGCAAGGTTCCAGAGCTATCACTTTCATTGCTTCGTTGTTAGGAATAGGAATTATAAATGCGCTCCATATTTAAGAATAATAATAAGAATATTCTTTATTGCACCAAAATAAAATTAAAAACGATTAAGTACAAAAAAATTACTTAACACTAAATTAGCAACAGGCGGTGTGATCCCTAAAAAGCGACCTCTTCCAGACAACCTATATTTATTTATTTTTAATAATAAATGTGTTTATTGTACTCAAACAAGTGTTATAGTAACATAGACTTAAGTTTGTATGTATATAAAGCAATAGACACAATATTTTTACCCAGTATTTGATGATTTTTGCGATATGTATTTTTATTTCATGCTTTATATATAACACGTCTTCGAACTGCGGTGAGACAAGATATTGCCATATTGCCCTTGTTCTTTCGTTTAAGACCGACTTCAATTGCGTCAGTTAATTCTTATTACAAGTTATTAATGTTAGTTAAGGGATTTGTTTGAATTATGACGGCTAATTGCTTGCACATTTATTCATTCGAGGCAAGAGTCTACAGGCATTTTCTGTGTGAGCCATCTTAGGCCTTCAGCCCCCCTATTCTGTAACTTGTTTTAAGCTCACCCACAAATATATCTTGACACCGCGATGCGTAGTAACCAAGCGTAGGTAGAGGTCTAGTTTCGTGACGGGTGAACGGCGGGGTGAGCCGCATTAACGCTTAGCGAATAACAGCCCAGGTTGGACCAGTGGGTCTTAAAGTTCTAACCGTTAGACGAAGGAAAAACGCAATTCCAGTATCAATAAAAAAAACATTACTGATAGTTAGGGCATAAAAGTAATAATAAAGCATTTTGTGCACGACTATACATTGATACTTTGGAAACGAATCAAAATTAAATTAAATTGACTAGGTAGAAAATATATTTTTAATATTTGATTTGTCCTCAAATCGCTGTTTTGTGGTGGTTTTAGGTTTAGTGTAGAACTTTTTGCAATAAATCTTTGAGCGAAATATAGTCCAGCCTTCTGGTCACCCCTGCACTAAATAAACAATTGCTGTTCGGAAAGAAGTCTTCTTGTTATGAAACCCTTTATAAGGCAGGGTGGTGGAAAAAACACTAGTTAATGGCTAAAAAAACATAAATCTACACTAACATAATATTTTAAGGAGGAAAAGTCTATAAGACGGTAGCTTAGAAATTCTAAAATTTTATATAAGGTAATCTCCGTAACCGTTTATTCTATGAAAAAAAAAAACATTCACCTGCGTGTATATAATGACTTTCTGGATGGTTATAGGTTATATTTTAACCCGTGGGTTTACCTGCGTTCTTTGCAATAGGTAAGATAGATAAGGCAGCTAGTAGGTAAGATAAAGAGGAAAATCCTGTAAGATTGTAGCGTTGTAAAATGTAGGTTTGTTTGTAATGGGAAATCTCTGGAACCGCTTATTCGATTTCAAAAATTCTTTCACCTGCGAGTAGAATGGACTGTATTTTATACAGTAGGTTTGCCTGCGTTCTTTGCAATACGTGGGCGAAGGCGCACGGGCAGCTAGTAGCAGTATGCACACCGTGGGAAACCAGCTCACGAACTAGATGAACCCATTGACAATTCCCAACAAAACGCTTAATTCTGGTAACAATAGAATGGTATCAGTGGATCTATCGCCCGATCCATCGGCCGATTGGTTCGCGGTAGCATCTATTGTTCGTATCTGGAACCAACACAGATCGAGAGATATGGTTCAATTACGATTTAATAAAACAAAGCAGCAACTGTACTGGAAGTCTAAGGTGGTTACTTCTTTTTGGTTGTGGGATGGCGGAGATGTTTAACAACATAATGCCGCCGTGTTTGTTTAGTTCACAATCGAGTCTGTCGAAATAGTTTTTACTAAAGCTGTTGACACAATAAGAAGTAAGGTACGTAAGTGATGAAATATCTAGAGCTGCAGGCTAATGGGAAAATTATCGCGCACTAAGGAGTAAGAATGTAAAAGGATCAGCGGGAATAGCCTCATTTTTGATACAACGATGATGTGATGATGTATATTGGAACTCTTCAGTAAACTTTCGAGTAAAAAACCCTGGATGAAAACCAACGTCATGCACCATGAGTTTTGTTAACTTGTACTAAACAATATATTTACTTATTTACGTTAATACGCCGTTTACGACGCGTTGTTACGCGTACGTTATAGCTTATAGCGAACCTTCGTTGGTTGCGAATAATGATCCGATTTGCCGTATAAAACAACTAAACGCTCCTATTAGTAGGCACAACGACATTAAAATTTATATACCTAACGTTTTTCTTCAAGAACCCACCCACGTCGCACGTTTTCGCGACTTTTAATTCAGAGGTGCCAAGAAAGTCGTTAAGTAATGGTTTAACAGTTCTGTAATCGCTTAGCTGCGCCAGTTTCACGCAGTATACAAATTTTATGAACGTTAGAGAATCGAATGCTCATCGGTTTGTTTGTGATGCAATCTGCGTGGAATTGTGTTGCGGTAAAAGAACGGTTACGTCATGTTTTTCAAGTTTTTCGGAAACTTATAGACCATCTAAAAGGTACGTTGCTTTTAAAATTCTTATACGTCCTGATATGGAAAAAGCGGTCAAGTGCGTGTCGGACCACGCACAACGAAGGGTTCCGTGCCTATTAAAAAGGTCGTATCATTACTGAAATCTTATGGCAATTAAATCCTTTTCTTTAAGGAAGGCAGTTTTTTAGAAATATCTCGAAAACCTTTGAACCGATCTTGTTCATTTTCGCTGAAAGAATTTAATAAGCACTATGTTCATGTTTTTTTTCATACTTTTAAAATACACGGTTCACAACGGGGGGGGGACACAATTTTATTGACTTTCGGGGCGATTATCCCCGACTCTATTCACTTAATCAAAAAAATTGCTTAGAAACTTTTTATTTATTTTAAAAGGCCTATCGATTGATGCGTCACACGTGGGCTTGCAATGAAAAAAAATAATTGACTCAGTTGGAGTGCACCACAAAACAATTTTTTTTTACAAATTTAATTACAAAACTGTATCGGCTAACAAACTACACCTATCCTCAAAATTGTATTCAAATACACCTTATAGTTTTCGAGTAAAATGCCTGTGACATACGGACGGACAGACAGACAGACAGACATGACGAATCCATAAGTGTTCCATTTTTTGCCATTTGGCTACGGAACCCTAAAAATGGCTGTAATACCTCTTAGTACTAATACCAACTTATTTAATTTCGGAATGAAATGTAAATAGGTTACTGCTTAGTGAAAATTGTTTTGACAAGACAAGACGTGTACTCGTACATTAAGGTCCAGCAAAGGTGTGATATTTTTTTATCACTTTCTTGTCTGTACCGATAATGCACACACGTCTATAATTTAACATTTATTTGGTTTAGTATCCTGTTGCGCGTACTCTGTGGAATGAATGGTTTTTCTTTCCTTCTATTACCTACCTACTTGAAATTTTATTCAATTGATCTACGACGACTTCAAATATATGTTACTTTTGCACCTTATTTCATTGTAATAAGGCGAAAAATATTATACAATTCCACTGCGACTTATACATATATTTAGCAACGCTATACGTATTTGTTCGGGCAACTTCCATAAATCAGGCCTTAATTTAAAGAAACAGGGCCCGCGACATAATACTAGAAACAGCTATTTCCACCTCGACATCTAAAAACATTCTCGGAACTTTCGCAAACGTAACCATAAATTCCCGGCTTCCTTATCTTCGAATATAGTTACTGGTGTGTTACCCCAATCTTCATATTACATCTAATAGGGCTATTCTTCTCAGATTTGGGCCATAAGGTCACATAGGAGACATTTTTCGTCGGGTGAAACTACCCGTGCCAACCCAATGACCAAAAAGGTAGTTTGTTCTTGTTAGTGGTATGTAGTTAGGTCTTTTTGGAGTTTTCCGTGTTGTTGTACGGCCAATTAAGTAGAGCCCAACATTAGTGGAATAGTTGTCGGGATTGGACTAGAATCTCATCTAGTTAGGAAGGATTTGTTTTGTCCTGCTTTTGTTAAGTATTATGCTTGGAGATAAAAGCGTTTCTATTTTAGAATCCGTGTCATCGAGAAATAATAAATTAATCGAATACCTACTTAATACTGAGTGAGTCATTTCGTAATGTAGGTAGCTCTAAATAAAGTGAGGTAAATGTTCAACACAAACCTGATGCAATCACGAAGATAGGCAAGGTGGACTGATGTCCTGGTAAAGGTCGCGGGGGTCCGCTGGATGCCGGTGGCGCAGGACCGGTCACTTTTGCATCATTTGGGGGAGGCCTATGTCCAGCAGTGGACGTCTTTCGGCTGATATGATATAATGATGTTAGTAGTTAGTATTACAGCACGGCTAACACACGACGGCCCGCGAGCTCTCTCGATTTTTCTCGCACTATCCGTCTCTCTCTTATAAGAACACTTAGAAGAAGAGGTATAGTGCGATAAAAATCGAGAGTATGTCGCGGCCGTCGTGTGCTAGATGTGCTGGGCATTTTCCGCAAATCGACATCCAATGTGCCTATTTTGCGTGAAAAGGATGATGATGAAAGGATGAATGATAACGATGAATCTCCAAGATATATTTCAGGAATCGTAAAACAAGAATGAAGAACTACCGTTCGTAGTTCTATGTGCAGAATACGGGTGTAGACTCGAAAATTATTATTACTTGAAATGAAAGAAGGCAAAAAAAAAATGCCTACTGATGAAAATCCTTTTCAGATATCTCAAAGAATAACGAAGCTACAACCGTTTTAATATTGCTTGTTAGAGAGATAAAACGCAAACAGTGTGTGACATAACATTACAGGATGCTGCCGGGGGGCACGTCTATTAGTGTGACGTCGCATTCTTCCAGCGTCATCGTTTCATATGAAGTTGCGTTTTGCGAAAAAGGGACAGAACACGCCCCTTCTTAAAACTTTGGACACTTATAACTTCGTGATAAGCTTTTGTATTGATTTTTAATCCTTTTTCGAGAAAATATGACATTATTGATTATTTTATTTAGTGTCTACGCCCCTATTGTAATATTGAAAGTCTTTTAAACACTATTGAAGCTAGAGATGGACCTGGAGTGATCATTGACTTTATACGCTTAATATTTTGTCAAGAAGAATGTCTGATCTGTGATAAAAATTCAAAGATAACCTAACCTAACCATCTATTAATAAACGAATTAAGCACAAACTAATTAAAGAACACCCCAGATCAAGAGCTCTATTAATTAACATGCGAATAATTTGCGGAATATAAACGAACTAATTAAAAAACCCCTTAAAAATAAAGATGAGTTAGCTTTTAATACCACTATTTGCATAATTATCAGAAATTGATTCTAAAAATGTGTCAACCGTGTCAAATGTGTGTGATTGTGTTTCCAATGAATCATTTTTTATAGACATTGTCATAAAATCTAAGTTTTCGGGTCATCGTGATGAATTTCACTTTTGCATGATTAAATATAGAACGTTTCTTTTAATTATCATTTTGGGTCGCGATCATCATGATCCTCCGATTTATTTAAAATACTTTTGTACACAAAGGAGCTGGCTTTATGACTTTATGTACTATACATTACGTACCTAGGGCGGTGAATTTGTGGCCCGAACCGAAGTTGAGGGCCATAAATATGCGATCTGGGGCTTTACGAATTACCGTCCGTGGTAAGTACACAATTTTACGTCTTCATCTGGCCACAATGCGAGTTTCACCGTACGCGCAGCGTGCAGTTAAACTCGCATTATGGCCAGGTGTGACGTAAACAATATTTATTTATCTAGGTTTTCCAACAGGTGTAATACTAAATACTTCATTAAAAACTGAATATAAGATAAGATTGCTTGAGTATTCACCCAATCACAGGCAAACACGGCATGCACATAAAAGCTAATGGTCACAAAATATACTTAATTTAAGTAGTACAACTCATGCTGCGTTTAGAAAAACAAGGCAGAGTAAAAAGTAACAAATTGTCGGCGGCTTCTCAAAGTCTACTACGTGACAAAATCTCCATAAAATAAATGACATGACTATTTGTAAACGAAGTAAAAACGTAGGTACATCCTGAAATACGAGTCTAAAAATAATATATGTTTTTTGTTTTTTTTTTAGCAACTAAGAATTAGCCTTGAGTTTGTGTAAAAATGCTCTAAACTGATTTTGAGTCAATTTCAGTATATCCACCTTATTTAGTTTGAATTACAAATTATGCTTTATACAAGTTCTTGGTTCAACGCTATGAGATCCAACATTGGTTCTGTAAGTTTTACATGAGAAAGGCCGAAAGTTAGCTAGACGAGCGTGTTGTCGTGGAACTGTGCAATTAATTGTTTTTAAAAGCTGTGAGCAGTCTAGCGAGCCAAAGACAATTTTGTGCAATAAAACCTGGTCAGAAATCCAACAGCGATCCTCGAGTGTAATCATCTTGAAATATTTTAATCGGTCCTTGTATGAGCTTAGCAAGCGAATCCGATATCCTTTGTTCATCGTCAGAAAAATGGTTCAGTAGTTTTAGGCCAGTAGTGAGGGATACTTGTTTTTCTCAAACAAGCGTCTTATTATAGAAATTTCAAGCTTATCACCAAAAATTGTATTAAGTTAATAAACTATGCTAAAGTTTTGGTAGTCTATTGGTTCGACTAGTTGAAGCGGCTGTCAATAGGTGGTCGTGGGCTCAAATCCTGGCTCGTACCAATGAGTTGTTCGGACCGAAAATATATACGATATCATTTGAAATTCAGATTTATGTGCAGTTTCCAACCTGCACTGTGCCAGCGTGGGGACTGCCCATTAACTTTCATTCATGTAAAGAGGCATCTGAGGCTGTATGATAATGATGAGTGCTGGAACGAAACAGACACCGCAACATCAAAATACAAAAACAGTTATGGTAGAATGTGACAACATCTTCCCTTTTGTAAGTTGATTTGAAATTAAAATGAGAAACAATGGTGACTAACAATCAGTAATATTTCACCATGGTCCATGACACACAAAAAACCGAAGTCACGGATACGGAGACGAGTTTTATTCGGGCCAAACTGCGGTTTGTGGTTGAATCCGGTGTTATCCTCGTATGAGTCAGTTTACTCAGCAGTTGCATGCATCTTATATGCCAAAAGTCTTAGTGTCATGTTTAATAACTTAAAAGCTTGTGAAAGTTACTTTATGACATGACTTATATGCTTATCAAAGATCCTTTATGTCACAACTTGCCAACCGTCGTGGCCACCTTTTCCTTATTAGGTATTTTTGCGATTAGATCTAATGAAATATGATAACTTTGTTTAAATTAGGTTTAATTATTAGATAAATTAATTAGTTCGGGTCGGCTTCTACATTAAAAAGTATCAATGAGTTAACCTCGTATACTACTATATACTCATACTATACTACATGATTCCGAAGGGTCATTTCACCGAAAGCAAAGCAAAATTTCATAATTCCGAAAACCCCGTTCCGCTAAAGGATTTTTTGATCTTTCAGGATATAATTAATAACTTAACCTTATATTAATATGATTCTTTAAAAAAAAGTAAGGCATACATATTTTGTCTGTACAATTCCCTTTTCAGATACATTAGATACCTACAATTTGTTAGAAGATTAATGATATTAGTACCTACTTTCAGCGGACTCTTTATCCCTTGTCATCCCTTTTTCTACTAATAACGTACACCAAGAGTTAGGAAGAAAATTTATCGCCGGTTCCTGTCTTCTTCAACTTGATCTATAGTGAGAATAGTACCTACAGCTGCCGTCTACAGTGTACTGATAATCAATTCTGTCGCCAATGGGTCGGTGGCAGTGACGACGACTTATTTATTTATTTTAACTTTATTGTACAAAGAAGGTACAAATGGTGGACTTAATGCCATATGGTTTCTCTACCAGTCTACCTCTGGCTAAAAAGAAACGTTTCTTGGGTGCAGGGTAAGGTAGTGAGGACTTACGTGTATCCCGAATTCGAATAGCTGTTTAATTGTTTTCAGCGATTTTTTTTATATTTTCGCTTAATTGTGTAGGTTATTATATTAGTTATATGTTTTAATGTAATTAGTGTAATTATCATTTAAGTTTTGACGAACTTTATTGAGATTTCTAAATTCTTTAGTTACTTAATCCTGTACTGACATTTATAATTTTTGTAGTTTTCGTTTCATTTTAATTTGATTCTTTGTTTAATTATTTGATTATCCTAATATAAAGTCGAGTAAATCGACCTAGTGTAATTTATGTAATATTTTAATACTATGAAAAAAAAAATGTTGGTTTAATATGTTTTTTTTTTTAAGCCTTCGATTCGATTGAAACCTGCACGGCTATCACTCGACGGCGTGCGAGCTCTCTTGATTTTACTCGCACAATCCGTCTCTCTCTTAATAGAACACTTAGACCAAGAAGTATGCGAGAAAAATTGAGTGTATGTCGCGGCCGTTCCATGATAGATGTGCTGGGCTGTACTACAGTCTCTCCAGCGGTGCCAACTTGACTATCGCTATATCGAAGTGCTGAAGTGTTTGTACGAGAACGCCACTATGTCAGTCCGACTCCAGGACCAGAACTCGAAACCTATTCTGCTGCAGCGGGGAGTCAGGCAAGGCGATGTTATTTCTCACAAACTGTTCACCGCTGCACTGGAGGACGTTTTCAAGACTCTGGACTGGAGAAGGCTAGGCATCAACATCAACGGCGAGTACATCACTCACCTTCGGTTTGCTGACGATATAGTAGTCTTGGCTGAGACCATGGAGGACTTAGTACGATGCTCGATGACTTCAGTAAAGCTTCCGAGCGAGTTGGTCTTAGAATGAACATGTATAAGACGAAGATAATGTCAAAAGCCCATGTACTTCC
Organism: Epinotia bilunana; assembly: GCA_947049275.1. Taxonomy (NCBI): domain Eukaryota; kingdom Metazoa; phylum Arthropoda; class Insecta; order Lepidoptera; family Tortricidae; genus Epinotia; species Epinotia bilunana. The sequence continues at coordinate 4,897,989 of OX346263.1, read as the reverse complement.
ATTACAATCGGACACTTTACACTCGAAGTTGTAGACGATTATGTATAACTAGGACAGACTATCCAGTTAGGTAGTTCCAACTTCGAGAAAGAGGTCAATCGTCCGACTCGGCTGGGCAGCGTTCGGGAAGCTAGGCACATCTTTTCGTCCAATATTCCGCAGTGTCTCAAGGCGAGAGTCTTTGACCAGTGTGTGTTGCCAGTGATGACATATGGCACTAAAACGTGGTCGCTTACTATGGGTCTCATAAGAAGGCCAAGAGCCATATTATGTTGGGAGTTTCTCTGCGTGATCGCATCAGAAATGAGGCTATCCGCAGCAGAACCAAGGTAACCGATATGGCCCTCCGAATCGGTAAACTTAAGTGGCAGTGGGCGGGTCACGTAGCTCGTAGAACCGATGGCCGTTGGGGCGGAAAGGTTCTCGAGTGGCGACCACGTACCGGAAGGCGCGGTGTACCCACAAGGTGGACTGATGACCTAGTAAAGGTTGCGGGAGTCCGCTGGATGCGGGTGGCGCAGAACCGGTCACTTTGGCACTCTTTGGGGGAGGCCTATGTCCAGCAGTGGACGTCTTTCGGCTGATATGATGATGATGATGAATATGATTTTTATCAAAACAATATTTTTTTACTTTTTGTTGTAATTTTGTGTGATTCCATAAGCTTTTTTATGATAATACTCGTACCTGGGGGGTTCGAAGCCTGTTTCGTATAAAACTATTGGTTGATATTATCAGACTAATATTTTTATGGCCTTCAATTCGCTTCCAAAATATTTTTTAGAAGTGCCTTGCATTGCGTTTGAGCATAAATTACGCGTGTAAATGCGCCATTCTACAATCCCAATTCAATTAAAATCATGGTCCGTAATTAAGCTCCAATACATTTTGATGCTGCGTTAGACGACATATTAAAAAAAAAAAATTAAACTCGTAACGTCAACGATTCTTGCCTCAATACGCTAACGAAGCTTCTGTAAAGAAGCGTAGTCATTGTCCCTTACTCATGTTATATATAGCACACTTTAAAACATACCTTTAATCACGATGGATGTAAGTTCTAATTTGCGGGTAAGTAGATAAGGTCGGCGAGCATGGGTGGTAAATTATTTACGTCAACGATTCTTGCCTCAATACGCTAACGAAGCTTCTGTAAAGAAGCGTACTCATTGTCCCTTACTCATGTTATATATAGCACACTTTAAAACATACCTTTAATCACGATGGATGTAAGTTCTAATTTGCGGGTAAGTAGATAAGGTCGGCGAGCATGGGTGGTAAATTATTTACATCGCGACGGTCCAGATATCAATCCGCTTTCCAATAATTAAACTTAGATTTTCAAATGAGGTTAGCTGTTGAATTAAGAACGGGTAGATACGGAATTGTAACTGATATGGAGAACAGGAATAGACTTATTGAATTGCATATTTCCATGATTTGAATTAAAATTCGATAGATCAAGTCAGGAGGGGCTATGAATTTATTCATTCATTCAAAGGAAATTAGCAAATTTTACATGTATGTAAATGCCCGACTCGCAAACAATACAGATTCGTTATTGAGAACTTAATTCGAAGATAATGGTTCGCGATAAAACAACGTCAAATATTGAAAGTATTTTTAACAAGGCACCTACATATATTAAAAAGCTGACAATGCTCAATAAGTCTTCTTCTAGAGTTTTTTATGCATTTTTCCTGAAGTTTAATCCCGATAACGTACACAGCCCAATTTGTGGTGGGTAAATTCGAAGGAAGAAGACCAAATTTAGGCGGTTTATTTCCTGTGTGACAATAAACAAGCCGATACCCAAACCAAGTGAAAACGCCTTGCAAACAACTCAACTGTTCTTCAGAGGTCATTTTAATAGCAAGTGAAAGATTTAACAAGAAGCAAAGAAATCAAAAGATTTGTCAAAAACCCGTCTGGGGCAGTCAAGTAAAAACTGCGACTGAACTAGTAGAGACTGTAAACCTATCCTATCTACCTTTGGAGGTATCTAGGGTTAGGCAATCCAATGACTCGGATTAGTTTATGGCGATAGCTAAGCAAGGCGGACTGGCCACGACGGAACGATTAAAACAAGAGCAAGAGTTGCGTCCGCACACAATTATGCACCACTAGCTTCTGCCAGCGACTCTGTCCGCGTGGAACTCCTTTATATCGCAGCTCCATACAAACTTTCACCCCCCGTTTCACTCTCTTGGGGGATGATTTCTGAGATAAAAACTATCCAATGTCCTTTCCCAGGACTCAAAGTAATATCTCTGTACAATTTAAATCGGTTTAGCGGTTTCAGCGTGAAGAGGTAACAGACAGACGCAATGTCGCATTTGTAATATTAGTATGGATTTGCATTAAAGTGAAGGCCTTTATTTATTGGAAATTCGCCTTTCAAGTCTCGTAAAACAGTCTTCAAACCATCAAAATCATACGAAGAACAATTCCGGCACTAGAAAATATTCATACATTCTTCTCTGCCTAATGTTGAGACTATGAAGGAGATGGGTAGTACTAGTACTCATATTGAAAGGTTTTTGGCAGTTGTCGTCGAACACATTAGCATCAGCTGCAGCAATGCGTTCTGAAATATCCTGTTCACTAAGTAGGGTTAGATCTCAACCAACCAGAAGCAAGATGCGAGTCAAAATCACTGACGTCCACTATATATAAATATGTCAATGGAACATTCCTATTTTCATTTCTCTGTTTCAAAATATCCAGAATCATCAGAATGTCAAAATACAAGCGATATCATACACGCCACCTATCATTAATACAAATGGAAGAACTACCCCTGCACGAATGTCAAAATCTCGTACGCTTAGACGTATTTGACAGTCTGGAGAGGAAAAATGCTAGGACATATTTTGCGTCACGACGAAAACAATAATAGAGAGAAAACTGGAAAGAAAGAGTAAAAGCACCCTTGTTTTTGAGAAGAATTTACATGGGTGAAAATAAAAGAAAATTTAAAAGCTTCATCTCATAGAAAAACACAGGAAAAGGCTCAATGTAATATAAGTTGGAAACAACTCCACCAACACGAGCTTAGCTCTTCGATATATGATGGTGAGTCTTACCCATATCCCGCTCGGAGATTAGGTGCGCTAATCCTGACTAAGCGCAAGTTTCCACTTTCGCGCTTGATTTATGGGAACTTCTTAGATAAAGTTTGATTGATTATCATATCAACGCGCCTGCGGCGGTTTATACCGCCAATAGATAAAGCACCCATCCCTCTCTGGTATGCGGGTAATGCCAATTATAAACGAGATTATTACACATCTCTTGATAATTACGTGTTGATACTTGGGAACTTTCACTGAAAGTCATTAGCTAGTTAGATATCGAAGATAAGTAACACACACAGTGAATGTTGTAACTTTGTAATGCAATTTGCAGTTTGATACTTGATTTTAGCTTAGCTGTTGAATGAAGTAGCTTTGCGGCTGAATGCATTTTGAAATAATATCTTGGCCATGGCTGATTCAGTGATAAATTATGGCATATCTAGTTATGGAAGAACATACAAAACATACATAAAGCGTATTTACAATTTAAAATTAAGCCAAATACAAACTTGCTTGTGAACGTATCCGCACTCAGTCAAATAGTTTCGTTCCTAGTCCTACCACGTTGAAGTGTTGTAATTTTTGAAAATGGTTGACGTTGACGTAGTATTTATTGGCTATTGCATTAGAAGAAGAAGAATATCATCATAATACACAAATGAGGAAAAGAAAAGTTTGGTTTGATAATTTCTGGCAAAAGCGGTGTAAGGTTGGCGATTTCCATACACTTCATAATGATTTGAAATTGGATGTGAAAAAATTCAACGAGCCGAAAGGTTCCGATTGCACACGACAAGCGAACGGGGCCGATCGCAAGCGAACGGAGCCGATTATCGTTTAAAGACTATAATAGTTATTTATGCTACAAGTGTGGAAAGTAGGTGATTTCCGACGATTGTCATTTTTATACATGAGCGAGTGAAGCGAGCGAATGTATAATTCGACACGAGTCGGAAATCATATTTACGCGCGTGTATCATACGTTTTACTATGTTTTGTGTGAGGAAATATATTAAATGTTGAAATTTCAGTTTAAAATAGAGGTTAAAATTTAAGAACCTGTAGATTGTCAGGTACGTACTATCGACAACACAGCTAACTAACCATCGGTGCACCTTAAGTGCATTGTAATAAGGTTCTATATAAACACAGGGTGGTCTAACGTTAACAATGTGGTCGTTTGTACCTACTTATTATCTGGAACTGCATTTAACAACTGCTCCACATTTTTTGCTATCAATCTTATTCACTTAAAAGTTAAAACCATTGTATTGTGGTTTTGGAACACAATTAATTTTGAGTAACTCAATATATTCCACAACAAAAAGACGCTGTACCTACCTACCGCCGTAGTCCTAAGACACATATTGACACTATTGAAACGCAATAAATCATTATTATTATTGATCACTCTCACTCGACATTTTTAACATATTTACTTAAAACAACTCCAAAGTAAACAACAATCACAACAATGGTGGGCTTTTTAGTTTTAAATTCATGTTCGGTCAACATATGCGCATGTGCAAGTCGCCATACTGTCGTATCGCAAAAGGCATAAAAAAGATATGCGTTAAGCCAAACACATTAAGTGAAATTTAAAATTAAGTAATTTATTGACCAAATTCTAAATTCAAAAAGATTAATAAAACATTTATACATTATTAGTATTTATGTACCTTGAAAGAAAAAGTGTAATTGAAATATTTGTAAAACATTTCTCAAGTTTTTTTTTCCGTACCTATCTTTCTAAGTAGGGACTTTTCTCAAGTAATAAAAACTCTGCGTCGGGCTCACGACGGACGTAACAAAAAAAAATGAAAAGTAAAAAGCACTAGTGTGTGCGAAAAAGTGGCACTTTCCGCACGATTTGTATGCTTGGAAAACGCTTTTTTCGAGCACATGCACTGTAAAATTCTTTCCGTTCCTATCCGTTGCGGGCCGTTAGGTGGAAATAGTGCTTAACAAGTAGTAAAACCTTTATGGTACCAAGTAGCAAAAACTTTTATGGGCGAAGGGTCTGCTGGCCCAGTTATGTGCCTGCTGTCCTAAACAATCTCCCTAAAATATTATAGACAATGTGATAGATAGTATAGGGGATAAACCGCATAAAGCCAAATGTGAATCAAGACAGCCATATTGTGTGAATAAAATTCTTAATTTTATGATATATAATAAATAACCTTCACTTAGCTAATAATCTTTAAAAGTTAAGATTGTGCTAAGTTATAAAACATATCTTTGTGTAAAAGAATAAAATAAACTATTTTTTTATTTTTTTTATTTGTATGCGATTGTTTTACTTTTTATTACAAGCTTTTATTTAGTTTCACCTGTCTCGTCTGTCTGTCTGTCTGTATGTAATCAAATCTTGGAAGTTAAATTTGACCCACTTCCCGGTGACTGATTGAGCTGAAATTTTGGATATAACTATAGTTTGAATGACAATTCAATATTATGGTACCATCGAGCTGATCTGATGGTGGGGACAAAAGGTGGCCATGGGAATTCAGTACTTAACCGACGTAACCTCGTTGAGTTTGGGCTCGTTAGAATCGTCTCAATGAGTAGTTGATGATGGTGTGAGGATGGTGAACTTGTCGTTCATGATCGTTTGATTTGGGAAATCATATTCCAATACCAGGAAGTATATTTTTATTCATACCTTTTTTAAATGCCCATTAATGTGTCCCGTGCTCTTGCTTTCTCGCGTGCCGATTTAACGTCTCACAACGAGCGCGAACGACGTTTCGAATGCAAATGTGATGAACTAAATTAGGCCAAGCAACAAAATCTCCCTCGGGCGGATATGTTTCGTTTCGTTTCGTATTCGAAATATCCCGTTTCCATCGCAGTCGATTAACTCGACACATATTGCGATATCGGCTTCCACGACCACGTTCCGAAATCGTATCTGTCCCTGAGGACACGCTGAAATCCAGCTCCAAACATAGTAATTGTTGTTCTGCCTTGAAACCAGAATGACTTATGCGCACGGAATTGTTTACGCCAATCTAACGTGTAAGTATATACTGTATTACTATTATAATTGCGTGAACATCAGAATATCAGAAAGGATATTTGTTACTGTGTTCGTTAACAGACGTGATGTCACAGCCGAAGAGATTAAATCAGTAGGTAGATATGGTTGAGAGTTACTTACGCCTGTTTCATTAGTAGCGAACATTTCGGTTTGTTCGTTTTTGGTGTAGATGCCCGTCCGGTGGGAACGCAATATCCGGCAATAGTATTGGCACGGATTTATCAACGGTTTCGTTTCGGAGTGCATCGATAAATACATACCTACTCGTATATACTACTCAAAACAAACTAAGGGTCACTTACATTATTCTATTTTATTGTTAATTATTGGACATAGTTAATGTCCTGCATCCTTTAAAATCAAAAGCTCTTTCTGTATATATAATACTAGCTTCCGCCCGCGACTTCGTCTGCGTAGACCCAAGATAAAAACTACCCTATATTTTAATTCAGGGTATAAACTATCTACGTACAAAATTTCATCCAAATCGGTTGAGCCGTTTTAGCGTAATTGAGTAACAAATATCCAAACATCTAAACATCCAAACATTCACATTTATAATATTAGTAGGATATAATATAGTTTATATCATTACTCAGCATTTGGGCAGAAAATATTTTTAGTTTGAACTTTTGGCTTTACTTAAATATTTTTTAAAACATTATTTTTGGTAAATTACCAAGAAATTCAAAATTCCTACTTAGTACATTAACTTTCATATATGTGTGTGTATATGTGTTAACAGCCGATATTTGACGTACGTCATCCCGCTAAAATAAACGTCATGTGATGACATATGATGACATAAATTGTCCTGGGATGACAGCTGTCAAATATTGGATGTAAGGGCATTTTCACTATAGCTGTCGAAGTATCAAATATATGAAAACACACAATCTATGATGGACATTCACCCCTTAGGTCGGGGAAAGGGTTTTAAAATGCTAGGTTTATAAACAAAGGAAATAAACATGTCTTTGTGAAGCTACGGGCATAACTCATGGGCGAGTTGGAAGTGTCGGTGCGATACTAATCGGCAGCTAAGTACAGTAAGCTTGCATAGCGCAGGCTATCGAGATTGTTTGATGACGCGCTGACACACGGATACGGAGGAATGTAAAACATTCATGCCGCTATTTGAAATGAAACTTTCGTGAGACATATGTTTAAAAAAATACTTATAATTCCACGGTTTAACTCTCTATTAGATGTCACTACGGGTGACATGCTTCGAACTCTTCGGGAGTTATTCTTGAGGTTTTCGCGGCAGTGTCTACCAAACTCCTCACGCCCTGTCGGCGCGTGCGTCACAGGCTGCGCGGGATATGGAGCGCGCGCGGGCAGAGCTGCTGCGAAAACTCCCGAATAGTTCGAAACATGTCGCCCGTAGTGACATTTAATACGTGAGTTTAACCGTGGAACGATTAGTATTATTTTATTCGTGGTATCATTCATAAACGTTGCTCAAACCTATCTTGGCTAATACGCCTTTAAAATAAACCATTACTCTTAATTCGCGCCTATCAAATTCATTCGTCTTTTTCTGTCACTTTGATATTTTGTGTTTGTGAGAAAGGGACAGACTATATTTTAAGTAACAGAGGTTTATAAAGTTTTATGTACTTATAAAAAGGTTATTGAATACCTGAGAGCTAAAGAAATTGCAGACACGGCTATTACTAGGTATACGACAAGACAAAGCATCCATCTCGTTCTATCATGCGGTATAAAAAAGAGCCGAATGTGGACGACTGCTTTTTTTGTTATTGTTACCTATTCGATACTCGTAACTCTATTCCAATAAATTAATTATGATTTAAATTCCTTCAAGAAAATGAATCCTATGAGTACTGTAGGCCCTTCGTCTTTCTTTTGTTACTTATTAATTTTCAAAAGAACAAATATTTTAACACGAGAACACAGGTATGTACAAGTACATGGTAATCCATGTGTATTCACGTCAGCCATAAATTGCGCAAGCGAAAGGATTATGGAGAGTTAACTTTTTCCAATAGCTCCAATGGTATAGTATTGTTTGAGGTTGAAAAATAGTGCACATGCTTTCATTTAGTTCAGTTATTTAGTAGATATTAATTAATCTGAAGGGTTTATGAAAAAAGTGACTGTCTTTCAGAGTCCTAAATGGTCATCGACGCGTTACGATTTTGACGCATAGCTTTAAAATCGGAGCTCAAAATCCGCCGACGATGCAGATATGTGTACATATATTGAGCTTCGCTAAATCGCAATTACATACAGGTCGACACACGTAAAAAGAGCTCTGGCGGCCATACATTTAATATGGCGCGCAGAGCTCTTTTTACGTGTGTCGACCTGTACATTTTGTTATTTTAACATTATAATAATATTAATAGCTCGATTTATACAGATTTGCGCACTTTACGTTATTTGAAATAGTCAACCAATCATCCTTGATGGTCTTAAAGTCTATTACAGACTATGTATACAAAGCAGTGTCGCAATCGAGACTGACTGTCCATCCATTCTATACAGTTCTTGGATTATCCGCTTTCGATAGGTATAAGCCTTAATGTACTTTTCTCTTAACAACCAGTGCTATCACAGAGGTGCTACCTACAGGTGAAAACGTAATACACCGCCTACAACATTTTAATAATTTTAATAATTAAACTGCAGCAATACGCACCTGCGGCACATTAAAGAACCTTAGTTTAAGCCGTCACATCGCAAGATAGGTACTAAGGCTTAGACTATTGTGCGTTGTGATGATGGCATCAATGCCGCTTTACTCCTTACTCCACTTTAGTTCTCCAAATGCCAGAGCTACACAGTCACAGCATATTTATTTACTGACAGGGTTGTCAACACACGCAATTCAAAAGTCACTTACTTTGTTGCCAGCTGACAGTTAAGTCCGGGCGATGCTGCTGGCATAACCAACGCCGCGACGCGATTCAAGACGAGAAAATCTTTTCTCCTTTTTTTTATTGGCAGTGCTAGCGAGACAGGAGATGCAGAGTCAAACGTGACTTGGCAACAAGTTGTGGATGGCTTCCTGATACTATAAAGCTATCCAAAAGCACGAGCTGTGTCGCTCGAGCCAGCAAGCCGGTCTGCACATTTGCTTACTTACCTTGTCGCCTACTGACAGGGTTGTCTACACGCGCGATAGTCGCTGACGGCGCGCGTGCAGCTTTAATGGACACAGTATTTTGTTAACGCTGCTGTACAGTCGACGACGCATGAAATTTTCAAAGAAAATCCAGTCATTTTATAAGTCCGGTTGAAGCGTGTTAACACTTAAGGGTCTTTGCCATCTTCACCCAGTTTCGGCCTCGAGGAAAAGTTTACCCATCGAGCAAAATGTATCGAGGAACAAAAATGGGGTACCAGTGTACTTGAGTATTTATTTATCTATAGTAAGTATGTTCATCGTCGTCAAGTACAAGCAGTACATTGGAACTAAATCGATTTGCCGTGTCCGCAAATATTTATTTATAACTGAATCACTTATCGGAAACTGAGGCACTCCATCGCCATTCTGTTATTTCTCCGTTCCAAAGTTTTTCGAGTCAGGCTCATCTAGTCAAACAAATCGACCTGCAATTCCCATGCACATCAAACGAAGCCGGGGTTCTATTCAATTGCACAGCAAGTTATCTGCCTTATTCAATTCACGTATACACAATGCATCTCCACAACAATTCCCTCTGCTATCATCATTGTCGTACCTAACACATGCACATTGGATTGCGGCCATTAAACATGCAAACTCAGCGGATCACTGTCTGTAGGTACACATGACAACACAGTTGAACATTTGTGAACCTTAATGCATCGGGATAAGGAGTAACAGTGGACACCCAATCGTGCATGTTCACTTGACGTTAACAACGCATGTCATTGCCAGCAGCTCTCGGTCTGACACCTAATCATTATTCTACTTGGGCGATCCTCTATGGGAGATAGGAGAAAATTGTCGTACTGGGGTTAACATTAAATTGATATCTCGCTATATGTGGGCCGTCAAAGGAGCTTCTCATTTAATTTTTATTTTATTTATTTGTTTTATTATTATTTATAATGAGACCAAAAATATTTTTTTAATTTTAACCCTTAGACACCAGTCACTGTCCCAAACTTATCTATCTGTAGGTATCTAAATTAAAAAGGCACACGTCTTTTTCATGAATACAAGTTTTGTCTGTAAACTCGAATAGTAATTAATTCTCAGTGTTGATCAAGACATCCAATATTCTAGAGAACCTCTTCAAGAGTTTTCAGTCTAAAATACGGCAGATGTCAGTGTTTGTTTGGATTATTACAATTTAACTGCGGCGCTATTCCTTGTCTAGTTCAAATTAACATCTGTTTATGTTTGTTTGATCTCAACTGGAGATAATTCTATTGATTCTGACAAGGGTTACATTTAAAACATGTAAAATTTAATAACTTAATCTTAAAGTTCCAAAAGCAAAAGCTTAAAGGCCCAAAGTTCAATTAAAAAGTGATATCTTGGTGGGTTCTTGTGGATTCTACCTAAGGCCAATGGTCCTCCGAACGATAAAGCATATATGACGACTTTAGTGGGCAGAAATACCACTTAACCCTGACTCCCCCGAAAGTTGGGTCCCCGGCTCGCAGGTTTTCTCCGCGAAAAAGAAAATCATTCCATAAAAGGTCTTTTTGGCACTTTTCAAGCAATATTTATGTGCATTTTATCAGCAATCTCTCAAAACCAAACAAACGAAGTGACGTTAAGTACGTTATTTAAATAAGGTTTGCGAGACCGAAGTGTCTGTTGGTTTGCTGCGTTTTGAGAGTGTATTTTTTGAGATTGAGAATGTGACGTGTACGCATGCGGTGAAAACGAAAATTATTGCTGAAACTAAAGCCTCCTGACCATTGTGGTTTAGCAAGGTTATTGCGTAACTTTTTGTTTTTTTTTAGGGGATAAAAAGACGTTTCATATGTCCTACGGCGCCTTTGGAAAGGACACCCCACACCTAGTATGGAAAAGTACGCAGTTAAGGGTAATTGTGTTAGGTACGCTAAAGTTAGCATACAAAAAAAGTAGTGTACTCAGAGAAGGCAACAAAACTGATGTTTGACAGCTAGACAGTCAACTCATGGCATCCCGCTATACCGCATAACACTGTAAAGACCTTCTAGTTAGGGTCGTGTCGTTTGCTCGTCATTGTCGAAGCACAATTCTGGCCGCGCGACGATGAGTGTTGCTGTTAACCGCGATTGGTTTAATTGTGTTTGTGACCACATAGGTGAGCGAGAGTCGAGTTTAGCCGAAGGTGCAAGTGGAACAGGCCTGTCGGGATTTCAGGAGAATAGAAATTAAATAGGCTAACGAATGAACATTTATCGGCTGATATGATGATGATGAACGAAAAACAAACTACTTAAAACTGCTTGTATCAGTTTAAAGTTTAAATGGTCCGTTTATTTTCATTTGGTTACAAATAGTACTGCGTTGAAATAACAAACAGATTTGTTTATTTTCTGCTCGGTGCGAAGTTTAATTTCAAACGACTATTTTCTCAATATCTTATGCTAATTTTATGTTACTTCAAGTTAGACATCTACTTAGTGCGCGATAAAGTTTAATTTTCCAGTGAGATGTCAGGCAAGATGCGAGCTTGTGAAAGTAAAGAGTTAACGTTTATCGCAGGGCATTTACAACAAGCCTTCACTTTTAAATATCTTCGGCGCGTCGAGCTGTACATGCTGACACAAGGGTTGGCAATAATCCTACTATATATATATATATATATATATATATCCTACTAATATTATAAATGTGAAAGTTTGGATGTTTAGATGTTTGGAAGTTTAGATGTTGTGATGTTTGTTACTCAATCACGCTTAAGGTGGTTCACCGACCATACAAAACGTTTTTGTATGGTCGGCCAACCACCTTAAAAGGCTTAACCGATTTGGATGAAATTTTGCACAAAGATAGTTTATAGCCTGGATTAAAATATAGATAATTTTTATCTCGGGTCCAGACGAAATCGCGGGCGGAAGCTAGTAAATAATACAAATTAGAGTATTTTTAAGCCACGGTGGTGGAACACTAATAATAATAATTTACATGCAAATGCAGAAAACCGCAATACTGAATACATGCAGAATCGTGCGAAAGTTTTTGCAAGTTGACGATGGCTGAACGGACTTGGACTAAAACTAACATGAGTTTATTTCAGGCTTTGCCCTTACAAGTGTTAGTAAGTAACAAAAACATAAAACTATTGCTAGTAGGTACATTGTGGCCAGTAATTCAATTGATTAATTAATAACAATATAAAAATATAAAATTATAGGTATTCGGTATGTCAATCCTCAATATCAACACTGAAAATCCAGCTCAAGAAAACTGCAAGAGACAAAAGCAGGGTCCCGCATTCTCAAAACAGCGCATCCTTTGAATTATAAAAAAATCTCGATACCTCCATGTATGTCACTTTATTACGACAAGATTCTATGATGGCCTAGGAATCGATTTGTTGACTGATTTCTTAATTCAAAACGGCCTTAAATAGAGTGAGTCTGCTTGTCAGAATATTGCTTGAAGTGTCATAAAGTTTGTACCATTTAATTGCATACTTGAATGTAATTTTTTTATTCACTTTCAGATCTGTTACGAGTATGTACGTTAGTAATTTTGTACTTTGGACGTAGAATAAACCTATGTAGACTTTTTGCTTGGACCCAATGCCGATGGTATAGTCGCGATTATTTAGACGTAATTTACCCGTACAACCATAAATTGAAATTACATTGGACCTATGTAGGTCCAATGTAATTTCAATTTATGGTCCCGCATAGATAGCATAGATCTGTAATATAATATTTATGTTATTATTTTAATAATACGTTTCACTGTCTCGTAAGCTTACAAATCGTACAATCTCGCGCAAATGCAAACTATTTTCAAATTGCCAGCCCTACTAACTAGAACGAATACCTAATAGTGAAGCTCACGCTTGAATGCTATCGCAGTGAAAAGTTGCTTCGCTGCTTTAACTCTATTAATGTCCTCTGTGATAAAGGTACAACACATAATGAAAGTAAATCTGAACTCAGGAGGTAGACGTCGACCTACGTCTGTGCCAGTCTGCAGGGCTCCCACAGGACGGCCCGCGAGCCTTGTCGCGGCGAGATAGACTATCCGGCTCTATCTAATTAGAACGCTTAGAAAGGGACAGTTTATGTTGCCTTGACACAGCTCGCGAGCCGTCTTGTTATAGCCGTGTAGCACGGCTATACACGGCTTTTTCTAATTAGATTATTTAGAAAGTGACGGATAGTCTATCTCACCGCGAGACCGCTCGCGCGCCGTCTTGTGATTTATTACGTACGTTTATGTTATTCGCTACGCGCTACTGCGGCTCACCCCGCCGGTCACCCGTCACGAAACTAGACCTCTGCCTACGCTTACTAACTATGCATCGCGGTGTCAAGATATACATATTTGGTGAGCTTAAAACAAGTCACAGAATAGGGGGGCTGGGCTGTTATACTTTAAGCGCTCTTGCGGCTCACCCCACCCGTCACGCCTAACGAAACTGGACCTCTAACGCTTAGTTACTACGAATCATAGCATCAAGATATACTTGTGGTTGAGCGTTGACGTGAGCTAACGCTTAGTTACTACGAATCATGGCATCAAGATATACTTGTGGTTGAGCGTTGACGTGAGCTAACGCTTAGTTACTACGAATCATGGCATCAAGATATACTTGTGGTTGAGCGTTGACGTGAGCTAACGCTTAGTTACTACGAATCATGGCATCAAGATATACTTGTGGTTGAGCGTTGACGTGAGCTAACGCTTAGTTACTACGAATCATGGCATCAAGATATACTTGTGGTTGAGCGTTGACGTGAGCTAACGCTTAGTTACTACGAATCATGGCATCAAGATATACTTGTGGTTGAGCGTTGACGTGAGCTAACGCTTAGTTACTACGAATCATGGCATCAAGATATACTTGTGGTTGAGCGTTGACGTGAGCTAACGCTTAGTTACTACGAATCATGGCATCAAGATATACTTGTAGTTGAGCGTTGACGTGAGCTAACGCTTAGTTACTACGAATCATGGCATCAAGATATACTTGTGGTTGAGCGTTGACGTGAGCTAACGCTTAGTTACTACGAATCATGGCATCAAGATATACTTGTGGTTGAGCGTTGACGTGAGCTAACGCTTAGTTACTACGAATCATGGCATCAAGATATACTTGTGGTTGAGCGTTGACGTGAGCTAACGCTTAGTTACTACGAATCATGGCATCAAGATATACTTGTGGTTGAGCGTTGACGTGAGCTAACGCTTAGTTACTACGAATCATGGCATCAAGATATACTTGTGGTTGAGCGTTGACGTGAGCTAACGCTTAGTTACTACGAATCATGGCATCAAGATATACTTGTGGTTGAGCGTTGACGTGAGCTAACGCTTAGTTACTACGAATCATGGCATCAAGATATACTTGTGGTTGAGCGTTGACGTGAGCTTAAAACAAGTTACAGAATAGGGGGGCTGCAGTCCATATGGAGATTGCGGGCAAAGTATGAGGAGGCCTGATCAATCAGTAATAGCAGCAGGACAGGAGTGAAAGGAGCTAGGATTCTATAACAAGCCACTCATTCCATTTACAGTCAGCAGTGCTCGAAATGATCTAAACACCAACTCTAATGTCAGGGTAATAAGGATCTGTGTAGGTCATTTTGAGTGTGTTATTTTGCTTAGTTACATCTGATGCTGACTGTTTTCTTACTTACGAGTATTATCAAACCGCGATCAGCAGGTCGATCACGTAACGCATTGTACTTACGTTAGGGAAATTTTATTTATATTTAACTAGCTTCCGCCCGCGCCTTCGTCTGCGCGGACCCAGGATAAAAACTATCCTATATTTGAATCCAGGTTATAAACTATATTCGTGCAAAATTTCATCTAAATCGGTTAAGCCGTTTAAGCGTGATTGAGTAACAAACATCCAAACATCTAAACATCCAAACTTTATATCTCAAACTGTTGTCACATGGTGTAAATATATAACTTCCGGTCAGAAATTGTATGGGTGGGACCCATACAATTTCTGACCGGAAGTGAAGGATTTTCAAACTTTCGGCCAATTTTAGGTGTGATAGTCTTCTGATTCATGCTCAGCACTACTTTCTTGACCTGCTGCTATGCATTTTATCGTGTTGTCATGAGACATAGGTATATTGGGATTGGGCTTACGGGCTTTAAGAGGTTAAAACGTTGGACCATCCTACAGTCCCATAGATCGATTCCCGGTCTATTCCTCTAGCTAGAGAACGTTTATTTTTTGATTTGTGCATTGATCTTTGCATCAATCTGTTGAATAAGAAAGGAGATCCATTCAAACTAACAAAAATCTCCGACATCAGTCAGATTAAACAAAGATAATAATTACTTTCACAGCCCAAAATCATGTTTAAAACTGATTTGCCTCAGAGAAAGTTGACGGATGTCACGAGTTGCAATGGTTATCGAAGATCGCCCCAAATTGAAAAACGCCGATATTGCCAAATATTCTGTTAGATCCTTGAACAATGGGCTGATGGTATTCTTTCGTGAGGTGAAATGAAATAAATTCCTTCCAGTCGTGGTGAGATAACATCGTGGGACAAGTGACGAGCGATTGGCGGTGAGCGATAACATACCACGGCTGTATTATATCAGTAATATTGGACATTATACTGTCTTTGATGACCCTGCCATTCTCCTTTTGCTAAATATTGCCGATAGAATGGGCTATTCCCATTTGTTACCTCCAAATCTGTCACAACTGCGGGCATAGCATGGTTTTAATTTTATCAACTATCACTGTGGGTAAGACATCCGTCACATTCTGACGAGTATGCGAGTGCAAGAGTGACGGATGACTTATCCACAACGACAAGCGAAAAATGGCAAATGCTATGCCCGCTCTGGTAACTGATAGTCTACTTAGGACTATCTTAGGACTACCCGCTGGAATACCAGCATTGCTACTCATATTTGATTTGAGATTCAATAAAGTAGTATGGGCATAAGTATTCCCAGCCACATACCTACATAAAAACAAAACACCATAAATGGTTCTAAAGATATTTTTAATTTAGATACTTACAGACACATTCATTTGATGTGTATGAAATGAAATTGCATGTTATTTACACAATACATAATAAATTAACGTATTCATTAACAAGGACGCTCTGATAAACATGTGCTAGTATGTATCAATCGTTTCGATAAAAACGAAAAGAAAGGCTATTATTAAGTAGATGCTCCACCTCAAAATATATGAATACAGAATCCTGCAATTAACTATTCTATTTTAATTCGAATTCCATCTCATGACAGTAAAACATAGTCGCATACACTTGAGGATGAGCTTATGCAAGAAGAAACGCGAATGGAAACAGTTTACAATATTATTTACAACACAAAAGCTAGTGAACGCCGTTCCCGCTTGTCGTTTATCTCTTAGGCTTTACCTAAATACAAATACTATTGCTATTCGGAGAATTTCACTCGATTTCAATGAATTCCGACCGAATTCTCCGCATCACGTTGTACCTTGGGTAACAATAACTGAACTGAATATAGGCGGTATCATCGATATTTAGAGGGCCTGGCCCTCTGTCGTTGCAGAATTTTCCATTCTAGTCTATCTTGGGCTCTCGTCTTTACTTCTTGGCTGCTGTGGCTACAGCACCATTCCTTCGTCTGTGTCATGTATGGTATTCTGGGCCTTCCTTATAGGCGGTAATATAACTTAAATAATCGCGGACAAACATACATACATACAAACATACAGGTTAAACTGAGAACGTCCTTTTTTTGAATTCGTTTAAATAGCGTTGCTATCAGCATAAGAACATTCCAGATTTTTAGAGAAATGTCCCGAACAAAAGTGGCGACTTCCGATAAAATAAACGGAAAAGTGAATTTATTCCGTACACGTGGTCAAATTTTGTTTTTGAATAATATCATTTGATATTCAAATTGTAGTTTTGTCTTTCATTTTGTCAGACAGCCATACAAAAATAAACAATGAATAATAAGAAGGAACAAATACATAAGGATTCAGTCTTTTTTTGGTAGAAAGTGGTGATAATTTAGCATTTTCGCGAGAAGAAGTCAAGTCAAGCATTTGCAAAGATAAGGTTGTACTTATGCGCCTTATTCGTCTGTAATAAGGCGATGAGACAAATGTAGAAATATTTATATATTTGCCGTCAGCTGTAAAAACGGACCAGTTTAATAAATCTGTTGAAAATAGTCTACTAAGCTTTCTATTGCTATGTTCTTTTTTCTTCTTATATATTTCTTTAAACTTTCACGATTTTTGCAGTTTTTTTACTAATCTTATCGGTACCTAATCGTGTAAATTCTAATTTATTTAATTATTTATATTATTTATCCTTTCGGATATGACTAAACACATTTAATTTCACGCGATTGAGTCCCGTTTAGAAAATAATATATTAACACTGAAAATGATCAGAATAAGGCGCCATATATCTCGGATTTCTCATTCCCCCACCTCCTGTCCATTGTTACGTGAAAACGCAAATTATTACCCTATGGTTTCATTACCTCTGAATGAATGGACCTTTTTTATAAAAATGAATCGGGGTAAATATTGGGAGGTAAATTGTGTGATAGCGAGCGTTTTCGTTTCGATATTCTTTTGTCTGAAATCATTGGTTTATATAACACGCGTGTGAATAATTGTTTTATTTCTTTTTAATGATACGTTATTGTGGCATTTAATAGCTGACCTAATAGAATGGATTTTTAACAATATGTTGGCTCTTGCTCAGGGAGTAATTATTAATTAATTGAATAAATTAAATCATTTCAAGTATTTGGGGACTATCTGTGCTTTACAAGAAAAACAAGCAATCACTTTGACTGTATATTTGACTTCTTTTTATATCTTCGGTGCCATTTGTGATATATTTGACTTATCTATGACAAATGTGATTGTCTGATTGTATCTTTCGATTGTCATATTGTATGGAAAGGTTAGGTGAATGTCAAATAACTGTAACGAAAGATTACGTTACAAAGTCCTTTAAAATTGACGTGACATTTATTAACATATTAAACTAACTGTTTTTGTTTGATTTATGAAACTATTGTTAATTATATACAGATTCGAATATTCTCACAACTATTATAAAATCCAACTTATTATGGAAAATAAAAAGTAAAAATAATACGTCGCCAGAATATGATTGAAACTTACACGATTTTCACACATTATCCTACTAATATTATAAATGCGAAAGTTTGGATGTTTAGATATGTTTGTTACTCAATCACGCTTAAACGGCTCAACCGATTTGGATGAAATTTTGCACGAAGATAGTTTATAACCTGGATTAAAATATAGGATAGTTTTTACCCCGGGTCCACGCAGACGAAGTCGCGGGCGGAAGCTATTTTTTAATAAACTTGGGGGTCGGGAGACCCCAGAGGTAAATAAATAAGTTAATTATACGCGATGAAGTTACGTTTAGTAAAAATAATACGTCGCTAGAGCTCCGGAGGATGCACTTAGTTTAAAATGAGAGACCTGCATTTGTCTTCAGCTGTCAACACAGTGAATTCTTAAATCAGTAAAGGGTCAGCAACGCAGCAAGCGTTCATAGGCTTAGGCATCTGTTTACCATCAGGCAGGTGGTATGTTAGTTGAAAATCTATCGTAGCATTAAAACTTTTCAAATTTGTATGAAATTGTAATGTGAATAATAATTATAATAATAACCGGTTCACGAGCAGATCACATCACATTAAACTTCGTCTCCAAAGGGCCTCTACGTGTTGGATCTATATCCCTACGCACGCACGCCTTCCAAATGTCCGGGGTTCGCCCCGTGAATTTCAATTGGAGATAATAATAAAATGTTTATTTCGGAGCACAAGACTCGATAGCTGTTAACATGAAAACAAGTTAGTAGGTATACAAATTAGCTAAATTAAATTCAAAAAATTAAAATTTAAATACATTCTTTCAGTCAAGACAGTTTAAGGCCACCCCTTTAACAAGGCCAAGCCAATGCTTGAGGATTGGGCTGTCAAATCTATTGGCAAACACACTTATAATGCTGTTGGAATACCGAGGAATATCAATAAAACTTGACAACCCAGAATGATGTTTCGGTATTGACTTGAATTTGAAATAACTATACCTGCATTGTTACAAGTTTCAGTATAATTTGCAAGCTCTGCAATTTACTGCAAAAAAAATAACTCGAAAAGTCTTCCAGTGTTGTTTAAAATTATAAACTCCACTTTTTTGAGTCGTTCAGTCAAGTGCAAAAATATGTATCGTACATCCTCTCATAAATAAGTACTAAAACCTTAATCCGCTGAGGGACATATTTATAACTAAGTTGTATGCACCCTATATATTAATATTACATATATTCATTTAAATGTTTTTATTTTTGCATGGACAGCCTTGTTCAGCGAAATAACCGAAAAGTCATGTGTTTTCGTTGGTAATAATGATAATAAATATTCTTTATTGCACCACGATAAGAGAAAAACATCTTACAAAAATTTGCTTAATAAATAATGGTAGCAACAGGCGGTCTTATCGCTATAAAGCGATCGGTTTTTTGGTCCTAATCTTATAATATTATAAATAAACAATAATGTTTGTAACTCAATCATGACAAAACAACTGAATAGATTTACATGTTCGAATTTTGCACACACTCGTTTCATAATCAGGATTAAAACATTGGATACTTTTTATTTACCTATTTTATACATATCATCTCCCAAGGAAATTAAATTGGGGGTAGATGTTCGGAGTTTATAAAGGCACGGGCATAATTCATGGTAAGTACCTACATACGGAAATAAAAAATCGATCGCAGAAGCCGTTCAAGCAGATTTTATACGACAAACCGTACTTGACTTTTAAATTCGCCATTTTGAACATCGACTTATACCCAAACATTCTCGTAAGTTATAAACATCACGTTTTACGACAGAAAGTCGCCATCGCGAAATTCGGCGTAAAGGACGTTTCGCAGAAACATTCTCGGATTCCCGATTGCGGTTCCAACAATCGAATCGGCTCGTAAAATTTCGAGTCTGGACTGTAAAGGAAATGGACGGTAAATATTTAGAGCACCGATTTTCTCGAATGCTTCTGCGTAAGGGATAAAGATGTGAGAAGTTTGAGTGTAACAAAGTGCGTAACTAATAATTACACGGTTCAGTACACTCACGTATGAAATGAAAGGGCACGTTTCGAACTTTTCGGGAGAATAACCCCCGAAAAGTTCAGGTAGAGTGTTTTCGCGACAGTGTCGCTTTGCGTACTTGACTGACTATATACGTCGTGTAATTCTTAGGTAGTATTATTTTAAATATGTCTCACAAAGGTTTAAATTCGATTAACTACTGTATGTATTATAACAAACATGCGACCCCTCGTAAAAAATTAAAATAATTTCGCCTATAATTATTATTGGGTACTGAAATGATTGACGTTTTAAAATATTTTTTTTAAATATAATATAAACGCAGAAAATTTCTATTGTAGGCATTATTTCGTTAATTTAACTATTTTATACTCGTATTCAATAAAAAAATATATTCCGTAACAAAAAGAACTAAATTCTTAGAACACAGAGTACCTAATATAATTATTATTATATAATTAGCTAATTTATTAAGTGATGAAATGTATAATGCGCATGGTTTTAAGTTGAGTCGTGTATCCTCAACCCTACAAAAACAACACTGATCAATTATAATTAGCAACTCGTACAAAAATTTGCATCCAAGCGGGAATGCCAATTAAAAAGTTAAGGAAAACGCGAATTAAATTGATTTGAAAACTTCGCAAATTACCAACCCAAGCCGCGAGTGAGGTATGATTTGCTAATTGTCCTCTTACCTTCCTCTATTTATATTTATGATTATGTTTATTTTATGAATACATGTGATAATTTAAAGATATTTTATTGCACTAATAATTACACGGTGAAACTCGTATTAAATGTCATTGTCATGTCAGTACCTGAATAAAAATTCCCGAAGTTCCGGGGACTTCAAAACACATCACCCGTGACATTTAATACGTGAGTTTAACCGTAATAAATAGTAGGTAGTAGTAATAGTACGATTTTAAAGATGTCTCACGAAAGTTTAAATTCGATTATATAATATTTGTTTTACTGTAGTTACTTCTTGATTTAACGGACGTTGTGTTTGTATCGTCGCTAAAGGAAAAACATAGGTAACACGAATTTTATAAACATTTAAGATCAACAGGTGGTTTGATATTCTTTTGTTTAAAGTACTTATACCTAGTAGTAGTACCTAGTTGTAAAACTCTTGTAAACGATAACACAAAGTAAAACTTACAAAAGGCAAGGGTAAGTATAAAGGCGAATACATCTCCTCTAAAGTGTTTATATTTAGGCCAATCAACTATTTTTTGTCGTTATTCTCTCCCCTTAGCCAGGAGACAATATGCCAGAGTTTCTTAGTTTTTTTTCCAACGGCTTTTAAACATGGACCGATAAAAAAACATTTAATGATTTTAAACCCATAAAATCGTAGTTTTAAAAAGTGGCCCAGGAGAGGTCCCCATGGCAACTAGTGACAGAAAAAAAGTTGATTCACACAATTAACACATTTTTAATTTTCCAGTATTTAATACCAATTCAAAAACATAACACTTTTATTTATATTTGTTGTTAGAGGTATATTTAAAGTGTTGTTTACGACACGGTAGTCGCCACAAATTACTCTACAGCGCACTGGATTATACTCGCAGACAGCTTTGTTATAATAACTTAATAAAATTCCAATATCATACCGCGAAATCATAACTACCTAACGAAATGCGATTCAAAACCACTTGGAAACAGACAGTTTCCCAAACTTATTCCGTATTGCAATTGGATTCCGAAAATATTCTAAAGCTATTTAAATAGCACTCTAAATGCAAATAAGTCGGTACTAAAACGTTTCTGGAGAGGCGATAAGAGGATAAACTGGACCATAATGTGGGTTTATGAGGTTTGAGGGCAGCTTAGTGGATGAATTACCCTAACGTCCATTTAATACTAAAATAAATAAATAAATATTAAGGGACAATCTTGCACAAATCGAACTAGTCCCATAGTAAGGTCAATAAAGCTTGTGTTATGGGTACTAGACGACCATATATTTAATAGATATAAATACATGGAAAATACTCAAAACTCAGAAACAGATATTCATGCACATCGCACAAATGTTTGGATTACGACGTAACTATTAGTAAAATTTCGGCGCGCGGCGTCGGTGCAGTTTGATTTATACGTCTTAAAAAAAAACGGCAACGTAGGTCCTATAGTTATGATTATTTTTTTATGGGTTACCATAAAGTTATAATTTACTAAAATATTATTTTTAGGGCAAAATATAAGTACAATTTGCGGTAAAAAAATATAATGTAATCCTGTTTTCACCAAAAAAAATAAGAAAACCCTGAAGGTAGGTAGGAAGGTATCATTTTTTTTAATGAATCTTTGATTTTCAATCATGTCAGCCCCTCGTTAAAGATTTGGTGATGCGAATTGTAGTTATTCATGTACCAAATGATTATTGTTTACTGCAAAATTGAGAACCAAAACGACACTTCTCAATGCAAAATTTGAAAAAGACTCCCAAGAAAACTCATTTATTTTAGGTTAAGAAAGAAATAAATGAAAATTTGAACTGTGTTAGCCCCTAGTTTAAGAAATGATTATTTAAGTACGTTATCAGTTTTTGAATAAATACTAATAGTTACGCCGTAATCTTGAATGAAAAAGCAAACATTTTGCAAAATACGCCCGTCTCTAGGCGTAAGGACCCTTCAGCTTCGTAGGCATCGTCACTACCCACTAGGCTAACCAATTGTACCAATACTGTATAGATATTGACAAATGCGTTAGCTTACATCTGTGAAATGTCGTGTCGCGCGACATATCGAGCGATGCCGGCAACGTTACCTGAGATTACTGACGTTGTTGCTGGCGAAATGTGTCGCGGAGCATTTGTCCCCTAGTGAATCCCTGAAAAAAACCAGCCATCCACGAGCGTACCAACATGCCAAATGGAGCAGAACCACGCCAAAATCGGGCTATAAATGTCGAAACTGTAGCGTAAGATTACTGTTGGATATCCAAACAGGGCGCCATCCGAATGGAACCATCGGTAATGTCAAAATTTAACGTCGTACAAACGCCAACACAGTTAAGTGACCATTCTGTATTTATATAGGACCTTATTACAGTGCATATAAAGTGCACGGATCGCCAGTTAGCTGTGTTGTCGATACTATAGTTGAGATTTTCTGAACTGGACTGATCGTCTTATCTTCAGAACAATAGCATTTGTGTGTCGGTGTGGTCGTACGCGTGCCATTTTTTGCAAGAAAAAGGTTAGCGCCACATTAAATGTTCATTGTATAATGAACTCTATCGTCTTATTCAATAGAATAAAATGGGCTAAAAGATAAAAAAACCCGATCCCAGCAAGCCAGGTACAAGGCGCTGTGTGTGGTATTTTATCTCGTAGCTAATTTAGAATCTATTGTATAAGAAGATAGAGTTTATTATTCAATGAACATTTTACGTGGCGGTAACATTTTTTTACAAAGGAAAAGAGACAAACAAAGGTTATTCATGAGCTAAGTACAATGGCCATTCATGAGTTCAGTTTGAATAATCTAAACTATACAATACAAAACAAATACTCTATACGTCACACCTGGCCATAATGCGAGTTTTACTGCACGCTGCGCGTACGGTAAAACTCGCATTGTGGCCAGATGAAGACGTAAAATTGTGTACTCACCACGGGCGGTAATTCGTAAAGTCTCAGATCGCATATTTATGGCCCGAACCGAAGGTGAGAACAAACACACAAACACCTGCGATCTGGGCCATTTAAGAATTCACCGCCCTAGGTACGTAATGTACTATTATTGCACACCTCACATATTAGAGCAGTAACAAAAGATACTGGGAGACGCTACAGATAAAACTACAGGCGGTCTTATCGCTAAAAAGCGTGGAACCTTTGGGTAGTGGAAAAAAGAATAGTAAAAATTAAGTAGAAAGCGCCGTTAGAAACGAATGCCTTGATGAAAGATCAAATCTATTTGGATCCATCCATCTTGCACTGAGACAAATCGCGTGGTGTATGTCTTCAAATAACAATAATGTTTACCACAGTTCATAAAACCACCCGAGATCGAGGTTTTACTATATCAACTCTATAAGGTAGTAGAAATGAAATCAGGTCCTGTATTTGTTTTTATGTAAACCCTTATTTACCATTATATGTGTTCGCAGTGATGAGAAAGCATGGGCTCCAAAAACAGGCCTAGCAAATTTTTACTCGGTCTACCCGCCGGGCCTTTTTATTTGCAGTTGCATTTTCCAGTATATGCGGTGGCAGCCGTCCACCTGAATTTAGGTCACTCGTCTCCATTATGTCAGGCTAAAAGCTTAACTGCAGTAATTTTTCATCGGATCCGCGGCCAAAGGTATATTTTGTAAAACGTATGCAGCCGTTGGAGAAAATTTTGCTAGGGAATAAAAATTGCGATAATGAAGAAGAATGTTTATACATGTTTTTTGCTTTAGCAAGCGTACTCAAGATTTTTTACCCGACTGTCGAAGGAGAGGAGGGTTATTGAAACTTGCGAAGTAAACAGTTAACACGTCGTTAAATATCTTATAAATATTATATATATTTTTGTTAGCAATATAATTTAATAAATAAAGTACAGTACAGCCAGAAGTATATATACGTACATAAATAAGGACAAAAATATGTGTACCTGTGGCTTTATGACAATGAAAACAGAGTCCTGTACAAATATTCATGTCCGTATTTATTTATAAGTAGGTATATTAATAATAATAACCTTGATTGTACCTATAGTTATTAAAAACAGTTGATCGTTTGAGATAGTAGTAGTTTTGTAATCAATTATCTACATTGTGTTTCGTTATGTTATTGTTTAATTTCATATGTGCATCTGTAGTTGTTAGGTACTTACCGTGCCTTCACCGAATGGAACCCTGCGGAAGACCATGGCTAGCTGCCATTTTAATATAAAAGAAAACCGATTAAGGAGCTTTTCCGATAGCGATCGCTCAAATGAAGCTATATATTTTCATGTGTTATTGTCTAATAGTTTGAATTTTATTATCATGAATAAATGAGATAAAGGTAAGTGATTATATCCATATGATTTAGTATCGCATATAATTAGGCCAAATAAGTAATTAATTATTTAATGCAATTTTAATATGGCCTCTCACTAACGGCAAACCAATTATTACCCTGAGAACTGGAAGCTTGAGTTTGAACAGTTCTGATTAAAAACTAATTAATGAATTCCTCATTTGCATAGTATTTGTTTGAATTTTCAATTCATTATTTTAGAGCATCTTTATCTAGAAAAATCTATGAAAACTTCTCATGTTCTGTTCAATAATGTATCAAACCGAGAATCGCGTCAGTTGTAATCTCAGCCTTAGGCCAGATGCCATTGAGTCTATAATAGGAAAGTACGACATGCGCATATTCGACATAAATGATGCTCTACTAAGTTCGCAAACGGGGTGTGCTGGATATATATTAAGCGTAAATTTCCTAATATACATAATCGGTGTATTACGAGACAAGCGTGAAGCTGTTATGTTCAAATTAACATAGAAAACTTAATGAAAGAGTGTTTAAAAGGATTCCTATTTAATAATTTTGATAGTATATATTTATATCTACGACAGCAGGTTTTTCGACCTAAAATATAATGCGTACTCAAGGATGTACTTACTCTAATTATTAATTAATACCATCACAGTGAATAAATTCATTGAGTTTTCGACTTACCTATATATGAACTGTTTTCCATTAGGTTACAATAAATTTAATTAGGAACATTTTTATTAGAATGATATGTACAGTGTACCAAAAATGGGGTGCAGAACCGATCAAGGGCATAACAGGTATCGTGTTCTGATAAGAAAAAACTAAGATATTTTTTTTACGCTATTTGTTTTTAGATTTGTATGGAGCGTTGGCCAATAGGGTATATTCATGCATTTTTTTAATTTTTTTAAACTATTCTATAAGTAATTATATAAGCGGAAAAAAATATAACACTTTCACAATATCATTGAATGAGCTAAAAAATAATGATTAAAACTACTATCATTTTCGACAGATTAAAACGCCGCCATTTTGGCGCGCTCATTTTGTGACGTCACCGTACACTTAGAATAAATAAACAACGAAGTGTTTGATTCACAGTTTTAGTAAAAGTGAGTTATTAAAGCTTGTAAGATCAACTTATTGTAACGGAAGAGCACACAAAAGCTTATTATAAATATTTGTGAAAATAACACTAAAACTGCACCTGACATGATATATTTTCATATGCCCAAAGATGCAAAATATAAGGAAAAAGGGGTGTAAGGCGATGAGGAGATATAATTGTATCGTGTTTGAGTAGTTAATATTGTTATGAACATCACTTCGAAGTGATTATTAAATATGTTTGTACCTAAAATCTTTTTTATTAGGACTCCCGAACAATATAAACAATAACCTAACCTAAAAATTTATATACTTATTCATAAAACTATTCTGATTCCCATTTTTTTAGTTATTAATGTTACAAAATATTATGATTTTTGTTGATCAACAGCTGACTACGAGTGTTGATTTTGGTCACGAAACGTTTTAGCTAAGTTTCTATGTTTGCACTGTTGATCGAAGTTGAAAGAATTTAATCCTTTCTACTGAGTGTACTACACAAATTTGTTTTATTTATAAGCCTTGACGAAAACAACATAATTTGTTATGTTTATAAAGATGTTCTCACCATTGTAACATTCCTATTACCAACATATCTTTGATTAGGTATATAATGAACATATGTACTAGTTTTTTATTCCACTTATTTAAGAAAGACACCTACGAGGTACGTACTTAGTCATCATGAACACATCAATTTCAGGCAGATTATCCGACTTTGCCTTGACAAAACCGCTTCCAGTCATTGTGGCGAGTCTTTTTTCACAAGGAGTCACTGCTTTCAGTTAATAATTCCCAAAAAACACTGATTGTTTATCATAAACAGCGGCAAAACAATGCGAATAACTTTCAATAATCATACAAACGACCTGTTAACAGTAGACACCGAGTGCACGGTGACGTCACGATTCGCTCGGCCAATAGCGTTGCGTTTTGAAAATTTGGGAGGGAATTTGAATAATACTACTTTTAAATAATTAAGTTTGTTAATAGAAACATGATAATTTGTAAAACTAATCATCTGAGTATATTTATTAAGCAATAAAGATTACTCCTGATTTTTTTTGGCCATTTCTGAATCACATGCATATTCCCTATTGGGGCGACCTGCCCCATATAAATGTAAAAAAAAATAATTTAGTTTTTTCTTATCAGAACACGATACCTGTTATGCCCTTGATCGGATAATAGCTTATTTTTTGTGTAACGGATATATTATCAATTAAATATAACTATTTAATTGATAATATCTTAATTGATTCTGTCGCTGGGTAACCCCAGCGACAGAATCCGACAGAATTTCCGACATCAAAAAATGACAAATTAACTAGCTGCTGAAAAGTCAGAAATAATATTAATAAATATTTTTGTCTTTATTTTGGTTCATTTACATTTGCCATTTGCAAAACGCAATTATAAATAAATGTTTCTTAAAACCCTATTTTGCCTGGAGTAGTTGTGATTATTGTGAACCATAATAAATCATGCCATCTCTTACAATCAACCAAATCCTTGAAACCCAGATACGTAATTGTGAATTAATACTATTTTATTATTTTTTCGAACGAGCGTTAAGAAAACTCATCTGTTATTTTCTCACTTACAAAATCGACCAGCTAAATCAGATACGAACTAAGTAGAAGGGATATTAGGTATATCTTTAAAAAAATCTTACAATTTCATTTCATCAATTTACTCGTTTTAACGGTTGCTCAAGGTTCCATTTTGTTGAATTTCTTATTCATTCCTTTCTCCGTAATCAATGCTTCGTTTTTCCCTTTAATAGCTTCACATTTTCTTTTAGCAAACGATACTGCTAAAAATATAATCCCCCCTCTCCTTCGGCAGTCGAGTAAATACTAATTTAAATTACCCTTCACCTTTATTCCTTTGTAAACTATACCATGTGTCTTTTTTAAAGTACTTCGGATTTACGAGGATCGTTCGAATGTTATAATTTCCCTTTATGAATATTTAGCTGCTCGGAGCTAAGCTGTTAACGAGTGCGGGTTTGCGGTGATGTATCTGGTCAGCATCCAGTTAGCCCTTGCCGGGGACCTCTCACACCGTAGTATGATCGTGAAGACTTTATAAAGGACGGATGTAATCATTGTAAAAATTGTTCTTTATAGGCAATCTTCGGTTTTAAATATAAATAATTTTTGGCTATTAAAGTTACTTTATTTTGTAATGAGCCTAATATTTCACTATTAATTCAACTATTTTCCAATAGAAACTTTGGTCTTGTTAAAGTTTTATTATTCAAAATGCGTTTCTTTTTTTCAGGTAAACAATACTTTCAAAGCCCGGTGTATATTAAAGAAGACCAGTCCGCTGTAAAAATACCATTCTACGGGTTGTGAGTTGTCCAGTATTCTTTCTTCCAAGTTATTTCAAGTTTGTGTCACCGATAGAAATGCTTTGATGCTCTTATCAACACATTTGTTTTATCTATTTTAACCCTTAAGTCTTTAATTATATAGAAGTGGTATGGCTTCTATTTTATTGAACTACAAACATATTAAAGGGCAAAATTGGTACACCGAGTATACCACAGACAATAGAACATTTATACCTTATATTTATAAGTATTTAATATATAACCTCTGCACGTCTATCATGCGACGGCCGCGACATACTCTCGATTTTTCTCGCACTCTATATCTTGTTCCAAGTGTTCTAATAAGAAAGACACGTATAGTGCGAGAAAAATCGAGAGAGCTCGCGCGCCGTCGCATGATGGCCGTGCTGGATGGAACGATGATTGTTACTCTTCGGGGGAGCCCTATGTCCAGCAGTGGACGTCTTTCGGCTGATATGATGATGATGCTTATATATATTAATGGGAATTGCACGATTTGCACGTTCGCTTTTCTCAATATGGCGCGTGTTCAGTGTAACAAGCGGCCGCGGTAACTCGTCCCGCTCTGAGGCCCATAAACATGCTCCTGGTGGTATTTTAATGGCGTTTTAATTAATTTGTTGGGGACTTTCTACTATTTTGCCTTAAGTAATCGATATAGTCTTAATAAACGTGGAGATTGAGTTAAGGCCTTGAGATTAGTTTAACAGAGGGTAACTGAATCATACCTCACATTAGCTAATGTTATCCCGGTTGCTTCCTAAAAGATCCCGTCCTGGCGTGAGAACTAGTCTTTGCGGAAGCAACGGCCTGACCTTCCAACCCAAAGGGGAAACTAGATCTGTTACAGGATCAATTTATGAACCAACTTTATGTGCGATATTACTTTGATTGCAATCGTATATCGGATACGGACAGTCAGCAACGCGCATATTAGGGTCAGCAAAGCGTATGCTGGTACCCTGGAGTTACAGGCGTCCACAGGCTACGTTAACCATCAGTCAAATCGTATGCTCGTTTGCCACCGTCGTGGAAAAAACATAACGTTTTAGAAAATCTCGGAGAAACTTTTCTATCCAGTCCCAAGTTTATGCTCAGTTACATTTGATCGACCAGCCTCAGTACATCGGTTGGGCGTGGCTTTAGTTACAGAACAGGTTATTTACAAGGCAACTAGTAGTAGAAGATGATTTATAGACTATTTTGCGTGTCGCCATCGGCTTTATGCGTTGTATGTCCCTATTTGAACACAATCGTCTATGTAATTCGGAAAATATGGTTTAAGTCCTTAGATCCTGAACGCCTGAAATAACTTTATCTTGTCCAACATTCCATCCATGATATTTAATGGAAGGGGACCATCATTGGTATCGGCATCATGTCCCAGTCTTTTAAAATCAAAGTATCTCGCATTCTGTAAATATTATATCTTCTATTAACGAATTTAGAAAAGCTGAATACTTATTATATTATTTATATATAGTAAATAATCATGCAAAGATGTAGTTAATAATTCAAAACAGGATCGTTAAACAGTTTGGTTCGTCTCGACGCAGTGACTTATTGCTAATTAATACAAATATAAATTATTATCAATTGGTTTTTTCTATGATATTGAGGTAATATTAACTTATGAAGTCGGCGGGTAACCACTTAACATCAGGCGTTCCGTTTGTTTGCCACCGAAGTGCTATTTAAAAAAACCAAACGTACATTTCGGTTAGAAGCCTAGGAATAAAAAGTGTGGCTTTCCCTTAGTCTGAAATAATCAAGTCGCTTAGTTTACCTCCCGCACTTTTTTAAATAAACATGCAAGTATTGGTATAGGTGCTATGGCATTTATAACATCGGTAGAATGACTTTAAAATGATCATTTCTATAACCTTTTATAGCAATGATTTTGCCCGCGCCATGGATTATTCATTAAATAGTCGCTTAAGCGATGTCGGCATTGCACTGTGCGCTGGCGATATACTTAGTAATCCTCAAAGCGAATTTAATACATGCGAAATTGAATTTTAAATGAAGTGTCATTAGATGCAAAGTTGATGTCGCTAAAAGTGTCACATAGGAGGTATTCGAATATCGCCGACGTGCAGTTGATGGTTGCACACTGACATTGCATTTGTGATGCCACAGCCAACGGAAGTGACATTAAAACTTCACGAATGAGAAATTATGAAAATGTTGAATAATTTCTGAACACAAATATTTCTTTAGATAGTATACAAACCAGTAATTTAGG
The DNA here is from genome assembly GCA_947049275.1 of Epinotia bilunana. Classification (NCBI taxonomy): domain Eukaryota; kingdom Metazoa; phylum Arthropoda; class Insecta; order Lepidoptera; family Tortricidae; genus Epinotia; species Epinotia bilunana. The sequence goes on along the minus strand of OX346263.1, from coordinate 4,866,900 downwards.
CGATGCAGATTAGATAGGTATTCAATTAAATTACTAGAAACTAACACAAATTTAAATAGTATTAAAATGATTACCTATTCATTTTCAAACTATTTAAAGTTGTCTTAGTACACGAGTTAATTTAGATTAGTTACCCCAAACTACAATGATAACAGGTTGACAGTTTCCGAACCAGAATCTTAGACGATAAATAAATCAAAAATAGAACGGTTTCTGAACTAGTATTATATACATAATTAGTTCTCAATCGAGAGTCAACATGGTGTCAACCATTTATCTTTTTATATTAATATCATTAACTTCTTGTTAATGCTGATACAGATCTTATATCGAATGTAATGGTCATATTTTGCAATTTTGTTTTGTTTACATTAACTTAGTGACATTTAGTTTGTTAACCTTTTATATATAATTTTAAATTATTATTGTGTAAGATGATTATTATTATTTTATTGTAAATTACCGTTTGACATGTAAAAGTGCCCTTGTGGCCTATTTGCAGAATAAATAATTGATTTTGATTTTGATTTTTGATTTAGAAAAGATTATATTAGTGATATTTTTTTCAACATAACTATTTAAAGTTGGCTACGACTTAATCCATTACGGGTCCTGTAGTTTTTTTTTAATCGGATCCTACATACTTAATTAATTATTGCGTTCTTGTTCTTACAGACTTCATATTTTATTGAGTTTTAGGGTTCGTCCGTTTGTCTGTCTGTCTGTCCGTCTGTCACTAGGCCATCTCATGAACCGTGATAGTTAGACAGTTGAAATTTTCACAGATGATGTATTTCTGTTTCCGCTATAACCAAAAATACTAAAAAACCAGCCAAGTGTGAGTCGGACTCGCGCTCGAAGGCTTTCTTTTTACAGATGATGTATTTCTGTTGCCGCTATAATTATAAATAATGGTACGGAACCCTTCGTGCGCGAGTCCGACTCGCACTTGGCCGGTATTTTTACTGAAATGACTCTTCACGGGTTCATTAAAACAACGTTTCACAATAATGCTAATAGTTGTCATACCAGCACTACCCGCATAGTCGCAAATATGCGCGCAATATGCTTGTTAACCCTACACGTAACCACGTTTCCAGGAAAACCCTTTCCACACAGCTAATTCCTTGTCCGATTTCCAGAGATCGCATGTCGTTTCACTTATACGGCAACTAGTAGCGACCGTACGCTATTAGAGTGAGAGCTTATCGGGCATAGGCCCAGTGACCCATTTGTAAACCTGGTTTATACTCGATAATGGTTGTAAAAATGTCGCTGATTTGTAGTTGTGGTAATAAATTCGAATGAGCCTAGACGGCTTACTTGATGATGGGATGGTGAAATGGTCGTAATAGGGCAACTAAATGATAGAAACATTATGATTGTAAAGCGAGCTTGTTAGTGCTTTTGGTAATAAAAACTTTTTAGCAAAAAAATTAAACCGCCGGAAAAAAAACTGAAAAGCATAAAATAATAAACCTTTTTTATTCACTTTAATAACTAAGTTCTTAAACTATTATAAGTATACCTAAGTATATATTTTTGTAATTATTTTGAGTTTTTAATTAACTAACCTTAATAACTAAGTTCTTAAATTAATCTAAGTAATTTTGAGTCGGCAACAAACAATCAATGAGCAATGATTTGATTTCGTGTAACTTGTACTTGTTTGGAGTAATCTTTGGATCGAACTACTCTGTAAAAAGTTATGCGTGGTCATACATTAAAAAAAAATACGCGTTGACTTGAGAACCTCCTCCGTTTTTTTCGTCGGTTAAAAATGTTTGAGGGCTACTTTAAACAAGTTAGGATGGACAAATTGTTTTCATAACGAACGAGAAAATTTGAAAATAAATAAATATTAGATTTAAATAATTTTCTTTGGGTAAAGAAACCATATCCTAAAATAATAATCCAAAAATATAATATTATTCTCCACAAATATTGTGACTATTGTGACGTACCTTTATAAATCTTATTTATCTGTTAAACATCTTCTGTCCTGTCAAAATTCCATACGTGCACATAAAATGTAAAATGCAACGCGCGTAACTCCCCACACATAACTTTTTACGTAACAAATTAAAGCTAAAGGCCCTTTAAAGTGTTAACAAACAAGTGAAAGTGACGTGCTAACACGCGCACATAAGTATATCCATGCACTGATGCGCCTGTCAATCAGACAACACGAGAAAGCGCGATCTTGCAAATTTACTTGTCAAAACACATGACAAATTCGAAGAAAGCGCGGCATTGTGTAGCGTTGTAAAGGTCGCACATTTAGTCATGTGCTAAGTTGCTGTTGCATTTGAGACTGTTAGGATTGGATAGGGTTTAAATAGTCATGTTAGTATCGGAGAGTTAGTGTTAATTTTTTTGCAATTGGTAGATAAGAGAAGGGTGCCCTAATCATAAAGTGTGCTCCTAAGTTTTTGCATCTAATGTCAATTTCACAAAATGGCGTCCTAATAGTGGGAACGTGACGTCTCCATCTCGATATTAATTTTAATTTTGCAGAAAGTGACCAAAACCGTAGCAAGTATGCAAATAAGTTAGAATTTAAATTGTATACTTAAAAATGAAAATTGTAAAAACTGATTAATAGACGTAATTAGGTAACGTAGTAGGTGAAAATAATATAATTCGGTAGGTAATAAAATAATGAGAATGATTATATAAAATAATAATAAGCAATGTAGTTCGAAATGTGTTTATTCGAAAAGTGCAAATAACGTTAGCCAGTTACTTTGGACTATTTTGCTTAACTACCAAAATGCCCCACGTCATTACGAGGCTAACCTTTTTTAAAATGACTGTAAACGCGACACAATTTTTGCGTTAATTTCAATATTAACAAATCACCAATTGGTATTATACTTATTTACATTCGTGTTGCAGTAACACCAAAACTAGACCTTACACAAACTTAAATCAAATCAGATGAAGTACCTAGATGACGTTGCTAATTTGAAATATGAATACTTCGCGTGTTGGGCTGTAATAAAGTCAACCGTACATTGGATTTGCGATGGCTTTTATACACAAACGGAGTGTCGTTTACAACTAGGCATGGGGCAAGAGTTATTTATTGTTTATAGATTATTATATATCCCTATAGTATTTTCATTAATGGCTTAAGGGGACCACTCCCCTTCCCATTTACCCCTCAAGAAAATATTCGGTGATAAAACTAACTTATGTCCAGGGTATAAAATTATCTTCAAACGAAATTTCATCTAAATCAGTCCAATGGTTTAAGTGTGAAAAAGAATAGACAAGCAGACATATAAAGTACCTAATTTATGCATTTATAATATTAGCATATTAGTTATGGATTAGTATCGATGCTACGGATTACTTACTATGGATAAGAATGCTCTTGAACAAGTTATGTTTGAGCAATTGACCTGCCATTAGCATCAGTCAAACCTCAGTTATAAATAAAGTACATTTCGTTTACTGAAGCTAAAAACGAATTGGACAAATCGCGTGATAAAAACACACAAATTAAGCGAAAGACACTTGCATATTCATTTTATTCATGTTGTGTCAGATAGCATACCACGAGGTATCTTCTTGTTTTTAAATTAATAATCTTGTTCGGCGTAAACACTTACCGGACAATGAGAAGTCGAGCACCCATAGGTATCTATTGTTCATAACCGCACTAATTCTCACTTGGGAGCCGGAGTGACTAAAGTGCATTTTTTTACACGCGATTATGCTACTTATTGTCAAGTGTGTGAGAACAAACGCTTAATTATGAGTCGCTTCGACACTCGGGTGCAAATATCAAGACTTTTCGGTCCGCTGTGTTGTTTGAAGAACGGGGGCACTTTTACAACTAGCTTTTGTTTGATATTTACAAAAAGATCGCAAAGTAGATAAGAAGTTACCAGCTTATATTTCTCGAACTATAGCATTAAAGTTTTATTTAAACAGCGAGTACTCAATAACAAACAGACAGCCACCAGACAGACGGGTAATACTGCTAATCTAATGAAGTATGCCTTGGTATTGGACACCTGAGCAAGAAGTAAGAACCCTCTCATTGCACCCGAGCTGCTAATGTACGGCCATTACTTCAAAGCAAATTATACCCCGTTTAAAACCCCGCCAACTTACTTTCGATACATCGCATTATTAATTTAAACACCAGCAACTAACTTCAAAAGCGGAACACTTCACAATGACTTCAAATGACAGTGGATCGCTAATTTCCCCACTAATGTCGGGTGTTGGACTAATCATTCGAAATGCTTCCGATTTTCCAGTTTCTGCATAGAATGAAAGTATATTTTCACTTGATGCAGTTGGTGTAATTATGTTGGGAGATGCTAGTAACGCACGCAATGCGTTCGACTATAAATAACGAGACTTTCCGTTGGACGAGCACGGGATTTCTCTTGTTTTAAAATTTTGCGATATGTAGCGTCGGTTTTAGGATAGTGGAAACAGTTTTTCACATTTTAGACACTGTTTAAAGCAATATCATTTGAGATGTTGGTGCCGTTAAGAAGCCTGAGTTTTCTAGGTAAATGTCGTTACCCCTTACGGAGGGGGTTTTAAGAGGAAACAGATCAATATATATTAAAATTTTTGGTGGCCGATACGGATTGAATTTCGAAAAACTGTATCGACAGAAAAAATCTTAATAATGATTGAGCCTGCTCACTAAATTTCACGACAATCGGTTGAGAAATGCGACTTATAGGGCAGGACAGCATCGTCATCGACAGCACGTCTAGACATATGGACATCCGGACATACGAAAGGATTTTGGCCCAAGCTAAAACGGAGAACCTAAGCTAGAACCTAAAGCTAGAACGGAGAGAATCTATGTTAGCTTCGCTCGTTCTTTCACATATTAGTTATAGTCAATTATATCCCCTTATGACTGCGAAAATATGTATTTTTTTTAAATTATAATATTGAATTTAAAAATTGTAATATTAAACGAAGTATGCGAAAATACTGTAAGTAGTAAATGCAACAAAAAAGCCTTGCTAAGTTCTTGTATGTTTTTTAAATTTTCTGTATACAAAAAATTGAAAAAATCTAACAAGATACAAAATATAAAGATAATACGAGTATACTTAAATACAAACATGTTTGTAATTTACCAATAAGTATTTTCCGATAAACGTTTAGTATGAACAGTTCAAACTTACACACCAACCAGTTTTGTTAACCTATTTCATGGCGCGACCCCCTTAGGATGAAAAAAATATTGTTATCGCTGTTCGCTATTTGTTTATTTTACAAATATCAAACTCACATAACTTTTACTTAAAAATGCAATTAGCTACGAGAGACTGCCCCCCCCCCCCCCCCCAACGAGGGTCGCGACCCATCCAGGTTGAAGAACATTGCCCTTAATAATCCCGATCCTGATTAGTGAAGGCCTTGTCGTCTTTAGTCCTATAATTAATCGTAAATGTCGTTTAAGACACAAATTAGTAGTAACTAGGATTTTGTAATGAAACATTTCAGTGCCTTCGGGCTAACGGCTTCATTGAGTTTTACTGTAGAACTAAAAATCTTTCATCATCATTCTTTCCAAAAGATATGACTTTAGGATCGTACTATTTGTACATTTTGTCAGAGATGACTCGTAGTTGCGTCATTTTCAACAATACAAGATTACGAAGCAAACGATTAAAGGTACATGTTGAAAACCGACCGCCGACAGCAGCAGCAGACGACGTGTCGCAGCAGACGACGTGTCGCAGCAGACGACGTGTCGCAGCGACACGACTGGTTTCTATGTATTTTAGTGAAATACCTTTCGTAACTAGCAATGCGAAACAGCGCCGGGCGTCAGCGTCGGGTTCCAACCTTCCAAAGTTTGTATCTTCAATTTTGTTAGACAAGTTAGGTTTTCAGATTAAATGTATTCTCCTGACAATATTTTGATATCGTATTCGAGTTATAAGTACCTAATTAAAAGTTATTTCTTTTTTGTTTTAACTTTGTTTACGTAATTCACGTTTGTCTATCGTCATGCCCATTTGTTTTTATACTTATTTGCTTAAAGATTATCTGCACTCGCCTTTATACTTCCTCTTTGTTCGTTTTATTTTGTAATGTTTTACTTATGTACAGTAAAGAAGTATATATTTACTATATACACTAAAAATAAAGCTAGGTGCTTTCAAATATATCATTGCTTTTCTACAATTATCATAGAGATAGAGCAGAAACTATTTTCATCACAGCTCTTTCATTGCTGCATCGCAAGCATTTAATTAATTTCCTTTTCCCTCTGAGGACCTTTTCTTCGTCTAGAGATTTCAGCTTCATTTTCGACATTGAATACTAAGGCAGGGAAAAGATATAAGTCTTCGCTTGACTAAGGGTTTTAACTTCTTTTTCTACTAAGATTTTAGAACTTAGCGTCAATTTTATCCTAAATACTTTGTTTTTATTAGGGCCATGCATATACTGTTTTAATACAATATGGAAGTTCTTAAGCAAACTATTAAGAAATTTTGGTGTGATGAGTATTAGCTCTTATGCGATTACAGATTTGAGTTTGTTTGAAGTTTACATTGTGACTTTCTAACGGATCTGTTTCGACATCAAATTAAGTAGATTAGTTGGGTTGGAATCTGTTTATTTTCGGCCACTATTTTTTCGTTTACAATTCGTATTGAAAGAACTCCTAATCTTTAGGGTCGAATAAGATGAAGGGTCAAAGGATTTGCCTTGATAAGAATATCCTTTTCGGTTCGAGTGTTATAAGGTGAGCGGATTTGCTTTTTATTAAAATGTACGTATTGAAATCCTAGATTACGTTTCGTCAATTAAGAAGAAGATGCCACATTAAGTGCAAGCAAACTGAAATGATCGTATACGCTTTCTATGCAGTAGGTACGCCTAGGTGGATGCTAGCATACAGTCCATACAAATGTATAAATAAATCAATATTATGGGACAATCTTACACATATCGAACTAGTTGTTAGGCATTAGCTCATTAAGGCTTGTGGGGGCTAGACGACGATATATTTAATACATATAAATACTTAAATGCATAGAAAACACCCAAGATTCAGAAACAAGTATTCATGCTGACCACAAAAATATTTGTCGTTACCGGGATTTGAACCCTGGGCCGTCAGCTTCATAGGTAGGGTCACTACCAGGGAATAAGTGGTCACTACCCACTAGGCTAAGCCAATAGTCTTACCAGATATATATCTACTAACTATCTACTGTAATAAAGACGTGTTCCGATATATTTGGCTACTTTGGCTGCTACCAACTATATGACGCTGCCTGTACATACGACATTGTCTTGGCTTTATTTATAATAAAACTACCGGGTTATATGATTAAATACTTTCATGGCCGTGATAAAGGTGCTGCTGTGTTTTTAGTGGCAAGTATCTTTAACATTATATAAGCTTGGGTGAGCGAATACTTATTATGATATTGTATTTGCCCATAAATCAACTTTAATCACCGTAAACCCTTGTCCTGTCGATAAGAATCTGTACTTATCAGAATATTCAATGAACCCTGTCCAAGATAATTGGGTATCAGAGGGCTATTAAAAGTAATCTGCCCGGCTAATTGGACGGACGTGGGTTCGGTTCCGGGGTTTAAATAATTTTGGGTTTTAACCACATGAAGGGGCTGAGTGGTTATTTGTTATTGGAGATCGGATGGATTGGTTATCCTTGCATTGACTTCTGTATGGGAATTGAACCAATTTGTGTCCAGAATGAACACATAGTATTTTATGTTCTTTGGGGTAACAGTTGACTACACCGAAGCACTTCAAGATCTAGTGGTCATGAAAAAAATAATTGTTACGAAACTACGGACTACTACGTCTATCATCGGAAAATCTCTTCACCTATGTTTTACAACATGGAAAATTATCTTTTTTTCTAAAGCTTATCTATTAACTAACGCTTTGCTCCCTCCATAATCAAACCATTTCAATATGCTATGTGACAAAATAAAAAGAAATAATGCATTAGCTACCAATTAAAAAAAAATAGTTATTGGTTCTACAAGGGTGCAAAGTTGTATTTTACCCGCGAGTGTGGAATTGAAACACGAGCAAGCGAAAGGATCCTATAGTTGAACCACGAGCGTAGCGAGTGGTTCTAAAATAGAATCCTGAGCATAGCGAGTGTTTCAACATACGAGAAGTAAAATACATTTGCACCCGTGTGTAACACAACTTTTCACCTCACTGTAGCGAGGAAAGTGCAACATGCAAAACAAAGTTTTATTTAATTTAAATACCCAATAAAGTATTTTTTTTAACAGTAATAATAACGTTAAGTAATATCAAGTAGAATTTTGGTCAAGTGCGAGTCGGATTTTAGTTTTCCCATACATTTTGAGACCAAGCGCCTGATGAAGGCAACAAGCAATTTTTCAAAAGATCTTAAATATTTCTTTTATTCTGTTTTTTAGTATTTGTTGTTATAGCGGCAACAGAAATACATCATCTGTGAATTTTCTGTATTTTAGCGTTTTAGGTTTTGTTATCTGTTAAAACCATGGAGGACTTAAGTACGATGCTCGATAACCTCAATAAAGCTTCCGAACGAGTTGGTCTAAGAATGAACATGGATAAGACGAAGATCATGTCAAATACCCATGCAGTACCAACTCCCATTACAATCGGACACTTTACACTCGAAGTTGTAGACGATTATGTATACCTAGGACAAACTATCCAGTTAGGTAGGTCCAACTTCGAGAAAGAGGTCAATCGTCGAATCCGACTCGGCTGGGCAGCGTTCGGGAAGCTACGGAACATCTTTTCGTCCAATATTCCGCAGTGTCTCAAGACGAGAGTCTTTGAGCAGTGTGTGATGACATATGGCACTGAAACGTGGTCGCTTACTATGGGCCTCATAAGAAGGCTCAAAGTCACCCAAAGGGCTATGGAGAGGGCTATGTTGGGAGTTTCTCTGCGTGATCGCATCAGAAATGAGGCTATCCGCAGCAGAACCAAGGTAACCGATATAGCTATATGATGATGATCTGTCAAAAGCTACTTAAACACGCTCCAAGGTCAAATTACTTTCCCCACTAGTGGATAAAACGCGTTTTTGCCCACTGGTTTTAAAGGATAAAAGATGGCTTTCCGAGGCAGTGAGAGGAAAACTTATTTTTGCTGTTTTGCTTCCTGACATTGACAATCGTGACGTCATTTGCAAGTTTTTTCCTGCATTCATATATATACAATCACAGCGGTTTTTGAGGTTTCATATAAACAATTTAAACTCTCGCGCTTTGTAACTATATTTAAATTATTATTTAACATGGGTAAACGATTTATTTCCCTTTATTTATCACTTTTCGACACGGGTTGCACGTGAGAAATGAAGGTAAGTAAATAAATATCGTGTTAAATAATTTAAATATGTTTCATAAAAACTTGCTGAATTTAGTATATTTTACAAAATACCGTATTTTAAGGTAGCATTTATCTAAGACAAATCAAACTACAAGGTTACATTGGCTGTGCCTTTGAGGTTTAACGATACAACAAAATGATTTAATTAATTTTATCTACTTTATTAAAACTAACAGGAATAAAGACTTAATCTGAGTATGGACTAATCTTGGGATAAACCTTATTCATGTTTGGTCGAACCTGGCGTACAATATTTGTATCCCAACAAAACTGTGGATACTATTTCTTATCTGTGGTTTTACATTACCATTTATATGTTATGCCGCGTTAAGCAACATACACTTTTACTTAAACATTCCGTAATAAAAAGACAGCGGGCGCTGTTTAACGTTCAATTTAAATACCAAGGCACTTTCACTCTCATTACGTTCTCCCGATACCTAGGTATAATAATCAATAAACTCTTATGTTTGTACGTCAATCACTCCACGAATATCTTATTACAAAGGGATTTTCCAATAAAATTCCCAGAATGTGGTATTAAACTGGGATATTTATTTCTCGGTTCATTCCCGAAAGGGCTGGCTCCAATAAAACTGTGCTGTCGTTACGAGCTTATGTAACTTCGAAGCCAGGAAACTCGCGTTTACTTCAAGCTTATAAATAAATGTTCCTATACCGATTTGAACACATTGGTGTATATTATATTTGATGTCTTGCGACCATTACTGACGGACTGTACTCTAGCTGCAATAACGAGTTGGAATGTAGGGACTGACGAATTTCGAAAATAGAAAATGGCAGCGAATCGGTCACGCAAAGAGCTATTTACTTAAAATACCTTATCATTCAACCAGAACAACACAGAAGTTGAATGATAAGGTTATTTTTCAAATAGCCAGTCTTTCCTGTGGGCACAGTAAGTTAATTTTGTTGCTGCACATACAAGTACAAACGACAACACTGTTAACTGACCATCCTGTGTTTATATAGAACCTTATTACAGTGCACTTAAGGTGCACCGATGGTCAGTTAGCTGTGTTGTCGATAGTACGCAAGGTGCCATTGCGGCGTATGATTTATTTTTTTGACTTTCTCTGGACCCCCCCTATTGTCACTGCGGCTTATTATCTTTTTAGTAGATTTATGATGTCTCGCCACTACGTGAGTGTAAGAACAGTTATATAATCGGTGACTGAGTATCGTTAATTAAGACAAGGGCATTTAACCCAAACACCTCCATCTCTCTTCACTTGGAGCAGTATAACCAAATATATTTAAGTATGTTTCTGTATGTCGTTGTTCCGTTTTGTGGAGATTTCGACAGCGCAGGGAGGATTTGTAGACGAGTATGGTGTTTGGTGAAAGATTATTGTAAGATGTAAGAAGCGTATGTAGGTATTATGTTTGAGAACGATAAGTCTGTCAAACGCACTCAATATTGGCTCAATTGACACACATGGCTTAATGATGTGTCATATTGCGCAGAAAATGATGGCGTGTTGCGTTTGGTTACGAAATGAAAATGTTGTAGCAGAAGTCGTTTTTGGAGGGTAGGTAAGACTAAATAATTGAGATTTCTGTGAAAACTTGTATGATATCCTAATGCTAGTGGCTTCAAAATTTGCTTTAGCGCGATATACCTTATGTACGTGACGGCATTGTGACGTTCTACCAATTTTTTTTTTTTCAAAATTAAATTGCTTTCGCTCAAGCCTTCTTTGTAGCCACAAAATTCATGATTAATCGTCAATCAAATCTCGCAAGCATCCCACGGGATGTCTTTAATACTGCCGACTTCAGGACGACCTTAATACCTACCAATGACGTATACAGTTACACCAGTTTCACAAAGTATATAAAGTGTATAAGGCGGGAATAAGGTGAGATGTAAAATAAAAGAAGTTGAAGAATTTGCACTTGGAATAGATTAAATCGGTGCAATTTTCTTCAATTTTACATCTTTCGTCGTCCTACCAACTTAATCCCGCCATGAACGGATTATGGCGTCTCTCATCTTATAGCATTGCTGGAGGTATCTTAAACCTTTTATTAACTTTGAGGCTTTATTTTAAGAACCCATGAATCTTGTTACGTAACCTGGAAATTTTGAAGGTAATAGGTACGATCGTAAATGTCGTGATACGGTGACTTTCACCATGAAAGTGAAGTGAAGATACTGGATGACGGGAAATAATTTGACAGGATTCATTAATAAACTGAACAATAATATGGGTCTCTGGGAGAGTGTTAAAATAGAGAACGGTGGCAAGATAGCATATTATGGTCTGCCTGATTACAAACAGACGGCTTAGTAAGGACGGCGGCGAATCCAGAAAAGTCCTAACAAAGAGGAAATTTTAAGAGCCGTTAATAGAATGAGTACCGTTTTAAATAGGAGTCTATTCATTATAATTTTGCTGTTGGTACGGTAGCATAACAATCTGTGAGGTTCTCCGTTTAAACTTTTGTATGGCAGAACTATATAATGTATCTTTAAAACCCGGTATGCCCATGTTCGAACTAAACTGCTGCCTGACATTGTTTTGACATCCCGCCCCCAACCTCGCATAATGGCAATGACACCCGTTCTGTGTAGGCTTTTTTGCGGCGCTACTTTGAGTTCTATGGTTTTTTCGTTCGCTGATAGTACTTTAATGGAAATAGCGTCGATTAGCCACTTGGAAGGACAAGATTTATTTCCATTAAATATTGTCCTTCCATATACTATAATAATAATTCTTCAGAACTAAATTAATAGAAAGCCGTATGCAAGTTTTTTTAGTAGTTCAATACGTTTTTTTAGTAAAAGAATAACTAAAATAAAACAAGCCTTTTATTTCTTGCTTAGTTGAGTACATTTACCAAGTACCAATAAAGAAAAAAAACATGGTGTAGGTAAACGTTGTCGGAAAATGTTGTTTTAGTAGTTAATTTATATTAAAATGTATTTTTTTACACAATATCCTTTTGATTATTAACTCATTGAAGTGGTCGTAAACAGGCACACTAAATTAGGCGGTTACTAACCGGCCCAGTCACCCTATAGAGTATTAAATTGAGCATTTATATCACAAGATCCGTTTGACCCACTGTCCACAGTTTCTCGTCTATATAATATTTGATAAAACCTAGATGATTGGATCACGTAGTGTTGGCGTAAAATTATTGTAATAAGCTCACATTCCAAACAAAATGGCTGGTTAATGAATTTTAAAGTCCTGGCTGGGGTTTCTTTACTTGGTCATTATATGGAATCGTTACTTTCGTTTTTAAATATTTTTATAATCATGATATGGGTGAGGTTAGTGAAGGAAAATATGTCTGTACAAAGTGAACATGATCTCGAGCTTCAAATAGGGTTGCAGACTCCAAATATAATAACCAATAATGTTGAATTTTCCAGAAAAAGTATTATAAATATTGTCAAATGGAGACAAAAGTAAAGCAGGGGATTAAATAATCACAAAGTTATGTGTCCAAAGTTTTAAGAGGGGGTATATACTGTCCCTTTTTCGTAAAACGCACCTTCGTATGAAACGATTGTCATTTACTATAACGCTCGCAGATCGTGACGTCACAATCTGCGAGCCTTTCTCTCTCCAACAAGCAATAGTAAAACGGTTGTAGCTGCGTAATTCATTGATATATCAGCACGTCTATCATGAGACGGCCGTGGCATACTCTCGATTTTTCTCGCACTATACCTCTTGTTCTAAGTATTCTAATAAGAGAGAGACGGATAGTGCGAGAAAAATCGAGAGAGCTCGCGGGCTGTCTCATAATAGCTGTGCTGAATTGGATTTTCATCAGTAGGCATAATTTTTTTGCATTCTGTTTTGCCTATGTACTGACTCACTCACTCACTCACTCAATCACTCACACACTGATCAACGCACAGCCGAAACTACTGGGACTAGAAACTTCAAATTTACACCAGAACTTCCTTTTAAGACATAGGCATGGAATAAGACGGAATTTTTGGAAATTCCACTCCTAAGGAGGTTAAATAGGGGTGCAAAGTTTGTAGGGAGGGAACTTTATTTTTTGAGCTAGAAACTTGAAACTGTAAAAAGATTACTTATTAGAATACAAAAATGAACTGTCAGCTTTTTAGAAAATTCTACCCTTAAGGGGGTTAAATAGGGGTACATACAAAGTTTGTATGAGGGAGACTTTTTCTTTTGAGCTAGAAACTTGAATCTTTGTAGAAGATTAGGTACTTATTAGAATACAAAAAAAGAACAACGTTTCAGAAAATTCTACCCCTAAGGGGGTTAAATAGGGGTGCAAAGTTTGTATGAGGGAAACTTTTCCTTTTGAGCTAGAAACTTGAAACTTTGTAGACAGATTACTTGTTGTTTTTGTGTTTGTTCACTTTCTCTCCGACAAATACTTCGTCATATTGTTAATCACTTTTGTTAAGTCACTTTTAATCATTTGCGGCATTTTAACGCACAAATACATACAATATCCAAGAAACACACAACGTACAAACGACACCTCACTTTGACAGCAATTGACAGACGACATTAATAACATGACGTTTACAAAGTTACTGTTGCCAGTTGAAGAAATTAGTTCTAATGATTTTCCGCAATATAGCGAAGTTTTGTTATTTTCCTGGTCGGGCTTTATATTTATATTACGTACAATTTATAGTAACAGAAAATAGTTATCACACCAGTGTGTATAACACGTTTTATGTTATGCCGTTATAAAACGAGAAACGAACTACGTTTGTATGGAGAGTGGTCTTGAGTCTACTGTGCTTTACTCATAAATGTTGCTGCCGAATGCTGCCGCATCTCATCATTGCATCTCCGAGGTGCGTGAGCACGCCATGAAAAGTGCCCTATGTTTTTTTTAATCAATGGTTTTATTTTTGGCACTTATATTAAATGCCCCAAGGGTGGTTAGATGGAAGAGTGGCGTTCTCTTGTGTCACAGGCCAACATCCAGGGTCAACGAGCCAGCATAGTAAGTAAGAAAGTAAGCATATTAAATGCCCTTTAAAACCCTTCTTTCGTTCAATTGACCACATTGTTATTAAAACAATTTGTTTATTCTGAGAACAACTAAAACAAAACGAACATCCTTAAGTCTTTGTAACGCAAACTCATTAGAAGATTACATGACAATGTAAACCTCATAAGCTTTACAAATGAACATGGCCCACTTAAAAGGTCTGACTGAGTCAAGGTCAGCCCTTAAAGATAACGTTTATCAGGCTAGTATTCACAAAGCTCACTTGTCGAACGCTGGTTCGTGTTTGACCAGTGAGTACCTACCAGACTTAGATAATAGATTTTTACAGAGGTGTTATACGCGTTGCCTCAATAAGGGACGGAAGTGCTCCTATGCAGCTTAATTCAGAATTGGCTGGCTGACCATAAACAACCTACTTAATTTGGGCGGGTAATGGCCTATTTGCCATAACCTCATACTAACTCAGTTGAGGCAAATAAAAAAGCGGAACTATGACAATCCCTTTCTGTGTCACTTATTGAGATTTGTATAGCATTCACCATCTCGTTAGGTCGTGGTATTATTATTACCATAGCTTCTAATATAGTTCTAAAAAAGGTCCATGCTGCCAGAGCCGAGAAAGGTAGCGGAGTGGTGAGCGATGATAAAATGCACCAATGAGAAGAAGAGATCATCGAAGCTACCAATGCTATTGGTGTTTTGTCCTTGCTAACCGCTACGCTACCTTGCACAGCTCAGGTCAATACTCACCTGTCACCTCATCTCCGACTGTGCATTAAGGTTGCAAATAAATTATTATTATTATTACGTGTGACACGGCGACTTGTCTATGTCACAGCAGACTGTAATTTCGCTCAGCAGTCAAACTGGGGAAGTATCTCCAACTTGTAGAGCAGCCGTAATAAGATTACTTGCTACGTTGGTATGTGTTGCATTCCTGGTAGTAAGGTCGATAGAGCTCCCGAGAGTTGAGCGTATAATAGCATTTGTTAAAGATTAATACAGTGTGGGCAACCGTTGACACAATTGGATCTATAAATCATTAGAGGGTCGGCATCACGTTTGAGACTCCACTGGAGTAGCGATAGGCTGATTACTATCAGGCAGTCCATGAGATTGCTTGTCACCGTGGAAGTAGGTAAAACAACGTTCGGCTCATATTATACTAGACGTATGAGAGAAGTGCAGTATCTGGTTGTGAATAGCGAAGCAGGACCCTGGCTTAATGACAACTAGACATTCTTGGAGGCTGATGAGTTTTTGATAGGCGTTTTAACGTTTTAATGAGGTCGTGGACTTTGCTGGGTTAAATGATAAAATACTCTCTTGATGACAGCTGAATACTTTTTTAATTGGAACTCTTTTCTTGGCGAAGGCGTTGGTTTGTTCTGAATTTTGTCCGTCTTGTTCTCGTGTCACTAAGACATATAGAAGAGCAAAGGAAATCGGTGTTTTTTATACAATTGTATTCCCAATTTGAAAGTTTATTTCTCACGGGTTGTGTGCTTATCATAAAAGTCAGTGATATACTAAGTAGTAAACAAAGGTAATAGTGATAGTAGATACCAACCGTACGTATAAATATTACATGGGCAAAGTGCGCGAGGGCAGTAAGTGTGCAGATATTTTTGTCACCTTGACCTCGTAAATAATGTAGTTTATTTTTAACTGGATTAGGGTTGTAGGTAAGTAAAATTAATCTGAATACTCAAATAAGCTTTTATATTTACCCTTTCAACGAGGTTTGGAATGTAATATGTAGATACCAAAAATAGGTGAATTACATCAGCTTCTCTCTTCAGAATAACGCCTTCTTATATAATAGATTGCTCTCGGTTTGCCTTGTTATGGTAAATTTTAACTGAAAGTTGTAGAACTGCTAAAAATATGAATGCCGAGTATTTATTTAAAAATGTTTTTTATTTTTATTTCATGGATTTTTCATCTCCAACCAGATTATCAGTTTTCTTTGCGCTATAACTTACACTGTATATTAAGGAAATTTTGGCTTCTTGCCAGCACCGGATAGTAAATTAAGTTTGTTCTGATCGTCAGCGCAGCGTTTTATCCCCGAGATCGGCGCTCAAAATCCATGGGAATCTTCACAGCATTTAAGGATATACGCTCCTTAAAATAAGCTTCAGAATCGCGTTTACAACCAAATGGACTTAGGGCGTTTTGATGCTAGTTCAAAGTTAACAATGTAGGTCAGTTTTGAAACTACCGTCATCCGAGTTTACGTGTCGATTATCAGTATTTTATTAATTCTCGGTTTTGCATCGTAAATACCGGGTAAGTGGCCGGACGTTATCGTATTGGCTCAATAGCCTCACGACCCGACAGTACAGTCCACTTCGAAAATGGGCTTTGCATATTACTTTGGCATATGTTTGTGGGTTTCTAGTGGTTTTTTTATTTTATGAAAGACTTACCAGTGATTGACTCTAGACTCACCTGATGGTAAGCGACGACAGAGCATAAGATGAAACTTACTGGTTCAGTAAAAGCCTATTCACTCTTGTTTAGAATATTAAGGTAAACGTGCCAATGCTTGACACCTTAATTGCAATCATTGATAGCCGCTTGATGCCCTGATTACTATGAATTAAGATTTAAGGTGCCAACCGTGGGGGTAGTGTCGGGCATTAGAACATTTATGAGTACCTAGGTAGGGTTCTTTACTTAAGATAATAAGATTTTTGCGAAACCTTTGGGACAGTGATCGGTATAAAAACTAATTATTATTAAGTATATTTCACAGTTGTTATTACTTACTTCAAATAAATCCGTATAAATAAATAATATCGTTTTAAAACTATTATTGAAATTAAATTTTAGCCTTTTATTGTACTAAGATAATCGTTTCGGAGAAAAAATTATAGACTACTAAATTTATTCAACATTTTTCTAAAATACTATTTTTTTTAATTTGGTAAATCAACGTTTGAAAATGTATTTTTCTCGCTCTCGTGTCGGAGGCCAAGATTTGTTTTGGGTTGCTGAGCCAATGGAGAAAGTACCTAAGTTTTTAAAATTTTATCAGCTATGCACGATTGAGTTCAAATTCATCGATGCAGTTTACTAAAACAACATAAACATTAAGGTTTTATAATCAGCAGTATTATAATTTGCTGGACATATTTTGTTTCTCAATAATTTTAATTGAAAAGTTGTGTTGACTGTACATTACAAAATGGGCCAGCAAAATGTTCAAGAGAATAAATCCCGCTTAACACCTTTTATGACCGTGTTACGATTTAACAATTTAACAGTTGAACATCGGACGACATTTACGTGACTTTTGTTAGAGACGCCTCAGGCGTGGACTCACGATCAAGTTGGGTGTCTGATTGGATGTCAGATCGGGTTGGAAATGGTATCTTGTCAATGGCTTGAATCGGACAGTGTTACTAGGTGCAGCTGCCGTGATTTACGCATTTTTTTACACGTCTGTTTAAAATGACCCCAAATGATGAAATAAAATGAAAAATAAAGTTATATACATTCACGCCTTTATCCCTAAAAGGGGAAGACAGAGCACATGAAACTTGTGTTACAGTGCCACTTTTAGCATCAATGTGGCTAAAATATGGGTGGGTCAATGTGGGTGTGGGAAAATCAAGTTAATGAAATAAAAATCTTGCTCTGACAAATTCTACATACTTCTATGTAATCAAACCATGTCCTCGTTAAAGCACATTACAAATGAATTCAATTGTCACGCTAACTTGCTATAGTTAGAATGAAATGCATGTATTGCTGTCTCGTTCCAACTATAGCAAGTTGCTGTGACAAATTGCTGTGTTAAACGTCCTTAACTTTATATGGTTTTCATTTTAATGGGCAAAACATCGCCATGTCTTGACCTGTCAATAAAACAAATCGGATTTCACTCCCGGTTTGTTGTTATCTTCACGTTTGTAGGTATCTGCCGAAGCGACAAGTTATAAACTGACCTCTAGTCTCGTACAGTGTCCGAATCGGAATATATATTGGCAGTACGACGTCTGACTGACAGACTGAACGTGTAGCCTGCCCATAAAGACTCGAGTAACATGTTTACGACGCCATATTTTATCGTGGATCGTAAAAAAAATTTGACGAAAACTGGGAAAATATGGGTTTAATCTGGCCTTTTGCAGGGCGTGTTAAGGCGCTTTAGGGTTCGTTTGCGTATAATTTACGACAGAGTATATAAAGTATATTTTTGTTTGTCACTTTTTGAAAGGAACGCACCTGAGGAACATGTTCAGAACGACTAAGATAAACACATGTGAGATATAGAGAATAGCAAAAACACTAACTTTATGGTCACCCTATTCAACAAGACTTGGTCTTTAGCTTAAAGTGACAGGTTAACTTACCAATTAGGGAGATTAGACTGAGTATTTTTTTTTCTAATTAACGAATTAACAAACAACGTTTACATATTTTTGCCTGTTGTCACGTCAACATGTTTAAACTAAAGTTGAACAGTAAGAAACACATATTTCTGTTCACGACTTTGGATTCACCCTGTATAATATTCTAGCGCATTTAAATGTCGTAAATCGTTTATTATGTAGCGCAGTGTTTTAGAAACTTTCATGGCGCAGCCCCCGTATGGAAAGATATTCCGTTGTTTTATAGTTTTTAATTTACATTACTTCAATGTAATTTTAAAAATACAAGTGGTTGCGACCCATATCTTTATAAAGTTTCCTGTTCATCAATTTCATTTAAAAAATGCAAATAGCTGCGACTAATTGGTTGAAATACACTGATGTAGCGAAAACAAAATGAAATAATGATGTTGGTTATGGAATCAAGCTCCAGATAGTGTTCACATTACGTTTTGTATGGTTTATAAAGAGCCGTTTGTCGATAATTGATGTCAGAAAATGTATCGAGTTAGAGTAATCTGAAATCTTGGACATGACCTTAAAACGACAAAGATATGTTCACACCTGCTACTCAGAAAAGGGTTATTGTTGCCCTCAAATGAGGGAATTTACTTTTCTCATAGAAGGCGCGAAAAGTAGAATGTGCCACTCGGTTGCAAAAATATTTCCATCATGGGTGTAAATTCTAGAATCCCTCGTTATGCCTAAGATTCGACCTTAGAATTGCTAGCTACGCTCAGGATTAAATTTACCCCTGGCCATAAATATGTAATTTTACTCCCTTGAGACACAATCTACTATTTATCAATAAATCTAAAAGTAGCCGCGCCACGCTGTCTACGTGTCTACTCCCAGAGCCGTTCACTCATCATTCAACTTGAATAGACATTCATAAAGCATTTTACCTCGTGCAATGATCCCTAGCAAAACTTGACCCTGACATTCGTTACAACTGCGTTAATTGGATGCAACACCTATATTGGTTTCTCTGTAGTAATGCGCTGGTAAGCTTTTTAAATAATAGCCTAGCCCACTTTTGCCGTATTATAATTGTTGCTTGACGTGCTCGTGTGGAAACGCTTTACGCCTGTCATGTAGAGCTTTGTCACGTGACATGTCACACATATTATTCCGCACAATTTTGGTCACGCAATTACCCTAGTCTACTAAATATAAACTTATTCATATATTATTTCAAATGAAATGAATATTGCTCACTAAAAAACTTTTACCCTTATGTTAAAATTGACCGAGTGGTCGACTATATTTTCATTCATAAGCGTGATTGAGTAACAAACAACTCAACATCCAAACTTTCGCATTTACACAATTAGTAGGATAGTAGGAGTTCAGATTAGAAGAGTCCGGTGACAGCTATCATGTCAGTACAGTTTATATCATTGAACGTCAAAGATGTTTACTTAATGATGATTAACAGTAAAGAAGATGACTGTTTAATGCAAGAAATGGATATTTAGGATGATTTTTTAATGATTTTCGGTCTCGGAAGAATGCATTGAGTCTAATTAAATAATATGGCTAATGAAGATTCATATTAAGATAAATATGAAGGCCAAGAGAGTCAAACCCACTCACATCCAAAGCAATTCGTTAGTTTTCTATAGACACTTAAACTCAGTCGCTGCTCAGAACTTCTTCAAGTTTCTACAATATCGTAACTAAATCATTACAGAGTCAAAGTAAGGCCAAGCTTGACCATAACGTGGACAGCTGATAGCAGGGAGAGATTTACTGCACCGGTCCGGAACGAACTAGGCCGGTGGTCCTCACTATCTGAATCCACTAGTACAATAGGATTATTTACTGTATCGCTTGTAACTCGTATTAATTTACAAATACAGCGCGATCGGGTTTTGATACGAGCTATTGCAGCTAACTTTAGTAATTTAGTCGGAAGTTATAGCTGCGGCGCCGCCATGAAATGGACTAATTGGTAATTGTGTAGTGAAATTTCTGCTTGACGCCTTATGAGCCAGCCAATTTGTTTTAAAATCACGCGCATGTTTATCGTGACAGGCGGCGTCAATAGCTTTATTAGATTACACGCATTCAAATTAACTGCCAACTTTGTTTCAGCAAATCCAAAAGGTATCCGTAAAAATGCGATATGTCAACAGGTGTAGTAAACGCTGTTTTGTTTTAATTATGATTCACTGTGGTTTTATATTTTATATTATATTTGATTATATTTTTATCATTGTAAGTTCACTCCACGGCTAAATAAAACTAGTGCCTGTGCCAAATCTTGGGATTTAGTGGTTCAGGGCACGACCAGAAATAACACTAGGAGGGAGATGTAATTTTTTATTCAATTCAAGTTACAGGTGTGGTTGTGATGACCAGGGCCCGTAATTTTCATGCCGTTGACATCAATTTGACGTCACGCTCCATATAGGTGATCCCAAATAGTTTTATTGTAAATTATTAATCATTAGTCGTCAATCATTTTAATCATATACAAATGACTTAGAAAAGTAGTCTATTTACACATGGAATAAATAATACTTACTTGATACGTGAAACTTAAATAAAATTATTTGTTTTTATACATACATTTTATTAAATAGTATTGTTAACACATTTCCATAATAACGTAGAAAACAGAATTCCTCTCTAACGTAAAGCACGCCTTCTTGCATTAATTCCCATGCAAAGAAAATCTAAGTCATCTTCGCGTTCATACGTAATACGTACGTAAGTATTATTTGTTCCACGTGTAAATAGACTGCTTTTCTAAGTCATTTGTACATTATTAAAATGATTGACGACTAATGATTAATAATTTACAATAAAACTATTTGGGATCACCCTATATGGAGCGTGACGTCAAATTGATGTCATCGGCATCACAATTACGGGCCCTGTGATTGATGACAGTCCACATGGAGCGATTTTTGTAATATTTTGTTAAATATATATGTCGTTGTTACAGGTGTGGTTGTGATGACATGGTGGTGGGCGCTGGCGCTGCTGGCGCTTGCGGCGCCCGCCCGCCCCGCACCCCGGGCGGGCAACGGTGAGCAATTTTACAGTAAGCATCTTGATCACTGCCTGCTGACCTGCTGGTCGAGCACTATACACATACTTACGACGCAGTTGGCAGGGGGTCGATCGGAGATACTTCTTTCGCATTCTAATTGGATATCGGTGTATTTTACCCGAGTTTGCTCATCGGAACGAGTGTGCTAAATACAATGATATAATCCAATTCGAATACATAATGTAATTGTCTCATTACGAAATCGGTCAGGCTGCGCTTATTTTAAAATAAGCATCGTGAGCACTACGTGCTGATTGTTGCTGGTCGAGCACTATACAGTACGATTACTGTTAGTTAAGACCTGACAGATGGATTGCCTTCATTTAATTTTCAACTTTAATCTTATACAAATAAAATAGTTATTACTAAATCGGTAGATGTGGGTAACAGTATTCTGAAAAATGCTTTATCTATATGAAATTAAAGTTGAAAATTAAATGAAGGCAATCCATCTATCAGGTCTTAACTAACAGTAATCGTACTGTACATGTACTTGGAGTAAGTTGAACGCCTAGGGCGTCGATCAGAGATGTCTTTCGCATTCAAATTGCATAGTAGTGGATTAATTTAATCTTTTAAGATTCTCACACTTTGCTTTTCTCACGGGACGACTCATCCTGCGACCAAGGAAGTTGCGACACATCCGAAATTGTCGAGGAAACTCAGAGGTAAATAAATAAGTTAAATAGACACTATTTAGTCCCCTTTCGTAAAAAAAATGTGGTCATGAATGTGTTTTAATTACCCGAGATTACTTATTGCACAATGATATCCAATTGGAAAACGAAATGTAAGTGTCTAATTGACCTTTAGGCATGAACACGAACTCGTCAGGCAGGGCTTATTATAAAGTAAGCATCGTGATCACTGCCTGTTGACCGTTGCTGAGGGATTGATCAAAGGCTTATGTTTTGCATACCTACCAAAATTTGAAATGCAAGTCTGTGATTAATCCTTGGTTGAGCACTACACAAACGTTTGCATCTTATTGAACGGTCAGGCATGAATTAAACCTAAGTATGACGATGGAGGCTTTAGATTTTACTCTAAGCTATGATGCTTAGAGTAAAATCTAAAGCCTCCATCGTCGCTCATGAGAGCACTGCCTGCCAACCATTGCTGGTTGTGCACTTCACCAATTAGAACCTTTAGGCATGAACACGAACTCGTCAGGCAGAGCGTATTATAAAGTAAGCATCGTGATCACTGCCTGTTGACCGTTGCTGAGGGATTGATCAAAGGCTTATGTTTTGCATACTTACCAAAATTTGAAATGTAAGCCTGTGATTAATCCTTGGTTGAGCACTACACAAACGTTTGCATCTTATTGAACGCTCAGGCATGAATTAAACCTAAGTATGACGATGGAGGCTTTAGATTTTACTCTAAGCTATGATGCTTAGAGTAAAATCTAAAGCCTCCATTGTCGCTCATGAGAGCACTGCCTGCCAACCATTGCTGGTTGTGCACTTCACCAATTAGAACCTTTAGGCATGAACACGAACTCGTCAGGCAGAGCGTATTATAAAGTAAGCATCGTGATCACTGCCTGTTGACCGTTGCTGAGGGATTGATCAAAGGCTTATGTTTTGCATACTTACCAAAATTTGAAATGTAAGCCTGTGATTAATCCTTGGTTGAGCACTACACAAACGTTTGCATCTTATTGAACGCTCAGGCATGAATTAAACCTAAGTATGACGATGGAGGCTTTAGATTTTACTCTAAGCTATGATGCTTAGAGTAAAATCTAAAGCCTCCATCGTCGCTCATGAGAGCACTGCCTGCCAACCATTGCTGGTTGTGCACTTCACCAATTAGAACCTTTAGGCATGAACACGAACTCGTCAGGCAGAGCGTATTATAAAGTAAGCATCGTGATCACTGCCTGTTGACCGTTGCTGAGGGATTGATCAAAGGCTTATGTTTTGCATACTTACCAAAATTTGAAATGTAAGCCTGTGATTAATCCTTGGTTGAGCACTACACAAACGTTTGCATCTTATTGAACGCTCAGGCATGAATTAAACCTAAGTATGACGATGGAGGCTTAGCTATGATGCTTAGAGTAAAATCTAAAGCCTCCATCGTCGCTCATGAGAGCACTGCCTGCCAACCATTGCTGGTTGTGCACTACACCAATTAGAACCTTTAGGCATGAACACGAACTCGTCAGGCAGGGCTTATTATAAAGTAAGCATCGTGATCACTGCCTGTTGACCGTTGCTGAGGGATTGATCAAAGGCTTATGTTTTGCATACCTACCAAAATTTGAAATGTAAGCCTGTGATTAATCCTTGGTTGAGCACTACACAAACGTTTGCATCTTATTGAACGCTCAGGCATGAATTAAACCTTAGTATGACGATGGAGGCTTTAGATTTTACTCTAAGCATCATGAGCACTGCCTGCCAACCATTGCTGGTTGTGCACTACACAAATTCTTCCATCTTGTTGAACGGCCAGGCATGAATGCTACAGAAGTTTGTATTGCGTTGCAAGTTGAGCACTATAATTTTGTAACGCGGTAGAGTAAATACCATGTCGTGTGAATTTCAAGTTTAAAAGCACATAACCAGCAGTTATCTACAGTGTCTTAATTATAGTTCGTGACATGCTGACCAGAACCACAAACAGATTCTGGGACATTTAATTTCGAAGAGCTAAAAATGCTTATTGGTAATTAAAAGCCGTACAAAAATGTAAGTTGTTTACTTCAATAAAGAAGACTTATTTCTACATTACATCTTTTTCCTTTAATATTTTATGAACTATGATGTGTTGAGGGAACCCCCGTCTACAAATAATATTTTATGTATAGATTATTATTATTGTGTGCGTGTATTGCACTCTGTTCTTATTTTATTAAATATAAATTAGGCAAAAGTTAAATATGGCGCGATATTTTATAAAGGTATCTTCGAATATATAATGTCGTTAGCGACGACAGAGGCATTCGCGGCTCGAAAATGTTTCAAGATTGTGACAATCTATAGGATCATATTGGAGACCTTTATTTTAGGAGTATAGACAGATCGAGCATATTTTTTATCTTGATCAGAAATCATAATTATCATTAATGAAAACATTAGGTTTCACACTTATTTACATAATATTTAAAAGCTTATTGTTATTAACGATTTACTCAGAAAGTAAACAGTTTTACTGGAACTTATTTTTTATCTTATTTGAATACAGATGTTTCTAAAAAGATTTTCATGTCACATATTGCGCCATGTTAAGCATTGAGCAATTTTATTGTTAGTTTGTGCGCGTGTTCCTTTTTTAAAGATAACATTTCCTTTATCTGTTACGCATGGTAGAAGCAAAGCACTTGCTTCAATAACCTTTATTAATACGATTTACTTTTTGTTCATGCAAGGCAACAAACATATAAAAGACCAGCACGTCTAGCAAACAACGGCCGCGACATACTCTCGATTTTTATCGCACTACACCTCTTCTTCTAAGTGTTCTAATAAGAGAGAGACGGATAGTGCGAGAAAAATCGAGAGAGCTCGCGCGCCGTCGCGTGCTAGCCGTGCTGATAGGCTATTGTTATTGAATTACGGTCAAATATAAATCAGTACAAATGTGGGCTTACACACATAAATAATAAACACTATGTTCCAGAATCTAAAATATTCGGTAACTATCTCAAAGACTCCTCGCATCAACTATTCATGTCAGACACATACCTAAGAGGGAATCCTCGCCTCGGTACAATTTTAGTGCGCATATTTTGCTTACAGAAGGTCTCTTAGGTTAAAATAGGTTAGGTACCTCTGATCCATCTTTTGGAGGAATTTATATAAGGTCAAAGGGACAGGGCATCGTTTTAACTTATGACGGTACAGGATCGTAGTACAAAGATGGCTCTCAAATTGAAATAAAATAATTTGTACATATTTGATGAGTGCGTTAGGACTTTGATGGATTGCGATGTGTTGAATATGCATTGAGCTGGAGGGAATTGGGATTAAGATAATTTTGGGAGTGCGGTGAACAATATAACTTTGCAGTAAACTAGAAAATGTTTGTTTCTTTTTTTATAAATGTCTAATAGAGTTTAGTAAAATATAGATTTTGATCCATTTTTAATGTTTCGTGTCAAACATAATATATCCCTTCTATCCGGCTCTGGTGTAGTCGGGAAAAAAGAACTCGATAACTACAACTTCGAAAAGTTGAAAAACCCACGACATGTTAATTTCAAAGTCCAATATCTCAAAACCGGCTGAACAGATTTTCATAAACGATGGCTTAGAACACTCGGGATCACATCAGCTTTCGAATAAAAAAACCGCATTCAAATCGGTCCATCCGTTTGGGAGCTACGATACCACAGACAGATACACAGACACGTTAAACATATAACAACCCTCTCTTTGCCTCGGGGGTTAAAAAATATGTTTTCTCTATTCCGGATACAGTTTTTTGAACTTAGTATGCTTGTTATTCTATAACAATCTCCGTTCCGCAAGTGTGAGTGCATAAGCTTACATAAGAATCATTAATTATGATGCATAAATATCATAAGTATTATAACTCTCACAACACCATATTAATTTTCTGCTAAACACTGCACAAGGTGATGGCCTAATTTCGTTGTTGTTTTAGGAGAGAGTGAGCCAAACGATAGTGAAAAGGGCCTTCGCTCTCGAGGAAATTACCACCTGGCACATGTGGCCCTAAGGTTTCGAGGCCAACGCCCTCACTTTTGTTACTATACTTATGAATTATTAAATATGCTAATAGAGATATTTAAGCGCAGTTTTCTCACGGAGAACCAGGATGGATGTAATGTCTCTTAGGGAAGGGTAATTTGTAATGGTTTCTATAGAAAACTCGCCGCGACCCGAGTGGCTTCGGATCCTATTTCCTAATAAATTACGATACTTATAGACTATCCAGGCGGATTTCATTACGCATGACTTATAGTGATAAGCCAAGATGGTAGTAGATAAGATATTTTCTGTGCAAATTGTTTTGGAGTTACTTTCGGCTGGATCGGTTTTTGATAGTCAAAAGTATTTTTTCAAAAGATAACACGTTAATATAAAATCAAGTTGAGTATTGATTTTTTATATAAATATAATATAATCAATACAATTATCCTGAAAATACAACTACAACAACATACTGAATTGTATTCATTAAAAAAAAAGAGTTTTGTTAGGTACTTAAAATAAATGATTTGAGTTTGAATATTTGACATTTTGTCTCATGATTGAATTAGGAAAGCTTTGTTTGGCTTTCATGATGGGTTACAATTTATAATTAGCATTCACTTGTTTATTGGACAGTTTTAACTAACTTTTTAGATCTCTAAAACTATCCATCCCCTTTTAACTAAGCCATTCAGAGGTGGACAGGTGATTATGCTGACGCGAACATTACTCTAGATGCTGCGTTAATAAAAACTTTATTACCACTGCAATTGACACAAATTCGTTTAACGAACCGGGAAACAAATGATTAGGCATTGCGCATTAAATAGAGAGCATGCTGGCAGAATGGCTACCGGTCTTAATCTTAACACCATCTACGACTAGTCACGAGCGTATAACAGCTGTCTCAGAGGGTTCTAAAGCCATGTATACACCGGCGTTGAACCCTTAAAAAACAGACAAAAGTACTTACATGTTATTTCCTTCCATAGTTAGAGAGATTTATAAATCAACATCCTACTTTATCCTATAATATCATAAATGCGAAAGTTTGGATGTTTCGACGTCTAGATGTTTGGATGTTTGTTACTCAATCACGCTTAAACGGGTCAACTGATTTGGATGAAATTTTGCACGAAGATTTATAGCCTGGATTAAAATATAGGATAGTTTAGTTTAGTAACAGCAGAGGCTCCTTATTAATATCGTCAAGCCGTTCTGCTTAATCAAGAGTGTGGTCCTTTGTTTTATATTGACGGGCTGTGGATTGATATCAATAGTAATGATTCAGATGATTTAGTTTTCACAGTGAAGTGGGGCACTTTGCCCTCATAGCATAAACCCGTACATACACTTCAAATAAATATTGCAGTGTTCTGTTCACAAACACGTCACATAAATAGTTAATTCTTCGGCCATTTACTCGTAGAAGATTTGAATATTAAAACATTTGGAAACCTTTACAAAATGCAAAACTTAAAAACAATAGCAAAGTAAAACAACCTAAGGGATACACATACAACGCGACTACGCGATTATCGCAAATCCACGCGAATTTTCCTTATCAAACGTATTGGACCCGAATACACAATTAAAACACCTATTCGAGTTGCGATAATCGCTTAGTCGCGTTGTATTAGGACGGTCCCGAAGGTTTCATCAAGTTATCGCTTTGAATAAGACGCGAATTTCTCGTCAACGGCGGTGATGCTCAAAGCAAGAGCACTTCGATACCCTTGGAGCCTCAAAAGACGTGTAGTGATCTCGCCGGTCTATACGCGGCTTTATACCAGTGAAGGACTAGCGTTGGCATCTACTGGGTGTTTGCTGTGAATACATAGTAATATTTGTAATGCGGAGCAATGTAATTGGCTTCGCATTAGTTTTTTCGAAGGTCCTGTCACTGCGGAAATCATAAAGATTAAAAAGGAACAGTATACATAGCATTTCTAGGATTATATGGTAATCATTTGTGATTTACTGCCACGCTTAGTTGCAGTCATAGGCAAAGAAGATGCTTTAACTTTTTATGGTGTGCTCGATTTTTTATGTATATTATACGATTTATACGTCAGTTGACACTCATTATTAGCATTTAACGAAACCTTTAGTGTATCAGTAACGTGTCGTATTGAGTTTGTAACATACAAATAATTTACCAAAATTTGTCTTTCTTGTAAAATCAACCTTCTAAAATACAAGAAAATGTGACAAGTAATGTCATATTCACAAACATTATTTGTAATTAATGCTCCTTTAGCGCAGTACTTGTACTTTCTTTTAAAAAGTGAAAGCCGTAAAGGGGCATTAAATCTTATGGCCGTTTGAGCAACGAGCCAATGATTTAAGCCGTTGTGACAGCCACGAGGAACTGAAACTGATAGTATCTTGAACTACGGAGCCCTAAAAAGTGCTAGTTCAAGCCAGCTATACGACTCACAAATCATCTCGATTCGTTGCACTCGTCGCTAGGATAAATTGACCCCGACATTCAGTTTTTGTTACACACACCAAACGATACAATTTTTCACGCTAATATGCTACAGTCACAATGCATGGTTTATCTTGCTGTCTTATTCCAATTATTCAAATTCCAACTATCGCAAGATGTTTTGCCAACTTGCTTCGTGAAAAAAAGCGAAGATGTTGTCATTCGTGCGGGTTGATTACACAGCAGAATGTCATGTTTCATATTTGGAGTGGAGCAGCCCAAGTGGGGAATCACCTCCACCTTACAGAAGACTGTAGCTATAATTGCTATTACGGCACAGCAGTGGTGTTCCACTAACTTCTCTTTAGATACCCCATGTTGCTGCGAATGCAACGAATTGTAAAATCAATACCTTTATCGCACTTGTGGGTCCTACGTAGTCCAGAAACTAGTTTCCATTCCATCAGGTGGGTCGTGGCCATCCTCGCTTCACCTCAGATTTTATCCGGAAATTGACTACTGCATTTTTAGCAACGTGCCGCGTCCCCAAAATCATCCGCTTGCCGTTATCCCATTTAATTGGGCCAGTGCAGCACGTCTTTTTATTCCAAACGTCTCTGTTATCCGTCGTCTCGTCATTCGCTTGCTTCCTCATCATATCATCTCCCATACAGCCCATTCACCTTTTCCTTGGCCTACCTCGTCTTTTACATCCCTCCACATTCATATCCAATACTCTTTTGGTCACATGACTTTCATCCCTCCGCGTTACATGCCCAACCACGCATATGCTTCGTATCATACAGAATATTTGAAATCAAAGGTAACAGTTATACTGGTTTACCTTTGATGAGTTTGATTATGAATACCACCTCAGATCGCGCCGATTCCGCGATAGCCCTGTAAAGATAAAATGTCCAAGATTTCACTCGCACCCCAGTACGAGAATCTTTATGTCCAGATGAGCCGTAACACTGGTTTAAAATGTCCTAAGTTGTATACAGCTTTAATATAACATTATGACCTTTCCAAGTTAGCTTTAGCATGGGAAAGTTAAAGTTAAAGCTAAAAGTTTATGGATTTCTTATGGTGAGTGACCGTCGGAGGGATTGACATGGGGTAATTTAACGTAAACATTTACGATGGCAATCTCGTTAGAACTTCCCGTGGAATTGCGTACGAAGTACCTTATTATAAGTAACTCTGATCCTATCAATTTATCATTTAATGTAGTGGCAGTAACAGAGCTCAAATATCGTTTATAATTTGTCGACCGGTTCAGCCTCTGCCTCTCTGGGTTCAAATCCCGATAAGGGTAAATATTTGTATGATTACTTGATTAGCATGAATGTTTGTTTCTTAGTCTTACTTGTCTTCCATGTACATATTTTATTTGTATTATATTTAAGTATATCTATTATGTCATCGTGTAAGTAGTAACCATTATAAGCCTCTTTCAGCTCATTAGGAATTAGATCGATTAGTGTAAGATTATCCCCTAATATTTATATCTGTCATATTGTTTTCGAGTAAACAGCGACCACTGCTTTTGACGCTGATTCTACCTAGTATTTAATGCCACTTTAATGGCCTAAGTCGGTACGTTAGTGTTATTTTGTGAGCAAACATTTTCACTTCATAGAAAGCTGAGGAAAATCGGAACTTGCAAGAAGCACTCATACATGCTTCTTTGTTTGGGTATGCAAGTGACGTCCTTGCTCGGGGATATTTGTGGGTACTCAATTTGGTACTTTGCAATAACGTGCTGGAGCAAACATGTGCCGAAACTGGAACATGACAAATATAAATATATGTCAGCTGCAAAGAAATTTAAATGGATGACTAAATGCGGGCTCTCTCGTAGTATTTGATTTCAAAAAATTAGCAAGTAATACAGAAAAGTAGTTCATCCACGTTTGAACCCAACTATAACAAACAATGCACAAGTTGCAGAACATTCTCAAAATATCGTGAAGGTTCTCACATATTTCCGGAAACATTCATGAAAAATGTAAAGCTTGAATGTATTATACTTGGAATCATTACTCATACAGGAAATCTGAATTTCTGTTAGTTTAGATTAGACCAGCTTGAAAGTACTGGCTTACCACGAGGCAGCTTGACTCAAAAATGTAGTTTCCGATGGGGATTTTTAAGGATGTATTATTAATTCCATCTATAACCTATTATTATTTAGGTAGGCAACTAAAACAGTTGGTAATATATGTATCTAGAGAGTTCTTGGCATGTTTTTAGTGTTTGTAACATTTTTTTAATATTTTTTTTATACAAAGACAATGGCAAACAAGCATACGGCCCGCCTGATGGTAAGCGGACACCGCAGCCTATATACGCATGCATAGGTTATAGGTTATAGGTGTACGCGGGCTAGGTTTCTGCAATTCGACGTCATAATAGCGCCTATTTTGCGTATGGGTTATTGGCACTACTGCTATTCGTGCCAACCCAGTTCCACCAGGAAGCCTAGCAGACCCTTTATGTTGCCGACGGCCTCCGGTAGTGACCCCGGTGTTCCGAGGTGCTTTGCCCGGTATTCTGCCACCCCTGGGCACGTCAGAATGACGTGGGCGGCTGTCTCTTCCTCTTCCATGCAGGCTCTGCAGAGAGGGCTGTCTGTAATACCTAGAGTGAAAAGGTGTTTGTTTAATAGTGCATAACCAGTTATGGCTCCTGTCAGGAGACGGAGTGCCGGCCTCTTTAGCTGCTTTAGCTTCCTTGCCAATCCTATACGCATGCATATATATGCTCTTGATATATTTGAGGATTCGCCGTGTTGACAGCTGAAGGAACCAATTCCCTCGCTCTCAACACAACGCATCCTCGGGAGCTCTGGCGACCTTGATCACCTCCAGCGGCGCTACCACGAAAATCGAAACTCGAAATTCGTATACATGCATCCCTGTCACTCGAATAATGTAAGTGCGATAGAGATGGAGATACCCGAACTTCGATTTTCGGAGTTCGTGGTAGCGCCGCAGGAACACAACACTACTACAGAGTATATAGTGTTATTATGGCTGTGGTCTTCTGCAAGGCGGAGGTACTCGAGCGGGATGACATTTCGCTGTGCCCGACCTCACCAAAAAAAAAAAATTCAGTTCTAATAACATTCAACATCATCGTACCGGCCGAAAGACGTCCACAGTATACATATAGGCCGCCCCTAAAAGTGCCACAGAACATTGCAAAGAAGAAATTTCACAATTTTCGGAAAATTCTCCCCGGTGCAAGGCCCACCTGCAATCGGCAAACAAAATGCCCACTTACCCAAAAATTTAAACGGTTTCATGACCATTAGGTGCGTGGGATTTAGTAGTGCGGCACAACTAAGCTATTAGACCATTTAGTTCTCGATATAATTGGATGGTTTTCCTTTTCAACCGACGTTTCTTATTCAGCGCAATGCAGTGATTCTACAAAACCATTATGCGCATTGCGAACGACAAATTAGTTGTAATGGTAAAAAAATTGTATTGTTCAAACATACATACATACATACATTCACGCCTTTATTCCTAAAAGGGGTAGGCAGAGCACATGAAACGTATGTTCCAGCGCCACTTTTAGCATAAATGTGGGTATAAAAGATCGCCAAAATGTGATATTATTGTTCAAAATGAAAACAAATACGACTTACAAGGGACGTTGAGTATAACGGCGAACATCTTTAAGTGATCCCTTCCTGATAAATACAAGTAGATAGACATACGAGTAACTATTGCGCATAGGCAAACAAGTGAGACAAAATAACGAAACAAAATCGAAACATCTTTTATTAGTATGTTTAATTAGTGCACTGATCGATGAACAAACTACTGTAAACGAGCTTGCTGGAACAAGTTATTTATCGAAAATGTAAATTCGCAGGAGCCATGATTTAACTAAAGGCAAATGCAGTAGTGGGTCACCCACCCTGAATGGATAGTTCAAATTTTCGGCAGTTACGGCCCCCTGCATTGTGGTTTAACAGATAACCGATGCATATAACGCATACATTTTATTTTATGCATGCCAAATGGATTTAATCTTTTGGGTGAAATATAATGCTTGTGTTCACAATAATGTAATAACTATATACGCTACGCAATTCTCAGTTTTAGTTGAAAAAAACATCAGAGGAACGGCCGGCAACTCTCCTGCAGTATCTTTTATTTTCAATCCCCAACGTCTCTCTCTGATTGCATTAAAAAGACTAGTATTTTAAGCGCTGTACCCTGTTTCAGGTGCATAATGGTTAAAAACAGCTATAAGAAAAATTTGAACTTACCACCTACATAAATATAATTATTATGCAAACTCTAACAAAAGCGTCGGAAAAGCGTGTCAGATGTCACTTTCGTTGACGGCCGCTAATATATGCATGTGCGCACCCATGCCACGTGCTGCGGCGTGAGAATAAGGTCTTCTATTCGGTTCATCTCTTTCACACCTTCGCATTTCAATATGTTTCGCTTGCTCATTTTGTAACTGTGGATGTGAGCGCGCGAAACAAATTGAATTGTGATGGGAATGTAGGATTCAAAATAGCCTCATGTTCGCTGCGAACGCTTGAGGATATTTCTACAAAGGTTTGTAGCTTTTTACTAATTAAACATGGCTTAATTGATGAACTTAAAATTTATTATTAATTAGAGTTTTGGCACTTCTAAAACTATGTTAGGAGATTCTTTAGAATTGAGAAATAATAAATACATAATAACGAAACATTAAATATCAAATAACTAATTCCAATGTAACGTGTGTTGGTAACTAAAAAAAAAAATGTTTTTTTTTACGTCAATTTAGGCATCCTTAATAGTTAGATACAAATTTTTTTGGAAGTGCTCTAAAATTAAGTAAAAAAATATAATTGTATTTGTTAGTAAGTCTATCATTTTCTTTCAAAGTAGGTGATAAACTATTTCGTCTGTAAATCGAACGTTTAAACTAACGCTCATTTAAAACGTTCCACCAAGTCGTTTGTGTCAAATAGTTAACTGCCGTTTAACATCACACATTTTCTAAATTCAAATTTAATGCCCAAGAGAAATTTACAGCTCCATCAATTAGCGCACGAGCAAACAAAACAGACCGCTTAGTGCAACACTAACTCTATTACCATGAAAATGTCCAAATTTAAATAGGCACCCAAGAGAAATCCAAGGAAAATTTACAGCTTTGTTCACAAACAATATAGTACCGCTTGCCAGGTGGACTGTACAGGTGTACAGTCAGATCAAGATGGCGGAATGGTAACATAAACATAACGGGCGAGAGCCGGGTTTATCTAATCTCATTTGGCGAAATAGCGTGATTTCAATTGTGCGTCTTTTAGTTGTGGGACACACTGACGGCGCGTTCAACGCAGTTAACACACAAAAATATAAATCTGTATTCACGCTTCACAGATATCCTTACGACCATGATTCGTAAGCAATATATATTATGTTTCGCACATTAAAGTGTAATTATATGCTAATTATGATTTTTTTGTTACAAAGGGCATTTTGCAACTTTGACATAGGTACATTGTCTATTTA
Source organism: Epinotia bilunana (assembly GCA_947049275.1). Classification (NCBI taxonomy): domain Eukaryota; kingdom Metazoa; phylum Arthropoda; class Insecta; order Lepidoptera; family Tortricidae; genus Epinotia; species Epinotia bilunana. The sequence goes on along the minus strand of OX346263.1, from coordinate 4,832,440 downwards.
TTTTTGCAGCGGAAAAGGATTTGTTTTTATAATTAATTAGAGGAACTCTTAATACGCATATAGATATATAAAATTAAACGCGCTTAGCAATATCGGAGCTGAGATATTTAACTTTCAAAATTTTGTTTATAACTATTCAGTATTGCATGTGGAAATATATATTGCAAATATCTCGGCTCCGATGCATTTTAGAGTATTACATGTACAAACGAAATATTTTTGTTTTGAATAGATCTATCATAATCTACCACTTTGACGAGCGGCCGCTCACATAAAAGCTGAGCTGGAAATGGCATGAAATATTTTTAGCAATCAAATTGGTTAAGTAATTTATTAATAATAATTCTTAATTAAAAATATATATATAAAAATAAAGATTAGCTTGTTAGTTACATAGCTGTCAAATAAAGGATAAAATTATAGCCTACTTCAACACAAGTAGGTAACAATAGCGACAAACGTAAAGAGAAATGGTAATTTTCTCCTTTACCGCAACGCAACAATTGCTGAACAGATTGGATCTTACCTTATTAACGCTTATTAGCTCTATAGGCATTAAATAGAATGTCATATTACACAGTCCGGCTGGTATAGACAGCAGGCCCAGTGATCGGTGAAGGAAAACATCGCAAGGAAACCTGCATAAATCTTCGAAATAATTAAAAGGTGTATGTGAAGTCCCCATCCCACACAGGGTTAGCATACAATACAGACTACCTATTGCCCATTCTCTCTCATCCATGAGAGGCCTGCGCCCAGCAATGGGACGTATATATAGGCTGATGATGATGATAAAATAGCTTTCCAATAATGGTTTCGCTGAAAACTTGCATCACGGAGGGTGTCCTATGACTGGCTTCGTAACAATTTCAAACTTTATAATCCTACGTTAAGTTTTACAATAAGGTTATTTATTTATTTAAACTTTATTCCGCAGTATAACAAGTTACAATTTCAAAAGGCGAACTTAATGCCATAGGCATTCTCTACCAGGCAATATTTAGCCCAAACAAAAAATAATCATAGCTGGTGCGGGGTATGAGAACAACACAGAGATAAAGTAAGCGGACAAATTACTGGTATGTTGTACTAATAATTCCAATGAATGTAAGTAATATAATATATTTACATATTATATATATAATCCCTGCTACTAAAACCTACGAAGAGACTTGTTGCTATTCGACATTCATCGATACAATATCTATTAAGTATATTGATATTATTCATTTGTTAGTATGTATATTGATTAATCAAAATCAAAACAAAACTATTAAAAAAATATCAACAATAGATATTTTTTAAATAGTTTTGTACATGTTTCTTGGTTTCCATAATATCTCTATCTCCACTGAATTGCTCAAAAGTTAGCAAAAGTTAGCGTTTGTACATGTGTTATCTGTGTTTGTAATAATTGTTGTCATTGTGTTCAGTTCTATGTACAAAAAACAATTTACAAACATACATATACAATACACACGACCACAACCAAATGACCAATGAAGTGATGCGCCCGTGAATGTAGTTAAAATATAATGTCCGTCCTCCTAAATGCATCCATTTGTCACCGAAACAAACGGCGCGACATTGAATGCCCAGTTTTAATGAGATATGATTGATATTATCTAATATGTCCGTGTGTCACGATCGGCGATAATATTATAATGAATCCCAGATTCAATTAAGCACTTGGGCCGGTTTTCGGCCTGGCCTGTTCATCAACCACTTAAAATAATTTTTTACACCGGCTGACAGATGATAGGGTAAAAGTGCCTATTGTACGATCTGCTTAATGGCTTCTCTACATGATGGCCCATCCTGCTGGCACACTAGGATGGGCCAGCGTGTAGAGAGGGTAGTGGTATCGGATGGCTTATGGTGCGGCGGGATGGTGATGGGATGGCTGCGGTGTCGGTTTTTCGGCCGCACGTCAAAGGGAGTGGGCCAGCGATGGCGGTACGCAGATGCGTGTGTAGATATACGTGGTCCATTTCGCAGGGCGTGGTCGACTGCGGTTGAGTGTGGACGTTCGTGCTGTGTATTTTTTTTATCGAAAATGACGTGTACGCGGCCTCAACACGAAACAATACAGTTTTTGGGATCATATCGGGGAGAAAGCGTAATATGTAAATAGGTAAATTGCCGCAGCGGCTAACGCTTCGACGTCTATCTCGCAAAACGATTCGATCACAACTGAATGTCGCCATCGTGTAGTGGCGTTCAACATCGCATGGCCATAGCGCTGGTCCATAGGATGGGCCATCATGTAGAAGAGCCATTAGGTACGAGTTAAAGTCGTTTATAGAGGTCAGAGATCATGCAGAGAATTCTAGTTTTACTTAAAGGTACCTATAATGAGAATTTCGGTTGCTGGTTAACTGATTGTGAGTTTAAGACTCATACTTTTAAAATGTATGTATTTTTTATTGTTATGATAGAAAGAATGTTGCAAGGGTTCCGTACATCACGAGATTTTAATCAATTTTTTTTACTAACGGAGCGTTTTGACGTTTCATAAAATAAGCTGATTTGAATTTTGTCAAATACCGTATTAAGTCCGACTCACGCTTGACTGCACATTTCTAATAGGTTTTCCTGTCATCTGTAGGTAAAGAACTATTTTGTGTATTTTTTTCAAAATTTTACACTCAGTAGTTTCGGAGATGAAGGGGGGAATGGTCATTTTTTGGCTATTTTCTTAAATATTTTCTTAACTAATTACTTTAAATTTACAAAAAAAAAAATTTTAGATGAACACAATGAGCTCTTTCATTTGATATGTAACACGATAGTATATGCAAAACTTTATTTTTAATTTTCTCATTTCCCCCCAAAAGTGGCCCCATGTTTAAAATTCATTTGTTTGCGTTACATGTTCCTCTTTGGGTCACAAACTTACATATATGTACCAAATTTCAACGTAATTGGTTCAGTAGTTTCGGAGAAAATAGGGTGTGAAGGACGGACAGACAGACGCACGAGTGATCCTATAAGGGTTCCGTTTTTTCCTTTTGAGGTACGGAACCCGGAAAAACACAAGTTTAAAAAAGGTTTCCTTTACCTTAGCGAACTCTGCTGCAGCGTGTCCGTCATTACGAAAATGAAATATTTTGAGTTACACTCTTAACGCAACAATTTTTTTTTGGTTCGTTTAACGTGAATTATTGGCAAGATACGTATCACCAATGTCTGAGTAGCTCACTTGGAAAGGCGCTGTGCCGGCATTACAGAGAGGTAATACACAGAGATGCAATAACAGAGGCACAGGTTTATTTATTTATTTAAACTTTATTGCACAGTAACAAGTTACAATTACAAAAGGCGAACTTAATGCCATAAGGTAAGGCATTCTCTCCCAGTCAACCGTTAGGCCAAACAGAAAATAAACATAGCTGGTGCGGGGTATGAGAACAACACAGAAATAAAGAAAGAGGAAGAATTATGTTATACTGATAATTCCAATTAATGTAATATAATATATATGCATATTATAATTTAATATCACATACATATCATATAATACAAATTTAATAAATACAATATAATATAACATCTGCTACTTAAAACTACGAAGAGTCTTAATCTCGAGGTTTGAGTGGGCTGAAGCCAGCATCTCGAGATGATGATGGTTTATTTTTCTATTATATTTGTTATCTGCATCATATCGATTAAGGGAGTTCTTACGAATTGGATGCGGGCAAAGCCCCGGGTATAAACTAGCTAAACCTGCAAAAACATCAGCGTTATTCAATCGTGTCTGATACTTTTCTGTGACCACTCCTATTTGAAATTTCCCATACAGGACGTGTCACCCCACGTCGTCACTGCAAGAAGCGATCGTACGAACTACTTTCTACAGATTCGTTTTTATTACGTGAAAACTTGACGCGGTGCTAGATCTCTAGCGATCATCATATTTTACTGCTGCGGTACTATTTGTGTCACTGCACTCGTATTATTGAATTATTGTCGATTTTAGAAGTTCTCATTGAACGTTGGTGGTCGCACAATCTCATCAATCTCAAGTAACCGCTTTGAGTGGTGAAACTGAATGCTCCCGAGCTTAGTGCACGTGAAACTGTTGATCTCAGTTGTTTTCTTTGACCAACCTTCAGCCGGATTAACTTTCAGACCCGTCAAAAGGCGTACGTACGCGGTGTCGTTCACAGGTACGGCATCCGTTAGTTAAGGACGAAATCACAGCGGCCCTCAAAAGATGGAACGCTGCGCTTTGGTTTCCAAATCAACGCGTACACTAGCTGAGTTTCTTGCCGGACTCTTGTCAGCTAGGCTAGGTTTAGCGAACCAGCGACCAAACTCCTAGTAGCTTGACATCACTTACAGTTTCGGTTGAAACCGTTCAACCAATCTCACTGGAGCGCAAACTCGTAGAGTATTCCAGTGTTTAAACCGTTCCCGCGTGGTCGTGACGGAGGTTTCTCCTTTTTCCTCAGGCTACTCTCCAACCACGCAACGCAACCAGCCAGGGATCAAAAACGAGGGATCCGATTTTAGCGGGCAGCGCAGCGCGCTACATCGACTTATATTGCCGTTGAGTACGGAATCACATTAAATGTGTTAATGTGATTCCGTTACCCGCACTGTCAAGAATCGTTACGCGCTACGCTCGTAGCCGATCCCGTGGTTTTCCTCGTATGTAGCGGAAACCGACTACGGTGTAGGCGCCCGTAAGGTGGGTTCCCGGCAGAGAAAGTGTTAAGATACCGGGAAAACTTAACGCTCTTTTTGATACTTTTTTTTACACGGCATTAAGAACATTGTTCTACCATACACCGCAAAAAACTGAACTTACACTACAAAATAAACATAGGAAGGACAACGTATCACAAAAATTCACAGATTACTACGTTTCCTATCATCCATCATCTCACAAACCTTAGACATTCATTATGGTTGGCGTGTGCGAGAAAAACAAATCTGAATTCCAAAACGTATGCACTTTATTGTACACAATAACAGGTTAAATAATATACATGTCACACAATAGATCAAAGTACAAAGGCGAACTTATAAGGGATCTCTTCCAGCTAAAACAATACGCTGAGTATATAAATCTTCAGCATGAAGATTGATATAATCACATTTACGAGCAATTTGATGCAGTTATTGACAGGTTCTAATAGGATCTATTAGCTTTAGCTTATTTTATGAGCGAGTTCATAATTTAATTTGCCATAAATCCATAATATAGTCGCCGGCAATAAATGTGGCCCAAATTAGAAAAATGCATTAAATTATTTAAAACATTTTTTAATCTATTCAATTTATAGTTTGAAATCGCGAAAAGTTTTTGGGCCAAATTTTCTGCCGGTCAGTGTATACAATGATAATCTATTTCGCGCTTATGTTCTATACATCGTATATCCATTCCTAAATTGCCATCTTATGCACGACGTTCTAAGCGAAAGAAATGACTATGTATTATATTTAGAGCTAAATAAACCAGTAAATTAATTAATTACGGTTTATTTGCATAAACAAATGTCGGTTGTGCAATAGAGTGTTGTCATACTCAACACAGTGACAGGTTATCACACTGACTGTAATCTTTTTGCTTTTACCTTCGATGGAGGCCCGGGCTTCAGAAAGATAATTTTGGGATGACTGTTGTTTGATTCGATTAAAGAAAAACGGGTTATTCCGGTACTCAAGAAGAGATCCATCAACGGTAATTGATTGTACGTATATATTCACTTAGTTACTATTCTGTATGGAGATATTGGAGATTCTTCATTGCGTAACTCTAATGATGCATTGTTTGAATTTGACCGATCACTTGTGACTTAAATTATATTATGTGTAATGACGGAAAACTGTTCACCTGAGCATACTTACTGGCCACCCAATGGAAAACCGCTTGCTGCTGTTAAGTGCAGTCAAGACTCTTGCCGTTGCGTCTGGACTCGCACTTATGTGCTCTTTAAGACTTTGATGAGTGATTAGTGCGAGTTCTTACATTTCTCACTCGCACTAGCAGCCGCATAAACTCGGATTATTCAGTCATTAAACGATAACAAGCTCCGTTTTGACTTCGCTCTTGAAATCCTGTAATACGACCGTCGAATTTCTTGCTTTTAGCAACAGGTTCACAAAATCATCTAAAATATTCACTCGTATTGTTCGAATAAACGGGCGTAGTATGTATCAGTCAGCTGTTAAGTTATGCAAGAAATGGGAACTATTTTCTCTTTTTTTCATACAACATAACGAGTACGCTACATTTTGCGGTTGTAGTACATGATAAATCACTTAAGAGTCCGCAGTAAGCTCGATTCTCCATACAAACTTAGTTACGCTCTCATGTTAAAACTAAGTGTTGAATTGTAACAAAACTTTGCATATACAATGACATGAGGTATATCTATGTCTGTAATTAGTTTATGTAGCTTCAGATACCATAATAAAAAAAATACGGCGAATTTATGTTTTTCAAACAAAACTTGTTTTTGCTGTATTTCGTTTGTTTTATAAACTGGAACCATATAAACTAATTACAGAAATAGATATACCTTATATCATTGTATATGCAAAGTTTCGTCATAATCCAACACGTAGTTTTAAAATGAGAGCGTAGCTACGTTTGTATGAGAAGGTGAAATTCGGCCGAGCTTACTGCGGACTCTTAAGCGAGTCGTTTACTGTACATGTATTACGCATTTTTTATTATTATTATTACTAAACAATGGGATACAAAACTTAATCTAATACATTTTCCTGTAAAACTGTTTTAATAGTTTGTCTGCAGGAACGAGTCTCTATAAAAACTATCTATCACAATATTTAACTTTTTACACTATGATTGTAACTATGTGTCTAATATATAATGCATAATGTACGCACATAGAGCGTTGCGCTAAAACATTTGTTACGTGGAATTTGCATTTACGTTGAATTTGTGTCATGTACGCATAAGCATCCGGTGTGCTCTAACATTAAAAGTTACGAGCGTCTATGGTATTTGAATTGTGTTTTCGAAAAGATCGATAATTACAACACAAACGTAATTTTACCGAGCGCAAATTTTCCAAAAAAGTTATTATAAAAATAAAAATATCGTAATGGCGCAAAATGCTGACAGTGACAAAATGGCATGTAGATAAACAGAAGCGGTTATCAACAAATAACGCATTTCTAACAACAATTATATAAATGACAATGTAGCGTGTAAAATAGAAATTATAACAACAATTAGTGAGACAAACAATACGGAAACCAACAACTTGACAATCAATCAAGCGTAAAATTTCTAAACACTAACGATTTTCTAAAAACTCTTCTCTAATTTGCGCGTACGAGTAATACCTACTTAGATATTGCAAAAAAACTTTCTGCTAATCCGCTCGGCCAATTGTGCAAAATAGTGCAAAAGAATGTTACTTAGTATAAGTACCGTCACATGTGTCATACCACTCAGTCAGGCGACGAAGCCCGGAAATCTTGCTAGGCTGCGACTCCGTGATGGGCGATAGCGGAGCACATTTCCATAGATATTGGCCGGCTTCGTTTTTTATTCACTGTTTTTTGTCACCACTGAATACTTTCTTATGAGCCATCTCTTTTATTTGTTCCGTTTCCTTTTTATAATTGTTTTACTGTCTTATTGTTGTTATTATTATTGTCTTTTGTTTATTGCCATGTGTGCGCTGCCCGCCATGGTTTTACCAATGGTTCCAACGGAAGACCAGCGCTGTTTATCGCCAGCACCATGCTGAGCTGGGACCAATTCATGACGTGTTTTTTTTATTCACTCTTTGTCGTTTTGCGTTTCACGAATAAATGTTTTTCTATTTCTATTCAGTCGTATATACATACATATAATCACGCCAATTTCCCGGAGAGGTAAGCAAGTGTCACAGATTTCCACTCGCTAAGATCTTAACAAACCTTTCTTGCTTCATTTACTTATGAAAGTACCCTACGTATGAAGATTGTCATGAGACACTCTTCATGCGTGCTCATCGGTCACTCGGTAATCTTTACCTGACCTTGTTTTAGGATTTCTCTGATTTGATCGGATTAAGTTTCACGAGGTCATGCCCTTCCAACTGTACCATCCACTATTCCCAGTTAATTTTCTTTCATCCATCCTCTCTACACATGCCCAAACTATACAGCATGGAACGGAACGATGGTCTTTCCCGCAAGAGGGGGATTATTGAGCGCTAGTACGTTACATTTTCCAGATATTTTTTTTTTTTTGACGCGATTTTTTTTTTACATTTGTATGGAGCTCGTCGCTCTAGTCGGCCAACGCTCCATACAAAGGTTAAAAAAAATCGCGTCAAAAAAATAGTTTATCTGGAAAATGTGACGTACTAGCGCTCAATAATCCCCCTCTTGCGGGAAAGTCCATCGTTCCGTTCCACGCAGTATTAGCATGCCCTGCTCAATTAATAACGCGCGGTTTTATTATTTAACTACGAGTACGAGTGGGTGGAATAAAGGATCAAGACATTTTTTTAAAGCTGAAAATCACATTTATATACCCCAAAATACTCGTTGAAATAGGTACGTACTGAATTACCTTGCATCTGGTCTACTAGTATGACTCATAAATATTTTCCTCTGGGAGTGGTATTTTCCGTATAACACTGCTTTTTAGGGTTCCGTAGCTAAATGGCAAAAACGGAACCCTTATGGATTCGTCATGTCTGTCTGTCTGTCCGTCCGTATGTCACACCCACTTTTCTCCGAAACTATGAGAACTATATTGTTGAAACTTGGTATGTAGATGTATTCTGTGAACCGCATTAAGACTTTCACACAAAAGTAGAAAAAACAATAAATTTTGGGGGTTCCCCATACTTAGAACTGAAACTCAACATTTTTTTTTCATCAAACCCATAAATGTGGGGTATCTATGGATATGATGTCCATGCAAACTTCCACCGAAAATTGGTTTGAACGAGATCTTAGTCAGTAGTTTTTTTGTAATACGTCATAAATCGTAAACCGCAATTTACCTTTCATCCAAAGGTACGGAACCCTCTGTGCGCGAGTCCGACTCGCACTTGGCCGGTTTTTTGATAGTGATGGTACTTTTCTTTAGCCATAATTTTCATTGCCCTGTGTTATATTGTATGAAATATATTAAATTTTTTAAACTTTCTGCAAATCAAAATCTTCTTTCTTTCCTTAATACACACCTACTGGAAATCATAATAGAAGGAAAAATAGAAGGAAAAAAGGGTAGGCGTAGAAGTAAGAAGAACTGGCTCGATAACATCAGAAATGGACGGACAAGTACGGTATCAAGGACGCGGCGACGCTCGCGAGAGTGGCCAAGAATAGGAAAGACTTTGCAAAGGTGGTCACCGACGCCCGGTAGGGCATGTCAGATAAAGAAGTATACACAGCGGCTCATGGCGCAAACTAAGCGTTAAAAAAATTGTTTGTATATGTGTGTGTGAGCGTGTCCTAAACTTATTTGGCTTGGTTGAAAACCGGCTTCACTAGGTTGTTCGTAATGCTCTCATCTTTTTTCTTGGTTCAGACCAAGCCCGCCATATTCTTATCACCCAGCAACAGCTCCCCATCAAGCAATTGACACGCGATGTCTAGCCGTTTCTACAACTCGAATTCTCACGGCGGAACCAGTTCTGTCTTGTTTTTTAGAGCACTTCGGTCGGTTTGTGAAAACCCTTTTCGAGAATGTTGCGCGGGAAGTCTCGTGGTGTAGGGCGATTGAACTAATTTCTGTATTCCTTGTGTCGGGAAAAAACTGCGGAATAGTGTGTGAGAAATGTGAGCTTCGTGTTAACCTTTAGAGCAGAAACTGGCGTAGGAGGGTTGCGGGTTTTTGTTGGGAGTTCTTGTATTCCAAATTTACTTTCAACGTAGGTATACATTTTTGGTTTTGTTACTACGCTTTATCAATTATCATTGTTGCGTATATTTTGCTGTAACATATTTAAACCGCATGAGACTGTACAGAAAAAAAAACACTTCAGCATTTTAAAGTCCAACATAAAGTGTGAATATGAATAACCTTTGACCTTAATGTAACATGTGTTTGAATATTAGGCAAGGTACCTAGCATATGTCGGCATAAATACATTACAATTATTAATTCTCTTTTTCATGGTTCCAAATTTTGCAGATTATAACTCCGAATTTGCCTTGGTCAAAACAAATTTGCGCACTTATCCAATCAATTTAATTATAATACTTGTAACTCCCGTTACGTCAAAAACGTAGTTTTATCCTCAGTAGGTTAAAAAGTAATATGTTCCTCATTTCACCACACGCACGGAGAGTGCGGAATTGCATTATCAGCGTTTCATCTGCATCGGCTTTCTCGTCTGTCACGGCATGCCGCTACATGTGTTTGTCCGTATACATACGTTTGTAGTTATGTGACAATATTACGACCATGATTAAGGAATATCGGGCTCGAAGGACCAGGTGGGCCAGCTAGTCTTTCTTTGCAATTTGTTTTTAAACAGATAAAGTATCCACGGAAAGAATATGGCTGGTCCCTTTTTTTTTAATGAACTGTCATCACGACAAGCGCTTATGCAATGTAGGCCAATGTAACGTGTGTGTGTATACCTACATATCATTAATATCATATTATGATCGAATATTTTGTAATGTAATATTCGTAAAATCCTTTGTGCGCGAGTGCGACTCGTATTTGACCGGTTTTTTATAAAACATCATATGCGAATTGCGATTGGCATTATTCCTATCGCTCGCAAAAGTGCCATGTCCATGCTTCGGTAAGCTACTAAAAAATCTAAAACTGGCATAGATAGTAGTTTTTTTTCTTCAGAAGGCACTGCTATCTGAATTTCAATTGAACTAAAAAAGACATAAATCCTTAAAAATCGTGATAAGCTCTTAAATAAGAAGAAGAGATCTTCTTCTTATTTAAGAGCTAGGTTCTCGTCGGTGGTGTAATTTCCAACTTATTCTACACTTCGCCTTCTTTAATGTATTCCTCTACAAAATGCAACCATACTCAGGAATATTATTTTGTTACCAAAAAATGGATTATTCATTACGATTGCGTAGCTCCAACTTGACTCTGAATATTAAAACTATTTATAAACCCATTATTTAAACGACAATTTTATGTGATGTTTGATAAAAATTTATGTTAGGCTTTATGGGAATTTTCGTCGTCAGATTATTAAAAATACTATAAAACGAAGTTTTATAGTTCATAAATAATGTAAGAAGTCAGTGTTATTATAGGCCTTTCGCAACCAAGTTACTGAACAGTGTCTAGTAGCTGTCGTGTTTGGGAATAGGCATAATGCAACTCATTGACCGACTTAAAATAAAGTTTTCCAGCATTGACGATCTCTGTAGCCGAGTTGGTAGTGACCCTGCCCCCTAGGAAGCCGGAGGTCCAAGGTTCGAATCCTGGTACGAGTAAGGGCATTTATTTAATTAATTCTTATTCTTATTCTTATTTGTGTATATATATTCTTATGTGGGCAATTTTACAAGTCAAAAAGTCTATCTATAGACTCTAAATAGTATGAGTACATTATTGATAATAGACTTAACTACATCAGAGTTTACATGTCAAATACAATAAGAGAAAAATCTTATTTCTTAGAGATGTATAAGGTCTCCAATATATAAACAGTCTTAATATATAAGTTATATCATGCTTCTCCGAAAATAAATAATGGTAAATGCACAAAGTGAAAAGTATATGCACCATAATTATTCAGAAATAGGTACCTACCTCCGCAATAGTACATTACTATAGAGGCCGGCAACCCCTTTTCACGCCGAGGTATGTATAGTGGTTTTCTCAAACATGCAATGAAATAAATTAAAAAAAACTCCAAGAAATCAAACTTCAATTTTCATGGCTGAACGCCGTGATCCTGTGCCACAAATAGTGGAATGGAAATTAAAAAAGACCATCTTGCCGGCCTAGGCCCCAATTTTCTATGAAATGCCATTACGGGTCTCTCGTCTCGCTGCGCCCGAAACTGACACTTCGAAGCCCATTATGAAGAACACAACGTCAATAATTCATTGCATGTTTGAGAAATATTAAGGCTACAAAGATATTTTTTGCCGCAAGTGCGTGTATTGAAAGCCGAGCTAGCGAAGGATTGAGCTAGGAAGGTTTAAATGTACAACCCTAAGCAAAATTGAAAATGTAATGAAAGTCATATTTAGACCTTATTTTCATTTTCAATAAAGGTTGGTTTACATGTCATAAAAATCAAAGGAATTTATAATTATTAAATGTAACACAATCATCTTTCCATTTTGAAATTGTCTCCACGCTTACATTGAAAAGGTTAAATTATTTTTGGAATGGTACTCTCGGTTAACTAAGGGTCAAAATATGCATATTTTACTTTTTCCATAAACTTGGCAGGCATTAAAATTCATATATGTATGTATATCTTCTGCACTAGAATCTATAAAGAACTTCCATACTGTGGCTTTAGAACAAAACAAAAGAAAATTAAATGCGTATGAGTTTTTTCTTAACTTAACTTTTTAAACGGTGCGTTTCACGAAGTGAAAAATGTTGAAATAGAAAACTACATTTTAAAATGATTGATTTGTATTGTATCTTTGTAAGTCAGTCTCATTATTAATATTTCATATGTTATTCATAAAGAATAAATTATTAATTTTATTTTATCAAAATTATAATAATTAATTATTAGCATTATTAACACCGTAAGTTTCTGAACGCAGGATAGTGACCTCTCATTCCTGTATAGAAAAAAGTAGGATCTCGCGATAGAGCGTCACGTTCGAAATTCAAAAACACTTTCCATGCTAGCGGATATAATGGACTTTTGGGCACAGATTTTGAGCGATAAAGCAAGCCTTTCCGAGTTGGGGAGGGGAAAAATGCTTTTCTAATTAAGTAAAACCTCGAGGTCGGAGTGTTCTCATTTCCTATTTTGCAAGACCTCAATCAATTTCTCATCTTAACTTCTTAATGTTGGATTAGGGCCATCAGATGCAGGGCTGAGCCGTACATTTTTTGCTTTCTACTTAGCATACTTAAAATAAATCTCCGTAAGTCGGATTGCGGCAAAGGGCGTTCTTTAGCAAGATTTCGTAAAACTGTATTCAGAACTTCAGTATTCTCGTCTCTTTCATTGTATTAATTTGTGAGTTGGAGAAAAAGAGCCAACGAACCAGGTTTATTGTTTTATGTGGTTAAGATTACTTGGATGCTTTAGATTATTCCATTTTATCTGTCCTAAAGGGCATTAAGATATGCTTTATAAATGTTTAAAGCTTATAAAGATTTTGTCGTGCTCTCACAGTTTTCTTGGGATTAGATAATGATAGAGTGATGACTTTAATTATACTAATACATGATTAAACTAGTTTTATGATGCTGCTATGTAGGCGTAACAATTTTAAGACTTGCTTTTCAGTGGATATTTTACCGTTCTATCTTTATGGAATATATAGCATTTAGTTTCGTTTCGCCCCTACCTACCGGGCCTAACTTTAGGACCTATGCAGGAAAAAAAAGTTTCTTTTCGTTTGTCATTGACTTTTTGGTGCCAATAAGTTACTATACTGAAAGTATACTTACAGCACAAAACATTTTATGTAGGTACCTATGTTACATTGAAGCTATAATAACTTGTTTAGAAATATCCAAAGATATGAAAATAATTAGGTAAGTTAATTGCAGCCCAATTTTTCTGATTTTAATTGCGTTCGTTTTTAAAGTATTTTATTAGTTACATAAAAATAGTTAAAATAGATTTTAATGAAAATAGGAACTTACAAATTGGGTCCTTTCTTCATATTCGTATTCATTTATTTTATTGGTGAAAGTATATAACATTTTACAAGTCAATTTGTTACATTTCTGGTTGGTATGGTACCAGCTTCTTCAACTAGGCAACTGAATAAAACATAAAATAAATGTTCCGCAAATTAGCAAAAAAATGTGCAAATGACCAGCAACGTCCCGACGGCTCAAACAACAGAAGCCTTACAAATGCTGTTTTAGAAATGGTAAACCAAGGCGAGCTTATCCTTACTAATGGTGACCTGTCAGATAAAGGGTCGGTGGTAATATCGTGTTTTGTTTAGGTCATGGCAGAAAAAACAAGGTTTGTCATCCCCAACGATGTATCCTGCCTAAGTCACACAAATGTTGCGATTGTGCAAAGTTGGCACACAAATCTTGCAATGGACTGACACATCTTTCATAAACACAAGAAGTTTTGTTAATGCAAGTAGTATTTAAAAAAATCGATAACCCACTTTTTATTTGGGGTGAAAAGCCAATTAGTAGTTTAGCATAAAATATATTGATTTAAATCTTTTACACAGTGGCGATACTCTGTCTAACAGTCCGCCATTTTTAAAATGCTGATGAAGTCGGCAGGTTACGTTGACGTCACGACCTGTCACGGGAATGACATAGGTAGTTTACCAACTTTGTTTGTTCTGCCATAGTTTTGGAGACCATGGTTATGAATTGTATTGTTGAAACAACACATTGGCGATGGTTCGGGAATAGTATCTTTACATATTTAATTTAGATTTTATTACACAAATCGAATTAGTACAAAGGGCATATTGAATGCCTTAAAGTAATCTCTACCAGTCAACCGAAAATGGCCAGGCCAAACAGGTTTGGAGGTTAAGGAGTTTAGAGATGTAGGGCACAGCGGAATGTCATCCAGCTCATATTTGAAGCGCCCCTACTGGGGAAATACCTTACCTATGACCGCATAATGACACCACTATTTACTCCGTAGGTTAGGTATGTGACGTTTCGATCCTGGTGGTGAGTGGGGTCGCCGGAGCTTTCGAGGATGCGTTGTGTTGAGAGTGAGGAACCGGCATTTGTCTCTTTCTGTCAACACGACGAATCCTCCCATCAAAACGGTCGGCAAAGCGCTTGTAATTCTTTTAGAGCCGCAAACGTGGACAGGCTACGTTATCCAATCAGCATGAGACAGTTCGCAAGTTTTAAACGTTAGACACTAGAGAACGAATCGAAATGAGAAGCGGTCTTAAGCCGTGTCTAATTGAAATCCGTTAATTAAAATACAATGCTCATTTCGTTTCACTCTTCCTCGGATTATAGTGTCAATGCCACTACTAGAGTCTCCAGCGTAAGAAAGAATAAGATATATTTCTAAGAAGCGACACTTGATATTAAAGCGGCACTTTGCACTCAGATGAGAGACCGGATTTGAGGCGCGTTCCCACTAGAAACACTACGTACGAGGTGTATGTTTACAAATACAGCACATGCTATGAGAAGTTACAGGTCTCGTATGATCTCCGGTAGACAGGAAAAACAAAATTTTATTTTCGGCACCTATTATAATATAACGTTTGTAAGTCCGGTACACAGGACAATTTTTCTTGTTTTTAATTTGAACACCTATATTTTTAACTGATACAGTACGGACGGCAGAGTGGATCTCAGCAATTGAACCACGTAGTCAAGCTTTAATATCGGAATAGTTCAAGAAAATGGGCATAAAATAACACTAATATTCAGATAAAAGTAATATTTTGAACCTGGAAATTCATAAAATTGCGCGGAAGCGGAGCGGTGCAATTGACAGGAAATATATAAATATAGGCGCAAAGTAAATCGGCACTGACTCGACTGACGGTTGACACTGACAGCTTACTTACTCGTATGATCTCCGTGCCGACAAATCAGGGGCCTGCCGCGAAACGAAAACGAACTTCGTTCGTGTATCTCCCTCTCTGTCGCACTTGCTAGTTTGAGCGACAAAGACAGATACAGGAACGAAGTTCGTTTTCGTTTCGCGGTAGCCCCTCTGGGATGTCTCCTAAGTAGCGATGGAAACGCGTGCCGCGTCTGCGCCTGTGCGGCGCTTGCTCTTGCACAGGTAACTGTACAACGAAAGTGAAATCGATCGTTTGCTTACTCCACTTCGCCTGCGTCTGCGTCGTGTCCATTGTTACGTCAGTTACGTCAGGCATTGTACGTTCAAGTGAATAATAGTACACAAGTCGTAGCAAAAAAAAACATGTTTGCCAACTGAGTTTTTATTTTATTTAAGGACACAATTTCTAGTCTTTTTTCTCATCGACTCTAATTGGACGTAGATGAGATAGAGTGACACATATTCCGGTGCTATTGCCTCGGTGCTCTTTATCCCGTACCTAGTGCATCAGAATCTGAAAACCACGTATGTTTAATCTTTTTTATTCAAAATTTTCAATACTATTGTTTTAAAAATAGTGCTGACTTAATTTTATTACATTTTCAACGTATACAAGAATCTTTAATACAATGGCTTTTTTATTTTTTATGTCACCTACTTCTACTCTCTTCTCCCGTTTATCGAAAAAAAGACCGGGTGGCACTCCGCGAGTGCCGGCAGAAGTGAAAACTCAATGACATTGTAACAGTTTTTCGATCAGAACACGTGTCCGTCTTATGAATTTTCCATCTCCCGAAACTTACGGTCACGTGACATCTTACGCTCACCTGACCTGTAGCGAGTTTAACAATTTTTCCCCATCACAAAAATGCACAGCGCCTTTAAAGAAGTTTTCACTTCAAAAATCAGATCTTTTAGACTGTGTTAGAATCATAAATTATATTCACTGTTATTAACATTATTTTACATTATGATTTAACTGAACAATGAATATGGAATCAACTTCTCAATTCAAAAATAAGAAGCTCAATTTGTAACATCTAATAATCCCGTCAACGCTCGCTGTCGACAGTGGCGCCAGAGTTTAGAACATCGTTCGATTAACGGTTTCTATGGTGGGGTGAGGAGAACGAGGGTAAAAACAGCTAGCGTTGACGGGGCAGGGCATTCTGTGACGGATAGTCAAGTTAACATCAAGGTTCATGAAGTGTAAATAGTGAATAGTTGGTTTACAATAAATGTGTTTCATATATCCAAGTGTTTTACTACAATTCGACGTCCCACAACTGTTTATTCTTTTTAATAACTTGACTAACATAATTTAGCCAAGTATACAGGATAAAGTTGATGTTGAGTCGTAAATATAAGGAAGTCTAGAGGCTGGCGATGAGAAAAGAGTGGTGGTTACTCCACCGACAAAAACAGGGCTCAAGGGATAATAACAATGGTATGGTACGTTTGGTATTTAGATGACGGAACCCTCGGCGGAGAAGCGATTACCGTCCGAGAAGATTTAAAAAAAATTAACACAGACATGGAAAAAATTGGCCTATCGCTAAATTTCTCTAAGTGCGAACTTTTTATCACCGATTCCTGTCCGGCCAAAGAAAATACAATCGACCTTTTTAGACAACTCGCCCCGGGTATCAAAATTATAAACAAAGAATCGCTTCACCTTCTTGGTTGTCCCGTCTTAGATCAATCCTTTGAAAACTTCATCGACTCAAAAATTCAAAATTTCAAAGCATCATCACACCGTTTGGCCAAAATTAATCTTCATTCAGCCTATTCAATCATTAAGCATTGTCTTTTCGTCCCAAAATTTACATATATACTTCGCGGTACCCATTTTTGGAAATACCCCGCTTTGGTTTCAAAATTAGATACATTAGTCGTAGAAACACTCACAACCATCTTCAATATTCCCTTAGACGATAGATCTTGGACCCAGGCTAGCCTACCCATTAGGTTCGGCGGCCTGGGTATCCGCAAAATTTCTGGTGTTGCTCTACCTGCGTTCTTGTCCTCGGTGCATGGTGCTCAAAGCCTTATAGAGAAAATCTTAGATCCTTCTATTGGAGCTATGGAGGCCGCGCACTGCTCCGAGGCCAAGAACGTTTGGTCTATAACCTGTCCCGACGCGGACCCGCCCGCCAACCCCTGCTCGCAGAGGCAATGGGACGAGCCGCTCTGTCAGCTAGTACGGAAAAACCTTTTAGATACGTCAACTAGTTCGGCAGACCGTGCTCGTCTCCTTGCGTCTGCGGAGTGGGAGTCGGGTCTGTGGCTGCAAGCTCTACCGTCTCCAAACATAGGCACTTTTCTAGATAACACCACCTTCCGCCTGGCAGCTAGCTTGCGTCTGGGGGCATCAACAAATCAGCCACATCGCTGTCAATGCGGCGCCATGGTGGACAAACTGGGCCACCATGGCCTCTCTTGTGTCCGGAGCGCTGGTAGGATCTCCCGCCACGCCAGTATTAACGATATCATCCGTCGGGCTCTTGTCAGTGCGAGAGTGCCGGCAGTCCTCGAGCCCAGCGGGCTGGCCAGGGACGACGGCAAGAGACCTGACGGAATGACGCTGGTGCCTTGGAGTATGGGTCAGCCGCTAGTTTGGGATTCTACTTGCGTTGATACCCTGGCACCGTCCCATGTTCCAAGCACCAGTGCCGCCGCTGGCGCTGCGGCATCCTCGGCCGAAAGCTTCAAGCGCCGCAAATATGCCGTCCTAGGAAACAGCTACATGTTTGCGGCGTTTGGAGTTGAAACCTTGGGGCCTTGGGGTCCAAGTGCGCGTCGGCTTTATAAAGATTTGGCGACGCGCTTAATAGAAGCCTCGGGCGACCAGAGGGCTGGCCAGTATTTCGCACAGCGTGTTAGTATCGCTATACAGCGAGGAAATACGGCCAGCCTTCTGGGCACCATGCCCGTTGACGGCGATTTATGCCAAATTTTTTACCTATAGTTTAAGTTTTATGTTTGTTTTTTTTAATTATGGTTGCTATAACAATGATTGAATGCATATTACATATCAGGGCAACAACAAGATAGTCGTAATATATTCTGTAATCGTAGTGTAACAACGGGAACGCGCCACCTAATCTGCTAATAGCGTGAAATTAAACGGTGCAATTCAGGCGATTTCCTGAAAATAGGGCTGTCAAATTAAGATCGTGCCGGATTATAAACACCTGCCCTTCCATCCTTTCGGTTATTAAGCCTCGTATCCTTTATGAGCTATCAAATATCCCATGATTATATTACTATGATTAATAGTTTCCACCCCCTTTCTACGTCATCATGAGATATGGATAACAATTACGATATTGGTATTGAACGCCAATTTGCGTTTTCGGGTTTAAAATGTCTACGTAACTTTTCACATCAGGGATTGGCTGAAAATGCGTAACAATGAATACGTCTACCGTGGTCCGTGTTACAATTTGTTACGGCCTTCTAAATGAACAAAGAGACAAAAGCTATGACATGTTGGAGAAAAAAAATGCTTTTGACTTATTTCTTACTAGCTTCCGCCCGCGACTTCGTCTGCGTGGACCCGGGAGAAAAACTATCCTATATTTGAATCCAGGTTATAAACTATCTTCGTGCAAAATTTCATCTAAATCGGTTGAGCCGTTTAAGCGTGATTGAGTAACAAACATCCAAACATCTAAACTTTCGCATTTATAATATTAGTAGGATTTAGTTATTTGGAAAGCAATAAAATATGTATTATATAAATATACAATTATTAACGTTTGCATGTGTTTATATTGGACGCCGTATTATGAAAAAGTAACATGATTTTCATTTTTCATTTCATAAGCAGCTTCCTAACGGCATTAAATTTATTTCCTAACATGAACCATTCTGGAAAAGCTGTGGAAAACCCGTAGGTGACAAAAAATATTACCAGAAACCACCGATTCGTTTTGTTAATTTAGCAATAAACAAAAGAGACGTTACAAAATCATACAGTTGCCAAGCAATAAAGTGTTCCATTCGTACGAATTGGAAAGATCTGATCACATCTCCGGGGGCTTTGCGTTATTGCCTCGGTCCGAATTGGAGGGTTTCTTATTAGTCATTTCGCTTAAACAAGAATGCCGTAAGAATATGAATTTCATGCAGCGGGTTGTCTTTTTTATTTTGAAGGATGCACCGATATGTTTGGAGTTGAGGCTTCGGCATTCATGTGGATTGTTGCCAACACATAAATATGTTAGGAAAACGTTTACTTTGATACACTATTGTATATTATTTTTAGGCAAAGTGTGATATTGACAACGAAAATCATCATCATCTCAAAAATACATGCAAGAACATCAGCATAAACAGGAGAATCTGTGTCTTGAAACTAAACAGCTGCATTTAACACTCCCTCAGCTGTTGGTTATGCCCAATCTGCATTTCCATACATTGCCATACGTTCGCTGGTCAACGTAATTTAATTTATAATTAAGTATTATTTTTGTAAGCCAAATCCAATGCTGTTTTATTTGACGTTTAGTGTTTAGTTTGTTTTCTGTTTTGTTCACTGGTGCTAGTAGTACTGTTCGTGTACCTATGGGCTGCGTTCACTTTTACCGTTAACGATACCACAATACACACGTTTGTTTGGATCCAACTTATCGCAGGCCAACAAATCATTGTTATTAATTTTTTTTTTTTCTTTTTGTGTATTTTGTTTGTATTTTAGTTAAATAGTTCCTTTTTGTTTGTTGGTTTCATTGCTGTCATTTGTGCATATATCTGTCGCTGTCACTCACCGTGCTCTCACCGAATCCCTGCGGAGCGCTGGCTGTAAAGCTAGCAACATGCTGAGCTGGGTCCCTTTCGTGACAAAGCAAAAAGTGCTTTTATTTTATTTTTAACTTAAGTGGCGGGGCACATTGCACGTAGAACCGATGGTCGTTGGGGCGGAAAGGTTCTCGAGTGGCGACCACGTACCGGAAGGCGCAGCGTGGGTAGGCCCCCCACAAGGTGGACTGATGACCTGGTAAAGGTCGCGGGAGTCCGCTGGATGCGGGTGGCGCAGGACCGGTCATTGTGGCACTCTTTGGGGGAGGCCTATGTCCAGCAGTGGACGTCTTTCGGCTGATATGATGATGATGATAATGATTTTATTTTTATTTCTTTTATTATCTGTGTTGTTTTTGTCACGAATAAATAATGTTTTGAATTTGAGTTTGACACCTGAATACATACGCTTTTCTTAGGATTTCACGAGTTCGTTCAAGATATAGTTTTATACATTGTATTTTATGTAGTTTTAAGTATAATAATATGCCGCATGCCGTTTCATAAAATTAATGTTTAAATTGTAAGTACCTATAGTTTCTATTTTAGCTTTTCTGTACGATTGTTTATAAAATTATTCATAAATAATTGGCACAAAGCTATCTTAACGTATCCATATGCATACTAGTATTACAAATGAGAAAGTGTGTCTCTCTGTCTGTCTGTCTGTATGTATGTCTGTTACCTTTTTACGCTTAAACCGCTGAACCGATTGAGATGAAATTTAGTATAGAGATAGTTTGAATCCCGGGGAAGGACGTAATGAAAGTTTTTAATTTGGGGGAGCTAATAAACGAGTTCCATGCGGACGAAGTTGCGGGCAAAAGCTATGTAAACTTATAAACAATAAAAAAAGAATCGTTAGCGTCCAGTAAACGGAAAGTACCTACATTATTTTTACTTAACGGGACTTAATCGCGTATAATTAAATTATCAAATGCGGGTAGTTCGGAAAACCCGCGCAGCAAGATGTTGATACCCGCTCAAGCCAGTTTTCCCGTGACCATGGATGTTGCAACACATCCGAAACGTCGGGAGACCTCAGTGAGGTAAATAATTAATTAATTATACGCGATTAAGTCCCGCTAAGTAAAAATAATGTGTGAGAATCGGGAAAGTTTAAATCAATAAGTACCTACATGAACAATATGCCGCAATATTTTAAACTGAATTTACAAAACAATGAACAAAATTGATACTGACGTGGTCAACGAACGATGCGACTGCCTAAATTTGTATCCTTATTACTTTAGGCATTATCCTTTATTGAGAGAGGCCGAATCAACTCGAAATGATACAGCCCGGAATGATACGTCTGATTACGCACGAGTTCGCCATGTACCGTTCTTTAATTAAATTAAATTAAGGAGGCGTGAATTTGACGCATGCTATTGCATTTTAGATTAACCTTTTCTGACCTTTTGAATACAATGCGTATACGTACACACATACACGCCTGTAATCCCAAAATAGGTAGACAGACAGAACAAATTAGTTTTCAGCGCCATTTGGGTGATTCTTTGAGCGTTCCAACCGCCGTCAGTGCCCTGCTCGCATTTCTGACCAAATTCTTGCAGATTATATTTTATCTGTCTGTCTGTCTGTTACCACTTCACGCTTAAACCGCTGAATGGATTTGGATGAAATTTGGTATAGAGATAGTTTGAGTCCTGGAGAAGGACATAGGATAGCTTTATCCCGGAAATCATCCCCCAAGGGGATGAAGTGGGGGGTGAAAGTTTGTATCGAGCTACGATATAAACGAGTTCCACGCGGACGGAGTCGCGGGCAGAAGCTAGTTGTCAATAAAGCGACCAGCACCGCTGTCACAAGACAGTCATCTCATTCCATCTCACCTAAATTCTCACACGATACGGCTACCACAAATAATCCTACCTATACCGATCAAGATACCTAACCACCGATGACCTTTGCCCTTGCGATGGAAGCACCTCACAATCCATTGACCACCTTTTAAAAGACTGCCCGAAATTCACAAACCCGAGGTTTAACCACGAAATCACCTGTCATATTAATCTCCATATAGAAACATGTCTACTAGACATTTTATTATATTTTGATATTATTACGATCAATATTGTTTAAAATTGGTATCTCTGTCTTTCCTTGTTAATTATTATTGTTAGAAACCTGGCGAGCTCTCTGTGAATTCATTTTATTTATATACAAAGAAAATTTGAATAATGTAATGTCAATTTTCAATAAGCAATAAATGAATCTGAATCTGAATCTAAAACCTGCAGGAAATCATTCGTAAAGAAACTACAATAGCCTCTTGTCTCAAATGCAAACTCGCCACCTCCATAGTTAATAACCTGAAAAAGTTCAATGGCACATAGTTCATTCTTAATTTCACCCATCATCCATTACAAACATCACTCATCATTTATTCCATAAGAAATCATTTACTATACAGTAATCACGGATTCAGTCGCCCGTATCCTTCGCGGCAACTGCTTTCTGGTAAAATCAAAGAGACAAAAAAAAGACGGCGTGCGAGCTCTCGATTTTTCTCGCACTATCCGTCTCTCTCTTATTAGAAAACTTAAAAAGAGATGTATAGTGCGAGAAAAAGAGAGAGAGCTCGCGCGCCGTCTTGTGATACCCGTGTAGGAAACTGACGGCGCTTGGAACGCTCGTAGAATCACAGGTAATAATATGAAGAATGGGATATGTCTCTGATGTGATGTCGGGTTAGAGTGGCACCTCATTTTTTTACCTGCCGGTATAAGAGTCGACTATGGGAACCAAAAGTGCGTTGCGGGAGATGGGCTAGCAACCTATCACTGTATTAATGAATGTAACATATCACATATCAATTACCTTACCTACCTTCAACCCCCCCTACAGCCTCAGCACAGCCCTCACCCTCGAGGACTTTTAGTATGTTCATCTGCACACGACAAGGTATAACTTTACCAATTTAGAAAACTACACGAATTATTTCCCCTGATTTTATTAATTTTCTTATGCTAAATAGAGATTTTAATAGAGAGTGACGAGTAATTCCACGTAGCTGAGATTGCATTGTTTTTAGTCTTCCTTTGTTTTGGTTGTTAAAGCTATGATTATAGACAGGCGAGGCGTACGGCGGTGTAAGACGTGAGCTGTCAGGCGAGTATGAAAATGCTCACGCATGTACAGTCAGGGGTATTAATATACGTACATACATAAGGACGTAAATATCTGTACAGGACTCTATTGCCAATGTCATAAAGGCGTGTACAGATATTTATATCCTTATTTATATTAATACCCCTGTCTGTAGCCCACCCAGGCAACGCCATCTTTGTTTTTTTTTCATGTTCCACGAGCCCCACGCCGTTGATCCCTCCTCTAGTTTAAAAAAATATATAAATAAGTGTCATTTATTATAAGTTAGGTTTATTCAAAAATAAAAATATGCCTTAAATGTCTTTGTTTCAACCGTATGTTTAATTTTGACTGTGGCGGTGTAGCCTTCTCAGAAATCGATTAAGAGGTCTTGTACATTTGGGTAAAGAAAGAGTCATCACAATTACTCACAAATTTGAAATTTTATTAAATGTATGCGTGATTTTTCACTTAAGGTACCTGATATCTCTAGGGGATCCGGAGGGTGGGGGGATCTAAATCCGTACCTAAATCTATAAAATAAGCTCGAACAACGTTCTTTGTAGGACTCGGGCGGAGCGCGAGCAGCTTGTGGAACAATAAAATAATGACATCCCATAAAAACATTCCATGTAAAAAAGAGGCCAAGTCTCGAAACTCTTCCACCGCAAGAAGTTGTGAGATATTTGGTAGTACCAAGTCTCAGGCATTCTTAGTAGTCTTTATTTGCTAGCTAAATAAAATTCTGCAACTTGGCAATCACACGACTATACTGCATTTATGGATTTTTGCATACCTAAAACTATGTAGTAACTATTGTGTGATTGCCAAGTCACAAAATTTTATTTAGCTAGCAAATAAAGAATAATAAGAATGCCTGAGACTTGGTACTACCAAATTCTAACAACTTTTTGCGGTGGAAGAGTTTCGAGACTTGGCCTCTTTTTTACATGTAATGTTCTTTTATGGGATCTCACTTCTTTTTGTAGGTTATTGTGTCAATATCCCATTCTTGATTTTTTGTGGGATTATTATATGGGATTACAAAGTTATGCAGTTTATTTTTTGCCCCATTCACTGCAAATATAACTTTGTAATCAAATAAAGATACTTCAGACCTTCGATTTTTGACATCAAATGAAGCGGCCCACCAAGTTGAATATTTTTTGTAAATGCGGTATAGATATAATTATCTCTAATAGTTTGGTTGGGCTCTTGTGTTTTCTAATCAGGGTCACCAGGTACTCCAGATCTTCGATTATCCTAGTTTTTATAGTTTTCCCTTTATGTGGCCATTAAACCCTAACTCTGTACCAAATTTCAGCTCTCTGAGTTTATGGGAAGTACTAGTTCTATTTTGATGATCATGAGTGAGTGAGTGAGTGAGTGAGTGTCATAAATGCGAAACTTTGCTTTCGCTTAACTTCGGAACTAAACGACCTACAGACTTGAAAGTTTGGATTTTAAGTATGTGATTACCTATAGCTTACTGGATGACGAAAATTTCTGCGTTCTGGTCTTATCCAGAGGTTCTCACATAGGGGCCTGAAAATGCTGCGAAATAGTTCCAGTAAAGGATGGTACGGCAGTTTGCTTCGCGCTCGACTTGGCGGGGGCACTGCCGTGCCACCAGATTAACGTTTCAAAAAGCTTTACTGAACAAAAGTTAAGATATCAACTATTAAAAGATCAAACCACGAATGCTTTCTTAGTCCACCACTTTAAGGACTATAAAAGTAAACACGTGTTAGAGAATCATTTGACCTTTAGACTATGACCATGTAATTTCTACTACGAATATGACCGCAAAAAATATGCGATGACGCACGCTCAATTCTCTAAAATGACATAATAACTTTTTTTCTCGTATGACACAGTGTCAACCACCTAACCGTAGAGTAACGGTTGTGTCTAGTTAACTCTTCGTTACCGCAATGACGACCATATACTAAAGCTGCGTACACATGAGCGGTAAACGCTGTTTGTAAAATTTTACTTTATATATATTTTCCGAGTAAATACCGGTTGGGACATCCCAACCGGTCTAATCCCAATAAGGTCTAGTTTCCCCTCTGGGTTGGAAGGTCAGATGGCAGTGGCTTTCGTAAAACTAGTGCCTATGCCAACTGTTGGGATTAGGTGTCAAGCGTAGGATTAGGGGCATTACCGGGAATAACGGTAGATGGATGATGAGGATGATGATATATTTTCCGAGTTTTAATTCTCAGTCGATTCTTAGTTCAGAGTGAAATAATATCTAGTCAAAGTATTAAATAAACGTCGATTGACCTAGCTTACAGTTGATTTAGACGCTGACACTGCAATATACGGCACGTATAATTTTAAGATAATTAGTTATTGTTTGTCTTTGATGTGTATGATTTTAATTCGTTTAAATTGTTTGCCAAATCACATTATATCTCTTTGGCTGAGATACAGGACAATCGTAGTTCAGGTGCATTTAATCAATTCACCTAACATGAAACAGTGCAAGCACAATGGTACATTAGCAATAGGGTTTTTTCAATTAGTAAATTATTCATACTCATATTCGTATTTTATGACATCAATCTAATTCAATTTAACTGTATGCAATTGTGGTATGCCACGAAATCTTAAAAGATGTTCCAACGTCACAAAAGTAAAAATAAATATAATATTTTAATAAATAGATATTAGGGGACAAGACACAAATCGAACTAACCCCATAGTGCGCTCAATAAGGCTTATGTGGGTACTAGAAGGCGATATATTTAAATTTAATAGATATGAATACATAGAAAACACCCACGACTCGGAAACAAATATTTATGCTCATCACACAAATATTTGCCGTTACCGGGATTCGAACCTAGGACTTTCAGTTTCGTAGGCAGCGTCACTAACCACTAGGCTAACCGGTCGTCAATCTAAATAAAGAAAATTGTGATAACTTCGTGTCGCCGATAATTTGGTCTATTAAATTAGAATCGAATGCTTAAAATATATAAATTAATATTGTTCTAAAATTTTATGATTTAAAATAAAATGTACGTTTTGTAACACATAAATGTACTGTGTAGTCGCAGCTTTACAGAAGAAAAAGTCTTATTCAGTCGACTCACACTGATTTTCTGTTTTTTCACGTCCGCAAGTCATCACAATTAATTTAAGTCAAAACAAATTTATTCTTCTTGAATCTATTTTTATTTATCTATTTTGAAACGCGTATAGCTCAAATCCTAACCGAGTTAAGTATTATCGCGATTGGACGTTAAAGCTACGGACACACTACGATTATCGCGATTATTAATGGCATTTCTCGTTAGTGTGGCCCCAGCATAAGTATGTACCGTAGCTATTACGACTATTTCAGTATAACACCCGACTAGTCAAAACTTATACTAATATATGAAGTAGAAGGTTCTATTAATAATGCTAACAAGTTCTAAACTTTCAAGTTTTGACAGCTGTCTATATTAGAACATGTCTGAACCCAACCCAGGCCTTTGAGTTGAGTTTAATCAGTTTAGACTTCATTAATAACGCCTGACTGCACTTTGGTAACTTTTTTGCACTTGAAAAATATTTGTAATTTCCAATAATTCATTTTAAAGGTAAAAACCTTTTCAATGGCGTAAATTGAAAGTTTTCAATTATATAATGAATGGATTTTGGGATTAGGATGGGTTTGATTTGACTGCTGCTCTTACTAACGCTATTGACAAAATCAATGCCGACACCTTATTTTTTGGAACAGTAATAATGTAAAAATCCGACTTTTTATGAAGAAGTTCATCGAAATTCAGGCCGTTAACAATAAAAAATAATTGCCAAATTCCATTCCATCATCAGCGGTTCCAAATTTTAAAACGCCCATACTCGTATGATGTCACTCGCGTAATAGCCGTAATACATCGCCGTGTCGGTACGTAACAGTACCGGAGTTCACGTAATGGGCGCGCAATGTACATCGCTGGGCTGTAGGTCGTCTACCGACTAGCGGCTCGCTACACTTATCTTTCCTTGTAACTGTCTGGTGACGGGTAGGATAGGGCGGAGAGGGATTTTTTTATTTCACACGGCAAATAACACTATCTAGACAATCAAGGAGAAGCCTTGACTTGATAATACATAGACACGTCGAGTAGGTACTACTATGTATCTCATTACAAGTTATCTTTGCAATGAGATCTTGATGATTGTCTTGAAATACTTAATAGGTATTGTTTGGATTAAGGTCTATATTATTTTTTACTATTATTATATGGAGCTCGTTATGTCCTCCTGCTGAGGACATAACCTCCCCCCTCTATTTCGATTCATCGCGGTCTTGAGCAATATCTGGCCAGACTTTTTAAAAAGTGTCCAAGTTATCCCGCCATCGCCGGCAAGGTCTACGGCGTCTCCGTTTGGAGTTTTGGGCCTTCCACTCCGTGGTCCCTTTGGCCCACAGCTCATTTAGAGGCGCCCAGGCCAGGCAGGGTTTAGGCGGTAGACGTGACCAGCCCAGTCCCACTTTAACTTGGCCGCCTTCCGAGCTACATCTTCTATTTGGGTGTTCCGGATGCGATCCATTAGCTTTATATTATATTATTTATCATATTGTTTATCAGGTTCAAAAGTGGTTTTCTATTCTAACCGGTATATCGACATTCATAGGTGCATGTTATATGCCTAAATTGAAGAATAATTAACTTTGAGTCTGAAAAGAAAGGTTGGGTAATTTGTACATTGTAAACATTACCTTGTTTCTTTTTTGATCTGCAATAAATATTTATTTATTTATTAGGCAAACAAAATTGATAACATTAATCACATTAGACTGCCACAATAGATCACCTGCTGGTCGAAGCGGCATATAAAGGCCTACATGAAAAGACTGCATGAAATATTTTTCGTTCAAGCATATTATTATCAGAACTTGATAATCATTTATCAACATAGTAATTCATTATATTCAAGTAAAATTGCTTGTCGCCGCTACTTCAGTATGTATTAATTCAAACATAACGGTACAAAAGTCAATTAAGCGATATTGACAATATCAGTTTTCTTTACGGCATTAATTGAACACATGTCGTGTTTGTGCATTAATTAGCATGAAACATGTAATTAAATTAATTACTTTGGATCAAGTGGGAGGCAAAAAGCGAATTAATGTATCAGTGTGATAGATATGGAACATACTTATATGATAAGCAGAGGAATATTTTATAAGTTGGTATTGTTATTGACGTGAAAGATTGATCTAAGCTTTTGTGAAAATTTTCATGAGTCATCTCATCTCTAGTCATTCTGTTTTGTAATGTGTTAAACTCTGTACTACAAAAACCTTTAAGAAAACGTCTATTTTTAATTTTAGATCTAACAAAAAAATGCGTCATTCTGAAAAATATTTCATAGCTGTGTTATCTTGATACATCTTTGAACACAGTTTTCGTCTTCAGCTTTGCTTGGTAGGTATCTATAGACATAATTATTATAATACCATTATTATCTTCATTATACTAGGCGTTTTTTCGGCTTTTGCCATGGTTCAATGGCCTACCATCTTCTCTTTGTACGTTTTCGGGCGTCATGTGAATATGAGTACGAGTATAAGTTACTGTAAATATGTTTGCTTTTGGTACAAACTGTTTTTGTGGACTACTTTTTTCACAACCATCAACTACTTGTTGAGAGGGTGTCATGTCAATGACCCCAAACACGAAGGATTGTCTTTATTAGCTTAAGAGTTGCTGTGGCCACTTTCTGTCACCATCGTCAGATCAACTATGGTTACATGAATTGAAAAAGACAATAAATTATGCATTGTCACCTAATTTACATAAGTTCCTTTGCCAAATGCTCAATCGGATACCAGCAAGTGGCTGAAAAATGGTTTGCAATTGCAAATACATTGATGGCAACATACATTTGCCTTTGGCTCGTCTTTCCTAATGCAAACTGCTAAGGAGTGGAATTCGCTCCCTTCAATTGTATTTCCTGACAATTACGATCTAGGTGCCTTCAAAATAAGCGTGAATATGCGATTACTGAACCACTGAGCTTCATCTTACGCTCTGTCGTCGCTTACAATCAGTTGAGACTAGGGTCAATCACGGGTCAGTCTTTTATTTTAAAAAAAACATATGAACAAAGCAAGCTAAATCATTTTTTTTCTAGTGTGCCACTGCTGGGCAAAGCCCTCCCCTCTCGACTTCCACTCGTCCCGGATTTGAGCAATCTCTGGCCAATCGTTACAAAATGCGTTCAGGTCGTCCCGCCATCTCCGTCTCGGCCTGCCACGTCGCCGCCGCCCATCGTGTGGCACCCACTCCATGGCTATTTTCGCGCACCTCTGTGAATGCATGCGGCAGACGTGGCGAGCCCATTCCCATTTCAGCTAAAAAATAGCTTGTAAAAGTCCACCTCCATAGTATGCGAGCTCCAATGGTAGTGGCACATTAAACGAATCTCCCATCAAGTCGTTACACGGATTCGGTTCCGGGTAATGCAATAATGACGTCATTCCGCCTTACACGCTTTTCGATAACTTGTGTTAGATGTTACTCGGAATATTATACGTACTCGGTTCGCATAATCCGTTAAATTAAGCTTTCATCTTGGGCTATCTGGAGGTTATAGGTTGAATAATGTTATGTTATGTAATTCAAGTGTTAGTATAAAGGCATCATTTTTATGTAGGTAAATGTTATAAAAAAATTGATTGCGCGACAATGTACTCGGGTTTGTCATCTCGCAATATTGGCGATTTTGTACAATTCCAGTTCTGCCATCGAGAATCTGCTTGGGCTGTGATTTCAGTTGTCTTAATTGATAGAAGTGGATGTCCCTATTAGTGTGCCTACCTTTCTCTTTCTGATTTTGTAAGACAGGCATGGAAGTAGGGATGTCCCTATAATGTCGATGACCTCACATATTGTCGCATTTCAAATTAGGCTTCCGATTTTGTATGTGTTGCTGTATTGCAATGTTGTCGATGCGCGGTTAATTTTAATAAAGTGACGTATTTTGTTGGTCGTTACATGAATAACAGCTTGATGAATAATTTAGATTAATCCCATTTTGGCTCTAAAACTGTATTTTAGACGGATGTATATTACTTTTTATTATCATGAATGTCGTCCATGTAATACAGAGGCGCTGTACCTACCGGTATTTATTTAAATTTTCAAGAATGATGGCACCGTACAGACATTTTCGTTATTTTGTCTTTTGCTAATCTTCATACGACTTTACACGACCGACCTTTATACGACCTTTATGTTTATGGGGATAAATATTAAATTGATAAGAGGAAAATTATATAGTTTAATTGCAAGCGCTGGCTTTAGTCCGAGACCATCCTTCATTGTACAAGATCTTAATTGAAACTACTATGTCTCCGTTTTTTGTGACTATAGAAGATCACTTTATAGGGTCCCGTAGTTTAATACGCAAAATGATAGCAAAGATATAAAAAAATAGAGCGGCTTTGAAAAAAAACAGGGTTACTGTGACTTAACTACAAACTGGGAATGTAGTCACTAACGTAAATATTCCCTACGAATAAATATTTTTTTAAGCGTAAAATACTCATTGCTCAATGGTAAGCTCGGCTTTTCCTAGTCACTCGGTTTTACAGTGCTTATAAAATCAATATCAGAATAGAGAATATAAAAACAATATGGCTATTTAAAAAAAAAACAAATCATCCCAAGATTCAGCTCGTCATTCTTTCTTCATTGTTCACCGTAAATCCAAAATGAAAATAAGTAGAAACAGCAATCGGCCCTGTTTAATACCCTTAGGTTGGCCCCACACTGACGGAATTCCGTCATGATGTACAATAATCGGAAACACTGAAGAACAATAAAAAACAGTACACTATATGCAGATTTTCTAGCAGTTGAACGATGTCCTTTTTTAATCTTTAGTGGTCCAGATACAGAATTCGGTGACTGATTCCGACTGTACGAGGCCGGTCTTAAACAATGAACAACGCAAAATTACTATATTTACGATATATTTTTAATTCGCCCCAGCTCTCAAATTCATTTATTCAAAAATTATCAAATAGCGGGCGCACTTAAGCTTGCCTATTATTTTGCTTCGCTTCTACTGTCATTATTTCTTTTAATATTTTTTTTTTTTGTTGGCTCCCCGTGCCTTTGTGCCAAAAGGTTGAATTGGATTACAATTGCCACTGATTGTCCTGTCTTTTCGTGTAACCGACTGAGGAACGGTTTTAGAGTGCATGCAATTGGTTAGCATCATGCACTTGCGCATCCTTTTAATATTAACCCTAAAATGTGACAGTAGGGATGTTCAGATGTTTGGATCTATATTACTCAATCACGCAAATTGGTTTGCACGGATTTTGATGAAAATTGGCACAAAAGCAGTTCGTCATATAAACGTCCAGCTGGACTGGCCTCCTCTCATGGATGAAAGCGACGATTTAATCCATGTTGTGAACTGTCGTAACTAGGAATTGGGAGTAGAATTGGCCAGGTTCACTTGAATTAATTTGCGGGCAAAATCTCAGTCTCCAAGTATTCCAATGCAATATGCAAAGACATTACAACGATCATTTTTTCCGCTAAAGTTAGTTAGTTACCCAACTATCGCCCACACCCAGACCCAATAATTGATACTACGCCCTTACATTGTAAATTTATGTTCGCCTTTGTTTACCGCAATTTACGTAACGCACTCACACGTGTATTAATTGTATCGGTATTCTCCTCAACAGGGGTTCTATTTGAATTGACGTACTAACATTATATTACTATAACATTTGTTGCGCATACTTCGCTCGTGGAAGCAAGTGGGGGTGATAAATGTCATACCAATATCATAGCAAAGCGTCGATTCAGATAGACCTACAGATTACTTAAGTGGGTATATTTGAATTACAGTAACAATCGTTTGATGTGTTGACGGTGCTAAATTGTCTATAAATTATTGGTTTGTAAACTAATTTATGATCACGAAAGTGAAATTCACTGAGTGACGCCTTAGGAATTTTATATTGTCTAATTTGATGAACAAATATTATTTGAACTTGCGAGTTTTTCTTCCTGATACATAAAGTGTCATTGAATGCTCGTAAAAAGTGGTACAGGCAAATCTATGTCAAAAAAGTAGTAATGTGAAGTTTCTTCCAAACAAAAAATTAGGTGAAATGAAACATTTCTTAGTTTTAGGGAACAGGTAACAATTTCTGTTTTTTGGGTGCCTATGAGTAGGCACACTATTTATAATATCATACAAAGTATAAATTAGTAGTAATGGCGGATATCTCCATAGAATAATATTCCCTACCACTAACCAATATGAAAATTAAATTAGCATTCTGTCAACTAAACATGTCTTTCGTTTTTATTATCTGCATCATATGGGCTAATATCGTCTGACAAATACAGTAATGTGCAAATGAACCGGCTACCGTCATCTATGTTAGTTATTTTTCAAAAGCATTTCGCCCTTGGTACTTAACGGTACGAGGCACCTAATGGCGACTGGTTTTGACGCAATGGCCGCCTAGCTTAGATTTAAGTTCAGTCACAAGTTTATTGAAATCCTCATTTTATAGGGCATGTCCGCGTGCCTGAGGAATATTTGTATATTGCATATTTATATTATATGTATATTGTGTATTTTGGCGGATGTCGCACTGCGCCGCATCTCCGGACGGAGGTGCGGAGCTGCATACATATTTCGCCGGACGGAGGTGCGGTGCATTGTGTCGTACTACACAGAATTTATATACAAACTGAGGTACTTGAGTACAACGAGCTCCGCATCTCCGTCCGGAGATGCGGCGTAGTATGAAATCCACCTTATAGCGATCACACCGTCATTTGGTAAGCAGTATGAAGAGTCCACTCTGTGTTCTACAGATGGCGCTTAAATTAAGGCAGCGTTTATAAGGAATATAATTGTTGATTTTTGTTAGTTATGCTTGTTTATAATCGTAATTCATCACAACAGCAATTCACTTTTTTTTTTCACAGTACTCATAGTTACCCAAAAAAGGTTTCTCCTTACTCTCTATTTATTATAAGAGACTGTCCAGTGATTAAGTTAGTCTCACCTGATGGTAAGCGACTACAGAGCCTGCACAAAAGCGATTCTTCACAACAGCATGTCAACAAATTTTTTTTTTATTTTTTTTTTATGTCTAGCATAATTTGTAATGATTACAGTAAAATATGATGATAGTGTCTTTGGTATAAATATATATATGTGTCTGTTCATATTTGATAATTCAACTAGGTTGCATACCGCCTTCCTGCAGAACATTATATTATAAGGGTCTATTTTTTTCGCATTCATGCACCGTCTTTACTATTTCAAAATACATTATAAAAGTGCTACAGTATATTCAACGAGTATGCTGCGTCAAAAGTGAAGTACACTTGACAAAAGCTTGTAAAATATAATTTAAAAAAGGTTGCGTGAATATCTACGTGCTCTACAATGAATTTTACGCTTTTTAAGTACGTGCTAGAGATTTAACGATGCAGTCAAGTGTTTT
This sequence comes from Epinotia bilunana, assembly GCA_947049275.1. Lineage (NCBI taxonomy): Eukaryota > Metazoa > Arthropoda > Insecta > Lepidoptera > Tortricidae > Epinotia > Epinotia bilunana. Next base: position 4,798,375 of record OX346263.1, on the reverse strand, counting down.
CCAATAAACCCAGATAAAACGAAAAAAAACAAATTCGTCACTTTTAGTGGCATTTATGATGCTAAAACTTTATCATCTTGTGCTTGCAGTGCCTAGGGTATTCAATTTTATAGTGTACCTACTTCGAATACAAGAAAACAATACTTTTAATCTAGGTATTTTTAAATACACAACGATGTTTCTTATCTATTCAATTCGTTAAAAGACCATATTACCTCTTGTAACATGGCAGAATTTTGATTGACATTTTTTTTTTAAATAGCGTTAGGCTAAATTTATTACAACTTCGGCGTTAGTTATAGAAATTATTACTTGCTTAGATATATTTTCTAGGTACAACATTAATTCATAGTGCTGGCAATAATAAGGTAATTAGCAAATATAATTAAAAAGAAGCAGGAGCCACTAGGAATAATTAATCATTATTCAGAGTTGCCAGCAAGATGAGAAATTTTGAAATTGCAGGAAATTAAAGTAAGTTTTTTTAAGGAATAACAATTATTGAAATGAATAATATTTAATTGTTAATTGTATAAAACCGGCCAAGAGCGTGTCGGGCCACGCTCAGTGTAGGGTTCCGTAGCCCGTTCCGTGAACCAAATGTATGACGCAAGAGAGTTCAAATTCCCAAATCAAATCGACCATGTATTATAGACAGGCACAATACAAGCAATACTTAGCGAACCATTTTATTAGTAGACAACGAACGACCAAAGACAACTAAGACAATTCGAGCACGACAAATTTTCGACCTAATGTATGGGCGCACCTGCTCCGACCCCATTAAATCAGGAAAAATCTTAACAGCGCCATGTACAATGTGAGCGTTCCGCGTACAGCGACATCTATCGGCAAATTAAGTAAACTATTGCGTGCGAGCTTAAAGTATGGAAGATGATTTTTATGGGATAATTCTTTATTGCGTGAACCAATTTTCGCCGTTTTTTTACTTTATTTGAAAGCACGTCTTTTAATTATGATTTTGTTGAAATTCAGGTACAATAAACACCTGCTTATACGGTTAAATTACAAACTTAATTCAGAAATTATTTTGTAATTCATTTCAAAAACTATTCAACCTATCAAGTTCAAAATAATTTTCCTAGAAAGTTTTTATAAAGTTCTACTTTTGAGATTTATTTCATATTTTTAAAACTTATGGTTCAAAAGTTAGAGGGGGGGGACACACATTTTTTTTACTTCTGGAGCGATTATCTCCGAAAATATTAACATTATCAAAAAATGATTTTAGCAAACCCCTTTTCATTTTTAAATACCTATCCAACATCATATCACACGTTAGGGTTGAAATGAAAAATAAAACACTCCCCACGTTACGTATAGGGGAGGTACCCTAAAAAAAAAAACTTTTTATTTTACCACTTTGCCGGCGTGATTGTTATACATATTAGGACCAAATTTCAGCTTTCTAGTGCTAACGGTTACTGAGATTATCCGGGGACGGACGGACAGACAAAGCGAAACTATAAGGGTTCCTAGTCGACTACGGACCCCTAAAAAGGATGAACAAATAAATTAACTTAATAATACTTAATGACATTATTTCTGTATTTAGAATCTAATGTTATTCCTTAATAAACACAAAAGTGGTTAGTTGTTTAGTTAGATTTGCTGTATGCTGTATAAGTGCGTTAGAAATAAACGAGGCGTAAGAGAACTAACCATTTTTAATTTCACTCCCATTTCTGTAACCCATAACTGCAGATGAGCAAGTTTGCCATACACCAATTTCATATTTTGTTTTCATTGTTTTTATTGTCACGGAGACTGCTCAATTTCAGTTGAGCCAGCAGGGCTTCGTTACACACTATAAGAGCTAAAGAAAACCATTGCGAGACTAATTCGTTAGACAAGATATTTTTATTGTCACTGAGACTGCTCAATTTCAGTTGAGCCAGCAGGGCTTCGTTACACTCTATGAGCTAAAGAAAACCATTGCGAGACTAATTCGTTAGACAAGATATTTTTATTGTCACGGAGACTGCTCAATTTCAGTTGAGCCAGCAGGGCTTCGTTACACTCTATAAGAGCTAAAGAAAACCATTGCGAGACTAATTCGTTAGACAAGATATTTTTATTGTCACGGAGACTGCTCAATTTCAGTTGAGCCAGCAGGGCTTCGTTACACTCTATAAGAGCTAAAGAAAACCATTGCGAGACTAATTCGTTAGACAAGATATTTTTATTGTCACGGAGACTGCTCAATTTCAGTTGAGCCAGCAGGGCTTCGTTACACTCTATAAGAGCTAAAGAAAACCATTGCGAGACTAATTCGTCAGACAAGATATTTTTATTGTCACGGAGACTGCTCAATTTCAGTTGAGCCAGCAGGGCTTCGTTACACTCTATAAGAGCTAAAGAAAACCATTGCGAGACTAATTCGTTAGACAAGATATTTTTTCTTGACAGAACAAGATGTTTAAAAATATCCGATTCAAATTGTCACTTGAAAATATTCAGTATAAAATAAAACACTATAATTAGTGAGCTATCTGTAATTGGAAGCGATGTGTAAAAAAGTGCTAGCACGCTGAGTGTCAACCAATAGGGTAAAAAAATATCTGATCTGATCAGGGTCTCATAGTGACATAATATCGGTGTGCACAAATTACTTATTTGTATAATTTTCATCCCAATATAGACTGCTTTGTGTAATGGTTCGTGACCAGGTCATTTATTTGACAGAAATACAAATTTTTGTTACTTATTCTTAAATTACTCATTAACACCGACAGTGACACGTTTTTACGGATAGTCTATGCCACTTTGGCGTAACTACGAGTATGCCAGTTACCCGCGTTTATATAAAGATGAAAACAAGTTAATTACTTATCATATTTTTATCACCTGAATTTTGCCTTCTGTTAAGTTTTTGTAGGCATTGCTTCAACGCCATCACCCGCTCTTACTGCATGCTAGCGCTATCCCTATCTATCTTAGCTAAAAGAATCGTATGCCACTACGACACCCGTATAAAGATACGCCTTACTATTCCTAGCATAGTACCGGTATCACGAGATCCCATTATCATCTACCGGGAAACAGGCTTGTTAGCGATTAACATATAAAATGCATAAATCTAATGTCTACTTGCCTGAAGGATGATTTGCGTACTCTTTCGTGCATTATGCAATTAGGTGATATTTATCTCGCTGCGTAAACATGGTGTTTAGAATTGACATCTAACCTAGAAAGTTTGATGTTGGTTTAAATTACAGGAAAGACATTAATTTACTTACTTACAGCTAGTAATGTTTTAATGGGTAATAACCTAGAATCTTTGTTAATTAGAACTCAATGGCAAACCGAGTTATAAAATTATAGGCATTAGTGCTACGCAATACTTGAAGTACTTTAAACTTAAATAAGGAACCTAATTTGACACAATTCTTTCGTATTAATAGCACCTTGACACAATAAACAAAATACCCACAAAATCTTTCAAGTCCATTACATAACAATAAAGTAAACTCAATGTCGAAATTGTCACAAAGGAAATCAAATGCATGTTTATCAAAATAGTACCATGATGTACAAGTAGCCTTGACGTCACCAAGACTCGTAACGTCATTACCGAATGTGTAACAAAGGCATCGACATTTCCCAACTCTTTGTGTCGCGTTTTCAGTCCGTAAAGTGTTTAACCGCGTCTCGTTTGTTTTTGCGGACCCTCTTCTTTTGTTACTCGTAGTCTCGTACTTTACGTGATGAAATGCCTTTTTTGTTCTTATGTCGTTAAAGTTTTTTCATTTCGCTATACTCGTGTTGCGGCGAAGCCTATAGCCCGTTTTTTTTTGGATTAGAAATACGGTAAACACAGAAGCAGTCGTCGTCAACCTTTTCGGCTTGGGACAAATTAGTTATTTAGTATTTTTCCTATGTAATAAATAATAAAACTGTAACTACTATAACATAAAACATGTTTTTATTTTGATAGCCTTAATGAGCCTACTTATCACAGAACTATGCTTTTGTAAACTTGTAAATGTTGACCACCATACGTTTCTCATTAGTTGTTAATGGACTCTGTTTCTGTCTTTGCTTCTGGTGAAGGCATAACGTTCTGGGGAGAACGAGTATGTATATCTATGTCTGTAATTAGTTTATATGGTTCCAGTTTATAAAACAAACAAAATACAGTTAAAACAAGTTTTGTACGAAAAACTTAAATTCGCTGTATTTTTTTTACTATGGTATCTGAAGCTACATAAACTAATTACAGACATAGATATACCTCCTTTCATTGTATATGCAAAGTTTAGTTACAATCCAACACGTAGTTTTAAAATGAGAGCGTAACTACTTTTGTATGGAGAATCGAGCTTACTGCGGACTCTTAAACATAAATCTTTTATTATTAGCACAGATATTAGGGCAGGGAAGGTCCGGTCTTTTTTCAAGCCACTTGGGCCTGCCTCTGGTTGGTCCATCGCAGTCCACACACCACCATACACAGCGAAAAATAAAATCTTTATATTAATTAACAAATAGATACTCGTATACCTAATAATTTCGTAATCTGAATTCAACAATTTGTTGATTACCAAGAAAACAAGAAAAACAACGTGATACGATTCACAATTTTGAGAATGTTGTTCGCTGTCGAAAAAACAAACCGATCGTTTCAAACCTCTTCTTCTTTAGGTTTTTTACTATGCAACCTTTCCAGATCTGAATAACGAAATTTAAAATAACAGGCAAAAAAGAAATACTTTCAAAATAAATATATTGTTGTAAGTATTATTTAGATATAAATAATGAAAACACTTCTATAATTTTAGGGTCGATAACAATAATGCAAGTCTTTTTTAATGGCTGTTTGAGATACTTTGACAGTTACGTGGCATAATGTGTACAAAAGACCTCGTGCACTATAATAATGTGTTAAAACTCTGAAATACACGATTTCATTCCGATTTACCGGAATTAATTATTTGACAAGCTGGTGTTTCAAGGGCTTAATTTAATTAAAGGCAATTTATTACCACTGCAACAAATACACGCTAACTTAAAATAGATGTTAAAGGAATTGTATACAGTTAGTTTCCGGTTCTAAAATGCCACAGATTTTGTTTACCTAATGCTTTGAATACTACGATAGAACGAAAAAATTTTTGGCATAGTTTCATTCAAGTTACTGCCGCATGAATATTCCAAAAACTCCGGACACAAAAAGAAATCTTCGAAGCTAATTTGCACTGTTGCGTAACACGTTATACATTGCCTGTAATGACGGTCACGATTACTCAATTTCTGCAGAAACAAAGCGATGGTAAGCGTTCAACTGAACGGTGCGTTCTCGTCACGTTGGCTTGGTAAGTGGCATGAAAGCGAAAGCCTTCGGTCCACTGGGAGACGCCGCTATTCCTGTTGTATAGTATTCATTCATAAAGCGAGAATGGTGTTTTTTACTGGTATTGTTGGCAATCGTAACCTTTGACACGTATCACGTAAAGAACGTAAGCGTAGGTTTGCTCGGATTTTGTTGCCTACTCGATTTTTTTGTTAAAGGAATATGCCGTTTTGTTTCCATAGGTAATTTTAACGTGTGTGTAACATGGAAGCTGTTAAGATGTTTTATGTTTTTAGTGTATACAGAGTTTTTGGCTTCTATTTGTAACGTTTATGTGAGTGTTTATCGTTTTATTTCTTTGCGTCTCAGAATCCTTATTGAAAAATGAAATATGTGTGAAAGATGTAGATAGGCAGCTACGTGTATTCTTTTGAAAAATAGGTACATACATACACATACACGCCTTTATCCCTAAAAGGGGTAGGCAGAGCACATGAAACTTGTGTTCCAGTACCACTTTTAGCATAAATGTGGGTATAAATGATAGATAAAATGTGATATTGCAGTGACAGGTTACTAGCCCTTCGCCCACAACACACTTCAACCCTGTTCCCACCCTTTTGGAAAATATCATTGTATTTGTCTTCGGTGACCGTGATTGTATAGCCCGCAATAGCCTATTTGACATGTACGACCATCCTTTTTAGTATTTTCGTATTCATTTTGTATATGTAGGTAATTTGAAAGAGAGAATGAATATTTTCCTGACACTATCCGTAGACAATGAGCACTGTAAAGGACTTGAATCGCTGAGGTGGGTAGGCGATATTATAACACTTCACTGTGAAAAGTCCTTCGATGTGAATCTTCACATCGAACGACTTCGTGAAGTCAGGTGCTTAGACAAAGAAAAAAAAAGGTTTTTGTTATTGGTTATGATTGTTTCCATAATTGAAATAGTGTCATCTCTAAAAACCCCTCATATTAATTCAGCATGGCTATCATGCGACGGCGCGCGATCTCGATTTTTCTCGCACTATCCGTCTCTTTCTTATTAGAACACTTAGGACAACCGCCGTTGCATGATAGACGTGCAGGGTAGTTTTGTTAAAGAAAAGCTTTACCCATACCTTTTTTCTTATCTCTTTATACTACTTCCATGTTCTGGTCAGCCCATTATGACCCTTATTTAAACTGAGTTAGAACCCACGGTAGCGTGACCAAAACAATGAAGAATAGGTAAATATGTAAATACTTCCCGGTACATTGTCGGGGTAGGAAAATGACCATTCTATTGTTATACAATAAGGCCTATTTGTTACATAATTGGATTGTTTATGTGAATTGTAACTCTTATAGAGCTGACTTCGTAACAAACAGGTTTATTATTCATTCAATTGATCTGTTTGACTTGGGAAAATTATTTCCCGCGGGTGAGCCCGCGTATTGGAAAGAAGCATGCAAACTCCCGGGGTAAAATCTGTAAGGCTAAGGGCACTCGGAAAATCGATTATATTCACCGATGAAATTGTCTATTATTATAGTTTATTCGTTTTTATGTTTCCTTATTGCCATTTAATTTTTTGTTTGTTTTTTTTTATTAATTGCACGTTTTGTTTGTATTTCCATTTTTTTTTCATGTGTTACTGTGTCACCTACTTTGTCCTCACTGGACGGGAGCCAACGGAAGATCAGCGCTGGCTGCAAAGCCAGCATCATGTTGAGTCGGGCCAATTTCACGACCCAACACAGATTGACTTTTTTACTTTTGTCTGTCTTGTTAGTGTGTCCGAAAAAAATATTGATTCTGATTCTGAGGAGAATGAATTTTTGACATAGGTCTCCGGAAATCACTACCTAAATATTTACAAACTTAAAAATCAATCACACAGACTTTTCCTCCTTATCGAACGAACGAGCGAAGCGAACGAAGTTTTATGCTTCAGCTTCGTCAGCGTCGTTTGTATGTCCGGTGTCCGCTTGTTCTCCTCTACAGGTCGCATTTCTCAAACGATTCTCGTGAATTTTTTTGAGCAGATTCTACATAATTAAAGTTATTTTTGTTGACAATTTTCGAAAAAAATAGACATGCTCACAGAGCCACTAGTAATATCAGTATATGTAGAAATATAGATAACTATGCCGGGACTTACGAAGCTAAAGGAAGCAGAATCAGCCTTATTTACCCCGGAGATTGTGAACACGCTGCTCGGGATGTCCTTTTAAATTCACAAGATGGCGGAGTATTTGTTTAGGAACAGGTGTATATTGAATCTCCTGTCTATAACACTGCAAAATGTTTAGCTGTACCTTTTGCAGCGTTATAGACAGGAGATTCAATGCTGCGATGCTTGGTATAAATTGCTTCTTTTGGAGTAAACCATCAATATGAACGAGTTTTAGTCAAAACACGCTTTTGTACTGTAACTTGATATAATACTTGTGGCTGTGTGAGAATTAACAAAAAAATAGACCGGGTTGTACTCCGGGAGTGCCGGCAGAAGTGAAAACTCAATGACATTGTAACAGTTTTTCGATCAGGTCACGTGTCCGTCTTATGAATTTTCAATCTGTCTAATCTTACGGTCACGTGACCTGTCTCGAATCTCACGTCTTACGAATCTTACGGTCACGAGACCTTCGGATATTAGTGTCCAGCGAAGCTCAAATAACTCAGCTCGGGAATGAACATCCCCGAGGAAGACGGCAAGAAGATTGTTCCCTCGCCACACCAGCAGTGATCTCCGAAGTGTCGCTGCAGGCTCATTGAGAGATAAGTGACTGTTATTCAGTGTCTTCCTACTAGAGAGTTGTAATTGCCATAATACTTATGATAAATAGCCACCAAAACGAGACTAAGTCCAACACCATTTACCTTTGTATGTGTTATGGTGCCCGGGTGCCTCGCAAACTTTTATGGATCGTACTTTATGGTCCGTACCGTGCTTCATAAATTTTGCACATCACACAATATATTCAAATATGTCTAGTACTCCTCCTGCAGAAATATGTGCCCCTAGTCAAACCAAAAATTATTATTACTCCAAAAGAAAGAGGGCAAAAAATATGTCTACTGAAGAAAATCCCATTCAGATATCTCAAAGAATTACGAAGCTACAACCGTTTTAATATTGCTTGTTAGAGAGAGAAAACGCAAACAGTGTGTGACGTCACAATATGCGAGACTGCCGCAGAGCAGCCGCGTTGATTATTTCTCCATTTGATTACATTTTTAATCCTTTTTCAAGAAAATATGACATTATTGATTATTTTATTTAGTGTCTACACCCGTATTGATGTTGTACATAATTGTTGATGTGTATAAATCATGTCGGTATTAGACGTATACATTTTCTCTTCTTTTCCAACCTTTCCCTTAGGTTATCGAACTGTGTACCTATATACGAATACATATGTGTACCTATAACGAATATCTGGGAAAAGGAAAAAGGAAATAGGATACACATCCGCACTCTGCAACACGATAGTGGTAGCAATAAAAATAAAATGTTTCGCTTTTCGATCCCAGTTGAATTCCCTTCTGTTCCCCAATTGGTTTGCTAGCAAGTAATTGACCAATGACATTGAGGAATACGCCGTGAAGTTGGAGTAATTATCCTACTTGGCAAATAAAGGTGTTTTGGTATAAGATAGATACTGCTTACGCAAATGATGGACCGGTCCCTGAAGATTGTAGCGTGTCTCGCGCCACACGCACACACTCTCACTTTAGCCTTAGTATATAAGGCAATGTCCAACCATATTTATACACAATATATAAAATGTCTTAATCCCAACGTGAACCGTGGTATTAATACGTCCATCCTTACATGGCGATCGTGCCAGTACGGCGCGTGCTGCGCCAGTGCAAGTCTGATTATGTATTACAGGCTGTATGATTATTGCTTATTTTACACTATACAGGGGTTTTGAGTAACTATATAACAGCTCAAAGTACTAACGGGATAACGTAAATAAAGTGCATCAATACAAATAAGTGCCTATAGTAAAATACATAATGACAACCGTATTCGTTTACCTTTAAATTTTATTGTGAAGACAAAACAAATATTGTTTTGGTTTCTAAATTATTTATTAGCGGGTCCTCCTTTGTCTTGTATTTACAAAGGTTTGTGTTAAATATTGAATAAAATTAAATATCTATTTATGTTCGAATAGGTATACCTTATACAGTGTGTGGCCTGTAACAGGAGCAAATATTTAAAACGACGCTTCCTTAGAGGATCTGTAGTACCTAAACCCCCTTGTCCAATTCTTTTAATATTTTTTTAATTCGGAGAAATGTGGATCTAAAGTTATGACCTTCAAGTAATGTATCTTGGCATCACGAGATCATAGCACTGCAGCCAATGCAGATTTTGAGTTAAGATCATGTAATGAGTCACATTTTTGTTTTTATAAGATTTTTGTGTTGTTTTTTAGCGTTTTTAAAATAAAAATAAAACTACTTGTGAGTCAGAAGAGTCAAATATACTTAGACGTAAAATTGCGTGAGGTTTTTTTTTTAATAATTTTTTTTTTTTCAATTAGAACCGCTTGGAAATAATTGCTCACAAGCTACCGTTTAATAATAACAATTTACCGTTTAATTTTTTTGGTCCTATTCCAAGCCACAATCTATATATGTTATTGCTCAAGTACAAAAAAGAAACATCGGTTTGTGTCCGAGCTACATGCGTAAGTAAGTTATAAATCCTTAAGACACTGCCTCTTTATTTTAATTACTAAGTCGTTGTAAATTATTCCAAACTATCTTTCCCCGCGACTTCGTCTGGACCCTGGATAAAACTATCCTATATTTGAATTCTATATAAACATGTAGCTCGGAAGGCGGCCAAGTTAAAGTGGGACTACTGGGCTGGTCACGTCTGCCGCATGCCGAATGAGTTGTAGGCCAAAGGAACCACGGAGTGGAAGTCGCAAAACTCAAAACGGAGACGCGGTAGACCTCGTCGGCGATGGTGTGACCACTTGGACTCCTTTTTTATTAAAAGACCGCGATGATTGGAAAAAAAGGGGGAGGCCTTTGCTCAGCAGTGGGACATAACGGGCTCGATATAATAATATAAACATCCAAACTTTCGCATTAAGAGGAAACAACGGCCGTGTTTCCAAGGAAACGTAGTCCCCTGCTTTCTCCCTGGATAATGGCAGTATAGCAATATATTTTTTTCCATAAATCTATGACTACTATTGACATGTTCCTATGTTTTCCTTTTTTTCATAAATTTATTCTTAAAAGAGATATCTAGCTTCAAAAACCTAACAAAATGCCAGATTTTTCGCCGTGTTGAAACATCCAGAAAACAATTTTGACTAGATTATTAAAAAAAGGAAAACATAGGAACACGGCCAAAGCCTTTCTTCGATTTTTAATAAAAAGAATAGATAATAGCTCAAGTTTTGGAGAAGAAATCAGGGAACTACGAAACGTTGATTTTATGTACTTTTAATAGGTATTTTCGGTCCAAGCTGCATTTGTCTCTTGAGGTTGGCGCGACAGCGATACATTTCACAAATACCTATTTCTCAATTATCTCGACCTTAGTGTTTCCTCTTAATATAAGTATGATTCCTTTGAGAAAAATAACCATGTCAACCTTTTTTTCAATAATTAACTATTTTACACAATACATCATGCATCAAAAATATCTCTCTCTTTCTCCCTTTCTCTTCTAAGCGTTAATTCCAGTAGCAGCCTTTGTCATTTACATCGGATCTCGGACCTTTTCATCTCTACTTCACATGATCCTTTGTCCAGCGACATATGACAACGACAACTCATCATTTCTTCTTTTTCTTCTTTTTCTGTCACGTGGCAGTTGGTGGTGACAGTTGTCCCCTACGTCGCCTAGCGTCGACAATGCTTATGTTTTAATGAACAGTTAGTGTAAAGATGATCGCAGGCACACTTTCCCCGTCGCGTGCGCCGCGCTGATCGCATCGCCGAGAGCTGCGCTGCGCGGGCGCAAGAGACAGGAGACCGAGGGCTGTTAATTAGACTGCAATTTCTAACGACTAATTTGGCTGCGCAATTTGCTGGTTTTATTTGGCACGCGAGCGAAAAGTTGGTGTCGAGATGTTGTTGAGTGGGTAGTTTGCGATTGACTGTAGGTACTAAAAGTAGGCACCTTACTCTTTGGACTAATTTAAGCAATTAGTTATGTTAGTCAACACAGAGGCATTGTAAACAATTAAACGCCTTTGATTAAACTGATCCTCACTTAAACCTGTACTTGGATTACTGTCTTGGCTACCTAAAGACATTTTTGAATGACAAATCACGATACACGCTAAGACAATCTGATTTAGGCGCCGTGAAACGGTGTTCTACTATGTTATGTAACGATTGAAAATTTGAGTTAGGTTAGGATGGTGTTCTGGGGTGCCAAAGGCGGAGTGGGTGCCAGGTGCTCCTACCAGGTTGGGTGGGCCTTCAAAGGCAGCGCTGGCAGAGTCCCGGATGTGTGCGATAGCGTTCCCGGGGCTCTGTCTAAAAGCGGGCGGTGGAACACCCCAGGGGTTTTAGTCCGTGCGAATCGGACATACCCACTCGGTTTCTCCCGAGTCGGGTGGGATCCGTAAGGGATTTCCCCTGGGTAATCAAAAAAAAAAAAAAAAAGGTTAGGCATCATGCTTTTTGCATTGTATTAGATATGACACAAAAAAAACCCAGATTATAAACTATAGAACGTACTTGCAGCAAATATAACGTGAAAAGAAAAGATCCATAACGTAATTTATAAACATGAGAACAATTTCCATCATTCTAAGATTTAGATTCTCACCCAAACCTACTCCAAACGTTGGCGCTACCCCAAAAAGGTCCGACGATGTTTCACATTTCATAGTTTATTGTTATTTTATGACTATTTTCATGAATTACGCCGCGTCCTTATAAACCGGTAGCCAGACACGGTCACAATATATTCCGAACAATTTATCGCTATTGGAAATTATTTCTCGATGAAAATCCAGCAAAACAAAATACGACGCCCGTGCATCTCACCATTCTCACCCCATTGGAAGTGTGGTTGTAAAACAGACGGTGCGATATGCCTGGAATTTATTGTTATTGTACTTGATAGCGCGAATCAGTAGCAAATCAGATTGCGTATTGCTGAGGATAACTAAGATATTTATTACAGTGCTTCGATTTTATTTGCCATGACGTGGCTCGTAAAGACGACAGATCGATATGGACCGCTACTTTGTGTACTTTATACTTAGCGAATCGTCTGCGAGAGGGAATCATAAAATATTCTAAGCCGCAAACGGTCTTCTGGAATGTTCGAAAGTTTCCAGTCCTAAGTAAACGTTTACTTTGAATTGGTCCTGTCGTCGGAGTTTTCTCGGCTTTAAACTTTTTTATAAGTGTGGCGGTATGGCGGGTATTTTTGTAATTGCTTAATTAGCTGAAGGAGCTTCGCGAAATTATAAAACAGTGCCTTTTTGATTCTTCGATTCAATGCTGAAATAAAAAACCTACAAATACATCATTCACACGGCGTTTTAAATTGTGCCCATGATACAGTAATACCACTGCGTGTTCAAGGTCGTCGTCTACATACACTAGAAAAATATTAAGACTCTTCCGCATTCGGCGAGTATACTATCCAAATTGATTAAAAGTGTGGGCACTCATGCACATACAATCGATATTATGTAGTATAATATAATAATCTTCCGCAATAATTAACACAAAATAGGAATACACATTCGTAATAACGCTTGAGGAACTCTATAAGATACCGACCCTAGAACATTGAAACATAATTCAATATATTATTAACAATGCCCCTAATTGGACGTACATTATTCCTTTGTATTCAAAAAGACATTTTATGTCTGCATATATGAGAAACGACTCAGGTTTTGCTCAAAGACACATAAATCTCTAAGGGAACATAAAATTCCGCATTGTCTTTGATAAGACATCCCTGTTCGCACCCAATATATCTCTTTTATGTGTCATCTGCGTCTTCATTTATTTGGAACATTGCATCTTTGCGGAATTACTTTAAGCATACGTGCGAAATTATGGGCAGCATAAAACCAGACCGTTACTCAGATGAATTCTTTATAGAAAACTGTAAATGGAATTTCAAATACGAACCGTGTTTCTGTAGCGTATCGGTTCAATATTCAGTGTTCATTAATTCATACACATTTAACTTACAAACAAATGTTCTATACACACAAACTATGCACGCACTAAGCACATAAACTAATTTTCAAAAGCGCACCTCTACAGTTTGAGAATAAGAATTGGGATAATCCAATTTTGATCTTAATTGGGATAATCCGATTTTGATCTTTACTTCCTCGGAAATATATACGAATATATAATTGAGTTATGTGACGTATCGGTCTAAAACATCTTTAGCTCTCGATCCATTTTCAATAATTTACAATTCTCACGTGTTAAATGCGTGTTTATCAATCTCACGTACAAGCCAGTTATTCTCTAGCCTCTAACCGAATCTCCTTTTTAGCGCTGCATTACGGTACACAGATGCATCAACCTAGCCCCAGGCAACATGGCTACAGACCACCACTTGAAATTTATTGGGCTTACCCTCTCCTTTTATTCCTTTGATTTATACCTAACAATAGGTGTAAGAGAAACGTGCCAGTGACTTGAAGATTAGATTGTCTGCCATATTTTACTGGGAAATAAAATCCTTCAATGTTATTGCTTTTCATATTTTAGGTTTTGTTACTGGCGGTGATTCGTGGAATGAACGCTCGGGTGGCGATTTTTTGCATATACAATATATATCTCTCGCTTCATTTGCTAGAAAAATGGCTGTCGCACATTGTTGGAGGTCGTTAGGGGTGCCATCTGTCTTCGTCATTTTTATGCGTGGGAAATTGGGATATTAGTTCTGGCTCATTTACCTAGTAGTTTGGCAAATGAGTAACAAACTTTGAGTTTCGTATAAGTTGACCTGTGTCTTGACTGTACTGAACTGAACTGTCTGGACTGTTTATTTAAATTAATTTCTTTTAGCGTTTAATTAAAATCTTAAATATAAAAGATTTACGTACGTTGGCTTAATATTACTATTTTACTCGGGTCTAAACAATTGCTATCTGTTTGACAGCGTTTGGGATTTACAAAATATTTAAACCCTGAGAGGATAACTGCGAATATTCTAAGGAGTCATCTTTCAAACCTTTGCTCCTGACACAGGCCCCACCCAGTCTAATGTGCCGCTCTCATCGATCTGGTTGGACGACATTGCGTATTGGATCCATACCTTACCGTGTATTTATTGGTAAAGACCGCCATAGCCCGGGGATATTAGTGCAAACACTTAGCCTAATAGCCCAGAACTGATATAATCAACTGGCTAGGATATCCTGTATTGCGCTGGTTGCTCGTTATAGCCTATTAGCCTGGTTCTATCCTAGGGAATACTTGTTAATTTCATTACTGCTTAGTGCGTAACAGAAACTTGATTGAAATGTTGATCATCATTTGGAAATGATACGTTTTCTACTATTAATAGTATATGTTTATGTCACTAGTTTTCCACTCGCATGGCTGGGTCTACTGATGGAAACTAAAAGGCCGATATGAATAATATATTATTAATCCTTGATAAAAGCGAACATTTTTCACGTAGACCTAAATTAGTAAGATCTAGAGAGAGGTGTTTCTATAACGCACAGGTTTGGATGCGGTACGCCGTTTTATAGAAAGTAACGTATGCTGTATCTTATCGTTGATCACACGATAAGGCCGCGTTTATAGAGAAGCGGAGCGTTCGGCAATGCAATGCCCAATAGTAATCTTATGCCGTTACGAACAGGCGTGAGCGTTTCTATATTTGCCTGGCAGCCTGCGTCTCGCACAGCTTCACGCGTTGCCTGTCCATAAACTCTCGCACAATTCTGGTGGATACAAGTATCCACCAGAATTGTGCGAGAGTTTGCTCTATTTCCTATCATAGGGCAAGCCTATGATAGGAAATAGAGAAGAGGGGCTACCGCGAAACGAAAACGAACTTCGTTCGTGTATCTCCGTCGTTGTCGCTCAAACTAGCAACTGCGACAGAGAGGGACATGCACGAACGAAGTTCGTTTTTGTTTCGCCGTAGGCCCTCAGAGTTTCTTTTGTTTTAAAATCGAAACAACAAAAATATTACAATTTACGGTCGAGAAAAATTAAGGTTTGGCACATGTCAACTCTATTTAAATTCCGTTAAGATGCAAAAGTGCTTTACATCCAATTTCCTCGACTTTACCTACCTACAAATGAAGATTGCAAAAATCATGCTTTTATTGTAATGCGTTTTCAAGGAAAACCATTTTTAAATTAAATTAAATTAAAATCCATTTATTTCAAGTATCACATGACTCATACAAAAATCGACATAATACCTTAACACACTAACATTAACCTACTAGAATTATAAACAATATGGCATCGGTGGTTAACACATTGAAAGCAGTCACCAATTTCTCAATGTGTCAACCACAGTGCTGCCGAGCGCATGTAGTCCACAGCAATATGTAATATATGGACAAAACCTGTCCGCAATCATTGCCAGGACACTGTTGGAGCTGGCACGCACGCGTCGCACCAGGGATGCGGCTCGCAGGCGCATAGTAGCCTTAAAACACGCCACATGCGCCTCCGCAAACATCCCTGATGCGCTGCAGTATCGCGGCAGCCCCATCAGCGCCCTAAACGCGTTATTATATTGTACTTGTAGGGCCCTATACGATTTCAAGGTGAACTTTCTCCACAAGCTGCAAATATAAAATGTTGTGCAGAAAGCTCTGAATAAAGTAACTTTACTCTCCCTTGAGCACCGAGCAAATCTGCGTGCAATCATATTAGCTCTGATGAGCGTTTCTCAAAAAAATGCCACTATTATTAATTGTACTTCTAGGATTTTTTTTTAAACTATTTCCACTCAGAATCAGGAGCTCTTTCGACCCTGGTAGGACAAAAAACTGTCCCAAAGATATTTTTCCTATTGTGTTACCATTTACCATACACTTTGTATGGTGGTAACACAATAGGAAAGTTCAAAAATGTATGAAAATTTTGGGACACTTTTTTTCTCCTATTGGGATGGAAAGACATCGTGATTTTGAGTAGAAATAACATAAAAGTTGCAGAAAATCTCCGAAAAAATGTAGTGGCATTTTTTTTGAGAAACGCTCTGATAGATAGGGCCCTACGTTCACGTGCAATGTCAGCATCGTCCTTAAGGTCTGTGCTAACTATATGACCCAGATATTTGTACTGGTATACTCTTTCTAGGGCAGTTGTGTTGAGTAGTATAGGTATTTTGAAACGCAAAACATCTATTGTTACTCGTATGTTTGGAAAGTATTTAATGATTGAAATAAGTAAAACTGGTACAATATTTCCTCTGATATCGTAGATAAACGAAGAAACGTAGAAGTATTTGTCCATTAAAAATGTAGTTTTACATGGAATGGGGTATAGAAAGGTATAAATTCCTTTAGATGACTTTGAAGGATGCCTTTTAATATGCCACTACAGACGGCTAGAGGATAATGAGCCTTCTGAAGATTCCGACACCGTTATATTCAAGTAAGCTCTTTATTTGCAGGTTACCAAATGTCGCGCAAGTCGTGCATTGCTGGCGGCGCGCGCGGCGCGTGCATGTGGGTGCAGGAGTGCAACAGGGCGGGGGGGACGCATGCTGGAGTGTGCGTGGACGGTTTTATGTTCGGGAGCTGTTGTCGGCTACCGGAGCGGCCTGTTGTTGGTAAGTGTGCTACCTCTTTTAACAATAAGGGCAGTTACAGAAGAGCTGCATTTCAGCTGATTTTTGACTGCAAAAGTGGAGAAGCAGTGCAAAAGAACTGCATTCAAAGTGCATATTTGTAGCCAGAAAACAGCTAAACGCAACGGCCTTGAGAATAACAATCGTTTGTTCGAGACGAAATCATAACAACGCATAATTAAAAAAAGAGTGGCAGATATATTGTATTGCCACGAAAAGATTCCATCTTACAATAATGCTAGCATTTCTTACAGTCTTTCAATGCTGGTATTTCGATGCGAGGACAGAGGCATAGAGTTCATCATCCTCCTAGCGTTATTCCCAGTTGTGCCCTAATGGAGCCCGGAGTCCGCTTTGACACATAATCCCAAGATTTGGCATAGGCGCTAGTTTTACGAAAGCGACTTCCATCTGACCTTCTAATCCAGAGGGTGAACTAGACCTTATTGGGATTAGACCGGTTTCCTCAAGATGTTTTCCTTCACCGAAAAACTAACGGTAAATATTCCGTACATAAGTTCCGAAAAACCTATTGGTACGAGCCGGGATTCGAACCCACGACCACCGCTTGACAACCTACACTAGGCTACAATTTCTTCCGCGGCATTACAGAGGCATAGAGTTGACTAATAATAATCTGTAAGTAACAGTCTTTTTTCCCGACTACGGCAGAGCCGGTAGGAAGGGATCTTTTTGTAGCAGTCTATATTTGTAGTTACAGGTGTTTCACCATGGCGTGATACTAAACTGAGGGCCTACCGCGAAACGAAAACGAACTTCGTTCGTGTATCTCCCTCTCTGTCACTCGAATCAGCAAGTGCGACAGAGACGGAGGCACACAAACAAAGTTCGTTTTCGTTTCGCGGTAGGCCCTCTGATTTGATGAATCGATTCGAAATTATTCTTCGGGGGACATGGCCTACCTTATCTATGTAAACAAGTTTTAATTTTTAGTTAGTTTTGCGTAGTCAGGTAGGTACCAAACAGTTTTATGAACTTCTAATGCTTGTTATTATCTACTACCTGTTAGGACTATTAGTCGGAGACTAGCGAATGTGCTACTATGTTTCTGTTCTACAAGGGATTGCACGAGTGAAAAAAGTAAACTGAAAATACGTGTACAGCCATGACTAGATTGGACCCAATAAATGACCCTAGTCATGCTTGTTTCGTCTATTAAACACCCAAAAAGCATATTGAAGCCTAGTGACCTCTAAATTGAAAGGCACGTACTAGTTTGCCAAGTGGGGCGGCAAATTGTAATAAAACAACTTGCATTTTCAGACACCCAGAGCCCGGTTACGGTGACAGAGAAACCGTACTCAACGCCATCTAGCGGCCGAAGTACAACCACGCTACCGCCCGAGACGACTCACACGATCGCTCGGCCCAACTGGCAAACGCAGCGCCCGTCGTTCATGACGAAACCCATAGATGGCGCGCCAAACTCTCACAGCTACCGGCCGCCAGAAATCCACCCTTCATTAGGAAATTTAGATTCAAGTAGCGAACAAAATAGTGATATAGTTAATAAAATAAATTATAACAGTGTAAATAAGTACCAAAATGTAAATAGGCCGAGCGAAGTGGAAACTAGTCCCCACAACAAGATTTCGTCTAGTCTTAGTAATATACTAAGTGGCGCGCGCCCTATGGCCGTGTCCGATCAACACAACGAGAACAGCATCTCTGCAGGTTAGTCAGACCTCTTTAATTCTTACCAATTAGTTCGACCTTGTGCTTGTAGATGGCGTTGTAATAAAAACTTTAATTTATTTATTTTCGTAATATTGGTACTAAAGTCTAGATGTGTCACATGCGATACTTATTCACAAGCTTTTTATTAATTTACAATATTTGATGGATCCGATTGACTTAAAATTAACGTGTAAATTCAGTGAGTAGGTAATAATGTTAATATAAACTTGTCTCAAGATGGAGACGGTTAGGCTATTGTAACGCCTAAAATAGGCGAGATAAACCCGCTGTAGGTATATATAGGTCGCCGTAGTAATGCAATGGTATGCATTATCAGGAAGGACACTGACTTTACCTTGATATTGTGAGTGAAAAGGATATCCTACTGTTGTTATACCTACTCATTTCTTTATAATATTAACTAACTATATATCAAACATTTTTCAGTGTGAAATTAGAAACAAAGACTTCACTATTTTATTGTACCGTCGATGGTTAAAAAGTTAAATGTCACGTTCCAGCTCAATTCATGTCACGTCCAAGCAACGCGAACACCGTCCACTGGCAGGCCACGACGCAGCCTTCCTTCGTGACGAAACCACGACCCTCATGGGAGAAGCCTGGGAAACCAAAACCGACCAAGAAGTTCACGACCACGACCAGCAAGCCGCACAAGAAGAAAGACCCGAGCAAACCCGAGACCACCCCCGCACCGTCTACCACAGCGGCCCCCAATAGTGCTGGTAAGTTTCAGTCAAAGCCGTCCAAGTACTTTACAACCTTGACCAGCAGGACGCAGACGAGCAAAAACCCGAGCAAACCCGAGACCATGCCCCAGTCACTGCCCACCAATAGTGTTAGTAAATATCACAGCCAAACCTATTCTATTTCTATTTATATGCGTATAAATTGTGATATGCGATTATCTGAAGTAAAGTCTGTAAATAAGTTAGATCAAATTGCATTATTAGTAGTGGTAGTATTTGCGGGAAAAAGTAACAGACTTTTTTATAAACTTTGGCATTAGTAGGGTAATCTTGTAATCGAACCCAAAACAGTCATACAATTTTCAGCAGACGCTTTGCCAAAGCTAGCATTTGTTTTCGATTCCACCGACCTCGTTGATGGCACTATCGTTCAGTAAGTGCTGTTTCGAAGTTAGCTCAGCTTTGTTGCTCACGTATTACACTCTCAAAGAGACCTTATGCAAACGTAATAAAGACCATATTGGATGGAGCATATGGCAATTTGGGGAGAAGAGGACGTGTAGGTACTCGAACGATTTCAGTCGTTTTTGAACAGATTGTTTGGATGCTTAAGGATTTTGTGAAACAACGTCAGGTACTTGAGCGCCGTTCAAGTCATTATAGATAAAGAGATCAGTTTGCTCAGCTGTTACTCATTCAAAAAACAAGATATTGTCTGCCACTGAACGGAGTGCGATAAAATATGTGTAACTACGTTTTCGGGAAGGATTATTAAAATAACTAAAAGACTGGATCTTTAACCGATCATATTTATTCACAAATTCATAAGTACGTCCTCTGATTACTTTAAATTACCTAACTAATCCATACTAATATTATGAATGCGAAAGTGTGTCTGTGTATCTGTCTATCTGTCTGTCTGTCTGTCTGTTGCCTCTTCACGCTTAAAAACTGATTTGGATGAAATTTGGTATAGAAACCAATATATTTTGAGTCCCAGGGAAGAACATAGGATAGTTTTTAGCCCAGAAATCATCCCCTGAGAGGGTGAAATGGGGGTGAAAGTTTGTATGGAGCCACGATATAAACGAGTTCCAAGCGGACGGAGTCGCGGGCAGAAGCTAGTAACTAATATAACACAATAATATATAATCAACAGGATAGTCAAAAATAATTTGGCTTAAGTACTCACAGCGGGCCTAGGGTCGTTGCCATGTTATCGCTTATCGTTGCGGATAAGAGCCTGTTCACACATTGATTAGTGATTAGTGCGAGTCCATACATTTGCTGCAAGTGCGAGTAGCTTTTGTGTAAACAGGCCCTAAGACACCCGTCACGCTCGCACTCGCATATTGTCAGAACGTGAGGGATGTCTCATCGACAGCGATAAATTATAAAATGACCACCATGCTACGCCCGCTGTACAATTATTTACAGGCAATTACATATTTATAATTACCACTAAAACTAAAGGCAAAATTAAAATACTCCACATATACCTAGGATACACACACTGGCCTACCTATGGTCCACGTCAAGTTTTACTGCGTTTCCGAATACATCGAACATAATACGTAATATTATCAGTACACACATAAATTGGGAGTTGGGATTGGGAGTGCCATGCCAACCATCTCATAATTTACCAGAATGATGTTACGTCACCAATCTGTTGATGGCTTCATTCCATTTCGGAATGAAAACTCAAATCCCAGTGGAATTTAATGCTCGTTAATATTTGGTTTGCTCATTAGTCGAAATGTTCATGACACAGAAAACATAATACAGAAGGGACTTTGGGACCAAATTAAGTACCAGAATTTGATACATAATTATAAAAAATGTGTTCAATATAATTATGACCCTACCGCAGCAGCTTACAAATACTTTTTGCCAGTCTCAGCTGTGACGAATATATGACGATGATAATGAGATCGCAGCAACAATTGTACCAGTACCAGTGTTATTACGGTAGGTATGTGGTAAGGTAATGCATTACTGGGGGTGAGAACAGACACCAGGGGGCCTGGACAAGGTTACAACCGACAAGCGCTAACGCCAATAGAAAACTAATAAAATGTATGGGAATGACAGATGTTAACGAAAACTTTCGTCGGCATCTGTCATTCCCCTACATTTTATTATTTTATATTGGCGGTAGCGCTTGTCGATTGTAACCTTGTCTACGAGCCCAGATCTCCGAAGCATGCGCTGATTTTAGAGTGAAAGAATAATCGGCAATTTACCTTAGTAAATTGCCGATTGTATTAAACTCCCACAGCTACCCAAACCGACTATATTACCGACCGATTATATTAACTGCTTACAGTTGAATGCGTCTAACTACAGATTAAGACTTCCGCTCAACACCGGGCATAATAGTACACATCTCCATTACTCATCACTATTCCGTCTACATTACTTACTTACCTAGGTAACCTTACCTTCGGTTCGGGCCACAAACACCTGCGATCTGCTTTACGAAGTACCGCCCGTGGTGAGTACACAATTTTACGTCTTCACCTGGCCACAATGCGAGTTTTATGGCCAGGTGTGAAGTAAACAGTATTACAGTCGAGTACATAAATATATTTAGGTTCAAAAATATCTATGCAACCTTAAAGCCGAAAATCAGCGCCTCTGCTTGCCGTGTCTTGCCGTGGCTTTATGCTGAGTGGGGATCCTGTTTAACGTCCTCGTATTAAGCCTTATCGTTTGCTTGTTCTTTTTTATTGTGTACTTAAGTTGTGACGTTAAATAAATGTATTTTCTTTTTTTCTTTCTTTCTTTCTAAAGCCTTAACAATAAAGTCGAATTCACATATTTTTGATCATTTTGTCCGTACACGTTTTCGAACTCGACTGTATGTGCGTCCAAGGCTATCTAGACTTCTGATATCCGTTAATACGATTTCTTTGGTCTTAAGTACAAAACATGTGGGCTAACGGAATGAGTTTGAAATGTAATCTCCGTATTGCATGTTCGGCGGAGATAGGAATTGCCTTGTTAAATGAGCGAGCACATTGTGTACTAACCGATCTAGAAATTAGTTGCTAGTTGTAACTATTTTGGCAACTAGGGGAAGAAAGGCTTGGAAAATAATGGAATTCAATGAGTATACGGGGCCGCGCCATCGGTTTGGAAATGTTCCGATGATATGCTGGGGTTTTGGCACATTTTTTGACAAAGAGGTACTTAAACAATACAAGAAAATGTTTCTTGGCTTTCAACTTTTTTAAATTGAGGAGCTCTGTATGTGCTAAGCAATACTTTAATAAAACCGTGTAGGCTCTGACAAGAATGGGTCTACGGTCTCCCCCGTAGGTCGTAGATGGCGACTAACGGCCATTCCTAATAATCAATTCACGGATAGTTTTCCTTACCAGCAGTTACATTTTGACACATTTTCTACGGGTAATCTGTCAAAATGTAACTGCCAGGAAAACTACCGTGGATTGATTATTGTATGGCATATACCTGCTACACCCTGTGTTTCTAAATTTAGTGTTTATACTATATTTGCGGTTTCAGAATGCGGCGTCACAGCAATGTGGCCACGGCCCGAGATGAGGATAATGGGCGGCAAAGACTCTAGCTTCGGTCGGTGGCCGTGGCAAGTGTCTGTGAGACGGACGTCCTTCTTCAGCTTCTCATCGACGCATCGGTGCGGTGGAGCCATCATCAATGAAGGCTGGATAGCCACGGCTGGCCATTGTGTAGACGAGTGAGTGCATGTTTTAATAGCTATCCAGGTCCGGCCACGGCAGCGGTGCGCCATACGTGGGAGCAAGAGGCCACGCTCCGATTTCTCGCTCCACCGCTCAAAGTCTTGTTCGAGCTGTCAGGCCTCAAAAGACCACATAACAAATCAGTTTGAATGAGATAAACTTTGCAATGGTGACAAGATTTTCATATCGATTAAACGAAGAAAGAATTGTTTTCTAACTTATACAGCCTTGTTTGCCATAGTTTGCCGAGAATGTCTTAATGATGCATTGATAATATCAAAGGTTAATTTTTGCTTTTGTTTTTGTTAGCGATTGGAGATTCGCAATCATAATGTATTGAGATCTCTTTTGGACTGTTTAGTAATATAACACGTATAAAAACATTAATAACTCATTCTAAAATATTTTAAAAATCTTCCACAGCCTCCTTACTTCCCAAATCCGAATACGAGTCGGCGAATACGACTTCTCATCGGTCTCCGAGCAGTTCCCGTTTGTGGAGCAAGGCGTGGCGCGGAAAGCAGTCCATCCTAAATACAACTTCTTCACCTACGAGTACGACTTGGCTCTCGTGAAGTTGGAATCGACGCTGGTGTTTGCTCCACATATCTCGCCGATATGTTTGCCGGCGAGCGACGATTTGCTGGTGGGGGAGAATGCGACGGTGACCGGGTGGGGGAGGTTGTCGGAGGGTGGAGTGCTGCCGTCCATTTTGCAAGAGGTGAGTTTTGTTACTCTATGTTATTGGATGTAGGATGTATGTTGCTCTATGTTAGGATCTATATCTAACTCTCTCTGTGTTTGATGTTGAATAAAATTAAATAAACTCAAATGTCAATACATTTGACTACAATTAGTAAGAATACATAGTGTAAGAAATATATGATATAGAAGAATATGTAGTGACTAAGGATTGATGAAGGAATGCTTGGGTCGTTTGGGCATGTTTAGAGGATGTATGAAAGTAGACTAAGAGGATTTACGTCTTGCGGGGCTAAAAAGTGGTTGCTGTTTTGTCACCAATCGTTGTGGTTAAGACAACCGCCACTCTCGCGCTCACATACGTGTCAGAACGTGATGGACGTCTTATCGACAGCGATAAGTGATAAAATTACAACCATCTCTGGTCCGCAGGACATGGATGAAAGGAAAGGACCAAGTATTTGCGGTACTGCTAAAAGGTCAGGTCAGAAGTACCCGCAACCGACGAGCCTGTATAAAGAGAGGTACGGTTCTTTGGCCTCTGCTTACCCCAACGGGATAAGGGCGTGAGTTTATATGTAGTCGAGCCACACTAACCGTTCAGAATGCCAACACCTAAAGGTAATTACTAGCTTGGTACGGCTAGAAGACAGTTAAATGGTTTTCAATAAACCATGATGTGATGTCAAAACTTTCTGACTTCCATAAGACAACTCTTCACAAATAAGGCGTGATCTCCGTTAATGACTAAATATTTGTGCCAAACCTTTCTCTCAAAATCAATCTGGATTCCAGGTCCAAGTCCCAATAGTGTCCAATGACCGCTGCAAGTCCATGTTCCTCCGGGCCGGGCGACACGAGTTCATCCCGGACATCTTCCTGTGCGCCGGCCACGAGCGCGGCGGGCACGACTCCTGCCAGGGCGACTCGGGAGGGCCTCTGCAGGTTAACTTCTTCTATGTTTTTTTTTTGCCAAGCTTTTATTTAGTTTCACCTATCCCGTTGCCTGTCTGTCTGTCTCTCTGTCTGTCTGTCTGTAATCACTAATAAAATGTTGCAAGTTAAAGACCCACTTCCCGGTGACCGATTGAGCTGAAATTTTGGATATAAGTACCTATAGTTTGGATGATAATTCAATATTATGGTACCATCGAGCTGATCTGATCATGGAGACGGAAGGTGGCCATGGGAATTCAGTACTTAACCGTTGAGTTTGGGCTCCTTAGAATCGTCTCAATGAGTAGTTGATGATGGTATACAGAAAAGTACAGTCGGCAATAAAAACTTGTACCAGAAATGAAATTTTTGACAGAAACTTTTTTCTTGGAATAACTTCCCTCTCTCGGAATAATAGCGGGCGTGAATCTTGTCAGGGCGACTGAGAAGGGCCTCTGGGGGCTATCGTCTTCACATTGAAAAATTAAGCACTTCGTGCGTCGTGGCCTAGAAAATAAGTAAAACAATGGACTGGACTAAAACCATACCTTAATTATTGACACTTAGGTAATTGGTATGTTTATAATATGAACTTGCCGAGACCGTCGCACTTGTAATATTTTACAAATTCTCAAAACTGAAAGATGATGCTATTCTGGTGTCGGTCTTTATTCTCATATCGCATGAAACAGACGTACAGTGCGATTACTGTTTGTTAACCACTGACAGATGGATTGCCTTCATTTAATTTTCAACTTTAATTTCATACAGATAAAGCATTTTTAGAATACTGTTACCCATATCTACCGATTTAGTAATAACTATTTTATTTGTATAAGATTAAAGTTGAAAATTAAATGAAGGCAATCCATCTGTCAGTGGTTAACTAACAGTAATCGTACTGTAAAGCTCTACTACCATGATGATAATGTACGCGAGTGTAGGAGGAGTTCATGAAGAGACCCTTAATACGGGTGTAGACTCGAAAATTATTATTACTCCAAAAGAAAGAAAGCAAAAAATATGCCTAGTGACGAAAATCCCATTCAGATATCTCAAAGAACGAAGCTACAACCGTTTTAATAATGCTTGTTAGAGAGAGAGAGAAAACGCCGAAAAAAAAGATAATTTAGAAAATAAAAAACCCGACTGCGAAAAAGCTATCATTAGAAAAAAATAAAAAAAACTGAAAAGAAAAAAACAAGTTCAGTAGTCCAGAACATTGAATCAGTTTCATGATTAACATTTCGTATGTCAATTTGGACATTGGAGTTTAAAAATAATGTCCAAATCGCTTGTGACGGATCCGGAACGAGGCATACGAATCATTATGATACAGATAAAACAAACTATACATTCTTATACGAAACAGCAACTTCAACAGTCGGGACCCATTAAAAGTCTAGGCTGCGGCACTAATGTTGACGACAATAATGGGTCCCGACTGTTGAAGTTGCTGTTTCGTATAAGAATGTATAGTTTGTTTTATCTGTGTGTGATATAATGACAGCTTTTTCAACCGAGTACCGCGTTTAGGTCACGAAGCTTATTTAATTATTCTAATCAAATGTTTAAGCTTATTTAATTATTCTAGTCACATAGTCACATTGTCCTCCTTTGCGTCGCGCAGTGCAGTATTATATAATACTGAACAGAATTACTATAACTTTATAACGTTATAGATTTTAAATGGTCACTATAAATGAAAAAATTGTAACGGAAACCTATAACTGATTTTTAAATACCTATTCAGTGATACCCCACTCGACATATTTCGGTAACTTTTTTTTTTCAATTTTGGCGTCTGGTTGGCGCCATATTGAATTTTGATTACTATCATGTCTTTAGTGACACACGCAAGAGTAAGACGGTTCGATTGACGTAAGAATTATCAAAATCGGTTCACGCGTTTGGTCTCTGGAGTGCCACATAGGAACAAACATACATACATACATACATACATACATATATAGGCTGATAAACACATTACCCTCCTTTGCGTCGCGCAGTCGGGTAAAAATAGTGTGTGACGTCACATTGGGATGCTGCCGGGATGCTGCGTCGACGGCGGCGCTGCACACGATGGGCGCGGCACATTGCAGTCTATTAAGTGACGTCACAATCTTCCAGCGTCATCGTTTCATATGAAGTTGCGTTTTGCGAAAAATGAACAGAACATACCCCGTCTTAAAAGTGAACACTTATAACTTCGTGATTATTTAACCTTTTGCGTGGATTTTTTCACCATTTACTACATTTTTTATCCTTTTTTCGAGAAAATATGACATTACATTTTATTTAGTGTCTACACCCCTATTATTTCCCTATTTTACTTACCATTTCATATCTTGTTCACGATACTTCGCAAAAGGACCTTCGCAACCCGGATGTTTTAAAATCAAAATGGATCGTGATGCATTTTTTCGCTGCGTATAAAAAACGTCGTCAAAAACCCACTGAGTGCTCCGAACATGTCGACATGATGGATGCGCCGATGACTGTTTTGGGCATTTGTAGTCAGGTGGAAAAATATATTAGGTATTCAATTCTTTAAAAAATATGTGGCAGGAGCGTATAGCATACTAAAGAACCATTTTCTAAACCATATTTTAATGTTGATTCCGTATACCGCGAATCCACCTGCGTCCTTTCTAATTGTGCCTCCATGCTTCCATTCCATTCCATTGCATCCTAATGCTGTAATCCTTTTTTTTTTACTCGGTGTCAGTTTTCTGACGTCAATTAAGTATTTAGATTGTAAGAAAATTATAATCTTATTTCAATTTCTAAATGATACATATGAATAAACACGTTACTTAGATGTGAAAAAAGCTACTTGTCACATAGTTTTTATAATTAATTGTCGTTAAATATCTTACTTGCTAAGTAGATATTAATATTACGTGTATTCATTCAGAAGCAATTTGGCGAAAAATTTTTTTTTTACAAAACTGCCTTCGCGGCTTCGCCTGCGTGTATATTACACAAAACTATTACTAACTATTTTAATTTTAAGTTCTCATAATAAGTGAATTGAAAAATTATTTATGAGAATAAAGATCTTTTAACCTTACTACACTCTCATAAAGATAGCGTCTTTATAATACCTACTAGGGTAGACTATAATATATAAGTACCTAGTTCATCATACAAAAATAATTTATTCGTATTTGAAGTATCAAAAATTCAAAATCAAATACATTTTTCCCCTCACTGCCTCGGAAAGCAGTCTTTTATCCTTTAAAACCAGTGGGCAAAGACGCATTTTATCCACTAGTGGGGAAAGTAATTTGACCTTGGAGCGTGTTTAAGTATCTTTTGACAGATAACAAAACGTAAAACGCTCATAATACAGAAAATTTACAATGATGATGATTTCTGTTGCCGCTATAACAACAAATACTAAAAACCAGAATAAAATAAATATTTAAGAACTTTTGAAAAATTGTTTGTTGCCTTCATCAGGCGCTTGGTCTCAAAATGTATGGGAAAACTAAAATCCGACTCGCACTTGACCAAAATTGTACTTGGTGTTACTTACCGTAATTATTACTGTTAAAAAATATACCTAATAAATATTATTTTATTAGGTATTTAAATTAAATTAAGTTGTTTTGCATGTTGCACTTTCCTCGCTACAGTGAGGGGAAAAGTTTTATGTTACACACGGGTGCAAATTTATTTTACTTCTCGTGTGTTGAAACACTCGCTACGCTCAGGATTCTATTTTAGACTTTCTTATTCAACTATAGAATCCTTTCGCTTGCTCGTGCGTGTTTCAATTCCACACTCGCGGGTAAAATACAACTTTGCACCCTTGTATAACAAATAACGATTTCCCTCACGCAAGCTGAAATTAACGGGCACTCATTTCCAGGTCAAAGGCAAGGACCAGCGCTACTTCCTGGCCGGTATAATCAGCTGGGGCATCGGGTGCGGCGAGGCGAACCTTCCCGGGGTCTGTACTAGGATCTCCAAGTTTGTGCCCTGGATTCTCCAGACCGTGAACTCTTAAAGTTTGAGAACCAATTAAAAGTTCGCCAGGTGATGTGAAAATGCGGGATTTGAGGACGGTTTGCGAGACTATAACGAAGTGACTTGTGGATACCGAATGGGTATTGTAAATTAACAATATAGATAATTTATAAAATGAGTTTTACAAATTAAAGACGTCAACTTTGTATATAAATATGTTTGTCCTATTTTGTTTCTAAATTTGTTAGTAATGAACGTGAGTACTATCAATGTTTTGTCATTCTTTGGAATTGAAAGTACTTGAATTTTCAAAAGTAAAAATAAAGTTAATAAATCACTACAAAGTATAAAACAAAGTCGCTTCCCGCTACCTGTCCCTGTATGCTTAGATCTTTAAAACTACGCAACGGATTTTGATGCGGTATTTTTAATAGATAGAGTGATTCAAGAGGAAGGTTTATATATTTATAATATAGTACCCGTGCAAAGCCGGGGCGGGTCGCTAGTAATTACATAAGAATGGTAACAAAGCAGGACATCTAAAAGTATTCCTTACTTACGCACGTTCGTTGCTGACGTCATTAATTTGTTACAACCATTTTAAAAAATCTGTTATTGAATAGAAACGAGATACTGACGTATTGAACATGAAAAACAGGGTAGAAAGTGAGTTCCTCATCTTAAGAGCAGATTTTGTTATTATTTGATGACATTTTGAAGTATTCCAATGACACTATCATTGTAAGTTAAATACAAATATTACAAGTTTATAAGAACATGTTACGACTTGAAATTGTTGAAAATGACGATATAAATAAATACGCTGAAAGCGTTTAACGTAATAAAGATGCTAAAGGAATTGACGAAACGACAATCGAATGTGCAGTGTTAAGTTACCTTCAAAAATGTTGATTTGATTCAACGTTTTGTGAGGCGTTTTATAGTCTTTTTTATCTTGATCTCGACTGTCGAAATACAGGAGACTTTACAAAAAAACCCTCCCGTATTTACGAAGAAAGAGACAGGAAATTGAGTTGTCAGTAATCGTTTGCACGATGCTGTATGAGACAACTTGTCTAGAGTCCAAACTAAAAAAAAAACAGTTAATTAAGAATTCTTGGTAAATATCGTAAATAAACTTATTTCGTTTCAATATATGATATTTTTTCTTTATATTTTATGAAACATATAGTACGAGGACGTTAGAAATGATTAATTTTATAGAGTTCATCGAGCTACGGACTGTAGACAAGATTGTCTTTAGCTCTCAGGCGTAAAATAATTAGGTATGGACTATAATGAACGCCCTTATTACTGCTTGTTTTCGAAGCTTAAGTATTTATTCCTAGCTAGAATCACTGTTTATTTCCGCTAAAGAGTAACATAGGTATGCGAGCTGAGTTTTACTCAAAACTGACTTAGTTAAAATATTAATTTTGCTAAAGACCACTCGCGTTTTGTTAAGTTTTGTGTAAATATGTTTATTAATTTATTTATAAGCTGAATGAATTGTAACAAAAAAGCATTTATTTTATCCCAATGTAAATACGTAAAATAGGATTTTGTACTCTTGCCTTCGTTTCTATTAAGGTTATTTTTTACGCAGTCGTACGTTGTTTTACTTTTTGTAAATATAACTCAAAAACAGAACACAAACTTTTGTATGATTTATTTTTATACTTGGCATGTAATATAAACTAGGGTACTTTATATTGTATAGTTTAGGTACGCAAAGTAGTTACGTTGTTAAATTTGAGTTAGTCAACTTTTTATTGTTCTTACACCTTTTCCGTCCAATGTAAGTTATGGATCAAATATCTGATTGTTTAGTGACAAAATATTTAGGACAACAAAGAGTTGGTTGACTTATTTATGTAAATTAAGGTCAGATCGGGTGACAAAGACATTTTGCCAAGAATAAGAGAAAGAGTAGCTATCGAACTTACTCAAGCATGCCTCGTTACCTCACTTGATCTTAAATGTGGAAATATATTAAAATATAATGAAACTGGTCATTCACTCGATTCGAACCGATACGCGGTTCTTAGTCATGGGCGCTCGCGATTACGAGACGTAAGTGACCCATTTCATTATAATTTAATGTCTGAAACTCGCACGAGTTTCCTATATAGAAATGTGAAAATAGTTAACCAAAACACAATTTTACGCTACGCTTGAAGGAGTAGGTTATGAAATGCTTAAGACGTGATGTCCTTATAAGATTCTATATTAATTTTGTTTAAATAGTTTATGACGTTGTTGACTTCATATTGTTCGTTTGCACAGTAAATTTGTTAATGATTAAATATTGAAATAATTACTGTTATAATTTCATTTGACTACAATAACCCCTCAAAAATGTTCGTTCAATATTACCGCCTTCATACAATATTGGTGCCTCACAGGTTTATATACATGTCGAGCGCGTGTGGAGGCTCTGTGGGCGTAGTATGGTTGCCATTTTATCACTTATGGTTGTGGTAAAGACGCCCATCACGCTCTGACAAGTATGCTAGTGCGAGAGTGACGGATGCCTTATCCACAACGATAAGTGATAATATGGCAACCGTGCTACGCCCGCTGTTCTCGTGGGTGCAATATGGGTGCATTCGAAAAATAAGCTGTTATTTAGAGATCCTTACGAGTATTTCCGAGTATTAGAGATGATGTTAAATAATGCGAAAGTGAATCTGATAGTTGAGATGGTTTGCTTTCTATACAAAGTGTCTTTTCACATACGGCGTGACATTTTAAGAAACTTGTAACTATACAACTTTCATATAAGTAAATTGGCTTTCCATTTGCGCGAAATTCCCCCTTTCCTAGAATAAAATTGTATAAACTATAACAACAGACTTGACAATCTTGACAGCAGGCACAACCTTTAGCACTGAGGGACCCACCAAAAAAGGACATGGGATACTTTATTTTCCTGGAAATCTCCTAAACGGGTGAAATGAGGGGTGAAAATTTTGAGAGTTGGATAAATCAGTTAAAAAGCCAAGCCTGCCACGTCGGGCGAAGTAACTGAGATAAGTGGGGAGATGAACATAAACTGTACTAACCTTGTAATTCTGTTTGGTTTTAAACAACTAACATTGTTCAAACTGATCAGGGGCCGTAGACAAACTAATAAAATGTATGGGAATGACAGATGTTAACGAAAAGTGTTTCATCGGCATCTGTCATTCCCCTACATTTTATTATTTTCTATTGGCGTTAGCGCTTGTCGATTGTAACCTTGTCTAGGCCCCCTGATAATTCTCAAACCGTGTGTGCAAGCCAAGTTTATAGTAGCAATTCAGTTGTATCACTCTGTGTTTAATATAGTTTGGATGGCTTTGGCCAATGAATTAGGTGTGGACGTAGAGTTGAACACAAAGCCCACACAAATTCCGGCAGAACATTAGGGACCTTAATTTAGTCGAGTTGTATAGCTTAGGTCGGCTTAGGCAGTGGAAAGTCTTGAACGAACAATTTGGTTCATCGGTTTCGAAAGTTATTCTTATTTCAATGAGTTTTGCGCGCTGGACTTGACACGCAAATATGGCGCGAATACCTAGTCGGTCCCAAAGTTCTGTCACTGGCATATTATTTTTAAATTTAGAAGATGATTTTAAGAAAATTTTATTGCATTCCATTTTTGAATGTTTGACAATTATTTTAAAACAAAAAACAGTCATTCGTTGCAATTTCTCACGATGGAGTGGACATTGAAAGAAAACCGAATAGCTGTTTTAGCATTGCACCGCTGTGGGCACTCGCCAAGTACCATTTTCAAGTTGCTCAAAAATTTAAAAATAACGCTTAGGTTTGTGTACCGTACTATTGATAGGTACAATGAAGTCTCCAGTATTGAGGACAAGAAAAGAATTGGCCGGCCTCGCTCCGTACGAACACCAGCAGTGATCAAAGCGATCAAGGCGCGCATAGCAAGAAATCCTGTCCGAAAACAGAAATTGATGGCTTTGCAGATGGGTGTCAGTAGAAAAACCGTCAAAAAGGTTTTAAACGAAGATCTTAGTCTACGAGCATACAAAAAAAAGCGTGGGCACTTACTTAATGCCCGTCTAAAAACAATAAGGCTTAAAAGATCCCGGAAGTTGTTAAAGCGGTACGCGAAAAATCGACACCGTGATATCCTCTTTACAGACGAAAAGATTTTCGATATTGAAGAGAAGTACAATAAACAGAATGATAGAGTGTACGCTAGGAGCTCTGAAGAAGCAGGAAAAAGAGTTCCGCGGGTGCAACATGGGCATCATCCATCATCAGTGATGGTCTGGTTGGGTGTATCTTATTACGGGCCAACTGAGGTTCATTTTTGCGAAAAAGGTGTCAAAATCAGTGCGAAAGTATACCAAGAAACAGTTTTGGATAAGCTTGTCAAAGATCTGCCCAACACGCTATTTTCGGGACATAATTTTGTGTTCCAGCAGGGTTCTGCGCCAGCACACAAAGCCAAGACCACTCAAGCCTGGTTTGACCGTCAAAAAATCGACTTTATAAGACACGAAGATTGGCCTTCCTCTAGTCCGGACCTTAATCCTTTGGACTATAAAATTTGGCAGGTCTTAGAGGGGAAGGTCTGTGCTAAACCACATAAAAATTTGGAGAGCCTAAAGTCATCTTTAAGAAAAGCAGTCACTGAGATAGATATGAAAATGGTGCGTGCTGCGATAGACGACTGGCCGCACCGATTAAGGGCCTGTATTTAAAACAAAGGAGGTCATTTTGAATAATTTTGAGTAATTTTAATTCTTTATTAAATGTACTTTAAATCAGTATATAATTTATTAAAAATTGATTGCTACTTTTGTTTTTATCATTATTTTCATTTGTGACAGAACTTTGGGACCGACTACGTACATTGAAATGCCAATACGATATGTACAAAGAGATGAATTTCATACAACACCTGAATGGAAATAATGTCACTGTTTCCGAGAAGGTAATATTTTATGGTTAAAATGTGCACAAAACTAACTAGTATGACACAATTAAATATGTAATATACTGTTAATTAGAAAAATAAACTCGCTGTAATTTTCTATTCGCCATAGTAACAAAGTGTGGAGGGAAATTACACTAACATTAAGAGAAATTGAAAAATTCTATTTCACTGTCTGGCATATTCCTCAGAAGTAGGTACTTTAGCAAACACTTTTTTTACGTATGACTTTTCCTCATTGAACTATCAGGATATTTGCAATTGATGATTTTATTTCATACCTTGAAAACGTTTTATGTATCTAAAATAATAAACGAATTTCTATTTAATCATTTCAGGAATAACTGTCGCTGTTTGTTCAGTAAAAGTAATGTATAAAATGCAAACATTTCCAATTTATTTGAGCAATCATTAAGTTCATTATAATAAAACATTATGTACAATTATTCCCTTACCTAGTTAAAACATGCTACATGCTACGACCAACCCATGCCGAGCGCTTGCATCGGCACTATCAGCCAATTCTGAAAATTGATCACTGAATCATCGTTTGTTAAATAAATATAACCTCTGTACCACACTGATACTATACAGTCATAATAAAACAGGAACACATTCCTAAACTCTTCACTGCAAGCTTCAAATACAGGGTGAACTGCGCCTGGAGTATTCTTACAATGGATATTGTTAAACTGAACGTCGTAGACAGCCAGAGGTCTGGATATAGGAGTTCTCGGAAGGCCGAATTCAAGGTCCAAAATCCATGGTGAATGCTTATTAATATCTTTTAATTTGCACAGTTCATCGATGATCGGATTAGGATCTAATGTCAGCATCTTTGCTCTTGGAAATAAATCCTTCGGCAGAGTGAGATAGTATACCAGCGATTCTTCTTCCGAATGCTCTTTACCTTCTGCTGTTTCTTTTATTTCACTGTAATCTTCATCTATCGATGTAACTGGTGTGAGAGCTGCAAAACTTGAGATGGGTTCATATACATGATCCAGAGTACTGCAAATGTTATCAGCTACGTAAGACACGACTGGTGAGTAAGTAGGCGTGTAAAGAACGTCGGTGTATGGTAGCACTGGTGTTGGAATTATAGGCATTGGTGGGGATATCAGAGCTAGTGGTACGGTTGGTACAGGAACTGTGTACAGATGACTTGGTATCTGAGGTGCAACGACGTCCCATTGGCTCCACGTGTAAGGCAAAGCGTAATTTGGAATAACAGAGTTAGGACTGTAGTAGGTCCCCATTGTACTTATTTCAGGCGGAGACGTCTTCGAAATTCTTATATTGTTATTAATCTCTGTATAAAAGTCAAGTTCATAAAAATGTTGGGGCCAAGATTTTCTCTTCCGCAATTTAGATTTCTTTTTATTTTCCGCTGTGTTGTCTTGCTGTGATAAATCCTGGTTATCATAATTTTTTATTGTTTTGTTGTTTATTGTATCCTTCGAGGGCTTGAGGGCCATTTTATCACATATCTGCAATTAAAAAAAAAATCAAACATGTTCCTTACCAAATAATCAAAGTTATATTCATTGTGATACAAACTTACTTTTTTTAGGTTTGAAATCCGATATTATATCATTTTGAAATGGAGACACACTTATTAAACATTCAAATCGAGCTGTTTAACTAACGCTTTCGTCATGACAATAAAATTATTCCAAATAAAACATATTTAAAAAGTAGTGGGTACCTCAACATCTGATTGCATGCGTTCCGTTTCATGCAGAGCGTTCATTTCTAATGCGTAAATCTTATGCGCCATCATTTCCACGGTGCTAACCCATATTAAAAAATGCGTGTATCGTCACGTACATTTGTTAGTACTTTACTACAAAAGCATTTATTACTCGTAGCAATTCACCGTAGCAATTTTAGCCGCATTTCACCGTGATCGTGTTTTTAATTTACGCTTTGTGTCTCAATCGTCTATTTTGTTGTTTGCTAATTAATAATTTTATTTGCATTTCACTTCGACCGCATATTGTGTAACAGCATATCGTCGTGATCATTCAATTATGATCATAGTTCACCAAAACTTTTAATAGATGCCTTCCAAAGGTCTGGGACCCCATGGTCCCGGGGTATATTTCAATGAGTTTGATAGTCCCTATGAAATAAAGCTATAGCTAAAAATGCGTTTTAAAAAAATGCTACAGTTTTAATGAAAACAGTATTTAATGCGTTAAATAAAACAGCGTTCCGAACAAATATCCATCGCGGCAAATTACATCTAGGGTAAGTACTGGAAATTAATATGCTGCAAATTAAGTATACTTATGTGAAAAGCCATGCGAAAAATTGCTTCAGGTATAAAACTCTATTGAGATTTTGTTCTGCCGCGGTGAAATGCAACGCGGTAAATCGCTACTAGTAATTTCTGCTTTGTGGTAAATTACTAACAAATGGTCACGCACACAACAACATATCACGTTACTACCTACTTAATGACAGCAAGACAGCAGCAAACTGTTATGTAAGATTGACTAAAAGTTTCTTCAAGGTAGTTACAATTATTTTTAAGAAAAATAAATGTTTGAAGGAATGATCATAATTTTACATATTTACTCGATAATAAACACAACATCCCGTTTAAAACTGTTTTATTTTAATGAAGGTAGGTACTTATCTGAATGATATAGGTAGCTAGATGAATATTTTTACCGTCAAAATGAAAGAGAATAATAGATGTATTTATATTTATCGTGCATTCACGTGTGTCATTCAGCTCAACTCTTCTGTCAAAACCTTCACGTGACAAAATGTTGCCATGGATACTTCTTAGAGTTCACAAACATTTCTCTTTACAATAAAGTACCAAACAAAGCCATTTAACGACGCCTCCGAAGCAGAATAAGGCACGAGAAATAAACATGTACTAAATTACAGTCTCACCATTTAGAATAATAAATGACTGTCAACATATTTTGCTTTCAGCTCCGTACGTATTGTAACTTAGAAATTCTTTGAAAGAATCCTCGCAAATTGCAGCAGTTCTACTCTAACGACCAGCATTGTTGGTGCATCCTGCACGCATTTTTGTATCGGAATTCAACCTATTTCTCACTTTAACGGTGAGTCTACCAGCCAAGAAATACGACTTCGGAAGAAAATGTTCGTAGCACAAAGCCGATATTCTTGTAGGAAATCCTACATTTTGTTACGCCGTAGATCTTGAAACATTTTGTCACTGAAGAGTATGATCTATTTCAGTTTTTATGCTAGTAGTGAGCGTAATCTATTTTACATACAAACATCCAAAGATTCGCGCTTTAATTCCTAAAAAGTAGGCAGAGCACATGCAACTTATCTTCCACTAGCTGTCAGTTTGGCATAAATCTGGGTATAAAAAGATTGATAAAATGTACCTAATATCGCAGCTCAGACCAAGAAAAAAAGACCACATACAAACAAAACCATGCTACATCAAGTTTAGCACACGCTCACGCACACATTATACAAACAAAATTGCACAAAACTCTTCAGCACGTGTCGCAATGCTGTCAAGATCATTTTATTTTGAGTTTTGTGCGATTTAATTTGTTTAGCGTGTGCTAAACTTATGGGGCTTGGTTGAAAACCGGTTGGCTTCACTAGACTGTTCGTAACGCTCCGTCTGTCTTTTTTTTGGTCTGAGTATCGCAGTCAGCCTATCGCCCTCAACACATTGCAACAACCCTGCTTCCTTAGTCAACTTTTACAACACCATACGGAAAGAAAAGGGGTGGTGAAATTCTAACTCACACGGGGATTTACTTGTTTGAAAATATAAATTATTTTGACCATTTGTCTATTGCGTTTGAGTATCTAACTTTTTTTTTGGATTTAGTGGGTTTAAGGATTTTCATCTATGAAATCATCCTATTGGTAGGTACCTAAGACCACGTTTATGGATAGGCAACGCATATGGCGGCGCAGTCCCTGACACGGAAGACGCCCAAACACATAATTATAGCGTTGCTTAAGAGTAAAGTCAGTCTTAGATCCGAATAAGAAACGACTTTCACCGGTCTGTTTAAGAGGGAAGCTATTCAACTCGCGGCTGACATGAATAGGTAATTTTTATATGGAATTTCCATTTCGGGAGAAAACATTTTCCACTAACTAAATCATATCAAATCAATTTGATTTTGATGTCGATCGCTTCAGCATATATTCTAGGTTTATAGCTTTCGTTATATTAAAAAACTTGTTGAGGTATAATTTTGGGTTTATTGCAAATTTTGAAAAAATAAAACCTTAGTCTTTCACTTTGTTAATTAACGTACTAAAAAAAATTAAGATTAGATAATATTTAGAAGTGGTAAACGTTTTTTCTTTTTGTATGGACGAGTACGTAAATTCCAAAGGTATTCTTCCTTCTTAATGGATGAGTGTTTTATATATATTGAATTTAGTAAATTAAAAATCCTGGCCGGAATTAAAAAAATCAGGTATGACATTTTTTAAAATTTTGCAGGCAATAGTTTTTACAAACTAATTTTATACTAATCGAAAGTATGAAGCCTTTATAATATATAAACGAATATATTTATTAGACAGGCTTTTGTATAATAAATCTATGTTGTTTTTACTAATCATAGTCAGGCCGAAATATTTTTTAATTTAACAGAAAACGAATGATGGGTGAAGGTCTAACACGGATCTTCTATGTATCTCCTGTTTATATACATGAGTGCGCGTTTCCACAGTTGCATGTCGTGCCGCTGCACGCGTCGTGTGCAGACACCGGATTGACGGGGGCAAAAATGTACCAGAGCTAGTGATTAATTAAAAATCGACAAGTTTATCGACATCGATAAAAAGCAATGTTTAACCATCATTTTCATAACTAATGGCTAAGTTTGAATACTTTTAATTATGTGCAAACCTGTATGACGGGGAACATGGGTAAAAGCGGCTATTTACTATCATAAATATTTATCAGCCTTCTTCTTGGATGTTTTCTATGTACTTAAGTATTTATATCTATTAAATATATCGTCGTCTAGTACCCGTAACACAAGCCGTATTGAGCTTACTATGGGGCTAGCTCGAATTGTGTAAGATTGCCCCCTAATATTTATTTATTTATTTATTTATATACAACGCACATATACGTTGTCTCCTCAGAAATGTGACCCATCACCCACACAGCTTATCCTTGGGACC
This sequence comes from Epinotia bilunana, assembly GCA_947049275.1. Classification (NCBI taxonomy): domain Eukaryota; kingdom Metazoa; phylum Arthropoda; class Insecta; order Lepidoptera; family Tortricidae; genus Epinotia; species Epinotia bilunana. The sequence continues at coordinate 4,759,403 of OX346263.1, read as the reverse complement.
TCTGGCGACCTTAACTCTCCACCAGAAACGCTATGCCACATACCTGCAGAGCAAGTGACGGTGGGTACCTATATGTTCATATATTAAAAAAATTACGAGTGCAGCTGCCAACTACCTGGCAGAATGTAATTTTAGATTATAAAACGGTGTATTTCAATTGTAATTGCCATACGATAAATAAATAAATGGTGATGCGATCTATTTGGTTGACACCTATTTGTTTATGAAGATTGCTTATCGGCAGTGTCACATTGATGTGACGCAGTCACCACTGTTTGCAATTGTCCAATATTTACTAGTTTCGATAATGTTGAATCAAGCCTAATAATTCTATAAGGCTTGTCTAATTCACAACAATTTATATATGTCTGTGGTTTAATATTCAGTACCTGAGCGACCGAGCTTAGCTGGGGTGGAAATAGAGCAAACCAGGAAAACCCAATCGATTTTTCACCCTCGAAAACCATAATATTGCAAATTTTATTTCAAATAAGTTGTGGTTTTTCTTTTACGAAACTCAATATTGTGAGGTCTACGGCTCACAGAGCCATCAGCCACTAGATTATAGGATTGATAGGTCAAATAAGTATATTTTTGCATTTCTGCACATTATTCCATTGAGATCGGCCAAAAATGTGTTCAGTATCATCCTTGACGTCAACTGTGTATCTATCCGCCTTGCTTAGCTTGAGACGAGGTGAATTTGTGTTACATTATTCCTTAATATGTATTAATTTTCTCCGTCGCTTGACAATCAGTTACTGGATTTACATATAGGGTCACATTTCGTTTATCGGCAGCATTTTTACGCCCCATTTCCACCAACGGCGGCAGATAATACCCAAATTAACCCGTAAACCAACATAACTGTGGCATAACTGAATGTTAAAACAATAATGCAGGCATAAGCAAAAACGACCTGAAAAACCCAGCCAAGTACAAAGCGGGCGAGTAAAAATTTTGCACAATTTTCCACAATAAAACCTGCGATCTACCGTCAGCTCGTTTCCTTTAATGATACCCGGCACACCTATTCAAAGTTTTTTTGTGGAACAGGTATTTTAAATGGAAGGTCAGCAACAAAAGACGATTATCACTTTTGATCCCGTAAGGACGGCAAATTGTATAGTTGTATACGTTTCGAGAATTGTGAGGATTTTTGCTGTTGGAAACACAAAGGCGCGCCTCGAGGGTGTTATGAAATCGGAAAATAATTTACAATAACTTTTTCACTATCTTTTCACAATAAACACATTATACACGTAATCCTACGACAAAGGCAACATATGTACATAAGTTAAGTAGGTATGTAATCCATGTTTCCCGCTTGGTAAACAGACTTTAAGTTACTCCCTGTTTTGGCGACTTGGTTGATGGCATACCGTAACTATTACATTTGCGCAGTAGTATTGTTATTGCGCGGAGAAGTAATCAGAGTAGTATAAGTTTTACCGAAACAAAACGTTACGATCGCGTTTGCGTTTTACCCTCAATTCGTATGGGATTTGACAGCTAAACGTTTTGTATCGGTAATACTTATACTAGAGCTTCTGGAAGCACTCATTTAAATGTAGGCGTGCACAATGATGTAATATAAATAAGAGGTATATAGGTTATAAGCGCTCCAAAAGTGGCATACTAAAATTGAGTCAATTGCACCAACTTGTCTTAGTTTCGTGTCGTCAATGGAAACGTATGCTGTCAGATTTGGTGGTCATTTTTAAACACGGAATTTCGTATAGACTACGTATCTACTTTTTTTATTACATCATTGGGCGTGCAGTAAAATAATTTGTACTGACTGTACTGACTTGACTGATACTGGGAAGATGACAGCTCACTGATACCGTTTCGAGTCTGAACCAACAAATGCAGACTTAACCCGCATCACACTGGCGCGGCCTGGCCGCGGCGGACAATACTAAACTTGTCATTAGAATGTCAAATTTACTACCGACCGCCACCGCAGGCCGCTCCAGTCTGTGAGAAGCTTAAGGCCTCTCCGCCGCCGCCAGTGTGATGTGGGCTTAAGAAATAATTGGTACTGACTCAATCAATCAATCAATCAATCATTTATTGCATTTCATGTTAGTATAATAGATCTTAAAGCTAGGTACAGTTAAACATGAGCTATTTCTTAAAACTACAAATTTAAAATCTTAAAATACGGAATCTTATAGCTAACATGCAACTTCTTCCTAAAACTCTTAATATATAGCTGGCAGCTTACTGAAATCGTACTGAACTATTAAAGAAGGGTCATAGACAATCAGAATTTTCCATGGTCGATAGTAAAGGACTTACGTGTATTTTGAATACGTTTTTATCGCACAGAAGATGGGTTGCTGTTTATGCAGTTATCCGAGAGAGTAGAATCCAAAAGTTTTCTCAGTGCATTATCAAAAAGGTACAAAGCGGAAAGGCTAACCGATTACAATCACGCAGGACAGCATCAATATCCTGCTCAAAGCGTCCGTGAAAACCAGCACAATTCTCTCAAGAATCGCATTGTCTTTGAGTCCGGGTGATGAGGGACGCGGCGTAAACCGTGCGGGACAAAGGACAGAGCAATGAGGAAATGGTGCAATGTAAGAGCTGGTTGGTACCGTTTTTAGGCTCACGACTTGGAGGGGCGGTATTCGGTATTTTGTACTTACTTCGCCAAGAGTTTATGGCGTCACTCCTGTTCTGCAACGCGCTATCGCAGTTTCTAAAATACAACCAAACAACTCTCATTGGACTTCGGTCCCTAAGAGATCTCTCTGTTGTATATTTGTATATAATATGTAAATAACTCTTTCCTATACAGGGTGTACCAAAAATGGGGTGTGAATAACCGATCAAGGGCATAACAGGTATCGTGTTCTGATAAGAAAAAAAGTAAGAGAAAAAATCGCGTTTAAAAAAATCTTTTAGTTTTTTCTTATCAGAACACGATACCTGAAATGAAATGAAATATATTATGATGTCTTGATCGGTTCACACCCCATTTTTGGGACACTGTATATAACTATTATTCTGTCAGTATTCTGTATCTTCTTCATATAGGTATTCGGTCAGTACTACCCACAGGTAGTAGTATTAAATTGTGTAAACGCAGCGGGACCTGTACGCAGTACCACTCCGCTTACGCGTATGCCGACTCAGGAACCACTAATTTAAATGTAGGCGCAGTAAATAATCCCATTACAGCCCATCTCCTCGCTCCACCAACTTCATCTGCGAAATTCTGCAATAACTACTTCACCTTCCGGGCGGTTCGGCTGTGGTATGCTTTGCCGTTGCATATAAGATGCGCTAAATCTCTTCCTTCAAAAATCTGTTGAAGCATTATTAAATTAGTATAGATTACTAAATTAGTAAATTAGTATTTATATATAGTACATTAGTATGGATCTGTTTAATCATTACAATCATAAAGGACAATTTAATAATCCCAAAAATAAAGTTATAAAATACGCCAGTTCCTTTGACTTCCACATATTTAGCACAACGTACGTGCGACCGAGGGCGCTCCGGCCAAAGGAGACTCCGCTAACGTGCCAGCAATTTTCTGAGGAAATAAAGATTATTCCTACGTGCACTATGTTTTATAACCTGAATCGCTTGGCACACTGTTGGAGCAGTTTTTTTTAAAGTCGGAGTTCGTGCTACTAAAATGTGATCGTCTTTTGTTTACTTGTTACGCAGGAATATTGTCTTTGAGCATTTCAACGTGGACTGGCTTGCTGATTACATCTAGCTGTTTTATGACACTAGGTAATAATTAATACTCGCTACGAGGTATAAAATACTACACAAAGTCCAATATCTTAAAAACGGCTTTTCATGAAACGTGGCTAAGAACACTCGGGATACAAGTATCTATGACACAAAAAAACCGCATTCAAATCGGTTCATCCGTTTGGGAGCTACGATACCACAGATACATACACAGATACACAGATACGTTAAACTTATAACACCCCTCTCTTTGCGTCGGGGGTTAAAAAAATAAGACCACAACGATTAAATTTCACCCTTATTATACGAGGTTGGCCGACATCAAATATTATGTCCTCATCTTTGTACCTTATTCCTTGGTAATAAGGCGTAAAAAATACATATCTTTGAGGCAGACTAAAATTATTCCACTGGTGTATTTATATCATTCATTTAATATTACTTATGTACATAATGATGTGCCAGCTTTAGCTGTACTGTACCTAATCATTTAAACGTGATATAGTATATAATGGAGTATGTACATAATAACGTTTAATTGATGAAATTGATGCACCAACGAAATAATTTGTAAAATAGTTTTTATTCTAAATATTATATTTTATTCAATAAACAACAAGATACTATTAATACAATTACAATATAAATTAGGCACCGATTTATTACTATATGTTATTTATTAAATTGAAATATGCCACTTAATAAGGTAATTTGTTAGTTCGTGCACTTTGTTCTGTTATCATCTGATGCACCTAGTTATTGCACGAATGAAAATTAAGATAAGAAAAGATAAGATAAATTTTATTGTTAAAAGCGGTGGGTACCAATACATTTGATATCTGTTTTGTTCCAACATATTTACACTGGTATATATACAGCGTGTATATCCAATACGAGCAAATCTTTAAATGGTGGTTAGTACAGGACCTAATAAGTGTATTAAGATAACTTTTGTCTAAAATTACAACGAAAAAATTAACCATACAAAATAATTCAGCCCGCAATGTAACGCAACATGTTCAAGTTAAGGCTCGTTTGACAGTTGTCAGCTGTCTAAGTATCCACTTCCGAAATGTCTAAAACCAAAAGTTAATAAAGCTATGTCGTATCTCGGTAATGTCCTTGGCAATTGAGTTAGGTATAAACTTATAGCCAAAGTTGTTATGAGATGAGTGTTTTTTCAAACTACCTTATGGTGTAGAACTGTAGATGTTCATCAAGTAAAACAAAAAATAGGCTACAAGTAACTATTTATTTACATACCGGTCAGAAACACAGTTAAAAGTTTTAATCACGCCTGTGTCTCCGCCTCAGGTATCGATTCTCCACGTGGCTCCCGTGCAATCGAACGCAAGTTTCGCAGCGTCGTTTAATGGACTCCCTAACGTGGTAAAGATCAGTATTGTCCCTGAGTTTTTGAAAAACTTCGGTTATCTTGTTTTTCAGTTGTTCCACGGATGTCCTAGGTTGTGAGTACACCTCGTTTTTTACTGCCCCCACAGAAAAAAATCGAGCGGTGTTAAATCAGGAGAGCGAGCAGGCCAACGACGTGGACCAAATCGCCCGATCCATCTGTTCTCGAACATGTCGTTTAGCACGTTTCGGACACGAACCGCCGCGTGAGCCGGGGCACCATCCAACTGCAACCATGTTTCCCGGCGATCTTCTTCAGGCAGCATGTTCACGTATTCTGCTAATGGCCCTTTGATAAGCTGGATGAATTTGTCCGCATTCAGGTTACCGTCGATGAAAATGGGTCCTATGATCCGGTTGCCGTGTATTGCGGCCCACACGTTTACGGCCTAACGATACTGGTGTCCGGTCTCTCTCATGTCATGGTGATTTACGCGTGACCAGTAATGGCAATTACGTTGATTCCAAACCCCATTCCTGGTGAATGTGCTTTCATCTGTCCAGATAATTTTAGACATGAAATCACCGTTTTCTTGATGACGACTGAGTAACCACTCCGAAAACATTAAACGTGGTATTAAGTCTCTCGGCAGCAAAGCATGTACCTTTAAAAATTTATAAGGCTAATTTATATGACTCATATTAAACCGTCTTCCAGCTATTCTCGTACTACTTACTCTCTGGGTCAGCTGAAAAATGGCGAAGGATCCGGCCTTCTAATGAGACTGGAAGCTCATAGTTAACAGCTGCTCCCTCCACCCTCCCTGTCACTGGCAAACCTTCACGAGCTCGCTGTAACGCGTTGACGATCACTCGAGCGCTACTTGGCACTCTACGATTTGGAAATCGCTATCTGTATATTTCTAATGCTCTTCTGCCATTTTGATGTGCTTCACCATACATTAAAATCATGTCCATTAATTCCGGAGCACTAAAATTGGTTTGACGGGGCATTTTAATTTAATGACTGAATTGTGACTGACATTGTCAAATCATAGTTGAAATAAAATACGCGAAAACTTACCAAACAGTTCGGTACAATTTACAACCTTGTATGTAGGTAACTATCAAACTTTGTAGAGTTCAGTTAATAATTGTAAATCGAATTTAAATTCAGTTATCAAATTAAATAACTATTATGAGTGCAATCTTGTTGGTAAATAATTTACAAAGAAGATTACTTAGTTACCTATTTAAATTAAATAGAATGATTTTCTAAAAAAGGTGTCATTGCGCGTCGTGGTAATTTTATTTTAATATCAACGACGCTGTCAACTAATTTTTATCGTGACTGATCGTGACTGATTAAAATGGCACAAGATAATGTCAATTGGTTGTTGATAAACAAATACTTAAGTATTTAATAATTCAATAACTTACATATCTAGTGGTGTAGTCTACTAAAAATAACCACACAACGTTATGAACCATATTTTTTTGTGCAGTTAAGTATTGATTTTCTTATTTAAGGGTCAGTGGGACACCACTGCTGGGCAAAGGTCTCCTTACGTTTCAATGTATCCCGGTCTTGACCAGTCTCCCACCACCCCCACACTGGTGCATATCAGTCTTTATCAACAAAGCAGTTAGCTAACAGTATCTAAATAATTAATATCACTACTGAACGGCGCGGTGCCCCGTAGTTACATCACGGGAAGAGGGTTGCGACGTCTGGTGCCTGGCTTCGATAGCCTCGGACTAAGGGGGCTGACCTAGTGAGGTCGCCGGTCCGAACCGCGGAAGTGGGTCGACGCGCCCACAAATTGGCATGTGTGGCCGTCGACTGTTTACTGCAGCAGCGGAGGCACGGTGCGAGCGTGACGGGAGCTCTGTTGTCGTCGCGCTCACACACAAGTGGGATCCACAGGCGGAAATAAAACTCCGATACTCTTGAGAAAGCTTGATGGCACGGCTGGTTGGTTGGAGCGAGATGGGTATATGTTGCTCTAGTGATAGTTGAGCTTGTTATGAGAGAACATTTTGCTTGTACTCCACCTTATATATAAACCTTCCAGCATTACCATTAAGTGAAACATCTTTATTTCAATTAAAACAATCATTTCCTTACACAAATTCATCTTAGGTTTTAGCGTTTGCATTCCAGTACCGTCTTAATCTAGGTAAATCTAGGTCTTAAGTTATGTTAATCTTGTACAGAATTACTCGGTGCATAATTGTTAATAGGCTAAATGAATACATTTCAAATAGTTTAGGTGAAATACCTATCTAAACACTAAACTTTTGTAGTTTTATATAAATTAATACTTTTGATTCCTTTGTTATATCTAACAGAGGTCGTAAGCACTATTCTCAGTTATTTCATCAGATTAATATCTTACTGTAGATTAATGATGTAGTAAAGTTTACTATATTAAGCTTAAGGCTTGTCTAATATTTATGAATAATGAGCATAGTGCAAGCGAAAACTACCATAATATGAGCTATGCAAAGGAAATGACTATAATACATGCTTCTAATTAGCTTAAAGAGCTTTACCTACTGTGGCATAGTGCCGCTTGTGCAAATCCTTAACTACGTTCGGCGCATTGCCGTTTTAAGCAGAATTAATGAGGAATGAGGAGGCAAAGGTTGTTTTGTGATTCTACTGTCGAATGTAAATTAAGTTAATTAAATAAATTTAGAAAAATATGGAAACAACCTTGTATGAAAACTAAATGAACCCAGCTTTGGTTATGTGACTGGAAGCTTTGCAAAGCGCACTCTGAAGGCTTCGCAGCCACCGGCTTTTCAGGCGGCCAGGCCAAAGTCACAATCAATGAGGAATATTCGGATCATAAGGCACACCTACCAAAGGTGTGACCTCTATAAATGGTGCAACTTCGTTTACCTATTTATGTTTGGAGCTTAAAGCTCTTAACGGAGGCTTTTACCTACACGTTATTGTCAAGTCCGGGTATATTTGGATGGTTAGTAAACTAAACCAATCCGCTCATATAAGATGTTAACTGTAGGGGAAAGTACCTTGACATAAGTCCGAAACCTATGAACCAAAGAGAGCTGTTGAGATGGTAAAATAAAGAGTCAAAGCTATGTATTTGTCTTACAGACGGCTGCCTTGAACAGTCTCCCCTTAATACGTAAGCACAAGAAATATGCTAACCAAGGTAGCTTAATCGAACAAATATGAGTATGAATTTGTCAATCCAAATTTCGTTCTCACCTTTACAATACATGCGTGTACATCAATTTTCAGGAACTACTGAAGCGCGCGCTGCAGTCATATTTACGTATCGATTAATACGAGATGAAAATATCGCGCGCCGCGCTTACTACCTATTTTTTCGTATTGTAGGTGGATCGAAATACTCCCATTCACATCTACCCACCACACATGTTTTATGATTAGAACGAGACGCAAGATATCAAGCGCCTGCTCGCTCAGTGCTCTTTTCAAATGTAGGTGGATTGAAATAATCCTATTCACATCTACCCACCACATATGTTTTGTGATTAAAACGAGATGCATAATATCGAGCGCCTGCTTGCTCAATACGCTTTTTTCTCATGTGGGCGGATCGAAATGTTTCCATTCACATTCACCCACTACATATGTTTTATAATAGTAGATGGGAATAAGACTACGAGATTTACTAAATAATGACTGTCTTGAACAATCTCCCCCCAGTACGCAAGTACAAAAGAACTAATCAAGACTAGTCGAATCTATCAGTACGAGTCTCGAGGTCGGGCGACGGATGAGTCCAGCTGATGTTCTTACCTCTGTGACACGTACCTTGCCATCAGGTCCAGGATAAACTTTCTCTATACGCCCGCGGGGCCAAATACCTCTAGGCAAAGTGTTGTCCGTTATTAAAACAATATCGCCGGGTTTCAAATTTGGCGTGTCGGAGGCCCGCTTGCGTGGTAACAAAGTTGGTTTATATTCTATGAGCCACTTCTTCCAGAATCTCTCAGCGAGCTGCTGAACTTCCTGCCAGCTATTTTTAGGAGATTTTTTATCGCTGAAACTACCGAAGGGCATCATACCGTTAGACCTATGTATGAGGAAATGATTTGGCGTGAGTTGCTCCTCTGAAAGGTTGGCATTTATGGGTGTTAATGGTCTGGAGTTTACTATGTGTTCCGCTTCCAATAAAAGTGTATGGAGCGTATCCTCAGATGGAACCTTGTCCTTAAGGGTTGCATATAAGGCACTCTTTACTCCCTTGACCATGACCTCCCAAGCGCCGCCCATGGATGGTGCGCCTGGCGGTATCTTTTTCCAGACAATGCGCTTATTTACGATAAAGTCGCTAAACTCAACGCTATCCATTGCCTCTTTTATTTCGCGTTCAGCTCCAATGTAATTGGTACCATTGTCACTATAAATGATGGTGGGCGTACCTCTTCTAGCCATCATGCGTCTAAGGGTTTGAATCATAGAGCTGGCTGAGAGAGAATTGGCTAACTCTATGTGCACTGCCCGCGTAGTTAGGCAAGTGTACAAAGCGCCCCATCGCTTCTCTACGCGACGCCCAATTGTGACCCTTAATGGCCCAAAAAAATCGGTAGCTATGGCGGTAAACGCGGGTTGGTGGTGCATAAAGCGTTCTTGTGGTAAATCTCCCTGCTGATGCATAGCGGGTTTACCTTTTCTTATTTTGCACCACTGACACCTTGCGTATATATTACGTAGATAGCTTCGCAAACCGATAATGTGATATTTCTGTTGTAACTCATTAATCACGGTATGATGATTTCCATGATTAAATTGCTCATGATAGTGATGCACAAGCAATCGAGTTATGTGATTTTTAATATCTAATATTATCGGTTGCCTCTGATTGTTAGCAGCGTTGATCTTATATCTGCCATCGAGTGCTAACAGCCCGTCTGTGGACAGCTTTACTGCCAGCCGATACAACTTTGATGACTTTGGTACAGCTTCATTACCACGCAAGCGAGTGAGTTCCTCGGTAAAGTCTTCTTCTTGACATCTACTTAATAACAGATGTTCTGCTATCAGCAGGTGTTTAGGCGTCACGTCATTACCTAACGTATTCTTTACTTGCCTAGAGATAAAAATTTCAACAGCCACCAACAAACGACTGAGAGCGCGCTGCAATCTGACGAAACGTGAAAAACGCTGCGGATCTGGCAGGTGAGCGAACCTATCCTTGGTAACATTGCCAGCGGTGGCAGTATTAACCGGTTTACGTTCCTCACCGGTGTTAGACGTAGCCTGTACTATCGTTTTAATTTTAGGCCACTTATCTGGAGACTCTAAAATAAACTGAGGGCCTCTAAACCACCGGTGGTTTATATCGAAATCTGACTTTATACCGCGTGTCGCAATGTCCGCAACATTTTCACTGGTCGGTACCCAGTGCCAATCGGATGGTCTAGTAAAAGTCTCTAATTCGGCTAAGCGATGTGCCACGAACGGTTTAAATGTCCTAGGATCCGAGTTTATCCAAGCGAGTACGGTTCGAGAATCAGTCCAGTAGTAGGACTGGCAGATTTCGTAGTCCGTTTCACGCCGGACTGCGTCTGCCAGTCTGCAAGCTAAGATGGTTGATTGTAATTCAAGTCTGGGCATCGAAATACACTTTAAAGGTGTTACCCTAGCTTTACTACTGACCAGATGTGATGTTTTATTGCCGTCAGAGTCGGTGACTACAATATATATGGCAGTTGCAAAAGCTTTCTCGCTCGAATCGCAAAAGGCGTGCAGATAAGTTGGTCCTTTCGATCTAGGTATATGCCTAGGTATAGCAAGGTCTTGTAATAAGTCCAGACTATCTAACCACTCGCGCCATGCTTTGTTTAGATGATCGGGTATCGCTTCGTCCCACTGGCAAGACGCTCTCCATAAATCTTGAATTAGCATTTTGCCTAAAATCGTTACTGGTGTCGCCATGCCAGTCGGATCGAAAACGCTAAACACTGCGCTTGTGACCTGTCGCTTCGTAGGTACCCTAAGTCCCTTGACTATGTCTATAGGTGTATTGCGTAGATTCAAGTTGAAACCTAAGCTGTCATTGTGGTGATTCCACAAAAGTCCTAAGGTACGCTCGTGGTCCGATTTTCCTAATATCGTGGTAGAGTCCTTAGACACATCCTTAACGTTGCATATAGCTCTAGGTTCATTAGATGCCCAGCCACATAGCGTGAACGAGGCCCTTTTGAACACCTTGTCCATGTCGCTAATGGTTTTCTGCGCCTGCTCTACCGTGTCAAATGCGCCCAAAAAATCGTCTACATAGAAGTTACGTTCCGTGCGTAAAGCTACTTCAGGATACGTATCGCGATATTCGTTTGCGTTTTTATTCTTAACATAAATAGCCGTAGCAGGACTCGACGCACTACCAAAAATCAAAGACGTCATTCTATAAGTCTGTGGAGGCGAGTCTCTGCTCTCCCCGCGCCATAAAAATCGTAAACTATCGCGATCCGCTTCTATGACTTTAACCTGAAGGAACATTTGCTTTATGTCCGAAATTACCGCTATACGGCCCTCACGAAATCTTATTAAAACTCCGAAAAGCGATTGAATTAAATCGGGTCCAGGTAGAATCGCGTCATTTAGTGCTTTACCGCTTGTTTTACAAGCAGCATCAAAAACGACTCTACTTTTTCCCTTTTGGGGGTGAATAACATTAAAATGCGGGAGGTAAAAGGCGCGCGGTGCGTCCGTGATAGAGTCGACTCTTTCAGCGAAACCCTGTTCTATGAGATCATCCATCTGCCTATTATATTCAGCCTTAAGTTCCGGGTCTCTATCTAATTTCTTCTCTAACGTGTATAAGCGTCGCAATGCGTGAGCTTTATTATCCGGTAGAGTCTCATCATCAGTTTTCCACAATAAACCTGCTTCAAACCTATCCTCGTTAGGTATACGCTTACACGTAGATTCTAACAACTTAATAGCTCTATCTTCTGGATCGTTAATTTGTTTACGCGGCTCTATGCCCAATGACTCTATACTAAAGTGCTCGCGTATCAAAGCTAGAGCTGGATTTTGACTATCGCAAGTAGGTTTAATGTGATTAACTGCCCCTAGCAATTTACGAGGAAGATCGTTAACCCCATGAAGCACCCAACCGAGGTGCGTCAGGGATGCGCAGGGTAAAGCTCTACCTGCTTCACATACTTGCCTACTCACTATCAAATGCCATGAGTCTTGACCTATAAGTATAGTAGGTTGTGCTGACTCGTAACACAACTCATCTTCTAAATGCCGTAAATGAGCACATTTACGAACGACCGACCTATCTACAGCTTGCGACGCAAGGTTCATCTTATCTATCGTATGCGCGGTAAAATCATGAAACTCTCTACTAGAGATACCTCTAATTCTAAGTTTTACTCGCGAAGAATCGTTGTCTATCACCTCGTGACCACCTACTCCTTCGAAGGAGAGGGTTTCCCGTTTACCGGGATGCGAGACTTGCAAAGCTATATCCTTCTGGATTAACGATAGCGTCGCGCCTTCGTCCATCAAAGCGTATGTGGAGATGGTACCTTTTGAACCCTTTAGCTCTACCGGAATTATTTTTAAATACGCTTGTGACTGGTTCGCGTGGTTAACCGAACTAACCTGCTCTTTAGTCGCTACGGTCTTTTCTTTACGCTGTAAGCTCTTCTTCTTGCCATGCAATAAAGCATGGTGCGATGCCTCGCATTCTCCCTTCCCACATGGGTTATATTTGCATTTATTGTATGAGGATGTATGCAAGTCACCTAAACACCGGAAACAGAGCTTATAGCGTTTTAAAGCGTCCCATCTATCGTTAACGCTCAGCTTAATAAAGTCAGCACAACTTGCTACAGGATGATTGCCTGTGCAAATTACACACTTACTTTTCTGACTGTTATTAGCAGAGACGTTATTCCTATTTTCTTGTGGTTTAAACTTCCTATCATTATTACGCCTAGACTTGAAACCGCCTCGCGTTGTGCGCTTGTTTGCCGCCGCAACATAATGTTGCTCGGACTCGGCTTCGCTATCAGAATCTTGTGATATAGGTAGAGTTTTCCTATCCTGCCTATGTGCCGCAGACGCGCGAGAGTCGTGACTTGATACGGAATTGTCATCGTAGAAATCACTACCTCCCTCATCATCGAACGACACCGAGCTCTCCCTATACCTATGCCGCGAATTAATGTTATTCACTCTACGTGAGCGCACACCCGACTTGACCTTGGATTGTTCATATGCGAACATACAGTTAAAGTTCTCACTCAAGTCCTGCAAAAATCTTGATAATGATAAGAGTTCCGGCACATCATCAGCGTTGCCCTTGTACCTATACCACTCAAATCTAATTATATTATTCATCTTCTCTACTATACGGCTAACTAACTCAGGAGCGTATAGGTACTGTGGTTTATTCAGGGCTTTAATAGAGGCTACTACATTACACACACGATTGCTGAATTCAGAAATGTTCCGACTATCATCGCTCATTCGCGGCATCCGTTTGACATTCTGAATTTCAGACATAATAATTACGTCTGGCTTTCCGAAAGCTCTATCTAAAGCGGCAATTACTTCATAAGGATTACTGCATGTGTGTAACATAGACCTTACTGACTCACGTGCCTGCCCTTTGACTGCCTTCCGAAGGCGTCCCATATTAGCTATGTTGGAGAACGAACTCTCCGTATCTAAATAAACACGTTTAAATGCAATCCAATCCGAGGGATTGCCGTCAAAAAAGGGCAAGTCAGCTATATATTTGCCCGAGGTGATTTGCTGTGGCATGGGTGAAACGTGGTTGTCAGTCCTATTCATACTGATGGCTTGCACTATAGCGTCGCGTAGAGCGCTAATTTCCCCAGCCGCATTGTTTGGGCTGTGGTTCCTATCTATACCCTCGGTTTCTTGGGGTCTATGCTGTGGTGGCCTACTGCTACCTGGCTGTCCCAGAATGGGAGAGGCGTTAGCTACGTTTCTACCATGCGTGGCTTCGTTGGGCAAACTAAATACGTTGGGCGGCGGCGCTCTTATAACCGAATGTTGGCTTTCAGCTAACAACAATTCGTACCTAGAAGCGGCGTAAGCGGCGGCGGCCCTAGCTTGCTCCAGCTGCGACGCGCGGAGTTCCGACTCCGCACGTAGTCTAACTAACCTATTGTCTTCAGCTCTTACGGCGTCATAATCAGTGGCGTCAGTGACCCTAGGCGGCGTTTGTGCCCGCTCACCTACTACTGAACCGGTTCTCGAACCACTACGCGGATTTACAACATGATCGACAACGCCCGCGTGTACTACGTTGCCTATATTCGCGCCTAGTTGCTTAATGTTGGCGTCTAAATTTATTGCGCCCAAAGGGTTGGCGTCTTTAACGTTCGCGCCTATACTGTTGGCGTTTAAAATGTCACCGTTATTGGCTAAAACGGGGTTCTCCTGCTCGCCTAAAATCGGTTCACTCATGCTGACCGGAATATCGCCTAACCTGCTAGATCCTGCCTGCGGCGATACCGTAATAGTTGTCAAATCCGCAGTGTCGGTACCATGGCTCCACGTATGGGTAGACGTCGTGGTGTCATAAGAAGACGCACCACTATTACCTTTGGAACTCTCACCGCTGACTGACTCCAGCTGATCCAGTCTACTCCTCGACCTCGTTACTCGACCCTCCCCCTTACCTGTCATCCTAACCTTACCCCCCTAACACTAACAGTCCCTACCTGCCTAGCACTAACAGGCCCTATCTGCTCGCTCGGCGTACTACCGTATTGATGCCGATTGAGAATGGGAACGTAGGGAGGAAGGAGGTGATAGGTACCGTCTGGCAGAGGACTACTGTGCGATATAGGTGCTCGGGACGTGGTGGAACGCCACGCCCTTCAGCTTGCCAACCTGTGGCCAAACACCGCAAAGTATCAATACCAGCAAACGGCCGAGTTATAAAGACGCTCTGAAAAGAGCGCTGCGGTAACCACTCGGTATACCGCACTAAGACGTGTTTATGAGCTCTGGTTGACACCGTTAGGCCAGAGCCACGCCACCTACCAAAAACAACGGGGATTGACTTATACCCGGTTCTGATAGGATTTGCTGATGCTCGATGACCACGACGACTGACGCTTCGTTTTCGAAGTCTTCCACGCTGGTGTGTCTTCCTCGCTGGTACGCCTTTTCTTGCTTCTTTATCCCTTTTGAGGGCTTTTCGTTCTTGAGGCTTCGTTATCCCTATTGAGGGCTTTTCGGTCTTGAGGCTTCGTTATCCCTATTGAGGGCTTTTCGGTCTTGAGGCTTCGTTATCCCTATTGAGGGCTTTTCGGTCTTGAGGCTTCGTTATCCCTATTGAGGGCTCTTCGTGCTTGAGCTTTCTTGTTTCATTAACCCTTTTGAGGGCTTTTCTTGCTTGAGAGTTCTTTGTTCTTATCTCCTGGCAGCTTCTTCGTACGGCGCAGATTGTTCGAAAGGAGTCTTCTTTAAGGGCAATCTGTTCGCGCTGAACTGCTTGCTTCAAATGGCAGCTTCTCGTACGATGCTTGAAGATTGTTAGAGGATGTCTTCTTTAAAGGGCCAATCTATTGCTTGATTGTTAGAAGAATCTTCTTTAAAGCCAAATCTTCTGCTTGAACTGCTTGCTTCGTCAGGGATCCGGCTTCTGAAGGACCATTGAACGGCGCGGTGCCCCGTAGTTACATCACGGGAAGAGGGTTGCGACGTCTGGTGCCTGGCTTCGATAGCCTCGGACTAAGGGGGCTGACCTAGTGAGGTCGCCGGTCCGAACCGCGGAAGTGGGTCGACGCGCCCACAAATTGGCATGTGTGGCCGTCGACTGTTTACTGCAGCAGCGGAGGCACGGTGCGAGCGTGACGGGAGCTCTGTTGTCGTCGCGCTCACACACAAGTGGGATCCACAGGCGGAAATAAAACTCCGATACTCTTGAGAAAGCTTGATGGCACGGCTGGTTGGTTGGAGCGAGATGGGTATATGTTGCTCTAGTGATAGTTGAGCTTGTTATGAGAGAACATTTTGCTTGTACTCCACCTTATATATAAACCTTCCAGCATTACCATAAAGTGAAACATCTTTATTTCAATTAAAACAATCATTTCCTTACACAAATTCATCTTAGGTTTTAGCGTTTGCATTCCAGTACCGTCTTAATCTAGGTAAATCTAGGTCTTAAGTTATGTTAATCTTGTACAGAATTACTCGGTGCATAATTGTTAATAGGCTAAATGAATACATTTCAAATAGTTTAGGTGAAATACCTATCTAAACACTAAACTTTTGTAGTTTTATATAAATTAATACTTTTGATTCCTTTGTTATATCTAACAGAGGTCGTAAGCACTATTCTCAGTTATTTCATCAGATTAATATCTTACTGTAGATTAATGATGTAGTAAAGTTTACTATATTAAGCTTAAGGCTTGTCTAATATTTATGAATAATGAGCATAGTGCAAGCGAAAACTACCATAATATGAGCTATGCAAAGGAAATGACTATAATACATGCTTCTAATTAGCTTAAAGAGCTTTACCTACTGTGGCATAGTGCCGCTTGTGCAAATCCTTAACTACGTTCGGCGCATTGCCGTTTTAAGCAGAATTAATGAGGAATGAGGAGGCAAAGGTTGTTTTGTGATTCTACTGTCGAATGTAAATTAAGTTAATTAAATAAATTTAGAAAAATATGGAAACAACCTTGTATGAAAACTAAATGAACCCAGCTTTGGTTATGTGACTGGAAGCTTTGCAAAGCGCACTCTGAAGGCTTCGCAGCCACCGGCTTTTCAGGCGGCCAGGCCAAAGTCACAATCAATGAGGAATATTCGGATCATAAGGCACACCTACCAAAGGTGTGACCTCTATAAATGGTGCAACTTCGTTTACCTATTTATGTTTGGAGCTTAAAGCTCTTAACGGAGGCTTTTACCTACACGTTATTGTCAAGTCCGGGTATATTTGGATGGTTAGTAAACTAAACCAATCCGCTCATATAAGATGTTAACTGTAGGGGAAAGTACCTTGACATAAGTCCGAAACCTATGAACCAAAGAGAGCTGTTGAGATGGTAAAATAAAGAGTCAAAGCTATGTATTTGTCTTACAGACGGCTGCCTTGAACAGTCTCCCCTTAATACGTAAGCACAAGAAATATGCTAACCAAGGTAGCTTAATCGAACAAATATGAGTATGAATTTGTCAATCCAAATTTCGTTCTCACCTTTACAATACATGCGTGTACATCAATTTTCAGGAACTACTGAAGCGCGCGCTGCAGTCATATTTACGTATCGATTAATACGAGATGAAAATATCGCGCGCCGCGCTTACTACCTATTTTTTCGTATTGTAGGTGGATCGAAATACTCCCATTCACATCTACCCACCACACATGTTTTATGATTAGAACGAGACGCAAGATATCAAGCGCCTGCTCGCTCAGTGCTCTTTTCAAATGTAGGTGGATTGAAATAATCCTATTCACATCTACCCACCACATATGTTTTGTGATTAAAACGAGATGCATAATATCGAGCGCCTGCTTGCTCAATACGCTTTTTTCTCATGTGGGCGGATCGAAATGTTTCCATTCACATTCACCCACTACATATGTTTTATAATAGTAGATGGGAATAAGACTACGAGATTTACTAAATAATGACTGTCTTGAACAACTACACACCAAGATTTATTTTTGGACAGCTACGTGAATTACATGTTTACGTTACATTGCTGCTCGGTAATTTTTCAAAAAAAAATTACAGGCTTTCAATTAAGTTTAACTTAAAAAGTTCATTTAATTAATGATTACGCTACTAAACTCTGCCTCTGGTTTAATTCTTTGCTCGTATTGGATATACACGCTGTATATTTATAATATGTATATACGTAATTGTGAGTGGCGTCTATTTAGTAGCAGTATTTCTAGGGTTTAATGAAGAAACAATTTTCAATATAATAAACTTCGTTTCGACTTTCCACTACTAAATATTAATTTGTTTTTTATTATTTGATATTATTAGTATTTTATAACAAATTTTACGGTCGTTCAAAAAATGATTTTATTTCTCCCGATGTTTTTGCTGTCGGTTATAAATTAGAGCTTGTTTCATTTTCATAGTATGTAAATTAAAATTTGAGCAAAACCGTATTAAACGTGCGTAACAAACCAAGCAACGAGCGAAATAGCTACCGTCGTGTCCTGTAACTTCGCCTGTGCTACCTATGTTCGCCTAGTTTGACATAAGTTGCCATTAACAAAATATTGTTAGTGCAAGCCTTACATAAAACTGCTAAATACAAAGTATTTTTTACCGCTGACAACATTCTTTGAACAATCTGCGGCTAACTTCACATAGTTGATGTTCAGTGAGGTTTTTCGCGACACCGACCACACGTTTTTTTAAGCCAGTGTAACAACTTCAGTTTTAAACAGTGATACAGACCAGGTCATGTTGAACTTTTTACATGATTACACATAGTTAGTTATACTATTTATTATTCATGGGTTGTCAAATTTGTTGTCCTTCATTAATTGGTGGATGATATTACTTGTTTTCCAAATTTAAATATTTTCTTGTGTTTGGTTTTTCGGTAATGGCTTCAACGATTTGGAGGAAAGTTAAAAAGTAGATTTAGCTATGCCTTAAAGATATGTATGTGTAGATTTATTTCATGCAAGTACCTAACTATGTGGTGTCATGTGTATCTAGATAAGTCTTTTCTTGCAAAATTATTAACAACCTCAGCTTACGCCGAGCAAAGGTCATTTGCCAATAAATATATTAATCAAACTTCTTAAATTATCTTATAGCTATCATGGAGAAACCAAAAGAGTTGATTTCTACTCTTACTGATGTTGCTGAGTAGGTAGTGATTAATGAATAAACAATTATGTTAAACATTTTTTTTTTACGTTGAAACCATTTCTCTCCTTATTTGGCATGATGGTAAATTTTTAGCAGCCCCTAGCATCATTATAAAAAATGTATGTAAGCAACTTCAGACAGTTGCCAATCTTCGCCTACTGCAAATTTCTTTTAAAATATTTGTACTTGTCTGGTGCAGTTAAGGTTCATATTATATTAACACATTCCAAGGAGATAAGACCTAACATGTGTAAGTCACAGAAAAGTTTATTATTAGTAGTTAGTTACTTTGCTTTTCACTTAGTTTGCTGTTGACTGCGTGTCGAGTCCTTCGCGGCGAGTCGGATTGTCCTGAGCTAGTATGCCGCTTAGTGCGACTGTTTGTGCCAGACGTCCCCAAAATAGCTCTTAGGCCTCGGCGACGCGTTCTTCTTGCTGTCCCGCCAGCTCGGACTGTGTCGCGTAGGAACTCCCCACTGCCCCGCGCTCTTTCACTACTAAATGCGCTCTTGGCGTCAGCACCGGAGTGCGATCTGTCTGCATGGGGATGGGCAAGTGTGAGGAAAGAATGTTTGAAGTTCTGTGAGGTGATGGATGCCAGGCCCTCGAGTGTAATGTAATATTCTCTTTTGTGTAGGTATACTGTTATTTTTATAATGTGCTGTTGTTAACATGTTTAATCTTAGTTGTGTGACGCATTGGATGCCTGTAATGTTTATTTATTTATTTATTTATTTATTTATACAAGGAATTCCAACAGATATGAAATATTCGCTAAACTTTATAAATAGCAATACAGAGCCAATTATAGGAACTCGCAAATAGAAACTGAATATAATAATATGTTACACAGTACACGCTATATGATAACATTTGCACAGTATGTGATACAAAATGTTACAGTATGGAATATAAGTATCAAAATAACAATATAAAAAGCAAAAGAAGAAACAAATCCTATATAAGCAACGAGTGAGAACATCTCTAGATGTACAAATCACCTATAAATGCACAAATACAAATGTACACCGAAGTGAAACAACTTAATATTTAATAATTTGATGAACAACATGGACCGGACACAGATTAATTGGATAATGTAACATATTAAAATAAATAAATAAATAAATAAATTATTAGCAGTAAGGAATGCCATAGGCGAAGATAGGTAAAAATACCCATACTTCGCCTAATGCCTTTGGGGCCATTTATTACCAAGTTAACCAATGAAATTCTAAGCTTTAATGGTCTATACTGATATTCAGGAGTACGAAAAAACGTTTTTTTGCCGTAACGAACTAAAATGCTTTTAATTTTGAAAGATTTTTTGGGAAAGGTTTCAAAATCTAGGCGAAGATATGGAACACGACGGTATGTTTCGTAGTTTTGTAGTGTAGACTCCGAGTCAGACAACTCGACTCGCCCATCGCTAGAGCGAACAAATAAAACGTGACGACATTTGACGTCCTACATCATTACTTTCGGCCCGGGGCGCAAAATAATACATTTATTTATTCACCGGCTCGTGAAATTACTCATTTAAAATATACTCGGGTTTAAACGTACACTCGACGCCATTACGTAATTAAGGAGTTTCATGAATGTTCTCTCTTTACAGTATGTCATATTCGTTGAGATATTAATAACTGTATAACAGGAAAAACTTAGGTTTTATAATTTAAGCGAAACAATTAATCGTCGACCGATCAGTTTTGTTGGTCGACCAGCCCATATCGACTTATGATCGACTTGAGTCGTTTACGCGTGGTATCTCCTTTGGAGCCGATAACAAACATTTAAAGCTAAAAGGCGTAAGAAGCGACGTCTCGGCGCTAAACAATATATACGAAATTCTGACTTCGCTTATACGCCACCATTGTCATCTGGTGGATCTATTCCACGCCATTATTGACTTTGACAGTCTCTCTCTGTACTTAGTTTTGTAGTTTCTGATTAAAACCAAAATGAATAAATGTCACCAAATGTACACGGCTTAAGTGGATTAATTACCGCACTAGGTAGGTGCAGAAAATTTTGTTACGACACTCGGGCAGACTCTTGATGTAAATTCAATTACATTATGCAGATGGGATGTCGCTTAACATACGGAACCGCAGTCTACGTAACTCCTACACTCCTGTTGTTAGTTATATTGACTGTGCACCTACGTTGCTGTCGTTGGGCAATAAAGTAACTTGATAGGTACATTTTTGTTTTTCTGTCCAAGAGGTCAATTAGTGATACCAAACAAAAATCATAAAAACATCGGAAAATAAGTTTCTGAAAAAAAAGGGTTTTTAGTAAGTACAAGCTTTTATTGCCAACTTTCCTTTTCTGTATACCGTCATCAACTACTCATTGAGAGGATTCTAACGAGCCCAAACTCGATAGGGTTATGTTGTTAAATTACGGAGTTCCAATGGCCACCTTCCAGCTCCATCATGAGAGCAGCTCCACGTCATCATAATATTGCATTGTCACGCGATTTGCATATTCGTGCAAAATTTCAACTCAATCGGAAACCGGAAAGTGGGTCAAATTTAACTTGCAATATTCCATTACAGACAACGGGAGAGGTGAAACTAAATAAAAGCTTGTAAAAAGTATCCCAACCACGACCACGTCGAGCATACTGTACTGCTGGGCTGTTATTCGCGTTAATGCGGCTCACCCCGCCGTTCACCCGTCACGAAACTAGACCTCTACCTACGCTTGGTTACTACGCATCGCGGTGTCAACATATATTTGTGGTTGAGCGTTGAGGTGAGCCTAAAACAAGTTACAGAATAGGGGGGCTGCTGTTGATTGGTGACTGATCGATTGGCGTGGCGTGTATCGATTTATTCTCGCTAAGCTAAAGACTATTTAAAAAAAAGAAGTTAAAAAAAGGTTTGGATGAGAAACACTCATTTTGATCTGGAGACTTGAAACGTTGTATAAAGATTTCTTATCAGAATAAAAAAGTTCTTTCAGCGTTTTGGAAAAATTCCACCCCTAAACTTTTATATCGGGAAATCATCCCTTAAGATGGTAGAACTTTGTTTGTGACCCAAACTATTACAACACTACTACAATAATTTACTAGCAATCATTTTTCTAAGACTGTAACAAGTTCTACGCGGACGAAGTCGCGGGCAACAGCTAGTAATGCATATAATCAAAAGAGTTCATTCACGCAGTGAAGGGTCACCCCATTAACACTAATTTCTTAAATTGGCATGGATCGACAAAGAGCGAGCGGGCTTTTTATGTGCAATAACAATCAGTCGGCATTAAAGTTATGCACTAATTCCGTGTACCACGCCAGAACCAAACACATCGACGTCAGACACCATTTCATTAGGGAAATTGTGGACGAAGGTACGTTACCCTTAGGTATCTCTCTACTGACCAAATGGTGGCCGACGTGTTGACCAAACCATTGGCAAAAGAAAAACACGATACGTTTTATCTCATTTATTTTATATGCCTAATAAGTGAGATGTTGTAGCTTTCTAAGTAGTATACTAGTATAGAACTAGTATAAATTATTTTAGATCCGTTTCATATATCGTTTGTAGTTTTTACGGTTTTATATGTTACGGATGTATTTTATTAATTTATACTTTTTTGCTACTGTGTTGTTTTTTTGTTGTAAGGACAGCAGATGTGTCATTACTTTTTATGTTGACGTTGAGTTTATATTGATCCAAGGGCCAGTGTTGGAACATGTATGGAGTTCGTATATGGCCCAATATATCTAAACTCTTTCTGTATTAGGTTTTTACAGATTAAGACAGATGTAACCATTGATTGTTTACTTTTATGAGTTCGGGCCGCACGTAGAGCATTCACAATAAATTCACAGAACAGATAAGGTGTCTTAATGAATATCCCGGCTTCTCCAACACAAAGTAGTTTTAATGATGAGCCTTCTAATCTGTACCGAAGTTATTATATTTACAGGCATCTATCATTTAAATTGTACATACCTATCTCACTCCACGTCTAGACGCAACTCAGTAATGACAACCCTAAAGTCAAAAGTTGGCAATTACATGCAGCCATATAGGCAGCCATAAAGAAAATTGCTAAAATTAAAAGAAATCTTCTATCCCCAGTACTAGGGTTGGCGGGGAATGGCATTGCGCCAAAGAATGTCTTTATTGCGAGCAAGAATCCTGCGAAGGAATCCAATAAGGCGCTCGATCGAGTTAAAAATATAAAAGGTTTAGTATTTCCCGGTTTCATAAACATAAGTGGTTATTTTTAAATTGAGTGCGAAAAACGAGGGAATGTTGTAATGTGCTTTCGAGCGTTAACGAGTTAACGAGCGAGCGAAGCGAACGAAGTTCTATGCTTGGTTATAAAATCGTTTTTATGTCCGGATGGCCGGATGTCCCGCTTTCCCGTTGTTCTCATCTACAGACCCGTGTGTTAAGGCCGACCATAATACGGGGTCAAGTCGCATTTCTCAACCCATTCTCGTGAAATAGGATATTTTCAATAGGGAAGATGCGATATTTTCAATTTTGCTTTCATTTGATAGAATCGCATGTAGAATAGACCACGAAAGTATAAAAAAAATTAAAATACTATGATTTAGAGTCAAAAATCCCTGTTATAAACTGTCAATTTAAATTTTCGCGCTTTAACGGTTCAACAGTTCCTGATACATCAGTCATGGGTGTCACTCGCCATATAATTGTGTCCGAGGTTCGTCCCTAGATGTCGTAGAGTTGGCTAAGTTTTGAATTTTGACAGGAGTGAGGTCTCCAGACGCTGATTGTTGGATTAAAACATGTTTCGTTTCACATTATTACTTCAATTCGTAATTATTGTTTGAAATTAGTATAAACTAAAGTGAAAACGTTTCAGTAGTTATTATTTTATGTTTTTTCAATATTTTGGTCACAAAATAATGATAAATATTATACCTGCATCTTTTCTATCGTGTTAGGTTAGGCTTCTTTAGCGGCGCTGGGCACATTTTGGGATGGGGAAAAATTGTTAAACGGTTTAACGATTTTTGTGACGTCAGATGCATAAGGTGAGATCTCACATTAGTCATGATGCGTAGACAGGCCGATCGTAACACGGCCGTGTCCCCCCCCCGTGATTTGGGGGCGGGGGTTGAGGGACTTTTTTTTTGCAAAATTAAAATTATTAATGCTTTCACTTCTGCCGGCACTCCCGGAGTGCAACCCGGTCTTTTCTTTGTCGTGCCACATTATTGAAAGAAAGGCAGGCCCGCGAGTACACCCACAGTACACCCACAAGCTCACAGTCACTAGTAAATACAATGCAATACAAATGACTTTATTTACCAAGGCTGCATTACAAACATGAGTTTCACAAATTAGTGTTGCATATTATGATTGATCTTAGAGTATCAGTGGTCCTCACACTAGGTCGAGCCTGCGTCGTGAGAACCGACACAGTAAATAGTACCGTAAAACCTCACGACTTTGAGTACTACTGAGGGGTAATCACGTAACGTTTCCGAACGCGCGTAAGGACAGTTTAACTATCATTTTTCCATATAAAATGGGACATTTCTACCAAACGTACGTACAATTACATTTTAGTGGGTACACCGTGGGTCTCATTAGCTTATACAGGTGTCTCACATAATAACCACTCGGGTGACCCCCTGCGCCCGGGTGGTATACGTAAAACATTTTCCCCCACTATAAAAAAAAAGTGTACTATTGTTGTGTGGTTTTACGGCCTCGTGGGCTGTTACTGTGGAAGTTGGTATAATCTAATTTGCTTCTCACTGATATCGACACCATGAAGTTCTTGGGTAAGAGACCAATTTTGCATCATCGCAGGTAACTACTGATTCATGGCCAATGAGCCTGATCTGCATGCATTTGTTGCATCCCGGTGAAAGTCTACACGACGGCAATTTCCTCTAATGTGATTGGCAATGCGAGTCCGGGTGAGTGGTAGGGAAGATACAGTTGCAATTAACATGTAATCAAATGACGATTGTCGAAGGACTTGGCTGGACTTATATGGATTGGGGTAGGTATATGTAGTAAGTATAATTTAACCTCCTGAGGCACAGTTTCAAAGAGGGTACTTTCGACTAAGACCCAATGTCCTAATATTAGAACTAATTAATAAAGTCCTGAACGCCCAGACCAAAAATTGTTTATATGTGGTGTTAACCACATACCACCTGTATCCCCAACAGATACAGGTGTGATATTTTAGGGGTGTTATAGGTAATATTGATTTAGGCTTGCCAGACGAAAAGAAAAAACACCAAAATCTTATGTTCTTTATTATTTATCACATTGGGCTGTTACATTTAGATTATATTATAATCTAAGGCAAATCGAACCGTCTTGGAAATCCTATAGAAATTAAGAATTTAAACACTTAAAACTAATAATGATCAACAAAATAAGCCTTCAGCAGCATCAGAGTTAAAATATTTAGCTTTTTTTCTCACAAAAACAAAAAAACAAAAAAAAACTCACAAAAACTTGAAAAAAACCCTAAAAAAATAATAGTTTGAACTCTAAAATGACCAAGTTATCCTTTTTTTATGATTGCTGTTTGCAAATCAGCTTGAAAATCCCACAGAAAAGGGGAATTTATACACACTAATTACAAACATACACCAAAACAATACTGATAGTTACCAATGTTAGCCTACTTTTATAATAGATAATCAAAAATCACCTAGAAAGTGGGAATATTAACAAACAATATAACAAAAAATCAACAATATTATACTGTTAATGTCATTTTAGTCAATATAATAAACCTTATTATGCAAACAAACTTAAAAAACTCAATGTTTTTAAAAGTAACACAATACAAACTTCTTTAAAGTACCGTACAAATAATTTTTGGGACCATCACAGTCTCTATTCACCGCTTTGAACTTGGATTTAACTCTGTATACACATGAATCAAAATGTAATCAAAGTGTAAATGTAAACTATTATAAATGAATAATTTAAGCATAGTAATCATTCGTGGAAAAACTTAAAACAATTGAACACATAAACTCATTAGAAAAGCAGGATGTCAAATAATATGAAAAGCAATTTACGGCATAACGGCCCGGCAACCTAGTACTAGTACAAATAAATTATCATCAAAAATTCACATCGAAAATTAAGAAATTACGGTCAAATAATAGTATTTACGAATAGTTTCTTTTTTTATCTCGAAAATAAAACCAAATACATTAAGTGTAACAGAAAGATTTCAAAGATTTTAATAAATTTAACTAATCTCTTCTCGTAGCGCGTGTCATCGTTGCGACGTATTGTGACCGAAGGCCGAAGATTACCCTCCTCGCTCCCTTAAAGCAGTGCTGCCACAATGCCAAATATATCCACAGAAAAACCGGCAACGTAGACATAACGTGGCGCGTAATACAAACACATCAGGTGACCTTAAACATTTGGTACTATCACAGTGGGTCATTACTCCTAGTCACCATTTTAAAACTTGGGCGTTTACTGCAGACTGATTTTGTCCTAGTATTGCAACTTTGAACCCCAGGAAGATAAGTTAAGTTTACCTAATACCCTGTAACATTTTTGATTACACGTTTCTCGAATATTCCAAGCCCATACATTTGTCTATAAATTTCCTTAAGCCTTGAATGTTTCGCTGAGTCTTTCCAGAATATTCCAAACTACTCGGCGTTTTGAAAATATAGTCACTAAGAATTGAAAACATACAAATAGTGCATGTCGGTCGCTGGACTCAAACTCGGGCACATCGACTTTGGAGTCGATGTGCCCGAGTCTTGCACGGGCCTTGGGGCCGCCGTCTGCTACCGATGTCTTATGAGAACACGGTGGATTTTGAAATACCTTGACGGCGTGACTGTTATTACCCCGCCGTCATAACAGTATGTAAAGTTAACGCAGTCGTTCCAGGAACCACATTATATTAGTAACTTCAATACGCATTAAAAACCCAATAAAATTAACCGTTCACGTGCTTCCGTGTGCCTGGGGAGACGTTAACGTACGCGGCGTGATTTGTGAGGCGAGGCGAGGGCGATTTATCGCAGTTCACCATTCGGGGGTAGCCACAGATTATACATGCGGAAATTGTAATTAGAGCGATCCAGTAGCTAGATGAGTGGATGACAACAAGAAACAAAGAATGAAGTTATAGAGAAAATGCAGGTAAACAAAGTTTCGCTTGCGTGTCCTTTTGTTCCGTTTAAATACCCACTAGTAGTTTTACCAGCTCCTTGCGTAGATCGTAGTAAGAACGAGACGGATGTCTTATCCACAGCGATAGTGATGAAATGGCAACCATGCTACGCCTGCTGGCCGCCAAGAAAAATAATAAAGTGGCAATTGTCAATATAAAATGCAAAACCCTCTAAAATGTTCTCAAAGTATCTATCAAAAAGCGGTCTAGACCAGTCCATATTACTTATTAGTTTTAATCGTGCGCTTGCCGCAGTCTCCCAGCTAATATAGTTAAAGCAATGCTGCGTAGTTTATGTGTCCCAGGAGCGACCTGATTTTCTTTTCACCTCTCCAATTTCCGCCCCAGTCCAAGCTGGCTCAGTTCGGGTTGCACAGGGCGGTTCCACAAAACTTCGGGAGCTCAAATACCGTTAGCCATCCGGCTGCCTCTTGGACACTGCAACTACGCATCATTGCTCTGAATATAAGCAAAACCCAGTGACGCACGCATGAGGAGGCCATAACCAGGTAGGGTCATTACGCTGGTTACGCGACCACCTTTGGTTGGCGTCCACCTGAAGGAGAAGGTTTTTTCTATTGAAGATAAGATCAATTCTACAGACCCTATTGAGACAATTAGTTGTACATGCATTTTTTTGTTGTTTTGGAATAGAAATCTACTAAAAAACCGAGGAAATATCCTTTCAGCTCACCAACTCAGCTAAGTGGTCGCCAACCGGCACATAAAATTAGGTGGTCGCTAACCAGCGAAATGACCCTACTTAACCTTATGTGTGATAAATATATAAACTAACTACTAGATCTAGATAAGTTATAATATCCATCTGTCAACTTTGCATATACTTCATGTTTACGCTTATACTGCAGCTAACAACGGAATGTTATCTTTTCTCAGCCGACCCACTCGATTAGTGACACTTTAATTTTAACCACATTCTTATTATGTATCTTCTAAGATCAGTAATGGTGTAATAA
The DNA here is from genome assembly GCA_947049275.1 of Epinotia bilunana. Classification (NCBI taxonomy): domain Eukaryota; kingdom Metazoa; phylum Arthropoda; class Insecta; order Lepidoptera; family Tortricidae; genus Epinotia; species Epinotia bilunana. Next base: position 4,731,306 of record OX346263.1, on the reverse strand, counting down.
TTAGGGGGGTGAATCCTGTTTCCAACGTGATACAGTTTACTTAATACTAGTACGGGGAGAAGAAGACGCTTACTCGATAATTTGTTACTTTTATTTAAAAAACAATGTAAAAATGTGACTCCTTAACACTTACTTTGATATAATTATAACATGTAAGCAGCGTTGTAACATTAATTTACTCAATAAAGTTAATTTTTTTTACTATTGATTTTTTAGCGTGTGAAAGTATCAAATGGTGCTATTGAATTAAACATTGAGAAAGAATTAAGTATGTTTCACTCAATTTAAATTCGTAAACCCAAGACCCATTCGATTTTAACTCTTACACAGTTGATTGCAATAATTTATCCTCCTAGCCCTTTGTTATACACCCAATAAATAGTCCTTTGTCAAATAAAGCTTGTTCAATTTAGATTTACAATGTAGCTATATAGCTATTAAGGGATTACATTCGTTTGATAGTTATTGGAATTATAGCTTTAGTGATTTTAGATTATATTTATTAGTGCATACTTAAATTCATTAAACTGCATGATAAATTGACATGTAGGTAATAATTATTGTTCAATAGTTTTTCATATTGCACGCGTACCTCTACTATGATTTATTTTGCCACAGTTTATAATTATTTGAACAATAAATGTGTTATGTCTGATGTATTTAGCGGTAGCCTGCAACTTTATTGTTTTCTTCCAATACAATATCAAAACTAATCAAAATGAACAAAATACCCAAACAAGTAATTGGCGGCATAATTCTGATGCCAATCAACACGGTTTTTTAACTTGATAGAAAATGCCATGTTGCTTATTGCTGCCAGTTGGTAACATTCAGTAGTTGTTGTTGGTTAGTAGTTACTAACATAATTTTCTTGGACATCCTTGTCATAAAGCTCATAAGTCCCAAGGAGACAAAATTGTGAAAAAGGTGCCGTGACAAAGCAGGTTAAAGTTTCAGGGGAATAATTGCGTTTTATGACTCGGTCGGCAATAAGGCCGAGGAGGCTTGAAATGACAATTTACTTTTTTCAGCGCAATTTACTTGTTACATTATTCGGAAATAAAAACTTTGTAATAAGTCTGATTTTAGAGTCGTGATTGTGAATATCTTTTCTGAAAACCCAGTTTCTTACCTTACACACGCACTTTAAAATACGTGTTTTTTTATTTTATTATTTACATATTTACTGGGAGCTCCCTCGAGAACCAATAAGTTTGCACCAGATTGATGATTCTAATTAGTGATTGAATTATTGTACAAGCTATAAAAAACCAGTCGGGCACAAAACAAATAGTATTTTGACTATTTAAAAAACGATTTGTTGTGTACTTGATTGTGCGCTCCTCTATAGTTGATAGTCCTCTGCGAAAATAAAGACACTCTCATGATCGTATTCAAATCAGCACTAAAGAAAAATATATAGTATTATAAAACGTCAATATTCAAGTTGAACGACAATATTTCAACCAAGTACCTACTTTAGAATCATCTTGTTATCCCGCACAAGTTTGTGTGCAACATGTGAACACCAAATGATGGGAGCTACGTTTTTCGAATGAGCGTTAGGAAAACTCAACTGTCATTTCCCATACCAAAAATTACATTTAGATCTACCTCCTACCTTTCTATTTAGATGTACGCATAAAAAGTTACGCAATCGATCCGCAGCAATACAGTAAGTTTAGGATGTATAACCCTGCCGGTATCCTGCCATTTCGGCAAAATGTTTTTCATCAAATTTCACTTCCCACAGAACTTATGGCAGTAGTTTCATTTCCCAAACGAACAAATAGCACATTTGGTCAAAATATCATCTGGCATCATTTTGTCAAGTGTTATTAAGACAAAAGTTTATTAAGAACACACTGTTTGGGCTAATATTGTTTTCCAAACAAAACATTTGTTCTCATTCTCATTCACACACTTCACATAGCATAACTTTGGCAAATATTGTATTTTTACTACAAAGTGAAATGAAAAGACAAACAAATGCAAAACATAACATACCTACTTTAATTTATATTTTACCAGTACAAAGATTGATGTTTTTAGGACTTAAACAATTTTGCACAAAAAATATACACATTTTTGCTCCATTTTTGATTAGAACTTTAAATAACACATAAAATTACCTACTAATGAGCGTTTCTCAAAAAAAATGCCACTACATTTTTTCGGACATTTTCTGCAACTTTTTTGTTATTTCTACTCAAAATCACGATGTCTTTCCATCCCACTAGAAGAAAAAAAGTGTCCCAAAATGTCCGTACATTTTTGAACTTTCCTATTGTGTTACCACCATACAAAGTATAAGGTAAATGGTAACACAATAGGAAAAATATTTTTGAGACAGTTTTTTGTCCTACCGGGGTCGAAAGGGCTCCTGATTCTGAGTGGAAATATTTAACATAAAATTCCTAGAAGTACAATTAATGATAGTGGATTTTTTTTGAGAAGCGCTCTAATTATTAATTCTCTCTAATCATTTTAATTTTATTTCGGTAACTAAGTAATTTAATACCTAATATAATAAGTACAATAACTTTAATATTTCTCTAGTATCATAATTCGTGATTTAATCCAAAAGCGTGTCCATTGCCTATATCCAAACAAGCGTAACAATGCCCAAGACTTAAGGGCGAAATGTGTGCAGAACGCCTAATAGGAAAAGTTAGAAATTGCTTAAGTTTAATGGGATCTTTAGGTATTGTGACAGTTTACAAGCAGCGAAGTTGTTAAAGCGCTTTCATTGCAATTATGGAGCTATCTATTCATCACGGGGCCCTGAATGTTTACGAGTCTCAAGTAATTGGCGTGAGGTGATCAATTGACAAGTTTGGGCAGAAACTATGTTGCTTTCTGAATCAAAATACAGTTTTGAAACCGCGTTTCACCAAGAGACTTGTAATTGACAGTCTTTATAATTATACAATGTTAGGTTTTTTTAATAATGAGACTACCGTAAATTATTTTAGTATAGTGGGGCATACCCCACTATACTAAAATCTGTCTGTTGTCATAACAATTAGACTTCTGCTTATTAGTATTGTTTTGTGATACTTTGAAATATTCATGAAACATAACTAATTATTCAGAAAGTCTGAGTTTAAAACCGCCCTTGCCGTTCCCGTTGTAAAAGCGAACCAACTTGGATATCTATCTACAACCTTTGCACCAGATTATTATATTAACCGTAGAACCGATGGCCACTGGGGCAGAAAGGCTCTCAAGTGGCGCCCAGGCGCAGCGTGGGTAGACCCCCACAAGGTGGACTGATGACGTGGTAAAGATCGCGGAAGTCTGCTGGATACGGGACCGGCCATAGTGCGACCCTTTTTGCGGGAGGACTTTATATATTGAAGTGCATAAAATTTTCTTCTTAAATTATATTTTCTCTTTACGCGTTAAATGAACTGCGTAAACAAAAAAAAGCAACGTGCAGAAAAACTCACGCCGTACTAAAATATTTATAACTTTAAGTTCCACACTGTTTAATGACACATAAACCAGCACTTGTATCGCAGATGAAGATGCAAGTAAAATATTTATTTTAACTTACCGAGCAAGAGCGGCGAAATAGCACTATTTTATTAGAACTCATAAATTGCCATAGCATTGAATTTTAGAATGCCTAGATAACACCGGTGAATTTACATTTATAAGAATGAAAGCATTTTCATTAAAAACGTTATTCGTGTTAAGTTTTAATGTTTCAATTATTGGAATAATTTTACGCTTTAATATCCGTTTCAAACTGACATTTATTACCATGGGTAGAATATCACGTCAACTTAGTATTTAAATAATGCTCTTGAGCGTTAGCAGTGCAGAATGGATCAATTATAAAACGAGTTGCCTGGGCTGTCATTCGCTACGCGCTAATGCAGCTCACCCCGCCGGTCACCCGTCACGAAACTAGACCTAGACGCTTAGTTATTAAGCATCGCGTTGTCAAGGTATATTTGTGGGTGAGCGTTAAGGTGAGCTTAAAACAAGTAACTGTGTGACTTCGTTTCGTCAACTCACTGACGTGTTTCAGGGATTTTATCAAATCACTAACCAAATCTGGTTAAATGAAAAAACGAGTTTCCTTTTTTTGGCTGATTTCGTCATTTCACTAAACTGATTCAGAAATGACTGATTCTTTCTAGGCAAATGATAAAATGGATTCGCCATTTTAACATCCTCCGTGATTTGATCATATCCCTTATTAGCCCTTTCCCTGTGACATAAGACCTCTATATAACGCTCTGGTTAGGAGCAAATTAGAGGCATCGGCGATTGTATGGAATCCTGATCAGGTCCAAAAATATCTATGTCAAGTTCGTACTTGGTAACCTTGGATACAATTCGTTGGAAAGTGAGACGCAACTTCTATCTTCTTACATTGTCTTGTAGGGTGTTACGTGGAGAAGTGGATACTCTGGACTTGGTTGAGAAACTGGTGCGACTGTTTGTACCAGACGTCCCTCGAATAACCCTAAGACCTCGTGCGCGTCCTTCATTGGCAGTGCCAGTGGCCCGGACATTGTCGCACAGAAACTCGCCATTTGTTCGGGCGATGAAGCTTCTCAATGCGCTTCTGATGTCAGTACCTGAATGCGACTTTTTTGCATGGCGATGGGCGCCTGTCTGTTGTGCATGTGCATATTTAAAGTTTTGCGAGATGATGGATAGCAGGCAATCCAGTGTTCCAATATAATTTATAGTTTCTTTTATGTACCTATGTTTACCAGTGCATTGGTTAAGTTACAACTGTCATGCTGTGTAAATAGATATTATAATAAATAAGTAAATACTTACATAAATAAAACCAGCCATTTATTTTCAATTCACATTCGAGCAGCTGAATCCTTGTCTAAAATTGAATTTGTTATTTCCTTATTGTGTATGCTATCAATATGACTTAAAAAAGTAAAAAAACATTTTGTATGATAGTATATTTTGTATTTAAACGATTAATACTACCTTTCAATATTGTTGTCAGTATAAAGCAAAGGAGAACGAAAACAGGGCCGTGCTAACGCCATTATATCGAAATACTTGAAATTAATTTCATCACTTTTTATAAAGACTTTAATTTAAATCCACTAAAACATACACTTGTGTGATACCGAACTTGGAGTACTTAAAAAGGTCTATCTAACAGAACTATGTTTGACTGCTAGAAAATTCAAATTATGGCATCCCACTCGCCGAATTGTCAATGTTGTGGCCATGATTTTAATTGTGAACATAAGTTGTTAGCACAAACGGTTTTTCTCCAAAAGAGACGATACCAAAAACTACTATATTTATTGAGTTAATATCATATTTTTTCTAGACACACTCACATCACTTTCATTGCAGAGTATAATTAATAGGTAGTCCGGAAATAACGAATTACGAAATTCCTAGTGATAAAATTTCGAAAATCTCAGGGACCAATGTATGAAATTCCTAAAGAGGTTTGATTAGCTGTCATTGTTTTGTTTTCACCTAATCCTTGTCAGAAATTGAATTTGTTATTTCCTTATTGTGTATGCTATTAATGTGACTTAAAAAAGTAAATACACATTTTGTATGATAGTATATTTTGTATTTAAACGATTAATACTACCTTTCAATATTGTTGTCAGTATAAAGCAAAGGAGAACGAAAACAGGGCCGGCCGTGCTAACGCCATTATATCGAAATACTTGAAATTAATTTCATCACTTTTTATAAAGACTTTAATTTAAATCCACAAAAACATACTTGTGTGATACTGAACTTGGAGTACTTAAAAAGGTATATCTAACAGAACCATGTTTGACTGCTAGAAAATTCAAATTATGGCATCCCACTCGCCGAATTGTCAATGTTGTGGCCATGATTTTAATTGTGAACATAAGTTGTTAGCACAAACGGTTTTTCTCCAAAAGAGACGATACCAAAAACTACGGCTAATGATGAAACTCCAATAAAATTGTAATGTACTTTCCCTCTAGGTCGCGACCTACTGGAAAAATGCCATTACATTATATATGATGAAACTACTCGTCCGGCGCCACGCCTCTTATGATCTTGTCTGTTCTGATAACGCTCGATATGCAACCATTCAACAGCGAGATTTTTGGCCTAAAATTCCAACGTCTTAACAATTAACGGCCACTAGATGGCGGCTTACTCAACTAGTGAATTTTGACAACCTCCATGACATAGCGACGCACTGCCAAAATATGACCTTATCGCCTGCGGATTTATACGATCCATTTGATGGACATTTTTAGATTAATTTTATAACAAATAAAATTTTCCTAGCCAAATAGATTCCCCGAATCACTGACTCTGACATAACCTAAATCTAGCCCGAAGGTGAAACCTTTTTACCGTAAATCGGACAGCCGCTCCTTTATCTTATACTCCTTCATAATCCTGTCGTAAACCGACGTTCAAATCCGCTTCAAGTCAGTTTCGTCTCCACATTGCCTAACGTAGGCGAAATAAGCTTATCTGGGAAATATTCCTCAGAAACATTTGTTTAGCATTCATTTTGATACACGTATTGTAGACGTAAGATGTTTTCGTGATAGCGCGTCTCGAATAAGGAAATGAAATGAAAATTATTTATACGTAACAAACAGTTATATCTATGTCCGCTATTCGTTAATTTCAGTTTTGTGTAGCAAAGTTTTAATAATAACAAATGTTAACGATAAGCACTGCCAGTCTTAATCTGCAATACTATTTTATCGTCGACACAACAACACAATCGAATCGATTAATTGGCCAATTGCAATTACGGTACAGTGAAAAAACCTTTTGTCTTCAATCATCACTCGTAGATCACTATAGAATGTCTGTGTCTTGAGGTTGTCGGTCGAACAATGCTTGTCGTCAGCTGTTTTCCTGGTCAAAAGCAGCCAGACAGACAACAACACATTCCAAAAAATCTGTCAACTACGGGCCAGTCTTAATCATGTCTGTCTGTGTGTGCGGAGGTTAGACGCCCTGATATGTAACTTTTCAAACGAGCGTTAGGATAATTCAACTGTCATTTCCCCATACAAAAGGTGACATTTGTAGATCTATATCTTACCTTTTGTATGCAGCTGGTGAATATGTTATTTGTATTTCAACGTTACAAACAGTTTGACAGCGGAAAACTTTTCTCAATTTATCTGAACTATTTAAAAGAACCATCAAAATCGGAACTTAGGGTTCGCGTTAGCGCGGCTTCAGCATATTTTAAGCTTCAGTCTGGTTAGTATTGCATTTAACTAAAAATTCATGGCAAATCAATAGCTTTCACTAAAATATTTTAATTTCTCTTTAACTAAGTCCAACTCAACTAACGCACGTTTTAGGTCAAAAATCGACCTTAATGTTAAGTAAGTATTTAATGTACGTTAAGTAAGTTACTTTACCGGCGATCTATAAGTAACAAGCGATTTATAACCTATTTTTTCCCGACCGTGTACCTAGCATACTTTGAGTCGGAGATTCGTAACGACTGTACTGAACTGGGGGTCGGCTACGCGTTGAATATCTGGCACGTCACGTGCGGTTGTGGTCGCCTACATTACGGCCCTGCCGCGTACTTTATAGGTACAGTCTACAGGTTGTGACGTCGGAAGGACATGCTTACGATATGCTGCTGATTGTATCCGTAATGCCGGTAATGTCGGCCGCGGGAGTTCATCTATACTATACTGCGTGGAACGGAACGATGGACTTTCCCGCAAGAGGGGGATTATTGAGCGCTAGTACGTCACATTTTCCAGATAAACTATTTTTTTTGACGCGATTTATTTTTTACCTTTGTATGGAGCGTTGGCCGACTGGAGCGACGAGCTCCATACAAATGTGAAAAAAAATCGGGTCAAAAAAAATAGTTACTCTGGAAAAATGTGACGTACTAGCGCTCAATAATCCCCCTCTTGCGGGAAAGTCCATCGTTCTGTTCCACGCGGTATAATATCAAGTGGAAAAGTCTGTGATGTTGTAAATCTGTAGGTAACAGGAGTAATCATTGGAACTACTCATTCGATTTGAATATATCTTTCACCAGTGTTTATATAATGGATATTCAAATTGAATATACTTATACCGCGGGTTGAGGTTATCTGTAACAATAATAATAATAAACCCGCGTGGGCAGCTTGTGTCGAGCTGACGGTGAGTAGCGACACCGCGGACCCCTAACCTCCAGAGGGCCCGAGTGATCTGGCCCTCGCCTCTATGCTTGCCTTAACCGGCCGGCCAGAGTGGAGAACCTATGCTCCAGGTTGGAAGTGTAAAATGTCATAACGCCGGCGGCCCTTGAACGGATTACCGAGATCTGGCGCACCGCAAACTCACCTCTCGACAACCTCACAGCCGCTCAAACGTGTTGCTCCATTGTCGCACTGTGCGTGCGACTGTTTGTGGGGCCCACTTCTAGCGAGTTGGCGAGTCACCGCCTGCCTTTTCACAATTTTGAGACTAATTGTCACGGCAAGTGTCTGCTAGTCTCCTTCCATAACCCATTTTCCAGACCACCCACCATTCAACCCAATAACCCATGACCTTAGTTTCCATCGCACCACAGTGTTGCACTGCAATAGTCTTTACACCTGGACCATCACCGGGTGTATCATGTCGTGCGCTCGGAGATAGTATCCGCCATGTGTATCCCTCGCTTTATATTATATTTGTTTTAAAGGGCCTCTGCACTGTTGGCTTCGGCCCCACGCATGCCTTCCTAAAGTCCGGGACCCCATGGTCCTGAGATATGGAAAAAACATAAAAATATTAATAATACTTTATTGATAAAACGTAACGTACGATCAGTTTTTACAATAGACTAGGAGCTTACTATTTGCTTTTACTTATTTGCCTCTAAAGGCAAATAACACGTGCCTGACCTAGGGTACCCTGTGTTTCACGCAAAAAAGAACTAATAATTGAATATGTTCTACACTGCATGTGAAAATATAATACAAAATCATTCATCATCAGTAGATCATCATTCGTCATCAGTAAAGACGAACATTACATAATTAGCCCGTATAAAAAGTGCAGTTCTTAACAAAAACCGTCTCAATCTTTATTTTATGTCGTCAACATCATCATTAACGTAAGAGCCGGGCTCTTGTCGGCTATCGCCATTCTGTTCTTCTCTCTCCCCACTGTTTTGAGCTCTTGAAACGACATAATATTAAATTTCTCTTTAGTTTGGTCCATAAACGCACGTCTTGGCCTTCCCCTGCTTCTCCGAGAGAGTTACACAAGCATACCTTGCTGAGGTCGGTATCCCCACTCTTACGTGGCCACCGCTGAGTCCTGATTTGAACCCCATTGAGCACTTGTGGGATTACCTGAAGAGAAAAGTTCGAGCCCGAGATGGATGGGCTGGAGCCCCTGACACGATTTTGGCTGAAGGAAGTTCTTGTCGATGAATGGGAAGCATGTCCACAGGAGACCTTAAGGAAGCTGGTAAGATCAATAAGGAACCGCATCGCATGTGTATAAAAAGCCCGGTGGTGATGGTGGCAATACGAGGTATTAAGAAAAAAGAATAAACCGTTTTCCCATATTAAAGAATCTTTTCTTTCAATTTTATGGTTAACCTTAGCCACGTTTTACCCCTACTTTGTTAAAAGCACTTGTTTTTCAGTAACTGAATTGAAAATGATATGAATTAGATATGTTTCAAAAAGCCTGAATTATTAGCTTTCTAAAAATAGGTACTAGTATAGTTACAATACTAATATTAGTTTCAGAGATATTGCACATTGAAACCAGAATAATGATTGAGTCGATTTTTTTGGCCGTAAGTGTATGTAATTGTAATTGTCATGTCGTATCAGGTGCCCGACATATTTCCCCTTCTGTTTTCAATAGTTTTTAGTAGGTAGACATTTTTTATTTCAAATGCTTTTAGTCTCTCTCTATCACGCTGTGTAGAGTCCCAGGGGACCTAGACAAGGTTACAATTAACGAAAAGTGTTTCGTCGGCATCTGTCATTCCCCTACATTTTATTATTTTCTACTGGCGTTAGCGCTTGTCGATTGTAACCTTGTCTACGGGCCCTGATGTAGATCCTAATAATTAGTTTTCTGATATTTCGTGATATTTACGCTCTTAATATTAGCTTTTTAGTATTGAAAGTTTTTTGGCCATGGCTATATTGGCTATGGGTGTGATGATATCCGAAGTGCATCTGGAGTCAGAGGTTATAATGCTGCCTAAGTATTTAAAGCTTTTTTGACTTGGTTAAATCAATGGTTGACCTCTAATTTTTATGGGATCTATTATTTGGATTGCCTGACATGCAATTAATTTTTTGGTCATGCCTATTTTATGCCAATCGAGTAAAATTAAATTAAATCTGCAGGACATTTGCAAATATTATTTAATCTTTATTGCTCAAAATAAGAAAATATAGTACAAAAGGCGAATTATACTCTACCGTATTATAATAGTCTGAGAACTAGGGAATTTTAATAGTATCAGTAGAAAACTACGGATCAAGTCGATTCAAAACCAGTGAACACAGATTACCTACTCGACTCTCAAAATTCATCATACATGTTCAACAAACATACACACATACATACATACATTCACGCCTTTATTCTCAAAAGGGGTAGGCAGAGCACATGAAACGTATGTTCCAGCGCCACTTTTAGCAAACATGTGGGTATAAAAGATCGAAAAAATGTGATATTGCAGTGATAGGTTGCTAGCCCATCGCCCACAACACACGTCAACCCTGGTCCCTTAGTCGACTTTTACGACACCCACGGGAAGAAAGGGGGTGGTGAAATTCTAACCCGACACCACACGGTCAACAAACATCAACAGCCAAACTACGTTATTTACCACTGTTTGCGGATACAAAAACTTTTCCGAATACAGAACTAAACAGCGCTGCCGTATTATGTATTTTGTATTGTAAATACGCAAGTTGCCGGCAACTCTCGCAGTGATTCTCGGTATTACCATAATCTGGCATTTTGTTGGAATTATTCATCTCGGAGTGCAGGAGTTCTGTAAACATCTGCAACTGACTCAGCGAGACGAGTGTGGGCAGAGGTGACAATCCTTTTTGTTGGGTCAAGGAATAATCCCAGAAAAAATCAAAGACATAATCGTACGTATAGTGGTAGTGCATCGTTAGCTAACATAGATTTGTCTATTGTTTTAAACTGGTACGATTTTATTATCTTTGGAGAGCATACCATAAGTGTTATCTCGTCAGAAGTGAATAAAACCACGAAAGGTGCCGTGGGACAACCGGTTGAAACGAAGTTTATTTAAAGTAGGTATGATTGTCAGCTTACTTCGAAACTTACTGAAGAGCAACAAAGCAAAATTAAATAGGTACTTACCCAAAAAATGCTCCTAGGGGTACTAGGTATGCTAGCGTCACTCACCCAGTAATGGAATTGCAGTGATATCTTAGACATGGCAGCGATGCATAAGAAGCGATCATTTTCACTATAATGGCCATGTATGACGACAAAGTGTTTCGCGCTTCCATGTGACACTTCAGCCCAGCGCAGTAGGTAGAAACGGGCGTGAGAACATTGAAAATTAAATTAAATCAGTTTGAGGGTGTAAATACCATATGCGAGCCTTCTATAAATAGGTACAGATAGAATAGTTAGCACCGCATGATAGTCATGTCTACGCCAATGTATTAGTCTATGACAAGAAGTAGTAACTAACGGAATATCTAAGGTATTTGACAAACTTTCGCCTGAATGCACCCTGTTAAGCGCGCCTGATAATTCATTCGAGACCAGCGTTAATTGATCCCTGAAGAGCCGTATTGGACTGTCCACTAGAATTTGTGATAATTGTTAGAATATTCGCCAATGATAGTGTTGTTTCTATATTAGATATATGTTTGATACATCAATGCAATAAACGAATTGAATTGAATGTCAAACTAGGATGCTCAGCGGGCGTAGCATTGTTGCCATTTATCGTTGTGGATAAGACTTCTGTCACTCTCGCACTCGCATACTTGTCAGAACGTGACGAACGCCCGCTGTAGAGTCGCGATCAAATATAGGTACAGTCAGGGGTATTAATATGCGTAATAAGGACATACATATCTGTACAGGACTCTATTGTCATGTCATAAAGGCGTGTACAGATACTTATGTCATCATTTATGTAGCCCTATAATGTAGATACTATTTAGGATGCTCAAGAGATAGACATATTGATTTAACCTCTCTTCTACTGTAGCGGTAACATTCTTAAGTAATAATATTGTGGCACAACAAGTACTGATTAATAAATAATAAGGTAATTAAAGAATTAATGTCGCTCGTACGTAAGTATAATAATTATTCACCACCAGGCGGTCCAGTGCTTTATCATTTTTGTTCATTACCTGTCCCATTTTAAATTATGAAATTGAAATGAAATCGTACGCTTATAGCGAATCTTCATTTAGACGAGGTTGTATTTCAACTTAGTATGAACGTTCCTTCTTAAGCGTTGGAATGTATACTTTTATATAAAGTTAATAAAGTCGCTTATTGAGCGATTTAATTTATTGCCGTACGAGCTTAAGCAAATACATTTATTGTTTTGTTTTATCGTCGATTGATGGAATAATTGGTTTCCAGAATGTTCCAATCCATTAAAGGGCTACTTTAATTTGCGGTTTCGTGTGTGTGTGTATATGTGTTGGTGCTCTGTGAAAATAGTCATGTTTGGCACCAATTAAAGTATAAAAGCGCATACAATATTACGGAACAGGGAACTCGTGTGTGTTGGTATCATAGTTACGCATTCCACTTATTATTTTCTGCTTGTTTATTCGTTAATCTTAACACGTTCCCAGACAGGTTACAGGCGTAAATTAAGGCCCTCGTGACACTACGGCTGTGACCAGTTCAGATTCAGATTTAGATTCAGGTTTTTATTTGTGAAACATAGGTAACACAATGCCGGTGATCTTCGCCACTACAAAACTGCCACTTCTTCCACAAACGGGAGATTCTCATGGGATTATAATTAATGCGGACAGCTTGTGCCGATCTACGCGCATAACCAAATGGTTAGGGCAGCAAAGGCTTAAACTTGTCGCCACCAAGCAAGAAGTCCAAAAGAGACGTTGTCACACCAACATCATTGTTACAAATGCAACCAAGAAAAGACTGCGGGCTGCTATCAACAACAGAAGTGTAAGACTACACCTGAAATCGAAGCCGAACCAATGTCTAGTAAATAAGTACCTAGATTGTTTAAGTAAATAAAGAGACACCCCATATGGGTAAGGACCAAATTCTTGGCCAGTAGTTAGCCTAGTTAGTCGGTAGTTAGCCATACAAACTGAAGAAGTGAAAAAAGTTCCGTTCCAGTGAAAAAAGACAACGGAAAACTTTCATAGAAAATTTAATTGAGCGAGTTGAGCCTCACCCATATAGGACCCCAAGTATGTAGGTCAAATGTCATAACACAATTGTAACTCGTAATACATGCTAGGAAGCATAAACAAATAAGTAAACATATGTCAACGTAAATCGTATTAGGTAACTAAAGGTCACAGCTAGCATCCCTATAATGGAAATAGGTAGATAACCAAGGCATATAAGCCAAAATACCTACATATCTAAAATAAATACAATTGAGTATATGTCTGAGGCTTGGTTTGATGGCGAGAAACGCTCATGTTTTACACTATAATTACGTATTTACTTAAATCTATTTTTTTAATAAGATTTACTTTTATATTCTTATTTAGTAACATTTCCTCTATACGTAGGGATAAGTTTGCCTCCTATAGGACATGTGTATGGTTTTAACCTGGTTCTGTACTAATGTGACTTTCAGAATTCTTTCACAAATATATATATCTACAACTTAAAAAAGTTGAAAAATCCCCGACATTTTCATTTCATAGTCCAATATCTCAAAAACAGCTGAACAGATTTTCATGAAACATGGCTAAGAACACTCGGGATCACATCAGCTTTCGAATAAAAAAAACCGCATTTAAATCGGTCCATCCAATTGGGAGCTACGATACCACAGACAGATACACAGATACACAGACACGTTAAACTTATAACACCCCTCCCTTTGCGTCAGGGGTTAAAAAATGGATCTTCGGGATGGAAACTGGAAATAAACTATATTTTATTCCGTGGCTCTGTCTGGGTTCTTAGTAATACGCGGGCGAAGTCACGCGGGCAGCTAGTCTAATACAATTGAGACTAGGACTCGGCAGTTATCAGCTTGGCATCTTTTAGTATAGAAATTAATCATACTCAATAATACTCTTGCATTAAGTTCGAAAACACTCGTAAGATCCGCTCAAAACGACTTATCATACAAACTAAATAACTTTAAAGCTAATCTATCTTCAAATAACATTTTCGAATGAAATTTTCTTATTCATTCGGAATAGTGTCTTATTTCGACGGAGTGCGATCATTGAATTTTAAATTTTTAAATTTACACTGAGATTCAATCTGCGACCCATTTGCCTCGGGCGCCTCAGTGAATGCATTACCATTTTTATGCATATCACGGAAAACTCTGGCATAATGCATTAGTATGTTTTGTCAAATTAATGAGATAGTGCTGGTCGCGCGAATAACCGCTTATGTTGAGTGAACTGATTCCCAGCTGTTTTTTCCGGGGTGCTTTTGGTAGTTAAGTTAACAGGTTGGTAACAACTGATTTTTTTATTTAAGTGTGAAAAAATCCTAGTTTTTAGTAAAACCTCGGAGTGTTCATAGGCCGTACCACCAAATAGGATAGTATGTAAAAAAATTTATCAGCATTAATATAAGGTTGGTAACTAGTGCATATTTCCTATTTTAACGAGCAGGCGATTTCTCCATTAGATATGATAACAAAAAAATAAAAAATAAACCCACTAGTAATGTTCGGATTTTAGATTGAGTAATAGGAACTCAAGAATTCAATACAAGCACAAACTTTTTTCCCATTTTCGACGATAACTGTATGAAATTACTTTTATTACACTATGAAAATATTGTTGTTTGATAAAGTTATTGTTAACTTCATTCTACTAGAATTATTTTAAAAGTGCAGAGCACCAATCGCGAAAATTGCATAAACAATTTTACACATTGCGCAAGTTATCAACTTACGAAAGTGACTTGCATGCAGTAAAACAACAAAAAGCTATCGACAAGCAAGCTGCGGTCCGGCGAGAATGCTCGAGGCCAGAATTTATCTCCATAAAAATCTAGCTTCTACTCGTAGCGATCTTGGGAAATGTGGATAAATGTTGAATAACATTTGAAGCTCTGCAGATTTTGCAGTTATATTTGTTTTTGGTGGTCTAGTAATTGGTATACTTGCTAAAAAAAGAGGTTATTTATTACAGGTGTACCTAGGTTGCAAGTTTTAAATTATTTATCAGGCGATTTACAGTGAATTACATGGCATATTTAGCTTCACTAGACATAACTTTGAGTACCTAAGGTGCAGGTCTATAAGTAGCTGTCGAACAACTACCGAATTGTTATACTAATGAAATGAACACTTTCGCTACCAGGAACACGCCATAGTCGCTTTCCGCTACATACGAGGAAAACCACAGGATCGGCTACGAGCGTAACGCGTAGCGATTCTTGGTCGCGAAAGTGTTAATATAGAGAAGAGCGTATGGTTTAGTGAAAAACGCATAATTATACCAAAGGGGTTAACACGTAAAGTTTCGAACACAGACCATATATCCTAAAGACCCCGCATAGCCTAATTTTTACTTATAAACAAAGCTGCCAAGCTTGCGGAGCGCGGGGGACGGCTAGTGCGCTGTGATTGGTGCATTCAAGGCAGCGCGTAACACGTGCCTGCCTGTAGTGATGGGACACATGCGATACTTTATCTGATTTTATAAAGTAGTACTAGTAATAATAATTAGAATGATTATACTATATAATAATCAAAAATATATTCAGCAGTCGTGTTACCACGCGTTAAAATAAAATAATATATTGCGAGACAAAATGTAAAGCAAACATAAATGTTTGTTTTTATTTATGAGTACGTTTAGGACATACATTTTTTACTCATAAATTATCTTTATCTGACACATTTATGTTGAAATATAAGCAAATAGAATTGATTACACTCTCGATTCTGAAATAATATATAAATATATTCTAATTTTGGATTTATTAAAGAATACGTTGTACAAAGTAGGGCGTGAAACAAAAAGAAATGTTAATCTTATAAGATAACAGTTTTATTTCTGGTTTTAAATTTCCGATTTACCTATCCTTGACTAACAGAGACAGAGAAGGCGAGGCGGCGCGGAATGATCAAAATGTTCTTATTTAGACTTTAAACTAACCTCTGTTGTTGACATAAACGGTGCCACATTCGTTACGTTACTCACGGAACAGAGTGTGGATTTTCCAGATCCCTATTATCTGTAAGCGAGACCTATAAGAATTAATCATTTCAATTAATAACTAAACATGTTTACTCAGAAACTCACTAGATAGAAACTCAGAAGATAAACTTACTTCTGTTGTTGGTATAGACAGTGCTGCATTCGTTACCAATAGAATAATAGTGTGTGGACTTTCCGAAACACCACTATCTTTACATAAGACCTAGAAGAATTTATATTTTCAATGGACATTTGCGCAAACCCAATTTTAGATTAAGACAGGGTAGATTTTACTTTCAAAACATTGATTTCAAGCTAGACGCTCGAGAGTTTTCAGCACATTAATAAATTAACGATAACTTTAATAATATCATAGCTTAGTTAGATTAAATAAAAAAAAATTGGTTGAATAATCAAAAATACACGTCAACAATAACACAGTTCGTAAGTGAAGCGTAGGCACGGCATTTGGAAATATTAGTCGCCTATTATTAGACGTCGACAATTTAAAATATTCTGATTTAAAGTGACGAGAACATATGACACTGCTTGGGGAAGGAAACCAACCAGGTGGTCGTTTTGTAGCGTCAATCCACATTTCCTTTATGGTTGGACATTTTAGCTAACATGCTTTGAATACTTTATAATACAACACCAGATCATTTACCACATTAAGTATATAAATAACTGTGAACTGTTCACAAATATTTTGCATATGATATGTAATATTTTGCTATTATCAAATAACTTATGATGTATTGCGTATTCCGTTTATTATCTTATCGATAGTAAACGAATACATACTATGGACATCACTACCTACTTTGCCTAATGCTAGACAAGGAAGGAGCGACTATTCTGTGCAGCGGGATAGAAAGAGACTTCTGTTAAAAGACATCAACGAGCCCCGAGAACGGTCTTCACAGAAATTTATATAAAAACTCGCTTATTTATTATGTAATTTAATTAAAATCGGCTTACCTGTGAAATGATAGAACGTCTTTTTGCACACATGAAGTTTTAGTGATTTTTCCACACAATTTTACGCAATAATAATGCGTTTTGTAACGATGTTACTTGCGCAAACGCCGTCCGCTGACTGAACTTAGTAAAGGGGGCGTGTCTCAAATATAGGGTGAATTCACCGTATGTGTGGCAGCGGGGGTCGCCCGACTAAGCGACGTCTACTGGTCTGTGGTTTCGAATGACCGTTAGGACAATTCAACTGTAATTTTTTCATACAAATAATTGACATTTAGATCTGCTCGACGCGCGTATACTGCATTGCGTAATTGGCCAGTTGATGTATGTAGAAGAGAAGTATGTTCCATTTCGTGACGTGTTTTATTTATATTTTTATTCAATGTTTGTCGTTTTGTGTGCGTCACGAATAAATGTGTTTCTATTTCAATGTTCGTCATTCAAATTGTTATAAAATTTAAAAGCCATATTGTTCTGTTGAAAACTGCAAACGTAAGCTGTTTTAATAGGCATTGTATTAATATAGCTTCATTAGAGTTTGTATTTTTAACTGCTTTTATCAAATAAATGTTACTCAAAGCAATAAGGACAAGACAATTGAACAATTTATTACTCATCTTTTAGGAGAAAAACAGCAAAAGATTTATTAACAGACGTGCTATGATTTTATAATAAAACGTTGATATAATGGGATCATTAAAATTGCAAGTAAGGGAGGTCAAATTTAAATAGAAGCGTGAGTTTGTTATTTGCTTTCATCTTCTCAATTTGGAGTCGGGAGTTGAATAATAATATCGGGGGGCGATCAGAGACGTTCATTTTACATTTCGTATTGATATCAATGGGATAAATACAGGATACCACTAGGTACTTAGGAACAGAAGATTCAAGGTCGGATAAAACCGATGATGGACAACAAGAAAACTCAACCCGTGGCATCCCGCTCTACCGCATAGCTAGTGAAAACAAATGAAATACATAGGTTTTTGGATTGATGTTTTGACTAAAACATATTTCTATACCGATTTTCGCAAGTTTTAGTAGAGTTTCGTATATCGACTTAAGTAAATTAAAAATATTTCGCGAATGAGCTGGCAAAAAAATCTGACCAGAATAAGAAAAAACCCAAAAATTACTTTTTTTTACATTGCACTCAATAATTGAAAGAACTTTACTAAATAATTATTAAGTAAGGCTATTGAATATATAAACGATTATATTTATTAAACAGAAGAGGTCAAGTAATTTAACGAACGAAAAGTTTCGACTACCTAACCTGGTAGTTATACCTGCCAACTCAATAGTTACGCCAAGAAATAAATAGACAAACCGGCGTTTTTATGTATTCTATACGCTTCATACTTTCGTTTAGTATACAATTTGATCATTAAACTATTGAATGCAATGTAAAAAGGTCATTTTTACATTTTTCATTAATCAGAGTACTTACCCCCAGTCACGAGAACTTTTATATTTACTTAATTCTATATATAATATTTTCCATCCATTAAACCCATGCACCCATCCATCCATTCCTCTCTCGTCGTCGTATCTTCGACTAAGTATTACGTACCAGAAAGTGCGCGCGAAAAACATTGATATTATACTGGAATGTAAAACGTCAGTCTTTGACCGAACACTTTCTTCATTAATAAACACGAAACACCTTTTTTTGTGAGACATTAAGGTGCTCACTTTTTAGTTTTAATAAATATTGGGTATTTGTTTTTAACCGACTTCATAAAAGGAGGAGGTACTCAATTCGACGGCATCGTTTTATGTATGTTCATGTTCCCTGATTACTCGAAGTCGCTGGACGGATTTGGAAATATTTTTTTTATTTCTCGGGTGGTCCCAAAAGTAATCGAGGGAACTCTTCAAAACTTACAGGCACACTAAGCAATTTAGGAAGGTAACTAGGTATTATTTATTTATTTATTAAGGTTTGCCAACAGATGTAATACAATAAAAAAACCTTAATTACAACAGATATTGCACTACTGCTAAGAGTATTCACCCAATTACAGGCAAACACGGCATGCATTAAACATAGTAAGAACTAATTACGTCTACGCTTAAATCCACATTTACACTAAATCTAAAGTTAGCTGTAAGGCAAGTTACTTGAAAGAAGGCTAGGAACATTATAATATAACAATGCAGAAAAGCAAACTTAAAAAGGTAATAGGTTAAAGTTAACATTAAACTTGGAGATTATGACTTATGACAGTTATGACACATTGGATCTTTGTTTACAGATATGTTTTGAACTGACTTTTTGACATGTTCAGTATATCAACCCTGTTTTTTATATAGTAGATAATGCTCATTACAAATTCTTGGTATTACACTATAGGATCCAGTATTAGTACTGTACTTACTAGTTGACAAATGTCGAAAGTTAGCTAGACGAGTGTGCTGTCGCGGGACGGTCCACTTGATAATTTGTAATAAGCTGTGGGCAGTCAAGCGTTCCTGAAATAATTCCTTGAAGAAACATTTTATCGGAGATCCAACGGCGGTCCTCAAGAGAAATTATATTAAAATATTTCAACCGGTCTTTGTACGACTTCAACACGCGTTTTTTTCGCTGGTACACAGGTTATCAAATGGGCAATTTAATCGATTTAGGAAGGTAACTAGGTATTAACAAATTTATAGGCACAGTTTAAGCGATTTAGGAAGGTAATACTATGATTTAGCACACTAATTATCTATTTTATTCTTTGTACCAGGTGATGATACAGACAGCTCTGTAGACGATGCTGTTATGTTATGAGTAAATAATATTACCTTATTTGTTTTTTATTTAAATATTTAGGTAGTATAATTTATGTTATTTTCCCAAGCTTTAGATATTCTTAATATGATTTAGCATACTAATTATCTATTTTACTTTCTTTGTACCAGGTGATGATACAAACAGCTCTGAAGACGATGCTGTTATGTTATGAGGGAATAATATTACCTTATTTGTTTTTTATTTATAATTTATG
The DNA here is from genome assembly GCA_947049275.1 of Epinotia bilunana. Lineage (NCBI taxonomy): Eukaryota > Metazoa > Arthropoda > Insecta > Lepidoptera > Tortricidae > Epinotia > Epinotia bilunana. The sequence continues at coordinate 4,710,986 of OX346263.1, read as the reverse complement.
TTATTTTCCCAAGCTTTATATCTTCTTCGTACTGAAATGATGTAGGTTGGGTGATAATACAATACTCATACTCATACTCATATTAATCCTACTAATATTATAGATGCGAAAGTTTAGATGTTTGGATGTTTGGATGTTGGGATGTTTGGATGTTTGTTACTCAATCACGCTTAAACGGCTGAACCGATTTGAATGAAATTTTGCACGAAGATATTTTATAGCCTGGATTAAAATATAGGATAGTTTTTATCCCGGGTCCACGCGGACGAAGTCGCGGGCGGAAGCTAGTAAAATATAAAATTCTACATGTCAAAAATAATATGAGTTATAATAGTTAATATGTCGAATTAATTTGATTTTTCTAATCATTATTATGGCACTACTGAGCTGTTCTGAAAATTGCTATAGGTAAAATCATAATCTTAGTCGCAGTAGAAAGAACTTAAGAGGGAAGTATAGCTAGCAGCTCGCGACTGACAACAGGTACTTTATATATGAAATTTCAATTTCGGGAGAAGATGTTTTCCACTAACTAACAAATCACTTTGATTTTGATTTCGATCGCTTCAGCATAATAATATCTAGGTTTATAGGTTTCACTTGTTAAAAAAAAGGAAAACCTATAAAGTATTTGATAAGATAAAATTGCCCGTGATATTAGAATATAAGCACACCTTAGGGGAGCTGGATAGATATAAGAGACCGTCCAACCTTCGGAGCCTACCTAACAAACCATATACTTTAAGGTACCTAAAAATACCAATGAATACGGCAAACGAATATACAATAGATACGTACCTTGTATACTAAACAGCTTCCCTAGTCAAGTTATAGATAAAATCTTAGAAAAGCCAAATAGAGCCAAAAATATAGTTAAGAAAACACTCACAAAGATAGAATCATCGTAAGTACTAAACGCAATATACATAAAATATAATAAATAACTTAACATAGTATATACATATAGAACATATAAAAACATAGTCTTATCTTATGGGGGCTTCCCCCTTCACATCATAGTTTATAAAATCTTAAATGTAAAAGATTGCAATTATAGATGTAACATAGAATTAACCTTTTCTTCATGCAATAAACAGCTTAATTTTTTTTTATATCTCAAAGAATAACGTAACTACCTACATATTGCTTGTTAGAGAGAGAAAACGCAAACAGTGTGTGACGTCACATTACAGGAAGCTGCCGGGGGGCTGCGTCGAACACGATGGGGCGCGGCACGTTGCCGTCTATTAGTGTGACGTCACAATCTTTCAGCGTCATCGTTTCATATGAAGTTGCGTTTTGCGAAAAAGGAACAGAACATACCCCTTCTTACCTTTGGACACATATCTTCGTGATTATTTAACCTTTTGCATTGTTTTTTCTCCATTTGACTACATTTTTAATCCTTTTTCGAGAAAATATAACATTATTCATTATTTTATACCACTCACTTGCTTGTGGCAACCAGAGTTGCCAATTTCGCGCACCCCTAAACTGATGGTGGCAACTGTGGTTACCAAGTGAAGTATGGACTTTTTTGATAAAGAAAAATTTAAAGCAATTTAGGCTACCTTTTTTAAAATCCGAAAGCAAGTGAGTGGTTAGTGTCTACACCTCTATTAAGCATGTTGCACAAAAAAATAAGGCCTAATGTTATCATTGTAATAACATATTCATAAAACCAATTTATTTACAATTTTTAGTCTTTCCACGCTTTTTTTATTTAAATTAATCTTTATTTCAACGCAAACCACAATTAAGCTTTTAATATAATTCAGAATCACGTCATCGAATCATATTTTGTAAAAACAACAAACTTTTTCTAACTAAGCTGCCAACTTTAGCGAAAATAGCTTTATAATATCCATGCCAAAAGTAAATTACAAACTTAAGATTAAATTGAATCCGTAGGCTTATTCCTTCTTTCTTTTTGCCAATGAATAAATTAGCATTTTATCTAAATGGCGGATCTCTTTAAAAAGTGCTTTCTTGACATAAAGGAAATTGTGTCTGAGTGGTTGCCTTTCAATTTAAACCTAAGGATATTTTGGGCAATAAATCAAAATTGCCTTTTCGTTTAATGTGTACACTCGTAAATCAGGTTGAGGACCTTTTTGTTTTTTTATTCATTGGGTTTGTATCTTTAATAAATAGTGGTGTCATTTTCGCCTTCTTTATTGATTTTTGTCATAATAATATATATCGATTCATTCGAGGTTATGTTTTATTTAACGTACTGCAATATGATGTTATAAATTTATTGCATGTGTATAAAGTAAAAATAAAGGGTTTTTTGTTTTAATTTCTTTATTAAATATATTATTTATTAGAATATTCCTAAAACACAACAACAAATAATAAAAATGTCGTTAATAAATAGATAAAAAAAATATATTATTATCGGAGTGACAATTTAAACAGGCTCAATTGAACGAGCGAGCGCAGTGAGAGTTTTCTGTCAGCTGGTCCGGATGTCCAGCTGTTCTCATCTAGGTAGGTACAAGGTCGCATTCCTCATAAGATTCTCGTGAAATTTTGTGAGCAGGTTCAATAATTATATACCGTTTTGTTTGTCGCTTAAGCATTACAAAATTAAAAAAAAAGAAAACCAGGCTTTCGATATCTACAGGTCACAGACTCATTAGTACTTAAAAAATACAAAATAGTTTATTTCACTAAAACAAAAAATATCACATTAAATCGAGGCTGTCCGTCAGTGACCAAACTAGGCTGAGCCTGTATCTTGGGCTACTGCGAGTGCGGTTAACAGATCATGCTTCAATTACAATATGATTAGGATTTTAAATGAAGAAAATTATAATAGTAGCAAAATGAGTATTAGTTAAGTACATCTAGCGTATCTACAATTAACATTCTGTAATCGAGAGAAAAGGAAAACACTATTTAGATATATGGAAGACAACTAATTACAGTACAGTTGTGCTGTGCGTGAGCCCGCATTTAAAATCAGTTCTAGGGTTAATATTGCTTTATCTTTGCACTTTGAATAAACTTCACGGTCGCCCAGCAGGTCGACCACGTAACGTGTATATGGAAAAATTACACTTGGATCTACCTAAAGCGTTTTCCAAACGTTACGTGACTACCCGTCTGAACGCACATAAATAAGTTTAGTTATCTATATATATAAATCTTTAGTGCTTTCTTCGTTCTGTTGCGGATAGTAAACAAACGTACCATTATAAACTATAGAAAACATTGGTTCATCATCGTAATAAGAGTCGTGTAACAATCGATTCAACAGTGTAACTTAACCTTTAAGCGATTTAAATCTCATCATGTTGACTAATTTATCTAAATGCTTTTGCTAGTACGCAGTTGTACAGCAATCAATCTCTTCTCCCTTAAGGGGGGCTATTAATAGTAAGTATACCGAAAGTAATCGGCAGAAGGTTGAAAATTACTCTTCAATAAAATTAAAATTTTTGAGACTTCGAAGCAGTCCGGCGTAACTAATAAGCAAAAGCGATAAACACTTATCATCAGCCATGTAAAATAATTACTATTTCTAAGATATGCGGTATAAAACCACAAACAAATATCTAGTAATATTAGAAACTAGAGTAATCTGGATGAGTTGGGCGACAAGCTACCAATAGTATCACAGGGGGTGGAAGATAACAGGGCCACCAGACATGGTGACCAGCTGCGAATATAGTGAATAAGCAGTCCCCAGCAACGACAGGGTTATCAAGTCGTGAGGGAAGGCATAGGAAATCTACTTTTAAAATACCACAAATGGTCTTAAGATAACGCCGCCATCAAATAGGCAGTCTTCTGGCGTTGGACAGGAGCGGCACGAGACAGCGGGCTCAAGGTGCAGAATCTGAAAGGATCTCGTCTCTCGTAGCAGTAAGCACAAAAACTAAACTGTATACTATGGTACAGAAAGCAAAATGGGAAACTACGGTACACGGTACTAATATCCCCTTATAAAGGCTAGGTCTGCCGCCAAGATTCATGGCGAATAATGTTTCAATTGAAAACTTTAACATCGTCAGCAGACACTTCTGCATGGTGAAAAAAAGGGTTACTAATTTAATCCATACCTTCATTGACCGTAAATAAAACGTTTGCCATAATCATCATTTGCCCTAGTTAGTTTTTCTCATAAACTGACAAATTTTAAGGATTTTTATAAAACAACTCCAGTAAATGTTTTCGGAGAAAGTCACTTTTATGGCAAACAAAACCAACGTTATGACAAATAAAATTCTGGATATCGAAGGTATCCGTAAAAACATACAGAGTGAAAATTGAAAATAATATATTACCGCCTTTTTCCTTTCCCAATACCTCAATCCAGAATGACGCCATCTCGATTCCAATCTGCGAACGATTTACGGCGCGTTACGACCGCGTATTCGAAAGGGGCGTCACCCCCACCGTCTCGAATCATCGTCCTTTAAGAGATTCCCGAAGCAGCAGATTGCGGTTTACTACGGCACCTAATGTGAGAGGCTCTTGTGGGTGGAGCATACGGCTCTGGAGATACACCAGTGTGGCGTGATTGACTAAGTCACGGGCCAAGTGGAATATAAAGCGGTTATAGACTTAAAATGTATTGTGACTTCAAAAGAAGGAGGCAAAAAATTATGCCTAATGAATAAAATCCCACTCAAATATCTCATAAAATTACGAAGCTACTACCGTTTTAATGATGCTTGTTAGAGAGAAAAAACCGTAGCAGATCTTGATGTCTCGATCCTCGAGCGTCAAGCGAACAATCGTTTCGTATGAAGGTGCGTTTTGCGGAAATGGGATAGAACATGCCCCCTCTCGGCACATCTTTTCGTCCAATATTCCGCAGTGTCTCAAGACGAGAGTCTTTGACCAGTGTGTGTTGCCAGTGATGCTGATGACGTATGGCACGGAAACGTGATCACTTACTATTGGGCCTCATAAGAAGGCTCAAAGTCACCCAAAGGGCAATGGAGAGGGCTATGTTGGGAGTTTCTCTGCGTGATCGCATCAGAAATGAGGCTATTCGCAGCAGAACCAAGGTAACCGATAAAGCCCTCCGAATCGCTAATTTTAAGTGGCAGTGGGCGGGGCACATTGCACGTAGAACCGATGGCCGTTGGGGCGGAAAGGTTCTCGAGTGGCGACCACGTACCGGAAGGCGCAGCATGGGTAGGCCCCCCCCACAAGGTGGACTGATGACCTGGTAAAGGTCGCGGGAGCTCTGGATGCGGGTGGCACAGGACCAGTCATTGTGGCACTCTTTGGGGTAGGCCTATGTCCAGCAGTGGACGTCTTTCGGCTGATATGATGATACCCCCTCTTAAAAGTTTGGACACTTTGTGATTATTTAATCTCTTGCGTTGTTTTTTTCTCCATTTGACTACATTCGTAATCCTTTTTCAAGGAAATTCATAATATTATAAGATGCTCGGGTTTCTTTTCTACTCTATCATTGTCTCATCTCAATGTCTGTTTGGCTCACACAGACGTGGTCACGCGCGGACTCAACATGAGGGAGCGCATGCACCACGACGACTCACAAATCGTTTCAATACATCTAATTGGATCAATCCAATTTGTATTTAATCAAATGTTATATAAAGTATACTTTTATATGCTCTTACATTTGGCTACACGCCAACGCTACCGAGTGACTGCAACCAATTTGTTTCGCATCCATCAGATAGCACATCCCGTCCGTCATCGAACCCGAACCGTATTTTTATTTTGTAAGAAATACATAGTTTAATTTATCAATTACGTTACAATAAGTTTTTCTTTTGAAATTAGTCTAATCCTTTATAGGTTACACGAGAGTGTATAAAATAAACTGTACATGAACTTTGAGAAAGCATCAGAAACATGAGATGGAGCATGGCCTCTCGCTCCCACGTGTGCCGCACTGCTGCCACTGCCACCGCTGCTGCGGGTCGTGGCCGTGTATGATTTTTAAAACTATTTATAAAACTGTCATTGGAATTTGAGTCTTATACCTTGGACGGTAAAGTTGCTTTTTGAATGGACTACTTAGATGCAATTCGACCAACTCAAATAATTTCAAGTATTCGACGACCTTAAAGCCTAATATTAAGGTATATATTGTGTGAAGAGGAATCGCTTTGAGTGGTTACTAACTGGCATTGGTCCCAGTTATTGTTAGCCGTTATTAAGAGGATTGTGAACCTGTAAATTTTCATACAAAAAGCGATAACGTATTTCACCCTGTAAATGGGTCATTGTCAGATTTAAGTTCGCGTCTTTTCGGTGGACATTGCCAAAGTCAAGGGCTTTAAAGCCTAATTTTTGGTTGAACTCTGAATCCGCATAAACGGCGTCGCCTCTTCTATAATTCTATGCGATAAAAACATATCATACATAAACATAAGCCCTTAACTATTGCCTACTGAAAAGACGATTTTTATTTTACTGACTGACAATGACCCAAATATAGTTAGATTTTTATAATTTTTGGATATATTGTAGATATAATGGAAACCTAGGTTTGTACGTTTTCATTTTTAAGAAATATTGCTTACGTTAAAAAAGTATTAGTCTCTAGAAATCTGTGTTAGACTAAAAACTTTGTCTGTCGCTTAATTTATTTTTTGTGTGTTTAATACAAATTGATTTACTAAAAAAGAAAAACATACAGACATAGATTAAAGTGTGCAATCCAATTAATACTAAAATTTCATTTCATGGTTTAGGGGGTTAAAAATAATTTCAACAAGGAAATGTAGGCAGTTGACCCCGTATCATGGTCGGCCTTATCACGCGATAAGTGACAAGATTGAGCGTCCGTCACTGGCTGACACGGTTCGATGGAACGAGGTGGATGCTCTATCTTGTCACTTATCGCGTGATAAGGCCGACCATGATACGGGGTCAGGACTTGCAACTCTCCAGCATATCGCTCGCGCCGCGTATCGGCACTTCACAATCCTCTTAAGAGCAAAAGGAATTGTAAATATCTTAGATATTTTATGAGTAAATATCTTAGATAAAGCTAAAAAGATGATGATTACACTCTGAAATATTCTTATGTAACTAATCCAGTGAAACAATGTCTACTTAATTAAATGTCATCGCAGTCCTAATGACAATATTTATAAAGACTTCGGAAGTAACTGTTGTAACTAGCAAATACACTAGCTATATCCTACTTTGTCAACTAAGTGGGCGTGACTGTCCAATAAAAACAACTCTAACTCCAATAAAAATACAAATAAAAGACCTTTTCTCTCCCCAAATGCGAGCCTAGAAAGTAGAAACATTTGCAGGCTTGTCATTCGTACGAGCCATGTCGCACCGAACTAACGTAAATATTTGAATACTCCGTAGGAGGTTGTCGCGAGAAATTCACCGCGAGGGCGAATTTTTGAACGGATATTTTAAATCAGAATACCTCGTGTAATGTTGCGTTGCGTACGCCGCATGCGGCGCGGAACTTTTATTGGATTCCAAATGGGATCCTTTCTGCATGTTTTGCAATTTTAAATATAACGTGAATTCCTTCGGGTCGTGGGCTGGTCCTTGTATAAAATCCAACATAAGAACGTTGAAGCTAAATGGAGCATGTTAGGGTAGGGTGCTTGGGATATTACAAGCGTTAGTTGTAAGAATTTTATATGACGTTAAGTTGGCGTTAAGTTTGTCTTATAATTTATTGTAAGTGCGTACTGTATTAAAATTTCCTAATGTACCTACAGCTCGACCAGTTCGATAATTGTAGATTGCATGTGCCAAGGAAGACCAAGACAAGTCCTTCTTTCGTTTCATTAACATGACTAGACTAGACTAGACTTCATTAACTTGCCACCAAGTAAGGTTCATCTTTTAAGAAAATCGATACTATAAAAGTTTCAAATCCCACGTCAGATGGAATAAGAAAATAATGAAATAATTATTTTGGAAAACCCTCGACTATAAACGAAGTAAGTCCGAAAAGATCGTCATCATCGTATCAGCCGAAAGACGCCAATTGCTGGACATAGGCCTCCCCCAATGACGTCAATTGCTGGACATGGGCATCCCCCAAAGACGTCAACTGCTGGACATAGGCCTCCCCCAAAGACAGAGACAATTAAAACATGGTTGCGATGTATAATTACCAACCCTCCAGTCACCAGCATTAATATCTGCCACAACAAAGTGTGCATAAATATCTGACATGACTCTATCTCTAGAGCCGTAAGGATGTGTCCGATATTTTTACCCGTTTTAATAAAGCAGATATTGCTGCACATTTTGCATGGGCCACTGCTAAACCCGGTTTCCAGTTTCAACCATAGTCACTAATAGGACAACCAGACTTCATGAGGTAGTAGCAAATACATAATACTTATAGGTTGATATTTACCGTTAGCTTTTTGGTGACTGAAAAACATCGTGAGGAAACCTGCATACATCTGCTAAGAAATTCAAAGGTGTTTGTTAAGTCCCCAGCTTGCACAAGGTCAGCGTTGGGACTACATATGCAGCACGTATATAGGCCGTATGTAATCCTAATCGGTTGAGCCAAGGTTCCCGACCCTTGGCTCAACCGATTTGGATTACATTTTGCACGAGTATACTTTATAGCCTAGATTAAAATATAGAATAGTGTTATCCTGGGTCCACGCAGGCGAAGTCGCGGGCGGAAGCTAGTATTATGTACTTATAGGACCAATTAAAATAAACATAAAAAGAGTCGAAAAGGGTACTGAGTGAATAAAGTTCATATATTATATTATCTATTTAGTGGCTATATAAATCAAAAATTCTAACGGTTAATTTATTTCATGTTTTAGTAATGTTTATGATCGTTAAACATGAAAATAAGAACCATGAAACCACACCATATTTAACGTATCTCTAAAATATTCCTTGAGTATATTTTGTGCTAGCTTCTGCCTCCGACTTCGTCTGTGTGGACCCGGGATAAAAACTATCCTATATTTTAATCCAGGCTTACGCATTTATAATATTAGTAGGATCGGATCGGTAGTCTAACATTGGCTGACCGAGAGCTTTAAAAATAAAAAATATATATTTCCTTTTATGTTTACTTTTCATCATCATCATCATCATATCAGCCGAAAGACGTCCACTGCTGGACATAGGCCTCCCCCAAAGAGTGCCAAAGTGACCGGTCCTGCGCCACCCGCATCCAGCGGACTCCAGCAACCTATACCAGGTCATCAGTCCACCATGTGGGGGGCCTACCCACGCCGCGCCTTCCGGTACGTGGTCGCCACTCGAGAACCATTCCGCCCCAACTACTTACTTTACTTTTACTAAACATCTAAACGGACTTGGAATTTTCAATTACTCCCCACGAAGAAGTCACTCCGGCAGTGCAAAGCCAAATAGAACTGCATTCAGCTGATGGAGCTAATGTTTCAGGGCAATTTACTTAACAACTGGCGCTTTGGCTTGGCCATGCCTTTTGTTTCCATTGATGTACAACATAGTACGGTTTGCGGAATTGCTTATTCTCTGTGGAGTAATCACAAATTGATGTTACTCTAAAATCATCTTTGTTAAATTATATGAGCCACGTAATGGCTACAAGGATTTAAAATCGATTGAGAAATAAACTTTTTATATACATTTAAAAATCTTGATAAGTTAAGATTTTAGAAGCGAGTACCATGCATGTGTGTGTATGTGTATATGTGTTTGTTAAATTCCATAATGTGGGTCATGCAAAAAAGTCAAAGTACATATACGATACAGGAAGCTTGTAAACTTCATATAGTTTTTGTCATATATCCCGTCAATCAACTGTAAATGACTGTGTCCAGTAGGTGTTATTATTAATTAACTACCGCCCAGATAAAGGGATACCTACTTAAAGATATAATCATTGTAGACGAGTGGGATCAAAGAGGTCAAATCAATTCTGATCGAATGTTGATACCACATAGCAACGAATATGTTATTCGTGCACTTCGCTGTATCAAACCTTCGTTTGAAATTAAATGATGTTTGATTTCATTGCCCATCTAATCCAGAAAATTCTAAACAAAGTCAATTTGATTTGAAATTCAAACATATTGTATCAAAATTACATTCTCAAATCGAAATGAGCATCGATGCAACAAAATTTTATTACAGTACTGAATTTTTTAAAATTCGCATTTAAATTGCTTTCAGTTTGGAATCATATAGTAACACTGGTTTATCTGGGTACGACCGAAGTGTATATTTTGTAGAAATATCGCGGTTGAGAGAACCGCGGCAGACAGTTGAAATTGCTGAATAGTTTGTGGAACTAGTCCTCGGTATTAAGTTATAAGAAGAATACTTTAAAATCCTAAGGATAATAATATATTAACTAAAATTAAAAATGTTTACTCTTTGGCAGGTATGCTAATCCGCTGACGATGAGGTCTATGGCAGTAGTTAGAATCCTTCGATCGGCATGAGATCTTTAAACTGTCAAGTTACTCACTTTTTAAAGCCTAATACTCTTCCCGTAGGTCTGGTTTCTCCTCTGTCTTGTCAGGTCAGATAGTAACTTCTGCAAAAGTAGTGGGACTGTGAAAGTAGAATTTTCACGACATATATCTGGAAGATTAATGGGTGAGGACCAAATTCTTGGCCAGAAGTTAGCCTGGTTAATCGGTAGTAGTTAAAAAAAAATGTTGTGACCCAAACATTATCCATGGAATTGTATGGCTAATTTTTGTGTCACAAAGGAACTTTTTAACTACTACCGATTAACCAGGCTAACTTCTGTCCAAGAATTTGCTCCTCACCCTAATATGAGGACAAAACTATTAATTTGAATAAAGTAGTTGGTTTTAAAGGCTTTGTCATCTCATCAATGTCCTTCCATATTGGAATGTCAGATTTGCAGTTGCTTTCGTACTAAATTTCGAGATTCAAATTTTTTGCACTTGTTTATGAAATGCAACTTGCTTGATATGAAACTTTAATGTTGAATCGCCCAAGCCTTTGCCCCGTCGCAATATGCCCGCGGCCACATCTCGCAGCGCATCCAGTTGATGTATCGCAGCAATACACCAAGAGAGCTGTAAACCACCCCAGTATTGCCTTTCAGAATGAACCTATAACCCGGCTCAGATGAAGCTGTATAAGCCTGGCCTCCGCTTACACAAAGTTGTTAGGAATATCGGGTTCAAGTTATACAACGGAGCAGTGGTGAGACCTGTCAATTTTTTGTGAATCGTCCAGCTGTACTGTAATGACACAATTTTCATCCTAATGTTACATCTATTACTGCCGACAATGCCATTTTATCAACCTAATAACTGTCATGTTTTTATTTGCTTGTTTTTGAAACTTGCTCGTCTTGGAATGAGTGTGTGGTATTTAAAAAAGTCTGGGATCAAGTTATTTTATGTTTTGGTAAAACTAGAAAAATTTGAATTCAATAAAAGTTAAGTATTGTTCGATATTAGTTTACCTACTTGAACTTATCTGAAGAAAGAAAGAAATAAATAAATAATTGGTGTACAATAGTGTAAAAGTATGTGTGTAAGTTGAAAAATAATATTCGGCAGTCATACAAGTTTTGTAATTTGCAAGAACTTTATTTGTCGTTATTGAAAAAGCAAAGAGTAGAGTAGAAGTCGAGAATAGAGTAGGTGTGTGCAAAAGCATGAATATCACACTTGACATGCTTAGGCAGTTTGGGTTTCAGGCTATGAAGATGACATTGTGGGTACTATTTGGTATAGAATTTCACGCAGAAATAATCATTACTGAGAGCTAGGGGGACATATGTGACGTGTGCTCTTGAGAGGAGCCAGGATTTAGAACATCTGAGTTATAAATGTAATAATCCGGTTTATAAATATAGGTACACTGCTTTCTTTCATGATGCTCAAAGCAATTATTTTTATAAATTTCATCCCACGTCGGGTTGAAATTAACTTAGCAAAGATAGCTAGTTAAGTACTTTCAAATGTAAAAATAAGCTTAAAAAGTATATAAGAAATGTATTTACTGATATAACAATCAGTTTCGGTTATCGAACAAAATGCCAAGCTCTTATGATTTATTCTAATAATAGAAAGAGACCAGATTGAAGGTTTGCCAACGGGCTATGGAGCGTGGCATACTGGGAGTGAAACGGATCGACCTTGCCCGAAACTACGTTGCGCTCAAAAACCCGCATTGCCGACGTTGGGGCAAAGACCACCAAGCTGAAATAGGAATGGACTGGCCACGTCTGCCGCATGCATCCACAGAGGTGGATGAAAATAGCCATGGGAGTGGGTGCCACACGATGGGCGGCGGCGACGTGGCAGGCCGAGAGGAGATGGCGGGACGACCTGGACGCATATTGTAACGATTGGCCAGAGATTGCTCAAATCCGGGACGAGTGGAAGTCGAGAGGGGAGGCCTTTGCCCAGCAGTGGAACACTCTCTAGGGTTTAAAAAAAACAAAAATAGAAAGAGGTAAAGTTTCGTAGTGTGTAGCTTTGTAAGTTTGAATGTAGGGGTAATCTCCTGAACTACTCATGTGATTTCAAAAATTCTTTCACCCAAGGAATAAATCACCTACGTAGTGAATGTATGGGACGGACATAGGCTTTATTTTATCCCGTGGCTTCTCTGTAATGTGCGGGCAGCCAGTAAATACTGTGTAATAGTCAAACATCGGATTTGGCAGTCAACGTTATGAAACCGAAAGAAGTTCTCATTTCAAAGTGATAAGGTTCTAAGTCATACATGCTACAACCTAGGCAGCGTGACACTTAGTCTGTGTAAAGTTTAATTCTCTGTTAATTAAATCTAGAGCCGGAAGGGATTTAATAGGTCACAAGAAACGTTCAAAAGGGAGCTGGATTTATTATAATTTGAAAGAGTTCTTTTCAATTAAATGTAAGCCTAACGTAGCCTAACGTCATGACGTACGTAATGTAACTGCTTATAACTCGCACAAAGTATTATGCATGGCTGACGCGGTGATGATACTGCCGCCGCATCCCGCTGCAACATGCGAAGCGACGGTTCGCAACGTTTGTGTGCCAGTACCTCGGTTTGTTCATTATTAAACGTCCCAAAGTGTTTCAAAACCACAACCTATCATAAATTGTAGTTATACCTAGACGTAGTACGTTTTGTGGGCACTAACAATGCCCGGAACGGTATACTGTCTTTTCGGCGAAATATGTTTCGCTAAATTTCACTTCGCAACCAACTTTTCCGACAATTTTTATTCATTTCGCCAATCGTTGGCGTAACTTACTTCGCACTTTTCTTATTTGGCAAAATTTTTATAATGCAAAATTTGACTACAACAAACTTTTATGTGGCAAATAATTATGAAGCAAATGATTTGCTTAGGCAAAAAACCAATCATCAAATGTCATTTGGGAAAATATGCTTTGGAATTATGATAATTACTATTATTATTAACGTACACTTAGCATAATATTTTTTGGTAGACTAAGGCAGGACGGTGTAGGTACGACGACGAGCGAAGCGAGGAGGAGTGTTAGGAAGAAATGCAAACCTACAGCGCGCGAGCCGAGCGAGCGAAACGAGCGTGCCGCGGCAGCGGAAGGCGAAGCGCCAGAACCGAACACTTTTTTAACTGATACTTACATAATCATATAGTATTCAATATGTTGCTAATAATTATTATGGTATGCCAATCAATACATTTGACGAATACATAAATGACATCTTAAAAAAGCCCAGGTAATATTTTGCCTAACAAACTGATATCAGTGCGCAACATTGAGTTGGGAAATAAAACTTCGCCCAAATAAAAATATGAGATTAATAGTTTGGAAGTTAAAAATTTGCTAAATATTTTTCGCCGAATCATTAGTGAACCGCCAGGAATCTGCTAGGCTTTGCTCGTAGGCGCTTCTTCGTACGATTTTTCGCGTGTTATAGGCTACGAGCGTAGCGCTACGAAATTGTTGGCAGTGAAGGCGCGGACTGGACGCCAGCGCGGGACGACGAGCGGCTGTTCGTACATTTGACTAACTTCAATGTATGTACAGCCACTCGCCGCCCTGCTGCCCGCTGGCGGCCAGTCCGCGGCCTCGATGTGTTGAAAATGAGACGCGGCTTTTTGATTTGAACTATTTGGTTCGCTTTGACACCTAATCCCAAGATTTGGCATAGACTACTTTTACGAAAGCGACTATGCCATCTGACCTTTCAACCCAGAGGCAAAACTTTATTGTGATTAGACCGGTTTCCTTACGATGTGTTCCTTCACCGAAAAGCTAACGGTAAATAATCCGTACATATGTATCGAAAATCTCATCGGTACGAACCGGGATTTGAACCCACGACCGCCGCTTCACAGCCACGTGCCTAAACCACTAGGCTACCGTGGCTTATATCCTTCATTCATTCATTTATTTCTTGATAAAATATTGTATTTTACATGTCAACTTAAATTATTATTATTTACATTTCATTTTAAATAATGTCAGTTTTATTAAATTATTATCATACGATGTTTTATTAAGTTGGGTACGTACTTAAGTATTCTATTGGTAGTCTAATAACCCTATCCGACAAACTCATTGATGCTATTATTATATTATATCGTATATTCAAGATCGGGACAAGCCATTGGATGGACAAGCATTTGGAATATCATTCACTAAAATAAGTAATAAATGATTTCCCATTGACAAGCCCGGACAATTTTTTCAAGTTCCGACTTTGAATCTACGAGAAATGTACACTGTTCTATTTTTTTTAAAGGAGGCAATTGTATTAAAGAATCCTGCGATTCCATATTTGGACAACTTACTGAGAAGTAGGGTATGGTCGACCAATTCGAAGGCGCGCGACTAACCGCAGAATATCGCTGCAACCCGTGTCGCTCGCCCTCGAGGTGAGACAGCACGCGTGCCACGAGTCTCGAAAAGCTTGCGCCGTCGATCTGCCCGGCTGGTATGCATACTGTTCACTATTTAACAGGTTACTTGCCTTAAGATATCCCATAAGGGCTGAGCTAATTAAGCTTTCAAATGATTTGGATATAATGGGAATTATTTATATTGGACGATAGCATTTTTCTAGATTTGTTTCTCCCTTACCCTTGTAAATTGGTAGAACCTTAATTAATTTTAAACTATCGGAATACACGCCGTTCGAAACACATTGATTAATTAACATAAGTAGAGTTGATACAACTCCTGCACAAGCTCTCTCGATTTTTCTCGCAACATCCGTCACCTTCTTATTAGAACTCTTAGAAAGAAAGGTATAGTGCGAGAAAAATCGAGAGAGCTCGCGCACCGTCTTGTGATAGCCGTGCAGGTGGTAAGTAATCTAGTGCGCGGGTCGACATGTCGTTGATATCTTTAGTCTTTTCTCTTAATTTATTTCATGGCATTTAAGGGTTCAAATCGGAGGGTGGGCTTGTCAAACAGCAAGTACTGGGGGATAGATAATTGAGCGCAGATCGGACGCACGGTTGTTTATCGCTATTATTTGTACTTACTTAATACCGGTTTAGCCGAGACTCGAAGAGCTCGACAGGAACGCGAGATGGTTTATCCCAATCTAATGCCCTAACAGATAATTTTCGATAAAATAATGGCATGTTGACAGCGACCTCATACTTAATGAAACTAAAACTTAATGAATCAGTGAATCATTTAGAAAATGGTGAAAGTACTCGGTTCATTTGTTTTAGATTCAACTGTTTTATTAAAAAGCCCCTTTTAAGTTCCGATCGTCTGTATTTCTGTTACATCTTACACAACATTTTACATAATTGTGAGAACTTCTCACAACAAACCCACGTACGGAATGAAATTCCACTTCAAAAGTAGTTAAGATAGTTTTATAGTTGCCATGGAAATGTATTCTGAAGTGCACATCTTGCACAACCTAATGATGCGTGGAACGCCATATTGCATATTAAAGCAGAATCATACATACCTAGAAACTTGTATGTTGTCGGGCCGTATATTTCTGGAGAGGGTAAACTGAATAATTGCATTTGATTTTCATCCGTATCTTCATATTAATTTATGAATTTACTACGACTATTATCTCTTCATGTAAATATCCTATAAGAAGTACTCGATTTCATTGCTTTTGGTTATATTTTTAGGATATTTATAGTGGGATCAAAATAATTTTATTAAATACTTGTGGCACTATACTAAGCATCTTATTTAGTTTTAATGTTTTTATCCTTCTGTGCACAACTTGTTCAAGAGTTATATATAGTCCAGGTCTAATTATTATGTTTTATAATGTCTGTAACTTTTTGTCACAAAAAAAGTGGCATAAATAAAAAAATAAAAAATTGTGATACGAACAGTTTTACTCTGAAATTTGATAGAAAAAAACATCTTTTTAAAAACCATCTTTCCATATATATGAGTATGTTACTAATGGGAAATTTTTCAATTTTAACCGCTTCGATATCAGAAAATATTTGCACCCAGCTTCTAAACACCATGGGCATCCATCATAATTCATAACTCATATACTCCACACTCATAAATCTCATTAAATCCTCACATATTTCCTCCATGTCAAAAACCAGTCCGCAGAAAGTAAATAAAATAAAATTATCTCACTCATTTCGGGGAACCTGAAAGTCACTTATTGGATTCTTGTGACATAAACAATGTGACAAAAACGTGACAAATCGTCGCATTATTCAGTCGCTAGCTATTGTTTCTTGTGACATTTATTATTTGCTGTCTCTGTGACATTCTTCATAAGCGGATATTAACGCGTGTCACACTCGGTTGTCTGGGGAAGAAAACATTTAATATATTTTGTAACATTGTTAAGATATCAGTCAAGAGCTCATGCAAATAAAGTATTGATATTATTATTTTATTGTACCTACATGCTTTTCCTTGTATCGATATATTAGCAAAATGGGTTCAGCCTTGTGTGTACTGACCCTGCTTACAAAGCTAAATGAACCTGGTTTCGAATCCCAGTAAGGGAAAATATTTGTGCGATGAGCATTCTTTGATATTTTCATTGTATTTAAGAATTTATTTATTTATTTGATCTTTTTGCACAAATTAAGAACTTATAGTAAACCGCGGGGACTGGAACCGCTTCAGTCCCCCGACGCGACGACGCTTGGAAAATAAAAATATTTGAACGTACATAATATATGTGACGATAATAATTATAATAGGTTTAAAATATTATTTGTTCGTTATTAGAATTCATTTTTTGTGTCGGGGGGTTTTTAAATTTTAAATTTTACTTTTATTTTGTCCTTTATAAAGTGATGACCTTGAAACGGCTGATCAGGTCATGGTTACCTCACCATTTACTTTCAATATCATTGAAGTAACACGGTACTAAATTTCAGAGATCGGACATAAGGAAGTTAGTCAGATCCCCCATCAACTAGATCAAAGTCCAATATCTCTAAAACGGCTGAACAGATTTTCATGAAACATGGCTAAGAACACGCGAGATAAAATTATTTATGACACAAAAAACTAGGTAAACGAAAATCGGTTCATCTGTTTGGGAGCTACGATACCAGAGACAGATACACAGACACGTTAAACTTATAACACCCCTCTCTTTACGTCGGGGGTTAAAAAAGGTGGACTGAATGCCGTAAGCATGCTCTATGGGCAAAGCAGACAGTTCAACTTGTAGTGTAGTATTTTATGATAAATAGTAAATACTAAATAGTCCCCTGGTAATTCTAAAGTAGTTTTTTTAATTTCATAATTTCATGTCCAATCAGATTTAGGTAACATGTTATTGCAAATCTGATTGATTTTAACAACTCAAGGTCCCACGCAGATGCTGATCCCAGGAGATGATCATACTTGCCTATCAAATCAAGTAACATCTAATTTAGCTAGTAGCTTAAGTTATTATTATGATTTAGAATAATGATAATCATATAATATCACATCAGCAGAAAGACGTTCACTGCTGGACACAGGCCTCCCCCAAAGAGTGCTCAAGTGACCGATTCTGCACCACCCACGTCCAGTGGCGTCCAGCGGGAGCGCCCGCTATATGAGACAGGTACTGTAGACCAATCCTCATCCTACAATTAATGCTCTGGAGTTAGTGATCTTTGTATGGGACATTTTCTCAAATTTGCAATGAAATGTTGACGTGACTTACTTCAAATTAGGTTCGGAAATACTACGTATCTGGCGCACCAGAGCCATCGCAATGAGTGAAGATGATATGTAAAGGGATTTCATACAGCCTTACACACCTAGTATAATGTAAAGCAACCTTCAGTGTTTTTTAAACGGGGGGGGGGGGGGGGGGGGTGCAGTTCAGAAACGTATGATTTAGTTGTGTTAACCTACGAATAAAACAAATTGACTACCTCCTTTTTTTATATTTTAAAAGCACTATACAAATCTCGGCGAGAAACGGGGTTACCGGCCGCGTATCCCTATCCGGCCTCGGCACGGCAGTGCTCGCGCCAAGCCGAGCGCGAAGCAAACACTGCCGTACCATCCTTTACTGGAACCATTTCGCCGCATTTTCAGGCCCCTATTTGAGAACCTCTGGATAAGACCAGAACGCAGAAATGTTCGTCGTCCAGTATACTATAATCACATACTTAAAATCCAAAATTTCAAGTCTGTAGGTCCTTTAGTTCCGAAGTTAAGCGAAAGCTAAGTTTCGCATTTATGACACTCACTCACTCACTCACTCATGATCATCAAAATAGAAAAATAGAACTAGCACTTCCCATAAACTCAGAGAGCTGAAATTTGGTACAGAGTTAGGGTTTAATGGCTACATAAAGGGAAAACTATAAAAACTTGGATAATCGAACATCTGGAGCACCTGGTGACCCTGATTAGAAAACACAAGAGCCCAACCAAACTATTAGAGATATATCTATACCGCCTTTACAAAAAAATATTCAACTTGGTGGGCCGCTTCATTTGATGTCAAAAATCGAAGGTCTGAAATATCTGATGAAGAACCCTCAGCTGGTCCCAGCTGTATTAGAGATATGGTAATGCCCCCTTCTACTATTGGTACATAAAAAAATCGATTGTCATTGCAAAAATCCAGCGTAGTGGGACACATCTTCTAATATAAATTTAATCTGGGGGCACGGTAGGGCACCCGCCAAGTCGAGCAAAACAGCGGCACGGCAGTACCATCCTTTTCTCGAAGCAGTTCAGGCCATTTTCGACCCCCCTATAACTTCGTTGTGGATAAAACTAGAAGCCTGTATTTTCATTAACCAAGCACGCATTGTATAAACACGATATATTTCAATTTCAAATTTCATTCAATTTGAACCAGCGGTTTAAGATTTATAACTAGTAAAAGTTTCTTACTTTTGTCTCTCACTGACTATGACTCACCGATCATCAAAAGTCTAAGGCACTTCTAGCAGACATAGAAGCTTCTAATTTAGAATATAATTAGTGTTTAGTGTATATAAATCAAGGGGACGCTAAATAAAATTTCAATTTAAGTCCATTTTTTTAGATACACCGACTGCATACATAAATTTGTAATCCCATATAAACATATAGGATTTCAAAGTTATATTTGCAGTAAATGGGAGAAAAAATCAAGAATGTGATATTGACATAATAACCTACAAAAGAAGTGAGATCCCATAAAAACATTCCATTTAAAAAAGAGGCCAAGTCTCGAAACTCTTCCTCCGCCAAAAGCTGTGAGATATTTGGTAGTACCAAGTCTCGGGCATTCTTATTATTGTTTATTTGCTAGCTAAATAGAATTTTGTACTTGGCAATCACACAATAGTTACTACATAGTTTTAGGTATGCAAAAATCCGTAAATGCAGTAAAGTTGTGTGATTGCCAAGTTGCAGAATTTTATTTAGCTAGCAAATAAACAATAATAAGAATGCCTGAGACTTGGTACTACCAAATATCTCACAACTTTTTGCGTAGGAAGAGTTTCGAGACTTGGCCTCTTTTTTACATGGAATGTTTTTATGGGATGTATTTTACTTGCAATCAACTAAATCAATAAAATCCACATCGCAAGTTTACATAGTTCAAAACACACAATAAGCACTTCGTCCAAACAAAACACAATTTATACGTTCTAGTTCGAAAATAAAACGGATATTTACAATGTTACATATGATTGCTGTGTCTGGCTTTATTGAATAAAACAGTCAATACACGTTGTAGCTTCCATGCTACAGCGTGCGTGACAGCCGCAACATGCTCCTACGCGCTGTTGTCGATCGCTGGGACTCACCAGTTTTAAAACGGTGGATCCACCGTTTTAAAACTGGTGAGTTTCAGGGCTCCATGCCCTTAAATAATGTTTAATTTTAATTTTAGTTTTAAAATTTGAATATGTATTAACACTAATATTAGTATTTCTTCTTTTTTTGTATTGTGCCCACATTGTACTAACCAAATTATGGATCTATGGTCTGAAAATAAACGATTTATTATTATTATAATATGAGTAGTATTAATATTTTCAGTCGGATATATTCGGTATCGTTGACATAATATGATATCCAATAGGACTACATGACAAATATACATGACCGTTTGAAATTTTCACGGGAACTACACTTTAAATTCCATAAACTTTACATTCAAATATGTGCGACGCGTATTGTAGCTAGCACTACACCTGACACTCCACAAAAGTAGGTAGGCACAGGAAATCGCAAACACTGCCGTTTGATTAAATCCGAATAACATATTAACATCCAGTGTCCCGAACCTCGGTTCACTGTGTCGGGCACTAACGATGTTTGCTCTCACTTTATTATGTATCATTGTAAACAGGACCGCCGAATGCTACAAGCCTCAGTTAATTTAATAACACACACAAACTCCTAAACGATATTATAGTAAAATCATAATGACGATCGATTAGCCTAGTGGGTAGTGACGCTGCCTACAAAGCTGAATGTCCTGGGTTCAAATCCCGGTAAGGGCAAATATTTGGGGAAGCGATCGTAGTAGCAGATTGAAGTCCGTGATCTTTGCTTACCCCGGAAAACCACGCGATGATTTGGTCGCACTTATGATTTTTTTAATAAGGAGATTAAATAAAATAAAAAAATATATTTGGGGACAAATTTACACATATCGACTTAGTCCGAAACAAAGTAAAGCTTGTACTAGGGGTACCTAGACGACGATATACATACTTATATACATGAGTAAATACTTCAATACATATAAAACAAATATAATATTCGTGCTCATCACGCAAACAAATTCCCTTACCGGGATTCGAAGTATCGAACCCGGGACCTCCGGCTTCGTAGGCAGGGTCACTAGTGCCACTACCAACTAGGCTAACGCGGTCGTCGAATAACAGCCCGTTCACACAGGATCTCCGTTTTACTGTTCCGTTTTATCGTGTACGTTTTTTTTCATTGATGGCGTATGGTGTTGTATGAGCCACTTCACATATTTATGACACAGTATTCAGTATACGTAAAAAAATTCAGTCCGTTAAATTATAACATTCCGTTTTGTCATCGAATACTGGATGAGCGGAATACGTATCCGTGATGTATCCGTGGCGAAGCATACGACGTTACCACCGCTAGTACGAAACTCAATTACGGAGACTTAATGCCGGATACGTTGAACGTTATACGGTGCCTATGTGTGAACAAAGCATATTTTTTTTTGTTGTAAGTACCCGTTAAAACGGGCACCGTAAATACGGAGACCCTGTGTGAACGGGCTGTTACATCCATCCATTTCTGTCTCATTACTCTTTTTATGAATGAAAAATGTCTATTAGCGAATACGCCACGGTAGGGACTATTGTCCATTCCCTTTTCATCAGCCCTGAGAGTGGGACGTGTATAGGTTGGTGATGGTTATAATAATAATTGTACCTAAGCTTTAGTGTTTACCTACCACAGAACAGACTAGCTTAGACTAAGACTTAAGACTTAGACTAAGTTAGGTTAGGACTAAGTTAAGTAGGGACAATACAAATTGTGATTTCCTCGAAACTGTATGCGGATTACCTCTCAATGTTTGCTGTCGCCGAAAATCTATTGACATATTTTATTTTGTCACGATCCGTGTATACTTGCGATTCTTTGATCCATTCAATTCAATTCCATTCAAAAAAAAACAAAAGTATATTAAAAAAAAAAAAAATTAAACGCACAATATCCAAAGACAACAATGACATGTCTACTGAAATTATTGACTGCTTTCCGCCGGTCGTAATTTCATTATTCCTATTATTGTTTAATAAGTGCATCCACGCCGGAGTATATCCCGATAGCCTAAAGGAAATTAAGGTACAGTACATACACCGGTGTATAAAGGCGAAGGTGAAATGCACCTGCCTAAACATTTCCGCCCGATATCACTGATACCAGTTATTTCAAAAATATTTGAGCGAATGATGAGCAATAGGATAATGAATCATGTCACATCTACTAACCTACTAAACCGGCAGCAATATGCCTACCAACCTGGGCGGTCGACGGGGGACGCTGCGCGCGATGTCGTGACGCGAGTGCTGGCGCACCTGGAGGGCGGGCGACGGGGCGCCGCGGTGTTCTGCGACCTGTCGCGCGCCTCCGAGATGATCGACCACTCACTCTTACTAGCCAAACTCTCCCGTTACGGCTTCAGTGGAAGTTTTTATGACGCCATCGCCTCGTTTCTAAGCAACCGCAGGCAAGCTACATGTGTGCTCAATACGAAGTCGAATCTCGAACGGATGGGATGCTCTGCTGTTCCTCAAGGATCTGTGATGGACAATAATTTGTTTTTCATTTTAGTAAACGATATCACTGCCGCTTGTCCCTTTCCTGAGTATGTGATGTTCGCCGATGACACCTGCATCATAGTCAACGCCAATAATCTCGACAACTTAAACTTGCCCAAGTAATCAAATGGCCGAGTGGTTTACGGCAAATGGTATGTTACTGAATGTGGATAAACAAATATAATTCATTTTCAATTAAAAAATACTAACAACCCAATAAATATAAAAGTAAACGATATCGCCGTTCCCCAGGTGGACATGACAAGGTACTCAGGGTACATGATTGACTGCGGGCTGACGTGGGCCGCACACGTCGACCACATGTGCGACAAGCTGTCCTCGGCATGCTACGCCCTGTCCAGACTTGCGCCCACCCTGTCTGCAAACTGCATAACTTACGTAAAGCGTACTTTGGATATTTTCACTCTGTCCTAATTCAAGGAGTCGATTTATGGGCCACGTCGGCCACCTGGGAAAGACTTTAAATTACAGAAACGAGCCTTACGCATCATTGACCGGAAACCACTCGACCATCCGGCAAAATAAATATTTAGAAATCATAAGATCTTAACTTTACCAAGTATATATATACTGACAGCTTGTAACTACATACGCGAGAACCTACATAATTGCCAAACACTAAATAGGACGTCGCGTAGGCAACCGCTGCTAATAGCTCCGAACCGGCGGCTGGCGAAGGCCCGCGCGGCGCTCAGCGTTGTCGGAACGAGCATATATAACCATGTTCCCCTAAACATAAAAGAGGCTAAAAGCAACGCAGTATTCTCTAATAAACTGAAGGCAATGTTAATCCGACCGAGCGTGTTACACGGTCTCAGAGTTTATGCAAATGACCAACCCGTTGACCCTAACACATCAAACACAGGTATATGATAAATCATAATAATGTACCTACTTAATAATATTAACGTAAAATGTAATGTTAATCAAACTGCTGAATGTACTTACCATGTTGTTAAGATTATTTTAAAAATAACTTTTTACCCAAATGTACGTCTGCTAGATAATAACAAGGGAATGTAATAATATTAATTTAATGTAAACTGAACACCTAATATTTATGAACTGTGTGTACCTATTTAAAATGTGACCTATAAATTATGTTTATACTATTTATGAATAAATGATCTGAATCTGAATCTGAATTTGAATTAGCAACTCTATACCCTCCGAGGTAGAAGATTCCAATTCCAATGAGTGTTATAAAAAGTCTGCCACATTAAATAATCCCAACTATACAATAGATTCAATAAATTATTTTTGTTCCAGAGTCCACTTCCGCATTTGGCAATAATATTTATGAATATTAATATTAATTTAAATAGTTGTATCAAAACAAGGGTTAAACAGCAAAATTAACAGTTAAATATACGCCAAACTGCATAACAGTTTGTTTGCGAACAGCACTCATGAAAGTTTTTTTTATCTACTGTGTAAAAATACTTATATCTATTAATTATAACTAAGTACTTACAATATCTATAACATGCAAGGGAAGATTTTAAGATTGCAGTTGACGGGAGCATATTACCAAAAATATTATGGACTTTAGGTCAGAGGTTAGAGTTGAAGATCGTCTGAACGCATATTGAGATGTTATCGTAAAATAGTAATTAAGTGTATCGAATACAACGTCTTACATAATTCCCTGGAAAAGAAAATATTTATTTAACCGAAAAAAAGTGACAACCCTAACCTGTCACGTCAATGAAACTTAATGTTCATTCAAAGAATATTTTATAACAGAAGACTGCTTATGTTTTACCCGTGTGGTGTCGGGTTAGAATTTCACCACCCCCTTTCGTCCCGTGGGTATCGTAAAAGTCTACTAAGCTAACTAGCAACCTATCACTGCAATATCACATTTTGTCGATCTTTTATACCCACATTTATGCTAAAAGTGGCGCTGGACCATACGTTTCATGTGCTCTGCCTACCCCTTTTGGGAATAAAGGCGTGAATGTATGTATGTATGTATGTATGACTGTTTAAAAAATTAAATCATTTTATTCTAAAAAATTCTTCCGATTCTTCATAAATTGACAAACGTGAGTTTATTATCTCTCAGAGGAAATTAGTTAAAAATGTACATACATTTCAGGGTATTGCACTTCAATGATGACTATTTTATGTTTTATCCAGATTCTTTTTATGGACTACGGTTTTGAAATATTGGGAATATAATCTACAATGACCTTTTGACTCCCTTTCGGCTTTAAGGGTATTTTTGTAACACCCTGTATACATACATATTTTAAAATATTCGAAATACTAAAAAACGAAATTAATTTAATGATGCAATGCCGTTGGTACAATGCCTCGGCTTTTTGATTTAACTTGATTGGATTTAACTTAGTACTAATTTAACTGATGATTACAGCTATGACAATTTTAGCAATGCTAATGTTAATCAGAGGGTTTAAACATAGGTGGATTACTGTAGCTTTAACAAAAGAATAGCTCGGAATTTTAATGAAGTCGGAATTATAGGACGAAGGATACGGGTCCGTGAAAGTTAAATTAAAAGAGCCGTAACTTTTATGACTACGGTAATAAAACAGGTTCATTATGACTATAGGAGGTATATTTTACTTAACTTTATTGAAATTAAGTTGGTATTTGTAGCATTCTTGTCCTGACGCGTTAGACTTGGCGCTCGTAGAAGCGAGCGCGTGAAACAAATACCTGCTTGATTTGAATTCAATACGTCCGGTTAAATAAAGTCGAGCTTAAGCCTAGATTCACTAAACAAATGTAGTTCCCATTTCGTTTTAATAAAATATTTGTAATACGCTAAATTTCACTCTGCATTCAAAACCCATTTGCGTTTTTAGGTCACTCGTTCATGGTTTTTAAAGTGGAAAATTCGTGACAGGTATGAGAAGTCCGAGACGGCGATCATAGGGGGTGATTAGCCTTAATATGAACTTATAGTGATTATGTATGTTACTTTGTGTAAAGTGACGGTTGAAAGTTCGTTTAGATAACAAGAAAAAAATTAAAACTGTCTTCTTTTGTTTTATCAATGTCATCCCGTTTACCATACGATTAAATAAATAATGTATGGGTCCCTACCCATACATAGGTGATTGAGCCAAATCTCATGAAATACCTATCTTCAGGGTGGAAGAGGCTATTAAAATCGCCTCGCTCACTTAATGGTGTACCTTAAATCACATTTTTTCCATTATATAAATAAATAAATCTTCGGGGACAATCTTAGACACATCGGCCTAGTCCCATACTAAGCAAAGCTTGTTCTATGGGTACTAAACGACGATATACATACTTATATAGATAAATAAATACTTAAACACATAGAAAACATCCATGACTCTGGAACAAATATTCGTGCTCATCACACAAATAAATGCCCTTACCGGTACTCAATCCCAGGACCTCCAGCTTCGTAGACAGGGTCACTACCAACTAGACCACAGAGGTCGTCGAATATGACAAGCTTTGCCAATATAAAATCAAAATAAGTCACTAAATTAACAAGAAAAATTAGTAAAAAAATGTAAGAGGTGCCGGCGTGTGGTAATAATTATTATGGGAAGAGAAGTAGGAAGTACTTGGTCCCTAAAATATATAATGATATACCGTATGATATAAGGGAATGTAACACATTTAGAATGTTTAAAGTTAAAGTAAAGGAGTTTTTCTTAGAAAAGATAAAATCTAAACTGGAAATGTAGTCTAAGTAAAGTTATCACGTGAGCCTAACACATTACATTAGAAAACAAAATTATGTAACTTAAGTAACTAGCTAATAGCTAAGCCTACCTATATATTTTTTGTAAGGGAGTCCCTCTGCCAACAAACTGTCCTGCAGTTTGGCAGAAGAAAATACTGTAAAACAAGGGTTGTTTAAGTGAATAAATTTTTCTTATTCTTATTCTTATTATTCTTAATGCGACAGATGACGAAAACAGTCTAAGGGAAAAAGTGTCTCCTTGCGTCTGTGACTTGTATGTTGTTAAAGTTGGTAACAAATTCACAATAGAGGCACGACCTTCACCCATTTGTTTAATGGATGCATAGTGTTTTATGTCGAATTTAGAACCTAACAAATGTTTGCTAATGGGTTAGCAAGAAATAGAGAGCTAAGTTTACTTTTTTTTGTATGAAGCAGTCAAAATATATTCACTCCATTTGACAAAACATTTTGATTTCTTTGGACTAACTAAGCCCGATGAATATTCAGATTTATCTGATGACTGTCCTAAGCGATTGGCCCAAACATGGAAGTGGCTTGTAATCTTTCAAATCTTCTAATGAAGGTTAAAAAGACATCAATCTTTGTGTCCGATCCGTAAAGGGAAGCACCGGAAATGCCACAAATTACTGCGCTTAAGAATGTTCACTTTGTAAATAGTTCCGATACCTATATTACACTTTACAAACACTGCAGTCCTAAATTCCTAAAATTTGAACGTGTCAAATTTATGGATTTACCTGATTTTAATATACCAGGGCCCAATTTAAAACGTGACGCGGATATGCCATTAGGCCGTCCTCATGTCTCTTTCTTTCAAAATCAGAAAGACAGAGACACGAAGCAATGGATATATCCTCGAGATATCTCCTAAATTGAATTACAACTTGGATTTAAAAAGGAATGTTTTGAAACTACAATATATCTACATTGGTTAAGCAATTCACAAAATCAGGAATATTATATTTGCAACTTACCGAGCTCTTAACTTTCATCTATTCTAACGAATTCACATAATATCGTACTGCTTTATATGACTTTTCTAATGGGCGAGAGAAGCAAACGAATGTTTCAGCTAGGACCGAAAATCGTTTACGTCCTGATGTCCCGCTTTCCCGCTGTTTTCCTCTACAGGTCGCATTTCTCAACCGATGCTCGTGAAATGTTATGAGCAGTTGAAATGTTTAAATGTTGTCAATTCTTTTTTCGTAATTCAATATTAAAATATTTCTTTGAAGCAAAGGCAGGCTTGCCGCAAGTTCTCCACCTCACAAACCCACAACTTTATTATATTTTATAACTAGCGACCCGCTCCGGCTTCGCACGGGTACTTTATAATACATATGAACCTTCCTCTTGAATCATTCTATCTATTAAAAAAAAACGCATCAAAATCCGTTGCGTAGTTTTATAGATCTAAGCATACATAGGGACAGACAGCGGGAAGCGACTTTGTTTTATACTATGTAATGATAATTAAGTATAAATATTCGAAAGTAAGGTGATCTTTAAATTATGAGTCGATTATTTTTGGTTTTTTAATTGGTGAAAATATAAAGCTGATTAATGCCAAATTGATTCATCCATGATACATATTTTGTAACTTTGCCATCTCGCTGTTTCAAACTGCGCTGTACCCTTGTCCCTTATTACAAAGTAGGTATATTTATTTTGCCATCCAAAGGGATCACTTTCGGATGCTTAAAGCCCCTAGATTCCGTCCTCTGCTTAGTAAACATAGTTTGGGCCCAGAGGTTATTTATTTATGTATTTATTTATTAATACATATAATAGCCCGGTATTACGGCACGATGTATATATGGGAGTATTAAAACCTATGTTTACGAGTTTAGCAACTGGCTTGAGTTTGAAGATACATACTAGTTGATTTACATTATGTCAATAAAACAAAAAATATATTAATTATACAGAGTGTGGCCTGTAACAGGGGCCAATAATGAAACGGAGGATTATTAAACTAATTACTAATTATTTCCAAGTGGTTAACATAAAAAAAACGTTCTATGTACTTAAGTAATTTTACTGTAATGTTATTTAACTTAACTGGAATGCTATTGATGTTACATAACATTTTAAAAACCAAATAAACTTGTAAAAGCTGAAAAAATCTCAAAAAAAAAAAAAACTACCATATTCTTGACTACTTAAAAATCATTCTTCCCAAATTCAATAACTTTTAAACTCTGAGACTGTCTTAGAATAACTGTGGATGTTCTAAGGAGTAATTATTTAGGCCACATCCTGTAAGTTTATAGAAATAAAAAACCAAAAAGCTATTCAAATCCTTGATCAACTGTCATGTATTTATTTACTGATTCAATTTATTTGCATTTGTCCGTAAATAAAAAAGTTCCTAATTTAGGTTACACTACTCGACTACGAAACGTTTTAGTGAATTTTCGATTTTAGTATAGAACAACAATGCATAAAACAATAACACAATATAATATATAAATGTAAATGCAGAAAAAGTATTACTTGACTCAAGAAATAAATTAGGAAGACCGTCAATATCTTGAATTAGACAGATATCCTCTTGAATTTAGAAGATTCTCTCAACCAACACAAAATAAATCTTGACTAAAGATAATTTCGTATTATTAAACCGCATCAAAATCCGATAATTCACCATATTCCTAGTTAAATACTTCGTTCAAGAATATTTACCTCGCGTCAAGTACTTATGTATTTTTTTTTTCTGTGCAATATAGACACTATTCTAGAAAATCACTTAGATATCATCAATTTCATTAAAACGAGGAATAAGAACTACTCCTTTCGGAAACCTATCACAGTATTCCCTCTTAGTATCAAAGAAGTATTATGCGTATTTGCTTATATTAATTAAACAAACACGTCTACATAAGCTTATAGAGGCTCTGTAGATCAACAAGGAAGTTCTCGATTCGATGGGACAAATATTTGTCCCTTAGCACAATGGCTCGGTTCTCTTGTTTAGAACAATGTGTGTATACGGTATTGTTACTTAGAGAGCCATCTTAGTCAACGAATTGGTTTAATATCAAATTTACATTTGTGGGTGACTGCGGCACGTTCGGCTTGGAGTGCGTGGAAACTTGTGTAACAAATTTGATGTCCAATCGATGCGTTGACGAAGATTGAACCCCTGAATAATCACAACACTTAGGGACCACGTCACCACAGGTAAACCGGTATATGTCTGATCTGTAATTGCGCACAATTGATGCGAACCTCGGGGCCAACTTATGCTAGGAGCTAAAGGACTGAGAGGCAAACTGAACTTTATATTTTATGTTAAATTTTACCTGTATCTGCGAGGAAAATCGAAGTGTGTGAAGTCCGCATAGGCCAACCTAATTATATGGATAAGTGGAACCTATACCTAACAGTGAGACGTGTACAGGTGATGACGTTAATGATAATTGATGTTGAAGTGTTGCGAAAAATGTTCATTGAAGGTCGGCTTAAAATTTTCACCACTGGATATTCAATAGAAAGTATATGTAGATATATGCATGGCACTTCTTCAAAATCGAGAGTATTCCGCGGCCATCGTGTGCTCTACGTGCTGGACTCCAGGATTGCTCAACTTGCTTCGTATTTATTATTATATCTCGTATATATTTATCAATAGCCGTCAATGTTGAATCATAGGTTTTTCCAAAAACCAACCGGTTTTCCATTATTTTTTGACTTTATTTACCAAACGCCAGCAATAAAATCATCCAACCATCGGGTCCTAAACTAATATGAAATTCAAAGGATATTCTGATATATTTCTCGGCCGATAATATTGCCTCCCGGTGCTGTAATGTGTCCACAACCGTGACCTCTTGATGTCACGTTCCTATGTTTATTTTTATTTACTAGCTGCCCACGCGGCTCTGCCCGCGTATTATAAACAACCATGGTGAATAGAAGATGGGTTAAGTCTGGTAAGTAAGTCTTGATGAAAGAACTTTTGAATGAGAATGAGTTGAGTACTAACAAATATTAACCCTTGTACATACTTATAACCTTACAAACTCACAAAGTATTTATTTTTAAATACATAAATAAATAAATATAAATATGAAAATCTTACACTAATCAACCTAATCTCATGTTATGGGTACTAGACGGCGATATAAATGCCCTTACCGGAATTCGAACCCAGCGCCTTTAGCTTCGTAAGCAGGGCCACTATCAACTAGGCTAAACCAGTCGTGAAAATAATATTTGTATGAATAATGCTGAATAGTGATCGTAATTTTTACATAAATATTTATTAAAAAAAGCATTCGATATTCTACATAATTAAACTATTAATACAACATAAAGGATGACTCACGCTAGACCGGGACGGGCCGTAATCGTGACGAGCCGTCAACGAGCTTATTTGCTTGTCACATTTTGCCACCGGGCCGTGTCCGAGCCTGCACCGAGCCGAGCCCCGTCCGCTGCTCGGTCACCGGGCCGGTACATTATGCAAACGACATGCCACCGAGCTCGAACCTGGCCGACACCGGGCCGACGACGGGCCGACGACGGGCCGACGACGGGCCGCTTACGAGCGTTGCGTGTCAATCACGACGGGCAGCGACCGAGCCGCGACCGGGCCGCTTTCGGCATTTAATGTCATTAACAAAGACAAATCAAACCAGTCATGTTTGAGGGAGCAGAGCCAGTATGATATTTTGAGCGCTTGTTCGTGTCAGACATACTCGTATTATAGTAGGTACCAAGTCATAAAGTACCATAATTTATTGGAAACGGAATCTAATTATGTTATCTTGATGCGTCCTATCAAAATTATTGTATAATGGAAACTTAAAATAATCATAATGATAATAATCATTATAATCTATGTCAGATTAAAATCAAAAATATAGTTTTGTGAGTACCGTATATATTTACCGTGCCTCCCTTTTATAAAAACACACACATTGAAGGTTAAAATGTCCTAACGATTTTTCACGAAGCTATACCAACATTTGCTCAAAGGCTTTCCACAGCATCATTGTAATCTCACAAAATCGTATCACATCTAAGCCTATATTGAAAATCAAATTTTACATCACGTGCACAGAACTCATTTTCCATCAGCATGGTTAGATAATTTATGAGATGGCGAAGGTTAGTGAAACGTTATGTGACGCATGATGATGACAACCGTAACGTGATGAATGGTGGGGTCACCATGCTTCACGTTCTGACGGGGACTCGCTGACTGGCGATAAATTGGTTAACGTGTGGTTATAACAATTGGATAAGGACATCTTTGTACATTTCTCGTCAAGGATGTAATTATATTATTATAAAGGTGCATAATTTACTCATAGGTTTGATGTCAACGTACCCCGATCATAGTCTGCAAAAATATTTCCAGTAATGTATGTTTTATTCCCACGCCGCGCCTTCCGGTACGTGGTCGCCACTCAAGAACCTTTCCGCCCCAACGGCCATCGGTTCTACGTGCTATGTGCCCCGCCCCCTGCCACTTAAGTTTAGCGATTCGGAAGGCTATATCGGTTACCTTGGTTCTCCTGCGGATAGCCTCATTTCTGATGCGATCACGCAGAGAAACTCATAGACAACATAGCCCTCTCCATAGCCCTTTGGGTGACTGAGCCTTCTTATGAGGCCCATAGTAAGCGACCACGTTTCAGTGCCATATGTCATCACTGGTAACACTGGGTAG
Source organism: Epinotia bilunana (assembly GCA_947049275.1). Lineage (NCBI taxonomy): Eukaryota > Metazoa > Arthropoda > Insecta > Lepidoptera > Tortricidae > Epinotia > Epinotia bilunana. The sequence continues at coordinate 4,678,901 of OX346263.1, read as the reverse complement.
GCCCCCCACAAGGTGGACTGATGACCTGGTAAAGGTTGCTGGAGTCCGCTGGAAGCGGGTGGCGCAGGACCGCTCACTTTGGCACTCTTTGGGGGAGGCCTATGTCCAGCAGTGGACGTATTTCGGCTGATATGATGACAATGACGTTTTATTCCAAGTCCTGATATATTATATTTATATGTATAATGCTAATTATTACACGGTTCAACTCGCGTATCAAATGCCACTGCGGGCGACATGTTTTGAACTCTTCGGGAGTTCTTCTGCAGGATGAGTGCTTTCGCGGCGGTGTCGTTTAATACAACCCGTGTTGTTTAGCATTATTTGAACATCTCACGAAAGTTTAGATTCGAATATTGCTATGTATGTTAATATACATATTAACTATACATAGTATTATACTATACATAGTATAATGTAATTATGAGCCTCTTGTTGCCTAATGCATTTGCACTAGGCAACAAGTAACTTCAAATCAAATCAAATATATTTATTTGCAAAAATACAGTGGTAGGTTACAATTCCATAAGTTCTATGTATTTTGCTTGCAAGCAAGCGTGCAGCTTATTTAAGTAGATGAAACATTTATCACACCACCCCTTTCCAAAATGTCTTACACTCGTAATACAACCAGAAACGTGTTTTACTTATTTTATTATAAAGCGAATTCCGCTCATTCAATAACTGCCCTGTATTAGTCAACTTCTCCATTTTAGAAAGGTTGAGCAGCCTTATGTCAGATTAAGCTTTTTATAGCGGGCCCTTCACGGCGCTTCGTTATCGAGCTCACTAATTATAGAGAAACACAATCGGGTCGTATTCGAACTGATTAGTTTTTAATCCCGTCTATAAGAGTGGTCTAATCTAGGCGATTGAGCGATATTTTATGCCTCGCTCCAGCCTACTTGCAGTCTGTTGATTTTTCAAACATATATACTGTCTTTACTGTAAGTACTAATGTACTAAGTATAGCGGTGTTTGAGTGTGTAACTTTTTGAGGGTGTTAGTTTTTAAGTCTGTATGTATATAGGAGGTAATGAGTAACATTTAAGTGTTGGTCGCGGTTCTTATCGATGTACAAAATAACTAAGTAATCAATATGTATGTACATTGTACCCTGTGATTTATATTTTACTTCCGCCCGCGACTTCGTCCGCGTGGACCCGGGATAAAAACTATCCTATATTTTAATCCAGGCTATAAACTATCTTTGTGCAAAATTTCATTTAAATCGGTTCAGTCGTTTAAGTGTGATTGAGTAACAAACATCCAAACATCCAAACATCTAAACTTTCGCATTTATAATATTAGTAGGATTACTGTGCCAACAATAATAAAATTAAATAATCTACGGACTGCCCATCGGATTAAAAAAAATCTTTACTTACAGAATGGACGTTCGGGAGCTTTATTTTATCCTTGACCCCGCTTTGGTTGTTTGTAATACGCGGGCAAAACCGCGGAAGCGACTAGTACAAAATAAATACAGCGAATCTAGAACTGATATTAAGTATTTCAGGACACTGTATAGAGGTAGTTTTGGGCAAAGCAATCAACAAAACCTTATGCATATCAAATGCTGGGTTTCGTCTAAGGTCCGCGAAACCTCTAAAAAGCCCTCTTCTTATTTACTACTGTACACGTCCTTAGTTCGTCCCTACTTCGAGTATGCTTCGGTAATGTGGAACCCCCATTATGCGACATATAGCAATGCGGTGGAGGCGATCCAAAAAGATTCCCAAGAGCTCTTAACTACAGACTCACTCGCACTTCTCTGTCCTTGAGCTGTACGACATGAACACACTGGCAAGCGTTAATGCGGCTCACCCTGCCGTTCACCCGTCACTAAACTAGACCTCTACCTACGCTTGGTTACTACGCATCGCGGTGTCAAGATATCGTTGTGGGTGAGCGTTGAGGTGAGCTTAAAACAAGTTAGAGAATAGGGGGGCTGGACGCAACCGTACTGTACAATATATGCAGTGACCATTACAACTGCCCCGAGCTATTTGAAAGTATTGGTTTCCGTGCTCCCTCTTACAGACCCGAACGACATCTCTGTTCGCGGTACCACTGACGTCCACTAAGGCAGGAGTTCGAGCTCCACTGCGAAGGATATGCCAGGTGTACAACAAGTCTCTGGTCTCTGTCGACATTTTTAATAATACGCGCGCCAGTTTTATATGCCAAATCAGTTTAATACTTAATATTTATATTTTTAAGTGTTGAGCCTCTAAGTGTACTTTTATTGGATGCTGTACTATTAGTTTGCCCATTATTTGCTGCACAAGTTAGATAAATAATACATTATTTCATACGCATGTTTATAGATATATAATAGATTATAAATATGTAAAACGTACTTAAGCTGTTTTTGTTTTGTTCCGATAGCATTGTCGCTATATTAGAATTTGTGTATAAACCTCCTAGTGGGAATGCCTTAGGGAATAGATTTTAAATATCTAAGTATAACTTCTTTTCCTTTGTAAATATCTGTATATCGATGGCAAAAAGCGAAACTGCTGTAACCGCCACTTGGTCAAAAAAATATTTATTGCATATTCGGAATCAGCGAATTTTTCTGCGTCGAATGGTCCGGGTCCCATGGCTCTACGACGCTTAGAAAAAACTGGACTACGTCGCAAAACTAATGTATTTTCTTGACGATGCCTACTTGTAATTGTTGAAAACACCAAAAATGTAGATTTTTTTGAAAAAGTATATTTACGCTAATTTCGGCTTTAAATAATTCAAAGAATTCGGTGATTAATGCATTTGAGAAATTCAGTTCCGTGGCGGTTACAGCATTTATTCATATTGCAAAAAATTTGCCCCAGACACTTACTGCATATATGCTCAAATATTATTATCTATGATCAACGTTTACTACATTTCATTAGAAATTGATATAACAAACATACCACAGTTACGCCATTTTTAAAACGTCGTGAAGTATGCACAATTTCACGTTACCGCCTTTGAAATATGTGCAGGCGGCGATGTTACCGGTGGGTTAATACACACGAAACAGTCGGTCGGCGGTCGCACGAGCGTCAGGTTGTGCGTAGTGCGGGTTTTGTGTGTCGACTTGTGAAATATAGCAGGATTATTAACCTAAGATAATTTTTTGTTTTATTAAGTTACGAGGATGGGAAAGAGATTTTATTTCAGTTTTTAAAACATTTTTTTACGGAAGTATTATAAACCTAAGATGTTATGCTTGAAAAAGTTACAAGGCTGAGGGCAATATTTAATTTGAGTTATAAAAGCATTATTTTCTACAGAAGCATGGACATAGATCTTATATCATTGTTTAGTTTTAGTAAGTTACACGGTTGAAAAAGTCATTATTTGAGTTGAAGTTGTATGTTTTTTTAGAATATGAGACTATAATTATTAATGTTAATTTTAGTATGTCCCAAAGTTATAGTGAGATTAGCCATAACAACGTTTTTATTAGTCTTAACCTGTTATAATATCGTTAGGTTTTTAAGTCCACCCTTTAACGGCTTTTGAGATTTTACTAAGCAATTTTAGAGTGACTGCATTTTTTATTTCTATGGAGAGACATTAAGACTAATAAGTGGTGGAGATTTTAGGGCTCTGATTGCCCTTTTTGAGTTTTTATTGATTTAAAACCTAGATGTAAACTAGGCTAACATTTTTAAAAATTGACTAAATGAAAGCCGATTTATACTTAAGTCGTTTTAATTTTACGGTCCTTTTTTGGTGATGGACAGTTAACACATTTCTGCTAATCCTATTATAAATTTAATGGCACATACGTCAAAATATAAGATTACTTCAAATAAATATGCATCAGGTTACAGCATTTATGCTTTATAGAATTTGTACTGGGCCAACGATTTTAGTACATTTACCTTTTTCCTTTACAGCATTTAAGCGTTATGAAAATATAAGTGCTATTGCTGTAAGCGCCACTAAAATGGAAACTACGCACTTTCATTAAATTTTGAGGATGTCAATTGAAAGCAATCTATGAAGTATGTAGTTGATCTAATTTTCAAGTATTTCTGTTTAAAAACGATGAAGTTATGATTTTTTTTTTTAAACGAAAAGTTTTTGGCTCTGGTGTATAGTTTGCATTTTGGCGGTTACAGCAGTTTCGCTTTTTGCCATCGATATTTCTATTTCTGTTTTTTCCCCAATTAAGAAAAAAAAGAATGTTTTATTTTATAAACAAACTTTCAATCCTTAACAAAATTTAACGAAATTGATAACACTTGAACACATATTGATATAAAAGTAGATAGGTAAGCTCCTTCAATGTTACCGCTATTGCGTCTCTTATTACCAATCAATCCCCGACGAGAGCTTTCAAAACTTACTCAATCTAAGGCTCTACAGCCTTAATACACGTCTCACGTTTATTTTAAGTTCCCTTCGGAATTGAGAGATAATGAAGCTATTAGCTATATTCTGTAATTTTGTCTGTATGTCTTTATATTTGTTATACCACGTGGCAAACAAACGCACGTGCCGCAAGTTGGCAAGTGAAAACCATGATATATGGAATGGCCTGCAACTGCAGAGGGCTCACATGTTCGATCCGTTATTGTTTGAAGGATTCACTGTGACGACATCAGGGAGGTAATTGCGTAACATAATACAAGAGTAAGGACAACTGAGAACATTACAGTTGAGCTGATACCACCAGCGCTGAGTTTCAATGTGGCCCCACTCGGTCCAAGATGTTTGCCGAGAGGGAAGGGGAATAAGCGGGTAACAAACAAAACTAACTTAAAAATAATACTTATGAACTTATATACAGTGTGTTTTGAATGTGTGTTTTGAATGTGTGTGTGTGTGTGTGTGTGTGTGTGTGTGTGTGTGTGTGTGTGTGTGTGTGTGTGTGTGTGTGTGCGCGCGCTTGTACATGTAGTGCGTGTAATATATACTTACGTAGGTAGTACGAAATTTTGTGTGATCGACCAGCAGGAGACAGAATGCAGGTCCTCCACTGTGAGTCTCTCCATATACTGCCTTTAGAAATTGCTGGGCGATTTCTAATCACCATTATCATCATTATATTAGCCGAAAAACGTCCATTGCTGAACATAGGGCTCCCCAAAAGAGTGCCTCAACGACCGTCTTGCGCCACTGGAAGCGCGGACTCCCGCGACCTTTACCAGGTCATCAGTCCACCTTGGGGCCTACTCACGCTGCGCCTGCCGGTACGTGGTCGTCACTACCTTAGTTACCTTAGTTCTGCTGCGGATAGTCTAATGAGGCTGTGCAATCTAAGGCGTTAGATGCGATCACGCAGAGAAACTCCCAGCATCCTCTTCATTGCCCTTTGGCATTCTAATGAGGCTCATAGTGAGCGGCCACGATTGCTAATACTATCTTTGTAAGTTTGCTCAACAAATGTTTGTTATGAGAGCTATAAATAATATAACGAGGGCTTTTTTTCGTAGATAAACGTAGTCAGTTATCTTTGATTATTTGATGAATTCTGGAGTGTATATCTGAATAAGATGGAAGAACTTAGCGAAATTATTATTTATAACCTTACACGACCCGATCCAATTCCACACTGAGCGTTAGTACTTAATAAGCCTCTCATGGCAGAATCAGATACTTCTTACGAGATTTATTTCTCTTCTTCATTTTTCTCATACCGTATTCTTATAGTAGTAAACGTTAGATCAAACCCTGTTTTTTAATACACTAATATATGGGAGAAGGAAAACATCGTGAGGAAACCTGCATACATCTGCGAAGAAATTTAAAGGTGTATGACATTTGAAGTCCCCAACCCACACTGGGCCAGCGTGGAGACTACGGCCTGTTCCCTCTCATCCATGAGAGGAGGCCTGTGCTCAGCACAGTGGGACGTATAATTATAGGCTGTCTCGTATCGTTGGGATATATATCGAAGATTTTTAAACTTTGATTGAATTAAATCAATTCTTTCGGTAAACGATAATGATAACTTTATGCCCCTGTCTTTTGAGACAAAAAACTAAGGTGGGCTAAGGGGAACTACCGGGAAAGCGAAACAGTAGTTTGGTAATACCAACTACTGTTTCACATTCCCAATAGTTCCTCTTTAAATTACCCCACCTGACCATAATTGTAACCTTATTACAACATAAAGTAATTGAACAAGCAATTATAAACTTCATACCTTTAATGTTAGTTTTTAGGGTTCCGTAGTCAATAAGGAACCCTTATGGTTTCGCCATGTCCGTCCGTCTGTCTGTCTGTCTGTCCGTCTTCGGCTTAGCTCAGTAACCCTTACAACTAGAAAACTGAAATGCGGCGTGGGTATATAAACCAATCACGCCGACAAAACAGTAGAATAAAATCCTAAAAAAATATTTTTTTAGGGTACCTCCCCTACCTGTAAATTGGTGATGTATTTTTTTTTTCTCGTTAATCCTATAGTGTGGGGTATCGTTGGTTAGCTTGTTCAAAAATATTATGAGCTTTCTAAAACTATTTTTCAACTCAGTTATGCGTTTGCGAGATAATGGGATTTACAGTCCTAATTTTTGTTCGAGTCACGTGAATAATTCGTGGCAGTAGTATATAACGAATTTAAAAGGAAAACTTTCACAGTTAAGTAGACATAACTAGTTAACGAGTAGTAGATATAACTAGTTAACTGGTAAGAAATGCACTTAATTTCGGGTGCAAATACATTGTCATTGGAATTTGAACCTTTTACCGTGGATTGTAGAGTTGCTTTTTCACGGCACGGTGCTTCTTGCCCGCGCGCAAAAGAACTGCCCTGCGACATGCCCCCCTACCCGTGGCAATGCTAAAAATTAGGCGGACTTACGGCACGGTACTTCTTGCGCGCGTGGCTAGTTGTGATGTGCGGCTTGATGCTGTTCGGAGATTTTCGTAATCATTTTACGTAAATAACCTGTTGCTGCTAAAAATTTGCGATCTGCGGTTCCATTACTTTTAAATTTGTGTACCTAATTACCTTCATATCGTTTGAAAAAACTTAATGTAACCTACTGACCTCGTTATTTCAATTGAGAAGTTGTGGTCCCTAACACTGAGTGATCGCTAACCGGCACATGAAATTAGGTGGTCACTAACCAGCGAAATGACATTGGTGTGTTATAAAGATAATCATATTTACGATTATATACGATAAAAGCTATAAAAAACCCAAAAGCCTCTTTTAAGTCCGCATTCTGTGACAGACGGGCAACTACGGAAGGTAGGGCCTGCGCGTGGCCCGACACGCACTTGGCCGCTTTTTATTAATTTCAGTTTATCGATATTAAGTTATTTATAATCGAATCAAAACGCTGCCATCTCCAATAGGTTACCCGTATAGAATCAATTATCCGTGAAGGCTCATATAATGGAATAGCCGGCTTAGACAAAACAATACTTTGGGATTAATAGGAAACTAAGCCGGTACTGCTGGTAATGATAGATTTTATTATTACTGTATAGGTAGTTTGGTTAAATTGGAATATCCTACTATTATAATATTATAAATGCGAAAGTATGGACGTTCGGATGTTTGTTACTACATCATGCAAAAATGGCTCAAACGATTTTGATGAAATTTTGCACGAAGAATGGAAAACATCCATGACTCAGGAACAAATATTCGTGCTCATCACACAAATAAATGCTCTTACCGGGGTTCGAACCCAGCACCTCTTGCTTCGTAGGCAGGGTCACTACTAAAAAAGATCGTCAATAAATATATAGATAAGTTGTATGTACAGTTCATGAGGCAGATGGACTGTTAATCATTTCATCACACATTTTTTTGGAATTACATTGTTTTGGGTATCGTTGGGTTTTTATTTTATGTTGTACTCGTTCTTAAAGTTTAGGTACAAATGGGAGTTATATTTCATGAAAACACACATTTCATAGATATACAAACTAGGAAGAGTTAGGATCTTATGTCTTTGAAAATGGGGCTTACAAGTTCCAAAGAACTGATACCACATAAAGATCTTAGATACCTTTTCTGCGCTCGAAACGCAATTTCTCGATCTGTCGAGTTGTTGAAAGTTTAGTAAGCAACTAACCAATTACAAATGATTGTTGGTTTAGATGATAAAGATAGGTAATTTACGCACATACGTACCTAGGTACTTATTGAATCATACATAATACTGATAGTTTAATATTTTTTATTTCAGCTCAATAGCTGCATTGCTATGAAAAGCAATCTTTTCATAGCAATGCAGACGTATAGTTAATATATGTATGTAATGCAAACATCCTACTAATATTATAAATGCGAAAGTTTGGATGTTTAGATGTTTGGATGTTTGTTACTCAATCACGCTTAAACGGCTCAACCGATTTGAATGAAATTGTGCAAGAAGACAGTTTAAAACCTGGATTAAAATATAGGATAGTTTTTATCCCGGGTCCACGCAGACGAAGTCGCGGGCGGAAGCTAGTTCTTATATAAAGTAAGGTTTCATTGTGCAGTCAGCATCAAAAGTAACTGCACAATCGAAGACGTCACAAGCTCTTTTTCACTTCTAATAAAGACTTTTGACGTCTTCGTTTGCGCACTTACTTTTGATGCTGACTGTTGGAGCTTGGAACTTCATAATTTTGGAAGTTTATAAATGTACTGCCTTTTTTATTTACTTAGAACTTATTAAAAGTTTGTTCAATTACTACCTGAAAAACTAGTTAGGTAACCTTGAATTTGAGAAAGCACGAACGTAATAATAAAAATATGTTTGCAAAAAGAACCTTAATGTAACCCGTTTTATCACAATCTTTTGCGGAGCAGTCAATAAACACCCAAATATTTTGACCCAGTCCCCTTTAAATTCTTTTGTCACTGAAATTCCGCGTTTATGACAGTTATTCGTCTCACAAAAAACTTGGTTTCATTATCCTCAAAAATCTAAGCAGATCTCATTTGCACCGAGCCCTCCACGATCGCTTGCTTATTTTTACAACCTCGTATAAATCTCAAGCGTTCTTTTCAGATAAGAACTATATTCACAGGTGGGCAAGGAAGCTTTTTAGATGATGTGTCCGAGTTAGTAACTAGGTATTTGTAAGATAAAAATCCGTATTCACAGCAGGCGCTTGCGAGGGCCGTTTGATCCATTATGAAAATGTGTACCAATCTGAAGTAATATGGCGATAATGACCTTTTTTAGGCGTTGAGCTGCAAGTTTTGTAAAATGAACAGAATATTTTACTGTTCATCGGTGTTTTAGACGAGCAACGTTTTATTTAAGTACCAGACAAGGGTTTTTGTTTGTTGTTGTATGTTTGTTTCATAATTAGTGTCATACGCAAAGTTAAGAATATAAATTCTTAAGGGGTTACCCGAGGTTTTTATCGATTTTTGACAAGTTTTGAATCGTATATCCTACTTTTGCACTACAGATAGAATTATAAGTCAAACGGCTATCGGTTCTTCAATATTTTATCTCCATTTCTGTCTACCGGATTTTGAAATCAATGAATACTTAATTTTGTATGATTTTTTTAAACATTGTGTAAAAAAACACTTATTTCGTATCACGTGAAAGATCTAACATATACGAAATCGACATATTTGGTTTAGTCTATGACGTCTCTAAAAACGTGTCCAGGGTTTTCATTTTAAACTAATTAACACAAAAGTTATGGCCAACTTTGATGCCAAATATCTCGAAAACTTTGAAGTAAATATTGGATACTATATTGCTTAAAGCCGTTGTTGTTAATATAATATTTAAGCTGCAAAAAACATTAGAAAACTAAGGGATTCAGATCGAAGGTCTTTGGCGTATGGGAGCCCCTTAATGAAAATAATAAAGGACCGATGGGTATATCACTGTGTACAGTCGGCAGCAGAAGTTGCTAAGCAGTTCTAGTGCTCAAAATTATCTACACACGAACTCTAATGTCAAGGGAATAAGGATCTGTGTAGGTCATTTTGAGAGTGTTATTTTACTTAGCTACTTCTGATGCTGACTTTACATGAGATGAGGTAAATTAACTAACTATAAAAAAAAAAATTTAATTGATCTTACACACCATATGGTGAGCTTTTTAATCATAAGTTGCAGTTGGAGGGCTGTTTTTAGACCATCATTATTTTTATGTATGTACCTACATAAGTACTATTTGATGTCTTGAGTTGTATGTTTTAATCCATGGATGATGCATTCATGTAAAAACTATATATGTAGAATATATTTACAACATATTTACTTCTATATGCCTTCCCATAATCAACAAAAACATACTGTTCAGCCCTACTTCCCCTCCTTATCTTTCTGTGCGGTTTAATTATATGGCAGACGGCAGTGGCCACCGCTTGCGGTCGAGTGCTAACCTTACTCTTGCTGTACCGTCTAGAAAGACGCGAACATACTCAAGATCTTTTACTATGAGTTGCCTTTGTCGATGAGACAGTCGTGGTCTGTTGCGTCACTTAAGATTACTTTGAAGAATTTGTGATTTCCAATGTGAATTGGTTGAATATAGTATTTATTTATTTATTGTATATTTGCGATATGTATTAAGTAGTGTGTATTATATTTTATTATATATATGTATTGCCATGTTTGTATTTATCTAGAATTAATACCTATTAGGTTTTGTTTTTATTTTCTGTGTGTTTTTGTACACGGTATAAGGTTGCCTATCTCGTTCTACCTACCTTCCTCACAATTGCTCCAAGGTTAGCTGGAAGAGATCCGTTATAGGGATAAGTTCGCCTTTGTACTCTATTGTGTGACATGTATATTCTTTAACCTGTTATTTTTTACAATGAAGTGCTTACATACATTACATAAATACATGCATATTGCTGTATTTATTCAAGAAAAGGACGTGATAAATTATTTTTTTAAACATAATTTGCATAAAATATTAAGAATCAGGCGGGATCCAAATATAGGTTTTTATGTAAACAAACATCTTTGTATTTGTAACGTCTGCTGGAAGCGACAAATTAGGAAGTAATATAATTAGTGTCCATTCATAATATTGAGTGTTTAGTCATGTCACAGTATACTTTTTGAAAGTGTCTAGTCATGTCATAGTATACTTTTTGAAAGTGTCTAGTCAAGTCATAATATACTTTGTGACAGTCTCTAATCATGTCATAATATACTTTTTAAAAGTGTCTAGTCATGTTAAAATATACTTTTTAAAAGTGTCTAGTCATGTCATAATATACTTTTTGAAAGTGTCTAGTCATGTCATAATATACTTTTTGAAAGTGTCTAGTCATGTCATAATATACTTTTGAAAGTGTCTAGTGATGTCATAATATCCTCACAATTGCTCCAAGGTTAGCTGGAAGAGATCCGTTATAGGGATAAGTTCGCCTTTGTACTCTATTGTGTGACATGTATATTCTTTAACCTGTTATTTTTTACAATGAAGTGCTTACATACATTACATAAATACATGCATATTGCTGTATTTATTCAAGAAAAGGACGTGATAAATTATTTTTTAAACATAATTTGCATAAAATATTAAGAATCAGGCGGGATCCAAATATAGGTTTTTATGTAAACAAACATCTTTGTATTTGTAACGTCTGCTGGAAGCGACAAATTAGGAAGTAATATAATTAGTGTCCATTCATAATATTGAGTGTTTAGTCATGTCACAGTATACTTTTTGAAAGTGTCTAGTCATGTCATAGTATACTTTTTGAAAGTGTCTAGTCAAGTCATAATATACTTTGTGACAGTCTCTAGTCATGTCATAATATACTTTTTAAAAGTGTCTAGTCATGTCAAAATATACTTTTTAAAAGTGTCTAGTCATGTCATAATATACTTTTTGAAAGTGTCTAGTCATGTCATAATATACTTTTTGAAAGTGTCTAGTCATGTCATAATATACTTTTGAAAGTGTCTAGTCATGTCATAATATACTTTACGTCACACCTGGCCATAACGCGAGTTTTACTGCACGCTGTGCGTACGGTAAAACTCGCATTGTGGCCAGATGAAGACGTAAAATTGTGTACTTACATATTTATGGCACAAACACCTGCTTTCTGGGTCATTCACGAATTCACCGCCCTAGGTACGTAATGTACTATTTTGAAAGTGTCTAGTCATGTCATAATATACTTTTTGCCTAACTATGGCAGAGCCGAAAGGAAGGGATATGATTTTAGAAGTTTATGTTTGTATTCACGTGTGTTCCACCGTAGCGTTTAAAATACTGAACCGATTTTGATGAATGACGTATCTCAATCAATCTATTCGAAAATATGCTCCGGGTGACAGAGGCTACCTTAGGTATGAAAAAAATAAAGTTTTTTCTGTTTGAGTACCTATTCCGCAGCCAGGTTTTTTATTCATGGGTTTACATTAAAGTTCATTAACGAAAATAAAGTGCACTAACCTAAATATTTCACGCTCACTTTTGTATTTAAGATGATTTAAGAATTAACAAGTTCAAATTAGAACAACTTAATTTCGCACAAAAGAATTCGATTGACGAGACAGACTTTACATGCTTTTGATTACACTGGTTACCTTCTTAACACATTCACTGCCAGGAACCCGCCTACGCCGTAGTTGCTTCCCATTACATACGTGGAAAGCCACGGGAACGGCTACGATCGTAGCGCGTAGCGAGTCTTAGCAGTGAACGTGTTAGATAAGAGAATACAATAGGTAAGCGTAAAGTACTAATTTTGAATTTTAATATACATGATAAATACACTTCGTATCTCAAAATTGCTATGCCCAATTCCCAAGTTTAAGTCCCACCTGTAAAACGAATACCTATGTGCAATAAATAATCGAGTTTTGAGTTAATAAATACCGTCAAATCGGTACGCATTCGGAAATATTAGTAAAAAAATAACAGAATTTCCAGCATCTTTATAATATTGGTGCCACTTGAAATTTTAGGCTTTGTCACTTTTAATATTCTGCGAGTTGAGATTGTTTCCCCAAAGTGGACAGTATTCGTTTGTTATTTCTGTTTAGCCTTTCTGTTGGGTGACAGTTTATTTTTTGGGTTGACACTAAAGTTTAATGTACCTAGTTAAAAAAAAAAAAACTTACTTTTGTCTGGGACTTAAACCGCGTGCACTCTTTTGTATCGCGCCTCTATACAAGGATTATAATTGAACTTTGAATTCGCATTAGGTATGTCTTATTCCAGGTAGATGTTTAAAACAATCGTAACATTTTAACATCCATTTAATTTAATAAGTATACGTTATAATCAAACTTAATAAGGCCCATTCAATTTAATATCACAACAGTAACTGTTTGAATCTATTCGCAAATAACAATTGAATCTAGATTTCCGAGAAAGCATTAGGTACCGATGTTGCTGAGTTGTAAGGCCGCTCCATTTTGCATCTATCTCGTTTCCCATCCCATTTCAATATCGTAGCGTCCCGCTTACGCACACTTGGGTATGCGTTTACATTAAAGAATGCAATTTCGATCTCGCGAGGTTTGGTCCATATTTTAATCAATTATCGTGCGAGATCGACTGATTGACTGAGCGATTAAACTTTCCATTAAAACACAGCGTGACAAAATTTCATCTTTTTTCAGTAAAAAACGACCAATGTTGCGAGATTTCGAGAGAAGCTTGGCTTTGTGCTACCTTACCGAGGTCTACCGAGACCACAAACCTCTGAAATCTCGCGAGATTGCATTCCCTTAAGAAGGTGTGCATCGACTAAGATGATTCACATATTGCTTATTGTGAAATCGGGACCCTGTTCTGTAATTCAACACTTCTGTGTAGGTAATATATGATCGACATGAATGGCGTATGTTATAGCCAATTAGCGACGAGACTATCGAATATTCCACATTAAACATAAGGTCTATTATTAACTTATGCGGTTTTTTTATCCGGAAGCTGAGGTGATCGTAATGGTTCCTAGCTACGTTTCAACAAAATCAGTTCTGTAGGTTTTGAGATATTGAACTTGGAAATGAAAAGTCACGGGTTTTTCAACTTTTCGATGTTGTTAATTATTATTCGTAACTTTGTTTTTAAAGCTGTTTCACGCGCTCTGTTAAAATGTACCAAGCGCGTGAAGCACATTGAAAGTCGATTAGAATGTAAAAGGGTTTAACATATAACCTATACATCACGAAATTTGATGTTATTTCGGACGTTAAGTGTAACACTAGGGGCCATTTTTTATAAATTAGATCGAAAATAGGTAATTACTAAAGTTACTTGAATGCGACACATGACTACTTAAACATAAAAGATTTTATACCACACTTGGCCGCATACGGACGCAATTAATTACCTACGCATGCGGAAAGTCACTAGGGAAGGTAATTAAGAAAGCCTCAGATAGCATATTTATCGCACTGTTTAGGCATTAAACACGCAACGCACGGGACTAAATGTCACCTAACTAATAATTCGTTTTTAATTATACAATTTGTATGTATGTTATTATACTCGTAATAATCAAGGTAAGAGTAATTGTAAATATGGGCCTTAGATGCCTGAAATAAATGGTTTTATTATTATTATTATTAAAACCCTGCGATGTGACTAATTTCTTTGCCTTACCGCCCTAGGCAAGCAATGCAGGTACTATTGTGTGCAGGCATACCGATGGAAACTGACGTCAATAGATGCTATGCAACTGATAAATGATCACCTGTTATATTGAAGCAACACCGCATAATGGTCGAGTGATATGCAGGGGAGATAGGGGTAAGGTGAAACCCAAAATGTTTTTCTTCTTTATTCTACGTAACTTCCTCATCTCTCTTACTTAACCACTCTGGTCGCTGGGATAATGGGAGCACTAAACATTCCGAAGCGTCATTTCTTCGAAAAAATAATTAATTCAAAATTTCAGAATTCCAAACGGCAATTTCTGCTAACGAACAAAACAGCGGTGACGATTTCAGAATATTTCACATGAGGTTAATATTTTATCGTGAAAAATATCAAAAAATCCACGTCAGGTTTAGTTTCAATTAGTGTATGTTGTAAATAACTAAATGAATGAATATTCAATATAACACGGTTTTTAGAATTATTCAATTCGGGATTACCATGCTACAGCTTAAATGAAGGTTGCAAATACCATTTACTGAAAGCAATCCTACTATCCTATCCTACTAATATTATAATTGCGAAAGTTTGGATGCTGGGGTGCTTGTTACTCAATCACGCAAAAGAGGCTATACAAATATACCTAGGTTAAGATATACTAACAATACATAGATGTAAAAACAAAAAAAAAACAAATTAAAGTTATTACTATTATTCTCTTTATTTATATTTCATCTTAAGCTAGCTTTTTAGAATAATTTTATAAAAAGAAAAATTTAAAACACATACAAAAAATACAATCATTATGAAAACCTAACCTAGGGTGCCGCCAGCAGCGAGGCGAGACCTAAGCCACCGGTGCCGTTGTCAGAGCGACAGAAAGAGGAACCTGACTATCCGCGCAGTGTCCATGAGTACCGCCTTCTGTATCTGACCTTTGATCCAGCCATCAAGCGAAAGTCTCTTGTAGTGATTATTATTATAGGCCTAAGGGTGCCGAAGTTTGTATGGAGCTACGATATAAACGAGTTTCACGCGGTTAGCAAGCTAGTGGTTCAAGCTAGTGGTTCACATTACCCCCATCTCCCCTATACATCGTTACACCTGGAGCCCTGCGCTCAGTAATTAGACATGTCCAATATAGACGTAGTAGTTAGGATGTAATCGCTATCTGTGGTGTTTCGGCAATTGATTATAGTGCTATTCCATTGACCAAAGTGCATTAAGGTACATTTAGCACTGTCGAACCACTATGTCACTAAGTATACAGGTGGCTCTGTGAACTGTTAATTCGCGAGTATCTTTTAACGTATTTTTTTAAAAGTATGACTAGAAAAAAGAATACAAAATTTTAAATAAATAATTAACGAACCAGCTGGTAAGTCCAGAACCAGGTGGGCGCTAGTCTTTCACGAGAATATAAAAAGGGACCTATAGAGGAAAACAGCTAACTGCGGGACAGCGGATCATCCTGACATACGAAAGAATGTTGGCCCAAGATGAAACGGAATACTTTGTTTGCTTTGCTTGATTATTCATCACCAAATGATTGCTATTTAGTGATGAATAAGCAAGCAAAGCAAAAGCGTCTTAATTTTGTAAGCTGGTTGCATGAGTTCGATCGACCTCAAAAGGGGCTGAAAACCTTTTTACCTTGTTCCTTTAACTCTTTATTCTTAATGGGAATAAATGATCTTTAAACCTTAAGAAAGAAAGAGAAACACATTTATTCACACAGGACACACATAAACAAAAAACACATAAAACATGAAACAAGTGTGTTTCTGCGTCAGTGAACCGGACACTGGCTCAGCATAATGCTGAGGTGTCACACACCTACAGCGCTGATTTTCAGCCAGCACCGTTGGTGACTCACGGAAACGTCAAAAAAAAAAGTTTCTGTCAAAAATTTCATTCAGGTACAAGCTTTTATTGCCGACTGTACTTTTCTGTATACCGTCATCAACTACTCGTTGAGAGGATTCTAACGCGCCCAAACTCAAAGGGGTTACGTCGGTTAAGTACTGAATTCCCATGGCCACCTTCTGTCTTCATTATCAGATCAGCTCGATGGTACCATAATAGTGAATTGTCATCCAAACTATACTTTTACCCAAAATTTCAGCTCAATCTGTCACCGAGAAGTGGGTCAAATTTCACTTGCAAGATTTCATTATAGACACCGGGACAGGTGAAACTAAATAAAAGCTTGTAATAAAGACATGTGGTTTTCACAGAATTGAACCCTATCACATAGTAATAAGGTTCATTTATGGTGGGAATATAGTACCCTCTGCCTTATACAACCCAAGGCCTTTAACGTCAAGTTTGAACTGCCATACGAAGTTGTCAAACGTGCGAAAGAGACAAGGTAGCAAGGTGTACAGTTATTGCGAATTCAACTGTACAACTTCGACTTTATATAGGCTTCTTTCTACATTAGTGCCTACTACTTTGTATACCGTGCATACTACCAATAATTATAATATAAATGATTATCGAAAAGAGCGTTTGAACTTATCTTAGAATACACTTTTAGAAATTTTGTACATTACACAATTTTATATTTGTAGAAGGTGTTTTGATATCTGTTATCTTTGGCTGAAGATTTTTTTTTTAGAACAATATAGTGTGAAAAGGAACGATGGATTTTCCTGCAAGTGCAGGAATATTTTTTGACTTAGTAGGTGTAGGTTTTTCAAAATAAAATGCGTATGTTAATATTTCTTACCGTTTTTCATATACGTAACTACAGATTTTGATATCCATAAAATCGCTATGACTCCCAAAATATGTGCATAAGGAATTATCAAACTAGTTTACCTAATATGGTATTTACTGTAGATAATATTAGCATGTTAAATTGAATACCAATTAAGAGGGACGAGACGAGACGAGGCGAGACGAGAATTGAAATTCGTATGGGACTTACTACCTATTTGCACTGAGCGCGCGCTAATTTCAATTCTCGCCCCTCCACGCCCCGCCTCGCCTCGCCGGTGGAAAACCACCTCAAACGTGGCATTCCACCCACCGAACGCGTGTCGTGCGCGGCGCGTGTCGGGCGCGGTTGAAGCGGTATATTCACACCACCGCGTCAGCGATGCGTTAGCAACGCGTGTGCAGCGCGTATGCAGCGCGGGCCCGCGCGTCATATCTCTCTCACTACCAACACATTTAATAGTATCTCACTATCTCTATCACACTCAGCAGCACGACAGCAGCGTGGGCCCGCGCTTCACAAGCGACGCGCACGACACGCGGCCGCGTTGCCGAGTTGTAACTTTAGCGCCGCGGGCCCTCGCGGGCCCGCGTTCGGACCGCGTTCGATGTGTGTTTGAAGTGTAGTTTCAATGTTTTACAACTTGCGCGGGCCCGCGCAGCACACGCGCCGCGCACGACACGCGTTCGGTGGGTGGAGGCCTTAAGTACTTGTAGTGGCGCGACGAAATCACGGAGTGAACCGCCCTTGGTTATTTATAATCTTTACGAAACTATGATGTAGTCTAAACTAGGTTATAGAATTGTACCTGCGGCTTACTTAAACCTTTACTGCGAAAGTTTTTTACTATTTAAGCTACCTTATAAACAACCGAACGGATTTTTGTAAGTTCTGAAAACTATCCTCCAACGTGTTAAAATGGGGACGAAAGACGTTAACTATTTTTATTTGCCTCAGGCAACAAGGCTCATCCTACTAATATTATAAATGCGAAAGTTTAGATGTTTGGATGTTTGGATGTTTGTTACTCAATCACGCTTAAACGGCTGAACCGATTTGAATGAAATTTTGCACGAAGATAGTTTATAGCCTGGATTAAAATACTTAAATACGCGGACGAAGTCGCGGGCGGAAGCTAGTAATAAATAAATGCTTTACAGACTAACATACATAATTATCAATACTCGTGTAGAATAATAATTACGAACGACGACAATGGAATTATATAGATAAAGAAAACCTCGCATTAATAATGAACGATACAATACTGGTTGGAAATCTAATCGGATGAGACTGGTAGTAAACTCCACACGTCCGGTCCGGTCCGTCAATCACTATGGAAAATGTATGCGTTCTGGAAATGACCGCTGCAACAATCCGAGGAAGGCATTTAATCAAATATGCAAATGCGGCTAACATGGCAGCTATTGACTGACCGGCAAGGAGCAAACATTAGCCATACTGGCTATTGCACCAAAACAAGTACGGTAAAGCGACATTACTATTTAATTTGGCAACAGGAAGTGTTTGGAAATGAGAACAGATCCTACGCTGCGCGAGGCCAAAACCTACTCTCCAGCTATTTATCGTTGCTGTATCCGTGTCCAATTGGCAGTATTGTCCATCAAACCATCTGTGCGGTGGTCCACTTGTCATCAGTCAGGCCATACTAGGTATCCTAGAAAAAGGTCTAAGGTCGTAAGTTAGGAATGGCTTTATCCATATAATGACGACCACGCTTCGAACAAAGAGAAAAATATTAATTAAAATATAACTGCGCGAAACTATTTTGTGAATTTCTTAGGTCTTGTATCACCTTAAGCTCAATTTAATAAAACTTTATATTATAAAATTATCATTTGAATACCGTCAAATACGCCAAGATTGCCCGCTTTTTTTGGAAAATTATGAATTACTCTTTTTTTTTATATGCTATGATATTGTTTTTTAGTATGCCTACAACAAATGTGATAATAGGTACACTCTTATTATCAAGTAAAATTTTTAAAAACATTTTAAATCAGTTTTTTGGCCAAATTTGATAGCGGGCAAAATTATCCGGGTTTTTATCCAACATTGCCCACGTCGTTTTGGTACAGTAAAATAGCCTTTAAAATAATGAAATAAAAACTACAACAAGAATTTGGGCAATTTTAACGTTTACTTCAAGTATCTTCCCAATATGAATAAACATTTCGCCAAAAACGGGGTTGGCAATGTTGTCCTAGCATTTTGACTACTTTCCATACAAAACGTAAACTGCAATTTCAAACTACTAGGGTTGTCAAATTAAAGTTTATTTATGTTTAATGTTCCTTTTTGTTTTAGATCTGCAGTATGAGACTATGTTGATGTAAATAAAATATAAATTCAGAGTAATTTTTTATTATAAAAGTTTTGTTAAGTAGGTATAACAAATCAAACGCAAATCAAGCCTCCGCCAGTACTTCTTATAAAGTTATAACTGAGATCACATAGAACAATCGTAAAGTAATAATCGTTGGTTTCCTTTAAAATAAACATAATACGAATCATATCCGTTATCATAATTATAACTGAGATCAATTAACTTTTTTTTAAAACGTATAATATGGATTATCATAAACAATTCTTACATCAAATATGATATTACTCAATTGAATCAATTTTATTATAAAATCAATAATATATAATATGAATATGAATCATTTTTTTTATTATAAGTTTTGTTAAGTAGGTATAAAAAATCAAACGCAAATCAAGCCTCCGCCAGTTTTTCTTAAAGTTATAACTGAGATCACATAGAACAATCGTAAAGTAATAATCGTTGGTTTCCTTTAAAATAAACATATTAGGTATGTTATTCATACGAATCATATCCGTTTACATAATTATAACTGAGATCAATTAACATTTTTTTTATAAAACTTTTATTATGGATTATCATAAACAATTCTTAGATCACATATGACGAGATCAATCAACTTTTATTTTTTACAAAAATTATAACTATGCCACTGGCTATAGAGCCGGTCATTTATTTTTAGTCATCGGACTAATATTGATACATGCAGGTCTTCCAAACCCGGGATTTTAGTATGCTAATTAATCCCGGGATTAAAAGCTCCGTACTAGATAAATGTCAATAGCTTTGCCGATCGCGTACTTATTATATAAAGTCAGAGCTCTAAAAAACTATCACATTTATGTCATTTATTAACTTGTATTGAAAACGCGTTCAATACAAGTTAATGAATCGATTTGGTAATTTTTGATAATATTATATTTCAATAGACCAAGAATAGCATTCTTGGTCTGAGGTTGGATTTTAATCAGAGATCAGATACTGGTATTATTTTTACGTATTTATTTGGTTTGGTATTATTTCCTATTTAATCGGACAATCCAATAATACGAAGTATGATTGAGTTCTTAAAATGTGACATGAATTGTGATTGAGTTCTTAAAAAAGAGCATAAATTGAATAAAGATACTGAACTAATTTGTGATTTTTGCTTATTCCCAGTTCCGATCTCTAATTGTAATCGTATAATAACGTCTTTTTAAAGTCGTCTATCTTAAGTATTAACAAGTATAAAACTTTATATAAAAAAAAACCTAAGTCTTTCCTCTCCTTATTACTTGTATAATAGATAATTATGTCTTACAATTTTTGTTTATTTCTATTATTATAAAAATCACAATAGGAACTTTATAAAAATGCTTACATGTAAAATGTACCTATGAATTAAACCGTAATACTTTTATAAGCAAAATACGTATCGCAAGTAAGTAAAGTAGACATAACAAAAATAATACTTCTAATATATTATTGGATTGCAACTAGGCCTACTTCAATGCACATATCAATCGTTTCTACAAAATAATTTACCTCATATTGAATAATTCTGCAATTATCAAGAAATCCTGATGATAATCGATGCTTATTGTATGTTAAAGTTCTGAAAATCTACTTCAAATATAAACTGACCCCGTCTAGTAAGTGTTGGCTGCGGTAATACTGTTATAACATCTTCTGGATTCGGTAATGTGCAGATGTCGTCAACTGCAGGGTAAGTAAAAGTTGTCCCTGTTTTACATTTAGAATTCTTAACTTTTCTTGCAAATTTAACTTTTGGTATAGTACCATTGATCGATAGAACTTTTCCTACAAAATGTTTAAGGCTCTTCTTTGTAGAGAACTGAGCTATAATCCAGTCGTTCTCTTGTAAAGCACTGCTTTCTTGAGTAAAATATTTAATATTATGTAGTCCGAACGGAATCTCATTGTTTTCTAAGTTTTTTTTATCTTCTTGTTCCTTTAAACACTCAGCAATATAATAATCATGCATTGTTTCATAATTTGAATTGTCCGAGTCCGCAGTAATTAATTCAACGCTAGAATTGATAGTAGTTGAACTGGATTTGCTATTAAATCGTTTCGTTCTTTTTTTGGTATTCTTCGTTTTATTTTTATTGACAGTGCCTTTCTTCTTTGTGGCTTTCCTATTACATTTTTTTCCTTTTTTTTCAGTCTTATCTTTTTTCACTTTTTGTCCCGGTTTTGTCTTCCTTGCCTGTTGGTGTCTTAAATCACTGTTACAGAAATTAAGGTTTGGGACTGAATTCATATCATCAGATTCTGTTTTTGATGGGTTCTCCTGTTTAATATTTGCCTTGGAAAACATAGCATTTTTAGCAGAATTTACGACTATTAGTTTCTTTAGGACTACTTCATTGTTAACTGTCAAGCATTCCGGTAAGTCACTCTGACACGTAGCCATGAATCGAGTATTTTCTTTTTTATTGGAAACTGTAGACAAAAAAGTCACATTTGACGCGTGTGGTTCCACATTAACGAGCACATTGGACAGGACTTTGACTCTGCCACTATTTTTGGAGGGATTTTTCGTTATGCGACTAGTGGAAGCTCTCACAAGTGGTATTTCACGTACAACTTTCGCTGGTGTATATGTAATAATTTGATCATCAGTACCCAAGTAACTGTTGATCACCTTAATGCAAAGCATGCTTAAGCGTTCAGCGTTTCTGGTAATCACTGTACTACAGGCAGCTTCATTGTGTGTAACACGTTCTGTCTCTTCTAAAAAGCAGTCTTGGTCCTCGTCAATCGACTGTGTATAGGAATCAGTAAAAAGCCCCGTTTGCTCATCTAAAAATGTGCAACCATGTTCCTTTTGAACCACTCTAGAAGTAGTATTTTTTATTAGTTTTTTCCTTTTGCTTGAATCCCTGGCATTTTTATTGTGGCCAACTGTTATATCAGAAGCCGTCACAGACTGTCCTGGTTCACAAGTAATTTTTTTATTTCTTTGTACCCTCAAAGGATTTGGAGCTCTATACTCTTTGAGATAGTCTAATAAGGCTTGATCAATGCCATACAACAGTATTGTTTCTTGCATTTCTGGGATTTTTTTCAATACTTCTCGTGGATTGAACGGCACCACTCCTGTAGCTTTAAATCCACTTTTGATATTATTTTCCTCGTTTAATTTAATTGCTTCCATTAACTCCGTCAGCAATTTCGGGAAATGCTTTTTATTTAATGATGTTTGGGTTGGATTTTTTATTTTGTACTCTAATAAAATTTTTCGCCAAGCCTTTTTCAGTGGTGCAAAAAATGCGACATCGAGAGGTTGAGTCAGGTGTGTTGATCTGGGAGGAATGAAAACAAATTTGATGTCGTTTTCGTCGCACAGCTCAACTACTTTAATGTTTAAATGACTGGACAAATTATCGCATATTACGACTTTTGTTCCAGGAGTCCTTTGTGCCCATGGAAGAATAATCTGTTCGAAATAATCTTCAAACATAGCACTGTCAAACCATCCAGATTTAGTGCAATGGTATCTCGTATTAGGTGGTCCACCATTAACCCATTCAGAATACTTATTGCTAGCTTTATAGACGACATACAATGGCAATAATTGACCACTGGCAGTTGCTGTGTACATCAGTGATATGTTCCCTTTAGTTGAATTAACTATTCTTTCTGGGTGCTTTACGCCACGTCGAAAAATGCCTTTGACAGAGCCTGGATCATCTGAGAGGTTAGTCTCATCAAAATTAATGATGTTTTCTGGTGGTATGCCATTCAGTGTCTGTCCTAAATTTTCAAAATATTGGGCAATTTCTTCTGGTCCTTTATTACTTCTTGCCTTTGAAATGTTTTGTGTGCTTCTCAAGCACAGCTCGTCGGCATGTCTTGCTAAAAATGAATTAACCCATGCATCGCCAGGAAGTTTGTTATTGAATATGTTTTCGCAAGAATTTTTTTCAAAAACTCATGTACCACGAGTTTTAAGTCAATTTTGGTAAGCGGAGAGCCAAATTCGCTTGAAGACCCTTACAATCTTTTTCTCTTCTTGAACTGTTAACGCCGTAGGACGTCCGATTGCCTTTGTGTGTTTATTTTTACACTTATTTATTATCGTACGTCTCGGAATACTGAATTGGCGTTCAGCATCTCTGGAAGATAAGTTGTTGGCTGCAACTAATTCGCACGCGATTTTCAGCATCTCCTCGGTGTAATTTCTATAACATCTGCTACCCATTTTACGCCTTGGCTTTCTTTGCCGAATCCTTGATTTATGTTTCTGAAATTTTAAATCAAATAATCCTTTACGCAGTACAACAACCGAACAAATACAACAAGCAAATATTAGGAAATCTTTTTGTCATGACAGGTTTAGTTTGAAAAATGTGAGTTGACTTTTATATAAAATAAATAATATTCTATTATACAAATTATATATTATATATTCTATTATAAAAAAAAGAATATTTTTTTTTTTTATAAAAAACAAAAAACCCGACTGCACACTATAAAGAGGAAAACAAGCCCCACAAGAATTTATTAATTGTAAGTATCGCAAGCGACCAACATTACAGAGGGTTACTTATAGGTAGGTATTTTCGTTCTTTGGTTGGTGGTGGTCGAGCTGGTTGGCAGGAGGGGGCCTGCGATACTTACAATTAATAAATGCTTGTGGGGCTTGTTTTCCTCTTTATAGTATGCAGTCGGGTTTTTTATTTATAACTTTTTAGTTGTTTTTATTTAACGATAATTCTTTCAAATTGAAAGTAAACAAAATATTTGTATCCTTTAGACTTTCGGGATAAAATGTGTCTATGACACTTCCGTGATCAATACGAATCTAACGATACCTCATACGTCAAAATCCATCAAGCCGTTTAGGCTACATACAGGAGGCCACAAATAAACACACATACTCACAAACTTACATACTTACTCACATACACTCGAAAAACATTACCCTCCTCCTTTGGCAGTCGGGTAAAAAAAAAAAAATAGAATAAAAATAAAATAAAATATTATAAAAATAAAATAAAATATAAATAACATGAAAAAATCGAACAAAAATAGAATAAAAAAAAACGAATGTAAAAATATTATAAAATAAAATATGCACTCGAAAGTACCAAGCCTATTCG
Organism: Epinotia bilunana; assembly: GCA_947049275.1. NCBI lineage: Eukaryota > Metazoa > Arthropoda > Insecta > Lepidoptera > Tortricidae > Epinotia > Epinotia bilunana. Next base: position 4,654,219 of record OX346263.1, on the reverse strand, counting down.
TCAATAAAACACTTCCCTTATCTTATATACTTATGCAGTTAGTAAAAAAAAGTCTTAGGTGACAACCCTAAGGCGTTTTGAATGGTGGGCAATGTTGGCTTCGGTCGGGTTGAACATTTCAAGGTTATCTTGCCCGGCGTCACAATTTCTTATTTATTATGATAATACTACTCAAAATATTATTAAAGTAATGCACACGTTATATTAAATAACAAGTATTAAAATATACTCACTTTTGGCTTCACCATTTTGTACAATTCACTTATAAACAACGACGAGTTCTGACAGGCTACTGAGCGAACTTAGGATCAAGTCCGACACGCAGTGTGGCCACAAACATAATCTATTTTCTACTAAAAATAGTAGTGTTGCCATAAATATTTACATTTTTACTTCACAAATGAATATGTTTACGAATCGTTTTTCGGGCAAAGATTCCCTTGTTGGCAATGTTGGCGTATTTGACGGTACTTCATTCAAATCACAATGATAACAAATAATTAAATTACACCTTAGCCTGCAATAATAAAGTCGTTTAAGACATTATAACCTTCAAATAAACTGAAACTACCGTAGCCAGTTTATACAATCATGAAGTTTATTCAGTAGCCAGGAGGGACGAAAACAGCTTAGCGTTATAATCCACCGTTATTACTACTAATTAACTAGGCACTAAACCAACTAGACAATGGAGATAGCGGGCTTTATCGTACCATTATTGTACGTGGGCTTAAAATGCTTAGATTTTATTCATGTGCTAAGAAAATATAAAAAGTCGATGTCACATTATTTAGTTGCAGATTATTTTTAGAGCAGGCTTAAGAACTTAGGCACTTTGCAGCGCCATATCTAATCACTATCACTAATTCACTACATACCTACTTAGTATAAAACAGTCGCTTCCCGCTGTCGGTCCCTATGTATACTTAGATCTTTAAAACAACGAAACGGATTTTGATGCGGTTTTTTTTAAATAGATAGTGATTCAAGAGGAAGGTTTAGGTGCGAAACCGGTTCGGGTCGCTAGTATCTAATAAAGTTATAGAGTGAATAAACCCATTGTATTATATGATTTTGTCTTTTAATGCCAACTCCTGTTAATGCATGGGCATGATGGGTCAAGCCGCTTCGTGGGAAGTCAGTATTTTCAAGCTGCATGTCGATCACGTAATACATTGCACGTACGTTAGGTAGATCTAAATAATAATAATAAAAAAATTACAAATTTTATATGGAAAAACGACAGTTAAACTATCCTAACGCGCGTTCGACACGTTACGTTCAAGCAAGAGGTAATCACCTCTCTGTGGTCTAAATTAACAGACTTTCAGATGTACCTATACTTGAATAATGATCGTACGAATGAATACAAAGCCACGACGGCACCAAGTTTTTATTGTATTCAGTTCAACTTTTTATAAATCAAGAGCTCTTTTATGTTTAGGATGCTGGGATCCTTTAGTCCCATCTGGTAGCCAGATTTTGTAGGTAGCTAGCTTCGAACTGGGAATTGTGGCTTCCCGTCTCGTAGCCAGTTACTAAATGGGAACGATTGTACCAATTCTAAGTTGGCTACGAAAGAGCACTACGGCTACGTTTTGCAGGTAGCTTCATGGAATTATTTAATTAAGGTATGGGATCAATGATAGGAATGAAATATTATACGGCTGTATATTGTGTGCGCATGGCGCTTGCCGTGCGCAAAGAGTTGAACTATCTTTTAATAGACCAAAATTGGCGTATTCTGAATACGCCAAAAACGAGTTCCGTAATGTTCAGTGATAGGTACGCTTGTTTAATATTATCAAGATGTTAGTCACCTCAAAGCATACAAGGCATTCATAACACAGGTAGTAACATAAATGCTGTGAATAAATTTGTGAAATTTGAATAAAACCTGCGTTACCGACATAAGACTTGCTTGAGTTTGTAGGTAATTGTATTTTAACGAACGAAGTTGTACAACTTTAACTTGTTTAAGTGAATTTCTAGATGCAATCTTAATGAAATTGCGATCAATTAGCTGCGAGTTTAAATTTCAAGGATTCAGTTGTGTGAGTGCGGGTTGGTTCCGCTTAACGACGTTTAATGGTAAGGAGGTACGTTATGATAGGTCAAATTTTCGAAGAAACTAAGCGCAAAAATATATCTGACTGTAATAAATACACATTAGGGGAGTCCCACAATTACAATAAAGCGTTGAAACTTGGGTACTAGCGGAGGATATATTCTTACTTACGGAATCAGAACCCAGGACCACTAAAAATGAAACTGCTCGTCAAAAAAATATGATTGCCTGACTATAAAAAAAACGCCCAAGTGCGTGTCGAGCCAACTTAGTATTGGGACAATCGCAGTGTAGGGTTCCGTAGTTTGCCCGTCTGTCTTAGTTACATCGACACGCGCGCAATACAACTAAATAGTGCGATTGCGCCGGCCGAATTTGTACAAATGTTGGCCTTTCTAAGTACACATTTTAAGTTGGTCGACTATTACTCGGGAACTAGTGATGCCTACTTAGCCGTGATTGTTTTCCTTTTAAATTCATTATATGTACTATTGCCACATTTTTTTTCCCATCCCCACTAGTAGCCATTTAGCGGCGGGGGGCATAGATAGAAAATTTCATCCCCACTTAAGGTCTAGAGGAGGTACCTACCCTAAAAAAAAAATTACACATTTTATTCTACTATTTTGTCAGCATGATTGATTTATACTCATACCCATGCATGATTTATAACATTTTTCTAGCAGTAAGGGTGACTGAACCCTTGACTACGGAACCCTAAAAATGCTGGCAATATTTGAAGCGTTTCTTTTATTTTTTTATTGTGTTTATATTTATCTTTATTTGTCTCATTACTATTATTATTATTACATTCATTATATTACAGTCATTCGGGTAGGTAATTAAGTACTAATTTTAGTTTTAACATTATACTAGTTTTAGTCCGAGCCCCATTGAAATCAGCGCCACGGATTGTCGTGGCACTATGCTGGGCTCCCATTAGCGTCCAGTGTAGTTATTTTGATATATTTTGTGTAATTGTCTATCGTGGCGTAAATAAATAATGATGTCATTGTATCTCATAAAATAAAACATAAATAAACAGGACAGAAGAAATACGGACACCTACATCACGTTTGTCAAGTAGCTTTCGTATCTGAAACCTGCAACATCATTGGACCTCTATACCCGCTCACTTTTTTTTTATACAACGATGGTCGCAAACAAGCATACGGCCGGCCCGATGGCAAGCGGACACCGCAGCCCATAGATGCGTGCAACTCCAAAGGAGTAAAATGGGCGTTGCCGACCCGTGATATATTTGAGGATTCGCCTTGTCGACAGCTGAAGGAACAAATTCCCTCGCTCTCAACACAACGCATCCTCGGGAGCGGGAGCGGGGGCGGGGGCTTGATTTTGGATATTAAAAAAAAGGTAGCCTAAAATGCTTTAATTTTTAGGGTTCCGTAGCCAAATGGCAAAAACGGAATACTTATGGATTCGTCATGTCTGTCTGTCTGTCCGTCCGTATGTCACAGCCACTTTTTTCCGAAACTGTAAGAACTATACTGTTGAAACTTGGTAAGTAGATGTATTCTGTGAACCGCATTAAGATTTTCACACAAAAATAGAAAGAAAAAAACAATAAAGTTTGGGGGTTCCCCATACTTAGAACTGATAGTCAATTTTTTTTTATTCATCCCATACGTGTTGTCTTCAAAAATTATATTGAGGTTTCCAAAATCATTTTTTTCTAAACTGAATAGTTTGCGCGAGAGACAATTCCAAAGTGGTAAAAAGTGTCCCCCCCCCCTGTAACTTCTAAAATAAGAGAATGATAAAACTAAAAAAAAAATATGATGTACATTGCATGCAAACTTCCAGGGAAAATTGGTTTGAACGAGATCTAGTAAGTACAGTTGCGCGCGGGCGCTTGTTATTGTAGGACGCGTCACTCGGTATCAATAGAAACCGGTTCGAGCGGCCGACCCGCACAGTAGTGCACCGCGTTCGATGCATTTAACTGTTTTTGTGTATGAATAGCCCCGATAAGACTATTGTTAATGAGCAAGACGAGTTGAATGTTGTAACAAATGAGTTATTAAATGAAGGGAACAGGATGACTAGTAGTACGAATGACGAAAGTTTGAGTGACATGGACGTTGAGCAAGTAAATATCGACCAGGAGATGAGAAGATCACAAAAGAGAAACAGAAATATGGATCCAGAAGAAGTGCGGATATCAGTGAGCAGGAAAGGGAAACGACTCGCGCAAGTGGCTTACACAGATGACTCGAGGTTACCAGCAGACAAGATAGAAGTTTGTATGACAGGAACAGAGAAGCTGCCTAAACAATTTAAACTTGCAAAATTACTAAAAGAGGAAATGATACCTGGTGTGCTTCAGATAAAATATATCAATCTGTATAAAGTTCTAATCCAGTTTTCTGAGGAAAAAAGTGCAGAAAAACTCCTTAACACAAAGAGATTTAATGAAAATGGTCTAAAATGCCAAAAAACATTGGATATAAATCAGTCGTATGGTGTGATAAGGGATATAGATTGCGAATACACGGAGGAGGATATCTTGGAAAGCTTATTCTGTGAGTCAGCGACTATACTCAACGTCAAACGACTGAAACGTAGAACCGACTCGGGTAAATGGGAGCACAGTGAGGCGGTAAGGATATGCTTTGAAGGGGCGTCTTTGCCATCACATGTATATTTATTCGACGCTAAGGTTAAAATTGAAGCATACAGATACCCTGTGACACAGTGCTCTCGCTGTTGGAGATTTGGCCACATGGTCCGCTTCTGTCCAGCCATTAAACTAGTCTGTCCGAAATGTGGGAACAATCACGATAACTGCGAAATAACCGAGTTTAAATGTAACAACTGTGGTGGTAGTCACATGGCTTTGTCTAAAACTTGCCCTATTTTTGTAAAGGAGCGCAAAATTCGTGAACTGATGTCAGAGTTCAACTGTTCATATAAGAGAGCTCTGACTTTGTATGTTCCTCCCTCGCCCCCTCCGTCAGCCATCAATAAAGACAATGTACAAGCCTTGAATCAACAGGAGGAACAGGAGGAACAGGTAACATTTGATGCACCGCAATCAGCGCTAACAAAGAGCTTAGATGAAACTACGGATACGACTAAAACCAAAGTATCTTACGCTCGAGCAATGAAACAAAGACAGGAGAAAGGCAAAAAAGAGAAGCAGACAAGACAAGGCCAAGATAACAGCTTTCCCAATTGTGAGCAGACTGATATGAACATGTTCTCAGAAGCTGGCGGATCTAAAGAAAAGGAACAGTTATTAGGAGATGAGGACAGATCGGAGGGAAAGCGCTCATTCTCATGGTTGGTGTTATGGAATAAACTCAAAACGAAGATGTTGGAAGAGACGGTACCCTTGGAAGAGAAAATAAAAGATTGTGTCGATATAATATGGAAATCGGTTATATCCTTTGCAGTGCAGTACTTAGCGAAGATTCCTTGTCTAAGTTTTTTAAATAATTATGGACCATAATCGCACAATCTCCACCATCAATATTCTCCAATGGAATGCGCAAAGCCTTCGACCAAAGAGAACAGAGCTTGAGGCACTCTTAAACCAGGAAAAAGTTCATATACTCTTAATCAGTGAGACTTGGCTAGATTCCGACAGCCCCTTTAAAATAAATGGATATAACATATTCCGAAGAGATCGCGCTGATGGATACGGAGGCGTAGCCATAATGACTCATTGGTCTTTGAAGGCCCATAGAAGGGAAATCAGCACTCGTAATGAACGCATTGAGCTGGTGAATGTTGGAGTGGAGAACTGTGAACATCTCAAGAATATTGTGTCAGTATATTGCGCACCTAATATAAGTACTACGATGGAAGACTGGAATAGTATCTTTACGCTAACCAAACAAAAATCACTGATTGCAGGAGACTTTAATGCGCATCACTCCAACTGGTCTTCTAAGACAGATACTAGAGGCGTCCAGGTATTCGAGTCTGCCATAGAAAACGATTGTGTGTCTCTCAACGATGGTAGCCCAACTCGTATAAGCCTAGCGAATGGAATACAGAAGACGGCACCTGATGTGTCATTTTGTTCGGTGGATATCGCGCTAAGGTTTGAATGGAAAGTCATGAATGAAAACCTGGGCAGTGACCATATGATAGTTAAGATGGCAACAGGAATCGTATTTTCCAAGAACATCGGACGTCGTCGAATGTTCAAACAGGCTGATTGGTCTGGATATAGAAACAGAATAAAAGATAAACTATCCGGTTTTTATTTACCAAATGATCATCAAATGGCATATGACAGTTTTATAGCTATAGTGGATGAAGCAGCGGACCAATTTATACCATTCACTAAAATATCTACAGCCCCTTTGAACCCCAGTAAGTTTTCTCCTAAACCATATTGGACGCAGGATCTGTCAAGATGTGTGGCAGAACGACGACTAGCTTTAGCACAGTTCAGGAAAAATCCTATACCTAGTAACCTGGAACTCCTTCAGAGCAAGGTGAGCATAGCTAGAACGGCAATTCAACGACAGCAACAGAAGTCTTGGCAAACATTTTGTGACGATATTGATACGGTGACCTCTTCAAGAGATATGTGGAAGAGAATGAGATGGATCAAAGGCTACAAATCAGCGAGACCATGTGTAGACAGGAGCAAATTAGAAGCCTTACTGAGTGGATTAGCACCGGACTTCACATCACCCGAGAAACCGACATTTCATTCAAACAGCAGTCTTAAGCTCCCCGGTTACGGTTCAGGAACTAAATAATTGTGTAAAACGCTCAGATACGGCTCCTGGAGCGCACATTGTTTCATACTCTATGATTAATAATTTACCGGAAGAGGGAAAAAAGACACTGGTCGCTCTATACAATAGATTCTTAGAATATAGCTTTGTACCTGCTCAGTGGCGATTAGCAAATATTGTTCCAGTACCGAAGCCGGGATATGAGAATCACAACTTTACAGAGATTCGACCGATTGCTCTGTTATCATGTTTCTGTAAGGTATTTCATACCATCATCACTCGCCGACTGGAATGGTACTTGGAGAGAAATGACTGTTTTTCTGGAGAGACTGTAGGTTTTAGAAAATCAAGATCATGCTTAGACAATTTAGCCAGAATAGTAACGCGCATACAGATAGGTTTTACTATAGGAGCGCCCACTGTAGGATGTTTCATAGACATAAATAGTGCTTACAACAAAGTCAATGTAACCAGCCTTCTGTCTATCCTAGACGATCTTGAAGCCGGAACCAGCTTGTGCAACTATTTGTGGGAATTTTTGCGCGAAAGGATTTTATCGGTCCAAACTGGTGAAGAAACTCTTACTCGCACCACAGGAATGGGCATAGCACAAGGAGACCCGTTATCTCCGACCCTTTTTAATGTTGCAACTAGCAAAATATGTTATAACATAAAACATGTCTTTATTTCACAATACGCCGATGATTTCGTAATTTATAGTTCTAATAAAAATTTAACTAATGCAGTAGGGGACGTACAAAACGCATTATACGTATTTTCTAAATTAATAGGAAACTTAGGGTTAGACATATCATACAGAAAAACTAAAGTGTGTTTATTTAGTAGGGGAAAAAGAACCACGAACTTGAGTCTGAGTTTAGATAATGTGAATATCATCCAGCAGGTCGATAGCGTTAGGTATTTGGGCATGTGGCTCGACAGAAGTTTAAAATGGGGTAGACACATAAATGAGATCAAAGACAAGTTACTGAGGTATATTAATGTATTTAAAGTTCTTGCTGGAGGCAACTGGGGAATTCATCCCACACATTTGAGGCGCCTATATATATCAATAATTCGCAGTAGAATCGATTTTTGTAGTTTTTTATATGATACTAGTATCAATAGTCATTTGAATAAACTTAACACAGTTCAGAATCAGGCTATGCGGGTAATTGGAGGCTTTATCAGAACAACCCCTATTCATGCTATGGAGAGTGAACTATGTCTCTCCCCCCTAGACGTCCGTAGAAAATACTTGGCAGCAAAATTTTGGTTGAGATCCCAACAGTTTAAAAATAATATCACAAGCGAAGTTATAGAACAGCTGGATACTTTATGTGACCACAGATATTGGATTAGGAAGAAGCTGCCTCTTTTGGTGGTTACACGCAGAACTCTTAAAAAACATAATATTCAGTCGACGAGTAAATTACCAATGTACTCGCTAGGTAGTTGGATTACTTCTTTCGATTTGTCACAAAATATCAAATTGAATATTGAGGGGGTGAACGCGGCTAAGCGGTCATTAAGCGTGTCAACGTTAAAAGATAAATGTAATGAGTTGCTTGATAAGGAGTATAACTCCTGCTATAAGATATTTACCGATGGTTCTAGGGAGAGTACTGGGTCGGGAGCAGCATTCTTTGATCCGCAGATTAATGTAAGAGGGAAACTTAGTATCGAGGTCAATATATCGATAATGCACACTGAACTTATTGCCATCTCAGAATCTTTGGCGTACATTTTATCGGTGGACTATAACCGGTTTGTCATCTTATCTGATTCAAAGAGTGCTCTCCTACACTTGGCTCGGTTAACCTCGAGAAGTCGAGGACTACCGATAGCCTATTGTATCTTAGAAACCATAGCTAGGATTCAAGCTTCAAATAAATCTGTAGACATACAGTGGATCCCCTCTCATATAGGCCTAATGGGTAACGAGGAAGCGGACCTGGCAGCCAGACAAGCGATTAACGAAGGAACCAAGTACAAATGTTTACCGGTATATACTGAGATTCTAAGAGAAGCCAAAGAAAAGTGTCGACAGCAATGGAAAGAGTATTATGATGAGCGTTCATTAACAAAAGGGATTTGGTACAGAACAATCCAGAACGATCTTCCTCGTTACCCATGGTTCGATAATACGGAAGAAAAAAGGAAAAATATTGTTGCGCTATTAAGACTGCGCACAGGACACATTCCAACAAACAAGTTTAAGTTCCTGATGAAACTATCTAGCACCCCAAACTGCCAAGACTGTAACATAGTAGAAGATGTGCAACACGTGCTAACGGAATGTGTCCGGAGCGCGGCCCGGCGACTCGGTCCAATCTCTGGTGATGTAGGTACATGTAACAGTGCCCTGGCTTCACCGACATCTGACGATGCCAGGGAGCTACTGAGCATTTATCTTGACACAATTCGGACCAGTAGTTCGTAAATTTGTACTTACTGTATAAGTCTGTTTTACGGGGGTGGCATAGCATTAATGCTAAAACCCCCAGGAAAAAAAAAAAAGAAAAAAAAAAAAAAAAAAGAGATCTAGTAAGTAGTTTTTTTTTATAAATCGTAAACCGCAATTTACCTTTCATTCAAGGATAATGGTACGGAACCCTTTGTGTGCGAGTCCGACTTGGCCGGTTTTTTCTTTATCAAAGAAGCCCATACTGCGCTTGGCATCCAAAGTTGCCACCATCAGTTTAGGGGTCTGCGAAAATGGCAACAAGTAAGCGAGTGGATACTGAATTGATACTGGATGCGTAGCTGGATTGGATTAAAACGTCTTTATTAATTCAATGTTTGTGCAATGCAATACGGACTGTCAAAAGTGAGCTACGATCCGCTAGACTGAGCTCTAGCAAGCCTAAAAGCATGGCTGAAGACAGGAAGACGTGGCGAACTAACAAAGGCCCTTTGCACTTTTGGTTTGCCTTAGCCACTCACTTGCTTGTGGAACCACAGTTGCCAATTTCCCGCACACCTAAACTGATGGTGGCAACTGTGGCAAGAAATTGAAAGCAATTTAGGCTACCTTTTTAAAAGTCCGAAATCAAGTGAGCGGTTAGAACAACAACAAAGGAGGAAGTGCTGGACACATAATTTACTTCAATACGAGACCTTACAGCTTAGAAAGGGACATTGCTTCTTGGAAGGATTAGGGACCGACCACACATATGGCTAAATATGTTACGTTACGTCACGCATATACTTACACTCGTATTACGCGTCACGATCCCTACATGTTTTTTACTGCGTAAACGCCAGGTTAGAGCGGCGTATTCTGAGCGTTAGTGTGACCGATGTTTTCTCATTTGCTATAAAATGGTAAACAGTTTTAAACCCTTTCGAAGAACATCTTCACAAGCATTCTTGTTGCTGTATCGTCACACACACTGACCACTCCGCGCCTCACGGTCCGTGACGCACGCGCTGACAGGGCGGGCGAAGCCGAGCCAGTCTTGCGCTGGAGTTTTGTCTCTTCTCCTCACAGAACAATTAACATGTAAGTACATAATAATTTAAAACATGCCTCACGAAAGTTTAAGTACATAAAGGGATCTGTTTATTCAGCACGCGTATTGGAGCTTTCTCTTCAAACTACTCTCAACTTGACATTAAGCAGAGTGGAGGCCATTTTAATGACGATTTAAATTCTCGCTACCTGTTACTTCTCTTATGTATTAGCTTACGCTTTTTAAACGTCATGAATAAACTTATTTTTCTTTCTTTCTTACTTTATCTGAAAGTAACAGAGTTTTTATACGGCCTATGGCGATAAAATCACATTCCCAATCCCCCGTATCTAATTCCTTTAATCAATCCACGAGCAAATTCAATTTTAAATCCAACGAGTCTTGAAAGCAAGCAGAACGGGGAAGTTTGAAAAATGTCCCCGCCGAGTAATTACAGATAGATCTTCGATATAGAATTAATGGTGGAGTCTCCTCGGATAAAGTTAACGAACTTGAGAATTGATTTGAAATGTTATTTGGAAGTTCAAATAGATGTTTCTGAAACGACTTCAACGGGTGAAAGAATTTTAAATCGCTTTTGAAAGGAAGGGATAACTGAGAAAATAGAGGACCAGTACTCAAGTAGATAAGTATCTATACTAATAATATAAAGAGGAAGTGTCTGTGAGATTGTAGATATGTAAGCTTGTTTGTTTGTATGTAATGTATTATAAGTGTTTATTAAATGTTTAAAAGTTCAATACTATATCCTCAAAATTGCAAAAATACGAAATTAGGGGATCTGTTAAATACAATTTCTTTCCTACGACCATTTTGTTAATAAGATGATAAAATACATATGTCACTGGTGGAACTATGGACAGAATAGGCACTGGTTCATGGTACAGATGACTTTACTCCAGCGGGCGTAGCACGGTTGCCATTTTATCACTTATCGTTGTGGATAAGGCATCCGTCACTCTCGCACTCGCATACTTGTCAGAGCGTGATGGGCGTCTTTACCACAACGATAAGTGATAAAATGGCAACCATGCTACGCCCACAGGAAGCTAAAGAACAGACTACACAAGACAATAACTGACAGATTCATAAAACAAAATACAAAACTAACAGAAAAAGTTATAAAAAGGTAAAATGATTCCAAAGAGGTGCGTCGTGCACATTCCTCCCTTTTTATAAAACGGCAGCTTCACCAGCTTACCACCCGAATTACGCCGTCGGGGCCCGGAAAGACTGCTGTCACTCGTTCCCGTGGCCAGGTGTCTCTAGGCGAGTTTGGATCTGCGATCAACACCACGTCGCCAACGGCCACCTCAGGAGTTACTCCATGCCCGCGTCTTGGGATGAATGTTGGCAGATATTCATTGACCCATCGCTGCCAAAAAATGGTCTGCCAATCGAACGGCCTTGCGCCAGCTGCTGCTATAATACAGCAATGACAAAATTAAGAGTTACAAACAAAGGTTTGGTGAGCATGGAGCTCCTTTACCTATTCATCGCCAATCAAGCCACACATGCTTTAGACTATAAAGTTTACATAAATATTATGGAGTGTACCGGTAGTCCGTAGTGCTACACCAAAGTTGTCGTAGAACACAATTCCACTGCCAAGAAACAAATGGAGTCGCGGCTACGAAAACTTGCGACTGTTCAACCTCGCAACACAGGTCGCAGCGCGCGCAGCATCACACGCGTGGGCAGCAATACACCATCCGGCTGCAGCACCGCCGCCCGCAAAAACCAAGTCGGGGGTCCGGCCGCACCGCGGCCGACAGTAAATCACGTGGCCCGGCTTGTAAAAAGGTCATTAAAAAAAAGACGCGGCCAGTCAGTTTTTGCCGCTGTCCCGAGACGGTCGCAAGGGTTGACTGCACCTAGAGCGCGGCTTGGGCTTACCGCGTGCGCGCCTAGGTACTTAGGGAGCTCTCAGAAGGCGCGGCCTGGGCATACCGGGTGCGTGCGGCTGATACTCTCCCGGAGGACCCCCGACAGAGCACAGCCTGGGCATACCGAGTGCGTGCGGCTGAGACTCTCCAGGAGGACCCCCGACAGAGCGAGTGCGTGCGGCTGAGACTCTCCTGAAGGACCCCCGACAGAGCGCAGTCTGGCTAAACCGAGTGCGTGCGGCTGAGACTCTCCCGGAGGACACCCAACAGAGCACGGCCTGGGCATACCGAGTGCGTGCGGCTGAGACTCCTGGAGGACCCCCGCGCAGCCTGGGTATACCGAGTGCGTGCGGCTGAGACTCTCCCGGAGGTACTCCGACAGAGCGCGGCCTGGGCATACCGAGTGCGTGCGGCTGAGACTTTCCTGGAGGACCCCCGACAGAGCGCGGCCTGGGTATACCGAGTGCGTGCGGCTGAGACTCTCCCGGAGGACCCCCGACAGAGCACGGCCTGGGCTTACCGAGTGCGTACGGCTGAGACTCTCCTGGAGGACCCCCGACAGAGCGCGGCCTGGGCATACCGAGTGCGTGCGGCTGAGACTCTCCTGGAAGACCCCCGACAGAGCACGGCCTGGGCATACCGAGTGCGTGCCTGCCGTGCCGAGTGGACATCCCTTCTATCCCTGAGTTAGCCTGGAAACCTCCGCCACAGAAGGATATGTATGGCTCGCCCTTCGCGACACCCATCACAAACTACTACGAAATAAGGACAAACGATAGTTATTAATGGCTTTATCAAAATGTAGGGCTAGTAATATTGGCTTTTATGAAACGCTGTACATTTTCATTACATGTTTAATTATAATTTAAATCTGTATTGTGATTTAAGGGCGTATTTATATTTATATTTATAATGATTTTGTGGTTTAAGTACTAAACTTCTGAATAATTTGTGAAATCCTAAATGCAAACAACGGAGCTGTGAATATAATCTATTGAAGCCTAGGAACAGACATATTGAATTATGCGATACTCTTAAACTCATTTCATTTATATACTTTTAAACTAGTAATATTGTAAAAGATGTTTCAAAACAGGGGGGTATGTATCTACATAGTTACAAAAATAAAGCGTGTTATTTTCGGTCATATAGTGAACAACTTAACAGTACCTACGTATTTCTATCATCATCATCATCATCATCATCATCATCATATCAGCCGAAAGACGTCCACTGCTGGACATAGGCCTCCCCCAAAGAGTGCCAAAGTGACCGGTCCTGCGCCACCCGCATCCAGCGGACTCCAGCAACCTTTACCAGGTCATCAGTCTGGGGCCTACCCACGCCGCGCCTTCCGGTACGTGGTCGCCATTCGAGAACCTTTCAGCCCCAACGGCCATCGATACTTCTATCGATGTATGTATAAAAGAGGAGATGTCGTTTATGCGGAATACCTGCCTAACCAAAAATAAGGCTTTACAGCCCTTAACACATTCGCTGCCAAGAATCGCTACGTGCTACGCTCGTAGCCGATCCCGTGGTGTTCCTCGTATGTAGCGGAAAGCGACTACGGTGTAGGCGCCCGCTAGGCAGGTTCCGAGCAGCGAAAGTGTTAAAGAGAGTATGTCACTAGTGGCCGAAATTAAGATTCTTCGTAAGATTCTCTGCCGAAAGAAATATCTGGACGGAAGCTGGAGAGTCCTAAATAACCTGGAAATAAAAGACCTTGGTTGCTCACAGACTCCGTTGGCTTGGTCACCTTGAGAGAATGGAGAAAGATCGCAAAGTCAAAGAGAGCAAGAGCATACCGAGGCCGTCCGGAAGGTCGACGCCCCGTCGGACGTCCAGGGTACAGTCAGCATCAAAAGTAGCTGCGCTAACGAAGACGTCCAAAGTCTTTATTAGAAGGGAATAAGAGCTTATGACGTCTTCGATTGCGCAGTTACTTTTGATGCTGACTGTACATAGCCCAGGCGGATCTGCGCGAGCTCCAAATCTGTAATTGGCAAGAGTTAGCGCAGAACCGAGAAAAACGCTGAGCCAACGGAGTACAGTACGATAACTGTTAGTTAACCACTGACAGATAGTTTGCGTTCATTTAATTTTCAACTATAATGTCATACAAATAAAGCAATTTTCAAAATACTGTTACCCACGTCTACCGAATTAGAAATAACTAGGTACTTTATTTGTATGAGGTTAAAGTTGAAAATTAAATGAAGGCAAGCTATCTGTCAGTGGTAAACCCCAAATAATTATTTTGTAAGTAAGTAGTATTAAATTCTACGCTAAATTTTAATATAAATTATCCAAGCAATACTACAGTTATTAGTATCCAACGAATCGTAGCTAAACTTAAGTAGCACTAGTGAAAAAGCAATTTAAGTCACTCAGACATGACATAAATAAGAACTTGGTGCGGCAAAGCTAGGATAGGAATAACGGGCAAAAGTGTAAAATACTTGCATATTAACGTTGTGCACTTTTGATATTTGGTGATGATGAACCGGCATCATCAACTATCGATAATAATTTGCAGTGATCGTGAATCGAATCATTGAATCGATTCAAATAATAACGGTAACAACCGATATGTCTCGCAACTAGAAAGACGTCAAAACGCCCCCCCCCCCCCCCCCCCCCCCCCCTCCAGCCCCTCCCAATCTCACCTTACGCATCTTAAGGCCTCCACCCACCGAACGCGTGTCGTGCACGGCGCGTGTGCTGTGCGGGCCCGCGCTAGTTGTAAAGCATTGAAACTACACTTCTAACACACATCGAACGCGGTCCGAGCGCGGGCCCGCGGCGCTAAAGTTACAACTCGGCAGCGCGGCCGCGTGGCGTGCGCGTCGCGTGTCAAGCGCGGGCAGCTGCGCAGCTGCCGCGCTGCTTAGTGTGATAGAGATAGTGAGATACATATTAGATGTGTTGATAGTGAGAGATATGCCGCGCTGCACACGCGTTGCTAACGCGTCACTGACGCGGCGGGCCCACGCGTGCCCGCGCAGCTGCTGCACGGCTGCTGCTGAGTGTGATAGAGATAGTGAGATACATATCAAATGTGTTGGTAGTGAGAGAGACATGACGCGGCGAACCTGCGCGGGCCCGCGCTGCACACGCGCTGCACACGCGTTGCTAACGTGTCGCTGACGCGGCGGGCCCGCGTTGCTACACGCCGCCCGCTTGCGGTGTGAATATACCGCTTCAACCGCGCCCGACACGCGCCGCGCACGCCACGCGCCGCGCACGACACGCGTTCGGTGGGTGGAGGCCTTTACGGTCACGTGACCTCTCTCGAATCTCACCTTACGAAATCTGTGGCGAGTTTAACAATTTTTCCTCATCCCAAAAATTGCATATCGCCGCTAAAGAAGTTTTCACTTCAAAAATCTTTCACGTTGTCTGTACAAGCTTTAAAAATACCTAGTAGTAGTAGTAGTTCCTAGTAGTAGTAGTCCTTAGTTAGGCCAATCTTGATGTAATCAATATTCAGACTATTCAGAGTCCGCACTCTTAACCAAAACAAGAAACGAAATTAAGAACACTAGAATCGTAAAAAAACAAAGTGCAGTTAAGTAGTGAAGTGAAAAGATGGCCGGTTGTAAGATACAGAACAAATCTTTTTGTTTTAAAGGAAACTTTTAAGAAAGTAGACGAAGGAAGGCATTTATTGCGCTAAAAGCCCCAGCGGAACTAACTTTAAAATGGATTCAACTTTGTCCGATGCATTTATCGCGGCGGCGGCGCATCACACTGAAATGTAATCCGGTGCATCGAGGCAAAATGCACAGAACGGTGTTAAAAAAGGGTCTTGAATACCACGTCGTGTCGCGCACAGCACGGCTGACGGCGCGCGAGCTCTCTCGATTTTTCTCGCACTATCCGTCTCTTTCTTATTAGAACACTAAGAACAAGAGATATGTGCGAGAGAAATCGAGAGTCCGTATGTCGCATGATGACGTGGTACCCGCTGATGCTAGGCGGGCTGATGGTAAACGATTACCGTAGCATATGTATACTTGCAACTGCAGGGCTGTCACATGCCATCGCTTGTATTAAAAACATAGTTTGTGGCATGGCAAGGGACTGCTGGGAACCTTATTTGAACGAGCGAGCGATGCGAACGAAGTTCTGCGTTTCAGCTTGGGGCCGAAATTCTTTCGTATGTCCGGATTGTCGAGACGTCCGGCTGTTTTCCTCTAGAGGTCGCATTTCTCAACCGATTCTCGGGCAAATTTGTCAGCAGGTTCAATAATTCATATAATTTGTCGTTTCCGTTTTTGGAACTTTTTTAATTAATATGTTTTGCGTTAAAAACTGCTACTAGTTTTACATTTGCAAGCTTGTTCATCGTATCTACCGCACAGTCGTCGTCCATATCGTAACGTTTCTTCTTGTGCTAACCTCAATATTTTTTAACTGTTACTACTTTTAGTCTATATTTAATAACCACATTTATGCTAAAACTGGCACTGGAGCATAAGTTTCATGTGCTCTGCTTACCCCTATTGGGAATGATGGCGTGAATCTATGTATGAATGTATGTATCTCATAATACGATTCTGTGCACCAACCTCAACTTTTAGGGTGATTGTTAACCATTATCTTGTCTCGTGCGCTCATTAATGTTCACGGTTGAGATTTTTTATTGTGGCCGACTTTTTATAAAACTCTATTTGGATTGTTATTCTACCTTGGACTACTTTGGTGCAATTTGGCCAACTCAAATAATCGAATTATTCTCCATATGCAATACTTGTCGCGATGTTCGCGGAGGCGCGCGCGGACGGCTAGCGGCTTCGCGGTTGTTATCAGGAAGAGGTGCGCGTTGCTCAAAAATGAAATAATTAAAAACCAAAAACACTAACTAAACTAACTAAATTGAATGAATAAAATATTGAGTTATTAATATAGAATTATTAAAATTCAATATTTTATTCATTCAATCTAATTATTTCAGAGATTTACGGCACTTTTACAACATTCAAATTTCGCATCAACTCACCTTAACATAGAATGTCTTTTTTATTTACAGAGATCAGTATAAACAGAACAATTCTTTTGTTTCATTATTACTAAACATAAGAAACATCGTTCATTATTTACGGGTCGGTTTGAATTGAAGCACATCTGAGATCTTAGTAGTTCTTTGAAAGCGATGGCTCTTAATCTTATTGTTGTTCACTGTTTTCTTACCATTCGCATTGATAGGTTCTCTTTGAGGTTTCCGTGGAATTAAAGGTAGGGAAGGTAAAGTGGCATATAAAATAAATATAACAACAATCGTTTTCATCGTTGTGTACTTAGAAAATAAAAAGAGATGGTATAATGGTTCGGCGTGTGAGATAATTGTCTTAAGAAATTTATTATCACCAAATTCATAATTTATTTCACCAGTTGGTAGGTTTTTAAGATGTTTCGCTCTTGTTGTGGTGTAATAAAGATTTTTTTTATTATTATGACAAGGAGGGGATATACTTTCAAAGTGTGAAATGTCTCTAGCATCTTATAAGAATAACTCCGTGTTTCATGTCTTTCTTTCAAAATGAGAAAGACAGCAAAGACATGAATCAGGGAACACTTCGAATTCTGTAAGTTGAATTCCGGGCGATCTTCAATTTCAACATTCGATCACTTAGAATAATGATGTACTTGTATTCAATAATCTGATGCGATAGAGCTGGTCTGTGGGTAAAACCTATTTCAAAGATTAAAAGACTACTTAGCGATATATACCTATCGGACCTTCTGACAGAAATTATTTCTAAAGATGACAAAGTTTTTTTTTCTGAGCAGCAGCGGCTTTCATCAGCAAAACATATGTAATTCATCGAGGCTATATTCAAGCGTCTCAAATATAGACCTCGTAATACGTAATATTTATGTACGTTTCAACTTATAATATATTTCCCCGTCAGTCGTACATGTCAGCGTAATAATAATAAATGATTGGATGTAAATTACCTACGTGTTTCGATTCATAACTTCAGACGCGGCGGTCCCTCGAGTTTTGGTCCAATATGGAATGTAGAGGAATAAAGTATTTCACCGAGACGGGTGGTCTCGTCTTACCATTTTCAACTTAAGGAGAAACAATTTTCACATGGTTACATCTACTAGAACAAGCCGATAGACTGACAATCTTATTCCGCGCAAATAAAGTTTAGAATTCAGAATAGAAAAACGCGCCGCGAGGTTGTGAGAATTACAGCGTTCGGTACAATTTCAACGATGAAATTGAAAATGATGTAATACTATATGACTTAAATATATGCGTTTGAATGTTTAAATAAGTTCTCTTCATTTTGTCACTAACTTCATGCGTGTAGAAACCAACCCCACAATGACTAAATATGTAATTATGTGAGAACCATTTATTAGCTCTTATTATTATGAGTATTCTCTAAAGCTTGTATACAGGATGTTTTTTTTTAAATGGGACAGTATGGGGAAATCCGAATCTAAAGGAGATAGAGGAAAAGTGCCCAAGGAGACATTAGGTGTTTTTTTATGTAAACAAATTTGGCTCGTTAAAATTTTTGGTCAAGCGTGAGTTGTTCTTAAAAAATTATAAAGTTGGTCAATTTTTTTTTGACGCGGGTCGGCTCTGTTTCATGTAAGGATTATTTCATTGTATGGAAAGAAAAAAATCTGAACAGCAGAAGTTGGTCAAATTTAACATTTACTCAAGTAATAAACCAACTGTATGAAGATTAGTTTTCATTAAATTTGACCAACTTCTGCTGTTCAGATTTTTTTCTTTCCATAGAATGAAATAATCCTTACATGAAACAGAGCCGACCCGCGTCAAAAAAAAAATTGACCAACTTTATAATTTTTTAAGAACAACTCACGCTTGACCAAAAATTTTAACGAGCCAAATTTGTTTACATAAAAAAACACCTAATGTCTCCTTGGACACTTTTCCTCTATCTCCTTTAGATTCGGATTTCCCCATACTGTCCCATTTAAAAAAAACACTGTATAGGTACTGGATTGGCGACGCATGTATCATGTCGGCTATCAGGCTATTATAGGAAACGCTTACGTCTGTAGTGAGATGTAGGTATGTTCTCGGTAAATGATATAGACGAGATATGAATGCTCTTGTATTCTGGTAAAATATGGGTTTTATATACAGTCACTGTGTCGCTGTGTGAGTTGACGCTTACATAGGTCCTAACGATAATGGGATTTGATAACGATGATATGGTTACTCGTGCGTAAAACCATCTAGTATTGTATTATACCTATTATGAGGTCATCCCCTCTACTCACATGTTGCGTCATACACCTCAGTAGATTCACGCGCACTCATGGCATAAATAAATTAATAAATGTCAATGTATTTCACTACTTTATCTGTGGTGACGGTCAGAAATGTGTGCTATTCATAAAATAATATATTTTTCTCAAACATGCAATGAAATATTGACGTTGTGTTCTTCATAATGGGCTTCGAAGTGTCACGTTTCGGGCGCAGCGAGACGAGAGACCCGTAATGGCTTTTCATACAAAATTGGAGGCCTAGGCCTGCAAAATGGTCTTTTTAGGGTTCCGTACCTCAAAAGGAAAAAACGGAACCCTTATAGGATCACTCGTGCGTCTGTCTGTCCGTCCTTCACAGCCTATTTACATATCAAATAAGAGCTCATTGTGTGCATCTAAAATATTTTTTTTTTGTAATTTTAAAATAATTAGTTTAGAAATTATTTAAGAAAATAGCCAAAAAATGACCACCCCCCCCCCCCACTTCATCTCCGAAACTACTGTCTAAAATTTTTTAAAAATACACGAAATAGTTCTTTACCTACAGATGACATCAAATCAGCTTATTTTTATGAAACGTCAAAAACGCTCCGTTAGTAAAAAAATTGTTTAATATCTTGTGATGTACGGAACCCTTGCAACGCGAGTCCGACTCGCACTTGGCCGGTTTTGTTAATATCCATTCCACAATTTGTGGCACAGCGTTCAGCCATGAAAATTAAAGTATGATTTTTTGGAGTTTTTTTTTAATTATTTCATTGCATGTTTGAGAAAAGCACTATACATACCTCGGCGTGAAAAGGCCTTGCCAGCCTCATAACTATCCGACCTCGCTACGCTCGGCCGTCTATATGTACTCGGCCGGAAACCCCTTACTTCCCGGCCTCTGTACTAATTATTAAGTGTCCCACTGCTGGGCACAGGCCTCCCTCTTTATCTTCCACATATCCCTGGCCTGGGCAGCGAAGACCACTGGTGGGAAATAATATAATTTGCAAGTAAAGTTCTAATAAATGTTCTAGTAAAACGAACAATATCTCAGATCATAGGTATTTGTTGGCCGAACCGAAGTGCGATAAAATTATATATAATCCGAGGCTTTCTTTGTTTTCGCCTGTGTGAGACAAAACTTTACGTCTTTCCTTGGGCACCGACATTATTAGCTACACGTGCAGTGGGCAGTAATACCTGGTCGAAATATAAACAAAGGGCTGCCACAATAGATCACCTGCTGGTCGAAGCGGCATATAAAGGCCCATATTAACACACAATAATAATAATAATACCTGGTCTATTTTACGACCAACGATGACGATATTATTTTCACCTATTTAGGCAGTAAAACTTAAAACCGTTTAACAAAAACAAATTGCAAAATATTTAAGTTCTGTAAGATAATCCTTTTGTGTAACAGGACCCACGAAACCCTCCTCAACTTAAGTGATTATTTTTGTTTATTTCCTAATTCATGACGTCATCCTATTCCCATCACGAGCTCCGTTATTAAGGCCAGGTTGGACGCGATAACCCCCAAGCCACAGAGCAATTAAGCCAGGCCATCGAAGCCTCCTGGGTAACGGTATCGCCGCCTAGGATTGGCTAGGAATTACTTAAAGGAATTGGACTCCCTGACTTGAATTTTGCATCGTGAGACTTTAATTGCTTGTTGGTGGAGATGCTTGTTTGAATGAAATGTTATTTCAGTGTTTGACCAAGTTTAGCCGCTAGACGAAACTCACAAAACGCAGACTTTAATTTGCTTTTCTAAACATATAATTTTTGTTACCATTTACAAGGGTTAACGTGGTTTTAAATGACAGTTCATGATTATGACGCTGGTGTTACAAGTGATAAGGCTGTTTAATTTTACTGCTTGTTATTCAATTTGCATGAGATCACTGTGATACCAATAATCAGGAATTTACCAAGCATGTTGCAAGTTGTCTTTACAACGTCAGGACAGTCCCAGAGAGGCATTATAACCAGTAGGTATGCCTAATAGTAAGGGTGAATATGTGTTTACATATATGTGTCGCCTTGTCAGATAGGTGTCAAATATAAGTACACGAAAAGACAGATGCGCACATTTCTGGTGACTATTTATCCTGAGGCGTATTGTACTAAAAATGCAATTTTAATAAAAACTTAAAGAGGTTAATTACTACGAAATGTAAATTCAGCTTTCCCATCCAGAATGAATCATCATTAATTCTTCAATAAAGTGCATCAGGCAATTGGAATTTTAAATGTTTTTCATTTTCGACTCAATGCAAACGCAATAGCCATAATAATTTTATACGGGAATGCTTGTTCTGATCAACCAATGAGTAAACATTGGTTGAATGGCCAGTATATTTTTTTGCTTTTGGTTCGCGGCTTGGTACTTAGGTATTTGTCGTTGCTTAAGAAAGAAGCATCTGGGTCAAACACATTTTGCATGAGTTGGAGCTCTTTCCCACTGACGTCCAGTTTTTTGAGGGTACGGTTTTCTGCAGGATCCAGTTTTCTGTAGTATGCGTGTAGTATCCCGCAAACAGAATGCTCGTGTGAACGTTATTATATTAGCACGTATACCCAGCAAATCCCGCAAAAAACTGAACGTCCGTGGGAAAGAGCTCTTAGTGATTAGTTATTCCCGGGGACACATTCAAATTTGTTATGTCTTTTAGAACCTAATTTAAGCGCTGGTATGATAACCATTAATTAATGTATAGCCTTCACTTTACAGCATAGGCGCCTAGTTTTTTGTCTTGATTTATTTAGATACCTATTGACAGTGACATCTATACCCAACCTTAATTTGCATATTACGGTTTGTGATGTACGCTAATAGTGTAGTATAATGGCGTTGAGATTATTTAATGTAACCAACTTTGTATAAAAACCGTCATTGGAATTTGAATCTTATACCTTAGACGGTAAGTTGCTTTTAAATAAACTACTTTGAGACAATTTGTTGCACTTAAATAATTTCAACGATAGATCCATTAACATGCATGTGTTACATTACGAGTATAAATAGTCATTACTTGCACTACGCATTGTTATAATTTGCATTTGATGACCACAATTTCGGTTAAAATATAAACGCGGGATGCATTGGCCCTGGAACGTAAATTTGGCTTTCGCAAATTAGTTACTGAAACTCAAAGCTATTGTACAAATTACTCGGTTTTTTGTAAGCTCCGCTGGCAGGCTCAGTTTAAATTTCAACTATAGTATTTTAATACCTTTTCATAAAGATATGATTTGTTGCCCACCTCGACGCTTTCTTATGAGGTTTTCGCAAAAGTTCCTTTTATTCTAGGTGATAAATTTGGAATGTCACGGAGATGAGTTAGTTTTGCTAGAGTTTTATCATTTGCAGTTTTTATTTGCACTTCATGCATGTCTCTGTTGGAACTAGTTTAAGAAGCAATTAAGTATTGTAGTAAAATATTTTACGTGCATTGCACGTAGAACCGATGGCCGTTGGGGCGGAAAGGGTCTCAAGTGGCAACCATGTACCGGAAGACGCTGCGTGGGTAGACTCCCCACAAGGTTGACAGATGACCTTGTAAATAAATATCGCGGGAGTTGAGTGGCGCAGGGCCGGTTATTGTGGCACTCTTTGGAAGAGACCTATGTCCAGCAGTGGACGTCTTTCGATATGATGATGGCGAGTACAATATTATCAGTTGGATAAATAAAGAGTAATTAATTTATGTGAGCGTTTATACATATATTATATGCTCAAACGGGGTACGTACAGGGTGGTATTGCAGGGTTCTTAACAGTATACCAGCTATCGGCTCTCTATTGCTATCTCACTTGTTCTTGCATCTGTTAATGTAATCATACCAGATTGTTGTCAAAAGCGAAAATTGAGGAGGCGCATTATAGAAACGGAAACATCGTCCTATTGATTTCAGAAAGGGAGCCATAGCAATCGCTGATATGACTGTTATAAAGCAACCACATAGCTTGGGCTTGTCAGAATTTTTCGATATCATTTCAATATAATTGATGATTGAAGCACACCTTAAAAATTTAAATGAATGCGTTTTGCATCCCCATTTCCACGTGTGCCAAACTACATGTAATGTACATAAGGGAAAAAATGCAGGAATTACATTAAGTTAATATTACACTGGAATGCAAAATTTCAGTATCTAATTGATTCTCTGAAACCTTTTTAACACAACAAACATCCATATATTCCCGACAATAACCGAAACATACCTCTGATTCAACAGAGGCATCACGCACGCTCCATCATCGCGACACAGAAATCTATTTTTTGGGCCAAAAAACAAAAGGCTCGTTGTAAAATATTCATCAGGGCGGAGTCACGTCGAGGCACTCACGGCGGCCGTTCGCTGGGCTATCGGGGGCGTGCTACGAATGCCGATGGCGGGGCCTATTCGATATCGGATTTGAGGAAAGGATTACGATGGTGATTTGAATTTTGGCCAGAGTAACAAAGTAGTAGTTCCGTATTTCATCACAAGCAGGTGGGTGATACATTAACTAAATATTATTAGTTAAATAAAAATAAAATAAAATAAAAACAACAACATCCTTTAAAATTCTTGAAGTTTTTTCCAAAATATCCAAACGTCCGGACCGATACATAATTTCCAAACTCAGACAAAGAAAAAAACCCTTTTTACCTAATTGAAGCTTGATTTGGGTTTCAGTCAGGACAAACATATTAAACTGCTTTTCTGTTTTCACTTGTAGGTACTGCCTTCTATTTTGTAGGATTTTTGTTTCTAACAGTACCATTTAAATAATATAATTACTGAGTTCAAATGTTGTAATTAGTACAGTTTTATGCAGATGTACTAATAAATCAAGTTTAACAATTTTAGTTATACAATCCTGTAAAGTTTCTATGTCTGTGCCACAAAAATTACTATGTACAGGAAAATAGCTTTGATTTTCAATAATCATATTGAATCTAAAAATTCATCCCGTATTCTGAACCAATACTGTCACCAACAGTATCACTTTACGATACGCAGTAACCACATCTTTAGACAACCCTAATTCCAAATCGACATGAGCTCATCTAGCGCCTCATGTACCTATCTCGCGTGAACACAAGCAATGGGGCGAGAGAGATAGCTCCGGTTATCGCAGGGTTGGCAACACCGAATCGGTGGGTAGATTGGCTTATCCGGCAGTTTATCCGAAACGGCTTGATGACGACCTTTGCTTTATCCTCGATTATCTCTTGGTGGAATCAGTATTGAGGTGATTT
Organism: Epinotia bilunana; assembly: GCA_947049275.1. NCBI lineage: Eukaryota > Metazoa > Arthropoda > Insecta > Lepidoptera > Tortricidae > Epinotia > Epinotia bilunana. The sequence goes on along the minus strand of OX346263.1, from coordinate 4,629,557 downwards.
TAATCTGTGGTAGACATTTCGAGGACATTTAAAACGGGGTTTCTGAGATTGCAAATTTGGGGCTTAAAGCTATTGTTTAACTCGGTTTAGTAACAATGCGTTGGCATATTTATCAGAGTTTCATTCAGATGCATACAATTTAGTAAAAGTGAATTAAATAGGATTATACAACCAACAGGATTATATTGTTTTTGAGGAGATGGGAACGAGCAACAAATAAGTTGATCAGTACAGAAATGCGAATTTCAAATACCACAATTCGAATTTCAAATACTTACCACAATTCGATCTAGGGGCATATCTTGTCTCAAGTTTTTTCATTACGTTATTGAAATATATATATTTTTTTATTAAATTAAATTAAATACTTAAATATATAGAAACCATCCATGACTCAGGAACAAATATTCATGCTCATCACACAACCTCCGGCTTCGTAGGCAGGGTCACTACCAACTAGGCTACAGAGGTCGTCAAATTTAGTATGAAACAGTAAAATTATTGGAAAAACCTTACGATGTAAGTAGGTTCTTACTCTTAGAAAAGTATAAATTCCACATGCTTCGGACTAAAAAACTTTCTCCAAACTATCGACGATTTCTTATGCTCTTATTCAAAAACGTTCATCACACTTTTGTAGCTAAAATGTCGTTCAATTTCTAATGTCTATTTGTGACTTGGACATTTGTGTTAGTGAAAAAGTTCTTTGTAGTTCTACTTATTTAGAGAACCACATACAACTTTTCTATAATTAGTCTTGACGTTGATGAAGAAGAAAAAAAATTGTATACGTAATGTGGATTGAAAAATCTTTTATTGTTTAATCAGTCAGTTGGCTGTTAAATGATCAATGTTCAATTAATAAAATATTACGATACGCGGAAATAGTCGCCGTGAATTCAGTTACTACAAAACCGCAGTATTTTATTCACATGTATTGACTACCTATGTACCAATAATGTACACATACTGAAATTAAAATAAGGACTAAATATATAAATATCGAGAAATAGTAAAAAAAAAACATTGTAAAAATAACTTGAAATACGTTAATATTAAATACCGCATTAACTTATCAAAGTTCGGTTGTTTGTTTAGAAAAATCCAATTTGAATGCCAGAGACATGAAAAGAGAAATAAGACCGTCTGATTTTACAGTATGATAATCAAATATTTTTACACCTTGACTTAGAAATTTACTAACCACACTTTAAAACACCTTGACTTAGAAATTTATTGGCGTAAAATTGTTAAATATTATCAAACATTGAGCTTTCTAATTTTTTAACACCGTGGCCATTGCCTGAAGAAACAAGATATGACTCGGGATCTTCCCGGGCTAAAATATTAAATTTGCTTTCATAAACAATCTGATCTGAAATTAGTTCATCTTCCAGGGTAAGCTTTAGAGCGTGAACCTTCATAATGAGTATATTATCTTTATAAGAGAATAAGAGAATAAGAGTGATTTATTGCAAACTGTGTTACATAGGTACATAGGTAGGTAGTGATGACAAAATAGTTCCAATAGTTACCTGATTCAGGCATGCAATACTTATTTTATTTTATAAAAGGTTTTTGGCTTAATTATAAACTAACCACAGTAGTGTTAATAGGCAACACCAAATACTTAACATGCATAAAACTCGTTTAAATTATAAAATGCTTTATGTATGAGCCAATTTTTTAAATTTACTTTAAAACCGTTTCCCTCCAGAGCTTTTATGTCGGGCGGGAGGTGATTAAATACACGGATTGCCATTATAAATGTGCTCTTTTTGTATTTAGAAGTACAAACTTTCGGTAATCTAATATTATATTTATACTGTGCTCTCAGATTACACTTCATAGATGACAGTGTTGTAAAATAATTTGGTTGTTTTTTTACAAACAAGCTAACCTCCAAAATGTAGATCCCTGTTAATGTGAGAAACCGCTTCTCTCGAAAAACTTGTCTAAGGGAGTCTCTAACGTTCATACGGTAGATTATTTTTATACATCTTTTCTAGAGGATGAATGTTTTTTCACATCTACAGAATTCCCCCAGAAAATGACTCCGTACGTCAATAAAGGATACACATTTCCGTAGTAAGCACTAACTACTATACTTTCAGAGCAAGTTTCGGATAATATGGACAATGCGTAACTATTTCTGGCAATTCTCTTATTTATCTGTTCAATGTGAACCTTCCAATTTAGATGTGAATCCACATGAACTCCTAAAAATTTCACATCACTGACTTCCTTTATAGTATTCCCAGCTTCTGATACATTCAAAGAGATGGGAGCGGTTCTATAATTTCTAAATTGAATGAGCTGGGTTTTGCTCAGGTTCAATTTAAGATTTAATGAAATGAGCCAATTTATGATTTCTGTTAAGGTAGTGCTTATATCCTCATAAAGGCTGGAAGCTTTTGAACGATCACACGAAAAAAATATTGTCGCATCATCAGCAAACAGTACACAAGATTTATTAGTGACAAGGGAAAAATCATTCAAATATAAAAGAAACAAAAGCGGCCAAGCACGCTTCCTTGTGGAACTCCAACTACCACTTCCTCGTAGCACGACAAGACTTGCTCTATCGTTTTATTTTTTTGGTTGTAGCAATCTATTTGTAGAGCCTGTTTCCTATCACATAAGTAAGTTTGAAATCAATTTTTGGGCATTTCCCCTTATACCGATATGCTATTGCCATATTATATCATATACAACGCAGTCAAATGCTTTTGACATTTTTCAATTTTATTCGCCTGCCAACATGGACGTCTTACGTAGATGTAAAATGCCCGGCATGGAGGCCATACTGATGAAAAGCCAGTTGAGATGAAGTGGTCACGTTAGTCGCATGATAGACTGCAGACTCCCAAAATCTGTCTTCTACTCCGAGCTCAATACATCATACCTAGACCTTAGACCTTAGACCTTAGACCTGATTTGTAAACACTTGATTGACCATTGACCTCTCCTTCTCATTTATTAAGTTCTGTTACGTTTAAGTTATAGTTATAAGTTATATAGTAAGATCTTTATCTGTATATCTCTCTGGATGCCCTGAAAACCAGTGCCTTTAGCATGTATTTGCTGGTGGCCTATGCCGAGTGGCATCCATTTTGGTGAATTCCAATTGTAAGATACACATGTAACATGATATCACACCAAATAAATATATTTCTTTCTTTCTTTCTTTCTTTCTTTCTTTCTTTCTTTCTTTCTTTCTCAAGGATGGAAAGCATAATCGTGGGGGGCAGTTTCTGCGCTACAAGGACGTATTAAAACGTCACCTCAAAGCCTGCGATATACCTGCTGAGGGCGGGGAGGAGGTCAAGTCTATGAGACCGGAATGGCTGAATAAAGTCAGAAAAGGTGTAGCTTCTTTCGAAGTAGCTCGACTTGAGCACCTGGACCAAAAGCGCCATTTACGGAAGACTCGACCCAGACCATCCTATACATATGCTTACAATGACCAGGGTCAGCTATACTGCACACTATGTGACCGAACATTTAATACTAAGTTCGGTTTGGCGAGCCATATACGTACTCGTCAGAGAAAACTAAGGGTCGCCGTCGTCGGATACGACAAGTAGGACTATATATATATATATATATATATATATATATATATCACCATTTTTGTCTTTTACTTTTTATTTCAAGAGCAATTTTCTTAATAACTACAGAATGAATCGAAATGTTTTTTCCCAAAGATTTTTACATGGTGACTTTGTAAGTATACAAAGTGGCTTATTTTAATGACCTTTAACTGAACTGTCACGATCATTAGCTGAAAAACTTTTTTATCTTGATAAGACGACCGCTTTAGCCTAATTGGTAGTAACCCTGCCTACGAAGCAAGAGGTCCTGGGTTCGAATCCCGGTAAGGGCATTTGTTTCTGTAATCTCCACGAATATTTGTTCCTGAGCCATTCTATATATTTAAGTACGTATTTATCGATATAAGTATGTTTATTGTCGTCTAGTACCCATAGTACAATCTTTGCTTAGTTTGGGACTAGGTCGATTTGTGCAAATGAAGATTGTCTGTAAACCATATTATTAATTATAATTAGACAGAAATGATTTTATATACACGATAGAATAAACAAAACAATTAAGCTTGATTTTATACGTAAAAAAATCCTTTAGCAATAGTACAACACAGTTCATGAACGAAAGAATGATTATGAACTTTGGCGTGCAGTAAATAAAAGCCACTATCACATAACACTGGGCCCATTTACCTTTACGGCTATCTGATTGGTTAAAAGACAATGCATGTATTGTATTGGCGCATGCCGCTTTGTTTTTGACATGAGGGCAGAGCACAAAGGAACTGTGGGCGCAAGTGATTTGTCTTTTCATTGTGTTGATGGTATAATTGAGTAAGAGAATCAATACATACTGAGCTATGTTTACGCTAATATAATGCTGGCAGAGGGAAGAATAGCTTTGCAGCGAGCTCGCGACTGACAAATGGGTACCTTTTTGATGAGTTTTCCATTTCGGGAGAAAACGTTTTCCACTAACTAAATCTTAACAAATCACTTTGATTTTGATGTCGATCGCTTCAGCATAATATACTCTAGGTATTTTTTCTCAATTTTTTTTTAAAGCCATACCTATTAATGTATCGCCTTAAAAAATATTGAGGTGTCGTATAAGTTTTAATTTATTCCATACTAGCTTCCGCCCACGACTTTGTCTGCGTGGACTCGGGATGAAAACTATCCTATATGTTAATCCAGGCTATAAACTATCTTCGTGCAAAATTTCATTCAAATCGGTTCAGCCGTTTAAGCGTGATTGAGTAACAAACATCCAAACATATAAACTTTCGCATTTATAATATTAGTAGGATTTTGAAAAAAGGATAACCTATAAAACTAGTCTTTCATTGTGTCAATAACTTACTACAAAATCATATAGATTGGAAGACATTCAGAAGTGCAAAAACATTTTCCTTTTTGTATGGACGAGTACGATGTATTCTTCCCTATAAAGTAGGTGACTAACTAAGTTTGTATATAGGTGTAATCTCCGGAAACAGTCATCCGATTCCAATAATTCTTTCACATGCACATATAGTAGAGTTAAAGAAACAAACATCATTTGAAGCTATTCTTTCTCCAATACATTAACAATTTAACTATGTATCACTTCCACTTTCGTTACATAGCAATCACTACATAGTATGAAACAAAGTCGCTTCCCGCTGTCTGTCCCTATGTATGCTGCTTAGATCCTTAAAACTACGCAACGGATTTTGATGCGGTATTTTTTAATAGATAGAGTGATTTAAGAGGAAGGTTTATATGTATAATATAGTAACCGTGGGAAGTCGGGGCGGGTCATAATCTCCAAACTGCCACTGTGAACGTTCGGCTTCAGAGCCGAACAGCGGTTACAGCGGTCTAAATGATAACTTAAAAGCTTATCGAAATGAAATTAAACTTCATATATATAAATCTCTATAAATGTACATACTACCATCATCACTAGGGTTTTTCGTCGAAATTATTCATCATAATCGTAGCGTTTATCCTAGTAGTGCCCTAAACGAGCCCGGGGTCTGATTTTGCACCTAATCCCAAAATTTAGCGTAGGCACTTGTTTTACGAAAGTGACTGCCATGTGAACTTCCAACCCAGAGGGAAAACTAAACCTTATTGGCATTAGACCGCTTTCCTCACAATGTTTCCCTTAACCGACAAGCCAAACTGTATGAACAGTATTATAATCATTATTTCACATCTGCTATTCAGAAAAAAGTAATTATTGGCCTCAATTGAGGGACCAAAGCTGTACTTTTCTTTCCTGATCCCGTTATTAAGAAAAGAGTCATTCTTTTCCAATTTTCCTCATAGAAGGTGTGAAAAGCAGTATGGTGTTACTCGGTAGCAAAATTATTTCCGTCGTGGGCGTAATAATGTGTAATTCAACGTGTTTTCATACCTTATGGCTTCTATATTCATATACTTACCTAAATATTACGGTCTACAAGAATAAACTGTTATGAACATAACTATTTTAAAAACTCTTGTTTATTAAAAAAACTTTCTAAAGGTAACTTTCTTAAATAAATCCGCTTACATATGATTCGACGCGCGACTAGTGTCTAAAACGGTACAGTGGCTGCAATTATTAATTGTATACTATCAAGGAATACATATACCGAAATTCTAAAAATCGTTAGTTAAAATTTAGGGTCGTGTGAGATATACATACTGTATAGAGCAAAAAACTACGAGCCATCCCAGAGATACCAGAACAATACATGAACTTTTTTATAAAATTTGCATTGAAATATAACTGGAGGTCAATCTGACACTCACAGATTACATTCCGATTTTGCACCAATGCATTACGTGCGCTAGATTTCGCGAGCATCGAGCTAACGTAACTCAAATATTGCAACACACTGATATGAAATTAGAATGCTAAAAGCCAGTGGCAGATAAACCTCTGATCGGATAAAGGAAAAACACTATTATGTAACTCCCTGCCGGTACAAATAAAATCGCAGCTGCGAAGCAGAAATATTAGATTGAAATAGTTCTTTGTTACCAAACACATTTCTTTGTGATTTGCCGCTTTTCGGCACATAAAACATAACTGCCACGTGTTCTTATATAGGTGAATGGAGCACAGCATAAATATGAAAATGGTATGAAATAAGACGAACACTTAAATGATTCTAATACATTTTGTCTGACCCGTAAAATAGAATGTACTTTCCCTGCCATGAATTTACGTAAGCATCACTACATAGTATAAAACAGTCGCTTCCCGCTGTCTGCCCGTATGTGTGCTTAGATCTTTAAAACTACGTAACGGATTTTGATGCGGATTTTTTAAATAGAGTGATTCAAGAGGGAGGTTTATATATATAATATAGTACCCGTGCAAAGCCGGGGCGGGTCGCTAGTTAATAATATAGCAAAAAACTAAGGCAACTTTTTTCGGGTTTAAGTTTCTCCTTATGTATTGCGTAATACCGTTCTCAAACAAAATAAGTACATAATAATAGGAGTATTCTGCATTTTGTGCTTTTTGTGTTTAAGATAATGAACGTATTGCATGATTACCAAAACTACCATCTCTGCACAATTTGTGTAAGTATATTTTTTTCTCAATTTTATGTTCACACAGGAACTGAATTAAGTATAGTTTTGTATAAACACATTAATACAAAGCTTAAAACGGTAGTATAAATTCAATTGTTTCTGTACTACCGTGCAAACTAAATGCGGAATTAAAATCTGGCTCGCTTATATGTTTACCAGAGGCAAACCGTCACAATGCATTCGCTGTTCAATGTTTCATCTGTGTCACAGCTCAGGAATGGGCTTATAAAATAAGGTACCATCTGGCGCGACACGCTTCGTTAGAACATATTCTTTTCCTATGATCCGTGTTAAATTTAAGATTTACGACGATAAAGATCCTTTTCTGCACACGGGCTGTTGAGTTTACAAGCGGAGGAAGATTTTCGTGTAAATGGGTTTAATCAAACTTTTACAGCGGATGTATAACAAGTAGCATACGCAGGTGCATTACCTTATATACCGTGTGCCGACAAGGCACATACTTAAATACGCGCTTAAGACTAGGCATAGATTAAGTACGTGCGAGATGAATGAATGATTATGCATGTAGCTACTTGTGTATACACTGTGTTCATTAATTAATTAATACCATTGTATAGACCAGGGGTTTTCAAAGTGGGGGGCGCGCCCCCAAAGGGGGGCGTGACCACATTTTAAGGGGGGCGCGGGGCCTCGGGAAATTTGAACACGCTAGCAAGATGATGATGATTTGGCTAGCTAACCCATTGACTTCCGTTTCCTTGCATCGAAGCGAAAGGGGGCGTGGGAACTTCATTTTAGGCAGCGGGGGCGTGCCTCAAAAAAGTTTGGGAAGTGGACACGATCTTCAACCACCTACCACTGTCCGGCAAATACCGGGTGTGGCCTGTAATAGAAGCAAAAAAATTTAAGGATGATTCCATAGGATATCCGCAGTTATTCTATATCGGTGCCAGTTTCAAAATTATTGCTTCGGAAAAAAGAACTCATTTGCGATAGCAAATGAGTTCTTTTTTCCGATGAGTTGATGATATCGTGATGTCAAAATGAATTTTGACATCACGATATCATCAACTCATTAAATATCTTGGCAGAACATTGGGCACTTTCTTGGTTACGTCAAAAAAAAAAGTTTCTTTGTCAAACCTCTTGGAAGTGATTGCTGATTGGCTTAATAATCCACCGATGAATTTTATGCTCCTATTACAGGTTACACCCTGTATATGTGGCATTTATACAAGGTGTTTGGGATAACGATGTGGGAACTTAAGGAGGTGATAGACTGGACTATTAAGAAGTCATGTCTTAGTCCAATCTGTGTTTTTTTTATCTAGTTTTTTTTAATTCTTATATTTGTATCGAAAAATGCAATTAAAAATTTAATTGGAAACAAAGAATGAAATAATGGCATCTACATCGCAATTAATATTTTTTATTTTTTTATTAGCCTATTTTGTGTCCCACTGCTGGGCAAAAGCCTCCCCTTTTTTTCCGCCAATCGTCTCGGTCCTGTGCTAGTGTTCGCCAATCTGTACAAAACGTATCAAGGTCGTCCCGCCATCGCCTTTTCGGTCTGCCTCTACCTCGGAAGCCATATTGTGGAAGCCATTCGGTGGCTAATATGGCCCATCGCTCCGCGTGGATCCGGCAGACATGTCCAGCCCAGTCCCACTTTAGCTTCGCGGTCTTAGCACCCACATCTACGATGCCAGTTTTCGTACGCAGCTCCGTGTTCCTGATGCGATCGATCCTACGAACTCCGAGTATGCTGCATTCCATTGCTCGCTGGCAAATCTTGAGTCGGGGCTTTTGGGATTCTGTTAGTGACCAAGTTTGGGCCCCATAGGTTAGGATAGGGTAGATACAAATAACGAAGAGCTTGCGCTTCAGTGTCAAAAGAAGGTTGCCCTTCAATAGCGCCTTCATGGACCAGAAGCTCTTCCAGGCGTTTGCGATACTGCGATGATGTGATTAATTAACTAATTAACCAATAACGAACCTTCCGTCTTTTTTGATTTCAATATTTTGAAAATCTCGATTGATTAAAAAACTATCAAAGATAGGACTAATTGTTTAAATAATATGTAGGGTCTACTAAACTCTTTGTAATAGTCAATCACCTCCTTAAGTTCCTACATCGGTAATCCAAACACCCTGTGTAACTAGAACTATGCCTATAGCTCTATTATGGTCTTTAATGAATGCTAAATGAAGTAATAATACAATATAATAAATATTAATACATTAATCGTCATCATCATTAGATATGAATCGAAATTATATGGACACCTGAATAGAATTTAATAGTACATAGTTTCATCGACGTTTGTACGTAACAAAACGTAAAATTTTCATATTTCTCAGTAAATTAAACACGTGTTGTCGCTACGATGCTGGCGCAAACACTACGCACAATGAGTAAAGTTGGTTCCAATAGGGAATAAATACGTACGCGCACGATTGAAAGCAAACCTTAAGTTAATGATTGTAAGGTATAATTTCGTTTACGTCAAGCACATCGAGCGAATGATGCAGATCGAGCGCTTCGAGCCAATCAAGCGATTCAGACCTTTTTAGTCTATATAAGACCGTCACACCGAGTAGACGGGGCATTCTTTCTCTAGCGAACTGTCGGATTGTCATTGACTCTGGGTCGAGCTTAAATTCGTAACGTAAACATTCGTTGATACATTATTGTTGTGGCGGGAAGGTTCAATATTGTGCGATTGCTTTGCATAGTAATGAACTATTCCACTACTTATTAGATTCTGAGTTTATTCTAAGGTTCAGTATTATGCAATTATGTTGCGTAGTAATGAACTATTTCACTTTCTGTAAAATTTTGGGTTTATTTTAGATGATTTTATTATTATTTCGAACCAGATCAAAGTCCTAGTTGCATGGTCAACTTAACGAAGTGCATTTCCCCTGACGGTGACAAGGAAATATACTTCGGGATCCTGTTAGTAGTAGGCCAGGTTTGAGAGAAGCCTGGCACCATCTTTTTAACAACACAGATGGTGTAGCCTATCTTTGATGGGCCTCTCACTCGTCTTAAGGTTGGCCACAGGCTGAAGCGAGAAGATCGCCATTTCCCATAAGTCGATCGCTAGGATTGTTATCCACTCGTTGAGGTCTTGTGTGTGCTTAAGGCTTGTTCTTTTATTGAATATATATTTATATGTTATAAAATAGGGCGTGCATTTCACAGAACCCTTAAGTCCACGGACACGTTGTGAAATGTACATTACACAGGCTCTAGGTTGCATTCTCGGACTAGCCTTCCGAACGATTTACAGCTTAGGTCCCTAGCTTAGAACATACACATCACATAACGTTAAAAGTAATGATGGGAGTTTTGCATAGAGTAGTTTAGGATTTAGTGGTAGGTAGGCTTAGGAATAGAGTCCAACACCGTAATAGGGTATTAGGAATACTATTCTTAGGGATGGATAGTAGAATGAAGGTTTACAAATCAAATAGCATTTATTTGAAGGTTTAATTGCAATCATGAATAACTGAATAGGAATTAGTTATTGTGTGTGGGTCAGTAGTATTGGGTTCCGTATATAATTACATATGAAATATTAAAGGTGTAATAATTGTATTGCATATTGTCATCAAGGTATTATACTTCCAGTTATGATAAGGATATCAGAATTGTTTCAAAAAGATGAAATGATTCTAGGCTAATGGCAAGCGGAGCAGTCCATTATGTCTAATACTAAGGTATCGAATTATCATGAGTGGAATATACTCATGAGTCATGAAGTATTTAGGGTAAACTTTAGGTTCAATATTTCATATTTAATGGACGGTATACCTCAGTATTACAAATATCTTCACTATAGCAGTTTATAGGAACCTAATGGATACATTAGTCTCTATGTAAAGGGTGGAATAATGCCTTAATACATAATTTTCCTTGAATGAAATAATATTCAATTGTTAGGTCTGATGAGTTTGTTGAGTGCTTCTTCTCATCAGAAATTAGGTACGAAGCACAGGTAAATTCAAAATGTTAGGAATACCTATTATAAACAAAATATAATAAATGGGTATTTAATTAGCTAGATGGCCAGACCCACATCCAGACGGAAATGGTAGCATAGTATGGATGACAGAGAATCTTCCATACAATAATAATTATAAACTATTAGCTAGCTAGGTTATTTTGTTGTCTGATTTGATGATATGATTACAAGTTGAGGCGATGTTTTGGCATATAAAGAAATCAATGCTTTGATTTAAGAAAATATTACATGTTGAGAAAATATTGATAAAGCTACCATTACGTTAACCGGCCACGGTAGGATCTGGTTGGGGTTTAGTAACCAAAAACAATTTTTATTTATTACATGGTTATTTTCTTGAACTAGGTTGCAGTAGGTGTACGCAGGGTTGAGTAGGTAGGAAGGAGTCAAAGTCTAATTTGCTACACATAAAAGAATTTAGTTTGCTCGAAACATAACATAGACACTAGACGATCTATTGGCCAAATCGAGTTAATTTTAATATCATTTATATTTCTTTAGGTTAATATATGTTTTAGAAGCGCACAGGTGGTTTTAATTTTAGGGTCATGACGTTAGGTAGTTTGCGACATTTTGGTGCCGTGACCAGGATTTACATTATTGCATATGAGTGGTCGCAAAGTAACCAAAAATTTAGTTACATTTCTTCTGCGCGATGACCAAGAGGTTAGAGTAGCCTTTTTTTGGCTACATTTTGTTGGCGTGAAATGGAAATGTGTGCTTATTTGGATTTTGACTCTTCCTACTAGTAACTTGAACGCAACAAATAGTATGATTTATTGATACGCCTTCGTAATTAAATACATTGAATAGTTAATGCAAATAATAGTTATGTAGGGTCCTCTGGAGTTGTACGCGTTCGTGGGCTGCGGTGGCTGCTTGTTGTGGGGGCGGGTTCGTGCGCTTGTTTGCCACTAACGTAGCATTACGCAACTACTTGTTATTCTGCCGTAGTACTTTAACTGCACCTGAAAGAAAATTTACAAAAGTGTGTTAATGTTTGATGCGTCATTTTCAATTTTATTTTTAGGTTTTGAATCTAAAACAATAGGGGGCGTGGGGGCGTTAATTATGTTTAGTATGTATCTATGTGTACGGTATCTACACAATTTGAAAAGAAAGTATGATAAAGGTGCAAATAGTAGCAAAGGGAAGTGAACCCAGGGAGTGCACTTGTAGTATTGGTCAGTCTAAGGCGTGTTGGTTCTAGGATGCACCACTAGGTATCGCTAGTGGCAGTATGTATGAATAAGATACTCTGGACAGGTAGTATATTTATACATGATTTATATTGAGATACAATAAAATAAAAAATGAATCATGTACTCACTAGTTGCAGTAACAAGTCATATTTGGACTTGTACAATTTTATTTTTAAAAAGAAATTATTTTATTTTATTTCAATTGTAATAAAACATAAACTAAAATACTAAAGAAATGAGATATTTAATTACCTTTTATAGTAAAAGAATTTACAAATTTAAGTAAATCAGTCAGCATGCCGGGGTATTTCTTGAAAATCCACCATCTCGCTTGCATTGAATAACCTAAAAATTATTTCAAAGAAAATGTAAAATTACATAAGGCAGTATATATACATATACCTATATGAGAATAAATATAACATATTTGTAGGCATGTGGAATAAATAATTAGAATGTAAAATAAAATAAATTGTTTTCACTCTCCGGTGACAAATATCAAACCTCAAATAAATTTGTATAGAGACTACAGGTATATAAAACCAATAGATCTATTATAACTATATACTTGCTGTACTTACATTTAGAATCATCCATACACTGATATAGGATAGTGGTTAATCATCACTGGATCATCGGGGTGAAACAAAGTTTCTCAAGTGTTCATTACTAATAGGATAATCAGCTTTTATGTAAACGCATGGTTTAATAGGACATGATCATCATTGATTTTCTGAAATCACAAGAAAGAGAGATGTGATAAAAACATATAAAAAAAAGAACATTTCGTTATTTTGAAGAATGGATTGTTCAAAATTGTTTTAAAAAGCGCATCCGGTATTATATTGCAATACATTACTTTTAGTTATTATTCAAGTAGTAAGATAGTCAAACTTGGTTTTAGGAAAAAAAGTTATTTCATAGTTTCGAATTACTTTTTGAGCATAAATCATAATGAACAAAGCTATAATTGACAAGGACTCTTTGGGACTATATTCCTAGGTACGTTCCTAATACGTTATGGCACTGATATGGTAATATGGAGTCGCAAAAATTTCATTAATAAAGAATAGGAACATTCTATGACTAGGAAAAAATACCATGTAAGCTAAAGTTCAGAATTGTTGGATACATGTTTGTAGGTATATTATGTTTATGGTATGTGAACGTGTGTCAATGCTTTGTCCTGCTAAAAATAGTAACATACTTGAGTTTGAAAGTACTTGAAAATTCCTAAAGTAAGGGTCTAGTCAAGATAACTGCAGGAATAAAATACTAAAAGACCATGACTGAATATAAATATAGATCAAAGACTTACCTGATTGTAGTTTAGACGCTTTCTGAAGTACTTTAATTTATAAAATTTTGTTCCCGTGCGAAATCCATATATCACGTAATGTTTGGTTCACTTGTGCTGAGAGCTTTCTATTCCAAAAACTTAGGATTGTTGTAGTCTCATAGATTTAGAAATTCACTGATTAATTAACCTTTCTCAGATACGGAGATGTTTTATTCCTTGAAACGCACTTAATGATTACGAAAAAACCGATCAAATTACCAGTTAGGAATGTAAACAAAACCACAGACAATCTAATACTTAGCAGATAAGCCGCATCCAGACGTTCGAGCGTGTCGGACTGCATGCAGTACAACGTGTGATTTCGGACCATTTAGGCAATTGCAGACTATGCGCTGTCTGGCACGATCTAAGTTACCGTACTAGATTGTCTTTCTCAAACGTCGTTCGTTAATAAAAGTATAAATAATAAATATAATGTATTTAAAATAGTAACAAAGATTAATTATCATAAATAATGAATCATCATAATTATAAATTAAGAATTATAAACGATTGTCTATGGTTTGAACAAACAGGTACTCTATACAATTATAGATGACGCGATATGTAGTAAGTTTATTTTCATATATGGCAACACCAGCCATCAACTAAGGGATTTTTCAGGTGAACAGTTGAAAATATACATTTATGTTTACAAGATGAGATAAAATATTTTTAAGAGTGATTTAATTATTTATTATAGAGCTTTAATATTGGAAATTCATCATCATAAATCGCAGTAAATAAAAAAAGAAGATACAGATTTCCGAACGTGTTGTGTCCCAAAGAGGAGTGCAAGTGCAAGTGTCAAAACAAAGAGATCAAGAGGTCGTTTTACCTTAAAATTGTCAGAAAAACTTTATTTTGCATATTAATTCTGGTATGTTTTGGATTAAAATTAGAATGATGCGTTTTAAACAAAACAATAATTAAAGTATAGGTGACTTCAGCCAGTAACATTATGTAGGTTTCACAATAATTCCAAGGTATATTATAAGTAGTACCTATGTGAAGTGGAAACTCTAGTTTTGTGTATATTTAATAGTGTTGGTTGTTATAAGGAGCTTGTTTATTCTTCATCACAAGTACCTACAGACATTATTTCTTAAAGGTGAAACAATAGTGTGGCTATTCTACTAAAGTTTTAAAGTAAAAATAACACAGAAACATAAGTTATAATGCATCTAAGGAGATGGTATAAATGATTTTATGGTAAGCATAAAGCATTTTATTAAATGTCAATATAGTTTTATGTATCTTTTAATACAAATGGGTGATTTAAATTTAAATTGATATTGATATAAGTTCTGAGAAAAAATTGACCGGTGAATTTGGCTAAAGTAAATATGCAGCATAGATTATAAATAGAAAGTAGATATAATATGAACAACTTATATATATTATAAATGCATAGATATAAATAATGAAATTTAAAATTTTGAATATATAATTCATTACACCCGAGGTGGATTGAATGCTAATATTTATTTGAAATTTATAGGGTAATAAATTAATCATAGTGTAGTCTGGATGCATAATGAATAGAAATTGGTTTCATATAGTGTTGCAGTTATAAATGTTATAATGCATCTAAAAAAGAAACAAAATTAATTAATCATATTTTTATTTAATTATTATTGAAATTGAATGTTGTGTAAGTATAGACACTATTTTACTGAAAAGGAGTTACAGGGCATTGTATATGTGTATTATAATATATAGAATTTTAAATTTTGTTGCATTATTTGGCATTAATTGCAGGAAAAGGGTTAAAAAATTAATAATTATTATGAATAATTTAAGAATAATTGCAGACTTAGCAGTGATAGTATGCATTGTTGCATTGATTACATATCTGGAACTTTGGCTATCTGTAATAATCGAGTGAACTAGCGAATGAGGAAGTGAAGCAAGTGCTTGAGTGTATGATTTACTCTGAGATGATCAAAGTAAGGTGATGTGAGAAAAGAGTGTGCAGATTCGAGGGAAGTTTTGTGAAAATGGGTTGTGGCAAATAGGCAAATGTTAGATGGTAATCAACCTGGATTAGTTGGTATTTGGGGGAATCACAATAACACATTTTAGTCAGTAAAATCTTATCCGTAGGTTAAGAATCGTACTACGATTAGCCCGTTCCATGGGAGTTTTTACTGACTACATACTGCACAGACGCTGAGACTAAATTGGTATACACACCACATTTTGAAGAAGGATATTTGACATCAATTCAAAAATGATTTGTCAATGTACATTCATTTCATGAAAATTATACACATTACTTGAAAGTTACCTATTTTAAGTTGATAGTTTCTCTTTAATGTAATGAACTTAATAACTATTTTAACAGATATTTTCATAAGTTCCTTGGTCGATGATGAGAGGTTATCTTTGATAAGATAACAATGGTTTGATTGATACAAAGTAAGACTACTTTTCATCCTAGTGATGACATGTTCATTATAATAGAGTTGTGGTACAATAATTGGGATACAAGTTTAGGTTTTATTTCTCTAGAACATTATACATTTTAGATAATTATGAATAATTATCATAGTTAATCGCATTTTGAACTTTAATGTTCTGATTGTCATTTCATTTTATTATTGGAATAGTATTTAATGATGAATGGTGATTTCGGGGCATTGAGGTGATAAATGTCAGGTTAACTAGGTTTATAAATGAACATTTTATATATTGGGGTGGATAGGAGTCTGAAATCAAATGTCTGATTCAAACATGTGACACACTCCAAGAAAACTTGATTGAAAAAAGTGATGACGTATCGACATTTGGTTCGAATTTTAATTAATGAGAAATGAACATCTCAATACTTACATAAAGATTTTTTCTGGTTTGCGTGGAGAGTTTTTGTGGGATCATTCATGTCCGAACAATGTGGATCGAATCCGAGGATGCCCAGCCAGGTCCAAAGATTCAGTTTGATACTGCAAACTCGGAACGATAGGTTCTACAGCCTCACAACCTGTACTTCGGGCAAATGGGAAAGAATTGGGTCAAGGATTTTCATGGGTCATTATTGAAGTTCAAAGAACTAAGTTTCATACCAAGTCACTAACAATCAACGAGTATTGGTTAACCCTTATCTTGGCAAGACCAATATTTTCTTAAATTATATATTTTTTTGCGTTTTTTACAAACGAATATATATATGAAGGCAGTAAAAAATGAAAAAAAAAACCTAGATTTCCCGATTTTGGAAAATCGTATGTATCATATATGATACAATGCCAAGTTTGTAATAATTCATGTTCCTATGAACATTTGTATGAAGAAATAACAAGTTTATAAAATAAAACAACTGAAACTATTGAAAAGCTGGTTTATTGCTCAAAGTAAACAAAACATTTAATTACTGGAGTGGTGGTATGCATGAAAACAATGCACAAATGCATGTCACATTTGGAGCATTTGACATTTGTTTGGCCCGTTTTGCAATGTTTGCATCTCCCTCGGGCCAAAAATACAGGCCAATGTCCTACATTGTCAAATCTGACACTTTCGGGCGGCCTGGGTATAACCGGTTTTTTAATTTTTCCTATCTCCGGTACATCATCATTCGGAATATGATGCCCGACAACGCGGTTCTTTTTCAGCAGTTCGTAGTAGATTTCCAACCTAAATGCCTTCAATCTTATTTGTGCATCAGGATGATCCCTCCTCCAGAGCAACCAAGCGTTGTTGACACAAATATCAAGCAATTGGGAGTATATGGCCATATACCATCTCTGCGTCCGGAATTCTGTTCTGTATAGAGTTACAAGCATGTCAGCTAGATCTACTCCACCCATGTGACAATTGTATTTTGATATAACTGACGGGTAATCGACATCGACTTTTTGTTTTTTAATCTTACAATACCGTTTCACTTTACCGACAGGGTGAGCATCAGTGTAATTGCTAGCAACATGGACAGCTTTATTGTCGAACCACTTTGTTACAGACAGCTTGTTTTTGTTGCAAACCACTTGACAAAAGTTTCCACGCCCCCTTTTTTTTAGTTCTTTGTCTGATACTAATAATTTTTCAGCACCTCTAAGTCTATTTGGCCGAACAGTTCCCAAACATAAAATGCCGCTCTCGTCTCGTAACTTTTTAAGGAGCTCCAGAGATGTGAAAAAGTTATCGAAGTACACTGTGGCACCAACTTTCTCCTTGATGCTATCACACAAAACGATTACTACCATAGCTCCCATGCCCAAAGATCTGTCTTCATCAGATAAATTGCATCTTTCAAAAGTATCATTTCCGCCATACATTAGAAAATCATAAACGAAACCACTTACTCCTGCACGAACAAA
The DNA here is from genome assembly GCA_947049275.1 of Epinotia bilunana. Taxonomy (NCBI): domain Eukaryota; kingdom Metazoa; phylum Arthropoda; class Insecta; order Lepidoptera; family Tortricidae; genus Epinotia; species Epinotia bilunana. The sequence goes on along the minus strand of OX346263.1, from coordinate 4,611,578 downwards.
CATTTTAAAGCCCCATTTTGTGGGTTTGTTTTGCATGTATTGGCGTCTATTGCCAGCTTTTTCCTTTATAGGGAATCATCATTTCATCCACGCTATACTTATGCATCATTGTCACAGTCATTGTCTGCAACAAGAAGAGGACTTCTTGTTGCAGACAATGACTTCTTACTCGATCTAAAATCGGTCGTATCTTATAATACCTATCACCGTCATCAAAATTATTGTCATTGAAATGAAGATACCTCCTGATTTTCTGATATCGTTTTAATGACATTATATCAGCTACACTAGCCACTCTTGTCTTTTGATTCCAATAATCGGTATAAGCAGGCAATTTAATTATTCCCATCATCATTTTTATGGCAAGAAAGCCCTTGAATTCTTCGACAGTGATGTTAATGGATTTACCCGTGCACTCAGTGGAATATAAGTTAGTCTGATCTACAATATACTGTGTGTCGTCATTGGTAAGAAACATTTCAAAATAATCAAGTGCGGATGAACTATCAGGCAATTTTGTAGCTGTTTCTTGATCATCTCTTTCGAAATTATCAACTTTATGCAAAAATGGTTGATTCTCCTTCCATGCCCAAACTAATTGCTTCTTCTGTAAACGTTTAGTTTTTTTTATTGTAGTTTTGGTTTTTGTCTGTCCTTTCTTTTTTTGAGATCTAGTAAATTTAGATGTTCTTGGATTACTTGCCGATGGTGACCTATAGGGTGATGGTGTTGGTGTTTCGATTTGTGTTTGAGGCGTAGAAGTGTTCACTATTTCTATAGTTTCAAGCGGTGAAGGGATGGAAGAAGTGTCAGGCAGCGGAGTGAAGGGAGAAGGCAAAGGACTTTTTGTTCAAATGGGTAATTGAATACCCGCCTGCGTAAACCCTGATGCTGGTCTTTTAGAAAAGCAGGAGATGGAAAGTTTTGCTCTAATACATGCGTCTCAAGGGATTCATTGACTGCTTCAATTTCATCATTATCAGAATCTGAGAGTAATCTTAAATTTTCGAATGAGCTGTCAAGTGAAGGGGCATCTGAACTTTCGCATAAGGAATCTGGCTTCTGGTTGACGTCATGCAAAGGTGCTTCATCAGAAGATTTATAATCTTCGTCATCTGAGATAGCATTATGGGAAGATAAACCACTCAAGTTTGTCCATATACCAGAGCCAATTCCATTAGTTAGAATAATTGTTTATCGAGCAGATGAATAAGTAAGAAAAGTGAAAGTTAGTATACGCAAATTAAAGGCATTCTTTAAAAAAAATCCCTTACAACATTTTTTTTTCAACAAAAATACAGTTATTGAGAGATCGGCAATGTAACAAATGTAATACACTCCTAAGAACACTATTATTGTTGACGAGTTGGCAGTGTATTAAATATGATACAGTCTCATATGCGACAACTTCTTAGACAGATTGGCAGTGTATCAAATATAATACATAACACTTAAGCACGTTGCTATGGAAACTTACGTATCAAAATATAGAAGTTTCATTCATAATAACATGTGTCAGTAACATACAAACTTAGTTTCATACAATACATCTGCAAATATGCACAAATATCAAATAAAAATACAAACTTACCGAGCGAAACATTGGTCGGTGTTTTCGTTTCGCCATGTTGGCAACTACTGATCGACTCCTGAGCATTATGGATGCGTTCACTTTAATTTAACAATACTGAGGTGTTTTTAAACGCTCTAAATTAGTTAAAACGTTTTCGACAGAAAAATACGGTTGTGATATTTTTTTGAATTCTTTGTATCACGGGTGTTAATTGTAACATGGCATTGGCCAAGAAAAGGGTTAAACACACACCACACATGCACACGTTTAAAATGGGGGGCTATGCTAACAAATCTAGGAAATGTTGTCTTATAGAATAGTAGTTCGAGGATTCTCCGTGAATTATATGTAATTACACGTCTAATCCTCGAGGGGGCGAATTATGTAACTAGAACTATGCCTATAGCTCTATTATGATCTTTAATGAATGCTAAATGAAGCAATAATACAATATAATAAAGATTAATACATTAATCGTCATCATCATTAGATATGAATCGAAATTATATGGACACCTGAATAGAATATAATAGTACATAGTTTCATCGACGTTTGTACGTAACAAAACGTAATATTTTCATATTTCTCAGTAAATTAAACACGTGTTGTCGCTACGATGCTGGCGCAAACACTACGCACAATGAGTAAAGTTGGTTCCAATAGGGAATAAATACGTACGCGCACGATTGAAAGCAAACCTTAAGTTAATGATTGTAAGGTATAATTTCGTTTACGTCAAGCACATCGAGCGAATGATGCAGATCGAGCGCTTCGAGCCAATCAAGCGATTCAGACCTTTTTAGTCTATATAAGACCGTCACACCGAGTAGACGGGGCATTCTTTCTCTAGCGAACTGTCGGATTGTCATTGACTCTGGGTCGAGCTTAAATTCGTAACGTAAACATTCGTTGATACATTATTGTTGTGGCGGGAAGATTCAATATTGTGCGATTGCTTTGCATAGTAATGAACTATTCCACTACTTATTAGATTCTGAGTTTATTCTAAGGTTCAGTATTATGCAATTATGTTGCGTAGTAATGAACTATTTCACTTTCTGTTAAATTTTGGGTTTATTTTAGATGATTTTATTATTATTTCGAACCAGATCAAAGTCCTAGTTGCATGGTCAACTTAACGAAGTGCATTTCCCCTGACGGTGACAAGGAAATATACTTCGGGATCCTGTTAGTAGTAGGCCAGGTTTGAGAGAAGCCTGGCACCATCTTTTTAACAACACAGATGGTGTAGCCTATCTTTGATGGGCCTCGTCTTAAGGTTGGCCACAGGCTGAAGCGAGAAGATCGCCATTTCCCATAAGTCGATCGCTAGGATTGTTTTCCACTCGTTGAGGTCTTGTGTGTGCTTAAGGCTTGTTCTGTTATTGAATATATATTTATATGTTATAAAATAGGGCGTGCATTTCACAGAACCCTTAAGTCCACGGACACGTTGTGAAATGTACATTACACAGGCTCTAGGTTGCATTCTCGGACTAGCCTTCCGAACGATTTACAGCTTAGCCACTAAGTTACTACTACCACTAAGTTAGGTACTTTTAACGTTATGTGATGTGTATGTTCTACGCTAGGGAGCTTAGAACATACACATCACATAACGTTAAAAGTAATGATGGGAGTTTTGCATAGAGTAGTTTAGGATTTAGTGGTAGGTAGGCTTAGGAATAGAGTCAAACACCGTAATAGGGTATTAGGAATACTATTCTTAGGGATGGATAGTAGAATGAAGGTTTACAAATCAAATAGCATTTATTTGAAGGTTTAATTGCAATCATGAATAACTGAATAGGAATTAGTTATTATGTGTGGGTCAGTAGTATTGGGTTCCGTATATAATTACATATGAAATATTAAAGGTGTAATAATTGTATTGCATATTGTCATCAAGGTATTATACTTCCAGTTATGATAAGGATATCAGAATTGTTTCAAAAAGATGAAATGATTCTAGGCTAATGGCAAGCGGAGCAGTCCATTATGTCTAATACTAAGGTATCGAATTATCATGAGTGGAATATACTCATGAGTCATGAAGTATTTAGGGTAAACTTTAGGTTCAATATTTCATATTTAATGGACGGTATACCTCAGTATTACAAATATCTTCACTATAGCAGTTTATAGGAATCTAATGGATACATTAGTCTCTATGTAAAGGGTGGAATAATGCCTTAATACATAATTTTCCTTGAATGAAATAATATTCAATTGTTAGGTCTGATGAGTTTGTTGAGTGCTTCTTCTCATCAGAAATTAGGTACGAAGCACAGGTAAATTCAAAATGTTAGGAATACCTATTATAAACAAAATATAATAAATGGGTATTTAATTAGCTAGATGGCCAGACCCACATCCAGACGGAAATGGTAGCATAGTATGGATGACAGAGAATCTTCCATACAATAATAATTATAAACTATTAGCTAGCTAGGTTATTTTGTTGTCTGATTTGATGATATGATTACAAGTTGAGGCGATGTTTTGGCATATAAAGAAATCAATGCTTTGATTTAAGAAAATATTACATGTTGAGAAAATATTGATAAAGCTACCATTACGTTAACCGGCCACGGTAGGATCTGGTTGGGGTTTAGTAACCAAAAACAATTTTTATTTATTACATGGTTATTTTCTTGAACTAGGTTGCAGTAGGTGTACGCAGGGTTGAGTAGGTAGGAAGGAGTCAAAGTCTAATTTGCTACACATAAAAGAATTTAGTTTGCTCGGAACATAACATAGACACTAGACGATCTATTGGCCAAATCGAGTTAATTTTAATATCATTTATATTTCTTTAGGTTAATATATGTTTTAGAAGCGCACAGGTGGTTTTCATTTTAGGGTCATGACGTTAGGTAGTTTAAGTGACACCTGTATGTAATTTACATGTTAAAGGCGTTTATTTCAAACCGTCGGAAAACATCAGTTACGTCCCTTTAAGTTTGCTTATATGGCAGTTTGACAGCCTGCCGCTATATTTAAACTACAAAGATGTGGTCGATGCTCGCCCTTAGTCTATATTTTAACAAAATATTTCGTAAGACACACATATATCTGCCTACCTACCTACATCATCAGCGTTGAGCTAAATGATTTAGATTTAGGTACCAAATACGTACAGAATAGTCACACCCCGTCCTACACCAAAATGAGATGCCCAACTACCCAGCCTGCGTGCTCGATAGACTACACTCATTTAAATCTAATTAAACAAAAGTGGCCCTGAATCGACCAAAATAATTAACCAAAAATTGCATTTGCTTTTTAATCAAGTGGCTAAACATTCATATAAAATCCAAACTGCCGTTACAAACATTTGTAAAAGTAACTGTAATCTAACTTTTGCCAAGTAATTATCCCTTTCAAATCTAAATTACCAGCATTAAATTGGAATTAAAGTAATAAATTTAAATTTCACAATACGTAGTGCGCCAAACCAAAATTTGAGTGCGGGCTGTATTCCCTTTGGCCGTTTTCTAAAGCCGCAAAAAGGACGGTTGTGATTTACTGACCGTTGTCGACTAGAGTTTACCGAGTTTTATTAGCTTGTGATGGTTCCGTTTCATTATAATATTAATACGTATAATAAGTATGAAAATAACGTCTGGCTGTAACGTTTTCACATTTAACCGATTGAAAATAATAATACGCATTCTTGCGCTATAAACACATGTGCTTGAAGATGATTAAACATGGAAATGAAGGTACTTTATAAAAAATCACATGTCACGGTATATCCGGAAATCATAATCGGTTGAGATCACATTCCGAAAGGAGATAGGTATATTCAATTATTTTATCCAAAAATCGGATATAAATGCATACGTTAATTGTATTCGAAGTTGTGTGCCCCCTTTAACAAAGTAACGTACGTATTTATGGATGCATGTCGTGGTTAAGTCACTGTGGTCTTTCTCGAAGAGTCTTATATCTTAAATTGACCACGTCATACTTAAAAATAAATTGAATTATAAGATTTGTCTCCGTTTGGCCACTTAAATCGTATTTGGGGGGCGAAATCTGAAAGCTACTGCACCAGCACGGTTAGCACAAGACGGCGCTCTCTCGCACTATCCGTCTCTTTCTAAGTTTCCTAATAAGAGAGAGACGGATAGTGCGAGAGAGCAGGTTGATGACGTAACACATTGTACGCGCGTCAGGTAGATCTAAATGTCACTTATTGTGTGGGAAAATGAGTTGAGTTGTCCTAACGTGCGCTTGAAACGCTACGTGATCACGGCCTAACATTTTATATGATAACTCACGCTACACTGCCAAAGCCAAGGAACTCTGGAAAAATGGCGTCCAGATTTGATTCATATGCGATGCGCAACTGCGTAAGCCCGTAATTCTGTAACGGAAGGCTGTCGCAGGAGATTTATAAGGAAAAGTACATGCTAGCTAAGAAGCATCTTGGTGTTAAGGGAAAGGCATTTATGATTTATTAATATTGTTATTTATTCAATCAAAGACATAGGACGCTATTTTGCGCACAATGTTCATTATTGTGCGTAAAATACCGTCTTATGTCCTTTAAAAATTCAACAATTGCACCCAGTATTATTCATATATACTCTAATTAAGTATGTCACACTCTAAATATTATTAGAACTAACTAATGTCAATAATTACTACGTCGGTACGCACCTAACGTTTAAAACGTTTTGCAGCATGTCTATCATGGGACGGCCGCGACATACCTCGATTTTTCTCGCACTATACATCTTGTTCTAAGTGTTCTAATAAGAGAGAGACGGCTAGTGCGAGAAAAATCGAGAAGCTTGCGCGCCGTCGCGTGTTAGCCGTTCAGAATCGAATTGACTAAGTGACTCCATTAATTAAACTAAGTTTATGCTGAACTAGTTTCCAAAGACGAACTTAAACTAAAACACGCCTCGACCAAAATACTTAACAATTTAAGTAATTTATAGTTTAGCAATTCTTTATAAGTGAGTAGTATTCTTAGTCGATAGTTGATTAAGGAAGACGTTAGATCATTATTGTTGATTTAATCATAAGTCGTCGTACTACAAAACTAGTTGAATTTGTGTAAGAAAGTCCCTTGATGTTTATTTATTGTGTTTAATTTCGCCTTCACTTAAATAAGAGAATATGTTACTAGTCGCCGAAAGAAAAATCCTTCGTAAGATTCTCGGTCTATAGCAACGACCGGAAGGAAGCTGGAGAGTCCTAATGAACCTGGAAATAGAATATCTGGTGGCCGAACCTAACTGACAGACTCCGCTGGCTTGGTCGCTTGGTTGGCTGGCTGGCGTTGGCAGAACCTAGAAAAATGGCGCACTCTCGTGTCGGAGGCCAAGATTTATTTTGGGTCGCTGAGCCAACTGAGTAAATAAGTAAGTAATTTCGCCTAGGCATTAAATGTCAGCTTGGTGACTTGGTTCGAACTCTTTGGGAAGTCTTATTCAGGATGAGTGTCCCCGCGGCCCTCTCGCGGCACTCACTGACTGACAATGTATAAATTCAAAAAGGGAGTGCAATGGAGTTTAATGGAATTCTTTCGTGAGACATGTTGAAATATTTAATGCAAATAATTTCACGGTTCAACTCACGTAGTAAGTGTCACTATGGGCGACATGCGCATGGGCATGTCACTATGTGGCGGAAAACACTCATCCTGAAGAAGACCTCCCGTAGAGTTCGAAACATGTCGCCAGTAGTGACATTTAATACGTGAGTTGAACCGTGTAATTATTAGCATTAAGGAACCTACTTTCAAAAAGAATCAAGCTAATAAATAATAAAAATGCAAAATAGAGGCATATCGTCGAAATGTAGTTGAATGACTATTTTTAAAGCAGTCCGTCACGCGGATGTTAGTCTCTGATCTGATATAAAGAAACATCCCGTCAAGTTTTCGTTTAAGGTGTTTTTTTTCGCCAACCGACACAACAAAGCACAAAGCGCTTTGATAAAAAAGGCATGTTGCATTTCAGAAAATACTGGCCGGATTTTTTCACAGCTCGGAGTTCCTGTGAATATTTCATTTCTCGCATACATTCATTAATAGATTTTCGCGCTGTACTTATCAAATCATTCGGCTCGACAAAATTTACTGAGGTGAGACACTAGACAATGTTGATCGAAATGTTTCATATTTTCCAAGGCATCAAAGAGGCATCTACGTAATGTCAAATTACTTAATCAAAATATCCGATTAACGTCTCTCATGTGGAGGTAATTTTTGAGAATTATGTTGTTTGTATTTATTTCTTGTCCTTTGAATGTTTCGTAATAAAACCATGCACTTATGAATTCAGATAATGTAAAGTTGGCGATTTTATCAGTTTGTACGTACTTAACAGGTTTTTTGGTCAGTTGTCATTTTTCATGGTTCCGTACCAAAAAGGTATTTTGCCAGCGTTCTATTTAATACGCTAGCAGCTAGTTAGGTATATCACTCTAACAACTAGGTCCCTTTCTATATGAACCCTGTGGGTCAAAATCAGGAACAAAAAATAGGTGCTTTCTTTAGACAATATAATAGTTACAGTGTATGTGCATATAAATTAATGTTCCAGTCATAGTGTGCACGACGTCCGCCTATCGCGGCGTCGACCGGGTGAATGCGCGGCGCCTAGAGCCGCGGCGCCGTCCACCCAACAATTACCTAAGAAGTGACTAGTCCGAGACACGCAGCAGCGATGCGTTGGTCCCGCCCCCCGCGCTCGGACAGCCACCAACACCGACTAGGTGCGGCCCGGAACACAATCCAGTCGGCTCGCCCAGCCGGCCTACGACAGCTCGCACACCCGATGCCCGAGTTGTAAGTTCGGGGTCGCAGAGTGCCCGCAGATACCGAGGTAACCGTAATGAAAAATAGTTTGTAACAGAATTAAATATTTATTAAAATCTTCATACTTTTAATTATAACTTGCCCTATCACTTTCCCTATCACTGTCCCTAACTACTAGTTCCTACTTCTCCTTGCTCCTTTAGTTGCTTCTTCCGAGAGACTTCAGCTGACACAAATTGTACTTTTTTTTTTTGAACCTGACTGTTGCTATAATAGGACGAACCCAATATAGCGGTCGAATTGCGTGGTTGGAGGGTACCCTGTGGCGAGGGTTACGCCTGTTTTCCCTATGATTTGATCTTTCATTTATGATATCTCAAGCGGACTCAACCTATTAGTAATGAAGCCTATTTGATAAAATGAAGTAGATTCTAATTGACGTCTTACCAACATTTCTGCGTCTCTTATGGCTTTCTATTATTTTAAGTTTATACAATAATTATGATATTTGGCCATTGTTTAGAATATTAATCGAATAGAACCTACTTTTGCCGATCTATTGACATATAAATTACTCTTATGTTATCAAAGATAAATGGCTCATCGAGCTGAAGGTTTCATAAGTTAGGTAAAATTACTCTTCCTCAAGTTAAGTTTTACAATTTAGTATGGAATAATTATAGCCAATTAGAACAATCTTGCTAAAAATGATCGCGCTTGACCCGGCGGTCGTATTTATGGGCGTGTCTATTAGATATACTCGATTTGAGTGAGATTAGCTCTGCCAGTCTGGCTTATGTACTTGCTCAGATCACATTAATAATTTCTTATATACTTTTATATACTTTAACTGGTATAATTATACAATGTTAGGGTACTCTACCTACCTAACGTTTACCTACTTTTGATATGGATTTCTAAGTGAAATGGGATTCTAGCTGGGGTCAGTCTTTATTTACTTATACAATCTAGGTACTTATATATTATATATTTCTTACGTGCGGTCCTGATTGTCCTCGTTGTCTTCTGTCGTTCATACATAGGTACAGTCAAGTTTAAAAATACGGGTGCATACAACTTACTAATAAATATGTCCTATAAGTCTAATGTCAGCGGATTAAGGTTTTGGTACTTATTTATGAGAGGATGCTATCGATACATATTTTTGCACTTGACTGTGCAAGTCACAAGTCGCAAAAGCGTTTACATTCCTGAATGGGTTCAGCCACATAATAAATAATAGTACTACGTACAGAACGTTCTCTGTTAACAAATCCACTGATAAGGTATGCCGAACGAGCATAAACGTGGCCATCCCTTTCTATAGCATGCAACGCGCTGCCATAGAACGCGTGCGTGCCGTAGCAGCGCTAACATACCTGCCGGGGCATGTAGCGGCAAGATTAAATCACGTAGTGAGCCGCCCCAGATTACGTAGTCACCGCCACAATTAGGCTAAAGACCTTAACATTTTTGATGCGTCCTCAATAAAGACCGAACACTAACCTGATATTAAACATTCATTGACCCCTCACTTCTACAGTTTTTGTATTGCCTCATAGCGTTAGTAATGTTACCTGTATAATTATTCATACTTAACAAGCTCATGATCAAAACAAACCTAAGTTACACGAGTTTAAACCCGTACGTGTAGCCTTTTTTATCATTTCTGGCACCGCCATTAATAACCGAGACCAAACAATGGTGACAGACGCATTATTCATCGCGAATAACGAGTTTCATCTGTTATACTTTGAAAAAAGTCACCAATTGCCGTAACGAGTAGAAATGTTAACGGATGTGATGACATTCTTCAACATGAACCAGGAAAAAAAACATCAGATTAAAATGGAAATAAGTATCATTGCTCCGAACTGGATAAGAATCAAACCAGTGACAAATATTTCAACCGCAGACGCCACTTATTCTTACAAAAAGAAAACTACTGATTTGTATAGCTTGAAAATGTATATTGCATTAAAATGAAACAATTAATCAGATTAACAACGTACCTAATCATCTTCAATTTTTTTATTTATTTATTTATTTAATTAGGCTCACAAAACAAGTTAAAGTCTATAGAATAAGACAAATTATGCAGTATGTTCGGATCTGGACTATAACTCAAAATATGTGTGCACAGAAAGAATAATTTAACATACTTAAAATACAGTTTTAGAGGATAGCCGTGCAATTTTAGACGGTCGGTGTTAAACTATCTAATGATCTAATATGAAGACCGTGAAACAATGGGGTTGATATAAGATATAACTATTGGGTGAGATTATTGGGCGCCATATAATGTTTTACTAATGTTGTTTAAAGAGAAAGCTTATATCAGTAATTTTGAGAGATAAGGCATAACGGAATGTAATCTTGCTCATATTTCGAGTAATCAGAGGAATTACCTCCACTCTACATACCGTGAGTTCCTATAATTTGCTCTTTGTATCCACTGTCAATGTTTTTTGTGGGATTATCTTATTTATTTATTAACAAATTATAGCGTGTGACAGGGACAACCCTATTTCTCGCACGTTTCCTCCTAGGGCCAATAGAGGTAGACCCCCGGCGCGCTTCCAAAAGGACTGAGCCGCGGATCTACATTCGTTAGCCGGTATGCGCGCGCGCTATGTTGGCAGCCCGCGCGATAGTTGAAGTCAGTCGGTTACGGTACGCCTTCGCTAACGGATACGCTCTACCCTTACGCTTGAGATATTATTTATATGTTGTTGTGACTTGTGTAGTTTGTACAATTCGTGACAATACATATGTGTCCTAGTGTCAGTGTTGTGTTTTCTTTATAAACTATACGTCACCCTACATATTTGGCTGCCCAACGTTTGGGGGTCTGAGTCGTTTTATTTCGCCGTTATTCGAAATGTCGAGAAGGACGCGACGTGGCTCGTTAGGGTCTCAAGATAATTCCGATGGGAACATTACCATGAACAGCGAAGCCCTAACAGCGATGCTGACCACGCTCCAGCAAACGCAGCATGATTTCTGCCAGCAGTTGCTGCGCGAGGTGAGGTCATCGACGCCGTCGCAGGCCGACGCCACCGCTGCCGCCGTCGCCGCTGCCGCTACGTTCGCTTCAGTAAATGTCAACTTTGTGCAGTGCACGGCTCGTTACAGTGGCAGCAAGGATGAGAACCTGGACACGTTTATAGATAGCATCGAAAGTTACAAGTCTTGTGTGCACATTACCGACGAGAACGCCATCCGTGGCTTAGCGCTGCTACTCACGCGCGACGCCGGCGTCTGGTGGCAAGGTGTGAAGGCGCAAGTCAAGACGTGGGAAGAGGCGCTCGATAGGCTACGAAATGCCTTTGGCGAACGCCGCCCTCCTTTCGTAATTTACACGGAGTTGTTTTCTATGGTACAGGGAGAGGAGTCTACGGAACTATTCGTATCAAGAGTGAGAGCTTTGTTAGCTAAATTGCCAGCGAATGACCTTTGTGAACGAGTTCAATTGGACATGGTGTTTGGTCTATTAAATCGTCGCATTAGAAAAAGGTTAAAGAGAGAAGCCGTGGATAGTTTTGAAAGCCTGCTAAAACAGTGTCAGTACATAGTGACAATACATATGTGTCCTAGTGTCAATGTTGTGTTTTCTTTATAAACTATACGTCACCCTACAAAATACATTTACGTGACATTACAGTAATAACCAATGCGTCACGAAACTAAAAACAAAAAATAATACTATTTAGGCGACGAAACGGCGTGGCCTCGTTGCATCGTCATCCCCGGTGTAGGATTCGGCAGATTGCCCCGGAACCGTCGAAACACGATTATAGCTTATAAATAAATAATATCACCACTTCTTGCTTTGAAGGTGTTTGTTGTTGTGTTACTAGAGGTGAGTAAGGTCGTCAGGTTGCGCTATGTTGACAGTGGGGAGTCTTTTGAAACAATTAAACCTCAAATCACTAAACAGTCGGTGACGCGCTTAGTTACGCCACTGAAGTCACGCGTGTACGCTACGGTGAATGATGAATGTTGACGATGACGCTCAAATTCAGCAACAAATACTTACCAGCCTTTCATTATCTTTGTAAAAGTTGTATATATCCAGCGAACTACCTAATTAGTACCAGTACATTTCTATCACCAATTGATTTGAAAAGGTTATCACTCTTTTTATATCTGTGGACGAAACGCGGGTAAATCGAGTAAACGTCAGTAATGGCCAATAAATTGATTACATTTGGAGTGACTTCATATGAGTTTATCGCTGAAATGGATCCATTCAGCGTGGCACGGTTGATTGTTACGCTGTGATGACCTCTGATAAAGGTTTTTTTATACTACGCCCGTGACAAACAAGCATACGGCCTGTCTGATGATAAGCAAACAAGATAGCTGAATGCTTGTGACTCCAGAAAAATCATCGCGTTGCTGATTTATATTAATTTGAGGATTTGTTTTCTTGGCAACTAGAGACAAATCCCACACTTTCAACCCAGCGCATCCTTAGCCAGCAGCTCTGGCAACCTTACTCACAACAAGGAAAACAACACCATATACCTACAGACAGCGAACGAAAAAACAATAGAAGTCTTATTAGCGCCGCAAAATGGCCCAAAACACACAAGTGTCGTAATGTTATAAAACACGCGTGTTTAATATCCAGGCTTATAAGCCTAAAAGCGAAACAATAAGAGGTACGTTACGAGCAATTGTGTTGAAAAATAAATAAACTGTATTTGTATAGGTACGAAAAAACTAAACTAAAAGTTAATAACTGAACATCAAAGTAAAATTATAAGTTTAGTTACACAAATGATAATTCGGTCTACCTACTCCCCTTAAAGGAATTCAGTGGCGAGCACTATGTACAAAACATGCAGATTGCCGGTATTAGAGCAACTCCACTATCCCAGTTAAAATGAAATTATCTGCAGTTTAGATATGTTAGTTCGCGAGCTTTAACTGTTACAATTTCAGTTTGCTTTTGTTTGCATAAAGTTAGAAAACAGATTGGCGCGTAACTTTAATAGAGTCTGGATTTAAATAAAAGGTAGAGTGTAGTCTAAGTAAAAACTGAGGGAGGTAGTAGATAGAAAATTTAAGAGGAAGTTCTTTTAGAAATAGTACTTGGTTTTATGCAAGTTTATGTGCAACGGCAACGGAAAGCAGTTTTAAACAAGTGAGGCGCTCTTTTAAATGTTTTGATTTTATAGTGTACAATTATAAAACGTTTTTAGTAAATGGAATATTCATTAATCAGTGTCTCTGTGACCTAAAAATTGCGATCCTGTCTTTTTCTTCAATACATTTTTTTAATGTCGAGAAACTGAATCGACATAAAGTCAATATAATGAAACTTTCCCGAGAATCGGTTGGGCTATGCGACCTGTAGAGGAAAACAGCCGGACAGACGGACATACGGAGATACGATACGATAAAAATTTTGCCCAAGCTGAACCGGAGATCTTCGTGCGTTCGCTCGTTCAACTTAATGTTGGAGTCGAAGTTAGGTCAGTTTGAAAATGTTTTTTTTTTGTTATTTGCCTGCCTCGGCTAGTGAATTTACCTTTCAATTCGACCAAACAAGAATAAAGTTTATTCCAAGACTAGTCAAGATCATTTTCACGTTCTTCTTCTTCTTGTGTCGATGGTTTCCTATTTCCTTGGTTTAGATTTTGCGGGACCAGAAATTGGCGATGGCTATAGCCCTATCTGTGCTGTCACAGAGGCCTTGTCTGGAGCATGTGTGCCGGCACACCGGGAAAGCCATCACATGCACCATATGATAATTTGTTTAATCTCAAATTTGCAGGCAACGCGCTTGTGAATCCTCTAGGGTCACAAGCGTATGCTATGCTAGTTTGCCACCATCCTGTATAAAAGAAAGTACCTCATCATATCAGCCAAAAGACGTCCACTGCTAAACGTAGGCCTCCCCCAAAGAGTGCCACAATGACCGGTCCTGCGCCACCCGCATCCAGCAGACTCCCGCGAGCTTTACCAGGTCATCAGTTCATCTTGTGTGGGGCCTAACCACGCTGCGCCTTCCGTTACGTGGAAGAAAGTACCTAATTACATAAAATTCAACATTTGTCACGTTTTGTTTGAATTCCATAAACAAGTTCCAGGTGAATCACCTCAGAACCAACAATATGGAACCCCTATAAAGATTCTACATTTTTGAGACATATTCCAAGAAAGATCTATTGAAAGGGACCCGTCAAGACCGAATTGGAAATTATTTGTCTTGAAAACCACCAATATAACAGTAATATTTTTATAACCATAATTCATGAAAAAGATAATTCAAAATACCAGACCTTGTAAAAGCAATTTTTACGGTTGAGAACATCATATAACAATAAATGTTATAGTTCGATAAAAATAATAGTTCAGAGAAATGATCTTTCAACGTCAATTACTCTAAATGAACGCCATTGTCGATCCCGGTCGCAATTCTGAGAAACTTCACAGACTCAGGCAAATCTTCATTTTGTAAAAATATATTTTTTATGTTTTAATCTTCGAGCAGTTTAATCGCCATGAAAAGAGTTGTAGATTTTCTGCCGTCTAATCTTCAGATTATTCACAAAGGAAACGAAAATTGATGAAAGAAGGAATCACAGCCTTTTGAACACGTAAAACAACGACGGCCAAGCAGGTACCATCAGTATGGGTGACTGCTTTGAGTTGTTACTACTTACTGACTTCTGTCCCTTGGTATATCGTTATTGTTACATTAGTGTCACGGCTGTTGGATATGAAAGCAATCTACGTCAAGTTAGAGAACTAGAGAACTTCTAACAGTCAACGTCTACTCACATGACAAAACTTAATCCTGATAAGATTTAGTTTACAGGTCAGATGTCGGATGCTTCCGCAAAAACAAATGCCAAAACCAAACAAACGTCCAGTTCTTAGAATTTACCATGCGAATGCCTGATTCCACAAAAATGTATCTGATTAGGTAGATCTTGATCAGTTGTTGGGCAAAGTGGACTGATGATGTATCTGATATAATAGTCATCATCATTATCATATCAGCCGAAAGACCACCACTGCTGGACGTAGGCCTCCCTCACAGAGTGCCACAATGACCGGGCCCGCGCCACCCGCATTCAGCGGACTCTCGCGACCTTTACCAGCTCACTGCTCCTGTGGGAGGTCTACCCACGCTGCACTTGCTGATATAATAGTCGGATATACGAATATAGGCGTGACCTTCACCCATCTGTTTTGGTAGAAAATGATTTAATACCGAATGGTGTAACATTGGAGGGAGGGCGACGATTAAATGATCAACCTCATTTTGCCAAAAGCAAAACCAAAAGCCACACTTATTTTGAAGTTTGGGCTGTGTATGATTTTTTTACACAGCCTCAAATTAGATTGTACCCGGAAATATGAATGTTTTTTTTTACAGGAAGCGCTGTTTTTAGCGTCTTGTTTGCGATATTATTTATTCAAATTACTTGTTGAGAAAAATACAATGAACCGGGCAATGTAGGTACCCGTATTTGATCGTCATTGCTTTCGTGGCGTATGTAAGTTTTGGGAGTGATATTTTAGTAGAATGGTATTAAAATCTGAATAAATGTATAGTTGACAGAGGTAAGGAATGCAAAATGTCATTTTGCTCATATATAGAACTGCCCGACCAACGCCAAAAGGTCACTATTCAGCTCAGGGTTCAGGTCAGCTATTATATATAACACCATTCCTTGCTATGTAGGTATATATATATGTATATATCTCTCTCTCTCTGGATTATGTCTCTGGTGGTGAGAACGGTCGCCGGAGCTCCCGAGCATGCAGTGTATTGAGAGTGAGACACTTGTACGTGTTGATTTGAGGCTGCCGTTGACACAACCAATACTTAAATCACTAAAGAGTTGGCAATGCGTTTGTGACTGCTCTGGATGCGTCTATAAACTATACGGTGTCTTCTTGATATCACGCCGTATACTTGTTTGCCACAAAGGTGTCGTAAAAAAAACGCCTCTTGGGTACTTACTGCAACTACGCGTCATTGCTCTGGATATATGCATTTGTAATTGTAATAATTATAATATTAAGTACAACCAGTGTACAGAATTAAAACGAAATGGCTGCACATTCAATAGGCAAAGTTTTAAGTGCGGTACTAAAACTAGAAAATTCGTTAGTTAATGCTAACGAGTTTTTGGATTTCAACAGCCCTTTAGCAGCAAATGTTTTGGATTCGTTAATTTAAAATGCAAATGTTTGTACTACACTCAATAGTAAAAAGCCTTCTTTTGTAGATATTCTAAAATAAACTGAGTCCAATTTCAATCTTGGGCTTCATTCAAATCAACTTATTGAATTGGAATCAAATTGGTGTTTGGTCACACTGAGTCGAATTCATCCGCGGTAATTGTCTAATGGAACATATTGTCACTTTTATGTCCTCTTTTTTGTCCTTTGTTATCAATCGGGAATGAAATGGTTCTGCTCCAGAGGTAGTTACGTGATAAATATTGTCAAATTGATGACGTTTTAAATGAACAGTTTGTAAGAAAAACGCTCTAGTCCTCGACTCTGGCACTAATTAATGGCATGGACACTTTATATCAAAACAATATGGGTTAAAATCGAACTAAGAGTATTTTTGTTCATTCGAATTTGAGCCATGTCACCGCGATATAAAGTGTCCATGCAATTATTACAACGTTGAGGACATGGACGTTTCCTATACCTATAATGCGGTAGTTACTAGATGAGTAACAATAGTTTGACCCGGGCCGCGATTCTATCAAATATACGGAAAAGGGAACACTCAAAAATTCCGAAGAGTCATTTGTCTGAAAGTATAATTATTCCGAAATTTCAAAATTCGGAACGCCATTTACCGCTTATTGGAAATTTGGACATACATAAATAGTTAAGTTTAGGTTAGTATTAAATGGAACGGAACATGGTTTTCGGAATCATGAAATTCGGAAAAAAATATGCTTTTGGACAAATGACTTCGTAGTTATGTAGTAGTGTTAACATGACCACTGATTATTGAAGGAAACGCACGTTCGCGTAAGTTACCCATTTACTTAAGCCGACGAACCGCACGTATTAGAATTATAATTACTGATCACGACTTCGTCCGCGCGAACTCCGGTGTCAAGTTTCATCACCAATTTCATCACTGTTGGATGATTTTTCAAGAACATACGTAAAAACAAGGAAACAATAAGGAAACTCCAGGTCTAATATGTAAGCAATAGTTTAAGAATTAATTTCTGTAAACGACTGTTTGTTTCTTCATTAAATAAATAAATAAATAAACTGCCTATCTCTGTGATTAAATTATGTTCAGCCGTTATGTGATTCAATAACAAGCATCCCAATATCCAAGATTTCAAATTTATATCATTAAAATAAATAAAATTGGGATATTCAAATTAATAATAAAGTTAGTATGATTATGAGCAAGGATGACAAAGCTCGCTACCACTCGTGGCAAACCAACAGTATATAAGACATAATGCCTGCAGCAAACATCAAAGTGGCACTAATATCATATTAACCTGTCCAGTAAAATATAGCAAAATACGTTGCAATCGTATTATCCGAGCAAAAAATGACCAACAATTTTAAAAACGTCATTGTTTTGCGGTCCGTGTATCATTCGTGTAATGAATTCCGTAATAAATTCCTTTTTACGATCCAGGTAACAGATGGGCTCCCAATAAACATTTTATTATAAAAGCGAATGTGCCGGAAATTATATGATACGTTATTTTCAGTGCTGTTGATGATTTTAGTTAATCTATACTTAATGAGAGCATTGATTGAAAATATTTATAATCGTTTACATAAATCGGTCTGTGAACTACAATGACACATTGTAATGCTCTCGGCAAATATATCTGGTCAAACCAACAAAGTAAGCATATTCTCTGCTTTGTGTAAAAAAGGTCGAAAGTAGAAAATAAAACTGTAATTGCAAATGCGAATCGAACCAAGCACTCTAATTGGTGTAACATGAGAAACCCACGACAATTAGTTCCTTTTGTTAAACACATTATTTTCTGTGATATCCCAAACAGGCTTTGACCTATCCTGTCCAAGAACTTTGAGGATGTTTCGGACAGGTAAAGCTATAGATAGTTCAACTCGTCATAGCGCATCATGTGCTGAACTACCTTAAGCTATAGGGGCGATTGTTTATACTGCTTCCGTCACCTAATGCGGTCGCCGAATTTATTTCAAACTTCTTCGGCCAAAAAATGTCATCTTTACATAAGTTTGTCCGCTTGTTGCATCCGGTCACATACATATGCGATTGCAGCTGTCGGTCACCTAATGCAGCCGACTACCGTCGTCCGTGCACTGTTGCAGTCGCCGCACGTTGCATGCGGCGACCGACTTAATGTAATTGACGCTTTAAGTTAGCACTTGCTTTTAACTTCGAGCACCCGCTGCGCTGACAACTGGCACGCAACCGCAGATACAGTATTTGTCAGAAGAGGACACTTTACTGCCCGTCATACTGATTTGAGTGACAGAGATGTTAAAAAGAGGACATTCTCGCTTCTCTCAAAAATTTCGAAAAATCGTTTACTTGAAAAAGTTGAAGGCAACGGATCTGACAAAATAATAACACGAATACAAACTGAAGTACCTATTACAGCCTTACAGCATTTTAACATCATCAAAACTCGATAATCAGTTTTTGTCTAACAAGAAACATGTCTTAAACACTCAAGGCCCTTAATTTAATAAGATCCGGACCGAAACAGCTTACCGGTACGAAGTTTAAATCTTGTGTAAGGTGAACTTAAAGGGTGGTACAAGCCTACCATTCATAAATCTATCCACGACTTCGCTGATCGACCATTTTAACTCTGGTCTCCGGTTGCGCGAAGTTGTTACGATTCTAGGTGTCGTATTGAATTGGTGATGAGCTCGTAGGCGAGTTTAGCTCAGTTTGTTAATAGCTGCACTGTATTGTATCTAACATGTAGGTTACATGTTCATCGTAACTCGTAAGTTCGTTAGATGATTTAATTACCTACTTTGATTTCGTAAAGGTAATATCGAGTTTACATGCAAGGTTTTGATGTAAAAAAAAAACAAGTAGATAAATAATATTAACTCTTTGAATTAAGTGAAATCTAGAAAAGACCCTCGAGGCATTGTACTCGTACTGAGGGTGCTGGCAGCATTTCCTCGCTCTGTTGCAATGCTGATGTGTTGCGCGAGAAAGCCGCCAGACCCCGGATCATGGTCGGTCTTATGACGCGATAAGTGACCAGATAGAGCGTCCGTCACTGGCTGACACCATTCGATGGAACGAGACGGACGCTCTATCTTGTCACTTATCGCGTAATAAGGCCGACCATGATACGGGACCAGGTCTTCGGTCACCTGTTACATCGACCAGGACCGCAAATAACTTATGTACGCACTGGAACCCCACGGACCGAGCGTATCAGAAGTGAATACAAAGCAGTATTTTTTATTTACATTAATAAGGTTATTTCCAATTTAAGGCTCTGAAAAAATACACTTCGTTACAATAACGAGTAATTAATGTGCTGAGCTATACTTATTTATCGATGAATGTAGGCAAGTAATAAAAATAAAACATTTAAGTTTCGCATCCCAGTTTGGTATCCATATGTTTCGCGCGCTCATTATGATACGTGTTCTTCGCGCGTGATAGCAAGCACGAGTTACCCATGGAATGCACCATAATGGAAAACGTGAGCGTCAAAATGACCTAAGGTAGTTTGCGTATCTAAAAACAAAAGAGCGGAGCATATGCTATGTAAACAATGAAAATACAATTTAAGCAGACCCCTAATCAACTGTCTGTTAAAACCAGATCCATTAACAGTACATTAACTGAACTCGTAATCACAACGTTTGCCAAAAACTCTCGTCAAATTAAACAATATGTTTGACCTCCATCGAGGACATTTTTTATCAACAATTGGCCAGCGATTGGCCCTAGTCTAGACCGATGGCAAGTGACGAGACAAAGATGAAATTCACCGATCCAGGGCCACCGCCCTTGTTTCTTATCCTTTCTGTATGAGGACCACGGGTTTATACACGGGGGGAATTGCATCTGCACTTCGAGTCTTCAACCCAGTGGGATCTTTTCCAACTGCCCTCTCCTTTATGCCTACTCCAAAGCGCGCTCCATAATTTCCACTAACCGGATGACGCTCAGCGGGTGTGTCGAGAATTCTTTTGCTTCCAGTAGTACAATTTTTGTATGGCAAGGCTTATTCACATAATAAGTGTTCCCCTTGGTTCAATGTTGCCCTCTCGCCTTGAAGAAGCATTCCAGGGTCGTGATCCTCCTATTGCGAAAAGATCTTTTATTTTATAGGCGTTCGCTTTCTGTGTCTTTCCATTGCATTGTGGACTATGGTGGAATTGATCTGACCATCCGATAGGATTCTAAGCAATCTAGAGGCAAATGGCCTTCAATCTGGCCAGTTATCGTTAGATCGAGAGTGCTCGCAGAGATTCTTGTAACTCACAATTAAGGAGAAGAGAGTGAATTTCATTGCATAGCAGATCTCATGAGGAAATCAGCAACAAAGTGAACGTGTTATGTTTTAGTTTATTGTATTCAAACGTCATCTTACGAGTCTTACACTTTGCGAAAAATATGAGCCGAAGTACATATTGGGCTGTTGCGTCCATGTTACTATTTAAACTGTTTTGTCTTAAAGCGTTCAAACAATATTAAATAATCTAGTTGAAAACTATGAATTTTGGGTTCAAACTATTCCAGTTATACTCATAATAGAAACAGTTTGAGCTTCCTCCAGTGGGATCAAATTACGAATACTTCAACGCTTGCTTGGTTGGCCAACTTGGTAATCAACAAATACCGTTTATATTCGAAATTCTGAGTACTCCTGAAAGCATTTAGCTTTAAATTTCTTAAGCTTGGCTGTACATTTATTTTAATTTGCCTTAAATTACTGTCATCGTCATTGTCACCATCATCATTATCAGCCTCTCTTAGTCCACGGCTGGGCAAAAGCCTCTTCAATTACCCGCCACTGAGCACGATCTGCGGCCAATTTCATCCAGCTCTTGCCAGCCACCCTGCCTATATCGATATCGTCTGAATCTAAATATAAGTGTACTTAACACTTTTTAACTTACTTTTTGAGAAAAATCAATATGTACTTACTCAAGAAAAACCACAAGTGTCATAATCCAGAAAGTCAACTCATTTCTCCAGTCTTTCTTGGGTAACTCACTCCACTTTCAGGTGTTGCTGGTGATAAAAGGGCACACCAAAAATCTCAAATACGCTGGCAGCATTTATGACACAATTTAGATACTTGCAATACCCTAAAGCCTGGAACACAGTGGCGCGGCCTGAGGCGGCCAATAGTAAACTTCACAGCTCTTGACAAAACTATTGACCGTCACCGCAAGCCGCGTCAGTCTGTGAGAAGCTTTACAGGGTTTTCAGGTATCAGTGCCAACTGTAATATTCTTCTTCTTCTTCTCGTGTCGATGGTTACAGAATGCGCGGAGCCAGAAGGTGGCGACGCTTATCGCCTATTTGTAATGTTAACATGTTGAATAATGAATATGATCGCAATTATATGATTGCAAAAAAACCTATATAATTAACGAACCTGCTTACAAAATTTAACGAGAATCGGTTGAGAAATACGACCTGTAGAGGAGAACAGCGGACACTGGACCGAAAAACGATTTTCGGCCCAAGCTAAAGCATAAAACATCGTACGCTTCGCTCGCTCGTTCGATAAATGAATAAATATGAAAATGAAACCTTTCCTCGCTTTGCTGCATTGCGTGGAAAACAAGATAAAATCGATCAGTGCCGCCTGTACTGAATCTGGCTCCCGCCCGGTCGCCACTTGCTCACCGAGTTTTTCATACTTGCAAGCGCTCTGGCCGTCAAACGATGACACCCGTCAAAGTTGCGTATGTAGGAATGTTAATGAATAGGCAAAAAAAACCTGACTGTGATTGATTAATTTATTTACACAATTTATTTTATTTAGTAAGATATGTTCAGTTGCCAAAAAATCTTCTACCGAAAACGTAATTATTGACGGTAACTTATTTTTATATTCACCACGTTCTGTGGAACCCTCGTTAATTTAATTATTACTGATAATTGTGTTTTAAGATTTCAATGTTGGTAAATTCTTATTTAGACTAGACTACATATGTACTAAGTTAGAATAACTTGAAGTATCCTTTTATAATATATCCATCACAAAATAATATTTTAAGGGACTTCCTTACAAATGCCATGAACAAGTTAATAGTTCCTGGGATGATCATTAGTAAATGATTCTACTTAGAATGCTTATCATCCTATTATTATTTTGTCCAAAACCACTTTTTAGGATTTGTCTCTAAATACAATTTTCATGAATTTTATGCTCAAGTCCGAAAGAGAGAGAGGAGGTCTCATTAGAACAAAAGTCCTGATAATCCAAACAAAACATTAAGGCTAACAATTATTGGCGAAATAACCTCTTAAATTAGTATTCAAGGTCATCGCTTGTAAAATAAAATTTTATGGGAACGGCTCTAATGTTAATCGTTTCTCGACATCTCTTTCGTAACGTACATTGAGCTCATTTCGGATACGAGGCACGTCAAATTAGGAAAACAGTGTAGAATTTATTTCTGAAGAAAGAATACAGGTTTGGAATTAGCAATACAGCATTTGCGAGTTTAACGAGCTTTGAAGAAACAGAGGTGAAATAGCGTGTTTTATATCAAATTGTTATTACTGTTGGTTGTATCTTGTGTTTTTATTTCATAGTAATTTTACGAAGTACCAAGATTTCTTTCAAATCTGTTTATTATAAAAGTACACAAAACATTTGTTTTCATAACACAGCCGTGCGCGCAGCGGTTGAAAATTAAATAAAACCCTCCCACCCTTCACCCTCGCGGGGAACTACAAAACATAAACAAATGCATATTTCGATTCGCAATGCGCTACCGAATATGCCCCTGCTCGGTTGACACCTCAGTTTTGATACACCCTGTATTACCTCATTTCTTAATACTGACTACCTGCACTAGCTGTTCCTAATTTTTGTTCGTCATTTCCTGCTACCCATTGTCTGGAAGAGTTCGCTCTATAGCGATAAGACCGCCTGTAGCTACCTGTTATACCTGCCTAAATCTTATATTGTTCTGCATTTGTTTGTTTTGGTGCAATAAATAATATTTTTATTATTAATAATACAGATTTTTCCTCCTCAGCCATCTCTAAAATAAAGCGTCGCACACGTCCAACTTAAATCACTCCACAAGTGGAGACGGGGCAGAGTCACGTATTACGGCCATTCTAAATTTCTGGCCTCGGGAGAAAAACATCCCATAACCACACCGAAAACTCAACCAGTTGGGACTCATTTCTTCTGCGAACGCGTGAGTTGTAGTTGTTACCCTAGGGTAAATAAAGTCATAAGTGGGCATGGGGTCAACGGTGACATGCGATGTTTTGCAAAGTGAGAAATTGGCGCCCGCTCCTTGTATTAAGAGTACGAGATAAGGTGTAATTTCACTGAAAACGGCGTTATTTGGTTGCTGATAAATGTTTTGGAGATATATTAAGAGATGCATTTGTGAAAGGAGATAATTTAAGTAATTGAGATAGAACTGATCTTGATTAAAGTGGGACTGGGTTCATTACTGTAATTTTAAGCAACAGAACAATAATTTGACTGATTTTCCCTGACACCACAACCCATACCAGGTCCTGATTTTCCTGCAAGTAGCGGAAAGCGGCTACGGCTTAGGCACCCGCTAGCCAGGTTCCTGGTAGTGAAAGTGTCAAATGAGAAAATTCGATGCGGTTTGCTTACCGTCAAATTCACTGCCAACAGACTTCAGCTGATGGTTTATTTTTCCATTTTATTTGTTCTCTCTGTACCATATCGTTAAATATCAGCTATTTTTGTTGAATAGTAATCACACATTACATCAGCCGAAAGACGACCACAGCTGAACATAGGCCTACCCCAAAAAGCCACAATTACCGATCCTGCGCCGCCCGCATCCAGCGGACATCCGTATCCAAAGAAAGAAAAGTTTCAGGAAATGACGTATATCATTCTCCTAGCGTTATTCCCAGTTGTGCCCTGAAGGAGCCCGGGTCCTCTTTGACACCTAATCCCAAAATTTTACATAAGCACTAGTTTTACGAAAGCGACTGCCATCTGGCCTTCCAACCCAGAGCGAAAATATATAAAGATAAAGATAAAAAATCATTTATTCAAGTAGGATTTTACAATCACTTTTGCATCGTCACGTTGTACATATTTATACGTTTTATGACCAATATATATTCTGTCACACAAACACACATACACATTTTCTTAATTAATATAATTAATATGTCACCTAATTCCAAGTTATTCAATGTGTGTTGGTTTCAATTATTATCAAGGTTTTAAGAGTCCGCAGTAAGCTCGGCCGAATTTCACCTTCCCATACAAACGTAGTTACGCTCTCATTTTAAAACTACGTGTTGGATTGTAGCAAAACTTTGAATATACATTGAGATGAGGTATTTCTATGTCTGTAATTTGTTTATATGGTTCCAGTGTATAAAACAAACGAAACAGCAAAAACAAGTTTTGCATGAAAAAATTATATTCCCTGTATTTTTTTACTATGGTATCTGAAACTACATAAACTAATTACAGACATTGATATACCTCATGTCATTGTATATGCAAAGTTTCGTTACAATCCAACACGTAGTTTTAAAATGAGAGCGTAACTACGTTTGTATACATAGTGCTCTAATAATTATATCTGTTCATGTAACATCTTTCATTGTAACCTATGTTTAACAAAATAAATATTCTGATTCTGATTCTGATTCTGTATGGAGAATCTAGCTTACTGCGGACTCAACGCATTTCATTTAAGTTAATTAATAGATGAGAGAAGAAAGAAAAAGAAAAAAAAAGCTATATAGTCGTAGAAGGCCAGTCCAGTCATCCTTATTATTTAAATACTCTTCAACGGTATAATATGCCCTTTTCAGAAAAATGTCTAAATATGTTTTATCCTATAGGAAAAGGTAACTTTAGTGCTTCCTTGGATAATTTATTATAGAAATGAATGCATTGAACCAAAAAGGATTTACTGACTATCCTAAACCTAAACTTGGTTATTGCAATTTTGTGTTTTTGTCTCGCGCTATGCATATTTCGGAACGTGTCTACATTTTTCAGAGCATAGATATTGGTATCAAACATTTACTGTGATGCCATTGTTAAAATATTTATGTTTTTGAAATGTTCTCTTAGTGATACACGTAAATCCATGTTGTATATCGACCATATTGCTCGTTTTTGCAAAACGAAGAAGGTTTGTATATCAGCAGCTTTACCCTAAAGTAAAATTCCGTATGCGATTAGGCTGTGGAAGTAGCTGAAATACACTATTCAGGCAGTTTCTACGTTAGTCAGTTGTCCAATCCTTCTGATTGTATAAGCTGCTTAGCTAAGTCTATTCTTACTGGGATTAGACTGGTTTCCTCACGATGTTTTCCAACACCGAAAAATAAGTACGACGTAGATAACTATTAATGTGAAGATCATTTATAACTCCTCGTTCTGGTACAACTGGTGTTGATATTTCTAAAAATAAAGTATACTGATATTTCACAGGAAAAAAAACCCACTATGAAATCACGGGTACAGTTAACTTACAGGATTTCTGTCCAAAGTTGTACTATTACTTATTCTGTGCCAAAGTGTACTCGTTGGTTTTGCTGACTACTATTTTAACTATCCACCGCCACCTTCCCTAAAATATGGTTGAGGGAGGCGATGGCCGAGATATGCGTCATACTCGTGATCGGGTGCTGTTTGTGGAGTACGGACTGTTCATGCTTGCAAGGGCATAGTACATAGTTAACTAATTAGCTCTGCAGCCGCGGGCAATAAAACAATATTACACTGTATTTTTTTATCAGCATCAAGTGTAAAAAAAAGAGTGAAACCATGTTACTAGGCTTGTTCAAACCGCGTTATCAGATATCGATTGGGCTTTATTCAATTCAGCTGGTAGCCTGCGGCATAACTACAAGGACGTAATATTTCTCCCGTAACTCAATATAAAAGGTTACTAGTTCTTAAATGGACTGGGTGGCGAGAGACAGCTATGAGTGTTTTATGGGCTGCTTGGGAATATTGGAATTGAAGAAAACGAAAGATGTTTAACTTATTTACCAACCGTCACGCTCGTAAAATTCGACTTTACGTTGCGTTCAAGACGCGGTGGTCTTCCGTAAGGTTAATTTTACTACCCCAGTTGAAATGTTCTAAATATTAGCGAGATGATATTCTGCTGTGTCTAGCTCTCAAAATCAATTTGATTTCTAAATACTTGGTATATCGTTATTTAATCGTTATCGATAAATGCCGACTTATAATTAAATAACAGTAAGTAACTATCTTCGTCAGAATCCGTTTTTTTTTATCACGAATAAAATACTAGCTAGCACAAGAGCTGTCCCGTGCGCGAGATAAACTGCCCCTCTCTTTCTGAGTGTTTAAATTAGAAATAGACAGATAGTCTTTCTTGGACTGTAAATGATTTATACAATACAATACAAATACTCTTTATTGCACACCTCACAGAAACATAGCAGCGGCTCTACTTACAACGAAAATTGAAACTCGAAGTTCTTATACATGCATCGTCCTATCACCCGAGTGTTGTAACTTGTAAGTGCAATAGAGATAGAAATACCAGAACTTCGACTTTCGAGCTAGCTTCGTAACTCAGTTACGAAGAGGAACAATACCATATATTTACAATAATATGTGTATATGTATCTGTTATGTACATTATCTCCGTTTGTGTAGCAACTTTGTTTCTAACTGTAGACAAACATAGGTTCACAAACTTGATAAATTGCTAGGCCTTATTGCAAGGCAATACAGTTTTCAAATGACTGTTTTTCTACCCACTTAAGTTTATCTAATTTACTCGGAAACCGTTCGGCTTCCAGTTCCTTTATACGACATACTGATCAAAATATT
Organism: Epinotia bilunana; assembly: GCA_947049275.1. Lineage (NCBI taxonomy): Eukaryota > Metazoa > Arthropoda > Insecta > Lepidoptera > Tortricidae > Epinotia > Epinotia bilunana. Next base: position 4,584,199 of record OX346263.1, on the reverse strand, counting down.
ACAGAATTTCAGACGAAAATTATTCCCAATTCACTTACTGAACGAATAAAAAGGTTGACGACCTCATTTCTTGTCGGCTCTTTTGCAAGAAATGTTCGTATATTTCGAATCTCGAAGGCGATTAGGAGCTCCGTAGGTGTTGAGTAAGTACCTTAGGAAAGGTTTTTAGGAAAAGAACATTATGAAAAGAGACCAGCTAGAGTGGCTAGAGATAAATAAATAGAGTTTATTGTATTAGTGAAATCGGTGTGACCTCGAAAAAGGCTTAGGGGATTTTATTATACAAGAGTTTTATTATTACAGACATTGCATAGTAGTAGGGTGACTTCCGTATATGGCGGTGTGGAGTCGGTGCGGTACCAAAAAGCTGTCAGCTGTAAGTCAAGTCCGTACAGATTTCTTACCGCGCGGAGGCAACATTTAAAATCGTGATCTCTGGATTGGCGAGATTGTACGAGAAAACAAGACAGATTAAAATAAATTACTGTCTGAAAATGAAGTATTTTATGGCATAATGACTATTCCAAGTTTCATGAAATATACATTAAATTAACCTGGCCAATGAAAATTTAAAATTGCTTTTTGAGTAGGTAGTCTATAAAGTATTTAAAAATCTTCGCAACTACACCGGTCTAATCAGACAGTACTTATAGTCCTCTAATTCCTTTAAACTGGTTATAGTACACAGTTTTATGATGTAATTTATAACTTTTGCATGCGCGTGTTCTGACACATAAGGCGCGCGCTTTAAAGTACGTGCACGAAATACTTTGAAATATGAATTTGAATTTGAATTTCAGAATGGGACTCTTCCCCGTCGCACGCACCTCTAAGTCCCCATTGCGGACTTGTTTTTCCAATAGTCCGCTCTGCGATCAGACAGCAGGATACATTGACATTAGTCCAGTCCAGTGCCAAAGGAGCGGGCTACAGAAAATAGCAAGAATACCAAGTTTATTGTGACTACTGACAAACTCTGTGCTATGTGACGTGAACCGTTAATTCCGGCCCCAGCGCCGGAGACAAGACAAATTACTTCATTAATGTTTTCTTCCCTCTATTTTTCGCCGACGTTTGACTTTACTCTAGAGTGCCCCTGTTTTCCAGTTTTTGAATAGCCTGTTTTCAGCACTCCCGTTTTATTTGAATTTACCTTAATCGTTCAGTAAATTATTAAGTAGGTTTATCAATGAAAACCTGTTTTACATTTCTAGTTCAGGTAGATCGCATTTTTAGGGTTCCGTACCTCAAAAGGAAAACACGAAACCGTTACAGGATCATTTTGTTGTCCGTCTGTCTGTCAGTCTGTCAAGATCTCGGGAACGCGTGGAGACATCGAGTTGAAATTAATACCATATACTAAGTCTACAGTCCCTTGAAGCAGTGAAAAAAGATAATATGTATGGCTGTTTATGCGGCATAAATAGCAACATTCCCTTGAGGGAATCAAAATTTAAAGGGTACTTTTTGTTCACCTAGAACTATGAAATTTAGCATGGCAAGTAATATCGTCTTATATTGCAAGTGCAGGGAGAAAACTGATAACTATACTTTTGTAATTAAGTACGGAGCGCTTGGCGCGCGAGTCGCACTCGCACTTGTCCGGTTCTTTTGTTTAACGTTGCCAAGAAGAAGATGGCTGGACGATTTCGACGCATTCTGCTTGGGTTGGCAGGTGGAAGACTGCAGTAGGACCAAGTGGTAAAAAAGGGCAGCGGCCGTTACCCAGTAGTGGGGCTATTAAAAAAAAAAATGAAATTATTATTTATTTATTTATTTAATATGCAACAAACGGTCATACAAAAGTATATCATTACTTGTTAGTTAAAGTACAAATCAGACCTATAGTTTCCAATATGTATTATAAAATTATTATAAATATGTTACTCCTATTTTCCAAGCTTTTTATGACCGTTTATTACAACGCGGATGAATCCTATTATAAAATAATCATTAAAAAAATAAAATACTTTAAAAATAATAATTGGGGAGATTCGTACACAAATCGACCTAGTCCCAAACTAAGCAAAGCTTGTACCATGGGAACTAGACGACAATATACATACTTATATAGATAAATAGATACGTAAATACATAGGTAACATCCATGACTCGGGAACAAGTATTCGTGCTCATTACACAAATAAATGCCCTTACCGGGATTCGAACCCGGGACCTCCAGCTTCGTAGGCAGGGTCACTACCAAGTAGGCTACAGAGGTCGTCAAAAAAACATTGATGTCAAAGGCTTATTACATCTATAAGTAATAAGCCGTTGAAGACTAACTGACAGAAATGCATGACCCAAACCAGAGCCAAAATAGCTAATCATTCTCATAGCTTATTCGGACAGGTTTTTTTGTAGAACAACGCATTATGATGATTTTTTTCTTTGTATTCCTACTCAGTTTGACTTACTTTAAGTAGCTTAAAGAACTATCACTGTAATAAACATTTTTTGGCAAAAAAATTACTGACTGTTGAATTTGTTTCGCCGTTTCTTCTTAATAGTGTCTTCTTTTTCAGGAAGGCTGGTAGAGTTTTTACTTGTCATTACGGCCTACTTGCAGAATAAAATTCATTTATTTCATTTATTTATTTCATTACTTTTTATCCCAGTAAAAGTCCAATAAAAGGAAGTAAACGCAAACGAAGTCGCGGGCTAAAGCTAGTTTCCTACTAATATTATAAATGCGAAAGTTTAGATGTTTGGATGTTTGTTACTCAATCACGCTTAAACGGCTGAACCGATTTGAATGAAATTTTGTACGAAGATAGTTTATAGCCTGGATTAAAATATACGATAGTGTTTTCTTATATTTGACACTAGCTTCTGCCCGCGGCTTCGTCTGCGTGGACCCGGAATAAAAACTATACTATATTTTAATCCAGGCTATAAACTATCTTTGTGTAAAATTTCATCCAAATCGGTTGAGCCGTTTAAGTGTGATTGAGTAACAAACATCTAAATATCCAAACATCTAAACTTTCGCATTTATAATATTAGTAGGATGTATGAAATATACTATATCAAAACACATCTTCGCACATATATGGTGGATATTCAACCTTTAGATGAAAGGTTTCAGTTCAACTTCCATTGTAAATACCAAAATATGATTAAATACCATTTTACAAAACTCAGACACCTTTAAGGTAGGTAATTAAAACGATTAGCTTAGAGAGTATTAGATAGTGTTTTCTTATATTTGACACTAGCTTCTGCCCGCGACTTCGTCTGCGTAGACCCGGAATAAAAACTATACTATATATTAATCCAGGCTATAAACTATCTTTGTGTAAAATTTCATCCAAATCGGTTGAGCCGTTTAAGTGTGATTGAGTAACAAACATCCAAACATCTAAATATCCAAACATCCAAACTTTCGCATTTATAATATTAGTAGGATGTATGAAATATACTATATCAAAACACATCTTCGCACATATATGGTGGATATTCAACCTTTACATGGAAGGTTTCAGTTCAACTTCCATTGTAAATACCAAAATATTATTCAATACCATTTTACAAAACTCAGACACCTTTAAGGTAGGTAACTAAAACGATTGACATTCTTAACTAAGAGAAATAGACTTGATTTTTTCACAGTTATAAAACAAAGCACGTACTTACCTTTCGACCGACAAGCTTCGTAAATTTTTAACGTATCTTCCAATTAATTATCAGTCTGACTCAGACTTTCCAAGTCATTGTCCTTATGACCTTGCTTCCAGTCTATAAACATCTTACACAATGTGTATTGCCAACGGACATAGAACCTTTTCGTAATCAAGTTTGTTACGGCATCCATACATTTGTGAGGACTTATTTATTTCACCTTGAGGACACAATAGGTATTTCACCCTGAGCTACACGTAACTCGGTAATTAGAGCCTACATGTTCCAAAGCCTCTCATTTCTGAATTAGATTTTTATTTTAATGGCACTCAGAAAGCTTGTTTGATCGCCTTTTACGCACTAGTAAGCTATAAAGGACTGTTAAGAGTTTTACAAAGGAATTGCGAGCTGGAATAAAATTTGTTACGAAATGAAATCGTAATTGCGTTGAAATATCAGTGATAATAATCTGACTTAAATTACATACATATTCTCTCTTTTCTGCTTATTTAAGAGCTAAACTCTTGTCAGTGTAGCTCAAAGTAGGCCCTCCATTTACTCCGATCCCAGGCAACGTCTTTGCCATCTCGATACGACCGAACATCAACTCTTTTTTTGACCTGCTCTATGTAGTTTATTCTAAGGTCTTCCTCTTCCTCGCTTCCCCTCTATCTTTCCTTCAATTATATTGAGTATGAACTTCTCATGTCGTATGAGGTGCTCTATCATCTTCCTTCTTGTATTTTCTAAGTTTACATACATACATATAATCACGATTATTTCCCGGAGGGGTAGGCAGCAATCACGGATTTTTACTAGCTACGATCTTGACAAAACTTTCCTGTTTCATCATTTTTATGACATTCTTAATACATTCCCGTCAGTTTACGGTACTCTCGTCCTGACCTTTGTTTAGGATTTCTCCGTTTTGGTCGGATAAAGTTCGACGAGGTCGTCCCCTTTCAACTTTACCATCAAGTTTTCCCTCGTACACTCTCTTTTGTTAATCCATCCTCTCTATATGCCCAAACCATCTTAGCAATGCCATCCTCAATTAACTTAAAATAACCGGTTATATTGCTATGTCTAGGTACGTTTTCGTAGTTGATAAGTTTGGTACAAGATTTTATTGCCGACTGTACTATCTTGCACAGTCATCCACAACTTGTTGAGATGGTTCCAATGAACCCAAACACGATGGGTTTATCTCGTATTGTTTAGGAGTTGCTATGGCCACCTTCCTGTCTCTATAGCCACCAGTCCAGCTCGGTCACTGAACTTACATAATATTATCACTTTCACTGCCAGGAAACGGCCTAGCGGGCGTCTACGCCGTAGCTTTCCACTACATACGAGAAAAACCACGGGATCGGCTACGAGCGTAGCGCGTAGCGATTCTTGGCAGTGAATGCGTTAAGTGTTCCACAACTCAATCAGATACAGTCAAGTGGCTGAATGATAGTTTGAAAATTTGAAATAACAACTCATTTCTACATGCGAAACGGTGCAATGTAAATAAAAGCTTTAGATACATGGTTCAGGTGCATTAAGAATTCTAGAAAAACCTTCGACGCAAAATAGTTATTTGTACAACAAGAGAGCAAAGTTTGTTTTTGCTGCGAGTGCTGATTTCAAGTCTAGAGGAAGCGAAAGATTCAGTTAGAATCTTGAGCGCAGCGAGGGACTCAAAAGCACGAGATGCAAATGCTTGGTCTCGAGTAACACATACAATTTTTCACCTCAGCAGTGAGAACATATTCACATTAAAAAATATATCATAGTAACACGTAACTATTCGTCTCGTGATTATTCAGGAAGAAAACTTATTTAGGCGTTCGTTACTGTACTGATTGTTTTAACTCCTCAGCGCCGCACCGTTAGTAAATACTAGAAAGGCAAGACAAGGCGCGAGAAACCAAAGGAGATGTTAGTATCGGTGCGAGTCTCGCGTGACACTTACACATCACTAAGAACTAAAAACTAGCCCAGCTTTTAAGCCTGAATTCTGACCATCTTTTGCCACATTTCTGGCAGTGGTGTGAAAAAAAAAATTACGGACAATCTCACATATATCAAACCTAGTCCTAGCAAGCTTTGCTTAGTTTAGCAAAGCTTGTACTGTGGGTACTAGGCGAATATATACATACTTATATAGATAAATAATTATTTACATACATAGAAAACATCCATGACTCGGGAACAAATATTCGTGCTTATCACACAAATAAATGCCCTTGCCGGGATTCAAACTCAGGACCTCTATCTTCAAAGGCAGGGTCACTACCAACTAGGCTAATGTGGGCGTCAACTAGGCTATGCCGTACCTCATTTTTTAATTTATTTTGCGCCTTATTAAGTACTTATTAAACCGCAATGCCCGATTAATCTAGACACGCGGTAACGTGTCCAGCCAAGTTCAAAGCCAAAAGAATCTGACGACGCAGCAGCCGTGTGTTATATTCCACAAAGAATTTTGAGCCACTTTTGACTCTGATATTACATTTCCCTAAAGTATAATTCCCTATAGTAAGACAAGGTGCCATTTTCCTAAATGTTATCTGTCATATTAAGGGAACGTGACAAATTGTTTACATACAATATTACTTTATTTTGTTCTAAAGAAAATAAAACAAAAGCAACTTCCTCAGACAGATTTGCTCTGGCATCACGTAATAACATCACGCCGAGAACATTCATTTAAAATGAAACAAAACATATGGAATGACTGGAGAGATGGGAAAAAAATCTCTTTGGTACAGACAGACCTAAAATTCTTTCGTAACCTTTGGGGCGCCGTTTCAGAAAAACGTAATCTTCTGAATAGTAAGGCGGCGGGGAGTATGACACAAGGTCGGTTAGGTTGGCGAAAATATGAATGTTTCACATTGGACTTTCCCTTAATTTTAATGATATATAAAATAAATAAATATTTGGGCATCATCATCATCATATCAGCCGAAAGACGTCCACTGCTGGACATTGGCCTCCCCCAAAGAGTGCCACAATGCCCGGTCCTGCGCCACCCGCATCCAGCGGACTCCCGCGATCTTTACCAGGTCATCAGTCCACCTTGTGGAAGGCCTACCCACGCTGCGCCTTCCGGTATGTGGTCGCCGCTCGAGAACCTTTCCGCCCCAACGGCCATAGGTTCTACGTGCAATATTTGGGCATCATTCTACACAAATCAAACTTGCCCAATAAGGCTTGTGTTATGGGTATGTGTGTAGACGACGATAAATTTAATAGATATAAGTAATTAAATGCACAGAAAACATCCGTCTCAGAAACTAATATTCATGCTCATGACACAAATATTTGTCCTTACCGGGACCCGCTAGGCTAAAACCTAAATCTTTCATCTAAAATAAATAAGTTAAGTAAGAAATGATAAACATAAGTTTTACCTTGGATGTTCCAACATCGTCTTTTTACGATCCCGTACCACAAAACAAAAAATTACTTCTTAAGTATAGGTTCATTTCGTTATCCATATATCTGTCTGTCAAGACCTTTTTCAAAGGAAAAGGCGGAGTCAAGTAGAAATTAGTATTATCATCTCATGTGTACAATCTCAAATGCAAACAAAAGATACGGCAATGTATTTATTACAATTCTGGTAGTTGCAAAGGATTTAAAACCTATCAGGTACTTCCCCGTTGATCTATTTTAGACTTATGCGGTAAGATATGTTTAACAGCACATTCAAGTAAGTTTCAATACGGCAGTTATGCTTGTCCCTGAATTAAGCGGAAAAAAATCTTCGAGACTGATGTGTGTGATGCACAAGCTATTTATATAGGTCCCCATAAAGTTGTATGACAGCCTTAGGGCTCCCGTCCGACACCCATTTAATCGCTTTATTTAACTTGTCTACGAGACATGGTTAAAGAATTGCTCCTGCAGTAGCAGTTTCTAACCTACCATTTTACAATATTTACGATTCGTTACAAAATGCCGAAGTAGTGAGTGTCCCAAAACACCTATTTATTGCTTAAAATTTGTCCACTGCGTACCGAGTACCGAGTAGGTTTATGTCATAAGAATGTTTGAAATATTCAAACGAAATATTGAACCTTATTTATTTATGTACCCTTTGCCATGATTACAAATAAATGTTAAACATACATTATCATTACGTAATTTAACCCCGATGTACTTAAATACATGGCTTGGGCTCTTGCATAAATATTTGTTCAACGATAGACTTACTGAAAGAAAGTACGATTACTAAAATTATTTTTTTGTTTACATTTAGGATATTTTTGAACACGTATTTTAATACACTCAGCAAGTTTCTTTCTGGCAATACATTTATTACGACGCTACTCGTTTTTTGTCTTTTTACCAAACGTCAGCAAAACATGAAACATCCTTAAAACTATAAATTCCACTCACATTTTTAACGCTTTTCTCGCCATTTCGTAGATAAAAGAGGATTCAGCGCCGGTTGTCAATTTCATCATGTCCGACTCCGCTGAGGCTGCTGTAAATTATCACAGTAAGTTCGGGCAATAAGCCAAGATGGGGGAATTCGGGAAATTACACCCTCCACTGGAAATCGCGAGGCGTGAATCCACATCCTGCCAGTAACCGTAAACCGGAGTTCCTTTTACCACTAAAACAGGAAAAGGCGAATGGATGATCAGGAACATATTTATAGATCTATACATTGAGTGGTCAGGAATCCCGGATATAAGACAGTTTATGTGTATATTACGGCGTGGTGGGAACGATATTTTATAAGATCTATATATTGAGCTGTGACGAATCCCGGAAATAAGACATTTTATGTGTACCTATGTTACGACGTGGGGACGATCTTTAAAAATGGTTGATATGAAATGATCAATTCCTTTTTAAATGGTGTTTTACACATTAATTTTATTAATCGGGACTTAATCGTGTTTAATTTGGTTTGCTATCGACCAAAGATATTACAATTCGCAACACAGGCACACTGTGACTTTATTTAATATTATGTAATTAACGCTTCATTCCTGTCAGCCTGTTGCCTGGCTGTGTCCTGCCAGGACCTGATTTTCACTTGACGCAGCAACCGCGACGTTGTTTTCGCCACTCGAAGGGTTAAATAAGTACCGCGTAATGAAAATACCCGTTTATAATGATAACGTTATTCACAATAATTATGTATGCTTCATCTGTCATAACTTAATGACCTTAAAAAAGAGCAAAATCTTTCCCGTACCTTCCGTTGAATGAATATTATTTTTATCACTTTTTACTCAAGTTCCCATCTCACAGAAAACATAGCATAACTCATTCACTGCTAAGCTACGATTTTAGGGATACGACGTGCAGTTTAATCTGCTTAATAAATATGTAGCGAAAATTGTTAGTGGCCCCAATGCATGTGTTTCGTGATTAGTACTGGGTTAAAATGGCATCCGTCACATTGAAGTCCCATTTCGAGAAAATATTATGGTCTGTTAAAAGACTTACTATAATTACTATGATAAAATTGGCAGTGTAGCATTTTTGCTGTCACATTTATTTTTTCTGGTATACAATTTTTCGCGCTCTATACAGCGCAACCGAGGCTTGTACGCAAGTTTTTTTTGCCAAGTTTAGGGTTTCAGAACTTGAAGATACTTTGTAAAAATGCTTGCGAATGATGTGAAACAAAAAAACGATAAAAGTTCAATAATGGAAGTGGATAATTCAGGGTGCCCAGTCATTAAACGATCGGAAAGAAATAAAACTAAATGAGGATGGCGATTTACGCGTTTATTTTGTTTAATCAAAATCATTATGTTCAATGTAATCAGCTCGGCTACTTCTGGAGACTGCTAATTGAGTCTTTTTTTTCATATATCATGGAATGAAAATGCCGAGGCCTCAAGCAGTTTTTCATATATTGTGCCTATTTTAATTTTTTATGTATGAATAAAATGTATGCTATGAGCTGTTTGATGTAGGTAGTAGGTACTTACTGAAGTCACATGTTAATCAACGTGGGTAATGCGTTCTCTGTTGCCAAAGCTTATGGCCACTGTGTGTGTAAGCGCACATATTATTGATATCTGATAGGTAAAGGCGTATAAAATGAGATTGTTATTTGCAAAAGGGAAGCCTAGTATAGAAATGTAATTTGTTCGCATCATATCTATTACATTCACTCATAGGTTATCAGAAAGAGATGCATGCTTTCTAATACGACGATGCGATGTGTTGAGATCCCTAGACCTCCCTATGATCTTTTGATTGTATTTAGAGTGAGCGACCTGCTTTTAAGATAATGTTACCGCAAATCAATAACAACGTCCGCGGGCTATGGTGTCTACATACCATCAGGCAGGTAAGGCAATAATTGTTTGAGCCATCATCATAGTATATAATGTATGTCTCTCATTTATTTTAAAGAATTAAAAACATTTATTTGTAGCACAGTAAAATAAACAAAGAAAACAAATTGGAAACAAAAACAGGCCTTTAAAACGTTATGAAAAAAGCGATATTATAACGATATATTATTTCGTTACTGTTGAGATATTACGTTATAACCAAACCCCGGGGTTTTCGGTGCGGGAGTGAATGACATTAGCCAAAGAATAGGTATTGACTTAGAAAACAGAATGTACTTGCCTACTGAATAATTAATTGAATAAAAAGATACTTATTTAAAAAAAAACATACTTTGATATCGACACTCATATTAGAAATGGAAAGTCTGTTTATTTATTGGTTTATTTGAAAATATTTCATTTAATTACGCTTACGAAGCCGCGGGTAACATCTAGTGTAATATCAAATAGATTGGTCAGTAATTTATTATCAACCTCTTCAGTTAAGTTCCTACTCATGTATAGATAATAAATAAATACACAGATATCGAACGTCAAGATTGATATTTGACATTCAATGTCTGTCATACATACCGTGCCTTTGTCTTATGTAATTTACGTATATGCAATAGCATTTTCAAAATACTTGTAACCGTAAATACAAACGACACAATTCGCAAGAAGGTATTTATTCATTAGGCACAATATGATACTTTGTCAGAATAACCTATCTATTTATCTCTACTCTTTCTCAAGTTATTCCCGCACCGACAACACCGGGGTTTGGTTATAACAATATCAGTATTCTCCATAACGTTATAAATTTCATAACATAAAGAATAACGTTATAATATCGTTCTAAAATGCGAGCCGCGCGCTACGGTTGCGCTGTTGCCGCTCCGTACCAATATGCCACGCGGGCGCGGGCCGCAGCCCTGTCCTTATCTTATTCTAGCTTCTAATCCCGATCATACTTACTTCGATCATTTGCAAATTGGACGTGTTTGTAAATTGTGAATGTTTGACGGAGAGAAAAGTAATTTTTAAAGTAAGAGATTTTTTAATTTTGTCTGTAGACTGTTTATTAAAAGATTACAAAACTTTTTTGAAGTTCCACCCCTAAGGGGGGGTTCAGAGTTTATACGGAGAGCAAGATATTTTTAAAGTAAGAGTTTTTTTAGTTAGGTGTTAGACTGTTTGTTTAAAGATTAGAAAACTATTCCAGTGTTTTTTAGGGTTCCGTACCTCAAAAGGAAAAAAACTGAATTTTGTTGTCCGTCCGTCCATCCGTCTGATCAAGATCCTTTTTCTAAGGAACGCGTGGAGATTTGTAAGCTAAAATTTATACCAAATACTCAGGTCTACTGTCCCTTGGAGCTGACAAAAAATCAAACTTCAAAGCAAACGCAATTAAAAGATACATCCGTTTATGCCGCGAATTTCCGCAAATTTTCGAAAATCGCAAGGGAATCAAAACCTACAGGGTACTTCTCGTGAACTCAGAATCTTGAAATTTGGTACGAAGCAACGTCTTATAGCACAGATAAAGGAAAAATTGCGAAAACCGTACATTTTTAGTTAAATCATATAATAAAAATATTTTTAATAATTTTAAAGTTTTTACTTATATACCTACAGGTTTGTACGCAAGCTTCGCTGCATGAGTCCGACTCGCACTTGGCCGGTTTTTTATTTTTTATTTTTTGAAGGTGGTATAGGTGCTACGTTTTACTCTTAATCCCTGAACGGATTTAGATGAAATTTTCCGTACAGATCATTTGAGACCCTTGGAAGGATAGGATAGTTAATTATCCCTTAAGATAGTAGGTAGAAGTGTACGTGTTTGGGACAGCGATAATTAAGCTTGCGCCTAACATAATTAAATAACAATCATTTTTCTAGGGCGATAACAAGTTCTACGCGGACGAAGTTGCGGGCAACTGCTTTAGCGCCAACAAGCCGCGCAAAACGAATAATTAAGTATTTGACTATGACGTGCACTGTAACAAACAACCTACGTATCACATCGTTAACATCGCACGAGTAGGCGATACTGAATGCGAGAAAGGGGTAGCCTTTAGCGTGATAACGTTATTATATCGCTTAAGCAAGCATCGTTTTTATACAGGGTCTCCCGAAACTCAACGATAACCTGCTACTGGGTGAGAGGCCAAGGTATACCAGTTATGAAAAAAAAAGAAAAAATCTATGTGTTATGTCTGTTCACAATTTTACAGTGTTTTTTTTAATAATGTAATCTCAAATAACAGTGCTATTAATCACAACCACAAATCAAAGTAATAAACATTTTTAACTTGCGATTAATAGCAGTGTTATTTGAGATTACATTATTAAAAAAATCACTGTAAAATTGTGAAAATAGTGATCACAGTACTTAAAAATGCTACCAAGGGTGTCTAATTTGCCACTTTTTCGAAAAATTTCTATTACCGCTTGACTAAGTGACATAGATTTATTTTCTTTTTTTTTTCATAACTGGTATTCCTTGGCCTCTCACCCAGTAGCAGGTTATCGTTGAGTTTCGGGCCACCCTGTATATTGGTTTAGATTTATAACGTTATAATGGATACCGCTATACAGCGCGTCAAATATCATTTTGAGTATAACGCTATTAACGCATCTTTGCAAAAAAAACCTTATAAACGATAGCGCTATACGAAATTAGCGGTATATAAAATCCTGTACAAAAACTTTTTTTTAATTGTTCATAATGAACGACAGAAAATGTTTCAATACAAAAATGACCATGTTTTTGCTCAACGGTTTTAGAAACATTGTGTCCCAAACGTCGTCTTCGCTCCATAAGCAAGTTGTCAAGCTGATTCCCTTCAAATTTGAGATCGGAGGCGCCTGACAGTGCCACTTTCATGTGCTTATATAACGGATTTGGTTACAGTAGGCACGGTCGTTTGTGTGGAGCTACTACTGGAATTACCTAAGTACAAGTAGGTTTACCTACTTCTTCTTCATCATTACACTGCCGAAAGATATCCGCTGCTGGACATGACCTTTTTTTGGTCATTATTGTTCATTTTGTTCATTTTTGGGTGTCTAACCATCATGTTGCGCAAACCAATACGTGGTCACCACTCGAGAAACTCTACTTATCCAAATAGGTATAGTACCGTTCTTATTTATAATTTTCTCTCATCTTTCTACCTATGTATACTAATGTTACATTTACGGAACTATAAATAAATCTGAAATATTCAAAAACTGTTTGCCCTGCTTACTTTGTCCAAAAACAGTGGTATTAAATAAAGAAATAGCACTGCCCTTTGTTTTTCAATTGGTGCTGTGTGACCAAAGAAAATTGTACGTCAATTATTGTTCCTATTTCCCCACAAACTTTTTACTAACAGAGTTTTTGACATTTCATGAAAAAGCCAAATGGCAATGGCATGCAATAGGGATAGACCTATTCTATTTTTGCCCGACTTCGGCCCGAAAGGAAGAGACATGTTTATGTTTGTATTTACGTGTGTTTCAAAGTAGCGTTTAGACACTGAACCGCTTTAGATGAATGAGGTATTAATTATAATCGAAATAAAATTGTGCTTCGGGTGACATGAAGCTACCTTGAGTCTGAAAAAGAAATGATTTTTTTTTTCAATTCGTTTTCCGTAGTCGGGATAAAATATTTTGATTTTTGAAGTGAAAACTTCTTTAGCGGCACTGTGCACTTTTTGGGATGGGGATTTTTTTTAAACTCGCGTCAGGTCACGTGACCATCAGATTCGAAAGACGCAAGACGTAAGACGTATGGATGGAAGTTGATTTTTGGGATGGGGAAAAAATGTTTAACTCACGTCAGGTCACGTGACCGTAAGATGGTCACGGTGACCGTAAGATGCGAGAGATTGAAAATTCGTAAGACGGGACACATGACCTGATCGAAAAACTGTTACAATGTCATTGAGTTTTCACTTCTGCTGGCACTCCCGGAGTGCAAACCGGTATTTTTAGGGTTCCGTAGTCGACTAGGAACCCTTATAGTTTCGCTTTGTCTGTCCGTCCGTCCGCGGATAATCTCACTAACCGAAACAGTCAGACTAGAAAGCTGAAATTTGGTACTAATATGTATATCAATCACGCCGACAAAGTGGTAAAATAAAAAGTTAAGTTTTTTTTTTTATTAGGGTACCTCCCCTATACGTAACGTGGGGAGTGTTTTTTTTTCATTTCAACCCTAACGTGTGATATATTGTTGAATAGGTATTTAAAAATGAATAGGAGTTTGTTATTATAATTTTTTGATAATGTTAATATTTTCGGAGATAATCGCTCCAGAAGTAAAAAAAAAATGTGTCCCCCCCCTCTAACTTTGGAACCATAAGTTATAAAAAAATGAAAATAATCTCTAAAGTAGAACTTTATAAAATCTTTCTAGGAAAATTAGTTTGAACTTGATAGGTTAAATAGTTTTTGAAAAAATTACAAAATAATTTCTTAACTAAGTTTGTAATTTAACCGTATAAGCAGGTGTTTATTGTACCTGTAATTTCTACAAATCACAATGAAATGACGAGCTTTCAAATAAAGTAAAAAAACGGTGAAAATCGGTTCACGAAATAAAGAATTAAATAAAATCATCTTCCATACTTTAAGCTCGCGCGCAATAGTTTACTTAATTTGCCGACAGATGTCGCTGTACGCGGAATTTTGCCGTATTTAAATTACTAAATGCGCTGGTTATCACTCCATGTTACAACCCCTTCCCACTACTGGGACTCAAATAGACAACATTTTTTCGAACTTTCCATGTGTAGTTGGAGTCTATAACTCTTTCTTTAGTTATCACCGTCCTTTGTGGGCCTGTTTTTAGGGTTTTAGGGTTTTGTACTTAATATGTCAACTCAATGTAACAATAGCCCATTTTGTTTAACGCTTAAGTGTGGACACTTACTGTGACGGACGAAAAACTACGGAACCCTACACTGAGCGTGGCCCCACACGCTCTTCGCCGGTTTTTTTATGCTGGTTCCGTACTGGTTTTGTCTCGTCTGTTCCTATAATCCCCGTTAATATCCAACACCCTGAGTGCACGACGGAGAGATAATGCCTACCTGTCGACATTCTTATTACACCCCTAGTTCCTACATAGCGAGACGTGTACAATAAGCCTGTTTCCTGTCGGATTTAACTTTGAATTTTATTTGACGACAGACTGC
Source organism: Epinotia bilunana (assembly GCA_947049275.1). Classification (NCBI taxonomy): domain Eukaryota; kingdom Metazoa; phylum Arthropoda; class Insecta; order Lepidoptera; family Tortricidae; genus Epinotia; species Epinotia bilunana. The sequence goes on along the minus strand of OX346263.1, from coordinate 4,569,084 downwards.
TTTTGTTTTTATCTCTCGACGCGAACGAGGAGTAGTTTTTTAACATATTTATCTGTGTCTGTCTAGTTTTCCTTTTGGGTTGGAAGGTCAGATAGCAAATGCTTTCGGCAAAGGCATAGTTTTACTAAAGCGACTGCTATTTGACCTTCCAACCCATAGGAGAACTAGACCTATTGGGATTAAACCGGTTTCTTTAACGATACTTTTCTTTACCGAAAAGCTCACTGTAAATATTCCGTACACAAGTTCCAAAAAACTCATTGGTACGAGCCGGGACTCCAAACCATGACCAGCGTTTGACAACCGTATGCCTGAACCACTAGGCTACCGTAGCTACGCACAACACATTGATATTATATTAATCTGCGAAACATCGAACCAAAGATATAAGTGTACCCTTTTACCTGTTGTTGTCATAATTAGATTGGAAAATATAGCCTAGACTAATAAAAAATTTGCTTATTAACTACTCGTATTAATTAAATGAAATCCCAGCATAAAACCTTATATATATTTCCTTTCCATGAAAAATAAATCGGAGCATTAAAAAATAATTTAAAAAAAGATGCGTTTCATCCGAACGATTACAATACAAATCCAACCACCAATTAATTTCCCGGAGCCTTTTGCGAAACCAAAAGCAGCAGGAAAGAAAAATAACAAATCATTACAAAGGAGGTTTCGATCACGCTCCCTTTTAAAAAGCGTGGAATTAATTAGGTGTTTCTTTTAGGTTTTTCATTAAAAACGTAAATGCGTTAATACCAATGTATTAATAATATATAATGTATAATGTTGATGTTTTGCCACATTTTGCAGATTATGACCACCCAACAATGCAAAATTTAAAATGAGAACTGACAGCGCAATTAACCTACATGGTAGTAGTATGTTAATTTCCGGAAAAGCATGGTCAAAAATGCTTGTTGAATTTCTCTCCGAGCAGTTCATGACTTTTCTCAGAGATATTATCAGTTTTATAACTTAGATACCTACTTATTTTCTTGGCTCCAATTCCTTTTCTCAGTTTGATTATGCAGACTGTGATAATTGAGTTATTACTAAAACATATTTAGTTTCCTGTCTTGTTTGTGGACACATTTAAAGTTTTAAGGCCGTATTTTCGCGCCGGGCATAACTAGTCCCACACGGCACACAGGTAAGTAAAGCACGTCTGTGAGTTGTATAACCGGAAAATAATTCACATGCGAACCATTAACATTTTTTTTGTTTTATTCAACGTAGAAAAAACTCTTACGAGCATTATTTGAGGCATCATTGCACCGTGTTTCAAGTAGAACTCTTAAAGATATATCTTCAAACAACGTCAACTTCAACCATAAGTAAGTTATACTTAGTCGTAGACTGTGCTACTCGAATTATTTCGCCTAGTGCAAGCTCGGATCTGTCAAAGCTAAGTGACTCCGGTCCGGCTAAAGTTTCAATTCGCTTATATTAAGGTAGTTTAGCCACTGCCTACCTGTCATTTAGTGCACATATTTGGCCACGACAAGGTTTCAGCTAAAGGTCTATTAGTTCATGATGCACCTGTCCCCTTAATAGGTATATCAGGTTTAAATGAACCAACCTGAAATGCAAAATATATAACGGGTGTGGCCTGTAATAGGAGCAATAAATTTAAAGGATGACTCTATAGAATATTCGCAGTTATTCTATTTATATCAGTCCTCGTGTTTCAAAATTATTGAATTCGGAAAAAATATACATATATTATTATTTAAATTGGTGATCCATAAGTAATGAAACTTGATGTCACGATATCGTAGCATGTAACTCATAAAATATCTTGGTAGAACAATGGGCTCTTATGTGATACTGATTAATAGTGTCTTTGTTTTCCATACATTTTTGGAGGTTTTTTTTAAATTTTGCATGGGTTTTTTTGTATATATTTTAAATTTTAAATAATACTGATAGTATTCCAGCTTGGTAAAAGAAATCAGGCATCCTGTTAGTTAAAAAAAAGGTTTTTTTTCGTATTTCTTTTGAGAAACCACTGAGAACTGATTGTCTCAACCATCCACCGTTTCATTTATTGCTCACCCCAGGCCACACACTGTATAATATATGTTAAGCATATCAAACGAGTAAGACAATGTTTTGAGTTTTATGTAGCAATAATTTGACATTTTGCAGCGACTGGACCATCTCTTTCACCTTCTTATTTGTAACCATCCGGACTATTGACTGTCAACGAGGCACATACTATGTACTTTTTCATAGCATACATTTTTTCTCCAAGTATGTATACCTTTTTTATTAACAGAATAATTTACTTTAAAAATAAAGTTTTAACGTACTTCAATTTAGTACTCCGCCAAGCCACGAGAACCTTTCAACATTTCTTTTCCAATCTACCACATGAACTGATTTCCGAGACCAAATGCGTTGATTATTAGAGAAAAAAACCCAATCCCTGTATCTGACCCGATAATATTTGAGGACTTCCGTCGATTCCACAAGGTTCACCTTTGGCACTTCATTAGTTGGTAATGTTGGTATTTCAACGGAATCTTATCAGAATCTGTGATATACTTTTGTACTTTTAAGTACATAATTAAGGAATTCCATAATTCATCTGTGGTCTTCATCATCAATTCCACTCCACCAAATTTACGATTTCCGGGTGTAAATACACGAGTTATATAATAGAAAATACCAAAATCACTACACGCGTGCCTAATATAATTGAGGAGTTCCCTCAATTCCTCATAAATCCCGTCATCCAATTGAATTTTTGAAAAAAATGGCACCCACCTGGAAGCATATACTTACAAACAAAAAAAAAAATACGAATCGGCTCATCAATGACGGAGTTCCGAGGTAACAAACATTAAAAAAAAAAAAAAAAATACAACCGAATTGAGAACCTCCTCCTTTTTTTGAAGTCGGTTAAAAATCTAGCTTTTCCACAAACCTAGGCAAACTAAACATGTAAGTTCACGGATATGATGTATTAGCATACACATGTGTAATTGTGTAGGCTATTTGAGGCGTGATCACTCAACGCCTTAAAATGGGTCAAGAAACAGCCCGCTTGCTCGAGTACTCTTTGAGTTAACTTGGCAAATGAATGAGCCCTTGCTAGACCTGTTTTTAAAGCTAAGAAACTGAATTTATGTTTGAAAAAGGCTGAGCTGACTTTATGATGGCTTTTGACTTTAAAACCACACGAAAATATTAGGTGCTAAACAACAGGACACTGGGTCAGCATGTTATTTGTTATGCAAGTCGTAACGTTTATTTTCACAGAGGACGTTCGAGGATAGTACTCGCTAGTACTCTTACTGTATTCATTCGTCTGGCGGCTATCATGTTGTTTCTTGTTTTTATTATACAGTTTTCTGAGATGTGAATGACTCCAGTTGTTTGTATCGTTATCTCTTCTCTTTCACCGTCGCAGATGATTGAGGTTTTGATCTGTTTAGTTGTAATGATAAGCCAAGTGTTTGGCATGTATAGCTGCTTCCAAATTGTTGATGTCACATTAAGGAGTCGTGTATTACAATCGATTGCTTCTGTTTTCTTAAACAATAAATCATTGATACAATTCTTGTTTGATTGCATGTTTTTTACAGATGTTGGGTAACAGATGTAATCATTATTTCGTGTCAGGCAGGACTGGAATTCTTCTTTGTCGAGTTCAAAATAGTTTTCATTGTTGTAATCGATTCCAATTATACTGTGATATATTTCTATGCTGTATAAGTTTCCATCTATATCCTTCTTCGGAACTGGTGTCACGTGAATCAAGGAGTATTTTGTGATATCTTGAATAGCAAAATAACCATAAACTTGTATGTGTGTTGAGTTCTCTGTGCTTTTTGTTTTAATTAATTGACTTTGAACTATTTTTATTTTGGTGGGCAAGTTTGTGTTTGCTGTCCTTATAATCTGCTTTATCTCTTTTATTTTTAAGACAATATATATCGTACCTTGATGCAAGGATACTTCTAATAATCCTGAATAATGTTCCTGTATTTCAGTTATATAGTTTACTGCCAGTTGGTACATTTGCAATACGTGTATATGCAACCAATTTCTATCTATTTTCTTGTACCAAACATTCATTCATAGTTTGGAATCTTTCGAGCTTTTTGGCAATTCTCTCTTCTGTTTGGTTGACCGTGGCAATTGTGGAGATCATAAATTTGGTCTGATGATTCGTAAGTCGTCTAGCGCGGGCTCAGCAAAAGTTTCAACATAGGCATATTTAAAGAAGTTGCCAATGGCATGCTCTTTTAACAAGCTTTAATTATTATTTATTAACACTTTCACTGGCAGGAACCCGTTTATCGAGCGCCTAGCCCGTAGGCGCTTTCCACTACATAACGGGAAAACCAGCCGGGATTGGCTAGGAGCTTGCAATGTTCATATGAAGTGACTGATTTTTAAAATCGTGTACTTAAACCATTTTTAAACCACTTTGTGGCATCCGATTGAGCTGTGACATATTTATGTAAATTCGGTGATAATGGAATATTATGATACGATCGACCTGATCTGATGATGGAGACAGAAGGTGGCCATATCAACTCCTAAACTACACGAGATAAACCCGTTGTGTCGTTGTTGGACTCATTGGAACCCTCTTAAGGAGGTCACTACCTCCTATTGTACTTTTTTGTACAATCATCCGCTGATGATTGTGCAAAAAAGTACAGTCGGCAATTAAAATGTGTACCACAAATGCAATTTTTGATAGTAGATAATTTTCTTAAATGTCGTTTGTCAATGCCGGCCTCGTATAGGTAAGAAAATACGCGTTCACGCAAGTGAAAGCTTATTCAAACTAGTTCGATAGACTCAAATTCAATGTGCTCTCTAATAAAACTTTGCGCCGAACGAAGGACACAATCAATACCCAAGGGGCAGTCCACGCATTCTGTCAACGGTTCAAAGGCAATATAAATTAATGTAGCCTTGTGATTATATTACTTCGGGGAGATAAACTTTGCGAATAGAATGCAACTCAGAAAGTGGAAAAATACCAAATTTTCATCCAGATGGAACCTTACGTGGAGCGCATGCGGATGGGCAAATAGCTCGGTTGGAAGAGCGAATGGTCCTGCAAATCATAAGGTTTTCAAAACTGCATAAATTGTTGTTTTGATAGCTAGGGACATCACCCGTGAGGGTGGGTGAGAGTGAACTCAAGGCACCGCATCGTCAGGAGCTCTGGCGACCTTGTTTGCTACCAGGAATACAACACGACAAAACTAAAGTGTAAGTAGTAGTGTTTTTATGGCTGCGGTCATCACTAAGTTTCTTCCCTAGTTGGGTTGGTCCACAAATAAACGAGATGACATTCTGTGCTGTGCCCTACCTTCCTTATAAACTGCGTATTTTTATTAAATATTAGTAAATAGTGTAGTCTATTTAGTCTTTACTCATAACAAATCGTTATTCAGAAAATATAACTTTCACATTTAAACTCTTGTAAACATTTAATTGATGCAAATGTGTCTTTAAGTGAGTCCCTAATGCTTTTGAGTCTTGAGACGACTGATTTAGACGATTGAAGTGTTCTTAGCACTTTCAGGTATTCCAATTAAATGATATTTTTTTTGGTATACTCATTAATCGCTTTAAGAGGGAAGAATACCTTTGGAATACTACGTACTCGTCCATACAAATAGAAAATACTCGTCCATACAAATAATGGTTTCCACTTCTAAATATTTTCCGATCTCAATTATTTTTAGTACGTTATTGACACAATGAAAGTCTTGGTTTACCTATAGGCTTTCCTTTATTAAAAATTTGCAATTTATTCAAACTTTTAGGCACCTCAAAAACTTTTATTTTAGAGCTAAACGTATAAACCTGGAATATATTATGCTGAAAAGCGATCGACATTAAAATCAACGTCATTTCTAAAGATTTATTTAGTGGAAACCGTTTTCTCACGAAATGGAAATTTCATCAAAAAAGTACCTATTGTCAGTCGCGAGCTGCCAGCTGTTGCAAAGCTATTCTTCCCTCTTAAGAGTTTAAATACGATGGTTGTACAAAATATAAAAGCAAGTATGCTATATGCTTTTAGACTTATCACAGGCGTAGCCTAAATCACACTCCGACAAAAACTTCTACGCGCTTTTTACCTGAGGTACGTGTGAATAAAAATTAACATATGGCCTTTCGATAGTTTCAATCGCCATACCAAATTTAATCTATATATTGGGATAGTAATTTAATGTGTAAAATTGGCTACAGAATGTCAGACAGATATAATTATTTTCGAAAAATTAGATATAATGTTTGCTTTTTCAGTTGAGTACCACGTTTAGGCCAAGAAGCTTGCTGAATGGCCTAATTAAGGTGCCAGACTTAAAAAGCGAATTAAATAACTATTGTATACAATACTTTTTCAACGAGTCAACTGAACTAATTAAACAAACTTGGTATCTATTGAAAAAGAAGTGCAACCAGCGGCGTTTTATTTTTGTACGTTGATGTCTATTCTCATGACGGCGTCCTATTGGTCAAATACATTATAGTTCAGTAAAGGCGCCACGTGATTGCTCAATTTCATTTTAGCTGTCTCAACAGTTAGGAAATGTTGAGTTGGGAGAGCTTCACAGTAAAAAGTATGTGATTTAAGTTTGGTGTACTAAGTCTTAATTCAAACATTAAGGTCAACGAGTATTTTTTTTTTTAAATACAGTTTCTCAAAAAGTGCTACTTTGCGTAGCTGTTTAGCGTGCAGAAAGTTGGTTTTCGCGAACTAGTGCTTTTCACTTTTCCCACTCAATAATTGTACAAATTATACCATTCATTATTATGTCAATAAAAAATAAATAAGATAGAACTATATTTAAAAAAAAATTTTTGAACAACTTCATTATTTTTCAACTGTTACAATGATGTTACATAATTAATAATATAAAAGTTTCGAATTCCTTACTTGTTGTTTTTCTAATTTTTTCGCAACTGTATTAAAAGACCTCGTTCGATACACGGTATATCTCGGTAGTCGTGACGTGATGACATACTTTCCGAACTAGCATGGAAATGTATATTATACTTTAGTTTTCATTAAACGGGACTTGATCGTTTATAATTAACTTATTTTAGGCTCTTAGAGGCTTTCAGACGTTTCGAATGTGTCACAACATCATCCATCAGGTCATAGGACGACTGTCGTCGGGAAGTCTCAAATAGTGAGAATCGTGAATTTAATAATTACAAATTGATACCTGCTTATAATAAGCATCTTTTATTTAAGTGGCTTATGCATTTACACCCAAAAAGCACACTTTCTATTGATCGATGGAAATGGGTCGCTATAAATAATTTATTTTCTCATCCTAGCTTCACCCTAGATACTTCCGAAAGGAGCTTGCTTTCCGCTAGCCACTTATTCCCAAGTTGGCATAGACACTAGTTAGCACGGTAGGTGTACATGTTTCATGTGTTATGTTGATGTTTCATTATATAATAACTTGCCTGAGGACATTAAGGTCATCCGGGGAAACAGTTTTAATAATAAATTGACAAATTGGTTTCTCGACAGATGTTTTTATATTGTTGATAACTTTTATTTCTACTAAATTATTCCCCTCTCAGTAAAATATTTGCACGCCTGCATGCAGGCTGAATACACTGTCATGTTCATAATTGAACACCTTCTTGTACTGTATTTTGGCAAAAAAATACTTTTGTCTTTTTCATTGAGTTATTCATTGAGTTATTCATTTCAGAAATGATCAGCGTGTTCAGTTCATCGACCAGAGGCAATCTAAACCGTATCAGATAACAATGACCATAATTCACGTTTACACGTGATGTCCTCACGGGCAGAGGTCGTAGCTTATAGTATTGTAATCAAACAACCAGTTATCGGTACTAGGTACGAGTATTGGTAGTATTTTATCACTTGGATGAAGGGAATTTTATTTAAATAACGCTGAGTTCGCATCATATCATCATCATGCGTACGTTTTTCACTGTTGTGCCATACAAGCACACAATCCGCTTCGACACAAAAAAAAACCTCATATCATAATAAATCATTAAATATTTCTGAACATACAAAATGGGCATGCGTAGACCGTGTCATGTGTATGTATCTGTCAGTTAAAATCATGCATAATTTATATTTAGTGAATATATTGGATATATCATAATGCTAATATCAAATCCCTGCATCTGGGGGCACGGTAGTTCCCCCGCCAAGTCGAGCAAAACAGCGAGCGGCACGGCCGTACCATCCTTTTCTCGAAGCAGTTCAGGCCATTTTTGACCCCCTATAACTTCGTAGTGGATAAAACTAGAAGCCTGAATTTTCAGTAACCAAGCACGCATTGTATAACCACGATATATTTCAGATTTCATCCAATTTGAACCAGTGGTTTAAGAATTATAACTAGTCAAAGTTTCTTAATTTTGTCACTCACTGACTGACTCACCGATCATCAAAAGTCCAAGGCACTTCTAGCAGATATAGAAGCTTCAAATTTAGAATGCAATTAGTGTTTAGTGTATAAATAAATCAAGACAAAAAAAATTGCAATTTCACTCCAGTTTTCTAGATACACCAACTGCATATATAACTGTAATCCCATATAAATTTAGCTAGCAAATAAAGAATAATAAGAATGCCGGAGACTTGGCACTACAAAATATCTCACAACTTTTTACGGTGGAAGAGTTTCGAGACTTGGCCTCTTTTTACATGGAATGTTTTTTATGGGATAATACTTTACTAGTCCAAGATTTGAACGTGCTCTTAGGCAGGTGCACTGCCGATTTCAGGTAAACTTTTCACTAATACCTAATCGTTTTTCTGAAACTCACCCTTTTCTTAAACTAAAGTCATAAAACGACTGTAACTAGCCGAAGTAACTTAAGCTTACTTGAAGTAATCCTGTTACTCCATAACTCGAGTTATACTTTTACCAATATTTGGATAAAGTGAGACGTTTTAAATACCTTTTCCTGACTTTACCCCCTTCTTTATTGATTTTAATATTTGACAACATGCAAGTCCTACAAAAACGTGAATACAAATGTATACTTGTTACTGTACCAAGTATTTCAACTCGCCCCAAAAATAGGATATATCCCTAGCTTCATGTGATTTATGTTCGGTCAGAAGATTGTGGGCAGAGAAATAAATCTGGAGATATTAATACCCTTCCGAAGGGACGTGGGGTCAAATCACTGGGTTATGAAGGAGTATTATGACGTAGAACTATGTGTCTATTCGACGCAATTCCGTCCCTACGAAATTTTTTGTGGTCAGACGGTGACGGCTCCCTAATGAGAATACTCTTTCATTTGAGAAACTTTATATTGTTTAGGACCGTTTTGTTGACATAATTAACTAAATTTTGCACCTTAGATTTAATAAGTAGCGGTGCTCGCAGCAAACCTTTTACAAAAAGTTCACTCAATTTAATGTAACTTAATACGGTTTGGGCGGAGGTTACCAAATTCGGAATAAGTTTAATTCTGAGTCTTCCAACTTCTTATTTAGTCAGCTTCTGGGTAGATCATGTTTTTATTAGGTTTTATTTGGAGTGAGTCTGTTTCTGAACATTTCTAATACTATATTCAGCAAATTCTTATTTAATCTTTTTCTAGGTAGGTCAGATTCTCAGTAGGTCGGGGAGTGTTTTTCGTATTAGGTCAGATTGGAACAAAGACAGATTCAAACAAGAAATGTTTATTTTTAAAACAAAATCTGATTAAGTATATTTCTTTACTACTACGGCTGAATCTAAATATAGGGAATTCTTAATAAGGATAGTCATTTTCTAAGTTATAAGCCTTCTGCGAAGGTCAAGTATAGTTAGCTAGAAAATAAGATAAGACCAGATATATTTAGTTGACAGACTATACAAAACTGTTTTTAATTTTGGCTGGAATGTATCACTGGCTGAATGGGATTTCCCTTAGTCGTTAACTTAACTTAAAAAAACTCAATTATTAATCGCGTTTTTCACACTACTAAATCTACGATTTCGACAAGAGAGCGTTTCGATTTTGAATTATAACAACGGATATGACAAAAAAATGACGATATTAAATTTAATTTCAGAAACAGCCATACTTTTCGCTAAATTTGACAATAAGTTAAAATTTGATACGGATATCAAAAAGTGGAAGGAAATTTCACAAAAATTACAAGAGCTAGGCATTTATGAAAAAGATTGGAAGTACTTAAGAGATACCACGTGGCAAAATTGGAGAAAGAGGACAATAGTAAGTACCTACTGAGTTCCTATTTTTAATAGCCTCTAATAATTGTATTTGTAGTTAGTACTTTTTAACTTGTAGCCTTTCCGTGCATTTGTTGTATGTGTGTTTTCCTTATAGTATTTCACCGTCACATTTCACTACGACGCTTTTATATTTGACGTATTAATTGATGTTTGCGACAATACTCTGTTGGTATCGACAACAACGTTGAGGTCAACGACATGTCGTCTACTAAATAATTATCTCATCTATCATCTACTAAATCTAAACTAACTAAATTCCTTTAATTTTTGGAATAATCGTAATTTATTTAGTTAAACTTACTTGCACAATACAAAATAATGTACAAATGGCCTACTTAATGCCATCAGGCATTCTCTACCTAACTAAAGCTAATTAGATACAAAATATTGGTGCGGGTGAAAGAAAAAAATTACATGTGGTTGTTACATGTCTAAGTTATTATTAATTTATTTTATAAATTTGTTTTAGGAAAAAAGGGATAACCGACGCCAAACGGGATCTGCGGGAGGAAAAAAATGGAAATTTGACGATGCTGATAATATGATCCTCGATAAAATAGGGAAAAACACTCCGGTTTTAGAAGAAAAAAATGCTACTTGTTTATGGAGTTTGAAAAACACACCCTGGATCACGACTCCAAAATCAACCGAGTATATAACGATCACACACACGTGTCTCTTACGACGTTTTTCAAAACACTGGCTAGGAAAAAAAAACAGCTAGAATTGTTTAGAATTTGTGGGGATACTTAAGTACTTCTTACTGTAGAAAGACTAAACTAGCCTCCTTTAAATAAAATACTATTTAATAAGTTAACTGAAATACTGGCCATAAATAAAATACTTGTGATCGTCTAGTTCAAGAAGTCGAATAGGACCCTCTACGTTGTGTTTAAATCTCGTCGTAAAACGCATCGTATAAAAATAATAATGTAAAATTATGTTTCAAATGAAACCGCAACAAACGCAACAAATAAATGTGAATAAATAACATTCGTAATAAATAAAACGAATGTAAATAAAGTTTCTAAATAAACCAAAACGCGAATTTAGTTTATGCGACGCATTAAATAATGCGTTAAAATAAAATAAACGTCAAAATCATAGGTAAATATATGATCAAAAGCCGCAAAAAATCTAATTAAAACACGTGAAACGTAATTTCAGTAATCGTTAACATTACTGTAAAATTATAATCCGTCAATAAATTATATCGTCCGCAAAGAAAATCAAACAGTAAAACAAGCCGTAAAAATCCGCAATAATTAATTAAATCCGCAATAAAATGAACATTTAAATTCAAATCAAGAATAATAGTCTATCTACATAAGTGAACATGCAACTCACCCCATCAGCAACAGCTCGAATAAAGATAATTGATTTAATTAGTTAATTACCGTGTGAGAATCATGATTATCTAATACTAATTACATACATCTATTTCTAACTTACATAACTAACTAAAATTACTTATACTATAAAAATGCTCCATCACGATGAATGACAACGATGACCTGTAAAAAAAATAGACTACAAGGGGACCTTGGAATTTTAGACCTTAGGTCTTGAAAATGGGGCCTATACCTATTGTTATATCTTGAAACTTTCGGGGGCTCCCTTCACTCCTACACCCCCGCCAACCAACAAAACCGTCATGAAGCAACCTATCAACCCTTACTATCTATTTGATTCAAACCATCTCTCCTACGCATTCCTCATCTTACACGATTTTTAAGTACTTCAGTACTTATTAATTGTACTTTACGCAGATTGCCAAGTAACTAGTTTAAAGATTAATTTTAATATATTACGCAAAAGCATAACGCGCAGCAGAAATTACGCATACCCTAAACGTTCGTGCAGCCGCGGTATTTGTAACAGAAATAGTGATTGTTGTCGATTATGTACAAGGTGCTCTGAATACCATTTATATGCTATAACATACACTGTACTGTCTGTCCCTTAAATTGGACTGCAGTGTCACTCTACTTCCACTAATTGACGCAGATGTCAAAGGTCCGTATAATCGAATGAGTTACATCCCAGAACAAACAGAGCGTATTGTTACAGAACATATAAATAACTCAGGCCTTGGTTGAATGAAGTGTGGTGTAAAGTTCACAGCTTCTAAGGAATTGACACGTCAGATCCCTTAGGTGCAAACTCGAGTCGACTCCAGCAATCCAGGATCTAGTATCAGCCAAAAAGCCTTGCATCGAATGTACCTAAGTGCGTGTATATCAAATGAAATCTAAGCTCGTGGTGTGTCAGCTAATGTATGTTGTGTAAGTGTGATATGTATATGAGTGTGTGTCCATTGTAATCAGGCTAAAGCCACAAAACACAATGGGTGTGTATAAGAGTTTTTATTGTAAGTTCACTATTTTGTCACAAATAATAGAATCAAAAGCCAATAAATGCGTAACACTGCAATGCCTTAGAAAGATTTATAAAAAGAGCTAATTATAAAATTGTGATGTGTGTGCTCTCCCAAAGTTTCAATCACATTGCAATGCCATCATTTATTATATTCATGCATCCTTATTTAATTTAGTTATATTTCAAAACAATAGAAGTATATCTTTAAATCCACTCTCATACCAGAAATAGTAAATACATAATATTAAACTTTAGAATAATATCTGGCCCTAATGGCCCCCTAAACAATCTTCAATTAAGCACCTCAGCGGACCCGTTGATTTGCAGAAAAGAACTAACTATACCTATAATTTATGAAGCCTTGAAGTGACTACCACAGCAATTAGCACGCAGAACCATATATCCAGCTAATCTCCCGTAGTGACGACCTAGTGATTACAAACCAAGGATAAACACTTAACCCTTAAATTACATAGTGTTAGTTATAAGCAAATTGTAATTCAATTATTTGGAATGAACTTCAAATGTTTATGAATGATGACACTTGGCGTCAGTGTTGCCATGATTAAATTGTCCTGCGGGTGTGACACAGTATTATTATCTGTGTTGCCATAACGTAAACAAGACGCTTGTGACATCATTCAATCATTCGTTTAGTAAATTGTTCGTTCACGATTGTTATAAAAGTAGCGGGAGCGTTAAAATAGCGCTCTTTCTCTTGTGAACCTTGGTTGAATAAACACCTAGTCGTACTTCTTGTATTATTTAAATTAACCACTTTAATAATTCAGAAGTGTTCGTTTAAATAATTTTCACGTGCTAATACCGCTTCGTATCCTAAAATGAGTGGTCGATCTGAACGACTCAAGACCGGACGACGACGAACCCTTGAAAGTGAAGAAGATATGGAAGAAAATGCAGCGGGGCCTCCTAAGAGGCCTCGCAAACCACGTGGTCCAAACAACAAAGAACGTTTGGATCGGTTGGAGAATATGCTACAACAAATTCTCGAACAAGGAAGGAGCACCGCACATAATTCTGTAACTGCAGGTACGTCTACGGATGTCACTTTTAACCCTCCACCCGTTATTGAACCTGCACCTGTACCTTGCCAATCAGCTAGTGCAGCGAGTACCGAAATTGCCACGTGCCAACCATGTGCAACTCCAAACAACACAGTGGCGCAAGGCACGTGGGCTACTCCTTCACCGCCGCAGCATACTGAAATTAGTGCGGGAGTTCAATCTACCGGCACAGTAACAACGAGTCTGCCTATTCGGGTATCCGAACCAAATGACATTACAAACAATACTTCCAATTCAAGTGAAAATCGACCATCAGTTTTAGATTTCGGAAATAATATTAGATTTATCGGAAAACCCGATAACGTCCCTAAATTTGATGGTAATTCCAACACCTTTTCTGTTCACACATGGTTACATCGCCTGGAGTCACTCGCAAATATCTACGGCTGGAACGAGAAGACCCTTATCTATCATATGACTGCGAGTTTGGAAGGCAACGCACTTCTGTGGTTCGGGCATCAACAAGACATCAACATATGCTGGGCGGATTGGAAGAAAAGGCTGATAGAATACTTCCCGGCTGGACGGGGTCTCGCTGCCAAGCTGCACGACTTCGTGACCGTCACCAAGCGCAAGGATGAGCGGGTACTAGACTTTTATTATAAAAAATTGTCGCTGGGTAAATTATGCGAACTTAACGATGATATGATATGTGACGTTATAATCTTTACCTTAGGTGACCCATTGTTAAAGGCAGGAGCTCGTGGTTCAGGTTGCAGAGATACGCGTAGCTTGTTAAGTTATCTAACTGATTCAGATGTTGACTCTCCACCCCCCAAGAAAAATGTAGATATGACTACTGATAGCAGGCCCAAATGTTTTACGTGTGGTCGCAGAGGTCATACCTCGTCACAGTGTAGGGATAACTTTCGATGTGATACTTGTAGTAAAGTGGGACACAAAGCTGAAAATTGCAGAATATCTAAAAAGTGTTCTCATTGTAGCAAAGTAGGTCACGTTAAAGAGGAATGTTACAGCCTTAAACGAGCCGTAGTTCCCACGTTATCTTCTACTAATAACGCGAAACCCGATGAAAGCCGCGAAAAAAAATCAAAACTATTTAATATCCGACCAATAGATCAGGGTGATCGGAAATATCACAAAACTGCCGTTGCCAATGGATGTGATTTGACTGCGTATATCGATTTGGGTAGTGCTTGTAATACAATTACATTATCTGCAGCGAAAAGAATATCTTTGTCGTTTAAAACTCAATCCAGTACTAGCATAAAGGGATATGGCGGTCAAATCATCACTCCGGAAGGTGAAGGTACGCTTAGTCTCAGCATTGATGGTGTCTGTATCAAAACTTCGGTTCTGGTAGTCCGAGATGAACTCCAAGAAACCGATATGATTGTTGGTCGTGCATTTAGTGAAATGCCCGGGGTTTGTTTGACAAAAACGACAGATACTTTAAAATTTACTAAGAGACGATTATAATGGAGAACTTCCTTTTGCGTGTGATGAAGTTACACTTTCAAGAATTGAGCTTAAAATCCCCCATGATACTGTTTTAGTGCAAGGCCTTAATCGGATAATTGTGTACACCGAGGAGAATTATGATACAGACACTATTCAGGTGCAACGTTCCGAACATAGGGAATTAGGTAAGGAAATAGACGTTCCAGAACAGACTACAGAAATTCACGGGAACGTAGGCTACATTAACGTCTTTAATTTGCAATGTCAACCGCTTACTATGTACTCACAGCGGTGTGTTGCTCGAGGGCAAATAAATGAACCAACCGAAGTTAAACAAAGCGATTTGAATAGTAGCGATAATTCTCGGCTTGAGAGTATATTACATAAATATAGCCATTGCTTTGACGATTACCCAAGAACAAGATTAGGTGAATGCGACATTGAAATGAAAATCGAATTAACCACTGAAGTACCTTTTTATCATAGACCTTATAGAATGTCCCTCAAGGAACAAGAGGTTGTTAGGACCATAGTACAAGACCTTCTCGATAATGATGTGATTGAACCTAGCAATTCGCCTTACGCTAGCCCCGTCATATTAGTGGCTAAAAAGTCAGGAGAATATAGAATGTGTGTTGACTATCGTCAACTAAATAAGTTAACAAAGAAAGACCGTTACCCATTGCCAGTTATACAAGATCAATTGGATAGGTTAAGTGGTGACAAATTTTTCACAAAGTTAGATTTAGCTGCGGGTTATCATCAAATCAAAATGCACCCAGATAGCAAGCAATACACGTCATTCGTGACTCCATTTGGTCAATTCCAATATAAAAGGTTACCGTATGGTTTGGCTAATGGTCCTGCTGTGTTCCAGCGAGCAATGAATGTCATGTTAGGTCAGTCCAGATTTGAATTTGCGATGGCATACATTGATGATATTTTGTTGGCTTCAAAATCGGCTTCAGAAGCGTTAGATCATCTTGAAAAAACGTTACAACTAGTAAGTCATTTTGGTCTAGTATTGCGGCGTAACAAGTGTTCATTTTTGAGACCTAGCATAGAGTATCTAGGGCACATAGTATCCGAAGGTGAAATTCGACCCTCCACAGACAAAGTAGAAGCGCTAAAAAGCTTTGAAGAACCCACGAACGTACATGATTTAAGGAGGTTTATTGGCTTAGCTAGTTATTTTAGGAAGTACATTATGGCATTCGCAAATCGGATAGCACCACTTACGGTTCTATTAAAAAAAAATCAGACATGGCAATGGAGTGACCTGCAACAAAACGCTTTTATAGATATAAAAACCTCCTTAACTCATGAACCAGTACTCGCTATCTATAACCCGGCATATGAAACCCAATTGCACACTGATGCCTCAAGCCAGGGAGTGGGTGGTATTTTGTTTCAGAAACAGCCAGATGGTTCACTAAAACCCATAGCTTACTTTAGTAAACAGAACACTGATACTGAAAAAAAATACCATTCGTACGAATTGGAGGCAATGGCAGTGGTATTAAGCATTAGAAAATTTAGGGTGTATTTATTAGGATGTCATTTCGTAGTTTACACGGATTGTCAAGCACTTAGCACCACGTGGACTAAAAAAGATATGTTGCCGAGGATAGGACGCTGGTGGCTAGAGTTGCAAATCTTTCATTTTGAAGTACGTTATAGACCAGGCGTACAAATGCAACACGTTGACGCACTCAGTCGCTGTCCCCTACCTCTGCAACATATTAGTGAAGAGAATTGGGTAACAGCTGTGCAATGGGACGACCCAAAAATCCAAAACATTATAAATAATATAAAACATCCCGATTATAGAGACAATTATTCGGTTAAAGATAATATTTTACACAAAAAAGTAGGTACAGAATATAAAACTGTAATACCAAAGTCAGTTCGCTGGAGAGTAACAAAAATGTTTCACGATGATAATGGACACCTAAATGAAAATAAAGTTATAGAACTAATCCAACGCGAATACTGGTTTGAAAAGTTACGCAGGTTTGTCACTAAGTACGTTAGAGCGTGTATATCTTGCCAATTTGCGAAAAAGCCACCAGGTAAACAACGTGGATATTTAAATCCTATTGATAAGGGTAACGTACCCTGGCATACATGGCACCTAGACCATTTGGGTCCATTTTGTTTGTCAGAAAATAAAAATAGCTACTTACTAGTCATTGTTGATGGGTTCAGCAAGTTTACCTGGTTGCAAGCAGTACCAAACACGTGCACAGTACATGTCATATCAACAATTAATCTCTTATGTAGAGCATTTGGATGTCCAACGCGTATAATTACAGACCGCGGTAAGGCTTTTACTAGTCATGAATTTACAAATTACTGTACAAAAAAACAGATACGCCACATTCTTAATGCAGTAGCATGCCCAAGGGCAAATGGACAGGTAGAACGCTTCAATCGAACTATCTTGCAGTCTCTGGTAGCTTACACTGATGAAAATGATGGTGACTGGGAAGAGTACGTACCACAAGTCGAAAGGGGAATTAACACCTCAATTAATTCTAGCACACAAAAGAGTCCCTTTGAATTGGTCTACGGGTTTAAACCTAGATTTGAAATTCACTTACCTGACAAACAACAAGCTACTGTTAATTTACCCGAACTACGAGCTCAAGCCCAAAATCGTACTATAGAAGCATCGCGAAAAAGTAAGGCCAGGTACGATAGCAATAGATTACCTAGTATTAACTATAAGATAGGAGATTTGGTACAAGTACAACGTAAAATAATAAAGAAGGGACTTACAAGTGGAAAACTTGTTGATAAGTATGCTGGTCCATATAAAATTATTAAAGTTTATGATAATGATCGCTACAGAGTAACCTCTATAAATAAGCGTGGTAGAAAGTACAACAACGTCATTGCGGCCGACAAAATGAAGAAGTTTGTTGTACAATCTATGAGCGATGATGAAGACGAACTCTAAAAAAATAGTTTATAATAAAAATAACAAGAAACTATTTTATTGAAAATCGCATTTATTTTGGTAAGGTGTAACAATAAAATTGCATGATTATTTCTTCATCTTTATTATGTAGGTATTTACTTCAATATACGTATGTAGCACGTCTTCCCAAATACAGAAGTATCGTATAGTATAATCTTCTCTTGTAATCCTTTCGTACTTAGTCGTTATACAATTAGAAACGTCAACCTGTAAATAAGATAATCAAAAATTAATCATGATATTTAATGTAAATATGTCGCAATAATGACCATAAAATTAATAATAAAAAAAAGAGTACAATTGCAATCATATATGTAATTATCACATAACCTACCTTCTTGGTGTGTCCGTTGGTAGAACATACTGTATATCTAATGGCATAAACTGAGCCAGATTCTCAGTTATCCATTGGTTATATCTCATTCGGGTGTGTCCCATTACGTAAACATTAGCTGAGTGTGTCCTGTAATGATTACGTAAGAATTACAACTACTGTATATCTAATGGCATAAACTGAGCCAGATTCTCAGTTATCCATTGGTTATATCCCATTCGGGTGTGTCCCATTACGTAAACATTAACTGAGTGTGTCCTGTAATGATTACGTAAGAATTACAACTACTAAACTACGAGGTCGTAAGTTCGGTCAGGAAAGGCCGGGCTACCAATACATTTTCACATCACAATGTTTCACTTTCGTCATTATTGCATCATATTTCACTAACACTCAGTTTAGTATGTGGCAATTATTCTTCATCACATTATTTGCATCATTGGATAAGATTTAGTTATAAAACTCTTAACACTGTAGCTGTATTACCATCAGGTATAAATTATTGTGAATGTTTAAGTTCTACCCTAATTAATTAATATTTTCAAGTAAGTGGAGTACATACCCCCAATTGTTTTATGATGAATTTGATGATTGTGTACCTGAGGGGTAATCACGAAACATTTCGAACGTGCGTTAAGAGAATTCAACTGGATTTTTTCATATAAAAAGTGAAATTTAGATCTACCTGACGTGCGTGCGATGCGTTACGTGATCAGTTGAACTAACTTAATTTTGTTAAGATAATGTTTCTTTTCTGGAATTACGAGGGCGTAATCCGCTGTCAGGATAAGCCGAGTGTTAGTTATAAGCAAATTGTAATTCAATTATTTGGAATGAACTTCAAATGTTTATGAATGATGACACTTGGCGTCAGTGTTGCCATGATTAAATTGTCCTGCGGGTGTGACACAGTATTATTATCTGTGTTGCCATAACGTAAACAAGACGCTTGTGACATCATTCAATCATTCGTTTAGTAAATTGTTCGTTCACGATTGTTATAAAAGTAGCGGGAGCGTTAAAATAGCGCTCTTTCTCTTGTGAACCTTGGTTGAATAAACACCTAGTCGTACTTCTTGTATTATTTAAATTAACCACTTTAATAATAGGTACATTACTATGGATACTTAATGTGAACACTGACACTATAATTAATTGCAGTTACACACTATTCACATAAAAACAAATCAAACACTCAATGTTTTACACTCACAGTATTGTCAATTGTCTTAAAAATACGTGCCTACGCTAAATTCACTTATTCGTCTCTAAAATGTCTTAAATATCTGTTTAAAATTTCACATCAAATCTCTAGTAATTAAACACTGTTTTCAGACTAATAAAACGCGGAACGCGCGCGCGAAATCGAATATCAAAATCAATTGATAATTAATTATAAAGGAATCCGAATGGGATAATTTCAACCTTTCGTTACGAAGTCAAATCCCCGACTGCCCATATTTTTATAGAGAAATTTTACATGGATTCTTGTGCAATATTCAAAAGGTGTAATTCTTTTACATGCCATATTAACATACGTCATTTTGGTCCACAATAATTATATAGATTAGTCAAAAGACATATGTGTTAAAGTACTGCCACTAATTTAGGTTCTTTTGGATTCAAGCCCATGAATTGTTTTTGCTAGCGTCTCTAGTTACATTGCGTTTTGAGAAGTCCCACCACGAATACGAGATCAGCTCTGTGGTCTATTGTCCCAATGTTTACATAAGGTCGATTTCAAGGAACGCCGGTCGTGAGAAACGGTGTTATAGAATTTGTCTGAACTAGGTACCTATTTTTACCCGACTGTCGAAGGAGAGGAGGGTTATGTTTTTTAAAGATAATCTTCGAGTCATGTAACCTTGCAGTTACATTACTTACATATAAAGTACGACACCCTCTTTCTTCTTTTATAGTCACGTTGAAGACAAACAACCATTCTTAATCAATAAAAAAATCTACCCAACTAAATTAAAACGCGTCGTCTGTATATGTATACTATGTCCTTTTTGATAAAATAAAAAAAAACACTATCAGGTTATTTTATTACGGTATTGTAGGTTGTGATACGGTAAAACTAGGAGTAGTTGCTAAATCGATGCCATGAGAAACTCGTTTTCAGCAATTGTGACGAAAATACTATTATTTCATTTTCCGTTAAAATATGCTACAAATAATCGTGGATGACTGTGTATCCGCATGACGCACTATGAAATTGACTTACACTAGAAATGTCACTTACGAGAGTTTAACGTAATCAAAATCTAACTAAAATAGGAATAGCCTATGAATGAATTAAACGTATCCAGTATCTGAACTCATCAGAAAAGGCTTTATTAATGAATTCGACGCAGCCATAATTTTTTTTCGTTCTAATTGAACTTACTTAAAATCTGGCTTTCTCAGAATTTATTCGTTAGCCAATTTGACATAACCAGTATTCAACTTATTACTATCACGACCTCATAAGAGTTGGACACTTTCGGAACCTGACTAAATAAGAATCTGGATGAGTCAGAATTAAACCTATTCCGAATTTGGTAACCTTCGCCCAAACCCTTAATACTGTCATATACACCGTGGTCCCGAATAATCTGTGGGGTTATTGTGGCCCATGGTGTGTTAAGCCTATATCAATCCTGAAGTTCCGCTTCAAATACTTGTGAATTAAATTGTGGAATAAGGGTGATAAGTTTTGTAAATTATTCTCGACATACAAACTGATCAACTCTGAAAAAATCCTCTTCTCAATAAATTTTGAATGGCCGGAATTCCATTTAAGCGATGTTCGACACAAGCAGAAGCACCATGTTCATTTCTCTTCTTTTTTGTCCTCGCCATCATCTCTATGTCTTTTAAAATCCGATTGCCAGAGATGTCAAGGTAAGGATTTGTCCCTCCCCTGTCAAAGTACCAACCGAAGTTTGAGTTATTAAACTGTTTAAAGTAGGTACTTTTAGTATTATCTTATTATGTTACAGCACAAAAATAAGTTATTTATATTTTATACTAGCTTCCGCCCGCGACTTCGTCCGCGTGGACCCGGGATAAAAACTATCCTATATTTTAATCCAGGCTATAAACTATCTTCGTGCAAAATTTCATTCAAATCGGTTCAGCCGTTTGAGCGTGATTGAGTAACAAATATCCAAACATTCAAACATCTAAACTTTCGCATTTATAATATTAGTAGGATATATAGGCGATCTAATTCATCTAAAAACTTAAAGACAGCTCTCGAGTTGTAAGCCATAGGATATACATTGGGCTGGTGTGATATTAACCCACAGTTTTAAATAAAGATCCGTTAAACCTCATGTCGATAAGTAATGTCAAAAAATGTAATTACTATACTCTGATATTTGTTCTAACACATCTTTATTAAACCCGGCCTAAATCGAAGCGAAAACGCGATACGGATTTCAACTAATATGATTGACCAATTTTGCATGTCTCCGTTCCGCTGCGCATCAGTGATAAAGCAGCCTTAGATATAAATCCAAGCATAATAACAGTCCACGGCTAATTCGGTGATGTCTTGTGTTTTATTACATTATGCTCGTGAGTGTTACTTATATAAACAAGTAGTAACACATATTAATAATATTAGCGGTACGAAAACAACAATAACAGAGGCCGTAAATTATGGCACTCGCTACAGATACTTGCAAGTCTTAGGGCTAGTGAAGGGCTCATGCTAAAATAACTATTCGGCGAAATTATTTATAAATTGTTGGTTTATCTAAGTGAAAAGTTACCAAACATTTTAGATCGTTTTCTATAGGGATTTCCTGCATGGACATTGGCATTAAACATTTTTAGGGTTCCGTACCTCAATAGGAAAAACGGTATAAAATAACTTATAGGATCACTTTGTTGTCCATCTGCCTGTCTGACAAGACCCTTTATCTCGGGAACACGTGGAGGTATTGAGTTGATATTAAAACCATATACTCCGGTCTCAGGGTCTTTTTTTAACATAATTTTGGACAATATTCTGTTTGAGAATGCTAGTTGTAGCTACAATGCTTAACTTGTTCACCGCCATGGTATGCTTGTAGTGCTACACCGCAGTCTGTAGCATTTAAACAAGCACATGTAGCGAAAGGCGTTGGTAGCTCTCTGACGCATGTGTGTCGTGATTGGGTAGAAATCGCGTTTATTGCTGTTGGATTTGTTAAATAATCATTATAAATGGCGTCGTAAGTTTTTCGTGTTAACTATTACATTATCAATACCAACCTCAATAATTTATTGTAATTCGATTCATAAACCAATGAACTAAGTGTTTAAACTTCTGCGTTAGAATTATCACCATAATTAATATTGCGATAGATCTGCCCCGCCAAGTCGACCAAAACAGCGGCACGGCCGTACCATCCTTTTCTCGAGTTGTTCAGGTCATTTTCGATCTCCCTATAACTTCGTTATGGATAAAACTAGAAGCTTGAATTTTCAGTAACCAAGCAGGTATTGTATAAACACGGTATATTTCAAATTTCATTCAATTTGTACCAGTAGTTTAAGAATTAAACCTAGTCAAAGTTTCTTAATTTTGTCACTCACCCACGCACTGACTGACTGACCGATCATCAAAACTGTAAGGCACTTCTAGCAGACATAGAAGCTTCAAATTTAGAATGCAAATCAAGGAAAAATGAAAATATTTTGCAATTTCGGTCCATTTATCTAGAAACACATAGTTAATATAATTGCCAAGTTGCAGAATTTTATTTAGCAAGCAAATAAAGGTTAATAAGAATGCCTGTGACTTGGCTCTACGAAATAACTTTTTACTGTGGAGGAGTTCCGAGACTTAGCCTATTTTTTACATGGAATGTTTTTTATGGGATTGTTCTATTATGGGGACGATTTTAATAATTAGTTCGTTTACTTTAAAAGCTTCACAATACGAAGTATTTCCAGTTCTTCCATAACAAACGAAGTTGCAAACAGCTGACGAATGCTAATTGTAACGAACTTATGCATTCTAGAAGTATGCCTTCATTGAATCGATCAAGTATAATATCATGGAATTTTTAGAATTTGGCTTATTCGTCTCGGGAGTTCTCGTGATCTTTCTCACTGTCAGGAATACAACACCACTAAACTACAGGGAAAATACATTGTTACTGTGTTTGTTCTGCCCGTTCCCTCTCATCCATGAGGGGAGGCCTGTGCCCAGCACTGGGACGTATACAGGCTAATTTATTATTATTAATTATTATTCTCTTTATTCATTTTTCGTCTTAGGCTAGGTTTTTACAATAACTATATAAAAAGTAAAATATAAAACTATACATACAAAACATAAAATGATTATAAAACCTAACCTAGGGTACCGCCGGCAGCGAGGCGGGGCCTAAGCTGCCGGTGGTCAGGGCGCCAGAGACAGGAACCTCCTGACTATCCGCGTAGTATCCAGGAGTACCGCCTTCTGTATCTGACCCTTGATCCAGCCATCTAGCGAGAGTCTCTTGAGGTGATGGTCGAGACTCTTCGCTATTAAACCGTTCGTTCGCTGAAACGACTATCGGGACGATGATCGTCTAATCAACATCCCGCATGGCGGTTACCTCGTGAGCCAGGTCTAGGTACTTGCTGGCTTTGTCCTTCTCGGCCTTCACGAGGTTCTCGTCATGGGGGATGGTGATGTCGACGAGCAGTGCCTGGCATTTCGATCGATCTGTCAGCACGATATCAGGCCTATTGGCAAGAATAGTCCTGTCCGTGATGACAGTTCGATCCCAATAGAGCGTGGCACGACCATTTTCGAGAACTGGCGCAGGTGTGTACTTATAGTAAGGCACTTCGGAGGCCACAAGACCGTATAGCAGAGCAAGTTGCTGGTGAATAATTCTGGCTACAAGGTTATTTTTGTGCAAGTACTCGCCGTTAGCAAGATTACCACAACCGGAGATAATATGCCTGAGTGACTCCCCGGGACGGTGGCATGTCCGACAAATGTCGACCGTACCGTCCTTCAGGATATACCTCCGATAATTGTTCGTCATGATAACTTCGTCCGCAATTGCACAGACAAAACCTTCGGTTTCCCCGAAGAGATCCCCGAAACGTAGCCAGTTCACCGACGCGAGCAGATCTACATCGGGTCCTGTGAGGGCCTTGTAGAACCGCCCGTGTAGCTCCTTGCTCCTCCACACCGCCCTGCGGTCCTCGACGCTCATTACTTTAAGTCTGCGCCAGTTCTCGTTTGCCAAGGAGAGCGGGGTGAAGTTTCCGTCTACTGCCACTACGTCGCGATGCATCCCACACTCGTTGTTTAGGAAATAATCCCTGAGACTGCACAACTCACGGTTGTGAAGGTCTTAATTATTATTATTATTATGGGTGCGGTTTTCTGCAAGGAGGAGGTGCCCTTTGTGCCACTTTCTAGAAAGCTAGTAGTTTGAATCAAAACACTAATGATATACAAAGTAAGTTTAAGTGCACGGCATTCCTGCCCCGATGCATGTCCAACTCGAGCGGGCCCTCAGAATAGGTATTTATGATACAAGTGCGGAAAGTAGGTAATTCCCAATCCGCACGTGTATCATACAACATTTTACAATGCATCATGCGAGGAAATTAAAAATTATACATAAAAGTTGAAATTTGAATTGTCATGAAATCTCATTCTCGCACGCGTGTGGGAATATTGGCCCGAAATCCATTCCTGCACGGCCGCCCCCCGGCCCGCCCCGCCGTGCGGGCATGGAGGGCTTCCCGTGTTCATGTTGACACATATAAAGGCGCACTTTCAGAGCAAGTGCATTGTAAAGTACATTATAATTACTTAGGTAAAAAATACTTGAGTAATTTTTTGCCGAATATTTTAACCAAAACTAATAAGGAAGTGTACAACACTAGAGAAGCTGTGGTGTGAGTAAAAACTGCTCATAATTTGTCGGAGTTGCGTAATGTGCTTAGTGCACGCGTTTCTTTTATATTTATATATAGTTATGTTTACTTTATCTAAGAAGGATATACACGTATTACGCGTTTTTATGAAGGTCAATACTAAATTATGGTGTATTTATACGTGCACTTCCTAGGTACCTCCTTATAAACTCCCTATATAGAGTCTTTGTATGTTACTTATGTCTAAATTACACAAAGAAAACTCTGACAGACAAGACTTCCTATTTAACTTGACTTGAGATTGGTTCAACCGTTTGTCAGCTACGATACCACTGACCTGTCTGTCTGGCAGTATACAGCAAGAAAGAAAGAAGAAAGAAAAACTTTTATACGTGACATAAAATAATAGCAAATGTACGAAAACAATTGTAGGTATCCTACTATTAATATTAATTAATAATATAAATGCGAAAGAGTGGATGTTTACATGTTTGGATGTTTAGACGTTTGTATGTTTGTTACTCAATCATGCTGAAACGGCTCAACCGATTTGGATAAAATTTAGCACGAAGATAGTCTATAACCTGGCTCAAAATATAGGATTGTTTTTATCCCAGGTCCACGTAGACGAAGTCGCGAGCCGAAGCTAGTAAGTTATAAAGACAAGATAATCTCAAGAATTTAAGACACACAGATACGCATGTTAAACTTATATTATAATACCCCTGGGTAATATATGGATATAATGAATTTGAAATATGTATTTGAACACTGATTCTAAAATGTTGCCAACTCCTGAATTCAGCCTCCATACATGAGAAATGTTGCTATCTAATTACAAGTTTCCCAACAGGGCTAATGAGATAAAATCAAAAACAGTGAACTTTTAGCACAGACCGTGTTTACGTAAAACAGGTTTCGAGTTCAGTTCTGTTCGTAATTATAATATTTTAATACAAGACTTAGAAATTTGGGGACCTCGGAATACATTAGCTTGTTAGGTTGAAGTTACAAAATAACTTCATTTGTTTCTAAGGCAATGGAACGTAATAAATCTCCTTCCTTTTCCATTTTTCCACTTTGTAGCGGAAATCGCTTGTAGAGGCACATAATTAAGTCATTGGCCTTGACTGGGTTATAATTTTCGTATATTGAATTTTTGTACGAGTATGCCATGAGTAATGACGGTAGAGGTCGCGGGAGTAAGCTGGATGCGAGCGGCGCACGACCGGTCATTGTGGCACTCTTTGGAGGAGGCCTATGTCCAGCAGTGGACATCTTTCGGTGGCAAACAAGCATACATGAGTAGACACCACACCTACGGTGTTATCACGTAACGTTTTGGACGCGCGTTAGGTAGATCCAACAATCATTTTTCGATATAAAAATTGACATTTAGATTTACCTAACGTACGTACAATGCGTTACGTGATCGAGCTGCTAGACCTAGACGCATCTCTAGTGGATTCCCAAGCGCATTGCCCGACACTTTATCGATACGAGGATTCGTTGTGTTGACAAGCTAGAGATAAATGCAGGTCGTTCGCTCTTAACAAAACGTAGTGGTGGTATTTTACACCACTACGAAAATGCATTATTGAGGTATATTATTTGAAATTATATACTTTGTACTTGAATTTTGGATTAGATCATAAAATCGTATTATGCCTCATCATTGCTGTGGATTTCTTGTTATTTAATTGGAATATTAGATGTGTTACTTTAGCCGCCATAACAAAAACACCAGTCAAGTCCGCTAGTCTAGACTTGCACAGGCACAATTCTATATCCTACTAATATTATAAATGCGAAAGTTTAGATGTTTGGATGTTTGGATGTTTGTTACTCAATCACGCTTAAACGGCTGAACCGATTTGAAAGAAATTTTGCACGAAGATAGTTTATAGCCTGGATTAAAATATAGGATAGTTTTTATCCCGCGTCCACGCGGACGAAGTCGCGGACGGAAGCTAGTAACAACTAAATAAAACAAGTATACCGCCCAATATTTTAATGAACTTTCTTTATAGGTACAATTCTGTTCTAAAAATTATGTAATGTCGCCTCTTACAAGTAAAACTATGGGAAATAATGAACATTTCAAGTGTCTACTGCGGTTCAAGAATACGTCGAAAAAGGTCCATAAAAGGAATCCACTCAGCTTAATAAGTAACAGAAGTCAAAGGTAAACTGATACCACATAACATAATAAAAACAGGTACCAGCAGTAAAAGTTATCCTTTAAATAGCAGCAATTATAAAAGATACTGGTTACTACCGTCCTTCTAAGAAAATGTGTTGGCGGCGATTAGAAAATTTTTATTTTTAAAAGGCACCTTCGCAAGCGGGTTTTAATCAGAGAGCAAGTTGTTTTATGGATCGTTATTTTAAGTCATTATACCGTTTAACAGCGCAGTCCTAATATGGCGTAAATCTTTTTAATAGGGATGCCGTTGTGCTGATAGATAATTCGTTTGTTGGTTTTAACTTGTGATCCGTGTAATATTCTGTCACGTCAAGTGTTATGTTCATTTGATAAAATTATACAACATCTTCAACCTATTTTGTTACAACATAAACACATATCAGCAAATAATCAATTCAACTACATATTTGAACCAAATAAAAATTGTTCTGAGTATTACTTGATTCATACAGTGTTATATATGGAAGTAGACACACCTATAATATCTCTTTTATTATTATTCAGTAACTACTTATTATCTATTATATTCATTTTTTTGCCTTTCGGCATCCTTCGGGCGTGCAGGGAGAAAGAAAAACGTGAGATTCGAATTTTTATCATTGTTTTTGCAACCCGCTGCGATACAATATCTTTTAGGTGTCTTTTTATTCATTTCAACAGAAACAATGCAACACACTAACAGACGAATGCGGCACGTTCAGTTGCGATATATATTTACGATTTACGTAAGTGTGTGCGCGCGAAGCAGAGCGTGCGATCCGATGCACTGAATAGTACCCATCAGATGGGTAACCGCCATGTACTTATAGCGATGAACGTAAATCGCGGAGAGAGCCGCGCCTGCTACTGGCAAAGCACGTGTTAAGATGGAAAAAAAATCGCACTGATAGTTTGCTATCCCTTTACCCACATAAAACTTCAACCCTATTGCCAATAGTCTACTCATACGACATCCATTATCACTGGACTACTACTGGGTACTGTTCTAACGCGAAACCACTCGAATAACAAATCATCATATCCACAGACAATATTGTTATCTAGTACTCATAACACAAGCCTTATTCATCTTACTATGGGGCTTTCAGTTTGTGAAAGACTGTTCCCTAAAGTACGTTTTTTTATAATATTATTGAACACAATAACTACTCAATACGACGCCTCAAACAGTGCTTCAGATTTTACATATACTTCAACGTAAGCAATCCCGACCAATAAGCCACACCCAAATGCCGTGCCGACCGCACCGTCAACATTTAAATTAGGCACAGTTTAGTGAGTCGTCACCCGTGACGGTAGTTTCGACGGAAATGGATCGGCGGCTGGTGGCGCGGAAATGACTCAATATTTCTTGCCGTTTAGGGCGGTTGCGGATCTTCTGATTTGTTTACGGCGTTGGTTTATCTTTAGCTTCTGCGGAATGAGAGAAAATGGATAAAATGTAATTTGTTAAGAAAAAAAAACAGTTTTTATTATGGGTAAGGGAAGGGAAGAATACTACGTACTCGCCGATTTACGTTATTGTGTCAATTAAAGAATAGCTTTCCTTTTTTCAAAATTTGCAATAAATTCAAAACTTATAGGCACCTCAAAAAATTAATTGTTGTGATTAAAACTTGGACGAATTGAGCGGGTTGTTTTTTAAAAACAACGTATTAAAAAGGCGTGATATATAAACCTGGAACATATTATGTCAAAGCGATCGACACCAAAATCAAAGTGATTTGTTAAGATTTAGTTAGTGGGAACCGTTTTCTCCCGAAATGGAAATTTCATCAAAAAAGTACCTATTGTCAGTCGCGAGCTGTGCTACTCGTAGCTGCTGCAAAGCTATAAACACACACACAGAAAATGAATGACTCGACGATGTGGGAGTTCAATTATTTCTAAACGCATCATGGTTTGCACGTTCATGTTTTATATAAAATTCATGCCCAACTATGGCATGAATTTTATACAAATCTTAAGACATGGTTAATCGAAGAATGTTACTATTCATTAAATGTTTTTTTTATCATTAAATAAAAATTACAAATTAAACAAAAAATAAAATGGGGGAACACTTGGGGGTACCCCGGAGGAAGTGAAGCAGGATCTGCTCACGCTCATTCCTCGCTTCCGGGAACTAGGTTTAGAACTCAACACTAGTAAATGCGAGCTTTTCCCATGCGGCGCTAATTCCGATTCTTCATTTGCTTTGGTCAGTGCCGTGCTTCCCGGGCTCAAAGAGTTAACAACCCATTCCTTCAACCTCTTGGGTTCCCCCATTTTCCCTGAAGCTATCCCTGAAGTCTTCGAGGCGAGAAGGCAACTATTCCTGTCTGCTATGGAGAGGTTGAAGTTGCTGTCAGCGCACGTTGCTCTTATTTTACTACGTGTCTGTTTCGCTGTTCCTAAGCTCACATATTTTTTACGCACGGTCCCGACTTGGCTTCACCCGGTGTCCACTGACTCCTTTGATTGTGTGCTCGGAGGCCAAAACCTTTTTTAGGGAAGTTGGGCGTCGCTTACAAGAGAGAGGTCTCGATCCTCGCTCTGGGTCATTTCTGGTGCAGAGGTTGGCCGTAGCAATTCAGCGCGGCAATGCGGTTAGTGTTATGAGTACCTTTGCACCTGGAGTGACGCGAGGCGGGCTTCTCGATACTTAGTTACCATTTGACTTTGCTGGTGTATTTAATTTCAGGTTTTATTTTATTTTTAGTAGGTAATTACATTGACATATTTACTAGTATTATATATTTTGACTAGTTTAAATTATCACCATATTGTTAAAATTTACATAATTTCATATTTAAAAATGACTAAATTACTAGAGATTTATTAAGAGAATTATACTAGCTTCCGCCGGCGACTTCGTCCGCGTGGACGCGGGATAAAAACTATCCTATATTTTAATCCAGGCTATAAACTATCTTCGAACAAAATTTCATTCAAATCGGTTCAGCCTAAGCGTGATTGAGTAACAAACATCTAAACTTTCGCATTTATAATATTAGTAGGATTTTCCTGCTCTCAACTCAGACATCTCAGTTATATAAGATTGTGCACAAGTACAGGTTTATTTATTTAAACTTTATTGCACAATACAAGATATAGTACAAATGGCGGACTTAATGCCATAAGGCATTCTCTACCAGTCAACCATTGGGCAAAACAGAAACATTTGGTGCAGGCATTTAAATTTAAATAAAAACTTAATCCAAGATAAACTTCTATCAAATACATACGAAAAAAAACATACACATATACAAAATAATATACACTAATATATATACATATTACTACCTTTTGTACCTAGTGAAAAATACTATGTTGACAACTATCCTACGCGCTTAATCAGAAAGATACTTGCGTAACTTGCGCTTGAAAGTCAATTTGCTTTGTGCTAGATGGATAGGTTGCACGCTGTAAGGGAGTTTAGATTTAAGATGTACATTTTGCACGCTGCCGGGCAGCTAAATGTGTGATCCTTTTAAATTATAATACTTAAGACCTTTTGTTAACCACATTTAATGCAATAAATGGCTTACTTACTTACTTACTATTTACAAATCAATAAAGGGTGGGCAGCGTGCAACTGTGGTAATTCTTGCAAAAAAACAATACACACATCTATTTTAAGTTGTTATATCTATTTGATAATTTTTTTGAGGTGTGCAATAAAGAGTATTTGTATTGTATTGTGCTGTATTGTATATGAAAAAATAGCGCCAAATTACATTTCAGCATTTTTGATGTTATATTCAAAGGGCTCCTCAAAAGTGTATCAAGGTTTTCTTTCTTAGTTTTCTAACAGTAAATATAAGTCGACATCTCTACGGATCGAATTGAGGCATACATTTCACATTCCGATTTCGGTTTGAACTTGATTTAGAGAGGTGAGGTACAGGGATCTCGCTCAGGTTTACCTCCAGCGTATAGAAGACTGCAGTCTTAATAAAACCAAGTACTTCCGCCATACCGAAAGGCTCAGCGTGGGTAGACCCTCCACAAGGTGGACTGATGACCGGGTAAAGGTTGCGGGAGTCCGCTGGATGCGGGTGGGGCATAACCGGTCATTGTGGCACTCTTTGAGAGAAGCCTATGTCCAGCAGTGGACGTTCGGCTGACACGATGCTGATGACGACTTGATGATATTTTGTGTCTCGAAGATCCAATGTGTTGAAAGTGAGGAACCTGGTATTTCCAGCTGTCAACACATCGGGTCCTGTCATCAGCAACGCGCTTTTCTCAGGAGTCTCAGTGTCTGCCATCGTAGTGGTATAAAAAAAAAGTGTTTCGCACGCAACACGAAATGTAATTAGAATGCGAATTGTATGCCTCGTAGTAACCCCCTTAAGTTTTTATGCGAAGGCATGACATGGGTGTTCGTGGGTACAATAAAATGTGTCCATCAATATGTCACTTTGTTAGAACTGTTCAAGTGGAGGATCTGGAACTTTACTGTCAAAAAGTTTTGATGAAGGAGAAATTCGATTACGATTCGTGAAAGTATGACATTTAGTCTGAACTTTGATTATAACTAAGAATTTTCGTTATTTGATTTCTTTGACAGATTTTAGTTTCCAATACATTATTCGCCATTGATGGAAATCTGAGTTGTAATAGTTTGTCGACTATTAACCTAGGCAATATTCAATCGAAGAGGATTAAGGACTTCATTTGAGGGCAAACGTCAAATATATATATGGTACAGTCCTCATCATATAGTTAGTAGCAACCAAACTAGCCAAATATGTCGTAAAACATCCTTACTCCTATAGTAATAAAGGCGTGTTGCGATATATTTGACTACTTTGGCTGCTACCAACTGTATGATGCTAACTATACTTGGAATACCTAAAATCTATTCTTGCTTGATCGAACAAATAAGCGAAGCGAACGAAGTCTTTCTGTCGATTGAGTTTTATGCGGATGCGCTGGATGCGGGTGGCGCAGGACCGGTCATTGTGGCACTCTTTGGGGGAGGCCTATGTCCAGCAGTGGACGTCTTTCGGCTAATATGATGATGATGATGATGATGATGAGTTTTACGAAATGAAATTTTAAAAAAACAGGACTGCGAGTTCTACAGCTCACCATGGATATGTTTTTGACAATTGATAATTAGAGCCAGTGGTTTAAAATTGCCGATCATCGTAAGTTATATCAGTTAAAATATGTAAGCTATAGCTATCTGTTTTTAAGGGAAGTTGGCCAGTTCTTCATGAGATGATAGCTGTCAACATCATATTTAAACCTTGTCCTGCCTGTAAGGTGAGCTCGATGCAGCTCGTTCTTCTTTGCTTGTCAAAATTATTGTTATTTCCTTAAGGAAAATCGTTGTAGGTCTATAATCATATTTTCTCTGAGATAATTGGGAGTATCTCGTCAACGACGACGTCATAATTCGTGATATTACACAAGAGGTACATGTACGTATATATAACGGCGTAGGATGAAAAACAGGACTAAGTGGGCGAGCGTTTTCGTTTGGGTTAGACATAGTGGGTAACTTCAAGCAGCAATAAAATAGCCAAACTGATTTACTGAACGTCACTATAACTATTCACCACAATATTTAAACAGGCACAATTAACTTGAAGGTAAGACCGAACAGACACGTCCGCTCGTCACGAGCTCTGGCAGTAGAATGCCCGTGCGCTCCGACGGCCGCATCCAAGCTTGACTACTGATGACGTCATGCTTGCGTTCGGTGGCGTGTATGGAACCGGCTTCGATTCTCCGACATATACTTAAATGTATTTTAGTATTTTTCAGCGAGGCAATGCCGCAAGCATTCTGGGGACATTTGGTTCGGGTATGACGCAGAGCAGGATGTAATTTCACTTTTTCTTCTCATTTAAGTAGTAAAGAGCTTGTAAGTATGTATTTTAATTTAATAATTCTTTAAACTATTGTATTTTGAAAAAAAAATTGTATATTTATTGATAAAAACATATACTACTACTGTAAATACATACTAAAACTAATATTAAATGAAAATAACTGAAACTAAACCTTATTTTTACTAATATTTTTATATCTTTAATAAAAGTAGATAGTATTTATGTGAGTTTATTTTCATTGTACCTGCCAAATGTTCATTTGTTTGTGTATTTTTTGGTTTTTGACTGCTGTTTAGTAGTTAACTGGCCTTAACGCATTAAATCCACTATTAATTATTATTATTGGGTTACTTATATATAATAAGTTTCTGTCAAAAAAAATATATTGCCGACTGTACTTTTCTGTATACCATCAACTACTCATAAAGACGATTCAAACGAGCCCAAACTCAACGGGGTTACGTCGGTTAAATACTGAATTACCATGGCCACCCATACTCTGTCTCCATCATCAGATCAGCTCGATGGTACCATAATATTGAATTGTCATCCAATATCCAAAATTTCAGCTCAATCGGATAACGGCAAGCGACTGAAAGATGGTTTGCAAATTTTGACGGACAACTTACGAGTAAGTACATATATACTTACATACGAACAGGTCAAGTTAACCCTTTACCTACGGGGCCTTCAATCGCTCCGGCACCTCTCAATACGGGCATGTTTTGGCGAGAGTCAGCGGTTAGGCATAATTTCTCTTTCTTGTATCTTTTGAAGTGTTACAGCTACACACTTGAAATTTGACACGCACGCACAATAAGTATAATGTGTTTAATCAATGAATAATCACTTGGAGTAACAATATTCACCATTTTTTTTGATATCAACCAATATATTCGTCACTAAGAAATTGAAGATTTGTAAGTTACTGCTCGTGGATTTCACTAGTTTATGTTTAAAAACATTAGGTTATAGTATATTTAACACAAATAAACACTTAAAGAACGATAATTATACAAATAATGCATAAATATCAATCACTTAAAACGTTGCATAAAAACAATTTACGAGGTATGGAAAATAGTGATGTGCATCTATCGAGACAGTGGTCGATGTTTTGATAACCTAGTACACAATCGACTAAGGGAAAAAATCGAGCAATAATTTACTACGAATAGTTTTTCACGATACAAGTGCAGAAAATAGGAAATTACCTGTTCGCACGTGTATTGTACAACGTTTTACTGTTCATATGGCTTTTTCAAGTTCCGACATATGCACGGAAAGTGCTCATTCCCCCACGCGTGCCGGAAACTAGCACCATATGTACTTTGAATACCTTTATTAGATTCTGTAGTAAGTACGAATGTGCACTAAGGTATAATTTATGGACCAAAAATGGTAAAAAACACTAATAATAACACTGCAAACACTCCCGCGCCGTACTAACAACAAGTCGATGAAATTTAAAACAACACTATTGTCCGCCATATTGAATTCAATTTGCACTCCTGCAGTACGGGTGTCAACCCCAGTTGACAGCAAAAATGCGGTAATTTTAAAAATATGTTTATGTCAGAGCCATCTACCGAAACATTACGATATTTTTTTCTTTGCATCTATACTAATCCCAATGCATAATGTGACCGCTATTACCAAGACACAAGGTCTCGTTTTAACTTAAAAAAATATTGAACATGACCATTACTTCGATCAACTATAGTTGACACTCGTTCTGCAGCGGTGTTGCCTTACTGGCAACTCTGATTGACACCCGTAGGTAAAGGGTTAATATAAAGCTTGTAAAAATATAACCAATTCAGTGTCGTGGGTACTCATAATGCATCATTATCGTCGTCATGTACCATCGCCAACACAGTTGACTGGCCATTAGTGCACAGTAAGCGCATTGTAATAAGGTTCAATATAAATACAGGATGGTCAGTTATAGTCGTAAATTTGACAGAGCCGCAGACAATCATGGTCAATTAATATCGAGTTAGTTGCAAACTAACCGCTCACAGTTCATTGTAAATTGTTCATAGCCGGTCAATCCGCCCCGACACATCGCGCACTATAATCCGACTCGACGTATCGCCTAGTAATGATATGTGGTTAGCACAATATATCAGCGCGCGTGCGCTCGCAACACAATAATAGACTGACAGTTCACCTGCAACGCAAGCACCAAGACAAGACCAAGACCAAGCAAGACCTCCATGACACCACAGATAAGGCTTTAACTATCGCCAGTTTCCGGTCCCGCACAATCTAAACCAAATAAATAAGAAACCATCGACACGAGAAGAAGAATATAACACTGGGCCAGTATTCGATTTACAATATATGACATAGGTATCCGGGAATGTGAGGCATAGCCATCCACACATTTTTCTTTTGTTTTGACGACTTATAAACATGTGACATGCTCCGTCATATTCCCCTGTTTCACGAATATCTCGTTTACATATATTTTTGAAAGTAGGGATATCCCTACGACATGCTGGAGATATGACATATTCTGAATGTCAAATCGTGTCCCCCGAATTTATCGATACTTGAAATCAGCGGGCGTAGCACGGTTGCCATTTTATCACTTATCGTTGTGGATAAAGCATCCGTCACTCTCGCACTCGCATACTTGTCAGAGCGTGATGGGCGTCTTTACCACAACGATAAGTGATAAAGTGGCAACCGTGCTACGCCCGCTGGGCGATATCCTAGAGGGGTGCATTTGCAATTGACAACATTTCAAAACATTTTATGATACCTAAATCGAAAACCATTTGAGTAAATATGTTATCTGAATGTAATAAACCAGTTTTCCGATTTTTTGTCCCACTCGTTTTGAAGAAAATCGCTAAAATGTATAAACCGGAAGTGTGACGTCATTCTTATGGCTGTAAACGGACAGTACCTTAGTCCACTAAAATCAGTAACCTTAAGAAAATTCAAATCACTTCCGGCTGTCACAAATTTCAAATTAAAGTGTCAACTGTCAGTGTGATTGTGCCATTTCTGCGTTTGTCAACTGTCAAAACATTTTTTTAAAGAAATTGGCGAAAGTAATACAGTCTAACAGCCATAATGATGACGTCATAATTTACTTACGACCTTTAGGAATTAGCTACTTTTAGATTTAATATTTTTGAATCAAAATTAGGATTTAAGAGTATTGAAAAACAGGTATACGTTAAAATCTCTTTTTCTATCGATCTAGAACCTAAAATAACCCACTTGAAAATATGAAATGTTGTCAATTCAGTTCAGAGCGGGCGTGTAATTCGTTAATAATTTATATGTAAGAACTTGGTAAAATATATAAAAATAGATGTAAAAAATACAGAGATTTCGTCACCGTGCTAGGTGCTCGTCACCGTTATATACTATACCTATTTACCGTAACTGGGAATCGATCCCGAAACAATTTCAAGGCAATTAAACTAACTGCGTCGTTTGCTATCGCTATTTCGAGTGTTCTTACAAAATATTAGTCACGTATAATAATGTTTAACATCGAAAATGATGGCTTAGGGAGGGGGCGCAAAGATACTCATAATAATATATCATAAGTATGACGTGTGATGTCATGCCAATTATTAGTACTTCGTTCCTTTTTAACCCCCGACGCAAAGAGAGGGGTGTTATAAGTTTAACGTGTCTGTGTATCTGTGTAACTGTCTGTGGTATCGTAGCTCCCAAACGAATAGACCGATTTGAATGCGGTTTCTTTTATTCGAAAGCTGATGTAATCCTGAGTGTTCTTAGCCATGTTACATGAAAATCTGTTCAGTCGTTTTTGAGATATTGGACATTGAAATGAAAATGTCGGGGTTTTTCAACTTTTCTAAGTTATAGTTATTAAGCTTAGGTTTTCATATATATCATAAGTATGACGAGCATGTATGAAGAATTTCATGAAAGTAAATGTAGCAAAATGTGTTTGTCAATATCGTAGCAAGTGGAAATCCGTGATTTCTGCCTACGCCTCCGGTTATAGCGTGATTATATGTGTGATTTATGTACATACTTACATAAGTATGGCGTGTGACGTCACACTAGTTTGTAGTATTTCAATACTATATTCTGGAGACTGGTTTTAAGCTGAGGTTTTCTTTATCTTTTAAAGTTTTTGGTAATTCGAGTTTTAACTTTGTTTTAATTACCAAACCAACTATTAAAGTGCCTCCATCTCCAACTATTCCATTTCAATTGTATTTTGTTTCTATATGATGATATTAAGACTTAGCGTTTGCACCCTTGTTGCGCATCAAAGAGCGCATGAACCAAGGATATTCACACATTAACTATTATTTGAATATAATGTCTAATATGTACTTAAACTGTTAACTATGTCTACACGAAAGAAGTTTGTTCCTGAGTTTGAATAATTTCTTCCTTCCTTATTCTATTGTACTAAATCCTAAGCAACTCTTTGCTATATTTCAATAGGTATTTGTTAGTTTAACTGCAAAGATGCATACATAAACAAGGTTATTTAAAGTTCAATTATCGATACTAGTTAACACTGTTCAGTAAGGCAGTGTATTGTTGTAAATAAATCGGGGTTAATATTTACAACGTTCACTTAATCGTCTGACGGAAACCAGTGCAAGTCCGTCCTCCAATTTCAAATAGTTGCTACAACTATTGAGCTCGAGACATGCCAGGCTTACAAATTTGGGAGAGTTCGCATACACGTTCACATCGTGAATATCGTAGCAGAGCATATTGCTATTAGATTATATCAACACAGACGCTATTGAGCGTAAGTAAATGGCACACATGGTTTACGTCGCCATCATAGTATAATTTAGCGACATCTGTCGACTTGAATATTTGGTCGTAACCAACCTAAAGCGATTCTAGGCATGCTAGAACGCATTATGTAATAATAACTATTACGTGCATTGTCAAGTACTTCTATTGAATTGCACTGGGCTGTCATACATAGCTACACTATACATCGATTGTAACATTTTCTTTTCTCGCGCTCTTCTCAATAGTTAGTACTATTAGAAATCCAAATTAGGGCGAGTGAGGGTTGAAGGATTTTACATCATATATATACAAGACGATATTTATTGATCCACAGTAGAATATCATGATTGAAGAAATATTTAATATTACCAATAAACATGAAAGCAAAAACGGCCAAACGGATTTAGTTAAGATAACATTTTAATTAAGTGGATTAAAATAAAGCAACTCTTTTTATCTTGGGGATGAAGACGTCACGCAAAAAGGCTTAGCGCATTCGGACGTTTGGCTTACGAGTATAAGTAAGCATTCATAATCTAGATTAAAATAAAATATACTTCTGATCCTATGCCTCATCCCCAAAAGGGATTCATCCCTTCAAGGGCCAGACTTGAAAGAAAATATATTATTAAAAAAATCATATTACAGTAGGATTAGTCTGAAGTTTGATACGGGGATTAACACAGATGTAGTAGGACTTGTTTGTTCCTGGTTGCCCCTGGAAAATTTACCCTCTAGTAAGTTATTAGCGTCTTAATAAGCATAGAAATAAGTTATATAAGTAATTATTTGTTATGTATAAATACCCTCTCCCAATAAGTGATTTGTAATCTTTTGAGAAATAAATATCTTGAACCATAAATTAACACTTTGGTATCGACAAGATTTAAAATGCAGATTCGTTATGAAATAGCTAAAAGGAAATCCTTAAATTAGTCTACGCAATGTTGCAGTTTTTGGCCTCGGCTTTGCCTACAAATTTGACGGCTACTAGAAGCCAAATACGAGTAAAGAGTTTTTAAGGCATTACACACCGTAAATCACGTAAGGTTCAAATCAAGGTATCAATACATACAGCGGCATAGAAAACGTATCCTTTAAAAGATAATCTTAAAAAAACCTGAATTTCCTTTCAAAGTTTCAGCAGTTTACGGAAATTTTGGCCAAGGACTCAAGAATTCGGCGGATTCCAATTATGCAATTCATACCTAACTCATGTCACCACACCTCATATTTCGTGTTTCGTTATAACAACGCTAAGCGATGATGATAGGTGAGATAGCTGAGATGTAAGGACTCGGTTGTTTCAAAACGTCAATAATCGTAGGTTTATCCAAACACCGATTATTTGGAACTTTTGTAGGTTTATTTTGGGAGGACAGCAGCTGCTGTCCCCATATTTAACGCTTACCGGTCAGTTAAGTGTATTTGTATTCCGCCCTAAAACTGATTATCTGCGGTGAAGTGTGGTAAAGCATCGTGGTAAATACGAAATGTAGGTACCTACTAGATATCAAACGAATTAAGTCGCATCTGATTCTGGCAAAAAAGCCTGAAGCTTCAGTAAGATTAAAACAATGAATGTAGTAGCATAACTTTATATTTAGAATAAATAATTGTACTTGTGAATCCATAAATAGATCTGAATATGTAACTTATTTAGGCATGAAATTAGACGAAAACTTCTCTTGGGCTGTTCATACTAACTTTATCAGCGATAAACTTAGAATATTATTAGGCAAATTCTTTCATCTAAGTTTAAAGATACCTGTTAGTACTTTAAGGTGCTTATATATGTCACTAGTAGACTCAATCCTAAGTTACGCTTACTAAAATAAACATTGGTAGCTTAGAAAACATACAACTTAGATTTATAAAGTTATAAGTAAACAGTAAAACTAGACAAAAATGTAAAGGTAACTATAAACTACTTTTCAAAATTTGTAAAATTCAGCCTGTAAGTCTTGAACATAAATATCTACTTGCTATAAATAATCATAGCGTTCTAGAGATTATTCTAGATAGCTCTGAGAATAGCTTGTTAAAAACATTCGATAATAAATATGTTACTAGGGCTATGGCGTCCGGTAGAGTGTGCGTACCGAAGGTTAAAAACCATTATGGTGATAGAACGCTAAAAAAACGTATCCCCTATTTTCTGAACAGTTTACCAGAAAGTATTAGCCGTGAAATTATAAAAAACGACTTTCGTATATATATATATTATATATGTATATTAATATAAACATATTATACGTAGTATTTAGATATTGTAATTGCAGATGTGTCCATAATGGACGCATATTGTGATTTTAATTGTGTGTTAATTGAAACTAGCACATCTTTTGGAGTGGCTGATATATAGACTAGAGAAGCATAAATTTCAGCACGTCAAGTATTTATTTAGAGCACTTAAATTAAAAACAAAAATACTTTTACTTTCTAAAAAAAGGTGATCAGATCACCGATTTTCTGTTGTAATATTTTTGTTCCCATTGTTCAAATGCCTTTTGTGTATACCTCTGAAAAATATCCATCGGAACACAGTACAAATGAGAACACAGTATTATAACTTGAGCCACAAAAGATATAGGGCAGGATCTGTAAGACTGCTAGTGAGAGAGAGAGAGTAGTAGTAGTAAATGAGATTCCTATACTATGTAATTGAGATGACTGACATAATGAATTAAAGCATTAACTTTATTTATTCCAGTTAATACTGAAGCGAAGGTAAAACTGATGTCGCCCCACGATTTACTACTTTACTCTGCACCAAATAAATGTGCACCCATTGGCCAAGGTAATTTTTTTTTTTAATAGTCTATGTGCTTGATTTTTATATGTTGCATTAAACTAGGTTATTAACTAGTCTGTGAGCTGTAGACGTGAGTATTTTTTTAATATAAATCTTTATTTATAAATTACCGTATCCGCTCACAAAATTTCACGAGAATCGGTCGCGAATGAGAGAGAGAGAGGAGAACAGCCGAGCGTTTTCCTCTCTACGTCGCATGTCATCATCGACATCAACCGGACAGACGTACCAACGCATTTTTATTTTTTTTACCCACGCTGAACTGGAGAATTTTGTTCACTTTGCTCGCTTGTTCAGTGAACGTTTATTTCAAAAGGTTTATTAGATTATAAATGCTGTTTCAGAAATCCACAACATTTTAAAGTACTGCTTTGAATCCGTATAGTATTATTCCGCTTTTGAGATTTTCAGGCTAACGGCGTCGTTTCTTTTGTTTTCTTAGGATTTAATTAATTATGGTTTTCATTGTGAGAGTAACAAGTTATCCCCTTCAACATTTTTACTAATGAAATTACTGCCATTTGTCATCAGGATTAATCTGTATATTATTTTTTAATTTCTAAACCGGTAAACGCTTTTAATAATAAGTTACTAGTGGCTCTGTGAGCTGAAATCTAGTGTCATTTTTCGAAAAAATAAAAAATACAAAATCTGGATCGGAAATAAATCTATATAATTAACGAACCTGCTCACACAATTTCACGAGAATCGGTTGAGAAATGCGACTTATACAGAAGAACAGCCGGACAGTGGGACAGCGGGATATTCTGAGATACGAAAGAATTTTGGCCCAAGCTAAAAGTCCGCCTTTTGTACGATACACTTTTCTTTTGTGCAATTACGTATGTTTAAATGAGTAAGTAATAAATAAATAAAACAGAGGACTTCGTTCGCTTCGCTTCCTCGTTCTATTAGTCAGAAATAATTATATATTGTTTAGTGTTGTAACATAAGGCTGTCAAAGTTAAAGTAGTCCCCACTCGGCAGTGCGGAGTTGGTGCAGAGTCGGTGCGTTGCCAGTAAGCTGAATGAGACAGTCCACGTTTCCAATAAGTGCTTACTGAGTGAAGCGGGATGCACGGAAGAGGGGCGGCAGGTAAGTACATACTGTATGCGTACCGCCCAGCCTCCGCACAATCACTAATGCACAACATAATAGATACTAACGGTATACCGATCAGTAAGAAAATCTAGGCGACATCAGTAAGCACTTTCCCTTTATTCGAATTTTATGGCCAACACTAATGATTCTTTTCATATTTATGACATTGATATATCTTTTATTTTATTTTATATGTGTATGGCTCTTTGGGGGAAGCTAATGAACGGCAGGAGATGTCTTTCGGCTGATATGATATGTGTATGTAATGTATATTTATATCTTATATCAGAAAGTATATTAATATGTGATCTTTCAACAACACATTCGTTTCTGCACCACCTCCTAAGTAGCAGGTACACTAAGTAGTTTTGCTTTTATTTTAACACTACAAAGGCTGTCTGAAAGAGATCGCTCTTTAGGAATAAGATCGCATGTTGTTTGACCTGTATCCCGGTATCTCTGCGTTTTCTTATGTAAAGCAGTTGCTTTATCTGTGTGAGTTGAGCAATAAAGAGTGCAGTAGAATGGGGTTACTTTGATTCGGGGGGCGACTGACCAAATAGCTTTTTCTCGGAAATCAGTTTTTACTTGTGGGTGAACTGTGGCAAAGAATATATTAGTGTCTATCTTGCTCTTTAGTCGATTAAATCTTGTTAATTAACATACTGCTTATTTTTACTTAAGATACCTATGTATTCTTTAAAATATGTTTTAGCGTAGGTAATAGTTTTGTGTTGCCTTCCAGGAGGTAACTCATGTAAAGGTTCCGACGGAAGACCAGCGCTGGCCTCCTAGGTTAGCACCATGCTGAGTCGGGGCCTTTTCGTGGACCCTGCTACTTTTACTTTACTGTGTTTTGTTTTGTATACCCATTGTTTTGTCCACGAATAAATGTTTTCTTTCTTTCTTTCTTTCTAATTTCAAATAGTTCTGCTTTTATACTACATTCTAAATGATCAAAGTAGGTCCATATTTTCCTAAAGTAACCCCACGTCGGCCGAAGGTGTTTGGTTTGTATTGTATTGTAAGCTCGTGGCAAAGTACAAAATACCGCATAGACAGATTTTGCCACGCCAAGGATGGCGTGGGCGAGTGACAAACCGATTATTTCCCGGTTTATTCCAGGTATAATCACTGAAAACATTCGACTACATCACCAATGGCAACAATATGAATAGTATTTAGGCTTTAGACTTCTTCATCCGTAAGCATTACGACGTTTCGTT
Organism: Epinotia bilunana; assembly: GCA_947049275.1. Classification (NCBI taxonomy): domain Eukaryota; kingdom Metazoa; phylum Arthropoda; class Insecta; order Lepidoptera; family Tortricidae; genus Epinotia; species Epinotia bilunana. The sequence goes on along the minus strand of OX346263.1, from coordinate 4,525,829 downwards.
TATTTTATCTCCGAACGAGGAACTCGCTACTCAGCAGTACGTGAGATATCCAAGCGTCGATCCATGCATGACTGTTACATTATTTGGCTGGTGAAATATTGGCTCCGTTCCAACTGGGGTCGCCATTTTATATCCGAATTGGCACTAGCTTATTGAGACCATAGCTCAACGAGTTGCACACGTATTTTATACAGTAGGTTATTAAGCCCATCTGGATGATACTTTAATGACTAGTACAGTAGAAATGTTCTGTAAAATGTACTTATCGTTCATTGCATCCTCGTTTTTGTCCGACTACGGCAGAGCCGAGAGGAAGGGATATGATTTAAGCAGTCTATGTTTGTATTTACAGTAGTACCACAAATATAAGTTACATCGGCAATTTTCATCCACGCCGACAAGTGCTGACAACTACCGAATGAAATCGAACGTATGACCATTTCAATTAGACCTTGTTGCACTATATGTAAGGTACAATATGCAATGACGGGTGAACTCGTGCTTTCCCGCTCATGACGTCCAGACAAAATGGCGGGCGCCGAAGCTGCCGGCGTCGCGCGCAAAATGTTGGCCAATGGGCGTTGAGGATTTTACGGCGCTGCCTTATGATTGGTTAAAATGTTTTCAAAAAATGCTTTCTGCGCAGGTAAATCGTTGTAACTTATATTTGTGGTACTACTGTACGTGTGCTCCACCGCAGCGATTAAGATACTGAAGCGATCTTGACGAATGAGATACCAATCGATTGGAGATTATGCTCAGGGCGACAAAGGCTACCTTTTTTATGTTTTTTTTCTGTTAATTTTCAGTAGATGTTGAACATTTTAAGCCCAGCCCAAAAAACTGTTTTTCCTAGATTTAGTAAAAGCCTTAAAAATACTAATGGGACGAAAGTGCCTAAACCTCCTTCTGGGAATACTGAAAGAAATTTACTAAGTAAGTTAGGACAATCAACATTGCCTTTAATAATATTATTTACTAAGTAAGTACTTTATGTCTGCAATTTCATGACGCTTAGCAAGTTTTAAATTATATAACCTTTTTATTCCGGTCGGACCTTTCATTATTCATATAGCAGATTCGATTCGGTTGCGAAGAGATAAGCCGGTTATTTGACACCCAGAACATGCGCCGCGCGTCGCCGTCTTAACGTGTTATTGTATTTAAGTTTTTATACTTATGTAAGTATGTTAGTCTGTGGGGCATTTGTAAAGATGGGCCCTGGTTTCTGAGACAAATCAATAAATAAATAAAAACAAGAGACACATTTTTCAAAGGCCCAACGCTACTCTTCGTTACTGTTTTTGATAGATTCACTGTGACGATGTTCCAGCAGTTAAGTTTGTGCATGAAACTAATTTTACCCGTTTCTTTATTCACGAAAGACATCTTCTTGTTATGTGGAATGTGGGGCTGGCAGCGGTTTAACTCCAGCTGAATTTTTAGGTTTTATGACTACTATTAAACTAGAAAGTTTTACAATAACGTCTTAGTTTAGCCAACTTAATATTATCTATGGGTATAGGCTAGATAAATGTTATAAACGTGGAGATAAATCTAAAATTCTACGTAGTGTGTGGAATTAATCGACGGTTCTATCGAAAGATCAGTGCTGGCAGTAATGCCAGAATTATACTGAGATAGAACCGTGTCGTGACGAACGCTCTCTTTTTTAAAATTATGCGTTAGTTTGTTTTATGGCTCGAATAAATGCTTCTTTCTTTTTAGTTTCACCGCTTGAGATAAACTATACATTTTTTTAAAGTTTTATTAAAATTAACACTTCGTTCTAATCTCCAAACTCCGTATATAATATTGTATGTAGTAGGTAATCTCCGAAACTACTCATCCGATGTTCAACGTTATTTCATCAGTACTATCTATAAAATGGACCTTCAGGATTGACTATTTTATCCCACGGCTTCGCCTGGATTCTTTGTAATACGTGGGCATATCTTTTGCGATGATTCCATTCCACCACGTCCTGAGATTTAAAAAAATCTTATTGTTGATGATGTTGTAGTAACTTATCCATGCATTAGCTTTTGTAAAACAAACATTTAAAATTTAAATTTAAATTTTGTGTTTTTTTTACTGAATAATTTTTTTATTATAAAAAAAATATATTAAAAATGTGTGTGTTAGGACAAAGTAGATACTAATTTGAATTTATGAATAATTATACGTTAAAAAACTCTCGTACTAAATGTTACTACGGGCGACGTTTACCTCTTCAGAAGTTCTTCAGAATGCTCGTATATTTATTAGTACCTACTTTTAAACACGACTCATAAAAGTTTACATTCACTTGTTTTTACGTACATACATAGATTCACACCTTTATTAAGGAAGGCAGAGCACATGAAACTAACGGGACACCACACGGGGACTTCTTTTTATTGATAAAAAAATCGGCGGTTTAATAAACACCGTGTCCAAACTGTAATGATAAACTTTCCTTGTAATGACCGTGTCATTACAAGGAAAGTTCCTATCCTTGCGTTCGGTTGTGAGTAAATGTATTTATTTCCAGCTATTTATATGTACACCCACTGTTTCTCATTAACTCCATTATTTGCTCTCAGACAATCAAAGTACGCTGAAAATTAAAAGGAAATTCGTGTTCCTGCAAAGCGAGTTCACTGGGACCAAGAAACAAACACCCTTGAGCAAGTTCTTTCATTAAAAGTTATCGGGTAGTTTGCAAAATGTAAGGCGAAATAGATCTTACCGTTTAGTTGCTGAAGAAAAACACTTTGGACAAGCTTGCAATGGCAAAAATGGTGGTACAGTCGAGTTCTCCAATATCTACACAGACAACCTTTCACAAATATCTGTACAGAAACTTTATTGTTACCGACATAAGATACATGTGTAGATATTTTTGAAAGGTTGTCTGTATAGATATTGGAGAACTCGACTGTACAAACAAGTTCGCGTTGGGAATCATGAGAGGGCTCTACGATACCCTCCTTTTTCGAGCGTATAATATGTCATATGCACACTGTGCCCGCGTTTTTTTTTCTATACAGGTTGAATCTTAAGCCGTGAACAGAAATATGTGTTTCTTATTGTTTAACTTTAGTTTAAAAATGTGGACGTGACAACAGGCAAAAATTAGTAAAAGTTGTTTGTTGATTCGTGAATTAAAAAAAATGTTTTTATTGAGTCTCATGGACGCCTTAATTGCTACGTTAAACTGTCCCTCTAAGCTACAGGACACGAATAGGGTGACCATAAGGTTGGTGTTTTTGCTATTTAAAATTATTATCAATAAAATTTAACCGTTTCCTTCTAGAGTTAATGCAATGAATTTGCCTCAAAATACTGCGATAGAAACAAACATTTCTGTTTACGACTTAGGTTTCACCCTGTATATATTAATAGCGTAGTGTAGTCATCTGGGAGGAGGTCATGTCTATGAGACCGGCGTAATAAAGTCAGAAAAGGTAATGCTTATTTAGATATTTAAAACTAACTTTGGCTTTGCGAGCCATATACGCGCTCATCAGAGATAATTGTAAGGGTCGCCATCGTCGGATACGACAAGGAGTACTATATATTAGCATTTAGAGACCTACTTGACGAAGGTTTAACCCATTACGCTAGGTTCGTAGCGCTTCGTCGTAGTCCGTAGCCGATCAACAAATTGAACGCCAACAAGATCGTAGCGGCTCCTAGCTGCGGTATCAGGAGCCGCTACGATCTTAACACTTTCGCTACCAGAAACCCGCCTAGCGGGCGCCTACGCCGTAGTAGTTTCCGCTACATACGAGGAAAACCACAGGATCGGCTACGAGCGTAGCGCGTAGCGATTCTTGGTTGCGAAAGTGTTAACACTTTCACTTCCAATAATCGCTACGCGCTAGGTACGCTCGTAGCCGATTCCGTGGTTTTCCTCGTATGTAGCGGAAAGCGACTACGGTGTAAGCACCCGCTAGGCGAGCGTTTCTCAAAAAAAATGCCACTATTATTAATTGTACTTCTAGGAATTTTATGTTAACTATTTCCACTCAGAATCAGGAGCTCTTTCGACCCTGGTAGGACAAAAAACTGTCCCAAACCCAAAGATATTTTTCCTATTGTGTTACCATTTACCATACACTTTGTATGGTGGTAACACAATAGGAAAGATCAAAAATGTATGAACATTTTGGGACACTTTTTTTCTCCTATTGGGATGGAAAGACATCGTGATTTTGAGTAGAAATAACATACAAGTTGCAGAAAATCTCCGAAAAAATGTAGTGGCATTTTTTTTGAGAAACGCTCAGGCGAGTTCCTGGCAGTGAAAGTGAACCACGGGATCGGCTACGAGCGTAGCGCGTAACGATTCTTGCTATAGTGAATATGTCAATAGCGAAGAATGAGAATCCTTTATTTTTTAACGATCTATTTCATATCAATTTAATTTCTGACACACACATATATGGCTTCGTAATTACGCAAGAGAGCACATAAAGAAAAGATTCACGTATTTTATTAATTTAACTAGCTCACTTCCGGTATTGATGACCTCTAGCCTCTAGCCTACGAAGCCGGAGGTCCCAGGTTCGAACACCGGTTTATTGGTGTGTTGAGCACGAATATTTGTTTCTGAGTCATGGATGTTTTCTATCGTATTTAAGTATTTATTTATCTATATAAGTATATATATCGTCGTCTAGTACCCATAGATCGATTTGTGTAAAATTGTCCCCAAATATTTACTCCGTGTAATTTTGATCAAAATATTATAAACTAAAACATCGTCAACACGTAATTTTAATCTCCTGCCACTGGAAAAAATCTCGTAAAAGATTCATTAAAAAATTACTTCTTAAAATCATAAAACTTTAAACCCGCATATAGGTTATCTTTACTTTCCCTCCCACAAGCCATTTGAACAAAAGTATTTCACGAAGTGCTATCCGAAAAGTTGTTTGCACGTCCACATCATAAATACCCGCGCCAGATTTAGTAGGCTTTCATAGTGGAATGCTCCAGAAATCCAATAATAAATATTAGTGGTAGCGTGAGCGCCAGACCTCGGGTGCAAGAAGTGGTACGATTTCAACACTGCGCCTACGCCGTTGTCGCTTTCCGCTACATACGAGGAACAGCACGTGATCGGCTACGAGCGTAGCGCATAGCGATTCTTGGCAGTGAATGTGTTGACCCGCCTTAAAAAAAGGAGGAGATTCGCAATTCGTCGGGATCTTTCTTTTATGTATGTTCGTCGACGACGGGGACCGATTTGGAAAATATTTTTTTGTTTTAAAGGGTGATGGACTTTCCGGGTGGTTCCATGGTCATAAGGTCAGTATCAGATGACGTCCTGAAGAAATCGAGGGAGTTTCCTGCCTTCAACTAAGGCGAAGTACTGAGTTGAAGTCCGTTAATACTTTGTTTTTAAAGTACATTATAATGTCGTTCTAATGTTTTGCCAGTAGTAGCTACAACTACTACCATGCAGCTGTTGAAGCCCTCGGGTCTGTTTTGGCACCTAGTCCTAAGATTAGGCGTAAAATGCATTATTTTTCTTTCTTCTCATGCAATATATCATCATCATCATCATCATATCAGCCGAAAGACGTCCACTGCTGGACATAGGCCTCCCCCAAAGAATGTCAAAGTGACCGGTCCTGCGCCACCCGCATCCAGCGGACTCCAACAACCTTTACCAGGTCATCAGTCCACCTTGCGGGGGGCCTGCCCACGCCGCGCCTTCCGGTTCGTGGTCGCCACTCGAGAACCTTTCCGCCCCAACGGCCATCGGTTCTACGTGCTATGTGCCCCGCCCACTGCCACTTAAGTTTAGCGATTCGGACGGCTATATCGGTTACCTTGGTTCTGCTGCGGATAGATTCATTTCTGATGCGATCACGCAGAGAAACTCCCAACATAGCCCTCTCCATAGCCCTTTGGGTGACTTTGAGCCTTCTTATGCAATATATACGATTATCAAAACTATTTCTGCGAAGGAAAACATCGTCAGGAAACAAGTCTAACCCGAAAAAGGTCTAGTTTTCCCTCTGAGTTGGAAGAGCAGATAGCAGTCCCTTTCATTAAACTAGTGCCTATGCCAAATCTTGGGATTAGGTATCAAAATGGACCCTGAGCTCCTTTAGGAGCACAAACGGGAATAACTAAAATGCCGTTAAAATGTGGTTGTCTTTAATTGTCACTTTGAAATCTGCGTTTGTACTTTTGTACACATTACAATTACAACAAGGTTCAAAGATCGAAAAAGGTGAAAATATTTCCGAGGCAAATAAATACCAGTACTTTCAAAAACGTGGTGTCATCAATAACAATTTAAAAAATAACGGAAATCGAGCTGTCGTGAATACGGGATTTCATTTCGATAGCCATAAAATAACAAAGGTATCGGCAAAATTAACTTGTCTGCACGAAAACGATACGCTGGTTGATTACTTACATATTTGAAATTTTGAATTAAGCTTTTGCAATGTAAAGTAAGCTAGGCTTGAACATATACTGCGCGAACCGGAGAATGATACAAAACAACATCTCAAAAAAACGATACTTACAAATATTCTTTACAATAGGTGAAAAAATGTATATTATGTTTCACTCGGTCGCAAAATTATTACCGTCTTACGCGTAAACACTACGCTCAGGATTCTATTGTACGATCATTTGCTTCACTCAGGATTCAATATAACCCTCGCCCTCGCTGTAAATATATAATTTTGCTCCCTTGAGATGCAATCTACTATTATTGCTAGGCATCGGAGTTTTTGTCGCATGGTATGACTAATAGCAAGCTATGGAGTAGACATTTGCGATAAATGCAAACTCTTATTCATACTCATACTCATTTATTTCATTCGTTAGGTATTTTTTATAGCCAAGGACAACACCGTTGATGAGGAACGATTATTTAATGTTATATTAAATAATAATAAAAATTACCATTTTTATAGTGATTTAATTACGAAAATTCATAAACAAACAAATGATACATTAAAACACGTAAAAAATATGTATATAAAAATAGGAGAATAATCTAATAGAAAAATATTTTTTTATATAATTCGACTAAGATAATTATACACGACCGACCGCTCTAAAGGCATTTTAAGATAAATTAAATAAATGAGTATGAGTATGAATTTACATTTATGGCAAATTTCAACTCCATAGCTTGCTATTAGTCTCACCATGCGACAAAAACTCCGATGCCTAATTGCACACCTCATTATCAAATAAAAAAACCGTAACCAGCCCATTTTGTGAAACAAAACATCCATACAATTCTATGCATAAATCTAGTGTTTCCACCTGTAAGCCTAGAAGAAATTCCAATCCCTTTTTCCTGTTTAGTAAAAAAGTACCAAACGTTTCCAGTTTTCTTTAACTCTCCAGCTCCACCGACATAAGCACGCCTCTGTATTCCCCTCACGCATGCTTCCATCGTAATTGGAATTCTCATGTAGATTGTGATCTTATAAAGGCAGATTGACGTCAATCGGCGTTAAATCCTCATTAAAAATTATATTGATGCCGAACTGACGTAGCCTTTATTCCCTTTGTTCCCTATATTGAGAATGAATCGGAGAGATTCCGTCGAAATTCCATTGATATGTGCTCCGTTCTTGATTGATTCTTGATGGGAGGGTGATTCGGTATAAATGTAAGCTTCTGTTCTGAAATAGGTCTGTATAACAGTTTGAAAATTACTTTAACCTCATAAAGTTAAGCCCATTGCTAAAATTAGACTTATTGGTTTAATTGTAGAACCCAAAATGTCAGCTTTAACTGCCTTAAATATACAAAAACAAAGTACAAGGTCAAGTACAAGATCTTAAAGATAGTGAGAAGCTTTAGCGTATCTAATCTGCGGGCAGGTGTTCACGCAAAACGAACATGTTTTATTATTAAACGAACATTTAAGTCAAGTAGTATTCAATATCAAATAATCATAAATCAAATTTACCGCGCTGTCAGTCAATCAGTCATTCACGAATGGCGGGATGGCCGTGCCACCAGGTGAAATTGGGCTGTACATCAGAATTTCAAAATGGCTACTGTCATTATGACTACTTTTCCGGGGAGCGATTGGAATAGGCGTATTTTTTAGGTTAGGTTAGCACCTAAGGTTTCTTTGAATTCAGTTTTTATGTAATCAACTCGTGTGTGGTTTTATCAATACAATCAAATAAAGTTCATACTAGTTTAATTTCATCGTCAAATTCATTCCTATGACGCGTGCGCCGGGCGGCGGGTCTCAGGTGGTGGCCCATACAACATTCCTGACGACGGGAGTCTTCAAGCATCCAGGGAGGCTGCGGGTGACGACTATCGTCTGCTTCAGGTGATTCAGGACGGACCCTAGGAGCCCTAAGTATCAGCATCCTACATTTTTAGTGGATCAAGGTGAGGGGAACACATTTTATTTCAAACATTGTTAGTAGCCCACGACGGGACCCTATATTCTCATCATCTTTGGTGGCCCCACGAAGGGATCCAATATATCGTAATCAGGCAAGTATAGGAACAGATAATGAGGGAATATTAATATTCCTTAACCCTTAACATGGCAAGACATGAAGGAATGTAGCCAGTTATCACTCGTAATGTTTTTTGTGATAGTTATTGGATAAAAAGAACCATTTGAGAAAAAAAAAAACATTCTGAAAGTTAGTTTCTCAGGACGTCCGTTAAAACGGCCATTGCCACGAATCATAAAAAAAACTGGCCAAGTGCGTGTCGGGCCACGCGTAGTGTAGGGTTCCTTAGTTGCAAGTCTGTCTTAGTTATATCGACGTGCGGTGCGATTGCCTCGGCCGAATTTGTACGAAAATTGGCCTTTCCAAGGACATTAAGTCGGTCGACTATTACTCGGTAACTATTTATGCCTTCTTGTCAGTGATAGTTTTCCTTTTAAATTCACTTTTCGTACTACTACCACGAATTTTTTCACATCCCCAGTAGTAGCCATTTAGCCGGCAGGAATTTAAAGCCCAATGTCTCGCAAACTAATCACTGATTTGAAAAATGGTTGTAGAAAACCCATAACAATTTTAAACGAGCTATCCTACGATAGCCCACACCATGGATTTAACGATATTTTTTTTTTACATCCCCGCTTTAGGTGTAGAGGAGGTACCCTTGGTTGACTATTACTCGGTAACTACTTATGCCTACTGACCCGTGATAGTTTTCCTTTTAAATTCATTATATATACTACTATCACGAATTTTTTCACATCCCCAGTAGTAGCCATTTAGCCGGCAGGGAGGGGGGATACAGGACACTGAATAAAATCATCATCAGTATCATCACCATATCAGCCCAAAGACGTACACTGCTGGACATAGGCCTCCCACGAAGAGTGCCAAAGTGACCGGTACTGCGCAACCCGCATCCAGAGTCAGTCCATCTTGTCGGAGGTCTACCAGGGCTGCATCATCCGGTATGTGGTTGCCACCCAAGAACCTTTCCACCCTAACGGCCATCGGTTCAACGTGCAATGTGCCCTGCCTACTGCAACTTAGGTTTAGTAATTCGAGGAGATATGTCGGTTGCCTTTGGTTCTGCTGCGGATAGCCTTATTTCTGATGCGATCACGCAGATACACTACGAGCATAGCCCTTGCCATTGCCCTTTGGGTGACTTTGAGCCTTTTTATGAGGCTTAGTAAGCGACCACGTTGCAGTGCCATAAGTCATCACTGGCAACACACATTGGTCAGATACTCTCATCTTAAGACAGTGCGGAATATTGGACGAAAAGTGAGAAGGGTCGGTAGTTCTTCAGCAGGGTGTTGTCACCTTTTTGAAGAACAGCACCACCACACCCCTGTTCCATGCCTTTGGCATTTTCCCTTCCAGTAAGACGGAATTCAACAAATGCTGAAGAGCCGTAAGGACCGGGTTTCCACCCGCCATCAGCAGTTCCGCTGTTATTCCGTCTTCACCTGGTGCTTTGTTGTTCTTGAACTGTTTAAGAGCCATTTCCGGGATGACGTCGGAATAGTCGGGTTAGTCGAGCTCTAGGGTCCTCCGCCAGACTAAACCTCGGGTCCGCGAGTTGATGAGTATAGCTGTCCGTAAAAGCGCTCTACCTCAACCAAAGGCTCAGGTTCAGAAGAAACGAAACAAGTTGAAAACATCTTCTGTTTTCAACTTGGCGACCTGGCTCTGCCCAATAGGCAGATCTCTCCAAAACACTTTAGCGTCCTTATTACGCTGGATGGCCTCTTCAATAGCTTGTATTGAATTGGCGCAGATCGCGGGTAAAGGAATTGCAGATCTCTTTATTGAGCTGCCGCCGGTGTAAAGTCACATCGGCTGAAGACTTAAGGATCATTGCACTCCCTTCTTTCATGAGCTTGAGTGCAGCTGGAGACCTTTTAGTTATGTTGGTTCATTGGGCCTTGAAGAACTTAGACCAACAGGCACGGACAGCTTCCACAAACCCGTCATTCAATTCGTCCAAATCGCCGTCTAGGTAATGGAAACAGTTTTGGACTTCCAGCTGAAAGCTCTCGGGGTTTTGAATTTGGATTGGTGCGGGATGGAGCAACTTCATCAATCGAGAGTGCTTTTGCTTGACGCATATATTCAATGTGCCTCTTAACAGACGGTGATCGCTCCCGGTTTTAACTGTATTGATTAGAGACATCATTCAATGTACTCGTCGACAGGATGAAGTCAGTCTCGTTTTTAGTTGCATCGTCGCCTAAGCCTCTCAGGCAGGTTCACTTCCTGTGCTCGCGTTTCTCGAAGAAATAATTCATCATGTAGAGTTACTCCTTCTTCAAGTAGCCAGCTAGTAGTTGGCCCCGGTGGTTCCAACTTACAAGTGCAAATTTCCACACTCAGCTCATCAACATCTCTCTTACCCAGTTGTATTTGTTGTTGGAGGAAAGTCACTTGTAGACGGGGTGCTAGAGGTCAGATCGTGATAAGCAGGTCGATTACGTAACGCATTGTACACGCGTCAGCTAGATCTATATGTCGTGTTTTATATGGAAAAATGACAGTTCAATTGTCCTGACGCGCGTTAGAAACGTTACATGAGTACTTCTCTGGTTTAGTCGTTAAATTTTGTGCAAGACTTTTCACTGAACTCTTCAGAGTGTCACAATGTAAAACAAACTATGTATCCTTACAAGTCGGCACTGTCTGTTTATTATGAGATGCTAAATAGTACGTAGTTACCTATACAATCGATTGTCACAAAAACAGGACCAGCTTTAAATCATCCTTTTTGACTTAACAGAATAAATTGAATACTACTTAATGAAATTTATATCTCACCAAAAACATTACATGTAAAGTGATGCCAAGACTCCATATCTCATACAGCTTTCAGCGTTAAAAAGATATCAGATCGCAATTAGCGCCAAGCTTCCTACTCCACACGGCGTAACTCTACCACTACCAGCCACGCCCTACAAATTCTACATCTTGGCTAAAAAGTATAGCTTTGTTGGGCACATCCCGGTGCCTAGGTCTATACTTTTTAGCCAAGATATAGAATTTGTAGAGCGTGGCTGGTAGTGGTAGAGGTACGCCGTGTGGAGTAGGAAGCTTGGCGCTAATTGCGATCTAATATCTTTTTCACGCTGAAAGCTGTATGAGCTATGGAGTCTTGGCATCACTACATGTAATGTTTTTGGTGGGATCCCATTCCTTTTTGTAAGGTAATTTCTAAAGTCTGTACAGAAAGCAGTCGTTTTATGTCTGTACAGTTGAGCTTGTGACGTTCAATATTTAATTTTGCACCATACTGCATTCGATTTTAGTTTTCTTCCTGTATCACAAATGTATTTTTAACTTATTTTCCGTTTCTGTATTTACGTATATTCGATCGATCGATTTTTGTTTTAATGGCTCCTGTCCAGTGGGACAATTATGCTAGCGTCAAGGTTGGAAGCTACACGAAAGTGTTTTGAAGAAACTTGTCCAAAGGGTGATTTGACCGGTTAAAAGATCTAAAACAAAAGACAACACTATGTTAGGCAATCTACAACATACACATTGTTAGTTTTTTTTTTTTTTTTTTATTAAAACCATAAGCCCACAGATTTGGATTATTACAAAAATTCGATTAAACTTAATAAAATTATAGCTTTATTTTAGACTTATCAATAAATTTAGCTAGAATATATACAAAGGACGTGTTCACAAAAGAGAGGATGTAATTAAGGTTAGCAGGGCGATGAATATAGTCAGGAAGGAAATCATATAGGGACGGTGAAGTTTTAGGACAGTTGAAAAAAATATGATCTGCAGTGCCCTCCTCCAGGCCACATTCAAATAACGAGTGGTCACGAACTCTGATTTTCGCAAATTTCCACACTCAGCTCATCAACATCTCTCTTACCCAGTTGTATTTGTTGTTGGAGGAAAGTCACTTGTAGACGGGGTGCTAGAGGTCAGATCGTGATAAGCAGGTCGATTACGTAACGCATTGTACACGCGTCAGCTAGATCTATATGTCGTGTTTTATATGGAAAAATGACAGTTCAATTGTCCTGACGCGCGTTAGAAACGTTACATGAGTACTTCTCTGGTTTAGTCGTTAAATTTTGTGCAAGACTTTTCACTGAACTCTTCAGAGTGTCACAATGTAAAACAAACTATGTATCCTTACAAGTCGGCACTGTCTGTTTATTATGAGATGCTAAATAGTACGTAGTTACCTATACAATCGATTGTCACAAAAACAGGACCAGCTTTAAATCATCCTTTTTGACTTAACAGAATAAATTGAATACTACTTAATGAAATTTATATCTCACCAAAAACATTACATGTAAAGTGATGCCAAGACTCCATATCTCATACAGCTTTCAGCGTTAAAAAGATATCAGATCGCAATTAGCGCCAAGCTTCCTACTCCACACGGCGTAACTCTACCACTACCAGCCACGCCCTACAAATTCTACATCTTGGCTAAAAAGTATAGCTTTGTTGGGCACATCCCGGTGCCTAGGTCTATACTTTTTAGCCAAGATATAGAATTTGTAGAGCGTGGCTGGTAGTGGTAGAGGTACGCCGTGTGGAGTAGGAAGCTTGGCGCTAATTGCGATCTAATATCTTTTTCACGCTGAAAGCTGTATGAGCTATGGAGTCTTGGCATCACTACATGTAATGTTTTTGGTGGGATCCCATTCCTTTTTGTAAGGTAATTTCTAAAGTCTGTACAGAAAGCAGTCGTTTTATGTCTGTACAGTTGAGCTTGTGACGTTCAATATTTAATTTTGCACCATACTGCATTCGATTTTAGTTTTCTTCCTGTATCACAAATGTATTTTTAACTTATTTTCCGTTTCTGTATTTACGTATATTCGATCGATCGATTTTTGTTTTAATGGCTCCTGTCCAGTGGGACAATTATGCTAGCGTCAAGGTTGGAAGCTACACGAAAGTGTTTTGAAGAAACTTGTCCAAAGGGTGATTTGACCGGTTAAAAGATCTAAAACAAAAGACAACACTATGTTAGGCAATCTACAACATACACATTGTTAGTTTTTTTTTTTTTTTTTTATTAAAACCATAAGCCCACAGATTTGGATTATTACAAAAATTCGATTAAACTTAATAAAATTATAGCTTTATTTTAGACTTATCAATAAATTTAGCTAGAATATATACAAAGGACGTGTTCACAAAAGAGAGGATGTAATTAAGGTTAGCAGGGCGATGAATATAGTCAGGAAGGAAATCATATAGGGACGGTGAAGTTTTAGGACAGTTGAAAAAAATATGATCTGCAGTGCCCTCCTCCAGGCCACATTCAAATAACGAGTGGTCACGAACTCTGATTTTCGCAAGAAAGGATGGAGAGCAGATGTGTCCCAGTCGCAGCCGGATTATGGTTGAGGTTGCAGTCTTGCTAGCTTTTTGAAATTTAAAAAACCAAGGTCTTACAGGTAGGTCAGGCTGAATTCCACCATAATGCCTTCCCTTGGAGAGGCGAGTAATATTCCATTCTTCTGACCAATGTTCAGATAACTGAGTCTTAGCAGAAGCGCGCAAATCCTGACTGTGACACCCAGAATGAGAAGTACAGCCAATCTCAATGGCCTGTTTAGCACAGGCATCAGCCTGCTCATTACCCTCAATACCGGAATGGCTCGGGACCCAAGCCAGCACTACTTCAAAGCCAAAAGAGTCACACCGATAAAGAACCTCACGGGACTTAAGGGTCACTAAGAGATTATCTCTGGACCGAAGGGGACATTTAGCTAGATCCCGGAGACAGCTAAGAGAATCCGAGAATATAACAGGTTTAGCTATTTTGTGTGATTCTATAAAAGAGAGGGCTTCATAAAGAGCAATGGCTTCGCCAGTAAATACCGATGTAAGAGGAGGGCTTTTATAACTTAAAATGATTTTATATTGAGGTATCCACACAGCAGAACCCACATAACCCTCCTTAGTTAGTTTGGAGGCGTCGGTAAAAATATGAAGCCAACCATCCCATTTTTCACGCAAAATTTTCAAGAAATCATTATTGGTTCCTGGAGAAGACTTTTTTAATCCTAGGGAGAACATAATATTAGGGCGATATATGAGGGCATCATATGGAATATGGAAAATAGGATTACCAGGAGTCGTCAAAAGGAGAGGAGCCTCAGACAATTTTTCGAAACTTTTAATAAGGCATGGGAGATCTTTGTAGGTCCAATACTTTGAAGAAGGAATAACATTCGCTAAGCTATTCATACGATACATCAATGGATGATCAGATGATTGAGCAGCTCTAAATAAAAAACGATCGGCAAGGAGCTGCCTTCTCAGTCTAAGAGGAGGATCCAAGCACTCGACCTGGAGGGCATTGATGGGAGAGGACTTCATAGCTCCACAGATGATGCGTAGACACTTGGACTGGATCTTATCTAGACAAGATAAGGCCATTTTACTACAGGGCTCCAACAGAAAGGACCCATAATCAAAGTGGCTACGAATAATAGCGTTATACAAGAGCTTTTGCGAAAAGGGGTGTGAGCCCCACCATGCGCCCGATAGAGCCCTTAATACGTTAACACTTTTTTCACATTTATTCTTAATAAAATTAAGGTGAGGGATTCCAGTTAATCGAGCATCCAAATAGAGACCTAAAAACTTCACACAATTAGAAACTGGAATAATCTCGTCGTCAAGTATTATGTCAATGCCTGGGATACGTCTTTTTCGTGTAAATACTACAACGGAACTTTTGGGAGCAGACAAAGAGAGACCATGTTCCGTGAGCCAAGCATTCAAGTAACTAAGGCCAGAGTTCAGGGCGACTGAACACTTACGTATATTCACTATCCGAAATAAAAGTTGCGTTTCGGTCTGTCAAGTTGACAGTGACAGTGACACTGACACACAGTTTGGCGACGCGTTCACACGCTGCAATCTGCCGTGCCACTCTGAGCTATAATCACGAACTTCGAATGTCGAAGTTCGGATATCTCTATCTCTATCGCACTTACATACTGCTTATTTTTACTTAAGATACCTATGTATTCTTTAAAATATGTTTTAGCGTAGGTATTTATTTTGTTATGCCTTCCAGGAGGTGACTCATGTAAAGGTTCCGACGGAAGACCAGCGCTGGCCTCCTAGGTTAGCACCATGCTGAGTCGGGGCCTTTTCGTGGACCCTGCTACTTTTACTTTACTATGTTTTGTTTTTATACCCATTGTTTTGTCCACGAATAAATGTTTTCTTTCTTTCTTTCTTTCTTTCTTAAAGAAGTGAATGGGAGAACCCATACAAACTTCCATCCCCTAATTTAAAGGGTGGGGGTGATTTACTAAAAATCCTGAAATACGTATTTTATTATTTATAACAAGAAGTCCCTATATCATTTTCAGACCCCTAGCATCAAAATTTGCGGAAGTCTCATACAAAGTTCCATCCCCTACTTTAAGGGGTTGGGGGGTAGAAGTTCCAATTTTTTGAATTATCTTGTTGATTGTGTACTAATACTAGCTTACATACCAAATTTCAGCTTTCTAGGACTTTATGAAGTACCCTAGAGGTTTTGATGATCAACATCAGTCAGTGAGTCAGTGAGTCAGTGAGTCAGTGAGTCAGTGACGAAATCGGCGCCTTTTAGATATCAATAAAATCTTAAGTATAAGAGCTATATATGTTACTGAAACTTTATATGTTTAATTTTGTTTATCTGGTATTTATAATCAAAACCCAAGTTGCGAGGGTTCAAAAAAACGACGAACTGCTTCGAGAAAAGGTAGGTAGTGCCCTTGTGTTGCGCTTCGCTTGGCTCGTCTTGGCGGGGGCACTGCCGTGCCCTCAGATTAAAAACAAAAGTTTAACTCCCCTGAATGTTGATTCAACAAAAAGCAAATATTATATTTTTTTAATTCGTTTTTGTTTTATGGGGCCAGAAAAAAAGCCGACGAAAATTTCGAAAATCCTTGACTTCAAGTGACACTCGCGCACAAAATGAACGTTTGCACACTTGGCGTATTGGAGAAAGATAAAGTAATATTCTCACCCTTTCGTTTGGCGTATTTACTTTTCTAGGCTGTAGGCGCGTTTAAACTTTGCGCGGCATTTAGAAACTGTACTTAAAAAGTGACAGGAAAGCTTTAAGGGATTGTGCGTGGCGTGGTAATGGATATTAGGATGTTAGAAATGTCTGCATATTATTCTGTATGCAGGTAAAGTATTCAAAATCATACTTGTTTGTGCATGTGTTTATTTGCATGAAAAAAATGTAGGGAAATATCGTTTTTCAGACCGATATAGGTACATAAGATACTTTGATTGAATAGATTTTCAGTCAATCTTACACTTATCAATGACTCATGACCTTCCATGACTCAGGAACTCTTCGTGCTCATCACCCAAATTAATTCGAAACCAACTAGCTTCGTAGGCAGGGTCACTAGTCGTTTGTCCTTTTTTTACTTAGTAAAGTGTTTAATATTATTTCGACCGCTTTAATAGCATAGTTGGTAGTGAGTCACTACCAACTATGCTAAAGCGGTCGTCCTATTTAAGTCCAGCTAAAATAATATTAAACACTTTACTAAGTAAAAAAAGGACAAAGGGCTCATCGATAGATATTTTAAAGCATCTCCATTAAATATAATATCTACGACCAAAATACAGTTCAAAATGGGAAGCTCGTGGCTGAAGCAGCCCTCATACTGCGACTATCGTGCTCACACAAGATAAGTCCTTGCTTCAATGCCCCCAGCCTCGTTATAACCTGTCCTGTCCACGTTGGAACTGCAAAGGGCCCGTATACTCGTTATCGCTTGCATTGCTCGTCCATTCTATATTCACAAAGAAAACCGAGATGGCTTCAAACCAGCTAGTGTACATTTCAGTTTCGATTCCGCATAGTTTCTATGAAGCTAGCAGCCGTATTATACTAGGGACGAAGTTTTAGTCGAGTAAAAGATCATTTGCGAATAGAGTATCCGTATTGTAAAGGCTTTGGCTATCTACTTTTAAGCGGCATAGAAAGAATGCACGATTTTTTGTTTTGCTGGTTTGGTTTTTTTGCTGGTTGCACTAAAATATCTTTTTGGTTTACGACTAATAGTTAAATACAATTAGGTAGCTACTCAGTTGACAACAGTAAAAATGGAATAATTCTTACACTACCGCTTATTTTTTTAATTATAAAGATAAAAATGAATATCCTGTTTGACCTTAGAAAATGGTGAAACCACAAGTCTATATTTCTTTACAAACTTTATAGAAACATCCCGTTTTCCACCATTTACTGACTTAAGTTTAATATTTCAGTTCTCTTTGTAGGTAGTGGTTGTAATCGCGATATTTTCATCACGTAACTGTTTATCATAAACTCACCTCAGCTTTAAAAGCAAAAATACGGAACCTACATTATGGATAAAATATAATTCTTATATATAAAACGGTATCCGTTTTTACCGCTCTTGACTATGTGACGTACTCGTATTACCAGTGAACGTAAAGTATCACACCTACCTACCGACATTACGTACTACTTTTTTTGAAGTGAAAACTTTAGCGGCGCTGTGCACTTTTTGGGATGGGGAAAAATTGTTAAACTCGCCACAGGTGTAGGAGCGTAGCAGGTCACGTGACCGTAAGATTTAGTGTTGCCAGATACAAAGAATACAAAAAGCGGGAGCTGCGCTTTCAAAACACGGATTTTTCAATGAAAATACGGATTTGTGGAATACGTTTATAGGTTGTTTTGATGTAAGACGTACGGGGGGGAGGGGTTTTTTTGCAAAATTGAAATTAGGTATTCATGTTTTCACTTCTGCCGACGCTCACGGAGTGCAACCCGGTCTTTTTTTATTTCTCCGTCTTCATGGGTCTCGCTGTATTATTTATCAAATACCGAACCAGTATTCCATCCGTAATTTTTATCAGAAGGGATATCTCCTTAAGTATGCCATTCTGATTTTTAGTAACATAAAAGTGGAGCCATGTCCCTATCTGTTGAACATCGCGGCTCACAGGTTATTTATAAATAATTTGTAAATAATCTAATTGAAGCTATTTGGAATAGTTCAAATTATTATTATATTGCGCGCATTAAAACTTTACGTGTTTATAACATAACGCGCCATTGCCAGCGAAAAGAACGATGTTCTTCGTATCAGCAGTCCCACGTCTGGCGGATAACCGGCTGCTCTATTCTCGCGAAGTTTTGTGAGCATTCTCGTTTATTATATGGAATGATTTGTCGATCCAGTATATGTTTTTTTTTAAAAAGAGTACAAGATTGCTCGCAAGATCTACATCTTAAACAGCCACTAGTATGAGCATAATAATGATAAATACCATTTATAGCATCACAACATGAGACAAACAACTTACAAAAAATCGCTACGTATATTTTGATTTATCCGTGCTACATTCGAAACGTGCTCCGTCAGTTAAATTAGCATTATTTCGAGGCTCAATCGAACTGATAGACGAACATATAGACCAAAGCATAGTGTTTATTACAAAAAGGTGATTAAGGTCAACCGGGGTAAATGCATCGATGGGGTAAATGCGTCTCTTGATGATATCTCCGAAACTGAATATTTTCGAAATATTACCATCGTCTAAATTGAAAGTTTGATAACCATACTTTGAACATCGAGGGCTGTAAAGTATCTTCGAAAAGCAACATTTTAGAACTATCTAAAATGTTGCTCTTTACCCCATTGACGCATTAACCCTATTAGACCTAGGGAAATCAATATATTCAAATTAGGCTTTGTAAGTTATGGTATTGCATCGATGTTTGAAGTAAATGGAATATACAGACTACATCCTGCTTGCATCAGCTCCGTGCGATTTGTTTGCAAGTAGATGAAATGTAATGCGTGATGAATGTCTGAAGTTCTACGTAGCTCCTTTGTTTATTAGAACTGATCATGTTGATATTGTTTTTGCTGTAATATTCTTTTATATTATTAGTCTTTTATAGTTCACTTTTTAAGTTGTCATATTAAATGCTTCCATATTAACACGATTTCAAAAAGATACGCTTGAAATCAATTATGTATAAAATATAGAAGCCAGCTCAAAATACGCTAACGCACCGTAAAACGCAGCAAAATGTATGAAGAATACGTGACGCATACGACACCTCAACGCGTATACGCAGCGTTAAGCACCGGTGTGGTCGCTCCCTAATGGAGTCAAAGCGGGCATTTTTGTTTATACCCCAGTATGCAGACGATTTTTTACGTACAAATCTTATAGATTTAGGAAAAAACTACAAATAGACCTTAGTCGTCTAGCAAAACTTGTACTGTGGTTATTCAATCAAAATTAAAATACAAACACAGACAAAAAATAATAAGGTACTCAATAATACAGAGAAAAGCTATGAAACATTAAAAAAAAATCGTATTTATATAAATGCAAATAATTTCCACTATACCAGGAATCGAACCCGGGCTCGCGCTACGGCCACTACGCAAACTACGGCAAAGTGTATTGATTTAAACTTTCACAAATCTCGCTCATTATTTTTACTAAACGGTACTTAACGTGTAATGTAAATAAGTTTCTGTCAAAAAAATCATTTTTAGTACAAGTTTTTATTGCCGACTCGACTGTACTTTTGTGTATACCGTCATCAACTACTTATTGAGACGATTCTAACGAGCCCAAACTCGATGGGGTTATGTGGTTTTATTAAGGAGTTCCTATGGCCACCTTCCAGCTCCATCATCAGATCAGCTCCACTTCATCATAATATTGCATTGTCACGCGATTTGCATATTCGTGCAAAATTTCAACTCAATCGGAAACCGGGAAGTAGATCAAATTTAACTTGCAAGATTTGATTACAGACAGACAGACAAAGGGACAGGTGAAACTAAATAAAAGCTTGTAAAAAGTGGTAAATAAATAAGTTAACTGCACGCGATTAAGTCCCATTCGGTAAACCTAATGTACGGCAAAGTGGCCTTCACAGCTGGCTGGGGGCAACTGGAAAGGTACAAAAAAACGACTTTTCATTTTTATAACTCCTTATATAATTATTATAGTCGAAAACAATATTTTAGAATAAATTAATACGTTTTACATTGAGATCATGCTTCAAAGAAATCACAGATATAAAGAAATATATGCAATTATTTCTAAATGTTATTTCTAGTGACTAACTTTAAATTAATTTATTACATTACTTTAAATACAACTGACTAGATTATTATTTTCATTATATTTACAGTTAGGCCAACTTATCATTGTAAGAAATGCTATTTAGTTGTTACGTCTATTATATAGAAGGTATCCCGTTAATTTGGATCTCAAATATTTTGAAAATATACACATCCCATTGGGTACATATGAGAATACATATTTATTTACATTTATGTTTTTCGTGTGTTCGAAATAAGTTGACAAAATCTATCAGCATAGCTTGACAAAATCTATCATATAATATATTAAGTACATTTTTATGTTATCACCCTAAACATCAAAATATTTCAAGGTCCTTATAAAAATAAGTTCTAACTCAGACTGTAATATAAGTTTACTGTAGTTTCGAAATGTTTTAAAAGCAGAACAAAACGAGTTTCTAAAATGATTTAGCATTATCGCCTGAGGATATCAAATGTTTTATATTGATCAACAAAAATACAGGTTATTCTATAGCGACCTAAATATTTATAAAAATAATTAAATATCGGATTTCACCGTTATTAGGTCACGCGTAACGCTTAGGTATTAAAGAAATAACATGTGTAATTTTGTATAAATAAATAATAACTAGTAAAATAGTGAAAACAAGTTTACTTTATATTCTATAAATATATTATAATCGGTGTACGAAAGTAGCCTCTAAAGAGATCTGTACCCAAACATATTCATCCTCCTAACGTTGTTCCCGGTTGTGCCCCTAAAGGAGCCCGGGGTCCGCTTTGAAACCTAATCCCAAGATTTGGCATAGGCACTAGTTTTACGAAAGTGACCCAAACACATTACCTTTATAAAATCAATTCTATGATTTAAACACGGATCTAGCTTCAGAATATCTCACTCGACGTATTTTGAGATGTTGAGATTATTTAACGTGGCAGACTTTTTATAAAAATGTCATTGAAATTGGAGTCTTCTACCATGGACGGTAAAGATAGTTGTTGAATGGACTACTTTGATAGTTTGATGCCCTCGTTCTGATTCCTTAGTCTGGGTGAGCGTAGAGGCAAGACCTTCCTTCAGTTGTTTTACAATCACCAGTAATATCCTTCTCTAACGGCCCGGCCACGACATTGCGCGGCGGCGGCAGCGCAGCGGTTTTTCTATTTCATTGCGTGTGATATATATGCAACTAACCACAGTGATTTGCGCGGCTCGACCGCGCAACTCACTATGGTTAGGCGCCCGGCCGTAAGGAAGGGTTCCTTTCCTGCCGGCTCGTTTACACAGAATGGCTATACCCTATGGTTTCTTAATGGCCATCTTTTCATAGGACATAGTTCTTTAAAGTACTTGAAAGCTATATTTGAAATAGTTTTTGAGGTTGGACTTAGATAAACGTTTATTTGAAGTTGTAGAAAACAATACACTTATTAATGATTTGTATTAAAATAGCCGACTAGCAAAAATGAAAACAAGAAACAAATCATGAACAATAAAATGAGGAGATAAACAGCATGTTGATTACATAGAAAACAGTGATTTACCCAAATCACAAATGATACGAAACATGATTTAATTACAATCAAATTCACCAGTGTTATACAAATATCATTTGCTATTTGTCATTCAGTGTTGCCTCATTATAAACGTGTGGCGTTGTACGCTCCAATTATAGGAAGCATTCAACACCTGCATTCGAGAGACAACAATTATATTGGAATAGATCCATTCATTTGTTTGTCACGATAGCGATATTATGCGCATTTTCATTTGTCGTTCAGTCGGAGTCGGTCGATGTATAGCATGCGGGTGCTCCCCGCAGACGGGATAACGATTAATGAAAGTCATCAGTCGATAGCATAGTTATTTGACCGCATGCGGTATAGCGACCAGTGAAACCAATTGGTCAAGTAAACGCGTGCGAAAGGGTTGTTCTGGAGAGAGAACAGACGTCCAAGAGAACTCTCGCTCGCTGCAATCGATCAGTGTAAATAGCTCCCCGCATGCGTGCGTGTGCGGAGTGCTCGAGACTTCAAAACGAATATCATAATATTCGTTTTGAAGTCTCGAGCACTCCGCATATGGGCGTTATGGACCAGATAACACGGTTGGTCGAATGCGGGTCATAATATGGCATGCGTTTTGGAAATCTACCGCATACCGGTATGCGGGTATCAACCAATGAAAATTTGCCCTTAATGTGTGGAACTACACGCCCATTGTCCCTGTGAGAGCTTGGAGAACTAATGGCATGTGCCGCACACAGACAATGTGCATGTATAATACGCCACAGATAAGCAGGTCAATCAGGTTACGCATTGTACGTACGTTAGATAGATACAGAAAAATTACAGTTAAACTGTCCTAACGCGTGTTCGCAGCGTTACGTGACCATCCCCCAGGAGTACGCGCGTCGTATGAGGCGGGACGCGGGAGGGGAAAACCCACATTTCCTACCCACTCTTAGACAAGACGGTGACAACATTGCCGCACACAATAAAAATGTGACTCGCATTCGTGACATAAAACAACTGTACGTAGAGTCGAAGGCCAATATTAATGCATGTTCACGTAGGGAGTGGAAGTTCCTGTGACTTGGCTGGAGCATTGTTTCTGCGCCTGCCCCGCTTTCGGGACCAACACCAGTTGTTCGAGGTCCCCCTGGGTCAAAGAAAGGATGAAAATTAGTACAACACTCGCCTATGATAGCACATTACTTACCTAGGGCGGGAAAATAAAGAATGTCTGAAATTACAGGTTTTAGACGTCCAAACTTAGTATCGCCCGTTGTAATTACAGAATTTTATGTCTGGTCAGGAAGTTGGCCACTCTATGTCCCGGCTGTGACATCATTATTGTTTAGTGAACCTTTTCTGACATAACATGTCGTGCTCATCTTCAAAAATATATACATGTGTTATAACATAGAACTAGATCAATACCTATAATCTCCAGCGCAAAAGTAAACTAAAATGGTTTGCATATTATTTATTAGAGAATTATTAGAAATACGTGCTACGGGTTAAGAGGTACCGTATAGTATGCGATGTAACTGTTTGCTAACGCTTTCGTTAGCAAACAGTTACATCGCATACTATACGCATTTATGATGGCTCCTGGTAGTTATGCGGAGTGAGAGAGGTGTAATGACTATGGACTAGATTGCGCTGTAATGTCACGCAAACTCACCCCTCCCGCACCGCATAGCTACTGCAGGAACCAACTAGGATAAAATGATATGCCAATTTGTATTGCAATAAAGAAATAATGCAATAAATTTTGTGTGCCTACGAGTACTCCCACGTTACAAAATATCTGTCAAATGATATAGGTATCTTATACTTAATTGAGTTTCGATAAACTCCGGTTGCTCATAATTCCATTTGATTCACATGTGGGCCTACTGAGTCCACCCATTTGGGCCCCTTGTAAAACACGAAAATCGACAAAAATCGCTTTATAGTTTTATGTTACTACTTAATTGATTAGAAATATGATAATTGTTTGGTACTCCTAGTTAAAAACTCTGGGTATTTTAGACCAGGAACAGGTGAAAATTAAAAATGGCACACATGTGACCTCCTTGGCGTCAACGGAAAGAAATACGTGATTCCTTCCGGGGGCCACGGGGTCAGTCGGCGGCTCACCCCGCGCCCCGCGTACTTCAGCGCGGCGAGCGCCGTAATAAGGTATAATAAATAATAAGTTCTAATTATAATCTAATTTTAATAAAAAAACATACTACTAGCTGAGTAATATAATCGGAATTATTACTTTATTTGGTCAATTTCAGCACAACCCTATACCATAGTGGCGAAAATCGTAAAAAAATCCAAGTCTTTTGCCTTACGCGGGAACCAAGCCGACTAAATTGTTCTGCTGGGCCGCGCGGCTCACCTAGCTATCGTTTTTGCACGGTATCTGTACTGTGTGGCCCGTAAAAAATGTTTGAAGTCCGACCGGCCGAAGGCTCACCTGTGACCTCCGTGGCCTGAACGGTACAGTACACGATCACTCACATGTGTCCCTAGCGGCTTGAATGGAACATCAGGCTTATTTGCAGGGCGTTCGACGTGTTAATTGGTAATAATGTTGAAAAGGGGCAAGGTGGAGTCTGACTTTCTAAGGATTCCGTACCCGTCTTCCCGGTTTCGTAATAATTTTAAAGGACCAACATTTTTTTTTCAGATAATTTTGTACCTACGTATTTGGAAAACTTTTTATTAACCTCTCGTATGCCGGTAAAAAAAAAAACAAATCATGACCTTGAAGTTTAAGTTCTAAGTTCGAACCGTTCGTTCTGGACGGATCCGACAAGGCATACGAAAGGTTAAGAAAGTTAGTGCTCTAATGTGTTGAGTAGGTAAGATAATTTGCGACCATGTGACGAAAATGATTTCACAATTAGTCTATTCCTAAATGATATGACACGTAATATCGAGTAGACGTTAGAGTTCGAGATCGCTCCTTACCGACAAGCCCGCCTATTGTTTGGCCTCTACTTTAAGCTTTATGTTCTGTACTGTTAACACAGTACAACTGCAAGCAACAAGCATAACTGCTTTGAGGTGTTCAATAAAGTGTATTTGTGTTGTAATGAGACGTCAAAAGAAAATTTTCAGCATTTGACGATACTCGATGCTCTAACACTACAACGATGTGAAAACGAGTGCGAGAAACATATTGCAATCAAACTGGAATTCTAGACATCAAATAAATCTTCAATGTTTTATTTGTTAAGTTGGAATGCGGCCTTTATTTGAAATACAAAATTACCATTTAAGGTATTTGTATTCACAATGGAAGAAGTTGCAAAGCTAAACCAGAACGAAATTTATTTTACAACAATAAATTTAAAACACGAACTGTTGTGTGACTTATGTGTGACTTTTGTGTGGTGATAAATTTACAAGCTAGTAAAAAAACGAGTTATTTTTGTGCTTACAATGAACGCAAACCGCTATGGGCTGGTAATCGAGACAATACTCTATGAACATTTTGAAAAGATATTGTAGCCATAACACGCTACGTAAACGCTGCGGAATGAAAAAACAAGGTAGAATATTACTCGTTCAATATTCACTTAATAGTATAAGGTCCTCAATAGCTTGACACTGCCCCAATAATTGGCACAATAAAGGTGTCACCCAGCAGGGTATCTGAAAATATTGAAATTAAGGTGCCAAACCTTTTATATACCTACTTCCATGCACATCGTCCAATACTCAGAATAAATCAACACATTGCATTCAATTTGATCGCATAATGTGCAACAAGCTTGATTGTTTTAGGGTGGTTAGCCACGCGTTGGCACTGCCAAAATTGGTTTGAAATATAATTATTGAGACGACTCTCACTAACAGGCTCAATTGGCCAACCGATTGCATACTTCCATCAGATTTCAATGCTACGAAAACGAAGCTAGGCCAACTTGCACAACTTACTGGGAACCTGTACCTCGCCTGTCGCGTGCCTACAATGATCTCGTTACAGAACAGGAAAATATCGATATTTTTTGTGATTCTCATAACAGCTTCAAATGCAAAATCAGGGATCTGTTGTTGAACCTTGAACCATAGTCTGACTGATTTAGTTTTAAGCATAGATAGTTTAGTGCAGTAACGCAAAAATTGTAACGCATGCCGTGGTTGCCTATTATTAGGGTTACAATTAGACATACATAAGTACTTGATGTTTCCACATAAAACGTAACATTGTTAACTCCGTTGACAATCCTTAAATAAATAAATAAATAAATCTCGCTCGCACGATTTCTCAGATGGCGTCGCGGTGTTAGTGTGTGTTGCGCCAAACCGTACCATAAAAGCCTTCACCCATCGAACGCGTGTCGTGCGCGGTGCGTGTGCTGCGCGGGCCCGCGCAAGTTGTAAAGCATTGAAACTACACTTCAAACACACATCGAACGCGGTCCGAACGCGGGCCCGCGGCGCTAGTTACAACTCGGCAGCGCGGCCGCATGTCGTGCGCGTTGCGTGTGAACCGCGGGTCCGCGCGTGCCCGCGCTGTTGAGTGTGATAGAGATAGTGGGATACATATTAAATGTGTTGGTAGTGAGAGAGATATGACGCGCGGGCCCGCGCTGCACACACGCTGCACACGCGTTGCTAACGCGTCGCTGACGCGTTCGGTGGGTGGAGGCCTTTATTGTAAGTGGTGTTCGTTAATATCAGAATCTATGGAAATTTTGCAAGTGTCTATGGAATGACAGCTGCTGCCGCCATATTTAACGTTCATCGGTCTGTAATCGTAAGTTGGTGCAACCCGCCCTTAGTTGTTCTAACTAGAATGAAGCCGGGTTCACATGTGATGCTTTGTGATGAGCTCTGATGCCTAACACTAATAGCCGTCATATCAGAGTAATCACATGAGTTTGAATCTGACACGACACGTCACGTCAGAGTAAATAAATCTGCGAACATGACCAGTGCGTTAGACCTGTCTAAAATATAATTAAGATTTACTTACGGAGAATAGATAGCCTATAATAAGATCGGCGTCTCTTGGCGTGTCCAGTGCGTCCTTTTCCAGTACGTCTGTGCGCAGCCAGCGGCAGTCCACGTAAACGCGCACCGTGTTGTCATCGTGCACACTAGAAACAAAACACTGTCAGTGAATCATGGCCTCATTACAAATTATTTTCACATCCATCACGATGTGAAGAACTATCATGCAGATACTGGCGTAGGTGATTCCCTTAAATTGAATCAGAATCAGAATGAAACGTGTATTCCTAACAACACAACAATCAATTGTGAGTACCTAAAGGTACCTATGGAAACTGTATACAGTTTTAGGGGAATTGCTACGCTAGCCTAGCTAGCACAATAAGTTTTATGATATGACATGATAAAACCTATCGTGCTAGAGCCTCAGGTGAGGGTTTTGGTAATGTTGAGGCTTTAAGATGAGGAACAAATCTGAAAAAAAGTATTATTCTTTGATATTCTATGAATGAGCCTTATTCATTCCGGTCACCCAAAGGGCAATGTCCAGCAGTGGACGTCTTTCGGCTGATGATGATTTTATGAATAAAATGAACGTTTGAATTTCTTGTATAATCAATACTATGTTGTGTCAATACTATGTAAAAAAAACTAGAATAGAGGCTGTTCTCCGAAACTATTAGAGCAAAACTAAAATATCTACTGATATAGATAAATTAACGAGAGCATGGAATTGCATATGTAGTAGTATTGTATGTTTACAGGCATTCTATATTTAAATTTTCTATTTTCTCGTACTATCAGCATAAAAAGAGGTTTTTTATATATTGAAGAAGTAAATACCAAAATAATGTCAGTGTCAAATTGTGAATATTATTCACGTTGTGCACATATTTTTACGTCTGATTTTATTATATTCTCACAATTATCAGAATAATTTTGTGTCAGCCCGTACGACTATAAGTGTAAGTTACATAATTTTCAAATAATATGGCAGTGAGTAATTTTGGTCCGATTACTGCTGAGGACTGGGAAAAAATATTTGTCGCCATGTCGAAAGTGAAGACAATAAATATCGATGTTAGGAAGGGGAAATGGATCGAATTTCAAAAAATCTTATTATCAATATTTGTGACAGCTCAGATGAAGAACATGATAGCGACTAAAAGCAAAAAACAGAGGACTACTACTTATTTCATTTCTTAAGGGTATGTAATTTTATTAAATTAGGAGAAAATTATTCTCCTTTTGTTGCAAACGGTACAACCACTACAAATGCAATTCCATGTTCTCGATAATTCATCTATACAAAAGCATTTTAATAGGTTTTGATATTTTAAATACGTAGAACTTAATGTGAAATGTATGTAAACATAGTTATTAAATACAACTTAATTATGTAAAGTTTATTCTTAAAAACAGCAACTATCCTAAATATTAAATGAAAAAATCTTTTATGCGTAACCTTAATTAAAAACGTTAATTAATTCGTTAATAAAACGCTTCAAACAGTTAATTTCTATGTCAATTTCCCGCGTGGCTGAGGCGTAATTTAATAACACTCATATCAACGCCGTAGTTGGATAAGATCCTAATTAAGAAAGACGTTTAATCTGTTTTGTGATTCATTAAAATTATATAATTAAGGCAGTAGGGGAAAGAAAAGAAAAACGTTTAAGAGAATGGCGGCCATTTTGATGTTAAATAGTGGGCTTCCATTCCATTAAGGCCATTCGTTTTTAATGGCGAATTTTGCTGGATCTAGGCGATAATACAGGCATTAAAGGTTCCGTACACAAAACATGCGTGTTTTAGTCGGTTAATATGTTTGTGTGTTCCATAATATTGTTAATTACGAGTATGTTCATATTCACAGAGGTGCATGGCGGCTATACATATTTTAAACAAAAGCAGATGTTGAAAGGGCAATTAATTATTTTCCCATATTAATATAGAAGGCCGGGTTAGAACCTTTTACTAGTACCTATATCTAATTTATATTGTTGTTCTATCGCAGACGCAAATATGTTCAATAAGCAAATTCCCTATCAAACGATTCGAACATTGGTAAGTACGTAGGTACGTACGTAATACCTGCCTGTTTGATATCTGGCTGGCGTTGTGTTAAATTAATTCAATATAGACATATTAATAGTGCTGAATAGTTAATCAGGTTAATCATAATATATACTAGCTTCTGCCCGCGACTCCGTCCGAGTGGAACTCTTTTGTATCGTAGCTCCATACAAACTCCCACCCCCCATTTCACCCCTTTAGAGGATGATTTCTGGAATGAAAACTATGCTTTATCTTTCCCCGGGACTCAAACTATCTCTATACCAAGTTTCCTCCCAATCGGTTCAGAGGTTTAAGTGTGAAGAGGTAACAGACAGACAGACGCACTTTCGCATTTATAATATTAGTATGGATTATCATTTGTAGTTTAACAATAAACTTGCGTCCAATAATCAATTACGAAGTGAATAATTTGCCAGCAAAATATAACATTTTTCACCACACACTAACAATACAGTGACCCTAGATTTTCCTCCGAAAAGTAATGCTTATTTGACGAGATCAATTTTATTTTTGTGTTATTAAAACATAACACACAAATCACCTGAATAAGAAAATATTTTTCGTTTGAGTCTATAAACTCATACTATTACACCTACCTATTTCCATTAAGTCCTCACTGCGTCATTTTTTTATCTTCATCATCGACGAAAACGAAACCTAATTTCATTTCTATCCGACCAAAATCACAACATTGGAACAAAAATACACCACGCTCAATCACAACTTTCATCCAACGTATAATCCCCCAATCTCAAGTCTATACAATTTGTTCCCATGGTCATTCGAGAAAATGCTGCCACAGCTAACCTGGCAAATTACGGAGGTACTCTCCCGTACCACTGGCTCAACACTTTCGTACCCTTACCATTTATCATTCCTCTCGTGCACATTAGTCAGAGAGCTACCCTTTTTTTTCAATTGCCGGGATGTAATTTTTCTGTATCCTGTTAATGTTTAATTTGGTCAGTATTTTATTTAGACGTGATTAATTTGTTTTTTTCTGGGCATTTACGTGGTGGTGAGCTTTTAAAATGATTTATCACAAGAAAGGGGGTAAGTGTGTAACATTTGATATAACGTAACGTTTATGTAACGCTCTTTTTTGTGATAACTATTGAATTTGTACGATTATTCATCATCATCATATCAGCCGAAAGACGTCCACTGCTGGACATAGGCCTCCCCCAAAGAGTGCCAAAGTGACCGGTCCTGCGCCACCCGCATCCAGCAGACTCCAGCAACCTTTACCAGGTCATCAGTCCACCTTGTGGGGGCTTGTGGTGGCCTACCGCAATTATTAAAGAAACCTAACGCATCTTAACCTATGAACGCTACGGAGAAAATATAAACATAAACACCCACAGTTACTTTATCAATATGAATATTGAACGTTACGTTTCAGGATGAATACTAATATTGTAAATGCGAAAGTATGCCTGACTGCTACCTCTTCACACTTAAACCGCTGAACCGAATTAGATTAAATTTGGTAAGTATAGAGATAGTTTGAGTCCCGGGACAAAGGACAGTTTTTATCCCAGAAAACATTCCCTAAGGGGTGAAATGGGAGTTTGTATGGAATTAACTACAAACAAGTTCCACGCGGACGGAGTTACGGGCAGAAGCTAGTGGTCTGTAATTTATCCCGTGGCTCCGCCAGGGTTCCTTGTAATACACGGGCAGAGCCGCGCGGGCAGTTAGTATTAAGATATTGCTTGTGCCGATTTCAGTTTGAAAACAAATTACCACATTAAAAATAATTCATGAGCTGGGACACTTTAGGGTGTACCTCTTTTAAATTAACTTTTCCACCGTAAAAAGGCTTTCTTATTTATCTTTATTTGCTCCCTCGTAGAACCTTAGAATTTTGATAATCGTTCAGTGAGTCAGTGACAAAGTTGGGGAACTTTGACTTGCAATATTTCCTAAAGCACTGGTTGGAATTTAATGTAATTTGAAAATATCCAATGCCCAACGCCCTCTTGGTCACTCAAAATTTAGGCTTCCACTTTTTTCACAACTGAGTTACAGGGGGTCAAAAAAGGCGCGAATGGCTTCGAGAAAAGGATGGTACGGCCGTGCCTTTATTTGCTCGACTTGTCGGGGGCACTGCCGTTCCCCAGATGATTAAAACAAATAACAGTACTTATATTATAAAGAGAAACAGTCCGTGAGGATAGGAAGGGTTTTACCTGACCACAGGATAGTACCAACAGAAGTAATGAAGTGACCCCGGTTGTATATGAAGCAATGCAGGTGGCATTCAACTAGAGTTAGGTAGAAAAACGCAACGTACTTTGCCTCTTGTCTCTCTTTCCTGATCGCAATATGGCGCCAGCGGAAGTCATAGAGCGGCACAGCCAAATATATGGCGTGGGAGGCGCCAGCTCCAGCGTGGACTAGCCGCGCGGCGCCCCGGCTGACCAGCTCAAGCAACAGGAAGCATCAAATGTGTGCGACCATAGAGAACATCATTTCTGTTTCTCTTGTCTAAGGCGCTAGCCCCAGTATAGAAAGATTAGCATGCAATACTTCTCACCTGGTTGCAATTTGGTGCCAGCGGAAGTCATAAAGCGGCATAGCCAGATATAAATATGACGTGGGAGGCGCCGCGCCCCGGCGGACTAGCTCAAGCAAAGAAGACATTCGTCTTACTTTTGTACAAGGCTAAGCCAAGTGTAGACAGAACAACACGCTAAGTCTCTCACCTGATCGCAATATGGTGCCAGCGGAAGTCATAAAGCGGCACAGCGAGATATATGGCACGGGAGGCGCCAGCCCCAGCGTGGACTAGCCGCGCGGCGCCCCGGCCGGCCAGCTCCAGTGACAGGAACGAGCCGGTGCGGCGGCGCGAGCGCAGGGAGAAGAGTGTGCCCTGCCCGTAACCTCCGCTCTGTCAACAAGGTCAAGTATTACTAGGGATATAAAACTAGTTCGCAAAGTCTTGTTCTATTAGCTAAAAGAAAAAGCGCGAACGCCACGGTATCTGAAACGAGATATTTGTCGGTATTGTTCACTTAGACCGGAATTTATAATTTTGTTAGTATCCGAGTATAGTATGCAACCGAATAGCATCTGCTTAGAAGAAATTCACTATTAAACATTACTACTACTCAATATAATTTTTCTCTGCGCAATGTCTACTACCCAAATTCTGCAGTTTAAACCTGACAATAACGAGCGGTTCAAAACCACAGAATGGCTTTAGGTTTTAAAAGGTAAAAAGCGGTGGGTTAAGGTTAAAATTATTACGATTGCAATGCAAGCCTATTTAACCCTTTCAGGGCCCATGACGACACATATGCGTCAGACCGCCGTAGTCGCTTTCCGCTACATACGAGGAAAACTACGGGATCGGCTACGAGCGTAGCGCGTAGCGATTCTGGGCAATGAATGTGTTAATATCGATTTTGAAAAGTTCCATCTTTCATTTATTCGATTATGAGTGTGTTTGTTTGCATTTATTTCACAGGCAACATTTAAAGATGTGCGAAGCCTCACTATCAAGCTTACGAGGTGTTAATTATATAAAAACACATTTTCGCACATAAGACATTCATTTAGCAAATCCTTCACACGTAGTACTGGTCCCTGCACTAGTCTTATTCGCATATCTCACGTGTATATTCAACCTAAGAGTTTTAAATTGTAAAATCATTGAAAATATCGCTGTGATATATAGATACCATAAACGAGGAGCATATCTCATGAACTGAATAGTGCCGCATCAAAGGTGCGATCATGAGCTCGGCTCAGCGAGTGCTCATTCAGCGAATCAACAAACGAATAGGAGTCTTATGTGACACTTGTCCCTGTTCTATAATTGAATATAAGCACCTTTCCTGATATTAGCACCTTGTGTTTATGTCTGATCTTGTTATAGGGAAAGACCATAAGTAGTACAGGTACATCGACAGGTAAAGGACGCGTAGAAATACACAGTGTAATTTATAAAAAATGGTGGTGATCCGTTTGAAGCGGTAATTGGTACGGCACTGTATACCACTACCGAGTGAGACGGTGGTATACAACATCACAATAAGTGTGACAGATAGGGCAATTATTCATCAATGTATTGTAATAATATCAGTTACGTATACCTATATAATAGGTTACGAAAATGAATAAATCCAGCTTTTACATAAATAAGCCTAAGATATATTCTGAAAACGGATATTCATTGGTAAACTACTGAATACAAATATTGATAACAAACTTTTGCAAAGCAAATTTTCCAAGGAAATTTAATAGGTTTATTTTCCAAGGAAGCAAAGTGGAAAAGTAGATCGAGTAATTGCAAATATCATTTTACGTTCCGCCAATCAAGAGGGTTTCAACAACAACAAAATACTTATTTAAGAAAATCTTAAAGGAAGATAAATAAATTCTAAAAAGAAAAAGCTCTGGAAGTAACTGTGGTTTGATTACTCTATTTAATAGTTATTTAATGTTGGTATAGTCGAAAAATTAAAACGGTTCGTCACTTTTGACTCCATTCTAATGATATTAAGGTTGTAGGCTACTTATACACATTTGAGATTTTACACTTATACATTTCTATAGTCGCATGTTAAAACTTATTTACTTACGATTCTTAACTTATACACATTTACATACATATATACACACACATAAATATACATATATAAATTATATATTACGCTTAACATGCTTTTTACGCTTATATGTAGGCCAACCAGTTTGTCGATATCGATACAGTAGTATATCGATATACTGGATCGACTTCACCGTCGCCCTAGCGGGCCACTGGTTATCGCGAAGCGCGGCGCCCGCGCAGCAGAGGTCAGTTGGCAGTCAAACCCTAGTTACGACGCGGAGCGCATGCTTCTCTTGACCGCACAACAATAGCCGCGATCTATGTGCTTGCTTTCTCTCTCGCTTATTATTTACTTATTCCTATCTTCCGAACTGTATTCTCGCTTTAAGACTTTCTTCTATTAATAGTGCCTGTGCTTTCTACCCTTCTGTGCCTTCTGTTTTGCTTGTGTATGGATTTCGTGTTACTCGGACAATATACCGTTGAACTGTAAGTTTTGTGTATTTATTATTCACAAACTCCTGCTGCATAGTACACGCCCTTAAACACCTACACTACAAGGTCTAAAAGTGACAAACCTTTTAATTCCGCGACTGCACAAGAACAGCAAAGTTTAATTGTTTACTCAAAATGTAAAATTAATTACTCATTATAAGTACGGTTACAAAAGCACGATTATTGATAGGCCTTTTTTTCCACAAAAAAGCCAAAAATTAAAACTACCCGACTGCCCAATAAGGAGTGCAGTTAATTTTTCAGGATTCATGAATGTATGTGAGATTAATTTTTCCGCAAGAACTCCTAAACGCCTAAACCGATTTATGTGTGTAAAGTAATATAATAATCCTATGTGAAGCTGGGTAATGGCCTACATACATTTTGATTGGTGTTTAATGAGAGTTCATGGAATAGGAGTATGTTCTAATTTTTGGCGAATTGCTTTTGTTTGGAGCCGCACTAAGCACTAATCAATGTGTAAACATGCCTTAACTAAGGGTGTGATGCATTATAATTAATAGTAGTGCTTTTCAAAATGCGGTCATAGCTGTCGCCCCCATATTGCCCTTACGAGTCAGTACCGTTAGGTACTGACTCGTAAGGGCAATGACTTAACGTTAAGTCATCTTTCCATAGATGCTGACGGTCAATGATGATGATGGTAGCGAAATATACCTGATTGATTTATTTACCTCCGTAAAAAGTCAACATCTTCATCTTACCTCTGGACGCAGCCTCAGCGACACGAACAGCGTGAACTCTCTAGGGAACATCCTCCCATTGGGGAAGAGCTCTGAAGAGGCTATCCAGATGTACGAGTTGGGGCGCAGACTGAACGCATGCGGGCGGTCAGCGACGGCGCCCCATCGGGCCTGCGCTGGATGAAAGATGCGGCGGGCGCCCGGCGCTAACGGATTAATTGTGCCTGTTGACAAACCATCACCGTTATGATCATTGTTATCACAATTTTTAATATGAGGTAAATGTCCCAATGTCTGATGCAAAAAAATTAAATTCAGCCATTTTAAATAACTTTGGAGATTATTTTATAGTTGCATGAGTAATATCGTACATATATTATATGACTATTCATACAACTTTAAGCTATTAAAGTGTAATAAATTAGGAGCTTTGTCTGCCAACAAACCGCAGTCTGGTTTGGCATGGTTGTAACTAGCTTAGAGAATAAACATGTATTATTAATACTTGATAACTACCTATTGTTCACCTTTGTTATGAATTAAAATGGAAAGTGTCAAGTACGAGTAGCAGGCCAGTGTCAAGCACTTGGACATTTTTTATAATCATTATTAACATTATCAAAAGCATATGACAGGGAATAGGTAATGGACTATGTTAACGCGGTGCGAGTATGAATTCCTTAGTGGGTTCTTATGGATTTCTTATTAGGCGCTTTTTCATATGATTTTCGACTGTCATTATTTTGTCGTATCCTCTTTAATTTGTTTTTTTCCTGACGTATAGTGGTATCCTGGGCTGGGCAAAGACTTCTCCTCTTGATTAGGTACCATTCTGTATCAGTGCTTCTTCTGACCAATTGCCAAGAAAGCGTCTAAGTAAACGCGCCATCCCCGTCTAGGCCTGCACCGTCTGCGTCGCTCTTGCGACATCTCCTTGGTACTTACCCTACTAGCCCACCTATCCGGATGTATGTTACAGCCTTAACCGGTCCGGCCCCACTTGAGCCACATAATAAATAATAGCACTACGTACAGAAGGTTCACCGTTGTTAACAATTCCCCTGTTTAGGTATGCCAAACGAGCCCATACGTGGCATGCAACGCGCTGCGATAGAACACGTGCGTGCAAGTGAGCCGTCTCTGCTTGAGCCTAAAAGTTTTCGCCTACATTGAAATCATGGCTTTGGCTAGTCTTATTTGTATACAGTAATGTGTAAAAGTCGTGAAACCTTAAATCGGTACATGGAGAATAGTATAATTAAAAAGCAATTAAAACTGAGATCCTTTTCTAAAGATTTCCTATTCAAAATATCATTCACGTATTGATTGTAAAATTACTATAATTATTCGTACGCTACGTTCTATCATACTAAATCATTTCGAACGATTGCCGACTAATGTTCCAATTTTAACTAAATAATTACCAGTGAATGGGCCATGATTAATTAATAAGCATTCAGAAACACGCATCTACTAACTCACACGTTATCCAAACCGTTATTTAGGTTATTCCGATATTTTATGGTTTTGGTAATTTTGATTCGGCTAATTTACGACAAAGGTAGCAGAATATCATATTTATTCGGTAGTTAAATTTTAATAATGGTTTGGTTATTGATATATGTACATAATTTTAATAAACGAAATAAAAATTAAATAGCAACCAA
The DNA here is from genome assembly GCA_947049275.1 of Epinotia bilunana. NCBI lineage: Eukaryota > Metazoa > Arthropoda > Insecta > Lepidoptera > Tortricidae > Epinotia > Epinotia bilunana. The sequence continues at coordinate 4,489,283 of OX346263.1, read as the reverse complement.
ATAGTTTCGTGTTCGTAAAGTTGTACAAGTCTTTTTTGGGTCAATGTATCCATTTTTATAATATATTACCTAATAAAATTTTGGCTCTACCCTTTCCAGCTCTTAAAAAAGAAATTGATGACAAAAGCTTATCACAGGGTTTAGGACTATCTCACTGACAGAAATGCATGGAACAAACCAGAGCCCAAAATAGCTTAATTATTCATATAGCTTATTCGGCCAAGATTTTTTTTGCTTGTGTTCATATTCAGTTTGACTTATTTTAAGTAGGTTAAGAACTATCATTGTAATATGCTTTTTTTGGCAAAAAATTACTGACTGTTAAGTTTATTTCGGCGTTTCTTCTTAACAGTGGTCTTCTGTTTCAGAAACGCTGGTAGAATTTTGACTTGTAAAAGTGCCATTACGGCCTACTTGCAGAATAAAATTCATTTATTCCATTTATTGAAGGATTATAATTGTAATAGGATTGAAGGATAATGAGCATACGTCGCACTTCAGCGGGCATTTTGCAGGCATGTCATTTAGCACGGTTCCCAAATCAAGTTTCGAGTTGTCAAAATAAAGTATTTGTACTTAGTATTTCAAATCAAATCAAATCAAAATAGTGTATTTGCTAGAATACAGTCAAGCGGATGTTGATAAAAATAAAATTCGTACATTGTATTCTGCCAGCTGCTGGGCATGCAAATGCTAAAAGTTAATAACAATATTAAAAGTTAATTATATTATTAATTTATTACAGAGTACATAATACATGTCAGGGTTATAATCTAAATATTATTTTCACAGAGTAAAATGCATTTTGAGTCAAAAAATCTAATAGATGTCGCTTAAATTCTGGCATTTCAGATCTTCTTATAGAGTCTGGTAACTTATTATATAACTTTGGTGCCATGCCGAATGCACTTTTTGCTCGTAAGGCTGTTTTGGATTGGTCATTTGCGATCATATGTCGCTGCTGATTTGGTACCTAGTATTTGTAATGTGTAATTCCAAATACCTTAGCAACTAAGGCTGTACGTTAGTTAGGTTTTTTTATATCCATTCAGTTTTAAATAAAATAAATTCAATAGTACCTAGTATTCATTTTGAATTAAGCAGTAACGCTGCTAACGAAAAGATACATTAATTTTTGGGGCGTAATTTAACTTTAAATGTTAAGCAATATGTGTGACCTTTCTTTGATTTAAGTTCGGATAGATGTGCAAATTAACAAATAAAGCAAATCTTTCTATTAAAAATAGACGCCACTGCACCAACAAACACAACTACGAACAGTTATGTCAGCTATATATTTGATTTTTAAAGTGGCCATTACAAATAGTAAAAATACTCTTAAGTTAAGATGTTTTTTTTGTAATTGTACCAAATTACTTGCCCGCAACATGCCCGCTGGAGTGCGACGTATGATAATGAGTAAGTATTTAACGGATTTAGAAATATTATATTCAGACTAAAATATTTTAACACTACTATAAAAAGTAGGACAAGTGCGAGTCTGACTCGTACGCCAAGGGTTCTGTAGGTACGAACTTGTAAGTCCGTTCGTCCCATTTATTTTATTTGGAGTATAAATAAGTTTGTATTTATGGAAATATACATAGCATTGTAATTAATTGATTATAATTCAATCATTAGTTTTACTGTGAAAAATCCGAGTATTTCATGTAAATATCACGGTTTATGGTTTGAAATAACTATTAACTATACTAATATTATATTTGTACACGTGGAAGTTACCAGTAGGTTTATGAATATTTGAAATTTCTTGAACATCTTACTTCTCATTTTTTTTTTACAGAACCCACCTTTGAACATAGGTCGGAAGGGTACCATAAAAACTTTTTTGGATTTTCTATATTGCATGATTAAAAAAATGAATTAAGTCAATCACACTGTTCAATTCCCGCGAGTAAGAAGTATATAATTTAATGAATAATAATATAAGCTTGTATAAAATATTACAATATTTTCTTCTGTATTAAAACGCAAAATGAATACACTTATTTAATAAATTTTGAATCAATCAAACTTCAAGAGTCGGATTGATCATCCCTCTTGAAGTTTGATTTCTGCTTCGAGGATTCCGCTCCTTACTGATGACTGTCATTGACTAAACAAAATAATAATTAACTAAAAAACTTTAGAATAAAAAGTGCACCGCAACATAAGTTACTTATGATTTAAAGCTCCTGAAAGTAAGAAGAACGTAGATCCTCATACAAACAAAATAAACAAGTTATTGCCCATTGAATCGCTTAAATTTATCTCAGCCTTTATGTCTAAAATGTTCTCCAATTCAAACCAGAGAGAACGCCAGTCGCAGACTACTGCGATATATGTTAGCTAATAGCTGAATAAACAATGTAAATACTTAGTAGAAAAACATATCTACTTACTATTGAAAATGGACTTAACGGTTTTTGAATTTATAAACTACTTATATTACCAGTATCAATATTTTTTGTACGCTATCAGTATCGGGCTATCAGCCTTTGTTTTTCTTAAACCCCGTCACCTTCTTCGAAGGAGTAACAGCCATGGCTATAGATACTTATCTCTCACACCATAAACACTGTACGTTTCACTCCGTATATACATTTGTATACCATGTAATAGGTACCGATAACATCATCAGTTAAAAAAGTTGGCGGTGATGTCAACTTTAACCCTTTTAATTTATTATTATTATTATTTATTCTCGTGTACCTTACAGTCCTGACAAAAAATATATCCATAAACAGTTAAATAACTTACCATTGTAATTGCTTTTCATTTTAAACAGCCTAATTTACTCATTCCGACCATAATATTAGGTCCATTCTCTTTTTTGTGCATCCTTTCATAGGTAGTGATACCGTGGATGCAATTATAAAGCGCTGATGTATAATGACAAATCCATAATTTCCAAAATTGAGTGTAAATTCTGAACGAAGCGTAAATTTGCGGCTGTGACTATTTGCAAAAAACTGAAAAGCCCTCCAATGCGTGTCCTTCAACACTCACCCGCGCAATCGAACGAGTTACACACCCGCCCCTGCTCCCCAAAGCCTTCACACGACGCCCGGGAGCAGTACCTCCTCCGCACCTGCATGCCGCCTCCACAGGTTTTACTGCACGGGCCCCATTCGCCCCAACCAGCCCAACCTGGAACAAATTAAATGATTACGTTCTTTGAATTATATGCGAGTCATTTTTTGAACGCATGAAGTGAAATTACATTGAGAAAAATATAAACTGTAATAAAAAACTCCTACCGACAATACCAGGCACATTAACATTTATCAAATACAAACAGCCATTTTAGGGCAATCGACCAATCAACTCAATCCGCTTCGCGCGCTGCCATTATTCCAAAGGGTTGGTTCCCCCCGCCTTACCTCTAGTCAAAGATTCACCATTTCAACCAATCGACCATTTATGTTAGGACAACTCAACTGTCATTTTCTCATTCCTCTTTCAGACCAGAAGAAAGGGATTGTGTTAATGTAAATAAAGTATATTGACATACGTTTTGATTTGTCAATTACTTGGAATCATCCTGCACAATTGTATTTACCGGATCTGCAGGTCTATCACGTAACGTATTGTACGTACGTTAGATAGATAGATCTAACTGTGAATTTTTGTATGGAAAAATTACAGTTGGATCTACCTAACGCGCGTTTTACGCCTCTGGAAGGGTTACAAACAGTGTAATTTAAATCTATCTGACGTGATCGGCCTGCTTTCAAAACTGTTCAGAGAACAGAATCACGCGCTCCCGAAAGTGCGCCTCCCTAACTTTACCACCATGTTCCTGGGATGACTTGGTTCTAAGATTTATTCGTTTATTGATATTATATTTATTAATTAATTCACTTTTGGTCTTTCATTCGTACATCCATTTTTTATCCATTCATTTATTTATCGAATCATTTACTTTTGTTTATTATGTTTAATAGAACGTCAGACTTATACTAAATACACGTAGTTCAACTGCCTGTGTGGTTAGTTGATGGTTAGAAATCTGACGAAAGTGGTAGACAGATTATTCTGAACCCTATGCTGGCGTAGACATCTTGTGGTAAATATCATAACGATAATGATTATTTATGTGGAGGGGAGTGGGAATTTCCCTAATATATCATTATAATCAATGTAAAGATCAAATGGCTTACATTAGAGCTAACTTGTATAGAGGTACATTTATTGATTCAAACTCGAAACTATAATTTACCTCAATACAATATTGAAGGTGAAAACAATTGAAACTTTAATTAATAAAGTTTGAAAACCAGTTGATTGGGAATAATTGTTTCATGATGGCGTAGTGATTAATATCAAATTGAAAATATAACTTATAGTTTTTTTTAGGAACAGTTAATTAATTGTAGTACAGAACTTTCTTTAAAAATTTTATTACGTGATTTAAGAATGAACATGAATACCTAGTTGATTTGCTGTCGGTAACTATGAGTGTTGCCATAAATTAATTAGTTTCGCATTGATATAATTTCACGTTATACATTCACGTAGTTGCGGTCCCGCTTTCGTGGTAATTACATGTACCTAAAGCCCTATTCCATTCAATTTAAATTTCGGAACATGACATTCCTACGATAGATAGTTTTCGCGTCCTATCTTCGTCATTCTGAATTTGATGGTGCTGCTCGACTGAGCATTCACATGTAAAAGAGCATTCGCAGTTTTTAGGGTTCCGTAGCCAACAAGGAACCGTTATAGGTTCGCCATGGTCGTCCGTCTTCTGCTTAGCTCAGTAACCCTTTCGACTAGAAAACTGAAATTCGGCATGGGGACATAAATCAATCACGCCGACAAAACAGTAGAATAAAATCTTTAAAAAAAAAATTATTTTGTAGTACACATAATGAATTTAAAAGGCAATTTGTCACGGCTAAGTAGGCATAACTAGTTACCGAGTAATAGTCGACCAACTTAAAATGTACTTGAAAAGGCCAACTTTCGTACAAATTCGGCCGACGCAACCGCGCCATTTACTTGGCGCGTGTCGATGTAACAAATACAGACAGGAAACTACAGATCATTTATACTAAATGGGACTTAATCGCGTAAAATTTAAATTATTTATTTACCTCACTGAGGTCTCCCGACGTTTCGGATGTGTTGCAACATCCATGGTCACGGCAACTACAGAAACCTACACTGCGCGTGGCCCGACACGCACTTGGCCTGTTTTTAAATGTATCTAACTGAACAACGAGCAGAGCCAAGCAAAGAGCCAAACATCGCTACGAACGATCATTCGCTTGAATGACTCTCCTAGTAAATGTTGTGCGTGAGGAGAGGGACGAAGGCAGCGGAAAAATAATAAAATTGCACGGCTCGGCCAAAAACTTCGAAGCAAAGAGGGATGTAGACACTAAATAAAATAGTCAATAATACTATATTTTCTCGAAAAAGGATTTAAAATTTAGTCAAATGAAGAAAAAAGCAATGGTAAAATAATCACAAAGTTATAAGTGTCCTAAATACGACATACTTAATTGATTATTTGATTTAGTGTTCTACATCCCTATTCTATTCTATTCATCGAGAACATGTCTACAGTATTGTACATAAATGGTAAGTATAGATCTTACGCTTATCAAAGAATAATATACTTACCTTTCAAACAAGAGGGGTTATCACGTAACTTTTCGAGCACACGTTAGGACAGCTCATTTTTCATTATATAAAAGTGACATTTAGGTCTACCTAACGCACGTTACGTTATCGACTTACAGGTCTCAAACAGGTAAAAATAACCGTAGGTGTTTATTTGGTCATTGATTTAAATTCAGCTGATTTAACTATTGAAATTCCTAAACTATAATCTTATTCAAAGAAAATAGCGGAAGAAATGTCTCTTATTCCAAATAAAAAACCGTTGATTACCGGTTCACAGAAAATAAATCGGTGAATGTTGATAATGTCGAATCGGAAGCTCCGTTTTGCCAAACTCCGCCGTGCCGGCCAATGGTCCCGTAATACCCATGGGTATCGTAACTTGCTGTGCAATGAAGTCGAGCACAGCTGCTCCTATTAGATTTTCTTGGCAAGTTTGGGAGCAGAAATTTAGATAGATTGGAATAAATGTCTACCTAGCGTAATGCTATAATAACTACAACTTGAAAAAATTTGAAAAACCCCCGACATTTTCATTTCAAAGTCCAATATCTCAAAAAAACGACTAAACAAATTTTCATGTAACATGGTTAAAAACACTCGGGATTACATCAGCTTTCGAATAAAAGAAACGGCATTCAAATCGGTCCATTCGTTTGGGAGCTACGATGCCACAGACAGATACACAGATACACAGATACACACTAAATATATACTCTTTTTGCGTCGGGGGTTAAAAATGTAGCAGCAAGCAGAGAAACGGAGACGTTTTGTGTGTAAATAACATAAGTAAGAACGTGAACTTTGCCTCCCGCACGTCGCCCGCGCTCCGTTATTGTCATAGCCCCGCAACCGCGGGCTGCGCATCGAGGACTGTGTTAAGCGATCGACAATAGTTTTTTTATGTTGATTCAATTGAAATAAATACGGGAGCCTGCAGTACGGCTACCACGAGTTTGACATTGTCATTTTTCGTTAACGAGAATCGAGTTTTCTATCTGTGCATGTCTATTGCACTTTGACAGTACGAGCGGGATGCACAGATAGAAAACTCGATAGTCGTTAGCGTAAGCCGTCATTGTCAAACTCATGGTAAGCGTACAGCTCACACAGCCACTAGGTTATCTATTTGTGTTTTTAATCTCGCAGATTCTGGTCACAGTGTCTCGATCCCGTAGTTACTTGACGTTAGCTTACTGATTTCACACATAATTCTTCACTTGACTTCTCCTTTCTTTTCTTCTTCTTCTTTTTCTTGACTACACATACTTCGTTAATAAGTCGCTTCAGCAATGAAATTACATTCCAGTGCGTGGCATTTAGCTAATTACAGGATTGAACTGACCACTATTCAGTGTTTGGCTTAGCTCAGGTTTGGTTTGTGTTGGTGACATACCAGCGTTGTTGTTTAATATACCGAGCTAGTTGGATCGTCTTTAGAAATTGAAACTGGGTAAGCTTCGGGTGTATTGCAATTTCAATGTATGCTTGTATGCAACCTGGCAACCGTACTGTCTTTTCCGAGATCTCACGGTTCTAAATACCGATTTGCCATAAATGTATGCTTAACCGAACGGTAATTTGAATTGAGAAAGGGCAGATTTATTGCAAATGCTATATTAGTCTATACTAATATAATAAAGAGGAATAGTCTGTGAGATTGTAGCTTTGTAAGTTTATTAATTTGTATGTTTTGAGTAAACTCAGAATTTTATCCGATTACAAACATTTTTTTGTCTACATGTAGACTGAACTTTCTGGATGGTTGTCTATATTTTATCCCGCGGGTTGGCCAGCATTCTTTACAATATGCGCCTGTTGTCTACCTCTACCTACATGTTATTGTATTGTTTTTCTTTTTAACTGCTTTGTTTGTGTGAGGTGTGCAATAAAGAGTATTTTGTATTGTATTATATTTTATGCGTGCGAAGCCGCGCGGGAGCTATTACTGTATAAATGTGCTATGCTTGTTCTGCATTACTAATAAGCTAACCATTCTAGCCAACCATAAAAACAATGGAGTGTAATTGTGAGACTAATCATATCTAATGAATGAGCATTACTCATCTTTCTAGAATAACTTGTGCCAATTCAGTAGGTTAATTAAATTATGCTTTTAATTTTTTTATTTTGTTGCCAATGTTATTAGTAATTTCTAATACAATATTTCGAGATTCTTAGGGATATAAAAAGGATAAGTAAAACAGAACCTTAATTATCAAAACAGTAATAAAGTTCATATAAAGTTACAAACAAATGAGGAGACTTATGAAAATAAAAAGTAATTAATTGATAGTACTTATTGATCCAATTCATCCTAGAAATGCTCTAATACATAGCAGACAGGAAGATTACATGTTCATAAAGTGTGGTGAATAAGTAAATAGTATGAAGCGATGAGTACTTTCCTCCTAGAAACTCTGCAGTGGAGGTTTATATTTTACGAGACAGGTAAATATTCACTTATTTGAATTATTCACATACATAATTTTATCCTTCACTGCTCGAGCTAGGTAAAGTTTATATTTTATCGTCGATGAATATAAAAACCGAGTGTTTGACGGATCGTGTTAAAACTATAACTTTTTTATTATTCGACGATCGAGGGTGTGGGTGTGGTATGGCAATATGCATAAATTGACATGAGAATATCGAGAATATATCAAGACGGTCAATGCCATCCCATTCAAACGCGGCTAGAGGATCGTCGTACAAAACTCAAAACAAGCTATAAATAGATTTTCATTTCACATTTTAAGCAAGATATTTTTTTACGATAAAAAACCTCCAAATAATACAACACTTTCGGTTTAGCGTGAAAATGCCGCGACCATTTTTGGAACTCTTTCACCGGGCATGTCGCTAAGTGAGATGTTAGTTATTTCTTTTAGTAATTCTAGTTTTAAGGGGGCATTAACTAGTAATTACTTTAGAATTAGCATTTAGTTACTTAGAATTAACTTTTTTAGTTAATAATCTTTATAATGTTAACTAAAAATGCTAATTCTAAGAAAATATATGGTTTTACGGAGATTACTACTGGCAGTTACTGATATATTGGTTTAAGTTTACTTAACTACTTCAAATGAAACTCCGCGACCCAAAGATTGGCTGGAAGACATCCCTTTTAAGCGATAAGGCCTCTCCTTGTAAGGATTTGTTCTGTGTATACATTTTGATGTCTGCAATAAAGAGCATTTGCATCCTATTTTAACTTATTTAGAAATGTACCGCAAAATTTAGATTCCAGGAGGTCATTTCATCACACCGTCATTAAATATGGTACGCCGCTTAATGCGATTCTACCTGCCCCGCGTTTTCTTCAGGGAATTCGTTAACATTTTTCATGATGAAACATTTTAGAAACAACCCCTCTGGCATTCATTGGTATGCATTTATAGGGGTACCTGTTTAATTACATTTTTAATTTAATTTTTGATGTTCATTAAAAATTTAATTAACATCGAAATGTAAAAGAACTCTACTTTTTTTTACAAGATGTCGGTCTGCCTAATCGTTGCACTATGAACATTGTTTTGAGCGCGTAGTTCATTGTTTATAACCCATTAAACGTCAATCGCCACTCACGACACACATGCGTCAGGGAGTTACGGGAGCTATTCGCTACATCTGGACGCTAACGCTGCTACGGTCTTGGCGTAGCACTACGTGGCGACGAAAGGGTCAGCACATTGGTATTCAAAAGAAAGGTTCATAACACGATCGATTCCGAATCGATTTCGCATCGATTTCGAACTTTGAACAGATTTTTCACCAAAAATGTAACTTTAAAAGTTTTTTTTTAAAGTTTTTGTGGTACTTTTTTGAAATGTCTTTTCAACAACAAAAATTGTTTTGATATGTTTAAGATCCAATATTGCTAGGATATAGCCTTGCTAAACGGGGTTTTTACATCGCTTATCAATTTACCTAAAAACTTGACGTGGTAAATGGATAGGTTATCAAGAAACAGATTAATGATGTCGAATCCAATACCCGTATTTTTTGAACCAAGCTTAACGATAGGTAAACAATGTTTATCCTATCTTGTGTCAACATATGAAATTATTAATAATTTGATATTTTTCTACAAAAGAAAAGTGAGAGAGCGCCGTCTAAGGCTAATCGATAAAATTTGAATATTATGCCTCTGTGAAAGGTTAATGTTAAATCGTTAAATCAAACAAAAAAATGTTGTACTTAGTTATGTTAGTTATGTTTCGCCGATTCAAAAACTTCGATACTTAGCTTAGAAATAAAGTCAAGCTTAAATTACACAAAAAGTTTAAGCTATCAACACAGCAATGCATATTGTAATTAACGTAGCTACCGTCACGCACCAACACATGTATTGAATTAATCTTGTCATAAATAAATAATTACTAGGGGACAAGTCATACACAAATTTTGCTAGCTCAATAAGGCTTGTGTTATGGGTACTAGACGACGATAGGTATATTTAATAGTTATAAATACTTAAATTCATAGAAAACATCAGAAGAACATTCAGAAATGAGGCTATCCGCAGCAGAACCAAGGTAACCGATATAGCCTTCCGAATCGCTAAACTTAAGTGGCAGTGGGCGGGGCACATACCAAGTAGAACCGATGGCCGTTGCGGCGGAAAGGTTCTCGAGTGGCGACCACGTACCGGAAGTCGCGGCGTGGGTAGGCCCCCGCAAGGTGGACTGATGACCTGGTAAAGGTTGCTGGAGTCCGCTGGATGCGACTGGCGCAGGATCGGTCACTTTGGCACTCTTCCCAAGCCTCCGCCTATGTCCAGCAGTGGACGTCTTTCGGCTGATATGATGATGATGATGATGATGATAGAAAACATCCAAGACTCAGAAACAGATATTCATGCTCATCACACAAATATTTGTCCTTACCGGGATCCGAACCCAGGACGTTAAGCTTCGTAGGCATGAACAGAAACCATGCTTTGCCAACATAAGCGCCATGGGGCGTGTTGCTGAGTAATTTGTACACACCCATATTTCTGCTGACACCTGTACAATTTGAGGAAGTTATAGTGGAAATATTTATAGTTGCAAATGCACCCATATTTATGTTTTTCAAGATTTTTTTTCCTCTCCAAGTGGAGGAAGCTAGAAATTTTGGCACTAATAATGCGGCGCGGCGGATACAACGTAATGAAGTGACGTAGGCGCATACGCTGCGGACGCGGTGCTGATGACGTATCTCTGTGACGTATGATGACGATGTACCGATGACGGAGCCAAGCGATAGTGCTATATGTGAGGTGCATACCTAACACGTGAGAGAGAGAATATCGAGGGTTTTCAAGCTGGTGTGCAGAGTGCGAGGGATAACTCCCGTAGACGAAATGACGATTGGAATTGTCTTTACTTTGTTCGCCTTCCACTGAGCTTTAATTTCTATGGATAATCAGTGTATTTGCTTATTATTATAAATCAATCATTATAAAACCAACTCACCAACGGCATTCCATATAGCAATATCAACGCCCAAGCTCCAAGGAACCGCTGAAGCGGTGGCCTCGAGCCACGGCCCATCTGGTGGTGTAGTTTCCAGGTCAACGACGGGGTCACTGACCCTGGCAAATACCACCAGCTCGCTCTGAGGGGCCATGCTCCAGTTGAAGCAGGACTCTAGAGGCTGGCCGATTTTCAGGTTCACCTGCCTGTAGAGAATAAATTGCTGTTTAAACGAAGTGGTTACTAAAATAGAACCTTATACTATAACCACCAAAACATACGAAACGGTGAACAATATCAAGGCACTAGTAAACTTCTGGGCGCAGTTTGGGGTGGTTAGAGTAGTGTTACCTATTATCCACGCAAAATAGGCACGTTGGATGTCGACTTGCGGAAAATATCCCGTTAGAATTAACTAACTAGGTACCTAGCGGGCCACTACTATCATCCGGATGATAGTATCAATTATTACAAGAAGCGCATTAGATATTTCCACCTGCGTGACCTTTTGCGAAAACCAGTAATTTGGTAAATACCCTCTTAACGTTCAAAAATGAGCTGTTGGAGGACACTAAAATTGGCAGGCTATACAGTTAGAAGTTAGAAGATCTAACAAATGCCGGTTTAACCGACACATGCACGGCTATAACAGGGCGGCCCAGTGCCCACGAGCTGTGTTGCGGCGACTTCAATTATCCGTCTCTTTCTAAGCGTTCTAATTAGAAAGAGACGGATAATCTATCTCGCCGCGACACATGTCACGGGGCGCCCTGTGATAGCCGTGCAGGGATAAAATTCGTCCCAAATGGTCCTGTAGTGCTGGACTGTAGTGATCGATTGCCTAGTTTTCTTTTGTATATGCAAATGATAGTTGAGTGGTTGTTACGCACGGTCTAAATCTTACGCAATAGCCACTTTGGACAAGGTAACTAAAATGAATAAGGTAATAAAAATAAATAAAAAGGTAACTGAAGAAGCCCTGGGCATCTGCAAGCAAGGTCTGACGAGGGCGTGACATCGACTCGGTATGCGATTTATCGTCCCCGCTTCATTGTCGTACATTCATCTAATTTGTGTTGTGGTCGTTCGTTCGTGTATCTCCCTCTTTGCCGCTTAAATATGTTAGTAGGATTGATTTACGATAAAGACATACGGATGAATGAAGTTGCCGTTTCGCGGTAGCAGCTCAGGTCATTAGATGACTATAATCGTAACCAAATTATTATGATATCTTTATGAAGGCAATAATTTGTTGTCATTGAACGACATAAGAAACCTGATAATTTAACCGCAAATATATATTTATCATTGCGCCAGACGAATCTGCTATCCACACTAGGTAAGTCTAGCTAGAATATAAAGTTGCAAAATAAAGGAGCTCATAATTCTGGCAGTGAAAAATACCTGGAATTTCCTATGCAAATATGTTAGTCCAGATGGGAACACTGAACTTTGAAATGGTGAAGATATTTTACATAATTTTCTGTTTCTTGCACTTATACTTCAAGGTTCTTTAAAAACGGCTTGTGAACCGTAATGCTGCATATTGGACAAGTTTTTAATTGCAGTTTACTAACTATGTTGCTTTTATAAAGGTTTCAGTGCATGCAAACTCTTCAACTCTTCAAATCATGTGCATCTTTGCGAAAAGTTGTGACCTATTTTTAAAGAAAATTTGGAGCTAAACACCAGGGACGTTGCAGACATTTGCATCCGCATCCGCAACTGCGGATTTTCCGCATGATTTTCAACATCTGCATCCGCCTTAGCATCCTCAAAAATTGATGCGGAATCTTTGCGGGTGCGGATGTGTACAGTTCGCGACCAGATAGGGGCCAACACGCGCGTGTTCAGTATTTTCGTCATTAAGAATCGTAATTTCGTTTCTGTAATCTGACGAGTCGTCTTATTCGCTCAGATGCGTTAGGTTTGCTACGATTGCAAATCACTCGCAGCGTGTTCGAGTACTGCGTGACCCTAAAGACGTTGCGTATTTATGTTTATGAGTGTTATACAAAATCCGCATCCGCATCCGCGGATGTCTAAAAAGTGGCATCCGCGGCATCCTTGCTAAACATGAACGCATGTTAATAATAATAATAAAATACTTACTCTTTATTGCACCACTACAAGAGAGAAACATCTTACAAAAAAATTGCTTAATAAATAATGGTAATAATCATGTTCTAGGAAATCTAGTCACAGATGGTAGAATCGGAATGATGAATTAATAAATTAATAATCGCTATCTAACTAAGAACATTCATCCTGAACACACACTTCCGAACTCTTCCGTTTTGTAAACTTCATTCTATCCCAGCTATGAAAACAACGTTAATACAAAAGTTCCTAAAGCAACTTGCGTTCCAGTTATCACCGTGCACCAGAGAACCGCATTCCAATCACGCAGTACTTTTGCTCGGAAAATTTAATTACACGGATCCCGATCTCGGGAGAAGTTTTGGGGTCCATTTAATTGAGTTCCGTACTAATCTTTAACTTGCTTCCAAGTGGGGTTTATGAGAGAAGAGTGTGCGAATTATTCAATTTTAATTGTGTTTCTTACGATAGTAAGTTTCTGTCAAAAAAAAAACATTTTGGTATAAGCTTTTAACTGTACTTTTCTGTATACCGTCATCAACTACTCATCGAGAGATTCTATCGAGCCCAAACTCAACGGGGTTACGTTGGTTAAGTACTGAAATCCCACGGTCACCTTCTATCTCTGTCAACAGATCAGCTCGATGGTACCATAACATTGAATTATCATCCCAACTATACTTTAAATAGCCAAAATTTCGGCTCAACCGGTTCAGAATCCAGTTCCAAGATTTGTCCCTCACTAACAAACAAACGAACAGGGCAAAGTTAAATAAAATCTTATTAAAATAATTTCTCTTTCACTACAAAGATTTTATATATACGGGTGATCGGAATCGAGCAATGAGTGACCATAGGATAGGACGCAGGTTACTGGAACGTTAGCATTCCAGCATAAGCGATTTTGTGTATAGATGAATTATCGATGACATGGAATTGCATTTGAAGTGATTGTACCGTTTGTAACAAAAGGAGAATAATTTTCTAATAATTTAATAAAATTATCATTAAGAAATGGAATAAGTAGTAGTCCTCTGTTTTTTGCTTTTAGTCGCTATCATGTTCTTCATCTGAGCTGTCACAAGTATTGATAATAAGATTCTTTGAATTCGATCCATTTCCCCTTCCTGACATCGATATTTATTTTCTTCACTTTCGACATGGCGACAAATATTTTCCCAGTCCTCAGCAGTAATAGTATTCATTCGTTCAGTTGCTAAACTCATAATGCCTTGCATGTTTAAAGAAACGTTTTTCTTCGCCATGGCCATGTTCTTTTAAAATTGCATCTATGTGGTACTCACGAAACCTCTCTTTATTTTGTTTAATTAAATCATACAAACTGGTTTTGTATATCAACGGGCTATATGAAATGTTGTGTTCTGTCAACCAATCCATCATTTCTTGTTTAAGAGAATTTGACATTGGAGCACGATTCAAAAGTTTGTTGTGATGTGAAGGAGGCATTATTTACGATAAGTACGTTATTCGGTTTAAGGTTCGGTATAAATTTTTCTTTAGCCATTTTTCGTAGTTGACAAAGTTCATCTGGTCATGGTAATCTCCCGTTTTTTTGGTTTGCGTTAAACATTAACAAAGCGTTGGGAATAAAACCATATTTTCCTCCTGCGTGCACTATTATTAACCGCTGGCCTGTACTGATTTGTTTTTTTACACAAATTCTGTTCCATCGGTCCAAGCCTCTCCGGACACATGTGAAGTGTGGATGTAGGTTTCATCAGTATAAACTAGTGGTCTATCTTTAGACCGATATTCCGCAATTTTGGTAAGGTAATTTATTCTTAGCAGTCGTATGTTGTGTCTTTCCATTAATATTTTCCGGATGTCCTCGGTCTTTTTCCATTTAAATCCTAATTTTTGTATTCGTTTTCGTAAGGTGGAAATGCCAAATTTTTAATCTATATCGGATTTTAACACAGTCACACCTCGGACACTGGCGATCAAATGTAAGAAACAAATGCGTTCCTACGCACACAGTCTAAGCTCGTGTAGGTGAACGCGTACCATGCTTGTGTGAGTGCGATAAGACATAAATAAATATAAGGGGACAATCTTACACAAATCGACCTAGTACCATAGTAAGCTCAGTAAGGTTTGTGTTATGGGTACTAGACGACGATATATATAATAGATATAAATACTTAAATACATAGAAAAACATCCATGACTCAGAAACAAATATTTATGCTCATCACACAAATATTTGCCCTTACCGGGATTCGAACCCAGGACCTTCAGCTTCGTAGGCAGCGTCACTCTACCCACTAGGCTAACCGGTCGTCAACGACATGCTAGGGTTGCCGCAACTTTAGTACGTTCGCGAATCGGGAACGCAATCAGCAATATGAGGTGACCTTGTAATAGCGGCGTCGAATTATTTTGTGTGCTTGTAATTAATTATAAACAAAAACGTTTTTAACTCCATTTTCTGAGATTATTATTGACCGAAGCGTTAGCGAAGGTCTGTTTTGACTTGAGCAATTTGCTTTTCTATGACCGGATGTTCTCCTCTACAGGTCGCAATTCTTAACCGATTCTCATGAAATTTTGTGACCAGATTCTATGATTAAATAGATTTTTTCGTCGATCCAGTTTTTGAATATTCTTTCGCACAAGGTTATAGAAGCATGTGCAGAAACCGCCGCGCGCCGGCCGCCCGCGTTCAAGTTCGATGACCTCAATGACTCAAAACTCATTGCGCGAATTAGGAAGAAATAAGAATCATAATATTATGCTGTAAGGTGGGTATCTAAGCTCGATTTACACAATAGTTTCCTATTTTGAATCAGTATAAACAAAATTTTTGTAAGGAAATTCAGGCCACCAAAATATTACGTAAATTGAAAACATGTTTTTTTGTTCATATATATTGTGTTGTTTCCAGTGTGATCTGATAGGTTTAGGTCTAAAACCGATAGGATAAAATAAATAATAAACATAATTAGGTACCTATTGTAATTTGGTTTTCCACTAAAACTAGTTTTGTCGTTTATAGAGCTTAAACAACGGGACACAGCACAACACACGCCCATTACAAAAGGATTTGTAAATATTTGTTTGATATTTAAATATTTTACGTGGCCTCCGCTTTGCGCCCCGCGTCGTCGCGTCCTTGCCAGCCGGTAACTGTGAGGTAACCGAGAGCGGGTGGGCGGCACTTTCAACGGGAGGCAGCGGCAGGGAGTGGCCATACTGTACGGTAGTACTCTTTATTATACTGTGATAGAGTGGAGTGCCGTTAGGGTGGAAATTGCTTACGGGACAGATGAAAATTGTATATAGTTCTCCGAATGACTTCCTGATCAAAATCGTCTACTGCTGATGACGGACAAGCACCTAACTTTTTATTTCTCGGGGAGGAGAATTTCTTTGTTGATGCGAATTTCTCACTATTGCTCTCAGACACAATGTTATAAACAGTAGAGAGACAAAGACCTGTCGCTTTTTCAAGTAACTGGGCAGCCGTGTAAGGGGAATATTTATCAAGTTCAAAATATTTATAACAGTTAAAAATAATTTGCTTACCTTGACTCTCAATCGGACCAAAATTACTCACTGCCATATTTTTTGAAAATTATGTAACTTACAGTTAGTCGTACGGGCTGACACAAAATGATTCTGATAATTGTGAGAATACAATAAAACCAGACGTAACAATATATGCACACAATTTGACACTGACATTATTTTGGTATTTACTTCTTCAATATATAACAAACCTCTTTTTATGCTGATAGTACGAGAAAATAGAAAATTCAAATATAGAATACCTGTAAACATACAATACTACTACATATGCAATTCCATGCTCTCGTTAATTTATCTATACCCACTTAGTCGTAGGTTGCAATGAATAACACATAGATGACTGCTTATTCTGTTTGGAAGTTGTTGCAAACCTTGGTGTCAGTATGAGTAAAACTGTAGCAGTAGCAAATAAAAAACACGAAAATAAATAAAATTGAAAATAATAAAAGAAACCATCATCCATCAGCAAAGAGATTCTAAGGTATGTGCGGGCTTTAGTCCTGAGACTAAAGCCCGTTCGTTGTCATATATGAGACGGGTCCTGCGCTCAGCAGGGATTAAATCTGATTATGATAGAAGTCCACATTGCTGCCTCATTTAACCAATATGTGTAATACCATTCTTTACAGCGGTAAAATAACAAAAATTAGTGGGGCCTAATTTATGTCATTCGAATATAGTACTGTTGCACAAAAAAGGAAATAAATCTGATGTTAGTTATTACCGGCCCATTAGTTTAATATCCCATATATACAAATTGTTTGTAAAGGTAATAGAAAATAGGATCTCCCCACTTCTGGACAAACACCAGCTACCCGAACAAGCTGGTTTTAGACCTAGTTTCTCCACAACAGACCACCTCCATACATTGAATCAAATAATAGAAAAGTCCAACGAGTTCAACAAGCCGCTTTACCTTGCCTTTGTAGACTATAGCAAAGCATTCGACAGCGTAAAAATACTCCGCTATATTTTCCGCCATGCAAAATCAAGGTATAGACTCCACATACATTGAACTCGTTGGATCAACCTACTACAACACATGCACCCGGTCCCGTATTCAAAATGTAAAAAGGCGTTAAACAGGGCGACCCACTGGCCCCAAAATTGTTCACCAGTTGACTCGAAGAAATATTTAAAAAGCTGGTGGTCTCATGGGAGACGATGGGCATTGACGTGGGCATTAAAAGGTTAACACATTTGCGCTTTGCCGACGACATTGTCCTTTTCTCCCACACAGCACCCCAACTACAATAAATGCTGCAAGATATCAGCACAGCAAGCCTCGAGGTTGGACTCACAATGAACAGAGCGAAAAATCAGTTGATGACCAACGGAGCTAAACGTAAAGTAACGGTAGGTGGGCAGGATATACAATTTGTCGATGAATACGTTTACCTGGGCCAGATAGCTTCCTTCGAAAACAGGCAGTCCGTAGAAATCAATACTTGAATTGAGAACGCCTGGAAGTGCTTCTGGTCTATGAAGGTGCTATTGAAGGGTAATCTCCCTCTATGTCTGAAGCGCAAACTCGTTGACATGTGCACCCTGCCTGTTCAACTAACGGTGCTCAAACCCGGTCATTGACTGAGGCTCAGAAGTCCAAACTCAAAGTTTGCCAACGGGCGATGGACCGCAGCATCCTAGGTGTTCGCAGAACTGATCAAATCAGAAACACGGAACTGCGCTCTGCGTTTTAAGTTAATGTCAAAAAAAGATACGGCCGTTTACGCCGCAATAAACGTATATTTCGACACTCTCAAGGGAATCAAAATGTATAGGGTAGGTACTTTCCGTTAACCTAAAACTATGAAAGGCAAGTAATATAGTCTTAATACTATAATTACGGAGAAAAATCGAAAACCATACATTTTTAATTACGTCTAATTCATAAAAATATAATCTTTATACGGAACCTTTGGTGGGCGGGTCCAACTCGCACTTGTACGGTTTTTTAATTATTATACTGTAAACCGTAGTATTTTTCTACCTTACACCAAACGACACTAGTGTGCGTGGAAGCAACACTGTTCTCGGACAAACTTCGGCACTTTCCTCGCAGTTTTCACTTCGGCCTGTTAATGACCTCGCTTCCAAACTAATCCGGAAAGTCTTATCTCCATACAAACTACGAGGCGGCATACGATATTTTGATTTGAAACGGTAGGAAATTGCTGATACTGTATGTAATTGACCTAATTAAACTAAGCCAACACAATAATTGTAATTGGTCTTTTATTGTGGAGAGTAAAAATAATCTCACACGTGGGGCCGAAAGTCTTCAACAAACTACCCATGAATATAAAATGCGCGGATAGTATCTCATCTTTCTTAAGAATATTAAAATCGTGGCTTCTCACCCACTCTATTTATGACATCAAAGAATTTTACAAGTTACCAGAATAATAATGAAAATCCATACACGTGTACAACTTAAGTTAAGAATGATGACATGTAATATTTTGAATATTATTAATAAATGACTTATGACTTAAGTATGTAAGCAAACGAGCATATATATATTTTTTCATCATTATGCACTATCATTTGGTTTATTCCTGATACAATTGAAACTATCGAAGACGTGTGTCACACATAAGAAGAATCCGCTCCATCATACGCTATCGCACAAAGATGGGTCGCGGATTTCAAGCGTGATAGAAAAGCCGTCCAAATGAGCATAATAGGAGTGGCACGCCGTTAACGGCTACTACAGAAGAAAATGTAAATAAAATATCAGAAATGATTATGAATGATAGGCGATTGAAAGTCGGTGAGATAGCGGAAGCAATTGGCATCTTCTATGAACGAGCACAGAACGTCATCACCAACGTTCTTGGAATATACAAGGTGTCTCTAGGTGGCTTTCAACTGAAAATAAACAAACACACAACGCGATGTCACAGGATAGTTTGGCCTTATTTAAAGCTGATCCTCACGACTTTCTCAGTCGTTTTGTAACTATGGATGAGACTTGGGTTCACCACAATACACCAGTCAAAAATACAATCCAAGCAATGGAAAAGGTCAGGGTCACCACCTCCTAAGAAAGCCAAGGCCATTTTGTCAGCCAGGAAGGTGATGGCTTCAGTTTTTTGAGACAGCAGAGGGTTTATAATGATAGATTTCCTTTAAAAAGGTAAAACCATAAATTCTGACTACTATTGTTCTCTCCTGACGTTTGCGTGAGGAAATCAAAATAAAAAGGCCTGGTATGATATCAAAGAAAGTCTTGTTCTGCCAAAACAACGCTCCTGTTCACACAGCAGCGAAGTCAATGGCTCAGATTCGTAATTGAGGGTTTGAATTGTTGCCGCACCCACCCAATTCGTCTGATTTGGCCCTATCATCTTTTCCCTAATTAAAAAAAAAACACTTGGGAGGTTAACAATTTTCCACGGATATGGAGGTGCAAGGAGACAGCTGTAACTGAATATTTTGATGACTTGGAAGATCCTTTTTTTACACGGAATAATGAAATTAGAGGCAAGATGGATAAAGTGTATAGATGTTTATGGAGATTGCGTAGATTTTTTTTTTTATTGGTATTTATCATATCATTACGATATCAGCCGAATGACGGACTTAGGCCTCCCCCAAAGAGCCAATAGTCATTTGCTAATTGTTTTGACAATTACACAAAATGGGATTTTTAGTTTTGTTTTTACAGCGACGGTAGCATGCACAGATCTGAAACAGGCAGCTAATTGACGCTGCAACCGCGCAAGATCGCGAAAAATGGAAGAGACAGACAAGGAGAGTCGACCCCAGATTGTGGGAAAAGGCTTAGGAAAAGAAGAGAAAGCATACAGTCATTTGGTCTGTCAGATGGTTAGCAGACGCCGTAGACTATGGAGGCTTGTGACTACAAAGGAGTGATAAGCGCGTTGTAAATTTGAGGCAGAGGATGCAATCTGCAAGAGTTTTGAGTTAAATTCTTCGTTAAACTAATAAGTGCCTGCCGATAAATATGTCAAATAACGAGGAGTTCGGAATTTTTACAAAAGTCACGAATTATTTTGATTTGTGAAAACTCAGAACCAACTAAGCAGTTGCGTGTTAAGCTGTAAAGGCATGCAATGCAATAATCAAGTTTGTTAATGTTTTGGGAATGATTAAGCCTAAAAATGCCGTTGCCAAACGTAATAGTGTGTTTTCCGTAGGTATGTAAAACGTACAAATATTTGAGTTTTTGAGTACTTGTAATACTATCTGTATATAAGGTTGAAGAGTTTGGGGTTTTGATATAAAACGATTTAACTACAGGGATATCCTAGCTAGGATTATTGTGGTTGGGATCGCTATCTGTATATGGATATATCGTAAAGACTGAAGCCATCCAGTGTTAAATATTTGCTCTCAGGAAAAGTTTCTTTTTCGGGTTCCGTAATTTACACATAGGAGCGATATTTACGTTATTTTAAACCTATCCAAAGCCGGACACACACATCGACGTTGTTCTTACTCTATCGCACATAATCATGTTGAAAGACACGCCGATTGGCATCGATGTTGTACTAAAAAAGTCACTAAATTTCACTCTGACCGTTGGCGTGTAATATTTAAAGCAATGTGGTTGACTCTCATTTAAGTATTTTTGAGTTACGTAGCTTTCCACATCAATTCGCGCACCCGAGGTTGGTCTGGGAAGGACCCTATAGCTAGACTAACCCGACACTATACCGACGACATCCCCGACATACCGGCCTGTACGAGATTGGAGTGGTTCATAAACCAGCTCAAGAACAACAAGGCACCAGGTGAAGACGGAATAACAGCTGACTCCTGAAGGCGGGTGGAAAAACGGTGCTTACTGCAATTCAGAAGTCGTTTGATTCCGTCCTACTGGAAGGAAGAACGCCAAAGGCATTGAACAGAGGGGCGGTGGTGCTGTTCTTTAGAAAGAATGACAACACCCTATTGAAGAACTACCGACCAATCTCACTTCTGAGCCATGTCTATAAGCTGTTTTCGAGAGTCACTACAAATCGTCTCGTAAGCAAGATAGATGCCTTTCAGCCTCCCGAACAAGCCGGTTTTCGAAGAGGCTTTAGTACCGTAAAGCGCATCCATACGCTCCGTCAGGTTATACAGAAGACTGAAGAGTATAACCTGCCCCTCTGCCTAGTGTTCCTTCGATTTGATCGATATCTGGGCTGTACTAGTCTCTGAAACAGTGTCAAGTAGACCACCGCTATATCGAATTAGTGAAGAGACGAGAACGCCACAATGTCAGTTCGAATCCAGGACCAGAACTCGAAACCCATTCCGCTGCAGTGAGAATCAGGCAAGGAGATGTTGTTTTTCCAAAACTATACTTAACAACCTTGGAGAAGGCTAGTCATCAACATCAACGGCGAGTGCATCACTCATTTTCGGTTTGTTGAAGATAAAGTAGTCTTGGCTAATACCGATGCTCGATGACCTCAGCAAAGCTACCGAGCGAGTTCGTCTAAGGATGAATATGGATAAGACGAAGGTCATGTCAAATGCCCATGTAGTACCAACTCCCAGACTCCTCTCCAACTTCGAGAAACAGGTCAATCGTCGAATACGACTGGGCTGGGCAGCGTTCTGGATGTTACGGCATTACTTACTTGCTTGCTTACGCTTACTATGGGCCTCAGACCCCGTATCATGGTCGGCCTTATCACGCGATAAGTGACAAGATAGAGCGTCCGTCTCGTTCTATTGAACGGTGTCAGAAAGCGACGGACGCTCTATCTTGTCACTTATCCAACTCCAACTTCGAGAAACAGGTCAATCGTCGAATACGACTGGGCTGGGCAGCGTTCTGGATGTTACGGCATTACTTACTTGCTTGCTTACTATGGGCCTCAGACCCCGTATCATGGTCGGCCTTATCACGCGATATTCTATTGAACGGTGTCAGAAAGCGACGGACGCTCTATCTTGTCACTTATCGTGTGATAAGGCCATCAATGCTACGGGGTCAGAAGAAGGCTCAAAGTCACCCAAAGATAGAGGGCTATGCTGGGAGTTTCTCTGCAGCAGAAGTAAGGTAACCAATATAGCCCTCCGAATTGCAAAACTTAAGTGGCAGTGGGCGGGGCACATTGAACGTAGAACGCCGATAGTCTGTAAAGCTAATGCATCACACAAACAAGCGTCAGCGCTGAGCCATTGTCATAGCTTGAATCATTTCCATGGTCATATTAACAACAAACACTAAAGCAAATTATTAAAGGGTTATTAATTTAAGTTTTTTAGTTAAATCATTATATGTAACTGACAAAAGTTTCTAAGAAATAACTTTTTATGTCCATCAATCCTCAACTCGGTTATCTAGCAATTTCAAAAACAAACCACTTACAAATATAAATCCAGGTCTGCAAACACCGAATGATCGGTAGGTACTAATTAATTCTCCGGGACAATTCCATTAATCCAGACTGCTTAGTAATCAAACCAGTAGAATAACTGGACAAACTCAATACAATTTAGCGAGTTGAAGAAATTGGATTTGCCAATCTGTTAACTCGAATACCTATAGAATTTTTAAATACAAAAACAATGACTTGTTTTGTTTTTTTTTTCTTTCATAATAACTTTTGAGTGGGTGCCACACGATGGGCAACGGCGCCGTGGTCGGCCGAAGAGGAGATGGCGGGATCAACTGGACGTCTTTCAAAGTGACTGGCCAGAATTGGCAATGAGTCGGGATAGGTCGAAGTCTAGGGGGGAGGCCTTTGTACAGCAGTGGAACACAGGTTTATAAAAAAAAACTCTTGAATAATGAATTAGAATGATAGAAACCTACTTTTTCCACGGCGAGCGGGGCGTGAGCGCCCCGCATATTTGGCCCGTGGTTGTGGTTTTGTTGTTTCAAAAAAGGTTTTAGTATCCTCAGTAAAGGGTGTCAACATTAAAAACCAGTTATAATGGGAAAAGAGAGGCACACCTACTTAAAACTACTTATAATAGTCATCATTATATCACACATTTCGAAAACATTTATATAGTGTACAAAAGGGTTGCTGCTAAAATTAGAACACCAGACTATGCTTCTAACCAACCCCACCCAGAAACTCTTTTCGTTAAACATTACTTTAGGTTTCCAGTGAAAAATCAACACAATTTATTCCATCGTCATTAATATTTAACAGTACCCCGTCTGTCAATAAGTTAGTTTATTCTAACCTAGGAATTCACGCTTACTGATAACACGCAAAAGTAGAACCAGTATAAAGATGAACTTCGATTATGTATAGTTCTTAGCGGTCTCGATGTCAAGATATACTAGGCATGAGCGGGTAAGTCAACACAGGTGTTGAATCGAATAGCTAGTTGGAGCCTCCCCTGAAATGGAGTAAATTAACCAGCGTTTACCTAACCTTCAGATTCACGTAGTTGGCTGTCTATTCAGCATTCAATCTTATTTACATGGTGATTAAATTCAATTTAGAATGTTTTGGTTAAGAATAGTAGAGGATCATTAGTGGGGTTTCTTCATTTCGTCAATGGCAAGTCATTAATGCCGTCTTGAAACGGCAATTCATTAAATTTTATTAACGTAAGTTTTATTTTAGCCTGTTTATTAAATAAAAGTTAGTTTTCTTCTATTGATTTCTATGATATATTCAATATTGTTTTTGCTCTCTATAAATCTTTGACACGCATTAAACATGTTTCTCATTTTAAGCAGCATATAATCGCATATATATATATTTACCAATCAATCTACCGTTCCAAAATGTGACTTGAACTTTAGATATGATTTTATCTTTTCATTACTTTCAATTGACATATTGATAAGAAAAACTGTCTTGTGAATTATTGGGTTGTATTACGGAAACCTCAACCAAACCCTAAGAATTATTACGTATGTGAATGTTCGGATGTTTGTTTAAGAAAAAACGGCTTAACGGATCTAAAAATAATTTGTACATTGCAGTTAGTTTATAACCTGAATTAAAACATGCTAAACTCATATTTAAAAAAGTGACGCATAAAAACTGAAAACACAATAATTTTAGCAATTTGAAAATTCATGCACTAAGTTTAATTACATCTCGATTCATCTCCGAAAAGGTTTTGGAAAGAATGTGTTAATTACGATGTCACGCGAAAAATTTGGGGACCGCTAGCAATTCTAATTTGTTCAAAAATCTACGGACTTTAATATTTATTACACTAACATTTTGAAACAATTTAAACCATTTCATCTTCTGCAGATATGAGAGGTGAAATTAAATATTACATTCATTTAGCTCAGAGGAGTGCTCACGTAACATTTCGAACGCACGTTTAGACAACTCCACTAACATTTAGATCTACCTGAGGAGCGTACAACGCGTTACGTGATCGACCTGTAGGTAACTTAATGTAAAATCAATGTTTTCAATCAATCAATCAATCAATTAATCATTTATTTTAAATTTACTAAAAGTTCAACACTTACTGGATGTGCCGGCGATTTCGCGTCCAAGACGGGTAGTTCAGTCAATTAGTCAGGTGGTCGAGTCAAAGGCAAGATCCTGGCTGCCGGAGTCCTCGTGGAGCCGAAGCCCCAACCCCAACATGAGGAACTACTCCCGCGCGGAGTCACAATCTGACACCAATTTCACTACTGGCGCTCGAGCGCACAAATCAAAGTATCTGAACACTGGACTAGCGTTCAAAACAGATTCCACTTATATTTTCCGCAGCCCGGCGCTGCTTCAAAAGTGAGGTTACATTACAAGTCAAGCCATCCGCATGGCACTGATCCCGATTGACAAGTGTCACTCATTTTACCCTTTTTTTACAATCCGCCGGTGTTGCCATGTGAATAATACTAGGGCCTTTCACACGGGCCCGAACAATTCATCTAATTAATTAATAATAGATACAATTCCACTGGAAAATTACACTGGAATGTAAGTATGCATAGTTAAAGTAAATTTAGGTAGATATGTCAAATGATAGTATCACATACTTTCTCAGAAAATGACATAATTTAAATATTAATTGACCGAGTAGAAGCATTTTTGCACTGCCTTCTTTTGAGTTGCCTTCTAAGCATATTCAGGGGCATTTTTACAAGCTTTTATTTACTTTACCTGTCCCGTTGTCTGTCTGTCTGTCTTTAATCAAATCTTGCAAGTTAAATTTGACTCACTTCCCGATTGAGCTGAAATTTTGTGTATAAGTATAGTTTGGATGACGATTCAATATTATGGTACCTCCGATGGAAGGTGGCCATGGGAATTCAGTTCTTAACCGACGTAACCCCGTTAGAATCGTCTCAGTGAGTAGTTGATGATGGTATACAGAAAAGTACAGTCGGCAATAAAAGCTTGTACCAAAAATGAAATTGAAGACAGAAACTAGGTTTACACTCTTCTGGTAATGGTATTGTAGATGGTAATGGTCATACAGAATGCACTTCTGCTATAAAGTTTTGTGCGTCTGAATGTTTGAACGCTTTAATAGGACCTTATCTTGTTAAGTACCTAAATAACGAGATGGGAGTTTAAAATCCAAGAGGATAGGATAGGAAGCCCAAATATTAAAATAACAACAGTATTTTCTAAAATGATTCATGCATTCAAAAAGCATCATGCTACTCAAAACGCGTCATGCTAATTGGATTAAAAATCAGGTGTCATTGATTTTGAGTCCGAGGGGTAATCACGACAACGCGTTAGGCCAATTTAACTGTCATTTTTCCATATAAAATGTGACATTTAGATCTACCTGATGCGCATACAATGCCTTACGTAATCGAACTGCAGTAATTATGTCTTTCACTACAATAGGGTTGTGACCTGATATTTTATTTTTTATTTTGATTTACGATGCCTTTCGAACCAGTTCTTGGACAGGAACAAATGATTGTATGGGGGATGGGAGCAATGTTTTTATGGGAGCAATGTTTGTATGGGAGCAACTACAATTAAAGAAAAAACAGCCTACATAAGTCCCACTGCTGGGCACAGGCCTCATCTCATGGATGAAAGGAAACAGGCAGTAGTCCCCACGCTGGCCCAGTGCGGGTTGGGAACTTCACGTACACCTTTGAAGAAATAATATAGATACCCACAATATTTAGTTAAAGACGGACGTCGCTGGCGGCAGCCGAAACGCTTCATACTAACTGACGTAACTGTATGACGTCACACTTTGCAATTTGTACTAATCTTTGTGTGGAAATTCAAGTAAATTGCTGCGAAATACTGCGTTTAGGTCCATACTTTTCATACAAATTTGTTTCTACAAAAGCGCAAGGTTTCTACTTTCTAGTAATAGGAGCTATAAATATACTCTTGGGCAATAAATATAAATGCAATTTTTTCTTAATTTTCATGGTCCATATCATGATATTAATTATATTTTGTAATTTATACTTTGTTACAATAATTTTATTAGCAATACTACGTTATCAATTTTAACATGACACAACTATAACATGATACCCTATTGCTAATGATAGTATTCGTTGCACAGTTCCAAAATGATGCCAAATGGAAATATAATGCCATAAAATCGTTCATAATACAGCATTATGGAAATGATAACATGTGGAAATAGTGACCCCATTAATGCAGGCTTATGGAGCCATTCTCGGTTCACTATTCCATTATCTACCTAGTGCAGTGGAGTTACGGGCCGGGAAATCGCTAGATTATATTGACGTTGAATTGTTGGTTTGGCAATGTGAGTGGTAATATTTTAGGGGATTAGAATGTGGAGTTAAGGTGGCGACACCTTAATGGCTAGTAGTTGACATCTGTTGTTCACCTTCATTGTTTTGATTGACATAGACTTCATTGAAAGTGTCATTGTATTAGTTCAGTTTTGTAAATTCTAACGAAATATTCGAATCGGTTCGGGAAGCTACGGCACATCTTTTCGTCCAATATTCCACAGTGTCTCAAGGCGAGTCTTTGACCAGTGATGACATATGGCACTGAAACGTGATCACTTACTATTGTGCCTCAAGAGAAAGCTCAAAGTGACCCTAAGGGCAATGGATAGGGCTCTGTTGGGAGTTTCTTTGCTTGATCGCATCAGAAATGAGGCTATCCGCAGCAGAACCAAGGTAACCGATATAGCCCTCCGAATCGCTAAACTTAGTGGGCGGGGCACATTGCAAGTAAAACCGATGGCCACTGGGGCGGAGAGGTTCTAGAGTGGCGACTACGTACCGGAAGGCGCGGCGTGGGTAGACACAAGGTGGACTGATGACCTGGTAAAGGTCGCCGGAGTCCAGTGGAAGCGGGTGGCGCAGGACCGGTCACATTGGCACACTTTGGGAGAGGCCTATGTCCAGCAATGGACGTCTTTCGGCTCATATGATGATTCAAATCTACATTACACTACAGTATGGGGTTCTTCAAAAATGGAGTGTATAAATTCTTAAAGGGTCGGCAACGCGCATGTAACACCCCTGGAGTTGCAAGCGTCCATACGCTACAGTAACCACTTACCATCAAGTGGGCCGTAAGCTTGTTTGCCACCAACGTGGTATAAAAAAAAGTTTTTTGGTTACGTTTTATTAGGACAGTGCGGGCTACCCGCGCACCACTACTCTCGTTTAACATAGAACGCAAGCAAAGTCATGATATGAAAAATGTAGCCTATGACCATCCTGAATGTAGTAATTCTATATAATACCGAAGAAAGTAATTTTGAATCGGATGATTAAGTAGTAGAAGGACCTATAGAAATATTTACAGTTTATTTCTAATATCGAATGTTTAATATTTTGATAACAGTTCATGAAAGAGCATGTCAATTTCAGAACAGACATTTCAATGACATTTCATTAAAATGATTGGACAAAATATACTTATCTACTAACTGTGTTGTTAATTATTCGAAATAATACTCATTAAATATTATATTGACCCTGAAGCGAAGACTCGTCGATATGTGTATTCTGCCCGTCCTAACCTACGCTGCCCAAACATGGTCACTCACCGAGGCACAAAAGACCAGGGGACCGATTTTTGACTTTCGAGCGCTCGAAAATCAAATAAAAGTAAATACGTTTGCAGTGTCAAAATTGCAGGCACTTACTTTCCACCAATATAATTGAATACGAGTGGTCAATACCACTCGTTTTTCAATTTTCTATCGCTATTTCAAAATAACATTTCATAATTTTTGTCAGTTTTCCAGTGAAAGAGTCGAGCGCTCGAAAGTCAAAATTCGGACCCCAGATTGAAGGTTTGCCAACGGGCTATGGAGCGTAGCATACTGGGAGTGAAACGGATCGACCGTGTCCGAAACTCTACGCTGCGCTCAAAAACCCGCATTGCCGACGTTGGGGTTAAGACCGCCAAGCTGAAATGGGAATGGGCTGGCCACGTCTGCCGCATGCATCCACAGAGGTGGGCGAAAATAGCCATGGACTGGGTGCCACATAATGGGCGGCCGCGACGTGGCAGGCCGAGACGGAGATGGCGGGACTACCTGGACGCATTTTGTAGCGATTAGCCACAGATTGCTCAAATCCGGGACGAGTGGAAGTCGAGAGGGGAGGCCTTGCCCAGCAGTGGGACACTGTACAGGCTTTATAAATAAAAAAATATATATTACTCGTAGCATGCTTTTATATACTTTTTGTGCAAATATGTTGATTACGAGTAGGTATTTATTTCAGTGATTAAAACTATTGTAAATCGTTTATATTTAGATGAAATTTAGTTAAGAGGTAGTTTGAGTCCTGGGGAAGGACATAAAATCGTTTTTATCCCGGAAATCATCCCCTAAGGGGCTGAACTGGGGGGGATAAAGTTTGTATTTAGCAACGATATAAACGAATTCCACGCGAACGCAGTCGCGAACAGAAGCTTGTTATGAAAATGAATGAATATTTATTAAATTATTTAAATATAAATATTATAATTCTATAAACATTTACGCAACTTGCACTGTTCATACACTATGTATGTATGTATGTAAATTCTTTATTGTACATGGTACAGAACAAATTACAAGAACAGATAACTGTACAAAGGCGAGCTTATCCCTGAGAGGGATTTCTTCCAGCTAACCTTTAAGCAATTGAGCGGAAATGACATATGGGCAAAACGATTAAAAGGGTATACTTACAAAAAGAAATTGATCATTGATTAATAATCATACTATTAAATAGATATTATAACGACAAACTAACTATGTGTATGTGTTGTTCAACTATGTTAATGTATTGTAAGTGTCCTCCTAAATTGGCAAACCATTTTTCAGTCATTTGCTGTTAAGAGTATACAATTAAATTGAAATTGAGATTTTAAGATACATACATACATTCACGTCTTAATCCCTGAAAGGTTTCCAGTACCACTTTTAGCATAAATATGGGTATTATAAAATATCGACAACACTTCGATACATATTTAAGTTCGGTGATGATATTATGGCACCACGGAGTTGATCTGATGACGAAGACAGAAGGTGGCCATAGCAACTCATAAATTACACTATTCTGATGAACCAAATCAGAAGGATTTTAATTAAAATTAGATTAAATTAAATCATAAAAACAATAAATAATTCAACGTATTCAATGCACAACTGCATCTACGTTTAATAATATTCAACCAAATTTTGCAAATTCCAATTTTTTACGAAATCAACACAATTCTTGTATTGTCACAGCCTGGGGGCATTTGTAGATTTTAGAGTCAATTGATTTCACGATGTCAAAACTTAAATACTATCAGTAAGCTATTACTATTAGTTACATACGTATTACAGTACGATTACTGTTAGTTAAGACCTGACAGATGGATTGCCTTCATTTAATTTCATATAGATAAAGCATTTTTCAGAATACTGTTACCCACATCTACCGATTTAGTAATAACTATTTTATTTGTATAAGATTAAAGTTGAAAATTAAATGAAGGCAATCCATCTGTCAGGTCTTAACTAACAGTAATCGTACTGTACTTTCTTGTCAAATACTCCTCAATACTATAACACATTATTTATGCAGCCAATTGGTCAACTTAGTTTTGAAAGAGGTCATGTTTTCTAATTTAATAATGTCAAGTTTTGTGGGACCCTGTTAATGATGAGGTTAATATAATGTGTTTATAAAAAAAAAATTGTAATGGAAGGAGAAATCCTTCGCCCAGCAATACATAGTACATTGAGAAAGATGTTAACTTACCTATCTGTGGTATTGTATGGTGAGCCAGCATATCTACTGACAGAAGCTAGCTCTACACCTCCTCTAAATATTGACACTAGCGCCAAGTCTAGTGTTTTACTCTGAAACAAAAAAAAAAACATTGATTAAACATACTGGTTTATAAAAAAAAACAAAACAATAACCCGCATTCGTAATTCATTTACTGGCTTATCTCACCTTATTCTGAAATATCATGCCTGCCTCCCTAGATCTAAAAATATTAGATTTTTACGATATCAATGCAAAAAGCTTTGATGTCATTAAACTATGCAAATCCTGAGGGGTAGGCAGGCTCACTTCTCGGTACTATGAGATACTGACGGCTCGAATCTATTCGAAGCGCGTTTACTCGCTCTGGAGAATAGTAAAGTAACGTGTGTTTTCGATAGTGACTAGTAGACTAGTATAGTAGATTATTGAAATTAGTTGGGTAGGTTAGTAGGTTATCGTATAAGCCAATTTTTAAGAAGAAAGAAAGAATAATATATTTATTGCCTTAAAATAAAAATTATCCATTAATACATCTTTTTTTTATATAGGTAGGTACAGTCAGCATCAAAAGTAACTGCGCCAACGAAGACGTCAAAAGTCTTTATTGGAAGGGAATAAGAGCTTGTGACGTCTTCGTTTGCGCAGTTACTTTTGATGCTGACTGTACAATCAATCAAACAATCATTTATTTGCTATAAAACACATTTATAAAAGCATACAAATATAGTTTTAACATACAAATTAAACTAACAAGCAGGTAAAAGATTAAATTAAAACAAATATTATTCACTTACATTACTTAATATTATTGTCACAAAAGCAGAATAATCAATTTATAAATTAAATAATAATAATAATGCAATTAAGAGGTAAGGTTCGGATAAAGAAAAAAGTAAACAAAAAATAATTGGAGCAATAAATGTCATGAATTTTGTTTAAAACTCTTGCATAATATTCTTTGATTGAATAGAATGGACGGGTCAAAAAATATTCCTTTACTTTTTTGTCTTTATTAGAAGGGAATAAGAGCGTTTGTCGTCTTCGATTGCGCAGTTACTTTTGATGCTGACT
Organism: Epinotia bilunana; assembly: GCA_947049275.1. Taxonomy (NCBI): domain Eukaryota; kingdom Metazoa; phylum Arthropoda; class Insecta; order Lepidoptera; family Tortricidae; genus Epinotia; species Epinotia bilunana. The sequence continues at coordinate 4,457,336 of OX346263.1, read as the reverse complement.
GTACATGAAAAATTTGGTACACAAAAAAATCAATAACATAAAAACTACAAAATACATATTTTAAAGAATAACCATTATATAGAGTGCCGGCGGCACATAAATGTACCTCCAGCGCTGATTTTCAACGTGCCCCCACTCGGTCCAAGATGTTTGCCGAGAAGGAAGAAGATTTAGTGGGTAACAAACAAAACTAACTTAAAAATAGTACTTACAAACTTATATAAAGTATGTTTTGTATGCGTGCATGTGTGGGTGTGTATGTCAATGTGTATGTGTGTGTGTGTGCGCTCGCGCTTGTGCATGTGGTGCGTGTGGTGTGGTATATGAAATAAGTGGCTCAACATTTATTTTGTGATTGTTACTAAGATTTAATTGAAAAGCTTCAAAATCGTATTTTTTTTTTAAATAATTTTAAAGGGACTATATAACCGACTCACTATGATACTGCTGCAGGTTAATTGAGTAACTCAAATTCTTAACGCTTAATCTTCAACTATCAACTGCCAATATCACCTACAAAAAATTACAGTTTATTTCTTAACGCGCGTTCTAACAGTTTCGCAATTAAGGATCATCCTGTGGCCCGTGTCAGGAAGCAATAACTTAGAATTGTAAGTCTAACTGACACTTGTTAAATGGCAACTCGGTATTGGTCTAGCGCCTCAGTATAGCGGTGTAGACACTAATAACATACATACATACATACATACATTCACGCCTTTATTCCCAAAAGGGATAGGCAGAGCACGTGAAACTTATGTTCCATCGCCACTTTTAGCATAACTGTGGGTATAAAAGATCGACAAATTGTGATATTGCAGTGATAGGTTGCTAGCCCATCGCCCACAACACACTTTAACCCTGCTCCCTTAGTCGACTTTTACGACACCCATGGGAAGAAAGGGGGTGGTGAAATACACAACACTAAATAAAATTATCAATAATTATGTCTTTTCTTGAAAAAGGATTAAAAACGTAGTCAAATGGAGAAATAAGCAACGCAAGAGGTTAAATATCAATAACAAAGTTATACGTGTCAAAAGTTTTAAAACCAGACGAAACTTCAAACTTCTAAGTTTTTTAACCAGAGCCCAAAATAGCTTAATTGTTCATATAGCTTATTCGGACATGTTTTCTTGTAGAACAACGCATTATGATGTTTTTTTTCTCTTTATTCATATTCAGTTTTGACTTATTTTAAGTAGGTTAAGAACTATATCATTGTAATAATATTGACTTGTAAAAGTGCCATTACGGCCTACTTTCATTTTCAAGAGCTCTTCTCTTTCCGCAAAACGCATCTTTATATGAAACGACGCTCGAAAATCGTGACGTCACTACTCGTAACAAGCAACATTAAAACGGTTGTAGCTTCTTATTTTTTTGAGATACTTGAATGGGATTTTCGTCAATAGGCATTTTTTTACCTTCTTTCTTTTGAAGTAATATAAATTTTGAGTCTTCACCCCTATTGCCTGTTCAGACGTGTAAAATTGTAACTTGTAGCTTCTTAAAATGAGCCTCTAAGGACTGATCACGTGACTTTTCGAACGCACGTTAGGATAACTCAACTGTAATTTTCCCATACAAAAATTGAAATTTAGATCTGATCATCAGAGCAAATTGTTGTTGCAGTTAATTGAGGCTTTGTTTATTAGATAAATAGTTTCTAGTCAACTGTCACAAATTTAATTACTCTATTTATTAGCAAACTTGGTCAGCACATGTTCATTACTTACTTTTATATGTCTGTCAGCTATTAAGAATATAAGTTTACCTTGAGCGCAAAACAAATGGAGACTTGGGCAAGAAATACACGGTTTTAGCATAAAATAACAATGTTAACAAGTTTAATGTAACGCAGTAAAACAAGTAGCTAAGTGGCGAGGTTTGTTCAGACAAGCAAATAGAAAGAAGCATTTGTACAGATTGTTGTCCATTAACGTTTCTTGAGAATATATAAATTAATTAGTGGATTTACCTATTTATCCACTAATATGAAGCCAAAAGAAAAGAAGGTTTTCAGCCACCTTTAGGCTTTTACCTATCAGATTATCCGATCCCTGGTAATATCTATCCACACGCTAATATATACACATATAGGAGGCCAAGAAATTAAATACTTACTAAAAGACAACAGTAATGAACGAATATTTTCACTGGGCGCCACATACACATAGTATTTAATGAATTCAGATGCCTTTAAAGTGTTTACACCAATTTTTATTTCATTTCTATAAACTAAACATCAATGGCCTTCAAGTCTATTACATACTATACGGGGCGAGCAGTGGCAAGAAGAGAGACAACGTCTCTCATAGCTGTGTAAGCTAATGCGGGATACTCGCGGGATACGCAGGATACGCGGCAAACACCACAAGCCTGGCAGGTGTAATTTGCCCGCGGCGAACAGGTGACACGTTGATGTTTCTATAATATAACATGAATAACCATGAATTCTTATAAACGGTGGTCGATCTCTCGGCTGGGGCACGTACGTACGTTACGTACTTATAAAATAACGTTACATTCCCAATTGTTTATTTGAGCCTATTTCCATATAGCCAATATTACAAAAAGATTATTCTTATTTTTCAACTTTCACTTTTTCAATCACGAAAAAGGTAATGTTGAAAGAGGTGTCTTTTTAACAAGTAACTTAAGCATTCATCATATAATTAAGAGCTCTCTTCAGTAAAGTTATCTATTCCGTTTGTTTATCTGCTACTGTAATTTCTTGAACTCCGGACATATAACATTGACCTTCTCTGAGGCAAACATCAAAATGAGGCTTTTGACTTAGACCCAATCCAAAGTACCTACTATTAATTAAAAGATAAAGGCCTCGTATATTGAAAAGGCATTAGGTACCTATTAGTTATGTAGTATAGCACGCTGTTACCAAAGTACTGATAACGTTAAATATTGACTAAGTAGTGAAAGGACATTACCCGAACGTGAAATATGCTTTTGGTGGCGGATGCTAAAAGCCTTTAATTTATAACGTGGTCGCGCTGCTGGTTCAAAACACCGAAAATTCGAAGATCGATACAGCAGAGCCCATATTAAAACGCAAGCAATGATTAGGAAATGTGCCTTCATTAAGCAATCTGTTTGACTCGGTTTTATCCATGGGCTCTGCCTTGCTGCGGGAGAATGTTGCTTTTGTGACCTATCTACTGAAATTTACTTAGGATTTCTTGACTTATTCTTTTTTTAGGGTTCCATAACTCAAAAAGAAAAACTGAAGCCTTGTAAGATCACTTTGTTGTCCGTCTGGGTTTCTGTCGAGACCCTTTATCTCGGAACCGCTTGGAGGTATCGAGTTGAAATTATAACTATATACTCAAGTCTGTGTCTATGCGTCATACTCGTGATCGGGTGCTGTTTGTGGAGTCCGGACTGTTCATGCTTGCAAGGGCATAGTACATAGTTAACTAATTACATACTAGTGTTATTATTATTGTTATCGTATTGACGAGAGACATCATTCTAATCTTGACACGTTTTATTGATATTGACCCTGTACATCTCTGACAATATTACATCATTGTTCCTTTTTTGTTTTGACGCTTAGAGACCGTATACATTTCTTAGAATATTAGAATAATTATAAATTGTATTAGGACGCTCAGAGACCTTATACATCTCTGGAATACTGAATTAATATGAATGATGATGAAGAATTATATTCTGAGTACCATCGCCAACACAGTTAACTGACCATCCGTGCACTTTATGTGCATTGTAATAAGGTTCAATATAAATATAGGATGGTCAGTTAACTTTGTACACGTTTTCATGTTCTTTTTTTAATACTTGAGGATCGGTTTCTTGAAAACAAATACATATTTATGACCTGTTGGATATGCTCGACCTAACCATATATGATTCATTTTAATCGATTCTGGTTTTTTTTTTTGGCATTCTCCTTTGGCAAGTAATATCGTCTAATACTACAAAAGTACAAGAATCGTAAAACCATACATTTTTCTATTTTTGTAACATATTGAATCGTTTTTTGATAATTACTTGCATCGTAACAATTTCAAAATATAAATCTCCCAAAAATGAGTAACTAAATACATCACGCTCAACCTATTAACCAAGGTACCGTGAAATGGGGTGAGTAGGATTCGCGGGGAGAGTTGGTACAAAAGGGGGGGTGAGATGGTTTTTTAAGGCTACTGCTACAAAAATAATTTATTCCAATTTAAAATGGAGCTATAGTAATACTCATAATAAAAAAAATCGATCAAACAATCTTCCAAAATCACCTTTGTATGAAAACCCATCTCACCCCAATTATGAGGGACTACGGGGTGAGGTGGGTTTTCCTGTTTATCGTCAAAGTTATGAAATGGAACTACCCAAAATAAAATAAAAACTAAAATACAAACGTCCGGAACATTTACCCCCCCTATTCATAAAACTTAAAATGCCTCTGCTAAATAAAATGTGTTCTGTCCCTTTCTTACGAACACAAATGTCAAAGTGACAAATAAGGGCAAACGAACTTTAACGCCATTTTAGTTAAAACAGGCTTGTAGTACGTTTATGAATACGGCCGTTATTATATACACCATTCAGTTTGTATAAGTAAAAATAAAATGTTATCGAGGTTTGAATGTCAGTTTTCACCCTACTCACCCCATTTTACGGTAACTATTTTGTTAAATTCCACTTCGGGTAAGAAACGACTTTAAATTATAGTTTGTACTAACTGCTCTTTAGATTAAAGTTGCTAGTATAAACTAACAGTCCTTGGCAAACCTCACTATTATCATACTGGTTCTAGCCTCGGAGAAATCAGATCATCATTGTTTTTTGGCCAAGATCCGCACTTTACGGCATCCCATCTAAACGGCCAGCTCATGCCAAGCCGATGTTGCGTCTAATTTGCGAGACTGGCACTTGAGCTACAGCCCTATCAGATCCAAAAGGTAATAACTGAAAAGGGCTAACGTGGATTTAGTTTATTTTGTATTTGGAAGGCTATTCCGTGGGTGTTGGACGGAGATGCGGTACCTTGTACCACCATTATCATACGTTCTTTATTTATGCCTTGTGTGCTGCCAAAATCGCATAACTCATACAGATACTCGTACATTCGTACCATACAATAAAAATATTCTTTATTGTAAGTAATAAAGACAATATAATGAGCGATCTCTTCCAGATAAACTTAGGGTAGTGGAACCCCTACAGAACCAATAATTGTATTAAAATAAATTGAAGAATTTATGATTTACAGTAATCTAGGTTTTTGTTTTATTCATTATTTCTTGTAAAATACAATCCGCACTACACGCTAATCACTATTATTTCTGTGCAAATTTTTGATATATGTCCTTTTAAAAAGCCCATTGACATAAAAAAAACACACGTACTGTTTAGTTTTTATATCGACATGAAAAAAGTTTCAGTTTGAATAAAGTCCCCGATGCCTGTGCTGCACATGTGTACAAAAGCTCCTTTTTTTGTAGAATCTAAGACTTTGTTTAGTTATTTCCTTTAGTACAGAGAATCCACATTATTATCTATTAAATAACACCCTTGCGAGTGTTTTTTTCTATTAAGAAAGAAAGATGTAAGCGACTGCAATTTAGAATAACGAGGTGCCCTTCTGAGTAAGTAAAGCAGTATTTTCTCCCCTTGTGCAAAAAAGTTTCGTCTATTAAGAGACTTGATTCATGGAGCTCTTAACTCATGTTTTATGTCCTGTTTCGGTCACAATAAGTGCAGGTATTCGTTAATAAAATTATGACGATGAATGTTATAAGAAGGGGTCGGATATTTTGGTCCCTAAGTCCCTATAGTAGGTGAATGCTCGAAAAAATGTTATGTAGGTATCGTTAATCCCTACCTTTTTCATGCGCTTCCTCAATTTTACTAATACACACAATCCCGAGCTTACATTAGTGCTTTTTTTATACATCCATCAAGATTTATAACTTGACGACTTTGACGACTGCTTTAGCCTAGTTGGTAGTGACACTGCCTACGAAGCAAGAAGTCCCGGGTTCGAAAACCGGTAAGGGTATTTATTTATGTGATGAATATTTGTTCCTGAGTTATGGATGCTTTCTATGTATTTAAATATTTATTTATCTATATAAGAATGTTTATTGTAGTCTAGTACCCATAGTACAAGCTTTGCTTAGTTTGGGACTAGGTCGATTTGTGTAAGATTGTAGATTGTGTGATTGTCTTAGGCTAGGTTTTTACACAATAATTATATAAAAAGTAAAATATAAAACATTCATACAAAACATAAGATTATTGTAAAAATCACAAAAGTCAGAAAAGGCTTGTCTAAATGGTGGAATCAATAGAGTAAAAATATACCGGTAGTAGGTAATCTAATTGATAGTGCAACAACGACGAAATCGCAAAAAATAATCAACATTTTCTTACACTTAAAGGAATACCAATCCTACCTTTTAAAAGCACTCGATATTGAACATAAAATCTCACTCAAACTATTTAAACAAGTTGAAAAGAAAACACGATCAAAACAAAAGCCGGCTCCAACTACTCGAAAAACAAACAATTTGATAGAGCATTTTCCTTTGTTTTGGCAAGTGCTTCAAGCATCTTGTCGTGAAGCTCTTCATAAAGGCTTCTTCAAAAAATGAAAACATCCACGACTTAAAATCAAAATCTTGTTTAACACGTTCATTGCCAAGTCAAAATGCAAAACTTGTAGGTACCTACAGATGGCCAAAATAAAAATAAAAAGTTTAATTTGACTTTTATTGTCTTATTTATACTTTTATATATAGAACCTTTAATTATATAATATATAAACGAATATATATATATATATATGTAAATTTTTATCACGCGAAATCGCGTGATTGGCCATACCAGACGCATTTGTTCATGAATATTGCCGACATGGCCGATAACGCGAATTCGCGTGATGATATATGTTTTGGTCACGCGAAAGACGCGTGATGGACTAATTTGCGATGTATTTTATTCATACATATTGCCCACATGACCGGTAACGCGAATTCGCGTGATTTCTCTTTCCAAGGATAAAAGCTTTTTTTAGTAAAAAAACCATTCAATTCGTAATTTTATGATTATTAGATGAATAGTGCAAAATAATTATACAATTTGACTAATAAGCAACTTAGAACTTATACGAACTAACACTTTGATATTTTCAGCTTGTTAGAGATAGCAGCGAACTTGTGCAGGTCAAAAAAACAATCAATACATAACGGGGGGAATAATTACTAATTCCCCAATTAGGGCATTGCTTACATTCCGTAGTAGTGTTTACCCTTTTTTATTAGAGTAACAATTTCTGCAATCTTTTCTGGCTGTAACAGTCGCTTTTCTACCGGTGCTAAAACAACGCTCTTTAGACTTCTCAATTTTAGTTAGTCTATGGTTTTCTTTTTGCTGCGATACCTGCGACACTACTTGTGGTTCCACTCGACGTTCCGGTAAAAATGACTCAATTACTTGCTCTCGAAAATCATCGATAACCTAGGATTGCCTGAGTGTTTGGTGTAAAGCATTCGAGCGTTTATCATGCTCATCATCAGAACGTGTATGAAAATTTTCACGTACCACCTCAGAGTTTTCCCTTCACATGGGTAAGTAGCTAAGCATTTGGTCTTGCAGGTCTACACTTGACATGTTCTGATTATAGTTTACGACAGCTAATGGCTTCATAACAACATTGCCGCGTTTGTTGGTAACTTCCTGCATTTGATTCATGAATTGCTTGGATATATAATTTAGTTCCCTTTTGTCCCTATATTTTCCAATATGAACACGTCGTCGTTGTTGCGATAACGTGATATATTTTCACCTTTTTGTCCAATAATGTTGTAGCTAAGATATAGCTGTTATCCATGAAGACAGCGTGGCCGGAATTCAAATGGTTTTCCAATAGTATTTCTACATTTTTTTCAGTGTGTCCTTTGCCAGAAGTTTCATCCATACCACTAGCAAAAACATGACCTCTTCTAATAGTTCCATTTGGTTCTGCCATTACATAGAGTTTTATCCCGTATTTGTGTCTCTTTCCTTTTATGTATTAAGATCAGGCGGCCACAAAATAGAATCATAGATTCGTCTAGGGACAAGTTTCTTCCGGGATAATAAATCCTGTCCATGTTGTCATTGAAGGTGTCTATTATCATTTTGCATTTATTCATGCGGGTAGGATCGTCACCTTCTTCTACAAAAAATGACTTATTTAATCGGTGCGATTTCCAATAGTCAACCAAACGGTTCATTTTCGCTGTGCCCGTGTGGTAAAGTAAACCGATAAATACTCTAAATTCTTCCACAGTTAGCGGTTCCCATAACTTGCGATGCTGCGAAGAATTTTTCATGTTTTCTGCATGCCTGAATAGGCATGCAGAAAACATGAAAAATTATGTATTTCTATAACACGCACGAATTGCAATCGACGCACTATTGCACGAATTGCAATCGACGATTTTTTGTAGGTAGTCATCAGTAAGAAATAAATCAACATACTCTCTGGGATTCTCTGGCGCTGGCACAAGTAATCCATTTATTTTAGTGAAAGGAAAATCTCTCAACGGACTAGAGTTCGTAGTCCAACGTGTCGTAGATGCTGCTCTGGATGGCTGCTGAGTCCCGATTGGTATCGTCCTTGGGTTCTGACCCCTGAAGAGCAAGGTAGGCCTTCTGTTCTTGGGTGATTGGTGCAGATGATACAGGCACCGACAATCAACGTGACGGTGGATTTCGACGACTGGAGACAGCGAGACATTGTTCAGCCTCCATCTGCTCATCCTCCTCAACCTCATCGTTTACAGAATCTGAATTTGCACCACATTCGTCTGCTACATAGTCTATATCATCCACATCACTCCCTGCATAAATATCTTCGTGTGACTCGTGTAATAATTCTTCTTAGTCGTTTTCTAGCCAAAACTTGCGACGTACTGGGCTTCGCCGACCTTTTTGTCGGCCGTGAACTACTCATTATAAAAACTAAGTTTGCCGAGAAACTACAAAAAATAGCAAAAACAGTGTTTTTGTCACCACACAGTACCGGCGAGCGAACTGTCGAGTGCAGGTAAAACAATTGCAAGATGGCTACCTACAGGCCACGTCCCCTAATAAATATGTAATTCTCTTCCTTAGTGGCCAAAACTAAAACCAGAAACCAATGCGCAACGTCGCGTGATGTGGCAATCAACGTGTTATTTTATTATAGGTTTTGAGTTACTTGAGACTAACGTGCGATGACCAGACATTATTAATTTTGTAGCATATTCGTTGCAGCGTACTTTTATTAACGGTATTGGTTTTTTTTTTTAAGTCGTAATGCTTAGTTAGCGTTAGTAATATTAATATTTGCCTTAATTAACAATTTTGATTGATATTGTCTTTTATGATAACATCGTTAACTTAACCGTGCTGCACCGAAAATGCTAAAAAATGTACGACGTATGGCGATTATGTATTATTGACAAAGTAGTCAATGTTCATAATCAAACGTCAAACGCACTCTTTCTTTCTACCTTCAATTACATAAAAATCTTTGGAACGCCCCTAACACACTTGTTTTTATCATCCTTTATTAATAAGCTAAACTAGTGACAAGTTCATCACTTCAATAAGAAAACCTACAGTCACATGCAGCGATAATTTCTAGGCTGTTAAGTACGATTGAATATGAAATTATGCGAACTGGCAGTGCATGCAACATTAATCAGATGCCACTGCTGATACATGGTGGATGTTCCGGGATTAGTGTTGTAGTAAACATGATGTATGCGGGGCTGAATTCAATGAAAATCCCGTAAAAGCACCTGGGACTATGTAGTGTGGAATTACGGTACTGTTTAGACTCAATTCTTTGAATTTCTGTAAGCGAACTGGGGCGAGGGTGATTGAACGACGTAACGGATGAAATAGCTTATGGATGAAATGCATAACTGGAAAAGTAAATATTCCTAATTTCGACGGAGTAGCTGGTAAAACTTGATGTGGCTTAAATTCCTAACCAAGCCTTTTTAAAGGAGCGTATTTGTAGCAGTTCGTTTCTCTGTAGGTTAGAACTATGATCCGTATAAAATGATTCTAGTAACGAACTTTTAAATACTTAAAGTACGATACGGCACAAAAATGGCAAATTCAGGCAACTCAACAGGTAAAACCACACATGCAGGTAGGCCACAAGTTAATCAATGTGTTAATTAGTTGTTTATTGTAGACTGCATTCTTACGAAAAGAAGAATTATTGGCAGCTTTACATGCAAATGGTGGGCACGTACCGCTGTCTCTAATCTAAGTTAATTAAAACTACAATGATTAAAAATATCTATAATTGGGTTCAAAAACCGACTGTATCAATGACTTTTCAGAACTTGTTGTCATTCTTCTACACCTAAATACTTAGTAATAACAAAATATTCCGATCCTTTTTATCCTAGAATAATACCTTATGGGGCAAAATCATATCAAATATATAGAAAAGTGATCGTCAACCGTTATGATACGGTTTGCTAGCATGACAAATTGAAAAATAAAAGTATGTAGAGTTCAGGAAATATGTATACATCAGCGAAGAAACTCGAAGGTGTACGTGAAGTCCCCAACCCGCACTAAGCAGCGTAGGGACAACTGCCCGTCCCCTCTCGTGGGACGTATATAGGTTGTTTTTTTTATCTAGAGCGATAGGAATGTTAATGTGTAGCAGCATTTAGTTTCCGGTTTCATAATGAAAAGTTAGAGTACAACTTTATTATCCATTAAATTGTGTCACGTTAATAAGCTCTGTTTCATAGTTTTGACTCTCACCATTTTACATTCAACTTAATTTTTTATTATACTATAATTAGGTACATTTGCAATTTTATATTAACTCGTTGTCACACAAACTCATCCCCTTGAAAACCTCCATCTCACGGGATCGCCAGCCATTTTGGACTGACCATAAATTTCAGTTTAATATTTAATAGCTCTTGTTTACTTTCTGTTGGTTTCTTTAATGCGGAGCGAAGTGGAGTTTTGAGGTATTATGTCCGGACATTAAAAGTCTGCTCTGAATAACGAGCAATGTTTACTTTGAACAAACGTTACAAAGTAAGTCTTCAATACCCTACGCGTCTTCAAGAATAACAAATGTTACTCAATGTAGTTATGTATCAGTTGTATTGCTCTTGCAGCTTTGCTTATGTATGAAATGATATTCACTTACGTTAATGTTTAGTGTAAGTATTATGTAGTTTTACTTTTAGAGTGTTTGCGTTTCAATTAGGTATTTAATAAGATCCAGGTTTGTATCAAATATCGAATAGTTTTACCCCTGGATTTAATCTACCACCTAGCCAAGGCATTTAAGGATAAATAAACGGTTGTTCAGAGTAATTGTGATTTAATATTTTTATTCTAAGTATTGAAGAATATTTTTTATATATTTAAGTATTTATGTATATCTATTAACTCGGCGGGGCGGTACTCGCTAGGTATTTACAACCACGGATACTCGCTACCGGGTAAAAATAACGCAAGAATTAGTCGGTACATTTTAACGAGGAACAATTTTATTTTTATTTTGCCAATTAAAAAGTTTAATTGATGTTTTTAGCCATATATAAAACAAACAATAATAATTGTTTTGTGCTACCCCAAGCGGCCATGGCAATAAAAAATATTAACTATCATGTGGTATTTCTTACTCGGGATCCTGCTGTTTTACCAAATTTATTTTGGTCCAATTTCATTTCCTAAACAAATTTAAGCAACTATTTTTTGCCAATGTAAACTTTGGCACAATTTTAATACGCATATTTTCATTTAGCAAAATATTATTACGAAAAATTACATTATGGCATTTGGTCTTTTAGCAAATGCTTTAATAAGGCAGAAAAACATTAGACAATAAACCAAAATACTATTCATAAAACGGCACAGTCCGCGCAGCATGTTTTGACCTGACACAAAGGTACTCAATACAATTATGTTTTCTAGAGCTTTATAATGGCAGCTAACAACATATTAATGTTAACACTCACCTGATAATGTGTTTGCACTACAACCGCCCTAAAAACTATGGAAGCGTCTTGAACTCGAGTTTCCAAAGGACGCTCGGCGTACTTCGGACACTGACCATCACAAACTATTGTCCTACACAGAAACAACACTATCACCAACAAGTCTCCATTGGACAAACGTCCTAGCACTGGCCGGAGCATTTTGAATCTAATGCACAGCTTCATCAGTTACATTTTTCATTGATTATCTGACGACGTTATTGCGTTTCGTTCTTCGTCGCCGGTGACGTTTTCTGCTTTGCATGTTTTATCTGGAACAAAAAAAATGGAGTTAGTTTGGAACATTTGAAATTGGAGTCAGACTTTTATTTGCAGTAGTTGATTACGGGTTTCGTATGGACACAAAACATTAATATTGTTTATAAGTTAGCGTACCATACATTTCAGCAAATAATCTGAAATTATTTTGTTTCTATAAAAATATTTGGATAATTGAAAACAATACCACGTTCAGAATACTTCAGATCTAATATCGAAGCAGATATGCCACATCCTTATATGTTTGAATAGTATTTTTTTAGTAGTACCTAAGTAAAACATACACATACATTAAATCGCCGGCTCACAATTAATAAGTAAATACGCCCAAGGGCTAAAAATCACAGTCCGGAACACAATCAGGGTTCTTATATTGTTCCTACTTAGCGCTCCCACGCGTTCGCAGTACCTACAATATTACGAGTTCCATGTGTACAAGTGACGTTAAACGTAATACGATTACTGTGATTAAATTGACTTTGTCATCGCGGAAATTAGAGCAGAAATGCGAGCTTTTGAGCACATGTAGTCGATTCAAAATACGTGACGCATTCTGGTTTGATTTGAATGCGCCCTGGGTTCTAACATGTTAGCTCAGGGCGCGTGCAAATGATCTCTGCCAGCACGGCTATCACAAGACGGCACGCGAGCTCTCTCGATTTTTCTCGCACTATACCTCTCTTTCTATTGTGTTCTAATAAGAGTAATTAACTACAAATGTATAGTTTTATGATGTTTCCCTGTACTTATACACACTGTTTCAAGTATAATACTCGGTAAGAGTAGATTAAGTAATACATACCGTTGATCCCAACTGTTCAAATATGGTGTTCAAGTATGCCTACTTGAACACCATATTTGAACAGTTGGGATCAGTTAATTTATTCACGAAATAGAGAATTCATTAGAACCATATAGAGGTATCAACCAGAACGTCTATCACGCGACGGCGCGCGAGCTCTCTCGATTTTTCTCGCACTATCCGTCTCTCTTATTAGAACACTTAGAACAAGAGGTATACTTCGAGAAAAATCGAGAGTATGTCGCGGCCATCTCATGATAGACGTGCAGGGATATTTTATACTTTATATGGTTCTTATTGACGACCGCTTTAGCTTAGTTGGTAGTGACCCTGCCTACGAAGCAAGAGGTCCTGGGTTCGAATCCCGGTAAGGGCGTTTATATGTGTGATGAGCACGAATATTTGTACCTGAGTCATGGATGTTTTCTATGTATTTAAGTATTTATTTATCTATATAAGTATGTTTATCGTCGTCTAGTACCCATAGCTTTGCTTAGTTTGGGACTAGGTCGATTTGTGTAAGATTGTCCCCTAATATGTTTTTTTTATCTTTATTATTTATTGCATCCACATCCGCAACCACGGAAGTAGTTTATTTATTTAAACTTTGTTAACAACAAGGCATTCTCTACCAGTCAACCGAGAACTTAACAAACAAACAGAGACTTAAGCAGCTAAGGTGGGTGCAGTGAGAAAAAAAAACATGTATAGCACACTATATAAGCAGAATATATATATATATATATACTGCGTGGAACGGAACGATGGACTTTCCCGCAAGAGAGAGAGATAAACTATTTTTTGACGCGTTTTTTTTTTACATTTGTATGGAGCTCGTCGCTCCAGTCGGCCAACGCTTCATACAAAGGTAAAAAAAACGCGTGAAAAAAAAATAGTTTATCTGGTAAATGTGACGTACTAGCGCTCAATAATCCCCCTCTTGCCGGAAAGTCCATCGTTCCGTTCCACGCTGTATATATATATATGTTGAAGTTCCACATTTTCAACATCTGCATCCATATCCATATCCATATCCGCTGAAATTAATGCAAAGTTTTTGCGGATGCAGATGTAGTGCAACTCACAACAAGAAAGTAACCCACGCGGTGTTTACCGCGCACGTTTTAGATATTTTTGCCATTAGAGAAAAAAAAATCGTTTCTATGACCAAGAGTAGACACGTTTTAGATTTGTTCGCTACGATTGTAATACTACGCTACGATGCATCCGGATCCGCATGCGCGGATGTCTAAAAAATCGCATCCGCGAAATCCCTGGTATAAATAAACGTGCTTATGAAGACTGGGTCGCAATTCCGTACATCTTAATTGAACGGAGGGGAGATCGCTAGGATATCGCTTTTCTTTCAAGTCTTGTGTCATTTTGATTATAAAAGAAGAAATTAAAATGGATTGCTATGAAGAAAAATTAAAAGCTTCATCTCATAGAGATTAAAATAAAAGGCAAGCAAATGCAGAATAAGTTGTAAATTTGGTACTTAGTTGTCCGACAAGAGCCTGGCTCTTTAGTACTTACATGACGATAATGACGGTTTAAAAAAATGGCCCCAAGTAAGATAAGCGATTGATAATGCATTTTGGTGCACAGTTGGTATCAAAATAGCATCACGTAATCGTTAAATTTTGCTTAGCATAATTTGACTTTGCAATTCCTGTAAGTAGGTGAATACATGAATATGTCACTTTATCGTCCAGAGGGGTAATCACGTAACTTTTCTATCGCGCGTTAGAACAACTCAAATGTCACTTTTCCATATAAAAATTGACATTTAGATCTACCTGACGTACGTAAAATGCGTTACGTGATCGACCTCCAGAGCTCCCCACGTTGCACTGTGCTGTGTTGAGTTTCAGACCTGATTTTGTCTGTAGTTGTCAATACAAGCAATAGGGATGTAGACTCATGTTAAAATTAATAACGCAGTGTTCTTAAATGGATAGTAAACCATCAAACTATTGTAATAACGTATGATAAAAAAAACATAAAGAGATATGGACCTTGATTTTTTTAATCTTTTATTATCCAAGAGTAAATATAAATCTACAAATAGAATCCTTACGCTTCTACAGAGACAAAATTGTATGACCACTATGGACCTTCATGCAGTTTTTGGCGACCGAAGCAGTAATTTAGGTACTTAATTTTCATACAAAGATTTGTACAAATGGACAGCAGTGACGTCATACTTCTGTGTCAATTAGTATGAAGCGTTTCGTCAGCCACCAGCGAGGTCCGTCTTTGACTGATTTTTGTCTATTTATGTACTTTAATTGTAGTACACCATTTAATTTTTTCTATAAAAACTGGTACGAATAGCATTGAAAAAAAAAACAATCATGCCTATTGTCAAATCAATGAAGGGTGCGTGTTTCTGATTCTTCTAATGCCTCAAGCGTCCATACGATACGTTGTCTTATCGGTGGCTTATTACTATCAGGCAGGCCATATTCTTTGTCACCGTCGTAGTATTTAAAAATATTACATGTTTTGGTTTGTTAGATCGCTTACCCCAAACGTAATTTCTCTTTGTAGCTGATTTTCTTTTCATATTTTTTTCCCGAACGCGATTATTCCAGTCCCTTTTTTTCACCGTAACATACTTTCTCAGTCGTGTTACTTCCGTGTCGTATTTTATTACGTCTCAATTTTTCATCCCTGTAGGAAACCCATTGCAAACGCAAAATAGTAGGTAGGTTAGGTTCGTCAGATAGCTAAGGGCGCCGAAAGGGCACACTGCTCAGAAATCGGAGCCCCGCTTAGCGGGCCCCGTCGAAACTGTTCAATTGCGAATACAATTAATGTTGAAAAACGCGTTTGTAAAGTTATGCGAGCAAAAACTTCGCTACCATAAGTAATATAATAAGGAAGGTAAATTTTAAAAATGTGAAATTATTCGACTTGCGATAATGGCGAAAGAAAAATTTTGTTCGGGAAACCGATCTTACCTTTTACGGGTAAGTACCTATTACTTAGTACTTGTGAAAACATTTTCCTTATCCAACAGGAATAGAATATATTGCGGAGTTTGCTTTTTAAATTCTATTAAAAGCCTTACTTACATAAATTATTCCAATTGATATGTTTTCCTCGACGTGTTTTTGTACCATAAAGAGAATACATGAATAAGGCAGCCTTGGAAGTGGAATCTTCTGAGGACTTCTAATACAAATTATTGCGCATTAAATAAAATTGAGTCGATGAGGAAAATGAATTATTGTTTTAGGGTTCCGTTCCATAAAGATGCAAAATGAACCCTGGCTGTCCGTCTGTTACAGCGCTATATTTCAGGAATTACTTACGCTATTTGAAATTGTAATATTGGCAAACAACACTTACTCAACTTTCTACTGTGTTTAGATTTCATACCTCAGCACGTCTAACATGAGACGGCCGCGACATATTCTCGATTTTTCTCGCTCTATACCTCTTGTACTAAGTGTTCTAATAAGAGAGAGGCGGATAGTGCAAGAAAAATCGAGAGCTCGCGCGCCGCCGCGTGATAGCCGTGCTGGAAGAAAAAAAAAATGATAATATGTAATGAAGACTGATGTAAATATTACAAAATAGAATAGAATAGAATAGAATAGAATAGAAAGGTGTTTATTTCCCTGGTTATTATGTTACATTCTGTCCAGCAGGGTGATGCAGCCCGTGGGTGTGTCAGCTACTTACGATCTACTTATGTTCGTCTGAGATAACTGTATAAGTGTCAAGTAGTGTGTGATGTAGGTATGTTTGTTAGTGTGTATCCCCCTTATTCATAAAACTCTCTGCCTCTGCTGAATAAAATGTGTTTTGTCCCTTTCTTACTAACACAAATGTCAAATACCCGATACCCAAAGGTTGTCTGGAAGAGATCGCTCTTCAGCGATAAGACCGCCTGTTGTCTACATCTACCTACATGTAATAACATGCAATAAAAAGAAAAACAATACAATAGTATTGTTTTTCTTTTTAACTGATTTGTGTGTGTGAGGTGTGCAATAAAGAGTATTTGTATTGTATTGTAGGTATTGTCAAAGTGACAGATAAGGACAAACGATTTTTAACGCCATTTTAGTTAAAACAGGCTTGAAGTACGTTATGGGGACTTGGAGCTAAATATTACAGGAAAATATAACTGTCTTGATATTGTAAAGTAAAAAAAAAACATAAGAATGCCATGGGTCGCGATTCGCAAAAAAAAACCAAAGGAAGTCGAAATGTAAAAAAGGTTGAATAACGCTGTACTATTATCATCATCATTAACCAAACGGGAGTACTTAAGTGTCCAAACGATGATGAATGGGAAATTAATTTCTGCTCCTATATTGCGTGTGTCAGATCATTTGTTAGGATACAGCGGGTAATGTGCCGGATAAACCGCTGAGTTGTTCCGCAAAAATCAAGCACCACAGAGTTACTTGCTTTTCGAATGAGCCTGAATTTCAAAATAAAGGAAAATAAATCGAATACATAATGGTATGTATTCGATTTATTTTATCCATGCGGATAGTGACAATAGGGGTGTAGACACTAAATAAAATAATCAATGATGTCATATTTTCTCGAAAAAGGATGTAGTTAAATGGAGAAAAAATCAACGCAAGAGGTTAAATAATCACGAAGTTAGAAGTGTCCAAAGTTTTAAGAAGGGGTATGTTCTGTCCCTTTTTTGCAAAACGCAACTTCATGTGGAACGATGATGCTTGTAGATTGTTACACCATTTATAATTCAAGAAAGGCTGGACCGATTTTTATGATGTTTGATATGTTGGATTTGTCTGCGCTGCGAAGAGCAAAAAACACGTTTCTCTCCTCTATTTTTCTCTCTTTCTCTCATATATTTTTCATATGGTAGGATGATTTTTTTTTGCCTAATCAATCCTTCATAGTAACACTCATGTGTTCACGAGGAGAAATATTTTTTTAATCAACATCTATTCCAAAGTGTTATCGATTTTGATCGCGGGTATAGTTATCTTTTGTCGCAACTATAGCCCTTATGATGTTGAGACGAGACTCAGTCCAAAATTTTGGGCAAACGTGACGTTTCATTTTTACAACTTGGTTTTAACTACGAAAAGTTTTTCACTAGTATGTGCAATGTTACCTGGGTATTTTAAATCTTTGCCATACAAGTCCATACACCTCACATTCCACAATTTGGTTCAAGCTCCTGGCTGAAGTTAAAGACTCAAAAGTAAAGTCTAGCTTCTACTAAAAATAGGAAGGTTGCCATAAATATGTTGTGTTTTCGTTCATTACCCGATTTGTTTTTGGGCAAAGTTCCCGCTGGTGGCAAATTAGGCGTAATCCACGATACGAAGTTCGCGGGGTCAGGTAATTAATATTATTAATGCGAAAGTGTATCTGTCTGTCTGTCTGTAACCTCTTCACGCTTAATCCACTGAACCGATTTAGATGAATTTTGATGTAAAGATAGTTTAATGAGTCCCGCAGAAGGACATATACAAAATAGCCATAGCAACAGCTGTTGTTGTTAATTGACGAAGATATCTTTGGACATACATCAATAACCATTAATCCTGTATGCAAACTGAAATAATTCATTGACTACTGGTACCTTCCTAAGTGTGTTTATTAAAGTAAAGCAATTTTTTATGTTCCGACTGTTTTATGCCTTTATTTTCTGGCCTACTGGAATTAGTATGCACTGTTACCTTGTTGAAACAAGAGAGACGAATCGCCTTGTCAATCACACGACCTCGTGATGGACGGTACTTGTTATTTTATAAGAGATCCGTTTTATTTCTTCCTACTCTTTACATAAATTTGTGTTCAAATTTCCCTTCCCGGGTGGGTTACCCCTTACACTGTTATGTCTCAGCCTTTCAAAATAAACAAATAAAAACCCTTTAACCTTGGATATTTTCAAGACCAGAGTGAATAGGCACTATCTCGATGCGTACGCATGTAAACCCTCGACCTCATCATCACTTACCATCAGGCGAGATAGTGGTCAAGTGCGTACCTATACGTAATAAAAAAAAAGCTTACGGTCATTCACTTAAATTCACACTTTGATGAATTAATACTTACTAATATTATAAATGTGAAAGTGTGTCGGTCTGTCTGTCTGTTACCTATTCACGCTCAAAACGCTGGGCCAATTGTGATGAAATTTGCTTTAGACATACCTAATTTGAGTTCCGAGAAAGAACATAGAGTAGTTTTATTCCCGGAATCATCCCCTAAGAAAATGAATGGAAGGGGTGTGAATATTTGTATGGTGCTATGATATAAAGAGTTTCACGTGGCCGGAGTCGCGAGCCGAAGCTAGTAAAAAATAAAATCTTAAGAGGGAAGAATAGCCTTGCAGCAGTTAGGCTCGCGACTGACGATAGGTACTTTTTTGACGAAATTTCCACTAACTAGATCTTAATTTTGATGTCAATCGCTTCGCCACAATATATTCTAGGTTCATAGGTTTCGCTTTCAAAAAATGTACAATAAGTTTTTGAGATGCCTATAAGTTTGAATTTACAGCAAATTTTGAAAAAGGAAAACTTATAAACCAAGTCTTTCATTGTGTCAGTAACGTTCTAAAAAATCATTAAGATTGGAAAATATTTAGAAGTGAAAAACGTTTTTTTTATAACGATGAGTACGTAGTATTCTTCCCTCTTAATTCAAATCAGAGGTAAGCCTCTGATTCCACAGAGTCGTTTCAAATCTAGAGATCTGATTATGCTGGAAAAGAACTTTTTTTTGTTATAAAGACACACAATGACAAGTAAAGTATCAAAATTTTCGCCAACTGTAGAATAGTTTGTTGGTCTCATAGCCAAGTTAATTATTTTGTGAATAGATAAGAAGGGTTCCACTTAAATTATCCCCGGCTAAGAGCACCGTCGCGTCACCGTGCCGTTTTGTTCCTAATTGTTTTAGGGATACACAATGTTTTTGTGTTGCCACAAAAGCCACTCACGGCATTAACTTTGTAATGTGTCATGTGCACAAGCATGTTATTGTAGTCACACTAAACTGTTCATTGTTTATTTATTATAAAAGGTTGGGAGCATTGTGTTTTGTTTCATGGGAACTTTAAACGCGGTCTTAGCCTTATATGTCAGAAAGAGTCGAAACAGCATTTTGAAGTTGATAGCGGATAGGTACAACTATCCCATCCTTTGTCACTGGGTGACACAGATCAGGACAGTAGTAAGGAACATTAAATAGCCATTATCTGTGTCACACCGTGTTTTGCTTTGAACTTTTTATTTTATTTTATCTTTATTTTATGAATGTTTAACTCACATAGATATACCACATAGTTCCTACTGTAACGAACCCGCTGTGGATATTTATCTGAAATGAAGTACCTATATGAATTTGAATATACATATTTACATATATACATACTCTGTGAGCTTGTGAACTCGCAAGCCTGTTTGTTTTTAAATTTT
The DNA here is from genome assembly GCA_947049275.1 of Epinotia bilunana. Classification (NCBI taxonomy): domain Eukaryota; kingdom Metazoa; phylum Arthropoda; class Insecta; order Lepidoptera; family Tortricidae; genus Epinotia; species Epinotia bilunana. The sequence goes on along the minus strand of OX346263.1, from coordinate 4,436,784 downwards.
CGTAAAACTTAATCGACAAAAGAAAAAGAACCTGCTCACAAAATTACACGAGAAATGTGACTTGTAGAGAAGAACAGCTGAATACCGAGGATACGAAATAATGTTGGTCCAAGCTGAAACGAAGAACTACGTTCGCTTCGCTCGCTCGTCCAATAAAACGATTTAGAAAGATTTTATCACGTATATTATGTTTTAAAACCTACACAGGCGACATTACGACCCAGCGCTCGTTATCAAACAAAACGACTGAAAAAAAAAAAAAATTGGGCGCCACCTACATAGAAATTTCTAAATACCTACAAACTAAGAGAGGTAACATACCAGATTGGCTCTTTAGATAAAACTTCGGGATGTACATACGTACTGTATTTGACAAAATCCGTTTAAATTGATTTATTTAATGAGTAATATTAGCGGAAACCGAAGACAATACAAACAATTAAATCAGTTCCGTACACTCACTCTTACCTCTTTAATAGGGTAAACCCGATTACGCTTAAAGCCCGTTCCAGACTTGTGCTCCAAATGTCTTTAAAATATTCATTGTTTAAAATTAAAAACAGCGCATTTTAAACTAAATACATTGGTCCTTTGAGCCAGATATGAATTAGCGTTCGAAAGGTAATAAACAAACTCCAGGCACGTTTAACGAACGCACGTCGTCCCTAGCAAAACTGAGATGACATGTTCCCTACAAAAACAAAGTACATAATTAAGTTATATCCATTAGCAGGAGATCGTGCCAAATCAGGCATCTCGCGCTAATCCTTCGGGTCGGCTAATCCGTATACGCTGACGCGACTTTCTGATCCTATCTTGAGGCTCTTAGGGCGATGAGACGTACGCGACTGTAAATATCTGCTACTTTTAGCAATGTTTGTAGTATACGAAACAGTCCTAATTATTTGTTCTTTTATTACTTACGAAAACTTTGACTCTTTTGTTTGTAGAATAGAGTAGAAGTCGTGTAAGATTGTCCCAAAATATGCTGAATGCGATGCTAGACTTCTATCTGGTTTGCTACGATGTAAAAAAACCCTCAGGGATCCTTCTAGATATAAGGTCACCTGAGATGCCCTTCTAGTTATTTAACGTACATATTGAGGGATCGTTTTAAAATTATTTTTAATATTGCCTGTGTGTAGTATCTTAAGATGCTACACCCGCAACTTGGTCACGATAAAACTAGAACCAGCATAATGACCAAAACAGCCACGCGTTTTCGTGCTTTGGTGGGCACAATAAGGTCGAAACAAACACTTGACAAAGAACTGAAGTATCCCACTGCTGAGCAAAGGCCTCCCTCCTATTCTTCTGCATATCCCTGTCCTGAGTAGCCGCCCACCAGTCTAAAGCTGATTTTCCACCGGAGGGGCGAGACAAGAATTGAAATTTGTATGGCACTTACTATTTCCACCGAAGATGCGCGAGGAGAGAATTGAAAATTTGCCATACGAATTTCAATTCTCGCCTCGTCTCGTCTCGCCCCTCCGGTGGAAAATCTGCTTTATTCCACCACCACCAGGCTCTCCGACGTGATCTACCGCGACGCCGTATCCGGTTCTGTGGGATCCGCACTTGGTGGTAATTGTAACCCATAAGTCCATAACGCTTCTGGCATCCGGCAGACGTGCCCGGTCTAGTCGCATTTAAGTTTGGCGGCTGTGTAAGCTACGTCAGCTACTTTAGTTTTGGAACGCAGTATTGTCTTTTTAATGCGATCCGTTAATTTCACGCCCAAAATACTGCGTTCCATGGCTCTCTGGCAAATCTACAATTAGATAAAGTTTTAGTTAGAGAGATAGGTAGGGCAAAGTGAAATGTAATCTCATTTATATTTGGAGCCGCTCAACTGGGGAAGTACCTCCATTATAGAAGACTGCAGGCATAATAACGCCACTACTTGCTCCGTGGTATATAGTGTTGTGTTCCTCATGGTGAGTAAGGTGGCCAGAGCTCCCGAAGGTGTGTTGGGTACAGAGTAAGGGACCCCCTTTCGTAACTAGCTAACGACACAGCGAATCCTCCAACCAATGAAGGGTCGGCAATGCGCTTGTGATTCTTCTATAGGTCTGCTTACCACCAGTAGCGTATGCTTCTTTGCCAACGTCGTAGTATACAAAAATAAGCGTTTCCTCGCCTACTTTTTTCTCCTAGCTACCATTTGTGGGGTAGCCGCTCAGTGAACTTTCCTCCACGATCTCGAGATGACTATCTAAAGCGGTCGAGTCACGGGCTTAAAATCTCCCAGGGAATTTTCCGAGACTTTGAGCCGCGGAAAAACTGAGATCCGTGGCGATAAAAATGTTCCATGGAACTATGCTATCCTTCCTAAAAAAGTAACTATGTAGGATCGCACTTTTTGCTACTGAATGGCAGAATAAAGTTGGTAAAGTTACAGTTTATATGCCAGATAAGGCCGTCGAGGGATACGAGGAAGTAATGAACCATAAAAACTAGAATGTTTTGCGCGTTACTGACTTTTCAAAAATGCTTTTTATAATAATTAATCGTCGATGTTGTGTTATTGACTGACTATTTATTATAGGCGGAAGCTCAAGGTACAGCAAAACTAAGCCAACTTAGTATACAGCAAAACTAAGCCAACTTAGTTTTGCTGTACCTTGAGCTTCTGCCTCACAAACTTGCAGCGTGTTTGATTATTATTCGGTATGCTGTTTATTTATTATCAGTGAACCAGCTGTTTATAGTCGAGTATAAGCAATTTAAGTTAAAATAATTTTCGTTTCTACTTCGGATTTTAGAAAAGCTAAATCTATCGGCAACTTCAAATCTCTTCTTAAAGAACATTATTTGTCTTTCCCCTAACCCTGATTGTCTTACTATTATTATTATTGGCTGACTGTTTATGTATTATATATTTTTATTTGTGTTATTTGTATATATGTATGATTATGTATGTATGTATGTATATAGAGGTATTTATGTAAGTGCATAAATATAATTATTTTGATTTTTGGCTTATTATTTTATTTTATTATTATAATCTCTGCACCACCTACTACATAATCTAGTTTTATCTCTTTCTCCAATACCCAAAGGTTATCTGGAAGAGATCACTCTTCAGCGATAAGACCGCCTGTTGTCTACCTCTACCTACATGTTATTATATTGTTTTTCTTTTTAACTGCTTTGTTTGTGTGAGGTGTGCAATAAAGAGTATTTGTATTGTATTGATTTTTAGAATTACCCCTAAGCTCTTTACTTCGTTGCATTGTATATGCCATTATGTGGGCGTTGTGCTTTTTAACAAACATTGCAACGGTTTCACTTATTACGTTGTGTTAAATATACGTATGTTTATTAAATAAGTACAATGCTTCTATTATTTTTACGTCACTGGGCGGTAAGTAAGATTTACCACCCACGAGCGCAGCTGCAAATCTCACTTCACACCCAGAAGAAGATGTAAAATTGTGTACGCACCACGGGCGGTAATTCGTAAAGCACCAGATCGCATATTTATACAACCACTTGTGATCTGGGGCATTCACGAATTCACCGCCCTATGTACGTAGTGTACTTTTACGTTACATTTGCCCATAAAGTGACAATTGCCGTCTGCCGCCAGAGCGACATCTAAAATTTGTACTCACTGAAGAAAGTACTCAAGAAATCATCAGCGGGCGTAGCACGGTTGCCATTTTATCACTTATCGTTGTGGATAAGGCATCCGTCACTCTCGCACTCGCATACTTGTCAGAGCGTGATGGGCGTCTTTACCACAACGATAAGTGATAAAATGGCAACCATGCTACGCCCACAGATCGCATATTTATCGCCCTTGCCTTCGGCTCGTGTGTCCAATAAATGCGATATGAGACATTCTCGGTATTACCACCCTGAATTAGTAATTTATCATTGTCATCATCATTAACATATCAGCCTCACCCAAAGAGTGCCAAAGTGATCGGCCCTGCGCCCCCCACATCCAGCGGACTCCCGCGACCTTTACCAGGTCATTAGTCCACCTTGTGGGGTCTACCCACTCTGTGTCTTCCGGTACATGCTCGCCCCATGAGAACCTTTCAGCCCCAACAGCCAATGAAATGTGTCTATTTATTTATATGATGGAATACAAATAAAAAACAGCGATTAAGTCCCGTTCAGTAAAAATAATGTGTGAGAATCGTGAAACTTTCAATCAATATATTAGATAAAAAAAGATGTTTATATTACTTTTCCATTAAATAAAATGATCCTACGATACTTAATGTTTATTAGAAATTTTGTAATTTGATAAAACTTTTGTCTGATACGAATTTATCCGTTCTATTAGAATCTACGTTTAACAAAAATACGGCAAAACATACAAAAACTTTTTTTTTTATACAACGATGGTGGCAAACAAGCGTACGGCCCGCCTGATGGTATGCGGACACCGCAGCCTATAGACGCATTCAACTCCAAAGGAGTAAAATGGGCGTTGCAGACCCTTGATATGTTTGAGAATTCGCCGTGTTGACAGCTGAAGCAACAAATTCCCTCGCTCTGTAGCGGTTAAGCAGCTTGTACTTATTTTCTCCACAAAATTGTTTACTTAGTGCTCGTACTTATCGAAAATTCACAAAACACTGTCTACGTAAAAGGATCGCGTTAACGCTACGTGCATTATAAACATGTCGTTACGCTTAAATATAGGCGTTAGGTGTCGCAGGAGCCTTAATGGATCAAGTAACAGGACGCTCACTTAGGCTTTAATACAAATGTCGTAAGTACACAGAAATTGTACAGCATACGTCCTTTTAGAGTTCAGTGGCAAACGGTGATGTAACATGGGATTAGACGCGTAAGTAACGCTGCTTTAGACAAATCGGGGAGCTAAAATCAACGTTTTACGTAAGACCAAGCAAAAAAGTCACGGGTAACGTAATTTATAGGTACACATTTTGAGGAGTGCGAAATTATAATAAAATGAGCTTATATTTCTATTCTACACTATAGGTACACCACCACTAGTGGACGGGACATTGCATGTAAAACCGATGGTCGTTGGGGCAGAAAGCTTCTCGGGTGGCGACCACGTGTCGGCAGACGCAGCGCAGGTAGACCCCACAAGGTGTCGTGTAATGTCGCGGGAGTCCGCTGGATGCGGGTGGCAAAGGACCGATCCTTGTGACACTGGAACAGGTGACAGGGGAAGCCCCTCCTCCAGCAGTGGACGTCTTTCGGCTGATATGATGATGCATCCGTTATGCGGCATGGTCCATACGTGTCTATACGCAGCAAAGTATGTATCGTGTGTTGCGGCAAGTATATATACTACTCAAAAGAAAATAGGGGCCACAAGTATGGTGATCGTTGCGTGAAAATTATATTAAATAGTAATATATATTTTTTCTAGCTTTTAGACTTAAACTCCAGCATGAAAGAGGTTAGATTCTGCCTTCAGAATACATTCGTATCCTTATACGGGAGTTCATTAATTAGCCACATCAATTAGTTTATGTCCAATAATTACAATGGCCCTTATTTTGTTTTGAGCAGTATATATATATATATATATATATATATTAACTTATATATGTTAACTCCGGAATTAAGATTACGATGAAGATGTGGTGTATGTCGTATCATCTTGGGACCAATTGGTAGACCGAGGATAGAAACTGGCCCCCTATTCTGTAACTTGTTTTAAGCTCACATCAACGCTCAACCACAAATATATCTTGACACCGCGATAGGTAGTAACCAAGTGTAGTTAGTTTCGTGACGGGTGACCGGCGGGGTGAGCCGCTTTAGCGCGTAGCGAATTATTCCCTGGTGGATTTTACCGTTTAATTTGTGTCTAAAATAGGTTTTAGACAACAGCTTAATTTCAATCATAATAGGTCCCTTCATATAGATACTAATTTCCATTTCCGTTTTGATATAATATCCATGCCCATTGACGCAAAAGCATTAAATTATGCATTCAGTTCACAAATTATGTGCCCTAAATCACTAAACCAGCCATTTGGATATTTCAACATTTTGCCTGATATTTCATCTCATAAATAGGTGAACATGCGAGTTTAATTTTATTTTTGATCATAAAGTAAATAATACTTATTTTAGTGAAAACATTCAACACAAAGAATACTGTTGTGATACTTGATTAAAAACAAATTGTAACTATTGGTTTATATATATACTAGCTTCCACCCGCGACTTCGTCTGCATGGACCCAAGATAAAAACGATCCTATATTTTAATTCAGGCTACAGGTACAAAATTTCATCCAAATTGGTTGAGCCGTTTTAGCGTGATTAAGTAACAAACATCCAAACATCTAATCATCTTGACGACCGCTTTAGCCTAGTTGGTAGTGACCCTGCCTACGAAGCAAGAGGTCCCGGGTTCGAATCCCGGTAAGGGCATATATTTGTATGATGAGCGCGAATATTTGTTCCTGAGTCATGGATGTTTTCTATGTATTTAAGTATTTATTTATCTATTTGAGTATGTTTATCGTCATCTAGTACCCACAGTACAAGCTTTGCTTAGTTTGGGACTAGGTCGATTTGTGTAAGATTGTCCCGTAATATTTATATATTTATTTATTTTATTTATCTAAACATCCAACCATCCAAACATTCATATTTATAATATTAGTAGAATTGTGAACATGATTGTAATTATAACGTTATGCATAAAATTTAAGTTTATTTGGAATAGACATCCAATCCAACTGTTTAAAATTTATTTAGAAGTATAATAGTATTGGATATACAAAAATAAACGGACAAGTGTGAGTCGGACTCGCCCACCGAGGTTTCCGTAGTGGAGAGTGGGGCAAGACGGGGTAGTTAACGTTTCGTTTCAAGCCCAATAAAACTAAAAATGCTATTGTCTTAAAGCTTTTTTTATTTTATTATTTATCCCTGGTCATTCAAAATCAATGCCAATTAGGAACTCTAGTATCATAATTCAATCAAAAAATCACAAAATCCCGAAAAGGTGCCATCTCCCTATCTTGCCCCGTAGATAGGGTAAGATGGGGTACCTATATGGGACAAGACGGGCTATCACTTTGGGGTAATCCGACACCGTCCGCGTGGAACTAGTTTTTATCGTAGTTCCATACAAACTTTCACCCCCCTTTTCAATATTAAAAACTATCTACATAATCATAAAAACTATTCTATGTCCTTCCCCGGAACTCAAACTATCTCTATACAATATTTCACTCGTACAAACTTTGCACCCATATTTAACCCGCTTAGGAGTGGGTTTTTCGAAATCCCTAAAATTACTTTTCTTGTATTGTAATAAAGAGTCCATACACAAAGATTCGAGTCCCTCACTTAAAAATGTACTCCATCCCCATTTTACCCCCTTGAGGGTAGAATTTTCAATTCCTTCTTAGTGGGTACTTACTTTATATAAACTACCTCTTGTGAAAAAAATTCTACGTTCAACGGTTTCGGCTGGGCGTTGATTATAAGTCAGTCAGTCAGGACTTTTGCGTTAATTAGATTCAAGAGATACTATAGGACTCCTGGGGAAGGACATAGGATAGTTTAATCCCGGAAATCATCCCCTAGCGGGATGATATGGGGAGTGAAAGTTTGTATGGAACTACGATATAAACGAGTTCCACGCGGACGGAATCACGGGCAGAAGCTATTCAGCTGTTTATTATCGTGGGGGTATTTCTGCGTTCTAAACACGCGGGTATCGTGGGGTTGGTGGAAATACAAAAACCCCGGTCGGGCAAATCGCGCAATGCAACAAAGCGTGGAACGCCATAACATCCGCCGTAACGAGTGTGCGCGCATTTGCGATTTTAGGCCAAGGCTTTTACTTGCGGTATTATAGACGAGACCGTGGGTGTATCTCGCGTTTGTACGAGTTTGTCATAATAGCAAACAAGCATATGGGCCCGCCTATGGTTGGCGCAGGACCGGTCCTTGTGGCACTCTTTGGGGGGAGGCTTTTGTCCAGCAGTGGACGTCTTCAGGTTGATGTGATGATAAGGATATGGCCCGCTTAATGTGAAGCGGCTAACGAATAGTCACTGCATGCATTTTTTTTTTCTGAATTTAGTAATTACGTAATGTTATTATTATTCGTATGTAACATTTCAACTGAAGGAATTTATGATTTGTCAGGATGTAATACTAATCTAACGTAGCCTACTTATATATCAGTACCTAATCTATTAATTAATGTGAGTCTAGTCCAACTTTTATTTAGTGGAAAATGGCGTTCGAAATTTTTATATTTTGGAATTTTTATGCTTTTGGAAAAAATACTTTCTAATTCAGAGTTTTTATGTTCCCGTCGTTTTTCCGTCACAGTGCACCAACGGAAGCTTAGGCCAATACGGACAGATCTTATAATTTCAGATGTAACAAAATATAAAATCTTCATTAATAAGTATACAATAGTACATTAATTACCTATGGCGGTAAAACAAAGAATGTCTGAGATCGCAGGTATTGGGCGCCCGCCGAGCCAGGGCGATAAATATGCGATCTGAGGCTGTATTACCGCCCGTGGTGAGTAAAAAAATTTACGTGTCTGACCAGGAAGTGGGATTTTCCGCACGCGTATCTTGCGGTAATTGCTACTTTTTGCCGACTATGACCTAAATTAATATTATTATCTTTAATAACAAAAATTAAAGAATGCTGGAAGCGCTTACTCAAATAGTGCAAAACTTTTTAAATACCGACTTCCAGTGTTGGATTAAAATTTCAACTCGTTCAACGAAGGCTTGGACCGAGAAAACAAAAGTACCGAAAGCTGGAAGCCTGCAAAGATTTTTTTATGCATCACTGAATCTGCTTTGAGGTCAAGACTTTTACAAAGAAGCTTTGAACCGAGTTTTTTTTTAATAACGGTTATTGGTTTTTTTTGCCAAAAATTCATTAATCTCAAATAGTTATTCTTTAAATAGGCCTCAAGGGCTATTTCACGTGTCAGTCTTAAAGATACATTTTCAAGTGTACAGGGTGAGGCGTAAATGTTGCACAAAAATTAAATCTCAATAATTCTGGTTTCTTCAACATTTATGTGATTGTGACGTAAAATACTTACTTAGGAATTTATGAAGAAACCGCCTTTTTATATGTAATTTTGAGTGTCAAATACAATACCTGTAAAGAGAACCTCGACACGGACTATAACGTATTTTTTGAGGCAAATATCTAAGTCTCAGTTTAGAAGGTCGATTGTTTTGAAAATGAATCTGTTTAATAAAAAAAATGCTATGCTATGACTATGACTAGTATTAAGTTTTTGCACATCTTGCTTTTAAGACACCCCCAAAAATTCTAATTCCAAGGATCTATCAACAGGGACAACAATCTCATACAACTATGTCCGATTTTGTGTTGGTCGGTATGTTTTGCACGTACGAAGTTCATGAATGAAGTTACAACGTGATTCTTAATCTACATTTAATATTCACAAAATGATCTTTGGACTTCTCCACAAAATTTGATTCAATTATAACCTGCAATAAACATTAACTTCATGCATTGAAAATTGACTAAAATCCTTAGATTTTTTTTGAGTCAATATTCACGCCTCACCAGCACATAATCAAGACCATTCTAGTATATGTCACGTGTGTGATCATATTCTCACATACTGGGGTGCTACAATATTTAATTTTACCATTTCCAAAATAAGATGAAATGAAGAATACGTAATCAACATCCGTAAATGTTTGATTCTCAATGCTATTAGAGTGCATCCTCGTTAACTCTGCGACAAATAATTTGGCAACAACATCCTTTGAATGTCATATTTCTATACAATGATAATATAAAAAAGAGATAGATACGAGTACGTTGTCTACACAAAATTCCGTGTTTAAAAAATGGTCACTAAATCTGACAGCATACGTTTACATTAACGACGCGAAACTGACGCCAGGCGGTGCAATTTACTCTGTTTTAGTGTGCCACTTTTGGAGCGCTTATAACCTATCTACCTCTTTTTTATATTACATTAATTGGTTCTATAGAAATTTTACGATATGGGTAGTTTTGCCAAAACAATTTTAATGCAGAATTGGCGTGGACGGATTTTAATCAAGTGCAGATAATGGCGCAGAAATAATTTTCAAAGTTAGCCGTGCTAATGCATTTTAATGAAGACCGACTACTTTGCTTTTTTATAATAATATATCTACTGAAACCATTTCTTGAAATCGCATGAGTAGTTCATGAGATAACACCTTCACACCAAATGACGAAATCGAAAACTTTACTTGTTTATAATAGGTAAGGTCAGTCGAGGCAAGTGCGCCAACGGGGTAAATGCGCCTAGCATACAGGACCGGTCATTGTGGCACTCTTTGGGAGAGGCATATGGCTACTTACGGGACGTCTTCTGGCTGATATGATGATAATGATGATAATCTAAGATGTCTATAGTACTAAAATACCAGTAGATATCGATATGTTTGATAAAATCGCATTTACCCCGGTGGCGCACTTGCCCGGACTGACCTTATATTTGTGTAGATTATAAAAGAAGGCATTGATAATTCGCGGTCCACAAACGTCGGATTGTAGCGCAAAGCTTCGGACTAAAAACCTTTTCTGAGTGGCTATTTCTATCTCTTTTAACGTCGTTTAAATAAACAGGAAGGAGACATTGATAAAATATATGGAGACAACGAACGTCAGTAGCAACCGGAGCGTTTCAGACTAATACGACTGCTGAGAAATGCAAAGCAACCGCGCTCAATTTATCTCCCTCTTTTTGCTCAATTGCTGAGCTCGGAATATAGTTGAGCACATCTAAAATGCGATCCAGTTACCTAGATTTCTTGAGGAAAGACGCAGCAGCATGTGGCATCTTCATATGTTGAATATAATTTAACACATCTCTTTTCACGGGTTATACGCCTCTCTCACTTATAATAAATCTCTTAATTAAAAAAGAATCAGCCAGTATCAAACTAAGTATTGTTCTGTCACGAATGATCTCAGCTTCCCATGAACTGAAAAACATGAAACTGTTTTTTTATAATACATTATTATTCTAGCTTCCGCTTAGGATAGTTTTTTATCCGACTGCGACGATTAAGTAATTTTCCGGTCAATGGGTACTCGAAAGGATTATCTATTATTAATTCCTAAACATCTTTATCTGAGAGTCGGAGTGACTCAAGACCATTTGAGTAATCACGTTTTTATTAACACTTACCTAGTATAAAACAAAGTCACTTCCCGCTGCCTGTCCCTATGTATGCTTAGATCTTTAAAACTACGCAACGGATTTTGAGGCGTTTTTTTTTAATAGATAGAGTGATTCAAGAGGAAGGTTATATGGGTCGCTGGTTTAATATAAAACAGTGTTAAAATATGTAGAGAAGAAGATCAATATACATTTAATGCTGCAACCTGATGGATCTATTGCCACAAACATCTATTAAACTTTTACCCCCCTTATTTATAAAACTAACAATACCTCTGTTAAATAAATATTAAATATCAGAGTAACAGATAAAGACAAACGAATTGTAACGACATTTTAGCTAAAATAGATTTGTTCAACGTTTTAAAGGTTTTTTCTTGATAGGTTAAATTAGAACTGCATGTGTCCTATGTCCAAGAGAAGAAATACGTTGACTCCCACCACATTATTTATTATTTTCTGCGAATTGTAATAATATTTGACATTTAATTCGACTGTTCTCAACATGTATTTTCTGTGTATTTTCTATGATTTCAAACACAATCGTTGTGTTTATGAATAAATAAATGAAATGAAATGAACATTACCATTCAAACGAAGTCGCAGGTATATAGCTAGTTTTAAATATGTGCACGTAAAATGTAGGAGTTTAATGTGTTGACATCACGGACTAATTACGATAGGTACTGAAGTTTTGTACAGTAACATTTTATCGTAAGGGTAGGCCACACCGCGCATATAATATCCGCTCACTTGATTTCGGATAAAAAAAAAAGCCTAAACTGCTTCAAATTTTTCATTATCAGAGGAGCCCATACTACCATTGGCAACCACAGTTGCCACCATCAGTTTAGGGGTCCGCAAAATTAGCAACTGGGGTTGCTACAAGCAAGTGAGTGGTTACGCCTTGGTCACGACTTTGGTCTTAAGCGACCTACGGCAGCGTTTTATCTGGTCATTGCGCGGTCGAGACGCGCAACGCACTGTGGTTAGTTGGGATCACGCGCAATGAATTAGAAAAACCGCTGCCGCAGGTCGCTTAAGACCAAAGTCGTGGCCAAGGCGTTATAAAGGTACAGCTACTGTTTCGAAATATCGATTATTTTTATAAAATACTGACCCTAGTCTCATCTAATGGAAAGCAACGACAGAGCCTAAAATGAAGCTCACTGGTTCAGTAATAGCCAGTTCAATCTATTGTTAAGGTACCCAGATAGTAATTGACAGGAAATACATATGAAGGGATAAGGGGATATTTCACATAACTTTATGGCTACGAATTGAAAAGTTTGATAGATCGTCGGTGAAATCATTACTATTCACATAATTGGTTGAATGGCTTTTAAGTCATCAGCAGTCCTGGAATTGTACAAATTAAAACAGTATGTACAATCAGGGGCATTCATATCTTACTAATATTATAAATTCGAAAGTGTGTATGTTTGACCATCTTTTACGTCACAACGGAGCGTCGTATTGATGTGATTTTTTGTATGGAGATAGTTTAGAAGCTGGTGAGTGACATAGGCTACTCTTTCCAGCGGGAAAATGTCTAATTCCCACGGGCAAATTCAATATGTTACATTTTCCTATAACCACGCGGGCGAAGCCGCGGGCATCCTACTAATATTATAAATGTGAAAGTTTAGATGTTTGGATGTTTGTTACTCAATCACGCTTAAACGGTTGAACCGATTTGAATGAAATTCTGCACTAAGATAGTTTATAGCCTGGTTTGAAATATAGGATAGTTTTTATCCCGGGTCCACGCAGACGAAGTCGCGGGCGGAAGCTAGTCAGCTAACATAAGGACATAAATATCCATACAGGACTCCATTGTCAATGTCATAAAGGCGTGTACAGATATTTGTGATTTCTAGTTGAATCTTATATAGGTACATATATTAATACCCCTGACTGTACTTACATACATGTAATGTAGGCGATCCTCGATTATACGAATGACAAATTAGTTTGACTGTACCTATATTAGTTTATTTTTAGTATTATCAATTTACATACAGTCGTCATGGTATAGTAAGTTACCCACTATTATTTCAATATCCCTATATTAAAAGAATAGGTAGGTACTAAATATACCCCTTATATAGTTATAATAACTATGTAACTTCACTTAATATACTACTACATACATATTACACAATAGAACCTGCTTGTGATAAACTTCAACTGTTCAATACCTCCGATAACTCGGCCACAACAATATCGGGTCTCATACTGTAGGTAAGTAATATCTTTTCATCGGTAGACTTCGGTGCATTCTAGAGCATCGTCATTCCTTGAATAACCCGTTCCGAGAGAGGATTGAGAATAGTTTCAGTGAAATTGGTTGTATATTGAATTGTTTGTCGTGAGGAAACCGGTCTAATCCCAATAACTATTACATAATCTGTGCCAGTAAGGTCTAGTTTTCTCTCTGGGTTGGAAGGTAAGATGACAGTCGCTTTTGTAAGACTAGTGCTTATGTCAAATCTTGGGATTAGGTACGTAGTACTATTACTTATTCTGTGATTCGGTGTCAAAGCGGATCCCGGGAGCGGATTCTTTTAGGGCAACAACCGGGAATAACGCTATAAGGATGATGACGCCTCCTGGGTTCATCCCGGTAAGGGCAAATATTTGCGTGACGATGGAATCCGATGCATTCAACAGGTTTGTCTAAATAATCAAATGCCTCGAGAGCAATAATGCAAGACGCAGGGCTGATATTCAACTTACAAAACTTCACTTCTCATTTGGGAAAATTCCTATGAAATGCTGGGGACATATCACATTTTGAATATGTGCCGGCTGGCTACCTTATCATCAACTATTTCCCCTAAAGACTATATCAAATCGTGACTGTCTAAATAAAATACAACCGAATTGAGAACTCCTTTTTGGATGTCTATAGATATTTATTAAGTAACCAAGGTGTAAAAACAAGAAAAACATAATATACCTTAAATTAAAAAACTAAACACTAAATTAGAAACTAACATTAAAATAATTATAAATAAAAAAATTGGCCCAAATCACCTTCTGAGGGCAGCGTGCCCAGAAGGCTGGCAGCATTGCCACGGTGTATGGCAATGCTGATCCGCTGTGCCAGATATGATCCAGCCTTCTGGTCACGCGTCACCTCTACCAGGCGTTTGGAACACTCCTTGAATAGTTTATAGGCGCTTTCCCCCCACGGTCCCATAGTCTCAACCCCAAACGGCGTAAAAAGGTAGCCACTACTGATGGCTGTGTACTTGCGCCGCTTGAGGAGTTCCGCCGAATTTGCCGCAGTTTTTTGTGTAGTCGGTTAAAAAGTCAAACATTTCAAATATAATCTGCACGGGTTATCACAAGAAGCTGTGTCGCGGCGAGACAGACTATCCATTTCTTTCTAAGTGTTCTCATTAGAAAGATACGGATAATCACTGACTGACTGAGCTGTGTTGGCTATGGTAGATGTTATATTTTTAAAACATCAAATCAAAATTGTAATAATTTCCCTACGAATCATAAGAGAATGAAGTAGGACACAGTAAGGAATTATAACTAATATTACTAATAAAGAGCTAGCAATTGATCAAGATGCTTGATCATTTATATGATACTAGGTTCCGCCTGCGACTTCGTCCGCGTGGACCCGGGATAAAAACTATCCTATATTTTAATCCAGGCTATAAACTATCTTCGTGCAAAATTTCATTCAAATCGGTTCAGCCGTTTAAGCGTGATTGAGTAACAAACATCCAAACATCCAAACATCTAAACTTTCGCATTTATAATATTAGTAGGATTGCTAACATTTCAGCAGACAAGTTGTTTGACAAAGGAAACATACAGAAACTGCTCTCAATCACTTCAATGCCAACTCGGAACACCCTATATTTAACGTTCAAACAGTAGATTAAGATTAATGAGTAGAACATTAACACCACAATGGAATCGGCGGAGAAAATTATCCAGTGGAACCCTAATTTATCGTGAAAATGTCTTAGTAAATACTATTGTGAAATTATTTCAATAAGATAATTGTAAAGCGTACCGTTTCACTTTCCTGGTTTTAGACTGCTAGGGAAACGGTATGCTAATTCCGACGACCGGCATTATTAAATGTATAAAATTGCTTCGGAAAAAGTTAAGTGAGCGCTTATTTGACTCAAAAAGGCAAATGAGATTTTGTAGAAAGTTTTTATAAGCAGGGCGTATTTTCCGTCAAATTAAATTGTTTATTGAAAACTGCTTATAGTCAAGTTACCACATATTCATAGGTTGTCTGGAAGAGATCGCTTTAAAGCGATAAGACCGCCTGTTGTTACTATTATTTATTAAGCAATATTTTTTTGTAAGATGTTTCTCTCCTGTTGTGGTGCAATAAAGAGTATTTATTATTATTTATTATTATTATTCTTTCTACTCTTTAATGGATGGTGTTGAACATCTATTATCTCTAAGCATAAGAACATTTATTTCTTTTTATTTATTTATTTATGTAATCATACAAAATGTATACAGTTGACAGTAAAAAACCAAAGCACTGTACAATTTATAATTATTAACATGTAAAAACCGAAAAAGAAAAAGAAAAAAACATAATATTTAAACATCCATCGTCTCGCAGTATCTCAGACACATGTGACATACATTCGCCCATCGACTAGCAAATACATCGCATTCAGGTGCTTGTAACAGAAGCGAGTTCAACAGTTTTAGTGCCCGAATAGCAGGGGAGTTTCTGTGTGCTACAGTACGAGTTGATGGGACTGCCAGGAGATTGTGACGTCTCGGTCGCAGGACTGCTTTGGGCACAAAAGGTATAGTGAGTTTTACGGCTCGTGCCACTAGATCCGGGCAGTCGGTATCGCCACGTAAGATACTGCACGTGGTCACCAGAAGATTGTAGTTACGCCTTACTTCAAGAGAATTAAAGCCCAGAGAACCTAGCAGGAACTTGGTAGGGTACAAGAAAGGGTAGAGGGAGTGCAGTTTCTTATACATAAACCTCAGGAAGGTTTTCTGTACTTTCTCCAATAACAAGGCGTAAGTACTTTCAGCTGGGTTCTATATGATGCTTGCCACCTCAAGCTTACTCCGGACAAGGGCTGTGTAGAGCAGCGTGATTGCTCTGGGATCATTAAAATCACACGCATTTCTAATAACAAATCCCAGTCGCTTGTAACAATCAGTAGCTAGCCGCTTGATATGGTCATGAAATGTAAGAAACATATCAAAAATAACGCCGAGGTCTCGAACAGTTGTGACGCGAGTTATGACTTCCGATCTCAGCATATATTGGGCAGTAATAGGCTTCACCGAACGAGTGAAGGACATAACGCAGCATTTGGGAACATTGAAATGCAGCTTATTCGATGTACTCCATTGTAGGACTGAATTTATATCCTCCTGTATTGCTGTGCAATCTGCCATTTGCTGGACACCATGCATAAGTTTAAGGTCATCTGCGTAAAGAAGACACTTGGTGTGTTTGAGTACTGAGTCAAGGTCATTGACCATAACGCCAAATAAGAGTGGTCCAAGGATAGATCCTTGACTAACACCGGATTTAGTGGAATAGGGTGACGACACAAAGCACCCATGCCTTACAAACTGCTGCCTACCACTCAGGTAATTGGCAAACAGTTTTAACAGTCTTGGTGAGAAGCCGATATGGCATAGTTTACTGAGCAAAATATCGTTATCGACTTGGTCAAAGGCCTTCTTGAAGTCGAAGTAGAGCACATCAACTTGACACCCTTTATCTAAGTGCTCAGATATTATATTTGTAGCAGTCAGAAGGTTAGTGTTAATAGATCGTCCTGATCGGAAGCCGTGTTGTGAATCGCTTAAAAATGGCTTTAACTGGGGAGAAATTAATTTCTGGAGGACAGATTCAAAAACTTTTGCCAATGAAGAGAGTATAGCTATGGGACGGTAGTTGTCAACGCGAGATGTGTCACTAGACTTAGGTATAGGAGTAACTCGCGTGAGCTTTCAACGTTTTGGATACACACCTGATGAAATAGACAAATAAAAAATATAAAGCATGGGCACGAGGAAGTGATCTTTACAACCTTTCAGTATAAAGGCAGGAAAATTATCTGGCCCTGCTGAACTTCGAGGCTTTAGTCGCAAACATACATTTCCATTCAATTTGGTTAACTGTAGTACCTTCTCTTTCCTTATACGTTACAAATGCAATACAAATAGTTTATTTCTTAAGAACATAGCCTATTACAATTATGCTGACCCCCAGGCTAGGCATTGCCTGTCCCGTGGGGGCTCGAGTACTTGATGCCCATTCCAAATGATTAGGTTTCACTGAATTGCGTCGTTAAGGTCAACATTCCATGTATATATAGCGATCATCAAAGATCTGCGACACGCAAAAATAATCGAACCGGCGGGACACAAACCTGCATCCTTTTTGCCTTCGCGGGCTCCTGCCAATTAAGGCAGTGATCACTGATCACACTGCCGCCGCATCCCGCTGCGAACGACTTTCGCCGGCTGGAGGTGCGGTGCAGTGTGAAGAACTGTGCGGAATTTAATTTAACGTTGCGAACCGTCTCTCCGCACGCCACAGAGTTGCGGCGGCAGTGTGCAATGTGCCTAAGCCAGAGGTCCGTCACGAAGACGATTTTTTTTAAATGGATTATCTTTATTTCAATAATAACAAATACGTTAAGTAAGGTTTTAGCAGGAATCATTTCAAAATTCGCTAAACCAATTCTAGTCATTCTTCAGAAACGTACAAATATTTGGTAAAATACGAATTATTCACTGCAAACAGGCGTCGAATACAGTTGAATTCTGTCCTAACATGTAAACATTTTATTTATTTATTTATTTATACTATGTGGTAATACTAACAGAGTACATAAGCTGACTATATAATTTTAATTTTATTGTCATAATATTAAGATAATTACATTTCATGCATATTTTTAACCATTTAGTGAAGGACAATGTATATTAAAAGTAACAGTATAATTAATTATAACGCTAACGCTAAAATCTGATTATTATTATTTTCAAATATCACATTTACTTCTAAGAAAGAAAGAAAGAAAGAAAAAAATATTTATTCAAGACGCTACTTAGACTATAAGACATGGAAAATAAACACTTTTGCTTAAAACTATCGCGAAATGTTAATCTAACAAAAGCGTCAAAGAAAAGGACTCCACTCAGCTTAAAGAAAAGGTACCATGTAAATACCTTGACGCTGATCTTCCGTGGATACCCTTACAAGAGAGCGCTCCCATCTGCGGCATACTTCTCAACCGTGGTTTCGTTTACAATATGATAAAAGCCGTCCTATACTACCTATAGCCAACTTGAAAAATTAATCTTCCTTGTTCATTTTGGCTGAGCATTTTGGCTTTCATCATTATTTGATATTCTCGGCTTCAGACGTTACACATTAAACAATATAATTAAAATTGCCTTCGTAACAAACGAATGTTCAACTGCCTAAAATATCAAAGACTACTTAAGACAATGAAGGAAAGTGAAGTCTCCAAATTTATTACGCAATGGAATTCTCCTGAATATTTGGTGAGAAATCTACATAAGAGTATAATGTGGGATTGTGAATTAATGACAAAACTAGCTTCCGCCCGCGACTTCGTCTGCGTGGAAACGGGATAAAAACTATCCTGAATTTTAATCTAGGTTATAAACTATCTTCGTGCAAAATTTCATCTAAATCGGTTGAGTCGTTTAAGCGTGATTGAGTAACAAACATCTAAACATCCAAACTTTCGCATTTATAATATTAGTAGGATAGGATAGTAGGATAATTTCCTTTTGCCTGCCAGTAGGCACTACGAAGTTGGGACAAAAGGAAATATTTTTGATTTCATTTCTCTTGGACTTTTTTCTTAAAATGAAACTTTCGGTAGTTAATTATTAGTATTTGCCGGCGACTTTGTTCGCGTGAACTCCCGTATCACCTTCCTTCCCCGATTTCATTGCTTTGTGGGATTATTTTTGGGATTGTAACGAACTAAACAAGTATTCACTAAGAATGTCTCTGATGGCATTACTTAGGCGGTCTACGTACGCCTAACCTAGGTAACCTGTAACAAATATACACCTCAATTTACCTACTACGAGTAACATTATAAAAAGATGAAGTATAAGTTTCACGATCACGCGGCGCTGCTCATCAACGGAGCTAACACTCGTTGGGATTTTAGACGGAGATACTCTTCTTGGTCCCCCGACCGGGCGGGATGCGTAAGCGCATTTCCCCAACGTTCAAAAAAGGGGTAAATCTCCGGAAGTACTATCTGATTTCAATATATATTACACGAAATATCTTCGGACATGGGCAATATTTTTATCCCCCGGATTAATTTGCGTGTTTATACTCAAGCGTAGCCGCACTCCGAAATAATTGTTCGTTACATTAAGCACTTAACTGAACAAACTATTCACAGTCAGTTTCTAACTAAGACTGGAAGCCGTAAAGCAACTAACAGAATGACTTAGAGCACATCAAATATTTACCTCCACAGAGAGTTCCAGCTATTCGAATACCGTACAGAATGGTATATGTAATAACGATTAGAATTATACGAATACTCTCCCTCTCTCTCTTCTTAGCTATGAATCCGGCATGATCGTCCTACCATGAGAGTGTCTGACCATGCATCGTCTAGCCGCGCCCTCCATGCAACATACTCTTATGCCAATGAAACTTGAACCTACTATAATATACAGTAGAGTTTGTTTTATTTTAAAATCGAACGAAACAGAACAAATGCAACTACTATCCAATTTAGAATGAGTTTAAATTCCATTGAAAATGAGGATGCCTATTAGGGTGGGTTGCACCAAACCGTCTGTAATCAGTTTGACAAGTCTCTATGGATTGACAGCCTGCCGGCGCCATATTTAACGTATATCGGTCTGTAATCCTTGGTTCTGCTGCGGATAGCCTCATTTCTGATGCGATCGCGCAGAGAAACTCCCAACATCTCCATTGCCCTTTGGGTGACTTTGAGCCTTCTTATGAGGCCCATAGTAAGCGACCACGTTTCCGTGCCATACGTCATGACTGGCAACACACACTGGTCAAAGGTAACCGATATAGCCCTCCGAATCGCTAAACTTAAGTGGCAGTGGGCGGGGCACATTGCACGTAGAACCGATGGCCGTTGGGGCGGAAAGGTTCTCGAGTGGCGACCACGTACCGGAAGGCGCAGCGTGGGTAGGCCCCCCACAAGGTGGACTGATGACCTGGTAAAGGTCGCGGGAGTCCGCTGGATGCGGGTGGCGCAGGATCGGTCATTGTGGCACTCTTTGGGGGAGGCCTATGTCCAGCAGTGGACGTCTTTCGGCTGATATGATGATGATGATGATGGTCTGTAATCGTAAGTTGGTACACCCCGCCATAATTCTTTGAGCAGCTATAGTATTGTTGAAATAAAGTCCAACATCAGACCATTATAATACGTTTAACTAGTTTTTATTCGGTACTCGTGTGCGATTTTTTCCGTCTTTACCCAGATCAAAGCGAACGGGTAAAGAGTGTGTACAGCTGAGTGATTTCGCCCTCTCAGGCAAATGGGGATTAAGTAAGCAAGGGATTGTTTGCTGGTATGGAAAATTGCGTATTGTGACCTTGGGCTTTTAAACGATTAAATTAGATTGTCGAACGAGGAGCTGGACATAGCGAGTTATATTTTTGTAGACCCATAATGTAACTTACATTACCATACTCTGGTGAGTATCGTCTTTTGTGTTTATAGTGCATGATATTAAGATAAAAATTATCAATGTAAGTTTTTAAAATCATTTATATTTATTTATTTAGGATCACCAACATACATCATACAATTTTAAATGTAGCTTAGGTAACATTCTTGCTTGATGTTCATCTAATTATAGGTAACCACAGCTTATTTTAAATACAAAACAAAGGTAAAACTATAAGCTCTGCTATGAGAACAAAATTAAAATAAACATTGAAGAAAAACATGCAAAATAAACAAAAAAAAAATTTAAAAGAACAGTTCGTGAGAAACAGGCATATAGCAAATTACATACTCGAAAAATCCTGGGAGCTGAAATGCTTTAAAAGATTTCTTTTAAATCTTATTAAACTGTCGTGAAGCAAGTCCGCTCCCAATACCAATCATTGCAATAGGGAGAATAGTATAAAACACTGCGGTAAATAATATTATAAAAAGTATTTATAAATAAACCCTAAACCTGTTTTTTCTTTGTCTTTTACAAAGCACGACAAATACGTACGTCAGTTCAATTAATCTGTCATCATCATCCTCCAGGCGTTATTCCCGGTTGTGCCCTAAAGGAGCCCGAGGTCCGCTTTGATATCTAATCCCAAGATTTGGCATAGGCACTAGCTTTACAAAAGCGACTGCCATCTGACCTTCCAACCCAGAGGGAAAACTAGACCTTACTGGGATTAGACCGGTTTCCTCCTAACATGAGGTGGTGAAGCCGTTTGGGCAGCTCGTATCTTAATAAGCATAATATACTTATATGTAAGTATATCCTATAAATGAAATCCCTCACGAAATGAACGATACAGGAATGCTCATATTATATCAAAACTTTACCCGATAATATTATCTTTAATATAGAAGTACCTTCCAAGTAATTAGTTTCGTATATTGTGCTTAAATTGTATTGGCGAAAATTTTGCCCCTTCACGTAGCAAAGGTAACTATGTAATTAAATAGTAGTAAACTTCGGTGAGAAAACAGTTGCATAATCGTATTAACGATCGAAATGAAAAACGAGTACTTCAGTCGCAGCTGAAGAATAGATTTTTGACAAATCATTAAACCCATACAACTTAATTGGCATTGATAACCGAAATTAAAAATGAAAGAACAGGTTTTGGTTAACTAACTTTAACTAAAAACTACGTAAAAACGGCACGTATAATCTTTTTACCACGAATTAAATGAATTCGTTTTTTTTTTCGTATTGAAATTGGATGAATGTGGAATTCTACATTTTACGACATTCTCTTTTTAAATATGGTGATGCCCGAGTGGTATCGTTTGGAATCTGTTGTCATTTAAGTAAATCGATATAAATTGAAATTAACCATCATAAAATTGGCAAATTGTTGCAGGAGATTGTGAAACTGTTGTTGGCAACAAAGAGTTTCAAATTAAAAATGTACACAAGAATACAATCGATTTGGTTTTTTAGTCATCATCAAATTACTAAAATCGATTACAAATTCATAAATATGTCGTGATGACACTCAAAATATCTTAGGCTTGAATCACACTGGCGCGGCCTGCGGTGGCGGTCAATAGTAAATTTGACAGCTAATGGTAATGACAAGTTTACTATTGGTTGCCGCGCCGGTTTGTGAGGGGCTCTAGGATGCATCGGGTGTGTCTTTCTGGCAGTTGTCTCAACTGCCATTATTGCCTTAAACATATATTTTTTTTGTTTTTGTGAAATAAAGGTCCAACGAATGTTTCTCTTTTGAATATAACATAAGATAGTCAATATGTTTAACCAAAAATCTGTAACCATCAATATGGCGCTCAGCGTAGATTTTTTTTCTTTTCATCTTATGTATGACACTGCTTTTAAGATGCGTAAGTAATATAAAACTACTTATACAATATTATACATATCACGTAATTTTACGTTTTATTTTCTCAAGAGGGTCAATTTGAGAGAGACGTTATTAATTCCACTATAGTGGGGCAGAGTGCTCGAACATATTGTCATAAATGTGGACACGCTGGACAAAAGCACCAATTTTTTTTCAGGCACTTATTTGGTCCATAGCTTTAAGTTTTTGATAGGAACCAACTCCTCCGTCGGCCATTTTTATTTTATGTCGGCCGTTTTTATTTATAGTTAACTAGCGTGGACTCGGGATATAAACTATCCTATATTTTAATCCAGGCTATAAACTATCTTCGTGCAAAATTTCATTCAAATCGGTTCAGCTGTTTAAGCGTGATTGAGTAACAAACATCCAATAACATCCGAACATCCAAACATCTAAACTTTCGCATTTATAATATTAGTAAGATCATTAATAACTTGAGTTAGAATCACAAACTTGGTATCTAAATATACATATTTGGGGTCAGGGAATTCAAATAGATAAGTATTTTACCGATATAACACTGCATATACATGTAAACATGTTTGTTCTTAGAGTTGGTTTAAGTTATGTTAAAAAACCAATTATTAACGATATTATAATTTTATTACTTTTTATTATAGTGGCTATAGTAATACATAATCTGCGGAAATTTCAAATGTCTACATATTACGGTTCTAGAGATATACCGATTGTTATGGGCGGGCAAAAAAACGCCATATTATTACGTCTCATGTATGCACAGTTAAATTTTTTATATAATTTAATTTTTATGAATGTACTTATGTTAAAGCAGCAATAGAAAAATAACTTCAGTCAGCCGGATGGACAGCGGAAGCTTAGAAACAGATTTCCGTTTGATATCCTTTGAGAACTCGACTCTAAAAAATATCTAGTTGCATTCCTTGACCCCGAATATGTATATTTAGACACTATGTTTGTGATTCTACGTTATTTAGAAGTAGAACTCGAGATATTAATGATATACGTAAAATTCCAAATGACCGCCATAAAATTAAAGATGGCTGACGTAGGAGTTGGTTCCTATCAAAACTTTAACACGTTCGCTGTGAAGCAAGGTACAATTTGCCTGGTAGGTGTATTCCTCCCTGTGCGCGCTCTAAAATCGTGTCATTTCGCCTCGTGCGGACGCTATAACTCGAGAAATATTATGCGTACGAAAGAGATAGTTATATATCCATGATTCGTTTTTAAAGGTTATGACGTGTAACGATAAAAAAATGTACCAGGTCCTTCAGACATAGTTCGCACAGAGTTAAATTTGAATAAATTCAGTGCGAGCACCAGGTCTTGATTAGTAGGCCTTGTAGCCGCACTGAGCGAGTGTCAGCGGCGGAGGGGCGCGTGCGCCGCCGCTAGTGCTGTCGAGTGCTTTGTTTCTTGTCGATCGTGCGCACGTGTTTTCGGCTGTTCGGTGTTAATCGCGTGGTAACTTGTGAACTAATCGTGATGTGATATGGCTTCATATAATATTAATTCGAGTAGTGACGAAGAGTTTGAAATATTTCCCGTTAAAAAAACCTAAGCCTGTTATTCCGCCAAAAAAATCGAAAAGAAAGTTTATCATCACCTAATGTTTCCACGGTGAATGCAGATGTGGAAAATAATCAAAACAGTATTGAATCTTTTTTCGGATATGACAACGAAAATGAACCGACAAACATACCCAAAAAAAGGAAGAAAAGTTTTTTTTTTATCTGAATCAAAAATCGTGTTTACCATGTTTCAATGAAAAACATTTTTAATAATTACTATTCTACTCTTCCTTTGTAATAAAATTGTCGATTTGCTGTATTTGTTTCATTGTCCCATCCCTATTATCATATTTTAGTAATGCATTACCAGGTTTAAAATACATGGCATAACTTTTTATTGGTGCCTTAACAGGTCTAGAAAACCTGGTATCTTTTTGTTAAAAAAAATCCGTAGTTTTCGGTCCAATTCCCGTGCGAAGCTAAGTTTGAGTAGGTACATTCATGAACTAGATACACGCGAAATTTGATTTGTTCACTTTTAATATTGGCGATCTGGGACTCGTATTTCTATGAACGACTTTCACCAGGTCATTTAAACCTGGTTCGCATCAGACGAAACTCTACTACCCGGCAAAAAATACCTGGTATCGCATGGAATGAAAGTACATAAAAATCAGTCTCGCAGTTAACGTGTTAAAGCTATAGAACCTAACCTAACCTAACCTAACAAGTACCTGAAAAAAATTTAGTGCTTTTGTCCAGCGTGTCCACATTATCACCTGAGACTGCCCTACTACTATGATTTCAATTTCTGTCGCGCGTTGATCGGTACGCAATTGGCGCGTTATTAATAAGGCCTGATTCCCACAGGCGCGGCCTGCGGCGGCGGTCAATAGTGAATTGACGGTTGTTGTCAAGTTAACTATTGATCGCCACAGCAGGCCGCGCACTGGCGTTAGGGCAAATGCAGACTGCGTTTTTTTACGCGCCGTCGACGCGCGTTTCCCTACTACCATCGGCTGGGTAGTAGGTGAACGCGCGTCGTCTGCGCGTTTAAAATACGCCGTGTGCTAGGAGCCTTAAGCTTCTTACAGACTGGCGCGGACATGGCCGCGGCGGTCAGTAGTAAATTTCTCATTAGCTGTCATATTTACAATTGACCGCCACCGCAGGCCGCGCCAGTATGATTCAGGCCTTATTCCTCTTCAGTCGTCAGTCATCGTTGTCTACCGTCAGTCAAGACAGTACAGATTCTTTACCGCACGCTTGTACACAACTGCTCACTGCCTGCAGTTTGATGGCGTAACAATTTGTACTTAGGTACGTTAGGAATTTAATAAGGGAAAATGACATTGATTTATCGTAATGCTTGTTCAAAAAGTTACCTACGTAATTATCCTTCTACCGTGGGATGAGCGGAAGCGGGACGGTATAAATACAGTACACCATGCGTACCGCACCGCGTCCACGCAATATAAATACTCCTGCGCAAAATGTAATACTAACAATACTGACAAGTGAGCATCGCACGGCTATCACGAGACGGCGCGCTCTCTCGATTTTTCTCGCACAATCCATCTCTCTCTTATTAGAACACTTAACAAGACAGGTATAGTGCGAGAAAAATCGAGAGTATGTCGCGGCCGTCTCATGATAGACGTGCTGGGCGACATCAGTAAGCTCTCAGTAAATAACAAAATTCCTCCCCACCAAATGCGAAAGAGGTCTTTTTTTTTAAATTCTCCGACGGTGGCAAACAAGCAGACGGTCTACCTGACCACATGCAGACACCATAGCCTATGGACGCTTGCGAATCCGGAAAACACAAGCGCGTTGCCGATCCTTTTTTTTTTTGAGGACTCGTTGTGTTGATAGCTGGAGACGAACGCGGATCAGTCTCAGCACAACACAGAGGATGTTGGACCTCTCAGATAGAAAGCGCCTACACCGTCGTTTTCCGCTATATAAGAGGAAAACAGCGGGATCAGCTACGAGCGTAGCGCGTAGCGATTCTTGGCAGTGAATGTGTTAAAATTGGAATGCGTATCGTTTTACTCGAATTGACTCCTTGGTCTCCAAATAAAGTTAGTAAACAATAATACTCACGTTAAATGTGTTGTTGCGTGTGCAAAGGTTTTTCCAGAGATTATTTATTACAATACCAAACAGTAAATAGGTGTAGGTACGTGTATAACGGAAAATACGTATAATAAACCGAGTGGGATGAATAAACGACTTTCATGAGAATGTACATTTTAGCAACATCATATTTATGAAATGTAAGACGGTTGTTAACGAAAATACTTGATTATATCGATCAGAGAAAATATTAAACTTTCCGCATAGGCGGAAAGTTTAATATTATTATATTATATTTAGATTTTTATTTTATTTATATTTATTTTATTTATATTTATTTTATTATTATATTTAGAGAATAGTCTCTACCCACTCAAAACAAATTCTGAATAAACAAATTCACTAAAAGGCGAGAATGTTGAGATAAATATTACAATTGAATATAGTTCAAAGTAAAGAGAAATTTATACAATACTAGCTACTGCCCGCGACTCCGTCCGCGTGGTACTCGTTTATATCGTACTTCCATACAAACTTTCAACCCCCATCTCACCCTCTAAGGAAATGATTACCGGGATAAAAGCTTAAACTATCTCTATACCAAATTTCATCTAAATCGGCTTAGCGGTTTAAGAGGAAACACAACGGCCGTTTTTCCATAGAAACGTAGTCCCCTGTTTTCTCCCTGGATAATGACAGTAAAGCAATATTTTTCCATAAATCTATGGCTACTATTGGCATGTCCCTATGTTTTCCTTTTTTCATAAATGTATTCTTAAAAGAGATATTACCCTTCAAAAACCTAAAAAAATGTCACATTTTCCGCTGTGTTCAAACATCCAGGAAACAATTTTGACTAGATTATTTAAAAAAAGAAAACAGGAACACGGCCAGAGCCTTTCTTTGATTTTAATAAAATAATAGTTAAATAGGTCAAGTTTTGGAAAAGAAATCAGGGGACTACGAAACGTTGATTTTATGAAATTTTTATAGGTATTTTCGGTCCAAGCTGCAGTTGTCTCTAACGCGCTCTGCGGCGGGAGGCTTGTGGTTGGCGCGACAGCAATACATTTTACAAATACCTATTTCTCAATTATCTTGACCTTAGTGTTTCCTCTTAAGCTTGAAGAGGTAATAGACAGCCAGAGAGACACACTTTTGCATTTATAATATTAGCATGGATGTCGTGTAGAAGTAAATAAATCAATAAAAAGTCAAATAAGATAGAATGACTCCAAAAATTAAATATTTCAAATTTTATAACAATCCATAGGATTCAATATCTGTTAAATAGGGGAAGAAATTGTTTCTCTTTTTCCCTAAGATATTACTAAATTTCGAATTTATGCGTTAAAGCCCATAACCTCATGGGTTTAGGGTGCAAAGGAAACAGTAAGTTGCTCAGTTATGTGATGTATTCAGGATCAGGAGAGGAGCGTACAGCGGACTCGACTAGCACTGAGGCAAAGGTGAAAAGACATTGCTGTTGACATAAACAGCTACCACAGAGTAAGGATGTATTGCGTTTACAGAGTATCCAACAGAAACCACTTAGTGGGGCAGAGTGCTCGAACAAATTTTCGTAAATGTGGACACGCTGGACAAAAGCACCAATTTTTTTTCAGGCACTTATTAGGTCCATACTTTTAAGTTTTTGATAGGAACCAACTCCTCCGTCGGCCGACGTTGACGTGCATGTGCTACTACTTACTTACTCCGTTGGCTCAGCGAGCTAAAATGAATCTTGGCCTCCGACACGAGAGTGCACCATTTTTCTCGGTTCCGCGCTAACTCTTGCCAATTGCAGATTTGGAGCTCGCGCGGATCCGCCTGGAGCATGCCACTCCAGCGGTACCTTGGGCGTTCGACAGGACGTCGACCTTCCGGACGGCCTCGGTATGCTCTCTTGACTTTGCGGTCTTCCTCCATTCTTACCAGGTGACCAAGCAAGCGGAGTCTGTGAGCTTTGATCTCTCCTAAGATGTTAGGTTCAGCCACCAGATATTCTATCTCCAGGTTCTTTAGGACTCTCCAGCTACCGTCCGGGATTTTTCTTTCGGCGACTAGTAACATATTGTCGTCTTTAAAAAAATAAAATGAAAAAAAACCTA
This sequence comes from Epinotia bilunana, assembly GCA_947049275.1. NCBI lineage: Eukaryota > Metazoa > Arthropoda > Insecta > Lepidoptera > Tortricidae > Epinotia > Epinotia bilunana. The sequence goes on along the minus strand of OX346263.1, from coordinate 4,408,324 downwards.
CTACTATTCTTTAAAATTTGTACCTAAATGTTATTTTACAAAATCTGGTGTGAATAGCTAATTAAATAAATACATATATGATAGGGATGGTAAGTGATAGTGAAATCAGCAATTTTTTGTTAAAACTCTAAAAGCTTGTAGGGAAAAAGGGGGCAAGTGATCTTCTACGGTCAATCAGCGTTGTCTTTTGATCGTGATGGTAGGTATTTAAATATAATTTTATTTACCGAGATTTAAAAGTTTTCCGTCTATTTTCAGACTTTTGGTCTTGAATGATGTTAAGAATAATTTACTTTTACCGTTTGTCAACTATATTATGTCACTGTCATCTTGACTGCAATATCACACCGTGGGTATTTGACAAGTCCCCGTTTTGTCCCTTAGCGACATGCTGGGAACACGCCACACGTTGTTAGTCAAATCGCTCTCCAATTACTTAGTATTGTGAATATTTGATTTGATAGGTATCCTCTGACGCTCACAACTCGGAGGAAAAATAATATCAGATGATTTTACAAATCTAACTTTGTTAATCTCATTCTTGTAATGTAGACTGCAATTCTTCCGTATTATTGTTCCCCGAGTAAAAGGATCAAATAACAATTTTCGGTTGAGAGAATTCCCTCAATTCCGTTGTTTTTTGGTCTGGCCTCCTTAAACAGTGTACGTTACACGTTGTTTTTGATTTTCGGAAGTATTTGATTGAAATTACTCAATTCTTTGTATAAAACGTATTTAAAAAATCACATGGTAGAATAAAAAACACGTATTGTGATCACGGTCAATAATGCTCGACGAGATTCTCGGTTTTAGTTAAAAAACCCAAGAAAATAAACCTACACTTTTGATAAACCCACAATATGTTACGTACTATCGCAGTCAATATTTTAAAGAGAATATTCTATCTATATCTAGACGTATTATTTATTCTTGCAATTTTTCACAACTGCAATTATAGTCTGTCCATCGTTATTTGGCAACTCCAGCTTTACAGTTGAAGTTCCATTGAAATATGACATTTTAATAGTGATGTTGTAAAATTATTTCTTGCAGTTAACGTGGATCTCTAATCAGATTCTTCACAGTCCTCTTTTTGACAAAAAAGCGTTTATTTTCATTCGCAAATGTGCACAAATGCAATGTTTTGAAAAAGCAAAACAGTATTACGTATAAGTACCTCATACATTTCAGAACATTCACGGTTGTGCTGAATTGTTACAGTGAAGAATCCTGTTTGTGAAAAATTGCAAATAGGATGAAACGCTTTTGTGCAAAAATGAGGACTGTGAAGAATAACGAAAGTTGTGAATGGCTATTGTGAATAGCGCCTGAGAACAATTGCCTCTAAGAAGAAAAGGTTTCCTGTAAAGCCTAGCTTAATTCCTAATTACTACTGTAAATATCGCAACGAAAAATTGTTGTTGAGAAAGTTTGTACATACAGCGCAGGTTGTGTTTGCTAGGGTTGTACCTAAGCCCGCATTTCAAACTTGTCCCCACAATTTAGTATAATTTATGTAAATGAAAACAAAATTTGCGCCCCACTTTATTGTGATAACAATGGGAGCAGCGAGGACTTTGTTTTCGAGGCCGCTGGCTCGTACAAAAGATTATTTAATGTTGAAGAATGTGAGGATTGAATGGAAGTGTAAAATCGTCTTAAAGATAAATATTGTAGTATTGAGCTCAAGCAGGTCTATTTTATTCATCGCAACCGATACTAATTATATAATTGAACGAGCCTGCGAAGTTCTCTGCTTTTTAGCTTGGAAAAAAATATTTCTTATGTGTTCTCCTCTACAGGTCGCATTCCTCAACCGATTCGCGTGAAATTGTTTGAGCAGGTTCAATTATAAAATTATTTATATCTTTGTGACAATTCGGTTTTAACATTTGAAAATATTAAAACAAGACAGCCTCACGGGTTCTACAGCTCACAGAATCTACTAGCTATTAAAGAATTTGTTACACGACAAAATGAACTAGCTTACGTATCAGAATTAACTCCTCAAACAATTGACGTGTGATTTTAATATAAGATTATTGCGGATTATTGCGTTAATTAAAGTTTATTTTAGTAAATAAACTTTATTTAACGCAATAATATTAAGTTTTTTTTGTACCAAAAATAGCAACATGAAACATTGTATGGAAATCGGTATCTTAAGTCTACGTCTGGCACATGCAAAAAAATATTTATTTATTTATTTATTACCATTAATATTAGCACTTACAGTTATACCTTACATGCTAATTGGCAAATTAATACTTATCATGTGAATTTTGACGCGACGAAAATAAACATTATTTATTTAAATTCGTTATATCTTTTTTTCCTTTGGATTAAATATATGTTTTGATGATAAAACCTTGTCGTCAATTAATTCGGGCTATTTTACGTATTAAAATAAGCGTCAGTATTACATTTTTTTAGCATACACGGTATTACTAGTAGGTTTTTATTCTAGTCGCTATGCGTGAGTTGCAATACCTAGTGTATGTTTTAGTTAGGATGAAATTTTTTTGGGCATTCCTACGCAGCAATTCGAACACGTAGCGCATTGTACGTACGTTAGGTAGATCTAAATGTCAATTTTTATATGGAAAAATGACAGTTGGATCTACCTATCGCGCGCTGAAAACGTTACGTGATTGATTACCCCTCTGAGTATAACATACCAAAGTTTCATTGCGTCAGAAAAGTGGTTGAGGTAGTATTGGGGGGCTTGCAAATAAACATTCATAATACTAGTAGCTAGTAGTGAGTAGCTTTCATAATATAACTATTTTAGCGGTATCCTTAGGGATATCCTTAAGGATACCGCTAAAATAGTATAGTTATATAACTATATTATCCTTAAGGATCTCATTATGACGAAGGCTTTAATTTTCACACTACGACACATGGATAATGAAAGATATACACACATGTATTGTATTCAATCATTTGTATATACTTATTTCGGTTATGCTCTATGAAAGCGATTTATGATCCAGTTCATGCGAACTCCACTTAAGTGCTGACACGTTGGCTAGACGCAAAATAGCAGATTGTACAACCAGAGTGATAAACACGTAACGTTCCGAACGCGCATTAGGACAGTCCAACTGTCATTTTGCTATTTAAAAATTGTCATTTAGATCTACTTATAGTAAATGCATTTAATATAACGCATTGTACGCGCGACTCCAAACGCGCGTTCAAAAGGTTACGTGATTTCCACCCTGCTGTACACAAAGCAAGCATTTATCCGAAACGATTTCCTTGCGCGCTAATGCATATTTTAAAACTTTGAGTGCTACGAGCCCGCTTCTTGTTGGGTGCTGTACTTTTCACTTATGCAGTAAGCGAGGATCGGCTACGAGCGTAGCGCTACGAAATCATTGACATTAACACATTCACTACCAAGAATCGCTACGCACTACGCTCTTAGCCGATCCCGTGGTGTTTCTCGTAAGTAGCGGAAAGCGACTACGGCGTAGGCGCCCGCTCACTGGATGGCTGGTAGCGAAAGTGCTAAGCAACGCTACGTGTGTTACGATGAAGCGCGTAGCAGCTCTTTTCTGCGCAGCCCGCTGTAGCGGAAATTTCTGGAAGAGGCATGAGGCATGTCATGACTCGTATGGCTTTGAATTACATCCATTGGAGGCTAAGAATTGTGCTACGCCGATGTCCATAGCAACTTAGAGTCTTGGAAGTAATCGCTCGTCAAAGCGTGTCACATAATACGAGTGATCATTGTCTTTTCGGTCAATTTGGATGGTCACTTCCAATAGCTTTCGCTGTAGATAGAATTTGCTCGGCCCGCTCGAAACCCATTGCAATACGAATATAAATTGATGTGGCGGATAAAATATTATTTTTAAGCGAAAAGGGTGTTCGTTAAATACTTCAAATAAAATCCGTAGTATTCGTTTTTAACTTAGCAAAAAAAGATTATTTTCAATAAAAAAAAACATGAAGACAACCCTATTTTAGTAAAATAAAGAGTAAAAGTCAAATATATTTTTTTACATCCTTACCTAATATGCACTTACAAATGAAGATCTCGAGTGATGTCTAGTCTGTGCCAATTCTCTCTTTGCTCTCGTTTTAACGTCAAACGCAATTCCATTTTTAACACTTTTACTGCCAGGAACACGCCTAGCACCTACACCGCACGCATTCCGCAATTTGGCGGGAAAACCACAGGATCGGCTAGCGATTCCTGGCAGTGAATGTGTAAATAAACAAAAAAAATATCCTTTACGTCACACCTGGCCATAATGCGAGTTCGATTCGTGCCTAGACCGTAAGAGATACACAGGTTCTTTTTTCATAATGTAGGCAAACTCAATACCCCGAAGGCTTTATTTAATTTTTTCGATATCGCTTTTCGTTTTCAAGATATTACCGATTTTGTACGAAAAGACCCCAAAAAATGCATCATTTTTCGACATTTTTGCGATTTTACAAAAAGCTATAAAATTTTTTTTACATTTTGCTGTCCTTGCCATGGGGTATCTTTTGATATCTCAATCATCCACGTAGCCCTAAAACTCACGTGACCAGGGCGATGTCTCACTTTCGCTGAAATTGGGGGCCAGACTGAAGCGATTTAAATAACATTTCCAATTTAAAAATCTAGCAGCATTTTCAATTCATTGTATTTGCAACGATAGTAAGTACGCTCTTGACATTTCTATGGTTGCCGGGCACCACGCAATCCTCTTAATTCACGTTATTTATCAGCGCTCACCACGGCACGGGTGACTTTTAACCTCATCTTTCAGCAACGCTATACGTATAACGGCAGTTTCGAACAAAATTTAATTATGTTTGTCCTGAAGAACACTCCATTTGTTTCATCAGAGTACATCAATTTTTTAATATAAATGCTAAATAGCTATCACTTGCTGAAAAACGGACGCAAGGACGCCAGCGAGTTGAGCTAATTGGCAGAAATTTAAGACTTGAAATGATGTAGATCCACTAAGATGTGGCTTTATTGTCCTATATTTTAGGCCTGCTCTTGCGAGTACATATGCGTATTACAAGGAGTATAGGCAGAGACGCGGGAACAATACAGCCTAAATACCACACAAAACCCTAAATCTCGAAATGTTCATTAGACTGACAAACCGATAGATTTTTTTAAAATTTAATATTTCGTACACGGTGAGCCGAGCTGAGACCAGCGAGCGTAGCATGGTGGCCGGTTCATCACTTATCGCTGTGGATAAGATATCCATCAAGTTCTGACAAGTATGCGAGTGCGAGAGGGACGGATGTCTTATCCACAACGATATGTGATAAAATGGCAACCATGCTACTCCCACAGAGAAGAGACAGGAAGACCTGGAAACCGGTTATCCAGGACAAAGTAACACATGGGCGAGATCACGACCTCAGGTCTGAGGAGAAAGAAGCACGGAGTAGGAGGAAATAATAAAACGGAAGCACCCCAAAATAGTAACATAGGGCTAAACCTATTCAGGCAACACTGCACGCAAAAAATGGACTCTGTTCGACCACAGAAAATTGTTCCTATTTCCCCATTACTATAACGGTGGCTCTGTGAGCTGTAGGAGTGTAGAACTCGCAAGTCTGCATTTTTTTAGAAAGAAAGAAAGAAAGAAAGAAAACATTTATTCGTGGACAAAAGAATAGGTATAAAAAACAAAACAGTAACGTAAAAGTAGCAGGGTCCACGAAAAGGCCCCGACTCAGCATGGAAAGAAAATCGTACGATTTTTTTTTTCGCCAGTTAATGTATGTATGTAAAATACTTTATTGTACACAATACGGATAAAAATACAGACAAAATAGGTTGAATCGGTACAAAAAGGCGAACTTATCCCTAGTAAAGTAAAGTAAGGGATCTCTTCCAGCTTCTTTATAATTTAATTACTTAGATTATAAAGTAACGGTTCGTATATTTTACGGTGACATATACATGTAGAATGACCCTGGAAATCTTCTTAACAAACCTCAAACAAAAAAGACGGCAACGAAAAAAAACACCAAAAGAATACTTACATTGTAAAAAATAATATAATAGAAAAAAAAGCATGAAGACAAATTGAGATCCGCCCATTTTTTTGTTGTTGTTATACCTATCATTACTTTTTCCCCTAACAATACATAAATGCCAGCGAATACCCACACCAGCTATCTATTACCATTTGAAAAAAAAAACCACAAGCGTTTTTCATTTTTCATAATACAAAACAACAATAGAAATATCTCATAAAGAATGGGACATTTAATTCATTTTCGCTTTATGAATTCTTCAGTCAACTCTAATCTGAGAAAAGCCGAACTCGTCGTGATTTCATATTAAACCGAAATCAATCAAATGTTACTAAAGTTTCGATATCTCCTTCGTTTGAGTATAATTTTCTTAATAGATTTTGTTTACTCAATTTCACCACAGATGTAATTAAAATTAATAGCTGACATTTTCTCATGCTACTCATCTTAATTTGCGGAAAACATTTTCCGAGAAATATGTCTTAATAAAGGCTGACCTCCAAGTAGTTTTGTTAAATATTCTAGAAACGACCAAAAAATACTCACAACAAATCCAGTCTCAAAGGAATCCGTGCACGAAGGAAGCCACACAAAGTTACACAAAAATGTATTACGAACACCAAGTTCTAGCACTTCACGACTCAAGAGTCTGTTCAAAATGGGAGACCGCTGGAACCGAAGGGCGTGCGTTCGCTCCGGGGGCACAGGCAAGACTGACGTCGCGACGAATGTGAACATGTTTAATGTAACGATAGATCGGGCTCGTCCAAGCATCAGGGATTACCAGGGTATTTAGTGTTGGCATACAATTTCAGATGTTGGATGGTTGATTGGTAGCATCGCATTTCCGGACGCTCTATCTAATTAATGATACTCTATACCGGAACTTTTGAACAGTGTTCTTCGACGCTGGCCCCTTGGGCCTTTAATCGGTAATTTCTGGGGGCTAACTGTGTTGTATAATGTTACGTTTAAACTGTATGTAATGTTATTTAGCCGACCAGGTGATGTGTTAATTTTGCAAAGAACGTTAGAGCACCACCAGCACATTAACTTTAAGAGAAGTGACAGTGGGATTGTCCGGACGCCCGTTCAAATAGTTATACAGATTTCCTACTGAGCTACCACAAGCTAAAGTTCCTTCTTTTATTCAGCAATCAAGGAACGGGTTTGTAATTCACAACTAAATAATCAGCAGGTAAAAACTCAAACAATCTAAAAATTGTGGCGCTTCTTCAAAGTGGCCCCAATTAAGTAAAAAAATGATACTTTTGTACCAATTGTAACTTGACAAATTGTGTCAACAAATTACAAAACGAATTTATAAGTTTAATATTTAATTATTTTAACGTTTAAAATAATGGAGTAAATGATGAATGCCTTCAACTCAGAGGTAGCTTATAAAAGAAAGCGATTACCTGGCAACTCAAAGAGTGCTTGACAACTTCGAGTTTAGCATTTAGTGTTTGCGGAAAGTCCATCCTTCTGGTTGCCAAGTTTATGTCTTTCTTCTAAAGTTTCAGCATCATTTTAACTATTAAATTAAATCACTTAGAATACGTATGTATAAACTAAAAAGCTAAAATATCTCAGGACTCTACTTATGCTATCAATTTTAAATTTAGAAAAACTATTACGAAGGCTAACAGACGTGATAAAAAATAGAGTAGAGTAGAAAATGATCAAAATTCAATGTCTAGTTCATAGAATTGCACTTCTAAAACCGTTATTTTTTTCAGTAGGTAAGTAAGTAGTTAAATTTTGATTTATGAAGGAAAATGTTGAAAACTTATCTCCCAAGTTTGCTATGTGAAATTTTTATAATTATTTATGATTAAGAGTAAAGATTATTTATGAGTAAGCCGTTGGAGCGGAAAGTTTCTCGAGTGGCGACCACCTACCGGAAGGCGCGGCGTGGGTAGGCCCCGCACAAGGTTGACTGATGACCTGGTAAAGGGCGCGAGAGTCCGCTGGATGCTGGTGGCGTAGGACCGGTCACTTTGGCACTCTTTGGGGGAGGCCTATATCCAGCAGTGGACGTCTTTCGGCTGATATGATGAAGGGTAACAAGAATTTTAAGTACAGGAAAAATATAAAAATACGCTAGCCGAGGTACAAACGACAACACTATTAACTGACCATCCTGTGTTTATATAGAACCTTATTACAATGCACTTCAGGTGCACTGATGGTCAGTTAGCTGTGTTGTCGATAGTACCTATCCTCTATCTAGCGTATATTTTTTTAAATTATATTTTCAAAAATTATTTCTAAACTAAGTTTGTCACTTTATTACTTTTCTATGTATTTTTTGTCTGCAAATTCTTATGAGATTATTCGGTACACGTGATAAAGAATTATCGCTGAAAAATAAACATACTAGGTTCCAAGTTATTCCTACCAAAATGCAGATGAGCCGTAAATATTGTTCAACACTGAATAGAGTCGTGACTGGTATGTTGTTTGTTGTCGTTAAGTAAACGATTATTTTATTTTATTTTATCCTAGTCTGAGTAATGGATTGGTAAATTCTAAAAGAATCAATATTAATAATGAAATGAGACAACAATTCGCAATCAAGAGTTGTGTCGAGAAATAGCAAATTATGTTTTTTTCTTCTACACATAACACATAAGTCCATCTGGCTAAACTAGCTTTTTTAAACAGTTAACTACATTATGGGAAGTGGCTAGGTTAGTAAATTGTGTTAATTATGAATCACTTAAAAAGCAAATCTAAGTCATGCATAATGACGCAATATACTCGAAAGATTTTGAAAATCATTAATTTATCTCCTCCTCCAAAGAGTGCCAAAGTTATCGGTCCTGCGGTACCCGCATCCAGCGCACTCGTGCGACCTTTACCAGTGCGACCTTTTAGTCCACCTTGTCGGCGGTCTACCCAGGCTGCGTCTTCCGGTAGAGCAAATGTAAATTAAACAAAATAAAGATTCAACAAACATTCTTTAATATTTTTTCCGAGTATTCAGGAGCTAATTATATTTATAAATACTTATTTATATCTGATTATTTGTTGGATTTTGTATCCAGGTAATTTACCGTTCAACCCAAAAAAAACAGTTATTATACATTATTTCCGAATTTGTAAGTTTTGCATACTAAATAGTTGTCAATAAAATGACTGTACTTTGTTAACTACTTTCTTGGCTTACTGTACTATGTAGATATAAATGGGGTTGTGTATATGTTTCCGTCACCGTGATTAAGAATACAGTCAGCTTATGAATGAATGAATGAATTAATCAGTGATCTTTATTTCGTGTAACCATGGACACATATTTTATTAGTAGAACTTTAAAAACTAAGGGGTTAGTTGGTACATCTAAACTTACATTTAAAATATAACAACACTGACAGGGGAGTGCAATCCCTCGCAGTGCGATATGTAGGGACATTCAACCCCTGTCCGCTATCATGCGCAGAATGCTGTTGGAACTGCAGCGCGCCCGGCGCAGCAGGGATGCGGCGCGCGCACGCATGCTCGTATAGAAAGAATCCACGCGCGCCGACTTGAACATCCCTGACGCGCTACAGAAACGAGGCCCATCAACACCCGCATATAATCTTACTCGCGATATTATGAACTGTCAAAACCGTTCACAAATTAACGCATTCTTTTTCGTTAGTTTATATTATAATCTGTCGGTGTCAAATCGTCAAATTGTGAACTGAGATCAAATTGACATGATTTGGAACGCAACCCTGTTCGCTGACTGATTAAACGAATTATTCCATTTGCATCAGCTTCCACTTACGTCAGAACGTGATTGCTTTTATCAATTGAACTTTTTATTCCGTTTCTTGTGTCATCTGGCAGTGTAGACGGGGCCCCGCTGCATGGGGCTCTTATTTCTGGGCGGTTTGCCCTTCGGGCAACTAAAGATACCTAACAAACATAGACTTTTTGTATGCGTTCCGGTAGCATGCCGATTTGATCTGAGATCACAATTTGACGATTAGATATTGATAGTTCATAAACTAACGAAAAATACTGCGTTAAATTGTGAACTGTTTTCATCATCATCATCATCATATCAGCCGAAAGACGTCCACTGCTGGATATAGGCCTCCCCCAAAGAGTGCCAAAGTGACCGGTCCTGCGCCACACCCGCATCCAGTCGGGAGTTGGTACTACATGGGCGTGTGACATGATCTTCGTCTTATCCATGTTCATTCTTAGATCAACTCGCTCGGAAGCTTTACTGAGGTCATCGAGCATCGTACTTAAGTCCTCCACGTATTGACGTGGTGGTATTGTTGTGATCGTAATATTGCACGCCAGACAAAGCCTATGCTGCAACCTTTGTTACAAAATGGCCCAATTCAACTTGTTGTAGTGGCAGACCAACTCCTTTTACTATAATCTTATCTCACTATCTATGTTAACATCTCATAAAAAAAACTCAAGGCATCATCCTAATACAACGCCACTACGCGATCATCGCAAGTTCTCGCGAATTTTACTCACGCGAACGAAGGAACGAAAATTCGCGCGTACTTGCGATTATCGCGTATTCGCATTTCGACTGTATTAGGACGATCCCTATTACAAGCTGCGCGTTGTGGTTAATTAAAACACGCAGGCAAACACGTGAGATAAAAATATAGCCTATGTCCATCCAAAAAGCCCATTACATTTCACAGGTTTAAGAATTCTCGAAATCGTTATAAGGGTTACGGAGGGTTACGGAGATTACCCCCTACTTCATTCAAACTTACAAAGCTGCAATAGCACATACTTTCTTTCCTCTTTATAATATTAGTAAAGATTACTATAGATCACAAGTTGATATGATTAGCTTCTGGGGGCACGGCATTGCCCCGGGCAAGTTTAGAAAAACAAACAATTAATGGCACATCCCTACCATTCTTTGCCCGGAGGACATTTTCGACCCATGTAACTTCGTTGTGGATAATAAAGATTTGCCCTATTACAGGATTGCCAATATCACGAGTTGAAGAAAACTATGTTGCTCGCCAGATCGATTTACTGTTTAAACACTGAACTTATGAAGGCTTTTGAGGTAATCCCAGAAACGGAATTGATTCAAATCTGAATATAGTCAGTTAGTATTTGAGGGATGTCTTGGTTTATTGATAGGAAAATCTAAGGAGATAAACATTGAATTTTATTCTAAAAAAATGTTGGAAATATGTTTTGTGCACACAGATTGTCAAAATTTATCATACAGTTAAAAACAACAGTTTCAATAGTAAATGTTAATTAAGCAGAAACGTCCGGCTAACGAAATTACAAAATCGATCAAATTGGAAAATTGAAAATATATTCGCCACGAGCGGGATTTGAACCCGCGACCTCTGGAATCCGTCCATCGCTCTTGCCAACTGAGCTACCCTGGGTCCGCTGGTGGCGACGAATCTTTCAATCCCTTCCACTCTTCTAATTAGTTTATTATAGCGTACACTTTTCTTCCTTTTGTATCTCTCTTGTAAGAAATCTGTGAAATAAGTAAAATAATGTATATGAAATACTTATGTGTGTTTAGCGTTCATAGATTTCTGATATGATATATTTTTAATTCTTTGTAGTTACCTACGTTTTATGTCCCATCTTGTATTTATTATGTTATGTTCATCAACGATTGTCTTCCTCTTTAGTGTCTTGTAACTTTCCAAATTTTTTACCATATACTTATCTGTGTCATCTGTACTTGTTTGTTTTTATTATTTAGTTATTTTATAGTTTATTGTCGGCCTATTGTACTCTGTCTGTCTGTAGTACTCACGGCAGAGGTTTTGCACGTGACTTTGACACTCCGGTAGTTCGGGTCGCCGTCGCTAGACAGCGCTGTCAAACTGGTCGCGTTCAGCTTAAGCCGTGCGTACTGCAGACACCGTGACACACTTCAGGTCCCGCCGGAAGATCAGCGCCGGCTCTTGAGTCGGCATTATGCTGAGGCGGGACCTTTTCGTGACACGATACTTGTCATGAATAAATGTTTTTCTTTCTTTCTTTCTAATTACACCTTAGGGAGGAATCATTTTCACATTAAATTTTAATTTTAAGGACCATTGTTATACCATTATTAAGGATTATTATTACATATCGTCTGTGATTTTCTGTGATCGAAATGAAGCGATTTGGAGAGGACAGTATTTGAATGACTGGCCGCCAGATTGTTCTTAAAATTAACAATTTTAAAGGTAAATTAAATGAACGCATATTCTAACGTCAAAATTCTAACTTCATTTTGAATATTTCGGCTCCATATGCAGCCGAAAGCTGGAGCAAACATAAATCTATCAGGGCATGAAGTCAGTGAAATTACAAAAGTTTTGGCAGCCAGTCTATATAGGAAGTTATCTAGGTCATCTATGTTATTCAACTGGTATTCGTATTGGTTTCACGAAAGTGTACGGTATACAATTTTGTTGAACTATTTACTGCTTCGTCCGGCATGTATGGTGCTATTCACGATGCACAGTTTATGTACAGTAGGTACCTATATTTTTCTCCCAGGTTTTTAATAAATTGTTAACAAATAACAACCGGCCAGGAGTCAGATTGGCGCATCAGGGTTCCGTAACTACTCCAATATCTATTGCATTTTTAGGGTTTCGTAGTCATCAAGGAACCCTTGTAGTTTCGCTATGACCGTCTGTCTGCCCGTCTTCAGCTTAGCTCGGTAAACATTATTACTAGAAAACTGTGATTCGACATGTAACGGGACGCCGACAAAACAGTACAATATAATCTTGAAAAATTTTTTTTAGAGTACCTTCCCGACACTTAAAGCGGGGATGTATTTTTTTTCTCGTTAAACCCATGGTGTGGTGTATCGCTGGATAGCTCGTTCAAAAGTATTATGGGTTTCCTAAAACCATTTTTCAAATCAGTGATTCGTTTGCGAGATATTGGGCTTTAAAGCCCTAATTTTTGTTTGAAAAAATTCGTGGTAGTAGTACATATAATGAATTTAAAAGGAAAACTATCACGGACAAGTAGTTACCGAGTAATAGTCGACCAACGAAGAAGGCCAAAGAAGTCGAAAAGGCCAATTTTCGTACAAATTCGGCTGACGCAACCGTCGATGTAACTAAGACAGACCGGCAACTACGGAACCCTACACTGCGCGTGGCCCGACACGCACTTGGCTGTTTTTTTTTGGCAATAATTTTTTGGGTGTTTATTTTTTTTTATTGTAGTTGCTCCCGTACTAACATTTTTTCCTCTCCAAAAAACTGATTCGAATGCATACTAAAATTAAACATACTAGAACTATGCCTAATTCCCTACTCGTTAAATACTACCCTGAATGCTTTCAATGGAGATCGTGGAAATCTAATGTACGGTCTCAATACAAATATTATATATTTAACTGCCGCAAAAGTGAGTACATCCATATATAAGAAAAGTTCCTACATTAATATCAGCCATACGCATTTTTAACAATCTTCCTGTAGAAGTAAAAAACCTGGAAGGAAATAGCTTCAAAAGGTGTTTAAGAAACTTGCTTATAGATAAGGTTTTCTACAATCTAAACAATTTTATTATTATTTATTTATTTATTAAGAAAGAAACGATAATACAACATAAACAAGTACAGGGTCCCGCAAAACCGTTTGCACTGTTTGACCGTGGGATCGAGCAGTCTCTACTCTCTTCTATTTATAATATTTATCTATAAGTACTACGGTCTACAGGTACAATAAATTATTATAGTTTGTGTTTGACAAGGTAACTACGCAGCTTTTTACCAAGATAAGCTTTATTGGCTTCCTGCCTGATGTCAGAGGGCAGGCTGTTGAGTATATAGGGTAGGCGTTTCCGGAGACACCTATCGCCGTAGTAATTAGTGACCCTCGGCACGACAAACTTGCCCGCCGACATCGACCTGGTTTCACAAACATCATTACGGTGTAATTGTAATTGGGTGTGCTCATGACTGCCATGATTATTTAATACTAATAAATACTTATTCTTAAGGCTCACCGGTAGAATATTACAAATTTTGAACTAGTTTCTATAATCGTTTTTATTTTTATCTTTAGTTTTATTATTAACTAACAGTTTTAGGAATCTTACTTGCATACATTCTAATTTGTATATGTTAGTTTTAGTCGTTAATCCATAGCAGTCAAGAGCATAACCAATTATTGATTCGACTAGGGATACATATAAATACTTTAGGATATGTAAAGGTACTTTAAATCTTAAGTAATAAAATTTGCCTAATAATACTCTGAGTTTGCTATAAATAAAATCTACATGAAGCGTCCAAGAAAAGTGTGCATCTACTTTGACGCCTAAATACGTTACACAGTTAACGCGTGAGATGGGGTTGCAGCGGCAGTCTAACATATCATTATGCATACAAGAAAAATCATGGGTTACAATGGGAGTAGACAGGCTAGAAACTTTTAAGTAGGGTGACCGAATTATTAAAAGTTTAGTTTTATCGGCATTAAGCACAATACCATTATCGTGCGACCAACGGACTACATCATCTACATCATGCTGCACCAAGCGGCAGGTGTCGGGTAGCTCACTCGCACTGCCGGCGCACAATATGCACAAGTCGTCGGCAAACATGTGCGCCGAGCAGTGCCGGAGGACGCCGCACAGGCTGTTTACGTGCATCAGATAGCTCACGGGTCCAGTACAAGAGCCCTGCGGCACGCCACACGACACATGTCGCTCGTCGCTGAGCGCCGAGCCCACCCGCACACAGGTAGTCGCGGAACCATCGGTTCAGCGGCTCCCCCACCCCGCACTCACTCATGGCCTTTAATAGCGTGCTGGTTATCCAAGGTGTCAAATGCTTTACTGAAGTCGAAAAACACTGCCAAGACTACTTTTTTATTAGCCAAGTAGGTGTTGACTTCATCCGTGAATCTAGCTAAGAGAGTATCAGTGCTTTTACCTTTCTGGAATCCATGCTGGCACTTATTTATTATCATATTTTTACTAAGGTAATTACTAAGTGGCTGTACAACATATTTCTCAATGACTTTATCAACACTAGAGAGAATGGCTATTGGTCTATAGTTAGAAAAAAGTTTACGAGACCCTTTTTTATAGATTGGACGGATTAAGGCCTGCTTAAGTCCGTCGGGAAACCTCCCAGAACACACGGACATATTAATTAGCTTAGCCAATACCGGACTGACTTTGTCCGGAATTGTTTTTAAATCTAACATGCGTATAAGGTCGCAGCCTGGTGCCTTTTTAGAACTCATTTTATTAATGACACTCATTACCCCTTTAGCTGTCATAGGTTGCCACCTCATACACACCTCAGAGCCACATACATACTCATCTCGGCATAAACATTTATCACTACACACATGTTTAATATTACTTATTTCACTAGAAAAGCTTTCAGCAAATTTGTTACATACCATACTAACGTCCCCATGTCCTACTATATTGTTAAGAATTTGCGCGTCTAACGACTTCACATTTTTGCCAAGTAAGCTATTAATTTTGTCCCATATCTTTATGTTATTATTGCAATCTAGAATACTCTGCTTATCAAAGTCATTCCTCTTCTTAGTTATAGCTTTAGTATATCTGTTTCTATACCTAGTATACGCTAAGCGCTTTACCATATTCTTTGGATCGTTACTCCATATCACAAATAGGCTGTCCCTTTTTTGGATCATTAACTTTATATTATGATTTATCCAACTCTTATTATTTCTATTAACTTTACTAATATATATGTTAATAAATATATCCCTAAACGCTATAAATAATTTCTGAGGACACTCAATGGTTAATAAATGCTCAAAGTCAGTCTCTAGTAACCTCTCCCTTACAAGCCGATTATCTAGTACTCGACGCTGCGTCGCGGGCGCGGGCGCAGCGGGCGTGCCCGGCGCCGACGGAGTGCGTTTTCATTGCACCGCTGCCGAGATACAGTAATGGTCAGAGATTTTGTGACTAATGACTGAGGTGTGAATACTTTTAGTGTGCCCACGTATATAAATGTGATCTAAACATGACTGCAATAAATTAGCATTAAGAACCTCCCTGCGTGTAACGTCATATATACATCTAGTAAATCCGAACTCAGCTAACAAACTTTCATAGGCTGTCGAATGATTATCCTGTGAGTATAATATATTAATATTGATGTCCCCGCAAAGTACAATTTTAGAAGTAGGCGGCAATCTCTTCAATAAAGTACTCAGGTCATTTAAAAATTGCGATAGTTTGCTACTTTTCGGAGGTCTGTAAATTGATATAATATCATCGTTACACTTGACGACAATGGGAACGCACTCCGCTGACTCGGAGAGGGCCGACGCTAGGTCACCCACATCGCCCGCGGCCGCGAGCTCGGCGCGCGAGTACACCAGCACCCCACCTCCTCTGCGAGCCTCTCTAGTATAATGATGCAAGACAAAGCCGCTGATATCGAATAGTGGTAACAGTGAAAAACAAATATTAGCCTCAGTAATTACAATAACGTCCAAACGCCGAATGTGATCGGAAGTAACTCATCAAAATGTTTTTTAATTGAGTGAATATTAACATGAAACAAACAAAGGTCTTTGTATTCTCTAAAGGATTCTAAAAACTCTTTTACAGTATTGACAGACGCATAGTTGACAATCCCTTGGTCGTCAACATCATCTATATTGTCTAGCGCTGTGAATTTTAATGGCGAACTTAGACACATAAATAAGAATATGGTTTACATCAATCATTTTTGACCAGATCAGCAAGATTGTTCTCAGATCTAATCCATACAGCTTTACATCCATCCGATTTTTTAGCAAGAATTTTGCCATTATTCACCCAGCCGTACTTATAAATACCTCGCAAGCGGTTCGTAACATTCCAAAGCAGCGACCGGGCAGCATGGGTCAGGTCCTCATTTATATAAACCTTACTCGTCATAGATCCTCCAACAATACTACCACTCGTAACATCCTTCAGCTGTCGCCGTTGAGCCAGCCAGAGATCACGGCTGCGGGTTCCCGCCGTCTTGAACTCAACTATAATTGGCGCCGGCTTCCTGTCAGGCTTAGGAGGAAAGGCTCGCTTCGCCAACTCAATGTCTTCGCAGGAGACATTTATCTCTTCGCCAATCTTGGCAACTACTTCCTCAACCTTTTCACCAGGCAACTACTCCACACCGACAATCTCAATCCTATGTTTGCGAGTTGCTTGCTAAAATTGCTAAATTTTTTGCTGCAGTGCAATATTACATTTTTCCAAGTAAATGCACTTATTTTGCGTATTATAGAAGTAATTTTCTCCAACGATGCAATCTTTTGCTTGGACTTTTCATGCTCCGCCAACAAAGTTATATATAGTTATGTATAATGCAGTAATTTTTATGAATTGTACCTAGGTTAAGATTTACAAAATTGTATGCCCGAAAAGGGTAAAAAATTAAAATCAAATTCAGTTATTTATCCTGCAAATAGGCCACAAGGGCACTTTTACATGTCAAACGGTAATTTACATAAAAATCATAATAATCTTACACAAAAAAAACGGTTGGAACCTATAACATGCATCTGTATACCTTTGGACGTCTACACATACCTATAAATTGTCGAACATTTTAATGGACCTTTACCGGTAAAAGCGACAATGTTCATCAGATCATACATTAATCGATTCAAGCGTGCCCATCTGTATGCAAAAGTTGTGTCGCTGTTGGGACTATGCGCGGCGCTTCGCTGGCAATCAGTTTTGATGACACGTGCCGTTGTTTTCAAAGTAATTATTTCAGCGGCCCGAGCGAATATAGTTGATGTATTCTTAATATTAATAATTTAAGCATCGTGAGTTTCATCACGATGCTTAAATTATTAATATGGGTTCAATACTATCAAGGTTTACTTCTTCCTCTACGTTGGAACGTCGGATGGCAGTCGCTTGCGTGAAACTAGTTTTCATGTATTTAGTGTCAAAGTGGACCCCGGTTTCCTTTAGGGTACATTCAGGAACAACACAAGGGGGTGTAGTATGATGATTCTTAATGTTACTTTTAACTTGTGTAAACCTTAAAACAAGTTACAGAATAGGGGGGGCTGTGGGCAGGGTGTGGTGGCGCCAATTAGGAAAGGCTTATGTCCAACAGTGGTCGACAGACTGAGGATGAACATATAAGCAAAGTCAGGAAAAGGGTGCAGAATCATTTCATGGATATTCCAAACAAAAGGTTTTGAATTCCTGATTTTAGCAATGCACAAATACTTATTTCTCAAACTTGCAATGTTTTTGTTATTTATTTCATTGCATGTTTGAGAAAAGCACTATACATACCTCGGCGTGAAAAGGGGGGGAAAAGGGGTCTATATGTACTCGGCCGGAAACCCCTTAGGTCCCGGTCTCTGTATTGTACTATTTTAGCACATTGCTAGTAATAGGCAAGAAAACAGTACAAAACACACTAAACATGGTGGTTATTCGGAACGTGTCTCATCTCACCCGTCATGCGTAACGAAACTGGACTTCTGATTACGCTTAGTTACTATTGATTTATTTATACGTATTTGTTAAAAACATGTAAACATGATATTACAGTAAAACCAATGCGCGATCCAACCAACGACCGCAAGCGCGACGCAACGAGCGCAACGACCAACGAGATATAAAACAGACAAAAAAAAACACATATAATTACATTGGTACTATGAATTGCGGCGTCAAGATACATTAGTGGGTGAACGGTGAGGCGCGGTTACAAATTACTGAACAGCGGGGTAGAGGCATACAACACGCGCTCTTGTCTCTAAAGAGGTACAAATTAAGTAGAAGGCCGGTCTCAGACAGTCTTAAACTTACTTAGAAATAATCATGTGAAAATAGGTCGGTATTTGCTCCGATAATCATTCACTTACGAGTCTGCCTTGTACTTTAATATGTATTCCTATAAGTAGGTAGTTCAACTCACAAGAACGAGCTACGCTTCGCACTCATTGTCGTACTAGTTTGTATTTTATTCATAAAGTAGATAGGAATAGGACCTTCTTAGTAGGGCGCGGTTTACTGAGTTGAACGAACCTTACCTTCCTGAATATATCGATAAACTATCGCCGGTAACTTAATTGTATCAGCTCATAAACTACCGTATAGCCTCTATCTATACTCTATTGTACTTATAATAGAGAGTAAAAGACTGCGTGATTGCGAGTTTCGAAAAATTAATGTAGATAATAACTACACATCCGATTTTAAAAAACAGCATTTTTTATCTCATGACTGCCTGGGTTAACTGCAGGTAAACCGCGACAGTGACATACTTGGTCTAGCCTAAAATATTCCCATTTTTCATTGACATAGTAAGGTAAATGTCCTAGTTATCGACATTGAACTAGTGTATGACACTAGGTAGGCACTTTATATCAAAGTGACATGGCTTAAATCCTCTTAGTTCGGATTTAATCCATATTTATTTGACATAAAGTGCACTACTGCAACGTCGAGGCATAGGACGTTTAACTTATAAAACCCCAAGCAGTATTAAGGCCGAAGAGAAAATTCATTTATTTAAATATAAGCTGAATGATAAAGAATTGACATCATTAAAATATTTTTTATTATAATTAATTAAATTGTATTAAAATTGTAATTTGTATTCACCTAATAAATTATAAAATTATGTATATTATTGACATATTGGAAATAGGACATTCCTATTTAATAATATTCTAATAAATTGTTAAAGTTGATATTATATATAAAACTAACATAATATTTAAGGACCTGTGCTTAATATGAATAAGGTAAATGTGAATATGAATTTAAATGTAATCAAATTGCTACGCCCTACCAGGGTCCATATGAGTCCAAATATACCTAGTTACTAAGACCTGTACAAGCTATGGTTGCAATAAATGCTATGACCATGATCTTATGTATTTAACTTCAAGATAGAAAAGCTTTACTTAACATCACTTTTTGAATTTTATTGTAATTTTTGAGAACAGTCGCCATCAGATATATAAGAGCGACCAAAGTACTCACAAATATCTGAACACGAATCGTATCTGTCTTTTCACCCGGTTATAAAATAAAGAACAAGGGTTACAACATAAACTACCTTACTTTTACAGTGGCCATATACAAAAACGGGTTAGAACGCCATTGCCAGCGAAACGACCAATATTTTTCACCTCACCTTAACTCTCATCCATATTAACGACGTCGTCACTTCGAATCACATAAAGCTGGCACACACGAGCGGTAAAAATAAAGCCGTATACACACTATACTTGGGCGACCATAAGTCATCTGGGTAGAGACGGGACAATGCATAGAGAGCAGGCTCTTTCAGCGGGCTGGCATAAATTTAACACTTTTGACGCGAGCCTAAATTATTAATTTTCTACTTTAGGTTCGGAGGCTGTATTCGTGTGGTCGTTCAATCCTTGAAACTCAGCCTACTCACGTCTTCAGTATGCTGTTAAGACTCCCAAAGTGGTGCAGTGCGTCGGAAATGCTTGCTAAGACGCAATCGGACAATTTTCACACGATAATCCGAAAGAAAACCACGTCACCGATGGGTCGCGTCAGGGAAAGCCAAAACGGCATTCTGGAGGTCATGGCGGGTAGATTTAACTGCAAAATAATGTGGCATTGTATATGTATTGCATTGTGTATTGAGCGGGTCAGGACCATTTTAACATATGTCAAATTACCTCATGTGTATTACCTCAACATACCTTACCTTTATATAATAATTACTAACTTTATTTCAAACTTACCTATTTAAGACGGATTCAATTACAAATTTGCTAACATAGTTTTTAAGTTTATTTAGTTTCTAACAGTACATGGAACACTTGTCAGAAAAAAAAACATTTTGAATTTGATGAGATGTTGCCAACATTACCATTCACAGGAATTGCCACTCGTAATAATATTATAGCATGTATTATTGGCAATTTTGTAGGAACAATAAATATGAATGTGATATTTTTTTGGATTTCATTTCTAATTATGTAAAGAGACGTTTTTGCGTTCTCGTGCACCTATTCTAAACTTTTTCTCAAACGCGGTGGATCAAAATTACCGGCAAATGGTGAAATTCCGCGACTTCGCCTCACGTGTCTGACATCATGGCGGGATGCAAGATTTCATAGTTCCATCTGTCGCGCCACATTTCGACCGAAGTGACTATAAACGACGCGCATACCAACCTCCGCTGTGTAGCTGCTCGGTATGGCCGGCCAGCGTCGGCCGCCGCTGTCAGCGAGCGTCTTTTGTTAATATTTATGATTTTATTTTCTTGTATAGCTTGCTCCATAAGTTTTCTGTACTCTCACTATATTTACGGACTTATGGCAATATATCAGTGTCAATAGTTACTGTATATGGGTGAATATCAGATTTCGGTTGAGATTTGTTTATTTCTATGGCGCCATTTTTGTTCAACATCAATTTTTTTACTTTAATCTATGTAAGATTAATTTATTCTGCCTTATGATCTGAAGGAATGTTTAAGTTTTAGCAGTTAAAAATATCGATGTTTAAAGAAATTAGAACTGCTCCAAATAAATCAATTATGTTACATTGGAAAAGACAAATAAAAGAAAAAAATCATTACGCTAAGCTTCTTTAACTATCCCCTATAAATTATCACTATGCCACTTAATCTAAAAGGCCATATTTTACTCGCCGAAAGTGCTACATAAACCTTCAGAAATAAATAAGTAAACCAGGACCTCAATTTAGTTCATGTCGTTCACATCAGGATTGGAAGCGACAAACAAAAATAGCCCCAGGACCTCATCTCCTTGTACAAATATAGTTTCCTCGCAAAAACTATACGGATCCAGTTTTTATGGAGTGATTGATTAGACCGCTTTTCTGGACACAGAAAATTAAGATTGCCCGATGAATTCCTCTATCCATCTTCACAAGGATCACGAGTGATTGAACGTCATTGTTTTACGAGTATGTCCTTCGGATCTATCATGAAGGAGGATTAGATACGTTATTAGATCGGTTTAGGCTACGAGGCAGTGCCCCTGCACGAAGTTGAGCTATAGTCAAATTACCCTATTATACAATACCTACATTACCTACACAAAATCAACTAAGTCAAAATTCCGCTCACTATACTTCTGCCCATAAACGTACCTAAACTAAACAAAATAAATGAATTTTGAACATTTGCTTAATTTTTTCCCACTGATCACCGAAACTAGGAAGCTAACTAACTATAATAGGTACAGTTAAAAACCAATTTTATGCACTATAAGAAAACTTCTAATAAACCTTATCATAATGACATGTTTCAATATCTTTCATTACCTACAAGACATCGTGTATTTTCCTGTAGCAAGTTCACGTGCCATCGCATTACTTTTTTTCAGCCTAATTTCTTACTATTCGCTATAAAGCAAAAATACCAAAATCCGCTCTACAATCCGATTTTTAGAGCTGCAAATGGAATGGACACTGGTTTACGCTTACGCGTGTCTAAACTAAGTGTAAAGTACTTCATTAACCTGCTGTTTGTTGTGCTGTTTTCCTTGATTTTATATTGAATTCGCCCACGCTTTGCTACGGAAACCTTGTTACTGCCCCCCGTTATCAGTATCACACAGAATTCCAGGAAAAAATATAATTTATAAAAACGATAGAGTGCCTGCCTGCTACGGTTTCATTATCCTTAATTCCTCGGATTGGCTATACAAATACGTGGTATTTTTAATCTTGTTTATAAATTGAAGGGTGAATTACAATATTGAATGACAGGACTAGATACACGGATACATAGGATTAGGTGAGCACTATATAGACAACAACAATGGCAGACAAAAAAACTGACAGGGTAGTTCCGAAACT
The DNA here is from genome assembly GCA_947049275.1 of Epinotia bilunana. Classification (NCBI taxonomy): domain Eukaryota; kingdom Metazoa; phylum Arthropoda; class Insecta; order Lepidoptera; family Tortricidae; genus Epinotia; species Epinotia bilunana. Next base: position 4,385,509 of record OX346263.1, on the reverse strand, counting down.
TTTCAACCATACAACCGTCGCTGTTTAGGACATATTTTTACGTCCACGGGGTGGGTAACGTGATAGAAAATACACTAATTGATCACTAATTAAAAGGAATGCAAACTTTATTACAAAATTACTAATTAACAAGGCTTACTTAATAAATCAATTCACTATGTCGCACTTTTCACTCGCTTCGCTTTGAGATTCGCACTGTTCGCAGTTTAATTCCTAACTCTCCTCCGCTGCGTTGGCGCGCGGCTTATATATGCGGAGTCCTTCGCACTAGAACATTCCGGAGAAATCTTGAATAATCGGTCCAAGGTCCGATTCTAGGAACGGCGACCCCTTCATGAATGTTCCAGAGCGTCTAGATTGTTCGATGCTCGTTCGACCCGACGACTGGAACATTCCCGAATATGCTGTCCCTTTCTAGTTGTCTCTTTCACACACTTCTCGATCTAGATGTCTCTCACTAATAGTGCTGTCTCTTTTACACACTTCTCGAACCTTCTCAATCTAGATGTCTCTCTCTAATAGTGCTGTCTCTTTCATTCCTTCGAGAAATTTCGCCATATAATGAAGTGTACTTCAAAGGCCCATAAGGGGTCCTGAAAACGCCTGAAATCGGGTTTTCAGGTTATCGCGCCATCTGATAGAGGCTGTCCTGAAACGGACTGTAAACATGTTTCAGGCGCCTGAAAACAACGGCAACTAGGGTGATTTTTCAATCTTCTAGTATGTGGAAGAGCCACCTCTGAAACGGCCTAAAATCACTTTTCAGCCTGCTGAAAACGCTTCTAAAGCATGGAAAATCAAGTTTGAAGTTTATACCACCGGCGCAACAATATTAACCGTCATTTTAACATAATATATGTAGTCGTTTCATATTGCTCAATGCTATTCGATCAGGAAGCACGTATTTAGATAGAGGGAAAGAAAGAAAAACGATAGAAAATGTTTAATGTCACACAAACAGAGACAAAAAAATACATATAGAGATATAAAAGCAAGATTATTTGTGTGACAAAAGGAACTAACGTCATTACGGCTGCACAGCGCTGGTTTATCACGTTGACAACAAAGTAAATACGGTAAAAGAAGAGACGATAAGTAACTTAAATTTCTACTGAGTTTACTAGTACTTGTTCGAATAAAATGGTTACTTTTTAACTGACTTCAAAAAAAAGAGGAGGTTCTCAATTCGGTTGCATTTTTTTTATTTTATATATATTTTTTTTTCTTTTTTTTTCAATATTTGTTACCTCAGAACTCCGTCATTGATGAGCCGATTCGTATTTTTTTTTGTTTGTAAGTATATGCTTCCAAGTGGGTCCCATTTTTTTAAAAAATTCAATTGGATGATGGGATCCATGAGGAACTGAGGGAACTCTTCAATTATATTAGGCACGCGTGTAAAGATTTTGGTATTTTCTATTATAACTCGTGTATTTACACCCGGAAATCATAAATTTTGTGGAGTTGAATTGATGATGAAGACCACAGATGACTTATGGAATTCCTCAATTATGTACTCAAAAGTACAAATGTACGTCACAGATTCTGATTAGATTCCGTTGAAATAGCAACTAATGAAGTGCCAAAGGTGATCCTCGTGGAATCGACGGAAGTCCTCAAATATTATCGGGTCACATACAGCGATTGGGTTTTTTTCTCTAATAATCAACGCTCTCGGAAATCAGTTCATGTAGTAAATTGGAAAAGAAATGTGGAAATGTTCTCGTGGCTTGGCGGAGGACTAAATTGAAGTCGGTTAAAAGTTTGTTTTTAAAGTTAATTATGTTGTGTGAAAATTAAAAATAGTGAACACCAGATTTACATAGGTAGGTATATCAAAATTACGCTCAGTTTGCTCTTAACCGTTGGGAAAGACAAGTTAGTTCGTGAAGACGGTGGTAGGACGTCCCAAATCTTGGATCCGTGTACTTAAAACGACCCCGACAACTGCGGTTTTGCGCTGCGGAACATTCATTTTGTTTAAAAGCTTAATGCAAGTGTTTCGGCCATGAACATCTTTCATCCACCTTATTTTTAAAAAAGCTTTTGAGAGTTGTGTAGAAACTATGCTTCAGAACAAACTTGCCGGGTTACTAATGTGTTGCATAAAATTGATTGTCATAATTTTATTTTGCATAACAGCCCTTGGCAGAATCATCATTTCGCAGAATTACTTTTCGCATAAATTTCATTGCATACAGTCATTTCGCATAACTTCCTTTGGCAGAATAGTACATTAGCATAATGACGATTGTATAAATAGTCCTATGATCGAATAATCGTGTCACCGAAATTTGTATCGCATAATATTTATCTGGCATACTGTCATTTGGCACAACGTTCTTTGGCAGAATCGTACAATGGCATAATGTTGTTAAAAATAATAGTCACAATGACCAAATAATTGTATCGCCAAAATTTGTGTGTTTGTGTGTAACTTGTTTTAATATGTTTGTTGATATTAAAATAAGTTTTCTGCTCTTTTATAAAAAAAAACCTAACCTATCCGCGATCTGAGTCGGTTTTGCCACTAAGTCCCTGTTCCCTACTGCCTATACGTGATTCGTGAATCCAACATGCGTAGATTTGCTTATTAATTAATTTAAATTGATATCTGTATATTCTGTATAAAATATTGAAAAGTTAAAACAAAAATAATGACAATTCATTGTTTTTTTGTATAAAAGAGCAGAAAACTTGTTTTAATATGTTTGTTGATATTAAAACAAGTTTTCTGCTCTTTTATAAAAGAGAACCTCGAAGACGGAAGCGGGAGCAAAGCTCCCGCTTTCGTCTTCTAACCTATCCGCGATCAAAGTCGGTTTTACCACTAAGTCCCTGTTCCCTACTGCCTACGTGATTTGTGAAATCCGAGGTAATAGGTATTGTACAATTTAGAGTGCAAGTTAGTATTTTTGATAAACAATTCGTAACGTTCTCGCTTGGCTCGCGCATTTTAGGGTCGTCGCTTCGCTCGTCGTACCTACACCGACCTGCCTTAGAACGGTTTTCGCGCTAGTTGTCGCCTAGAGCAGCACGGTTCATTATTTGTACGGCTTCGGCGAAACGTATATTCTGGCACATAAAATTATGCAAAAATAAAGTCGGTGATATTAGTTGTATGCTTCAAGAAATTCGGCGGAATATACGTTCTGCTACGTAAAATTCTGCGAAAGTAAATTCGGACATATTACTATTCTGTAATTCAAAATTCTGCCAAATGAGTGTTATGCGACATGATAGTTATGCTAAGTATATGATTATGCTAAAGTATCATTCGACTAAAAATGTTTCTGCGATAACTGTTATGCGGAGTGTATTTCGGACAATCGATATTATGCCAGATAAAGGGAACCCCAAACTTGCCATATGGAGTGTCCGACGTGCACCCATTTTTCCAGATATACTTTTAAGTGCAGTTTTAATGCAGGCGCGGAGTACCCCATCTCTCAGTCATCTGTATACTGATTTGATGACAATTGACGGTGCCCGCTGATAGCTTACAGTTACCGTACCGACCCCGCACCATTAAATACAGAGGTGGCATTAACCCATTTAAAGTTAATGACTCACATATGAGTCACGTCTCTCCGAGTAATTTCCGCTTCGAAGCGGAAAAACGCTGCTGCATGAGAAGGCCCGGCAGGGCGCGGGACATTTCTATTGCCAACAGGTTTCACTGGTCTATAGCGCCCGCATGCCGGGAGCCGTTTACACTGGTGAGCGGGGGAGTTCTCTTAGAGAGAGTTCACATTATCCATATACCATCTCTATCCCCTATAGACAGATAGGTTTCGCAGATCGCTATACTGCATGCGGTTAAACGGCCGTGCATTCGACTGATGAGTTGATGACTGTCATTAGAGTTATCCCGTCTAAAGGGAGCACCCGCATGCTGTCCATATAGACTAACTTAATGACCACTCGAAAAGCGTCTTCACCCATTGTAAGCCAATGACTCGCATTGGCCAAGCGTTCGCGGCGGCCAAAATTTCTAGTCTCAACCTTGATGTGATGTTGGGAGGGGAACGTCTTGAGCGTGTTACCATGGCGCGCAATCTTGGCCTACTCATGGACGATCAGTTACGTTTCGAACAACATGTACTGGATACCGTTAGGAACTGCTACTATAGGCTAAAAGTGTTGTACCAGGTTCGGGCGTACCTTAGTGTTGACGTTAGGATCAAGTTATGCGATACATTAATCCTGTCCAAATTAAACTACGTCGACACGGTAATTAACGGATGCCTTCTAGCTCGCTCAAGAACGCTTATTCAACGGATCCAGAATGCCTGTGCCCGTTTCTGTTTCCCTATCCCACCACGCACTCACGTCACACCCTATCTTAACCAAGGCGGGATGTTAAAAATGGAGGCCCGTCGTTCTCTTCATTTTGCCACTCTGCTTTTCGGTGTAGTGTACGATCGTCAGCCTCAGTATCTATACGAGAAGCTGACCTTCACTGCCCGGCCGACCAGAGGTGCGATCCGTCTTGTATGCCCAAGACACGGTAAATCGGCAGCATTTCGTGGCAGTTTTCGCTACTCAGCCACGAAATGCTGGAACAACATCCCTCCGCCTATTCGTAATTCGTTAACTGTAGGCACTTTTAAGCTCCACTTCAAAAAATATCTATTTACCCTACAACTCTCCTAGCCCGTGTCGTTAACTATTTCATATATATATATATATATTTTTTTTTTTTTTGTTAGTCGTATATAGCTGTATAGCGTCACGTTAGTCTCGAAAATCCTCATAATTTATCCCATATAATTATTATCCAATATTCTGTTATATAGTCAGTTTCCTAAATACGCGTAGTACTTAATATGCATGCAACTTGCCACGTACAAACCTACTCCTAACTCTTCTTATAAGTAATTCAATATTATATTCTTAAATAAAATTAATGTAGGTATATACTGGATATGTAAACGTTGATTCATCATTTTAATCCCTAAATGTAGGTTTTAGTACCACGTTTTCCACTTTTTGCTGTTCAGAACTACCTTACAGCCCTGGGCTCCACGGAAGACCAGCGCTGTGGCATTGTTTAATGTCAGAGCATATGCTGAGTGGTGTCCACTTGCGGCCACTATAGCAGCACCACCAGACTTCTTTACGTACACGTTATTTTTAGTTTAAGCTGGTATTTATTAAGTTTCTTTTTATATATTGTGTTTTCTAATTAAGAACGAAATTATGATGTGGTGTTATTTTGGCTGGCAATAAATTCATTTCATTTCATTTCATTTTCGATTGTCAAGGCAACATTATTACGGGAAATGTTTTCAGTCACCTGCGACCCAAGCTAATGCTTTACTTTGTGCTTATCTTAGTAAATGTAATGTTATGTTTAATTTTAGTCAAGTAGATCCAGTAAAAGTTATTAAAACATTTAAGTCGCTCAATTTAAAGAAAACGGAGGATTTATGGGGAACATCAGTAAAAGTCATTTATCATATCATACTAATAATTACACGGTTCTGAAGTTCACGGTTCACGGTTATTATTTCAACATGTCTCACGAAAGTTTAAATTCGATTATCATATCATAGATTTAATTGCGCCCTATTAAGCTTTAACATACAATAATTGCATTTCAGAAGGTATTTTCCCAGATCTTATGAAATATTGTAAACTCATACCTCTTTTTACCCGACTGCCGAAGGAGAGGAGGGTTATGTTTTTCGAGCGTATGTACGTATGTATGTATGTATGTGACCTTATTCTTTGGCACGCCCTACAGCCTAAACCGTTTGACGAATTTCGACATATGAGGTGTCGTTGGATTCCTCTTGATTGTGGGAGTGACTTAGGCTATAAAATTTGAAAAAAACAGTTGGGTTTTTTGAAAAATCTTTTAATTTCACTTGTTAAATCGGGTGATTTGAATGACCTTACCAATTTCCGTCCCTTTTCTATACTACCTGTGTTAAGTAAAGTTTTTGAGAAGCTAATGGTAACCGATATGATAATAGAAATAAACTTCAACTTCGCACACTTCATAATCAGTTTGATTTCTCAAAAGGACGTTCCACGACTGATGCCGCATCTGTTCTTATTAAACATATTTACAATATTTGGGAGAATTCTTGTGATGCAATCGGCATTTTTTGTGACCTTTCTAAGGCATTTGATTGCGTGCATCATGGAACGCTCATTTTGAAACAGTATCATGGTCTGTCTGAAAATGTATTAAGTCTAATTTCTTCATATCTCAGAAATAGGACACAAACAGTTGTTGTAAATGGAACCCATGCAGTCAGAATCATTAACAATCTGCTATTAACTGCCAAGAAAATGAAATGTGTTACTTTTTTTTGCCTAATGTTAGACCTGTGGAAACTAGTACATTTGTAAATAAGTGTTTAGAAAAAGTCGATAAAACAATATTCTTAGGTATAACATTAGACCAAAATCTACAATGGAGTGCTCATATAGCCGTGTTGGCGCGTAAACTAAGTTCAGCCGTAAATGCTATTAGAAAAATTAGACAACTGACCAATGTTTAAACAGCTCTCCTAGTTTATCATAGTTATTTTCATAGTATTATGTCGTATGGTATTCTGCTTTGGGGTAAAGCAGCTGACATAGAGACAATCTTTGTATTACAAAAAAGAGCAATTCGTTCTATATATAACCTGAGAGCAAGAGAATCTGTGAGAGAACTCTTTAAAGAAATTAGCATTTTAACAGTAGCATCTCAATACATTTATGAAAATATTGTTTATATCATTAAGAACATAGATTCATTCTGTAAAAATTCTGATACCGATAATTTTAATACACGAAATAAAAATGAAATAGCAACCAAAAAGTTTCGTGTTCGTAAAGTACTTATACTTACAAGTTTTCTTCGGGTCAATATATCCATTTTTATAATAAATTATTTACCTAATGAAAGTTTGGCTCTACCCTATCCAGCTCTTAAAAATTACTTGAAAAAAATATTGACGTCAAAGGCTTATTTACAGGGTTGAGGAGTATCTCACTGACAGAAATGCATGGCCCAAACCAGAGCCCAAAATAGCTTAATTATTCGAATAGCTTATTCGGACATGACTGTGTTCTTGTAGAACAACGCATTATGATGTTTTTTTCTTTGTATTCAATATTTAATTTGACTTATTTTAAGTAGGTTAAGAACTATCATTGTAATAAGCTTTTTTGGCAAAAAATGACTGGCTGTTGAGTTTGTTTCGGCGTTTCTTCTTAGCAGTGGTCTTCTTTTTCAGAAATGCTGGTAAAATTTTGACTTTTAAAAGCGCTATTACGGTCTACTTGCAGAATAAAATTCTCAGAGGCAGAGCCATCTCGCGGAGGCGATCACTCGTAAAGGCATGCCTCTACGAGTGATTTTCGCTTCAAAGCGTAAGAAAGCGGTGAAACAGACGTAGCGTCGCTTGGCCTTGAATTGGTTAAACGTTTCAGTCCCAGAAACCCGCTGGGCGCTTTGCTCGAAGGCGTTTTCCGCTACTTACGGTTTTTCGCGTATTATTGACGACGAAACCGTTGACAGACAATTCTTTAACGCTTATGCGTTTCCTTAATCATTAAATACTGAGAACTATCCGCCAGCACTAATTACAGGCTTTATCCATGTCAAACTCACGGAATTTGCACTTTGGAGAAGGATGGATTATTAATGGGTGGCAACAGGGCTGACTAATGCCCGTATTGCAAAAATGATCTATGGTTTCTAAAAACATAGATATTTATTTAAATAAAAGTATCTATATATGACTATACTTGTGAATTAAATGTGGAATGGCAATGAGATGAGATTAAATAAGTAAGAGAGATTTATAAAAAAAAATAAGTTACACTTTGGCGTCGAATTACAAAAATAATTATGCATTAAAATGAATTTTCATGTAGCTTGAATATTCATATTTTATATTCATTGTATTATGAATTGTATGACGTATCTTTGTTTCCTTTCCACGATTAAAGTAAGGTATGTAATTATATAACTACCTATGTAAATATGTTTTTGTGTAGACATAGTTTGAATACCAGAAATCAAGACTCCAGACTCGAGACAGAATATCGTATTATTCCACCGATATAAGTATGGGAATTGAATTGCTGTCAATTCAAATAGATTTTGAAGTTTTTGAAGTACTTACTTCAAAAACCTGTATTAAAAATATAGAGATCTGGCATACTTTTCACCTTATATTTTACCAAGCTATAAGAATTTATATGGCAAATGTACCTCAGATTTCTTGTTACCATCAGATTCATAATAATACAGGGAACAGAGAATCCAAATGCATGCATGTAATGCTTAAAAAACATATTATACATTGTCATAACACCAGCACAGAGAATAGTTATTTACGATACAAGTGCCAAATAGGAAATTCGCAACGAGTGGTGATAAATTAAAACACGACCGAAGGGAGTGTTTTAAATCGACACGAGTTGCGAATTACCTATACGCACGTGTATCGTACAACGTTTTACTGTACATATGGCTCTTTAAAGTTTCGACATAATGCACGAAAAGTGCTCTTTTCCGCACTAGTGCGGGAAAGTAGCACCATGTGTACTGTAAATAATATTAGTAAACACGAAATGTACTAGGATAATAAAATAATGTAAGTCCCAACTGATTCTTGCAAATAAGCCTTGAGGCTTCAGTAAGAATAAAGCTATAAATGTATTAGCATAAGTTTATATTTTCAATAAATTCAAGTTAAAAAAACATATTCCCAACAATGCAATGTTTTAATTGTAATACGCCTGTGTTTTAGTAGAGGAAGATTGTGCCAATTGCTGTTAATGTAATAGTCTACATTTGGCAACCAATAGATCTTGCCCGTAGCCCAAGTTTCAAAACAGCAAAAAAAGCCACTATTAAGTATACAGCAAAATTTTCACCTTCATCCCTATTAAGGCTTGTATACCCGCTAAAGTCCTTGAGCGTATGGGCGGAGCCTCGACCCTCTCCCCGCGCAAGTCGCACAACCCGCCGTCGTTTATTAAGCGTTACATAGATTAAGTTACAGACGCGTCATCGCGCATCGTTACCAATGCAAGGGCGGACGTGGGTGGGTGACATTCGTCATGCTTAATTGAAACGTGATATTTGTCATACATAAATTACATAATTGATTAAGTTCAAAAATTATGTCCCTACTATTATAATACTATTTACTTACGATTAGTGTAGTTCCGTCAGCACGGCTAGCACGAGACGGCCGCGACATACACTCGATTTTTCTCACACTATCGGTCTCTCTCTTATTAGAACATTAGGAAAGAGAGGTATAGTGTGAGAAAAATCGAGAGTATGTCGCGGCCGTCTCGTGCTAGCCGTGCTAGTGAAAACGAAATTCGTTCGAATAACTCTCATTGTCGCTCGAACTAGCAAGCGCGACAGAGAGGGAGATACACGAACGAAGTTCGGTTTCGTTTCGCGGTAGGCCCTCAGCACGCCTAGCACTAGACGGCCGCGACATACTTTCGATTTTTCTCGCACTATACCTCTGTTACTAAATATTCTAAAAAGAGAGAGACGGATAGTGCGAAAAAATATAAAGGTAATAATAATAATCCATACCTACTGTTGCCCTTAGGCCATTTTTTAATGTCGCTATTAATAGGGGCCCATCTAGCAGTTAGCGAGTCACCGTCTGCCAGAGATAAAATGTGAAACAGTTTTATTGGGCAGGCGTCCGATGTTTCATCCAATAGCCCAGCTACTAGTCCATCATTTTCACCCAATAACCCGTTTTATTTAGATTCCATCAACTAGCAATAGACTCTTACACCCCAGCGGGTGCTGTTTCTGTGTGCGTCCCATGACACGGGCAGAGACAGCATCCGCTTGGTGTACTCCTTGCATTTCATTAAATTGTCAAAAGGGCCTCTACGTGTTGGCTCAGAGCTCCACGCACGCCTCCCAAAGGTCCGGGACATCATTGTCCCGTGAGCGGGAAAGACATATAATCCATACTATCCATACTTCCATTTCCATACTCCATACTAATATTATAAATGCGAAAGTGTGTCTGTCTGTCCGTTACCGTTTGTGTAAGTGTAAGGTTGTTAAGTTTTAAACTATTTTTCGGTATATTTATTACGTTCTACTTCCTTGATTTGATGATGATGGCGTGTACAGTCAGCATCAGATAGTTAGTAGCATCCAAAGTTAGCCAAATATATCGTAACACATTCCTTACTCCTACTTATAGTAACAAAGACTATTTCGATGAATGTACGTTCCGATATATTTGGCTAACTTGGCTGCTACTAACTATATTAAGCTGACTGTACAGAAATCGGCCTCGGGTAAATACATACTTATAGATTAGTTGTACGTTAACCATACTTTGTTTAATATCAAATAATAACTCTGTATCGAACTTGGAGTTGGCATGCAACCCATAGGTAGGTACTTACAATATTTGCCAAGCCCACTATTTTTATTAGAACTTATTCTATTAACACTTGACAGTCATTAATACGAGCAGATAAAACAATATTGTTTCTATAATTGTTCATGCTCCTAAGCAATAGATATTGTAAATATATTTACTAATAAAATGTCTGGTTTTAGCGATTTCCCAATTTTGATACTGTTTAGATAATTGATACGTTGATAGAATAGGTATTTATTTGTGTATTCTTTTTCCTCTTCTCTTGTAAAATTTCTTGATATTACGTATTTTCCTCCTGCGCTTATTTAACCCCAAAGAACCAAAATAATTATTGAAAAATTTGTGAGACCTAAGCTAAGACGTACTGACTCTAGTATCGTAAGTTTGTATGTTACTAACAATCTATGGGCAAACTGGCCTGAAATAAAGAATTTATTATTATTATTATTTCCCATCTTGAACTAAAAACAAAATCTAAACTATACCTACGTAAATGTTAATTAGGTACAAACGCCAACACAGTTAACTGACCATCCTGTATTTATACAAGAACCTTATTACAATGCACATAAAGTGCACGGATGGTCAGTCTGCTTTCTTGTCTATAGTACCTACTACTTTACAAACCACGAAATAGATTGTCCACTCTATGCACCAAAATTATCTGTCACTAAAAACTAAACTATACGCAAATGTTTATTAGTTACCTACTATACGAATCACAAAACGGATTGTCCACTCTATGCAACAAATATAGTCCACAATTTCCACAAATATTTAAAAATTTCGGCGCAGCGCAAATTGACACAGGTCCGTCATGCAACGTGTCTTGTCCCGCACTGACCGTATGGACGAAAACGGGGAGGCGTAGGAACTTTGGCGGAATATTTCAGAAAACGAGATAAATTTTTAAGAAAATAAAGAAAGTAAGAAAATGAGGCCCTTGTTTATTATTTTACGAAGAAAGTTATAAAATTTCATATTATTCTGTTAAAAAATGGAGCAGTAAAATGGTTACAAGTGAAAAAATAGGAGTGACTTTAGATTTCTTTTTCTCTCATTTTTATTGTTAAAATGGATTTCTACGAAAACTATGACCCGTCGCGTATCTTGCAGATTATGATATATTTTTTCCGACAGCAAAAATGTTACGTTATAATGTATAAAACGGTTACAAAACAACTCATTTTCACGAAAATTTCGAATGTGGAGCCTTAAAACACAACAACGTACATTCTATTCAAAAAACATCATAGAGCCCATTTATCGCCAATCACGATCAACTTATGCGTCCGAGCGTAGACATAATGAAATAAACGTTAATATTTATTTACCACGTAACTTAATTGTACAATTCTAAAAAGCCATCTTCACCTAAATCTTTCCCAAACATGCGCCAAAATCAGGACAACTTATTGTTGCGAATGACTCCATACAACCTTTTACCATTTTATCTGACTTCGTTGTCATGTGGCAACCCTGTTCACTAATTCGGGACCTTCGTGACGTCATTGCCCCGTAATCAGGGCCGCGTCTTCATTGGGACCCCGGGTGATTGATTGAGCGCCATGGAATTCATGTAAACTTTACAATACTACTGTGAAATTGAACTGTTCATTGAAGGATCTGGGTTAAATAGAATTGAAGGGGTGCGTGCGTTGAATAACTTTTTTTGCGAAACGAGGACGTTCAACGCTGCTTGAACGAAATTCAGTTTTTTTTTTAACATAGACGACGCCCTAGATACTACGGTAGCCTAGAGGTTTAGGCATGCGACTGTCAAACGGCGGTCGTGGGTTCGAATCCCGGCTCAATTTTTTGGAACTTACGTATGGAATAATTACCGTTAGCTTTTCGATGAAGAAAAACATCGTGAGAAAACCGGTCTAACCTCAGTTACCTCTAGTTTTCCATCTGGGTTGGAAGTTCAGATGGCAGTCGCTTTCGTAAAAGTAGTGCCTATGCTAAACCTTGGGATAAGGTGTCAAAGCGGACCCCGGACTCCTTAAGGGGCACAACTGGGAATAACGCTAGGAGAATGATGAAGACATCTTAGAAAGGCCGCAGAGGATATTTTCCGTATGAGCTACTCCGTACAAACGCCAACACAGTTAGCTGACCATAAAGTGCACGGATAGTCAGTTAGCTGTGTTGTCGATAGTACTATACATAACACTATGATGTATAAAAAGTGCTCTAAGTTGCAATGACAAAAATAAACTTAGTCATATTTTTCTGTAAATTAGATCTAATTTATCAACGCAAGATCTTGCGTTACCTTGGTTCTGCTGCGGATAGCCTCATTTCTGATGCGATCACGCAGAGCAACTCCCAACATAGCCCTCTTCATAGCCCTTTGGGTGACTTTGAGCCTTCTTATGAGGCCCATAGTAAGCGACCACGTTTCAGTGCCATATGTCATCACTGGCAACACACACTGGTCGAAAACTCTCGTCTTGGGACACTGCGGAATATTGGACGAAAAGATGTGCCGTAACTTCCCGAACACTGCCCATATAGCCATGATATAACCTTCCGAATAGCTAAACATAAGTGGCAGTGGGCGGGGCACATAGCACGTAGAACCGATGGCCGTTAGGGCGGAAAGGTTCTCGAGTGGCGACCACGTACCGGAAGGCGCGGCGGGGGTAGGCCCCCCACATGGTGGACTGATGACCTGGCAAAGCTTGCTGGAGTCCGCTGGATGCGGGTGGCGCAGGACCGGTCACTTTGGCACTCTTTGGGGGAGGCCTATGTCCAGCAGTAGACGTCTTTCGGCTGATATGATGATGATGATGATGAGATCTTGCGTGGCTTTTACGTCATCATATATACTTAACCCCTTATTTATAAACTTAAAATGCATCTGCCAAATAAAATGTACTTCGTCCCTTTCTTACGAACACAAATGTAAAAATGACAGATAAAGACAAATTAATTTTAACGCCATTTTAGTTCAAATAGGCTTGTAGAACATTTATGAATACGGCTGTTAATGATTAGGTACCTATAATGAACTTAACACCCTCCTTCGGAACAAATGAGAACTTACATACCCATTCAACATAAAACCCTTTACTTACATAAAAACAGTAGGCATGTTACAAATAAAAGAGAGATGTAATAAAACGTGACAATAATTTATGCGTTTATTAATATTTCGTGCTTTGCAATTGAATATTGTTACGACAGTGGGGTTATCATTTCGTTACCTACCATGGTGATGAAAAATCAATATATTTCAAAATTCGCCGTGTTGTTGCAAGTCATCAGAATCTAAAAGGGTTATTCCATGGAATACAGGCAACTTCGAAGTCCTATTATCGACTGTTTCCTTCTCCAATATTCAACTAAGGCATAAAACGTAGCATAACAGGAGTTACAACTTGCATATTATCAGCTTATTAAATGTTTTTTTGTACACTGTAAATTGTATTTTTAGTTTATTCAATAAATAACTCTTAATTAAATAATAAACAGATATTTCTCTCGTGTCGTGGTGCAATGAAGAGTTTTTATTATTATTATTCTCTTTATTCAACTTCAATCTTAGGCTAGGTTTTTACAATAATTATATAAAAAGTAAAATATAAAAACTATATACAAAACATAAAATCATTATAAAAACCTAACCTAGGGTACCGCCGGCAGCGAGGCGGCCTAAGCTGCCGGTGGTCAGGGCGTCAGAGATAGGAACCTCCTGACTATCCGCGCAGTATCCAGGAGTACCGCCTTCTGTATCTGACCCTTGATCCAGCCATCTAGCGAAAGTCTCTTGAGGTGATGGTCGAGACTCTTCGCTATTAAACCATTCGCCGAAACGACTATCGGGACGATGATCGTCGAATCAACATCCCACATGGCGGTTACCTCGTGAGCCAGGTCTAGACCTAGCCAGGCCAGGCTTCACGGCCTTCACGAGGTTCTCATAATGGGGGATGGTGATGTCGACGAGCACTGCCTGGCGTTTAGATCGATCTGTCAGCACAATATCAGGCCTATTGGCAAGAATAGTCCTGTCCGTGATGACAGATCGATCCCAATAGAACGTGGCACGACCATTTTCGAGAACTGGCGCAGGGGTGTACTTATAGTAAGGCACTTCGGAAACCACAAGACCGTATAGCAGAGCAAGTTGCTGGTGAATAATCCTGGCTACAAGGTTATGTCTGTGCAAGTACTCGCCGTTAGCAAGATGACCACAACCGGAGATAATATGCCTGAGTGACTCCCCGGGACGGCGGCATGCCCGACAAATGTCGATCGTACTGTGGTGTATACTAGATATAGATATGTACGTAGCTTATAGGACGCTTATATATAGAACTACTACACATGTGTAAGAGCAGTAATAAAGCATCATTTGTCTTGAACACTTGTTTCACCTCATCTCCGAACTCCGCACCTTACATGGCGACCTTGCCTTATACGGTGCCGCGCGTGCCGTCGGTCAATGAGTGTAATTGAAGGACATGATAGATAATTAATTGAATAATAAACATGGTGCAAGTGAACAATGTTATCGTCCTTGTCCTCGTCTGCGAATGTGTTTGCCGTGGCTGGTCCACATAAGTATCATGGGCGCTACAAAATCAAAGGAGGAGGTCTTCATCGCGCAAACTGCGGCCGGAGGTGACAATAAGGCTACTGCGGGCACCGACGAACTTAAATTCCATGCCAGTACCACCAACATCATTCTGGGGGTGATGCTCATCATACTTGTCCTTGGAGGCAGTTACGCGGTATACAGGAGGTGCAAGAAAACTCAGAAAAAATGGATGCGTCAAGAGATCACTTTGCGTGACCTGCAGCGTGCGGCTCGAGAGGCTCCGATGAGTGTTTAAGTGTTAACAGAGTAAAAAATCGCGTTTCGGTTTCGTGTGATAGTGTATTCACGCATTAGCAAAGGAACAGACTGATACAAATGGCAAAATTGGTACTATTGTGACGAAAAAGTGGAACAATAATGAGTAAGTGTGACATAAACATAAGGCAAATTAAGTAGACAAGTAGATAATATAATTGTGTAATGACAGTTGAGTTATTGCAATGTTACGAAGAGTTAGTTGACATAAAGAAGTACTTGATTAAAAAGGGAAAATCTAGATTTGAAGGTAACATTACTAAAAATCAGCTGTCAAAAGTTAGTGATATTATAAATAGATGTGATGAATTAATTGGGAAAATTACCATACTGAAGAATGTACAACCTCAACTCATAGAAGAGGCTAATAGTTTGTATGACAAAATTACATGTTTGCATAACGGCATATTAGAGTTATGCACAAAGCCTGTAGTGGAAGAAAGATTTAGTGGTGATACCAAATATTGTAAAATTGACAACATGGAGTTCGATTTTAAATCAGCCTGTAGCATGATTCCTAAAACAAAACGATTAATCGATGCCATTGATATGTACTCGGGTATGTTAGATGAGCCAGGTAAAAAAACATTAATTATTTTTGTATTAAAAGGAAGGTTGTCCGAAAGTGCGAAGTTGCGTATGTCAGCAACTTATTCGTCTGTAGAGCTATTTATAAGGGATTTGCGTAACAATCTGCTGCCTAAGAAATCCTTTACAGCTATCCATTCCCGACTTCAAAATATAAGTCAGGGTTGGCGTAGCATAGATCAGTATGGGTCCGAGATACAGAAACTTTTCTCCGAATTAACAATAACGCAGGCGGATGGTAATTCGGCGAGTTATGACGTTTTAAAGCCGTTAAACAAAAAAAAAGTGCATTAAGAAGTTCACAGATGGTTTGAAGGATCCAAGGCTTAGCACCATCATTGCAGCTCGGAACTTCGGCAGCCTAAAAGATGCGATCCAGGCTGCGCAGGATGAAGACGTATCGAGGCCATCAACGTCCAGTCAAGCAGAGGTCATGGGTATGTACCGCTCACCAAACTCTTATAACAGGTACTACAGAGGCGCTAGCAACCGGTACAGAGGTTATCGTCAGCGTTTTCAGAGGGGACCGCGACAGTTTTCGCATAATCGCTACCCTCAGCATCATCAAGGGAACACGCGTAGAGGGGGCCGTGGTGACAGATCACGGGGCAGGCCATATAGGGGTAGTTGGCATGCCATGTCCCGTAGCCGTGGGGTCAGTGCCCGTGGCAATATGAATATGATATCCCCTGCCGAACATGACTCTGTCGGTCAATACACCGACGTGCCTAATACGGAATCGCTGAATCATTTTTTTCGTGTCTGACTTTATTTACGCGTGCAATGATTTAAATAGAGTAGCCATAAATATAGGCAAGAAAACATATAGCTGGCTACTAGACACCGGAGCTTCCATTTCGGCGATAAAGTATGAAGTTATTAGAAGTTGGAACATACCGATCCATAAAAAGAGGTTATGTGTTAGAGGTATAGGTGGTCAGGTAACATCAACTGGATATGTACTTTTAAAGTTAAATTATGATGACTGAATTCGAGCATACGTTCTTTGTATTTGAAAACCTATCTTGCAGCGCAGATGGTATCCTAGGGCAAGATTTCCTCAAACGTCATGGAGCGATTATTAACTTTGAAACAAACACTTTACAATTAATGACACAAAAGGGAGAACCATCAGAGATCAGCTTTAGCTGTTCATCAGGAACAAATAATAAATATTTAACAATTCCTGCTCGTAGCGAGTACATACACTATATGGATACTAGCATTGCGGAAGACTGCGTTGTGAGCAGTCAGCAATTATGCGAAGGGATATATGTTGCAAATGCGATAGTAAAACCGAGTCAAGGTAAAATACCCATTAGGATATTAAATACGAGGGACAGCGACGTTGTTTTAAGCCGTTTTACAGTAAATAAAAGTAAATTGAGTGATTTCTTCATTTGTGAGTTTAGCAAGCCAAATATGAACGCCGAAAGGGTGAAGTCGTTATTTTCTGCATTAGATTATAGTAAATTAAATGAAGAGGAACAGAAATCTATTGAGAACATTTGCGCAAAATATCCGGACGTCTTTTTCCTACCGGGAGATAGACTAACCACTACTACGCTGTACGAGCAATCGATAGAATTAAAACCGGGTAGCTCTCCAGTTTACGTTAAACCGTACCGGTTACCATACTCTCAAAAGTCTGAAATTGATAGGCAGATTCAAGGAATGCTTGATGATGGGATAATTGAAGAGGCAAGAAGTGCGTGGTCAAGTCCATTATTATTAGTGCCAAAAAAGTTAGATTCCTCGAAACAAAAGAAATGGCGTGTCGTAATTGATTATAGAAAATTAAACAATCAAATAAAAGATGATAAATTTCCCCTTCCTAATATTACAGAAGTCCTACTCATTATCAGGTGCTATCTATTTTTCACATTTAGATTTATATCAGGGTTTCTATCAAATTAATTTCGACAAATCAAGCCGACCGCTTACCGCTTTCCAAACTAGTAAAAATCAGTTCCAAATGACAAGATTACCGATGGGGTGTAAGACATCCCCAAATGTTTTTTCAAGAATGATGACCGTAGCTATGTCTGGTTTAAATTATGAGCAATGTTTAGTATATCAAGACGATTTAGTCGTATTTGGAAGAAATTTAGCAATACATAATCAAAATCTATTAGACGTTTTCGCTAGGCTAAGGAAAGTCAACTTAAAGCTCAACCCTGCCAAATGTCAATTCCTACAGAAACAAATATTATATCTCGGTCATGTAGTGTCAGAAAATGGAATATTACCCGATCCCGAAAAGACGAGTGCTAGATAATTATCCGACACCGCAAAGCGCCGACGAAGTCAAACGATTCGTAGCGTTTGCTAGCTACTATCGTACATTTATTGTGAATTTTGCCGACAAAGCGTACCCACTAAATAGATTAGGCCGTAAAGATGTGCCATTTATATGGACACAAGAATGTGACCAAGCTTTTAAAGTGTTAAAATCAGCATTAGTTGAACCACCAGTCCTCCAGTATCCAAATTTTTCAGAGAAAAACCAGTTTCTATTACAATGTGATGCTTCCGGAAAAGCACTGGGGTCAGTGTTGTGTAACGACGATGGTCGACCTGTCGCTTACGCCAGTCGAAGTCTAAATAAAGCTGAATTAAACTACCCAACTATTCAAAAAGAGCTTTTATCAATAGTGTGGAGTGTGAAGTATTTTAGACCTTATTTATATGGCAGACAGACAGTAAAAAATCTTCGGTTATTAATACGCCCACTAACTCGAGGCCTGATCACCCAAGAGTCGTGTAAATAATTAAAAAACCGGAAAATTTTACTGAATTATGTATTACCACATGTAGAGATTTTAAGAAGGTCATGAAAGATAATTTTGTAAAAAAGACGTCTAAGTATTTTAATTACGTGCCCAGCAAATCGTGTATTTATCTCAATCCGACTTCTCAATCGCTATTATCGCGAGCCGAACTAGCGAGAGATTTGGATTCAATGTGCAAGAAGATAAATGTTAGAGAATTATGCATAATCAGAAGTGAATTCAATAAAGAATTTATTGCGGGCTTGATACGAGTACAAGAAATAAATAGTAAAGGCAGTTGGGCCGGACCACGGATATGTGTGTTAAGTGATGTACAAAGAATAAACAACTTGCATGATAGACGCGTTATAGTTAATGACTTTCACCTACTCCCCACAAGTGGCCACGCGGGGATTAGGCGAATGACCAACAATATAAAGAAATACTACTTTTGGCCTAGTATGGAAAAGGACAAGAGATTTTGTGTCTAAATGTGCTCAATGCCAAAAACAAAAATATAGTGTTGCTACTAAACAACCTATGGAGATAACAACCACAGCCAATTCTGCTTTCGAAAAAGTGTATTTGGACACTGTGGGACCTCTCCGAAAAGATGAACACGGTTATTGTTACGTGCTGATCCTACAGTGCGAACTAACGAAATTTGTAGAAGCGTATCCCCTACGCTCTAAAGATACGGCAACTATAAAGCTATAGTTGCCAGGATACAAAGGATCAAGCGATCCTTTGTAGATAACTTTGTATTGCGTTATGGCATCCCACTCGAGATAACTACTGATCGAGGTACCGATTTCATCAGCAGCACAATGAAAGAGGTATGTAATTTATTAAAAATAACTCATTTGCCATCCACAGCATATCACCATGAGTCCATCGGTGCTCTAGAGAATTCGCATAAAACTATGGGAGCTTATTTGAGAATACAGTGCGAAAATAAAACGGATTCTTGGAGCACATGGTTGCCTTACTGGTGCTTTACGTACAACAACACAGTGCACACGGAGACGAAGTACACGCCTCACGAGTTAGTTTTTGGTAAGTTATGCACGCTCCCTAGTAACCTACAGAGTGGTAACGTTAGTCCCTTATATAATTATAATAGTTATCCATTAGAGTTAAAATATAGATTAGAGCTAGCACAGGCAGACGCCCGTAACAACTTAATAAACAGTAAGTTGAAACGCAAAGAGAAATATGATTCTAATATGCGGCCTGTCTGCTATAGTAACAATAGTTATTTGTGGTTAAGAAATACAGCTGACAATAAGATACAGAGCATTTATTTAGGACTGTATTTAGTATTAGAAGATTTAGGATGTAATGTTAGAATACTTAAAAATGGAAAGGAAGATGTCGTCCACAAAAATCGCACCAAACCTTGTATCGTATAAATATAACTTCTTTAACTGTACTCAGATTTTTTTCTTCTTAAGATATTGTTACTTTAAGTTTAGTATACTGTACTGTGCTGAATAGGTACCTATGTAAGCAAAAAATAAAATAATCCTTATGTTCATTTTTTTTAATCACGATAGGTGGTGTATACTAGATATAGATATGTACGTAGCTTATAGGACGCTTATATATAGAACTACTACACATGTGTAAGAGCAGTAATAAAGCATCATTTGTCTTGAACACTTGTTTCACCTCATCTCCGAACTCCGCACCTTACAGTACCGTCCTTCAGGATATATCTCCGTTAATTGTTCGTCATGATAACTTCGTCCGCAATTGCACAGACAAAACCTTCGGTATCCCCGAAGAGATCCCCGAAACGTAGCCAGTTCACCGACGCGAGCAGATCAACATCGGGCCCTGTGAGGGCCTTGTAGAACCGCCCGTGTAGCTCCTTGCTCCTCCACACCGCCCTGCGGTCCTCGACGCTCATTACTTTAAGTCTGCGCCAGTTCTTGTTTGCCAAGGCGAGCGGGGTGAAGTTTCCGTCTACTGCTACTACGTCACCATGCATCCCACACTCGTTGTTTAGGAAATAATCCCTGAGACTGCACACCTCGCGGTTGTGGAGGTCTTTGGCATTTAAAAAGCCGCGACCTCCACACTTCCGCGAGATGTACAGTCTCATAACAGACGAGCGTGGGTGTAGCATGCGATGCGCAGTAAGCAGTACTCGGACTCTTCGATCCAGGGCATCCAGCTCAGTCTGAGTCCACCTTAGTACGCCAAAGGAGTAAGTAAGCAAGGGCATCACCCAAGCGTTGAAGGCGCGCACCTTGTTGCCGCCCGACAAAAGACTATTAAGTACTTTGGTCAGGCGAGAAAAGAAGCGCTCCTTCACCGCCCGCTTTACGCCCTCACCCTCAATACCCAATGACTGTGACATACCAAGATACTTATAGGTTTCTGCTTCGGAGATAGATTTGAGGCACTTTGTCTCAGAAAGTTGCAAATTTGTTGAATTTACAACTTTCCCCCGCTGTACATGCATGACCGCACACTTATCGACACCAAACTCCATTTTGATGGCGCTACTGAAGACTTCTGTTATTTTCAGTAGTTCCAACAGGTTATGTCCATTCGGTGCAAATAGCTTAAGATCATCCATATAGAGCAGATGAGAAATGACCTCACCCTCCCTCCGAAGCCGGCAACCTAGTCCTGAATCCTTCAGCAGGGTGCTAAGCGGATTAATTGCTAGGCAGAACCACAAAGGACTCAGATTGTCGCCCTAGAAGATCCCACGTTCAATCCTTATAGAGTCATGCAGGCCAGAAGGGCAATCTCCTCCCCCCGGTTGACGAAGGACTGTGGTCCACTGCCCCATGCAAGCGCCTAAGAAGGAACTGCATCAACTTTATACAACTCTAAGATCCTCCTCAGCCATGAATGAGGCACCGAATCATAGGCCTTCTTGTAGTCAATCCAGGCGGCCGAAAGGGCCCTTCTATTCCGCCGGACTCGTTGGCAAATGGTCATGTCTATGAGGAGGAGCTCTTTAGTACCACGAGACCCAACCCTACATCCATTTTGAGCAGGGGCCAAAACGTTGTTTGCAACGATGTGTGCGTTAATTTTTGCTCTCAGAATGGATGTAAGGAGCTTGTACAGCGTAGGCAAGCACGTGATGGGTCTGTAATTTTTCGCTTCCGTGGTACTACCGGACTTATAGAGCAGGGAGGTGATACCAGTCATCAAAAAAAATGGCAGGGAACCGAGCTCAAGGGCCTGCTTGAACTGCGTTGCCAAACGCAGGTGTGAGCATCGAAACCATTTCAGCCAAAAGTTGTGTAATCCATCCGGTCCAGGACATTTCCAGTTCGGGGCCGGACATTTCCAGTTCGGGGCCTTATTATTATTATTATTACAAAACATTTATAAAATTAATAGGTACAAAAGACACAGACAAACTTTTTAACAGTCTAGTTCTAGAGCTGAATCTCTATTTTTTTCCAAGGAACGGGTTTTTTTTGTCTGATTTTACCAGAAAACAGTCCCCGCGAAGGATACTAGCGACTGAATCCGCGATTACTGGATGGTAAATGATTTCTAATGGAACAAGTGATTCTGTATATGAATGATGAGTGTGGTTGTAAGGAACGTTGACCCGAGCCGTATTAAGCGTCGCCGTTGTCTTCAAATTCATCTTTATGCCTTACTTACATAGCTCACTTATATGATGGGTGGGCCGAGACAATTTAAAAGATTCGATAATGATAATATTAAGAATATAGATTATCTTGACGTGGCTGTTATATATTATATGGACTGGAAATATTTTGTTTAATAAACTAGTCGTTGCTTCGGTCACGTTCTGACCAGGTTAATAACCTTGTTGAATCTCGCTCAAGTGACCCAGACCGATGGCCGATGAATTTTCCACAGTATAACTGGAGATAAAAATGGAGATGATTTCTAAATACGTTATTACGCAATTCCATGAAACAATTAGCGTAAAACTCGATTTTTTTATTGTTTGAGTAGGACGAGTTAAAAAAAGAAAATAAAGACCTAACTTTGGAATTTCTTTCTATCGAAGAAATTTTAAGTAATCATGTATCGACAAAATCAGATAAACAATCATATCTCAGCCAAGTATACATAATTAATGTGAAAATCAGTCTTTATGTTCAAAACGACATTTCAAAGAACGCGATATTTTCCAATTCACCCACTACAAGCACGCTTTTACTGTCTATCCTTCACTTTAAGGCATTTAGATATGCAAGCTGCAAAAACATCTGAACATATCTTATTTTTTTTATTTGATGTATGACATCAAGTATGTAGGTACCTACTAAGGCAAAACAATTAAGGACAAGAGACTATTTCCGAGTCAGTACAGAATCTTTACCTACGCGCCCACATTAAAAAAAAATATTGCTTCCTGATCGGCGTGGGATGCACGGAAACGGGCGGCACGAATGCAGGGAATATGGATGACATCTGTAATCTCTCGGTAAAGTAGTTACTAAATTCCGCATACAAATTCTGCCCCGCCTGACGCACAATTGGCCTAAGTCTTGTTACGTTCTCTTACACGTGCCGCGCCGTATTGAATTTACAGGAAAACCGGGAGAATTTTTGGGAATCAAACAAGATTTCAAATCATTTCAATGATTATTCGATAAGTCAGTTAAATATATCTTTGCGAGGAACAATAGGTATTGAGTGAGTTCTGTATAAAATTACAATTTTATTTCTTCCAAGCATGAAGCCTTTTAAAACACGTAGAATATTCAAGAGACGGCTAAATATTTGGGTTCTCGTTTACGAAGGGTTCTATATGTAGCACCGTAACGCTGTTCAGTATACAGACGTATATCAATCACTATTGTCATACTGTTTCCGGTCAAGCAAAAAGGCTATACAAAAACACTGGGAAACGTGTATGTAATAAAAATCTAATTCCGACTTGAAATAGGTCAAAAAGCCATTTTTCTGGTCTGGGGGTATCAAACCAGCACTCAATTCGGTTCATCCGTGGGAACTTCGACGCCACAGACAGCAGTTTTAATTTATTATACTTGAGCTATCATCGAACAAACATTTATACATACAAACTCCGAATTGTCCCAATAGACGCTGAAAACTCCACTCGCTTTGCTCGCTCGTTCAACAATCCTATTTGTCCTGATTGCGTATCGACGAGGCAATCAAATTGGGACAAGATATAGGCGACGATACATCTTAATTCGTGATTGGTGCTTATCGGGTGTCAGGAGATCCGGGCATTCATTATCGTTAAGTGAAACGGAACAACGGGAATATATTGCTTCTGTTTGGTGAATTGTGGGACGTCTGAAACTTTGTTTCTTTATAATAAACCATTTATTTCAGGCATCTAAAGCCCATATTTGTATGCGTAGTATGTTGTGTTGCGTTTCGTGGGTCACTTACGGTGCTGTCTGAAATTCAGCTCTGCAGGTGTCTGTCTGACACCTCGGCATAATGCTGAGACAGCGACCGATTCACTGCCGCGAAGACACACAATATGTGTCAATTCTATTGTATGTCTTCTTTCTTTCTTTCTTATATTTACAAGTACCTTAGAGACTAACATACGTACAATTATAAAATTAAAAATAATTATTATACAAGTCCGGTGTGGAGAACTCGGTAGGTTGCCCCGGAACCGCCGAAACACGACACCCTTCGGTCAAATCAGCACACGCGATGGTCTCCTGAACCGGCCGCGGCACGGGCACCACAAAACGAGCTGAAGTGCGCGCAGGCACGTTTATAGGGGATGCTTTAGTTAGTATGCAAGCGTATGATAGGGACGAAGGAAATGTGTTGGATCTGTTTTATTTTTAGCTAATTTGGGTGTTCCGTTGCTAGGCATAGGCCCTCTGGGGTGCACCATAAGTGGGAGCTAGATGCTACGTTCTGTGCATACGTTCTCGTTCACACGTAGGTATGGCGCACCACACCACTGACGTCGTGTCACGACCAAGCCCTAGGTGTTATAGGTTATAGCTGACCGCGGGCTAGGGTTCCGCAACTCGACGTCATAATAGCGCCTATTTTGCGTATGGGTTATTGGCACTACTGTTATTCGTGCCAACCCAGTTCCACCAGGAAGCCTAGCAGACCCTTTATGTTGCCCTATGCTACTTACGTCTTTCCTAACCTGTATTTTAGTTATCACTCATTTCCAGTATGACTTCAGCCTGAGATTCGTAACAACTATGCGCGAAGGAGGTCCAACCTAGGCTGGCTTCAATAAATGTTGTCGTCTCAGTTTAGCCCTGGTACGATGGCCATAGGTTTCAACCTATTTATTAACGCCTCCACACACCGAACGCGGGTCGTGCGCGGCGCGGGGCGGGCGCGGGTCGTGCGCGGCGCGGGGCGGGCGCGGGTCGTACGCGGCGCGGGTCGGGCGCGGCGCGAGTTGGGCGCAGCGCGGGTCGTGCGCGGCGCGGTCGGTAGGTTTCTCTCTCACTACCAACGCATTTAATATTTCTATCACTATCTCTATCACACAGTGTGTGGAGGCCTTTATTACTAATACGCCAGTGGCGACTTTGCTCTACTCCACCGACAAGGGCAAGGCTCTTAAGTAATGATTACGACGATGAGGGTCATTTCCTTTACAAAATATTTTTGGGATTTTAGGATAGGTAGTTAAGTAAAAAGTATGCCCAAAAAGGAAGCAAAGAAACAGATAGATAAAAAAACAGGCCAAGTGCGAGTCGCACTCGCGCACAATGGGTTCCGTACTATTATCCGTTCAGTGAAGGGTAAATTGCGGTTTACGATTTATGATGTATTAAAAAAAAACTACTTACTACTCTCGTTCAAACCAATTTTCGGTGGAAGTACATCATATTTTTTTTAGTTTTATCATTCTCTTATTTTAGAAGTTACAGGGGGAGGGGGGGGCACTCATTTTACCACTTTGGAAGTGTCTCTCGCGCAAACTTAGTTTAGAAAAAATTATAATAAAAAACCCTCAATATAATTTTTAAAGATCTATCCATAGATACCCTACTGGTGAAAAAAAATTGAGTTTCAGTTCTAAGTATGGGGAACCCCCAAAATTTATTGTTTTTTTTTCTATTTTTGTGTGAAAATCTTAATGCTGTTCACAGAATACATCAAATTACCAAGTTTCAACAGTATAGTTTTTATAGTTTTGGAAAAAAGTGGCTGTGAAATACGGACGATCAGACAGACAGACAGACAGACATGACGAATCAATAAGGGTTCCGTTTTTTGCCATTTAGCTACGGAACCCTTAAAATAGAAAAATAAAACACCTTGCCATTATTTTTTAAGTACGGAGGCTCCACTGAAAAATAACATTTCACTACTATGTACGCTTATACAGGTTTCAACATTCTCATTCATAAAGCAACTATGAGTGAAACAAACTATTCTTTTACAAGGTACCTCGCATACAGCGCAGCCAAATACTAGTAAAACAACGAGCGCCAGGTCACTGACTTGAAAAGAGTTGAGATATTACAAACTTTAATCCCACTAAAAGGTAAAGGCGCCAGAATTAACTTCCACCTAGAACGTACACCCTTTGAACAGGGATTTCATTTTGGTGTCGTCAAAACTCCTAAGGTTTTGATTAAAAAGGCAGTCTTTTGTCCCACCGTGACTGGAGCGAGTGACTTTTAATCACGAGCAAGCCAAAAGTGGCACATAGCAAGACTATGAAACAAGGAATTTTCGAGAAACTTTAAGAGAAGTTTCGAGTGCTTTGTGAAGTGAAACAAAGACGGAATGATGTTTCAAATTCGGCTTCTGTTATATTTTTAGGAACGTTTTATTTTTAAGTTGAAATTCTTCGTGTAGTGAGGCCGTGTATTTTCAGACGTTAAAGTCGATTTGCATATCGAGTACCTACTACCTACTCGAAACATCGATAGAAAAGAAAGATTGGCCATTTTGGAACCCTGATTTAGCTTTTGACGTTTCCGCATAACTTAATCATAATTATAGCTTTTTCACGACGAAACATATTTAATAAGGACGGGAGTTGGTAACTGTGCTTACTTTTATAATGCGAATCACCAGTGTGCCAGTGTGGAGCTGCCGAGCAGACTGTACCACACGGTATTTGACTGTCCTCTTACCAAATACCTCAGGCAGGTGGAGGATTTTACAACTTTAACCGGTAGCGTACTTGAAAACTGTAAATCTTTGAAGCAGAGAAACAAAACGGAAATAAATAAAATAAATCGAGAAATACCAGGATCCTCTGATTTATTTCTCAGGACAAAAACTGGCCTGTACCTGCAACATATAATATTATTTAATATTATTTTAAACATAATATATCTGGTGGACAGCTCAAAACCGCGGACTGTGGAAGAAGAGGAGGGAGACCTTTACCCAGCAGTGGGATACATTAGGCTATATATATATAATAATATTATATAATAATCTCTGGTGCCCAAATGCGAATGGCATAAGATATGAGTGCATAAAGGGAACTGGTACAAGGCGTATGTCATGGTGTAATGGTGTCATGGAGTAGCGTAATATTCATGTATCAATCCTTTTTGCCCACGCGTATTGCAAAAATAACTATTCTATATGTTGATGAAAGGCAATATTCTCCTACTCAAATTTCGGGGAAAATCATGTAGAACCCTTTGAGTTCTACAGACTTTTCAGACTTTATTAATATAAACTACAAGTCGAACTCGAATGATTTTAAGTAGGCTATTTCTATGACACCTCTCGTTTGCAGAGGAAGCCGATACTGCTATAAATATTCTGTTCTTAGCTGCATTGCGGTCTACGATATACATACTACTACACGTATTTAAAATAGTAAATCAAAGTTTAATAAAGCATGGAATAAACGCCTCTGTTTCCAAAAAGGTACACAGAACACATGAAATTATTTTTTTATAGTGTACAAAACTAAACTTAAACTTAAATCACATACTTTTTACTATGGAGGTTGGGACAACAAAAATGAAATGGACCAATCATGCAGCTCTCAGCAAACTTCGTGGCCTAAACGTGGTACTCGACTGAAAAAGCATACATTATATAACGATTGCATAAAATACTATTACAGGCCCTGGGCAAGACATTATTATATAGGTATATAGACAATATTTCAGTGACAGACTTCACCCCCTAGTTCATCCCGTAGTTGACATCTGCGACGCCTAAGGGCAAAATGGGATTGGTTAAACGAGACGACACCACACGGGGAACTCAATATGAATCATACATAAATGAAACTCGTTCGTCTGAAAATTATATGCATGTTTTTTTTATAAAATTACTTAAGATTATTCAAGTTTTCATTCCTGCCGGCACTCCCTGAGTGCAACACGGTTTTTTTTCATTTGTATGGAGCGTTGGCCGACTGGGGCGACCTGATCCATGCAAATGTAAAATAAACCCGTAAAAAAAATATTTTAGTTTTTTCTTATTAGAACACGATACCTGTTATACCCTTGATTGGTTCACACCACATTTTTGGTACACTCTGTATAACGTTTATTTCAGCTGAGTAGATGTAGTGTTCCCAGACGTTGCTGTGTATGATATTAAAAAAAATACTAGCGAGTAGATTTTACTTTATGCACTCTAGTGTAGTAATATAAAGCCTAGACACAATATAACGACGAGCAGAATTGAAAACGGCGTTTACAGCTGCGAGCACTTACAACAATCCTCGGGTATGTTACTTCTCTCTCACTTGCTCTTACACGTCTTATGGCAAAAACAACCATTTCATCCGAACCCGACGACTATTCATAGAGCTGAAGGGTTGTAGTTAGAACTATAATAGCTCTTTTAGAAACCCGTGCTATTCAAAAGATAACACAAACAATCTGTTAAAGCCCCTCCTCCAACTATTGGACACACTCTTGGTAATCGAGGCTTGTTTGTGAAATGAACAATCTATATACAATTCTAAATAATAATTGAATTATAAAATACAACTTCATTCATAGCTAGCTGCCCACGCGGCTCCATCCATGTATTGCAAAGAACAGAGACGGAGCCGCGGAATAAAAATATAGCCTATGTATACCCAGAAGATCCACTGTATATCGTAATGGTAAAAGAAATTTTAAATTCCGGAAGTTAACCAACCTGACACAACCATGGGGGTTATCTGAAACTCTGTGGAGACTTCCCCTCTTTTTAATATTTTTTTAGCCGCCTGAGACCCAGAGTACGTTTTTATGTTTTTGAATTAGAAACTTTTGACATACAGTTTTAATTCAAAATTCATTTCTAGTACCTACACAATTATAATAAGGTGGAGGATAGATAAATGAGTTCACAAAATTATATATGAATTCTGGTAATGTACTCTTTCATAATTAACTTCCTTCGTTATTATGTATTGGAAAATGTATGACATGGGCCGAAGCACGTGAATCTACTTAAATTAAGCCTTAAGATCAATATTATTCAAATTATGATTCCCTGATCGCTCTTCAAGTTGGCGTCAGGCGTGTGTTAACAATTAACGTTAGGAAACCAAATTAATAGTAGCTATCTGAAGTTAGTTTGGCGTTGTCAAGAAGCTAGCTACACTAGGTTTAATCAGGTTATGATGAAACTTTCATGTCATGAGAGAGCTATATTATTACCAGTTTATTTAATACTAGCTTCCGCCCGCGACTTCGTCCGCGTGGACCCGGGATAAAAACTATCCTATATTTTAATCCAGGCTATAAACTATCTTCGTGCAAAATTTCATTCAAATTTATATCCAAACATCTAAACTTTCGCATTTATAATATTAGTAGGATTTTCTGAGATGAGGGTAAGAATAGCACCGTTATCGTTCTATACATTACTAAAAAAACAGGCCAAGTGCGAGTCGGACTCGCGCACCGGGGGTTCCGTACAAAACTGTTGGTATATCCTACTAATATTATAAATGCGAAAGTTTAGATGTTTGGATGTTTGGATATTTGGATGTTTGTTACTCAATCACGCTTAAACGGCTGAACCGATTTGAATGAAATTTTGCACGAAGATAGTTTATAGCCTGGATTAAAATATAGAATAGTTTTTATCCCGAGAGTAATAACTTTAAAATGCTTAAAAATATTTTTATTATATGATGTAACTAAAAAATTACGGTTTTCGCATTTTTTTCTTTATGTGTGCTAACTATAAGACGTTGCTTCGTACCAAATTTCAAGATTCTTAGTTCACGGGAACACACCTGTAGATTTTGATTCCCTTGCGAGTTTCGAAAATTTGCGGCATAAACGGCTGTATCTTTTGATTGCGTTGGCTTAGAAGTTTGATTTTTTCACAGCTCCAAGGGACAGTAGACCTGACTATTTGGTATAAATTTGAGTTTGATACCTCCACGCGTTCCTGAGACCAAGGGTCTTGACAGACGGACGGACAACAAAGTGATCCGATAAGGGTTCCGTTTTTAACCCCCGACGCAAAGAGATGGATGTTATAAGTTTAACGTGTATGTGTATCTGTGTATCTGTCTGTGGTATCGTAGCTCCCAAATGGATATACCGATTTGAATGCGATTTTTTTTATTAGAAAGCTGATGTGATCCCGATTGTTCTTAGTCATGTTTTATGAAAATCTGTTCAGCCGTTTTTGAGATATTGGACTTTAAAATGAAAATGTCGGGGGTTTTTTCCTTTTGAGGTACGGAACCCTAAAAAAAACACGTTATAGCTACTCAACATGATATTTAAAGGTTATCAGTGCGCAGACGTGTACAAATTTCGCCGCAAGGAGGTATTGAGCAGTATGTGGAGATGTAGCGGCACTGTAAGCATATTTTTTTTAATAAATCTACAAAAATATCGAATGAGTCTGTCTGTCACCGTTGATCCTGAGTAAGTAGGTACTATTAAGACTCAGTTTCAGTCAAAAATGTATTTGTTGGTACAAGCTTTTATTGCCAACTGTACTTTTCTATATACCGACATCAACTACTCGTTGAGACAATTCTAACGTGTCCAAACTCAACGGGGTTAAGTCCTGCATTCCCATGGCCACCTCCTGTCTCCATCATCAGATCAGTCCGATGGTACCATGATATTGTGGGATATTGAATTGTAACCCAAACTATACTTAAACCCAAAATTTCAGCACAAGCGATTGAAGATATCTGCTTCAAAATTGAGTTGCATGATGCCACCCGAACCATACATTGCGAGTTAAATAAAAGCTTGTAATATGGATTGACCTTTAACTTGTCAAACATATACCTTTTGTACATATACTGCTCAAAACAAAATTAGGGCCACTTACATTTTTCTATTTTATTGTTAATTATTGGACATAAACTTATTGATAAGTGGCTAATTCATGATGTCCCGCATCATTTAGAATACAACCTCTTTCATACTGGTGTTTAAGTGTGATAACTGGAAAAATTATATATTAATGTTTAATAAAATTTCACGTAACGATCATCATACTTGTGGCCCCTATTTTCTTTTGAGTAGTATATAACGCTTTTACGTATTAAAGACAGCCTTTTAAGGGTCTTTTTAATAAGCATACATCTAAAGCTTACGAAATCTAATTTAAACCCATTCATTTCCGCCATTCAACCCTACATCATGTCAACACCGCAATCAAACAAAACTACAAAGGGCCGATTCTCGAAAACTAAGGATCCATTAACAATGATTCGTATGTTGAAAGGTCTGATCGATCCGGTATATTATGGAGTAACGTGATTCAGAATTTGCTATTGTACCTATATTTAGATGTTATTATGTAAACGTGAAGACAATAGGCATGATGCCTCATGTTCAATTTGATAGTGATACTATATGGATAGTAAACCATCAAATTATCGTAATAAGTATAAAATATAGTTAAAAAAAAACTTGAAAGTACAAAAAATATGCATTTTTTTATTGTCAGAGTGAATTTAAAGCTACCAATAGAATCCTTACGCTTTTATAGAAACAAAATTGTATGACAACTATGTACTTAAACGCAGTATTTCGCGACCTAAACAACAATTAACCTGATTTTCCATACAACGATTAGTACAAATGTACAAATGTGACGTCATACTTGTGTGTCTCAGTACGAAGCGTTTTGCGCTGCCGCCAGCGAGGTTAATCTTTATCTCACATTTTTGGGTAATTATGTTCTTTAATTGTAGTTGCTCCATACAAACATGTGTTCCTCTCCAAAAACTGATTCGATTGACATCATATAAAAAATTTGTTTTTTGATAAGGGAGCCCTGCGATTTTGAATGGGTCGTCGGAATGGAACAGTTTGTGAAATTCAACATTTAGAGCATTTTCGGGCTAGCGCACAGCTCATGCAAAAAGGTAACCTTGTATGAGAAAAAAATGTCGTTTTTTTGCAGCGGCCTAGGATGTTTTTTTAATAATCGTTTAGAGGACCTCTTAATATGCATAGATGTATAAAATTAAGCGCGTTAAACAATATCGGAGCCGAGATATATAAGTTCGTAGTTAAGTGTATAACTTTACAACATGACCTGTGTAAATATATATTGCTAATATCTCGGCTCCGATGCATTTTAGTGTATTACATTTCATAACAAAATATGTTTGTTTTGAGTAGATCTATCATAATCTACCATTTTTACGAGTGGCCGCTCATCAAAAAAAAGAACATGTTTACCCAAACCCCTTTAATCTAGAACCATCATAGTCCCTTATAACTTATAACCTCCGCCAAATCAAAATCTATGTTCTGATTTATTTGATAACTGTTTTCTTTAATGAACTAGAGCCGCTTGTAAAACGCTAAACATACACTAACTTTAGCAACGCCTATTGATGTCAAATATCCAATAATTTAGGTTTTCTAGCAGGGAGCACCACGGAAACCAGTTAGTCGCCGCCGCCATCCGGCGCGTGCAGGTGTGGTTGGCAGTAGGGCCGGTGTAGGTGATCTTCCGAACTCATCTTGCTCCCCCTTCCCCTTAATATTTGGGCGTAATAAAAGTGTCCACAACAACTGTAAATCAGTAATAAATTTCTGTCAACAATTACATTTTTGATACATGCCGACTGTATTTTCTTTACACAGTCATCAGCGGTGTGTTCCATTGAAACCTTTTTAGTTAGTTAGTTAATCGTCATGTTTCTTTCTCCATCATCAGAACAGCTGTAATTGTATTTACCTACAACGACATTTAAGGTGTGTACTCAATATCCGAATGTTTGGTCGACAGGATTACACAAACAAAAAAAAAATGAACACGGGAAGTTAAATAAAACCGTGCATAAACCTAAGTTTGTTTTGTATATGTCGCCGTCAGATTATGAAAGCCGTCAGTTTTGTTCTTCAAAGGGTCTATTTCCGGGTTTCTTTTTTGTTTTTGTCAACTAAAAGCCCAAACAAAGTCCGACATAGCTGTGTGCTCAGATCGCCTTATCCAGTCGAGTGGTCAGTAATTTAGCTACTTTACGTATCAGGGGCAAGGAATTTTTGCTCGCAAATTTAAATAGAGCTCTAGTTGGGTTGAGTGGTCCGAAATTATTTCTGTTCCATCGATATCTTGTAGTCCATCGTTGTTATTCTTTTTTTACTAAATATAGTGCAGTGTCAGTTTTAAAACTTACGGATTAAATTAAAATTGTTATAACAGCGGTCACAATTTAATCGACACCTAATACTCGTAAAACAGCCTAACACAGCCTACAATAAATAGATTAAATTTTTCAACAAACAATCCAACTTCAAAATTAAAAACCAACTCAATATAAATGCGTTTGGTTTACATTCATAAAACTTAAAATGTACTTTGTCCATTTCTTAAGAATACAAATGTCAAAGTGGCAAATAAAGACAAGGATAATATCGGCATTTTGTTCAAAAAGGTTGATTGCACGTGAATGATACAACTTCTTTATACGAGGAAGGTGGCGAACAGCTGAACGATGGTAAGTGGGCTACGGTGCACTGAGCTCCCAAATCGGGTCTGTTAAATCGAAGAGAGAATTTGAAGATAAGGGTGAAGTAGGTTGAGTGATAATTCTGTTAATGGAAGCTGGGACAGATATTTGGGCACCGGTTCAACATCTATACTCAGATGTCTGGGTTATTTGCATCTCGTTGATGATTCAATTTAGTATATAAAATAAGTAATCAATGAGCAAATAATTTTAAAATCAATTTTTAAATTAAAAACGCATCGGATCCACGTGGTACTTAGTGACATCTACGGCTGTGACATTGTGTAACAGTTTGTAACGAAATAATAAGTTTCTTTCAAAAAATACATTTTTGGTACTAGCTTTTATTGCCGTACTTTTCTGTATACCATCATCAACTGCTCATTGAGACGATTCTAACGAGCCCAAACTCGATGGGATTATGTGGTAATAAAACGGAGTTCCTATGGCCACCTTCTGTCTCCATCATCAGATCAGCTCGATGGTACCATAATATTGAATTGTCATCCAAACTCTACTTATACCCAAAATTTCAACTCAATAGGTCACCGGGAAGTGGGTCAAATTCAACTTGCAAGATTTGACGGACAACTTACATACACACTTTTATACTTACATACGAACAAGTCAAGTTACTATAAAGCTTGTAAAAAAGAGTGAGAGGCGCAAAGATGAATTGTGCAAAAATGCGAAAAGTATCTTGGTGCAGTAGGCGCTTACGCCATTACTGGCGACGTTCTTGTACTTGACTGATTTTGTTTTTGATTTGCCTTGCACTTCACAGCTCCCTTCTGTCTAAGAAGACAAAATTAAATTCAATTCTTAAAAAAAATACTTAAAGCATGCCGTAGCTTTTACTTCTACGTCCATAGAAATAAAACAAAACAGAAGGACATTATGCAAATGCATGTTGTTCTTGAAAATTTAAGTTTATGAATCCGTTTTGCCAAACCCAGTTTTACGAGATACTAAAGCGAAGTCTATTCAGTTTACGAGAGAAATTCATCTTAGGTTGTAAAAACATCCGCATCTTCAGAGATATCATTTTAATGTTTTTTTAACTTTATGGTGATTCTTTACTTTGAATAAAATACAAATAGTTATTTTAGTTACATTTTGAGGTGTTCGAAAAATTACACTTTCATGCATGAGATTTTTGTGATGTTTATAATTTTATAATTAATTTCTTATTAAATTTATTTTATAATCAAATATAAATCAATTCGTTTTCACCTTCAAAAGGAGACCAGTCTGTGTCCAGCAGTGTCCGTAGATATAATATATGCCTATAAACCTAATCATCTCAGTCCAATCTTACGTCTTACGTTATAAATTGTACGAAGATGACAGCAGTCATAGAGATCATGATTCGCCGCGATAATGATAAAAATGATGATGATGAATTAAAAAGTAGATCAATATCTACTACTACTTTTTTGTCTTCTTTGCTTCTTTTCATTCTTAGTTTGAGACTTGCTTGTCGGTCTGTTTATAAAAAGCGACAGCATTTCAAATACACATCATGCTCTTAGAACAACCAGATCTAAATCTACTTAAGAATACTTAAGATTATTTATATCCAATACTTTATGTGCCTACAAACAAAATTAAAAGTCGCACAAAGCGAGAAGTTCCTCAGATAACTTCGCACGTGGACTCGAGAAGAGGAATTTCAATCAAGGATTTCTATCCCTCGTCGCCCGTTATTCCTTCAGTATTAAGATTTCTAGAGTTCCTGCAAAAGTCAATAAAATCTCAGAAATGCTATGGCATCCGCTGACCTTTCTTTGACAAGGAAAGGGCATTGGGTAACCTTGTATGAGAAAAAATGACGTTTTTTTGCAGCGGCCGAGGATGATTTTTTAATAATCGTTTAGAGAACCTCTTAATATGCATAGATATATTAAATTAAACGCGTTAAACAATATCGGAGCCGACATATATAAGTTTGAAGTTTAGTTTATAACTTTACAATATGACCTGTGCAAATATATATTGCTAATATCTCGGCTCCGATGCATTTTAGTGTATTACATTTCATAACAAAATATGTTTGTTTTGTTTGTTTCTATCATAATCTACGAATTTTACGAGTGGCCACTCATCTAAAAAAAATGATAACATTTTTACCCAAACCCCTCTACGGATGGTTGCCTAAATGGAATTTATTTCGTGATACTTGTGTTAGGCCCCCTGTATATTCGTAAAATAAATAAACTCGGCTGTTTGTTTGCTATATTATACTTGCGTTTTTTTATATATTGATTAAATTAGCTAAACCATAGAATAGTAAAAAAACATATCAAAAAATAAAACAAAAATATTATAGTTTTTATGAATGCAATGTACAAGAATTCGTATTAAACGTCGTTCGTTAGGGTGTACTAGAAAATACTGTTTTTTTTCCTTTCTAAGTATGCGGTCAAGAAAACCAAACCAGAGGTCAATAACTTCGTACAGCTACTAAAAAGCAAGTATACATGGAAACCAAATCCTCTAAAGTTATTCAAATGAACCAGAGCCACGCTATTCCGAATAAATGCATATTGAATTTGTTTACGCTCGCCGAAAACGGAATGGAGATAGACCATACTTCTCTATTTAAATTCGCTTGGAATCTACATATTATTGCTTCCAGTGATACCTCTGTTTCTTTGTTTAAATATCAGTTTCTGTTTGTGTTAGTGGTATTAGAACTCTTTGCAACATATAAGGGTTGTTTGGTGCAACTTTACAGCTGAATTGGAAACTTAAAGCTTTTCATAAGTCGTGTTATATGAGATTGGTAAAAAGAGAGCCCTATTTTCGGACAGATAAGTCATCATCATCATCGTATCAGCCGAAAGATGACAACTTGCTGGACATAGGCCTCCCCTACAGAGTGCCACAAGGTGAGCTAATGACCTGGTAACGTCGCGGGTGTCCGCTGAATACGGCTGGCTTAGGACATATAAATATTTTGACGCAATAAATACTTCTACACGATTCTTGTTCGATTTAGAGTACCAAGTATTACGTATTAACGTGATGCTTCATGCCCATTCTTACATATTTAATCACGAGTGAGTGAGAGTAGGGTACCCTAATAAAAAGCTTTATTAGGGTACCCTAGAAGTTAGTCCTATTTAGCTTCGATTCTGAAAAGTACTAGGTACTAAAATAATAGGCTACAAACATTTTATCCTACTCTCCTACTATAAAATGTGTGGCATGTAACAGGAGCAAATATTTAAAAGGACGCTTCCTTAAAGCATCTGCAGTAACCCCTTGTGTCCAATTTATTAAATATATTTTTTAATTTGGAGAAATCTTGATCTAAACCTCCAAGTTACTAATGTATCTTGGCACCACGAGATCATAGCACAGTCATTCAATGCAGATTTTGAGTTAACATTATGTAATGAGTCATAATAATTTTAGCATTTTTGTTTTTAAAAGATTTTTTTTGTATTTTTTTTGTGTTTTTAAAACAAAAAACCACTTGTAATCACTTCAGAAGAGTAAAATATACACTTAAACTTACTTTAATCGTTTTTTTTTTATCACTCTTTTCTTCAATTAGAACCACCTGGAAATAATTGCTCACAAGCTCAATAATCTACCGTTTAATTTTTGCTCTGTTTCCAGGCCACAACTTGTATAATATTATATTATTAATATTATAAATGCGAAAGTTTGGATGTTTGGATATTTGTTACTCAATTTTTGCCAAAAATCGTTTACAGCCTGGACATAAAATATACCATAGTTTTTATACCGGGTCCACGCAGACGATGTCGCAGGCGGAAGCTAGTGAAAATATATTTACTCCTGGCGCTCAAAACTCAATATTTCGTAGCACATTACAAACACTTTTCCAGAAAAGTCCGTGTACTGCAGCATTTAGCAAAACACGCGTAGAAAAACCAGGATAAAATCCCTAAAGTTTCCTTTAAAACTCGCCAACTAATATTGAAATGTATGCAAATTCGACATGCACTGGTTCGGTGCAAGGTACGTTGTGGAATGTAAAGCAGCGTCTTGTGACACCTGGGTTTGTCAGAGCGACTCTAAGCTCAGAATAATTGGCTCCCGACTGCGTTTGCTCAATAAGGAATAGTGTAACTAGTGGGCTATTTTGCTCTAGGGCGGAATATGAAGATTTCCGAAGGGGTTGTTGCAAACTATTCTGAAATTATAAAAAGGTTTTTTATTGAACATTTACCTGCATGTTTCATTTTTCAGATGCATTACTATAAACTGTTTTGCTTACAGCTGTTTCTGTCCAGCTTGGGATATAGTGGCTATTAAGTTTTACAGATTTAGAAACTTACCCTCTTATTCATAAAAATAGGTAACTAATTAATACACAAAAAGGGACAGAGCAGTGCTCTGTCCCTTACTTACGAACACAAATGTCAAAGTGTCAGATAAGGACGAAGTAATTTTAACGCAATTTTAGTTAAAACAGGCTTGTAGTACGTTTATGAATACGGCCGTTAAAATCTAGATATAAATTGTGAATACTTAATGAACGAAAATTAAGCTTATCATAACATGATCCAGACTGATTTGTCGCATTGGAGATTCCATTTCCTATTAAACGAATTAAAATGTAATTTAGTAAACATTACGTTTAGTTTTGCTTGAAAGTACTAAACTGTTACACACATATTTTTCCTCAGTCAGATTTAAGAACGCAATCGGATTTTCCAGGGAAAAGAAAAAAAAACATTGTTCCGTAGCTGTGTTTTATGAACATAGATTGTTCGTTCGTATATATTATTTGGAATGTCTGGTGTCCCCAACAAGTATCGAAACATCGAACTTTCGAATTTATGACATTAGGTTCCCACAAGAGTTATGAAAAGGTCTTTTGCAAAAATCGACCGTGACGTGACCACGATCACTCTGTCTAGAGTGCACGACTAAGATGAAGAATTAAGGGGAATTGCGGGCTGGCTTGTACCCCACGTGAATACTTGCATTTCAAGCCGC
The DNA here is from genome assembly GCA_947049275.1 of Epinotia bilunana. Lineage (NCBI taxonomy): Eukaryota > Metazoa > Arthropoda > Insecta > Lepidoptera > Tortricidae > Epinotia > Epinotia bilunana. The sequence continues at coordinate 4,347,058 of OX346263.1, read as the reverse complement.
CGTAGTCCCATATTTGCTCCGTCTTTAGACATACTTTAACAGATTATAAAAGAGTATGTCTATGTCTTTATGCTTCGTTTATGTTGTCCATTCATCAACCAAGTTCATTAATTTACGTGGAGGCGAATTTCAGATCGAAAGCACTGATATTAAAATATTTTAGTCGTACACCAATATTTTCGTGTATGCATTTTTTTGTGCCCGCGGTGCGCAAGAATATGACGCCAATGTAATATCTATTAATACACTTGATTTGGTTGTGTTGTACGAAAGAGGAAAACGTATATGATCAGAAATCGAGAACTACTAGACCCATAGAGAAGGCCGTGGCCGATTCTGGAAACCAAAACAACTTTAATTTGGGAGTAATGATAGTACATGTTAAAGTAGGGCCTGGGAGAAAAGACTTTTGTCCACAGTAATAACTCGCTGGAATCAACTTTCGTTCCCCTTTGGAAATTCATTTGCTGCCTCGCGTTAGCGGCCGTACTTAAACACATACACATTACTTTTTGTCCGGTAAGAAATGAGCGTTTGGAATTGAATGTTGTGGATATTAGGTTGTTGGTGTTTATTTTTACGTTTACGTGGGTTGTCATTCAAAACGTGTAAGCAATAATAAGAAACCATGGACTTTAGTAAGAGCAATATTTTTTATACATTACTAGCTTCTGGCCGCGACTCCGTCCGCGTGGAAGTCGTTTATATCGTAGCTCCATACAAACTTTCCACACGGAAGTGGGGAGTTAGAGAGAGACAAAAAGTAGCCTATGTCACTCTCCATCCCTTCAACTATCTCCACTTAAAAAAACATGTCAATTCGTCGCCCCGTTTTGCCGTGAAAGACGGGCAAACAAACACACACATACACTTTCCCTATTATAATATTAGTATGGATTATGCGCGGGTATTTTGATGTCAAATGTAGATTTCAAAATATTGATTACAGAGGGCTGGCAGGTGAACCTTAGCAATGAGTCAGGCAATACCGGGACAGATAGATATGATAGTTTAGTAGATCTACACAATTATAATTCGAAAACTTGATAAGATGACTTGAAGTATTATTTTTGAGCAAACTAAATTACAATGTGAGACTACAATTGTCTATGTAGACCCATAAGTTTCCGAGATAAAGTTTTACAAAAATCATACTTTTTTCGACCTTCGCAATTTTTTGCAATACTTTAGATAAGATAAGATAAGATAAGATAAGATAAGATAAAATATTTATTTTGCAAGTGGGCCGCAATGGCACTTTTACAGGTCTGGCTCTACTAGCGTTTCCAAATATAAGACCATTGTCAAGAGGAAACGTCGGAACAAACTTAACAGTAAGCAATTTTTAACAAAATAATCTTAGTCACCAGCGTAGTTCCGCAGGAGAACCAGTCAAATACATTAAAATTAAACAAAAGTCAAACAACGACAGATTAGGGCTTTTTTGATTCCGGTCTGGGCCATGCATTTCTGTCAGTCATATAGTCTTCAACTCTATAATAAGCTTTTGACATCAATGTCCTTTTTAAATATTTTTTAAGAGCTGGGAGGGGTAATTTTAAAACGTCGTCAGGTAACTTGTTGAAGAAATGGATACATTGACCCAAAAATGACCTCTGTACTCTACGGATACGAAACTTTTTAATTGCAATTTTAGACGTCACTCGAACAACTCTAGCGGGATGAATTTCCAATTACCCCCGATGGAGTGTGCTAGTGTTGCGAATTAAAAAAAAAAAACTAAACGAATTTAAATCAGAAATGATTGGGTCTACAAAGACAAATCTAGTCTCATTTTGTAGCGAATTTAGTCTACTTTAAAAACGTTCTGAGAAGGTGCTATCAAAAACTAGTCATTTGGGGGTTATAATAAAGACTTTCGCGGTATTTTCGATTTGTGACAAAGTTGCGTTTGGCGCTCGGGGTCACAAACTTGGATTATTAATTGGGCCAAACATCATAAATATACAAGTCTGCAAAAAATCAGAACTACCGAATTTGACGCAAGCTCTGGATGTTTAAAGTTATTGGACTAGTATTCCCAACGTTTTAATAATGTATGTAACCATAAATATAGAGGCCTCAGCAGAGAGTACAACTTTGTACCATTTGGCGTCGAGACCGCCGGTCGGTCGGTGCGGTCCCAGTGCGCAAAAGTTATTTGCGGAAATCGCGAAACGTCTGGTTGACGTAACTGGTGACCGAAGAGCTGACGGCTTTCTCGCGCAACGCATAATTTCAATTCAGCGAGGAAATGCCGCTAGCATCCTCGGTACAATGCCTCAAGGGCCTTTTTAGATTAAAGTTTTAATTTAATTTAGTTAATGTTAGTTATCATCTTGTATATACTGTAACCATTAAGTAGCTACGCTAGTTGAAGTTAGGAACTATCGAAACTACTAAATGGTTACACCAGCATTACATTAAGTTGGATCGATAAAAATGGAATAGAAAATTCCGCTCACGGTCCTCTTTAACCTACCTCATACCCCTGAGACACAGCTAAACCGTGAAAATGTTTTTATTTGTTAAAAATAAACCTTATATTACCGGCTGGTGTCATTCTTTGATGTTAATAATAATAATGCGCGTTATATTGAAATTTCAGTAAATTTTATGCACCCCTCTTTAATATCATTTGCTGCAGCAAAGCCACCTAAAGTCTAGGGGATTTATAATATGAGCGCCAACGCTGCGATGTTATTTTTTTAACGAAATATGGAGTTATGCTTACAAAGGTTTTGAGGGTAACATTATATCAATGTTGTAAAATAGCTTGCGCTGAAAATGGTTCAGCTATTTTTATTTTTATAAGAGTATACTAATGTGAGGTTTTATGGAAATTTGAATTACTACAAATTTATATTATTAAAGTACGGTATTATTTTTCATATGTTATAATACAGACCTAGTAAGTCAATATCATATAAATTAAACGTTACATAAGAACTAGCTTAAAATAAAAATGACGAAAGATTTCACGAAATACAAATTATGTTTTAAGCGATTCCGCTCTTAAAATATATGTCCGGAAGGAAAACAATGTTGGTAACACATGAGATATCTCACCCATTTTATTTCTTCGATCAGAAACTCAAATAGCGGACTGCTTTAAATGTAAGTGCTATTAAATCTGAACTATTTTCGATCAGTTAAAACAGCCAAGAGGCGCTCGGCTGGTGGCCTCAAACTAAAACAACTATTACACTTTACGGCGAACGCCTGAAAACCGGTTATTTCTTGAACCACTTCAAAATGTTTTAATAAATAAACTATTTATTCAAATGAGTGTGGCACAAATTATTAAAATATATAACGAGACTGATTGGTTACGAGAAGAAAAAAAAATATTTTTGGAAAAATTACATGAACACTTTTTACATAGGTAAAAAAGAATACTCGCAGTTAAAAATAACTAAACAAATAAAGAATAGCACTTTAAGGGCAGAGGTGAAGTGTTTAGGCATTGTCATGTTTAGTGTGTAAGTTAGTGTTTAAGATCATATGTAGTTCATATAGCATACCTAACATAGTTTTAAAATAGGTACTTAACATTAGTTAAAATGAGCGCGGGCTCGCCAACAAACTGTTATCGCAGTTTGGCGAGTAACATAACATTGTTAATTGTTTTGTACTTTTGATAAAAATAAAATAAAAACAGTCTATAATAGAAAATCAATCAAACGCCGCCGCAGTAAAAATAAACCTATCAATGTAATAAAACTTATTCCATTCATCAACCAAGTTCATTAATTTACGTGGAGGCGAATTTCAGATCGAAAGCACGACTCAATGCACTGATATTAAAATATTTTAGTCGTACATCAATATTTTCGTGTATGCATTTTTTTGTGCCCGCGGTGCGCAAGAATATGACGCCAATGTAATATCTATTAATACACTAGATTTGGTTGTGTTGTACGAAAGAGGAAAACGTATATGATCAGAAATCGAGAACTACTAAGGCCGTGGCCGATTCTGGAAACTAAAACAACTTTAATTTGAAGACTATAATAGTCTAGCTATCCAGAATCATATTAAGACGTCAAATTATGAACCAGTGCATACTTTTCTGATGTTTTTAATTGTATGAATTTTAAATTACTAATGCATAGAAGTTTAAAAGGTTCCCATTATAAAATAAAAAAATAAACATCAATTTCACAATAATTTTGGTGACAGTCGAAATCCTCCATTTTCCAACATAGCTCTTATCCACCAAGTCCTTGGAGTTTATCGTGTCAAGTAACTTCATTACAAAAAAAATGACACAGAAAGAACTGCCTGTTAAATAAAGACTTTTACTAGTGGAACTATGAGCTGTAGAAATCGCGCGTGTATTAAAAAACTTCAATCCAATTATAGAACCTGCACGGCTATCCCGGGACGGCGCGCGAGCTCTCTCGATTTTTCGCGCACTCCGTCTCTCTTATTAGAACACTTAGAACAAGAGGTATAGTGCGAGAAAAATCGAGAGTATGTCGCGGCCGTCTCATGATATGCTGCTAACACAATTTCACGACAATAGGTTGGGAAATGCGACATGTAGAGGAGAACAGTGGGTCCGCTGGACAGCCGGATAGCCGGAAAACCGGCCTTCCGGAAATAAGACAGAATGCTGGCCCAAGCTGAAAAGGAGAACTTCGTCCGATTCACTGGCTCGTTCAATAACGAAAATACGCAAGGAAAAGTATCTTTTCCAACCAAAATGAATCCGCTGACATAACTATTCTTCACCTGCAAGAGAGCAAGTAAGAGAAGTCGTTCTGGACCCACTTTTATTTATGGCCCCGGCCATTGTACGTGATTAAGGGAGTAAATGTTAGCACAATTAGGCAGCCTGGGGAATTTGTCTTGGACATGGCATCGTGGAGGAAGGGCCGAAGTGTCAGAGGGCGCTGTAGCGGGAGCGGGTGTTGCGGGTATGATACAAATCAGAATAAATTATTTATTCTGCAAATAGGGCAAAAGGGCCTTTTTCATGTCAAAATAATAATAATAATCTTACACGATAATCATTAAAAATTTGCAGAATAATGACTTTATGACCGATAAACGGTTAGGAAACTACATGTCACTAAATGAAAACAAAACAAAATGGCAATCTATAACATTCGACATAAGGTCTGTATCAAAATTAACAAGAAGTAAATGATATTAATGAAGTATCCCAGAGGTATCTGAGCATCCAACTATAATTAATAATTATTCTGTTTGTAGAGATGAAATCGAACCCCAAGCGTCAAACAAAAAAAAATGTCAGAGATGCTGTACATCATGTTAATAACAAAAAAATCTGTCAAGAACAGCATGATGTCTGTCTTCAATACGAAAATAATAATGATAACACTAATATGTATGTAGTTACTATCCCTTGCAAGCATAAATAGACAGGACTCCACAAACAGCACCCGATCATGAATATATCTCAGCTATCGCCGCCCTTATTTACTTCGCTTTTTATGAAAGCCACTTAATATGAAAAGTAAGTTGTCTGTTCAATGCGAAAGAGAGGGTTACCTATTAAAAATTAAAATCTTTATTCGCGCATTCACTGCCAGGAACCCGCCTAGCAGGCGCCTTGCGTAGGCGCTGCGGTTCAAAAGTCTGGTAGAATGGTACATAGAAAAATATCGTATTGGGTAGTGTCATTGCGATTTGAGTGACATTTGAATGCCTAGCGTCAAATACGCTCACGGACTTTAAATAACTGCGCAGTTGGTTGACTAATCGCCCTGACTTCAGCAGCACAATTTGTTGATGTGCCTAAAGAATAAACTATAAAATCTTCTAATATTCCGATGTTACGGAATTTTAAAAACTGCCATCATTTTTATTTTATATGCAACGTATGACTTTAACACAGTTATCGATCGCAGAACTTTTCTTAAGTAGTTATGATAAGTGGAGCCCCACCTTTTGTCTTATATAATGGCTGTTTACACGGCTACGGTAACACCATTCGATAAAGCGGATTACATTCCTCTTACTCTTTCACACCTGTGTTAGTCTTATATTTGTATCACTGGCTCGAGAATTCCATTTCGAAATTGAATTTAGATTTCTGTTCTAAATTTTACTGAACGTCTTGAAAATGTATATACATAAGCGTATTTAATTTGAGATGGGAAATCGTCACAAATCTCAATTAACGGACAACCTTCGTTCTCGTTTTATTTTCTTATTATTGTCTAAAAACCTTCTGCTGTCTCATTTTAAGTAACTTGCATTCTTGGTGTCTGAGAGAGATGGATCTACTTATACTTTATAATCAATCTCATAACGAAAAATTATGTGTACAAGTTAATCAGTTCAAACAATCTACAATTTTAATAAACGAATCTCATTAATGAGGATCACAGAGCAACTTATCACAGGAAGTTAACAAAGGGAAGTCACAGCTTTAAGGGCCACTCTACCCTAACGATTATGCAATAAACACTTAAGGCACTCTATAAAGTAATTACCACCAACTAACGTCCACAACCAGCTCAATTCAAATAAGATTAAAGCTAACCCTTCCCTCGTTATTTATTAAATTTAATTAGGGCATGCCTCGTTTGGAATTAACGCAATTTGATGGACAAGATTGTGTTCTTGTGAGGCGACAAAATTGGATTGGGAAGAAGTTTAAAACCTCAGAAGACGACCAAGGTCAAGTTTGTGCTTACTAGTAAGAAAAATCATATATTGGAAGTAGAGTAAAACCAATGTTAAATTAAACGTGTCTTTAACGTCTTTATGTACATTTTAACATCTGATGTTACTTTGTTCGATTACATACTAAAGATTCATTGTAGATAAATAACGGATACGTGATTGATAACAACACTTTAGTTTACTTTACTTCAGGTTATTGGATTAAGTTAAAGATCGCCACTGAGTTTACTTAAGGGACTGTTTGTTTATTAAATTAAGAATGTTCTCTAAATCATAAATGTTTCAGTTAAGTAATTAGTATTTTAGTTACAACAAATGCTTTGTAAATATCAATATGACTGTGCTGGAAAGTTATTTTTTTTATATGTCACTTGAACACTGCTCAAACTCAAATTTTGCATACAACATTGCAGCGGTGTCAACTTCGGCGGCTAGATGGCGCCTTAATGTATGTAAATAGCAACTAAAACTACCAACTCGAGTTAGTAGTTTAGCTGATTGCACAGAGAACAACAAATGGCTACAGCTCGTTTGAGTCGTAAAGCTGACGCGGGCTAGATACGAGTTTTTGGTCGCTTGTTCTATGTTGTAGGATTGTTGGGTTTGATCTTAGTTAAGCTTGAATTAAGGCATGTATAGTAATTATATTGTCCTCGACGCATTCACGGTACAGGGAAATTTCAATGAACATAGGAAATGGAGTAGTTTGTTCTGTTTTAAAATCGAACGAAACAAAACGAATGTAAGTAAGTAGGTAGCTCTGTTCCGATTCAGATTGGTATGAATTCTAGTGATTAGGCATCCGCTTCTTCAATGTAATTTAGTAAAGGAAATTTTTATAGGGTCGGTTACAGCTTAGGTCACCCTACTCATCGTATATACTCAGTATTATCTTCATAGTGATTTATATTTTGGCTAATTATTTTATAGCTAATAAAAAAAGGGATACGTTCCTTATTTCATTAGCTTAGGCTTAGATAAGTTATTCCCAATCTAGAAATTAATTTAGCTTTTTCAAAAAAAACAAATGAAAAAGTGAAGTCTTATTGAAGAATTAAGACAATCTTCTCCGCATCTTATGGCTTTATTCTGGTGACAATGCCATTAAATAGCATCCTAAAGGAACCCAGAGTTTCCCGATTAGGTAATTACTTAGCACGAAATTAATGTCTTATATGTACCTACTACTTCTTACGCCGATTAAAAGCGTATAAGTAATCATTTATAGAAAGTTTTAAAGGACGAATTAAGTAGGTAAGTAATATTGATATTTACCTTTTTTTTCGGACAAACATTTCAGATATACCTTAACTTTCCAAAAAAACCGTGATTAGTTTATAACGAACGATCGACGCTTAAGGGATGATAGATTATCTGCATGCAGACATAAATCAAGCTTTTTTCAACCCCTATAAAACCGTCAAAATGCCAGCAGAGGGTGAAAATCAATTTTCACTGCGCTTCCAGCGTCCGGCCATCAAACATGAACTGACTGGCTGCTGTTTATATTTTATTTGCAGTTCGTGACTGGATAAAAAGACCTTTAGGTTTAGATATTTTCACTCTCAACGTTTAGTGCGAAAAAAAATACTCGACTTGTACTAAAATGCAGAACCAGTGTCTCAAGGATGATATGAAGTGCAACTTGGCGCGAAAATTACGTTTAAGAACTTTATTCCCATTAAGGATTTTAAAATTCACTTACATGAGATTTACAATATAAAAATAATACTTAAAACTAAATAAAATTTAAAATTAGCGTTCTAATTATAAAAAAAACCAAGCTTTTTCTCTGTATTTTTGTCTTCATTACTGAATGTTCAGAAGGGTCCCTTAATAACAAACATTCACGCTCGATAATACAAAATAATTACAGAACTTATTATTTGCAAAGCCGAGGTAGGTACCTATGTATTTACTTATCACTTATTCTGTTTTATATAAAATGGTTAATAATTGTAGAAAAAATCTCTATGGTACGATGTAGGAATCGACGCGGACGGTACAGTGCCATCTACTGGATAATTCATACAACGTTCACAAATTGACGCTAAGAAGAACTGCTGCGTGGGTGAACACACAATTTGTGATGAACGACTAAACACTAACACGTTTAGCGTGGGGTTCTGAAACTAAACCTATACCTGTCATTTTGAGACTCATTATCAAGGTGTCATGGCATGTTTTATTTTGTGAGCTCATATGTAATGGGTGTTCTACTGCTAAACAATAACTTATCCCCCTGATTACCATGCCTCTCATGCCTAGATTTCAACATAATTTTCTCTACTTAATCGTAGAACGTTTTGCGATTCCTCGAAACTATCTCAATCAATTGAAAAAAAAAAAACATATCATGTTATCTATTTATTCTAATGTTAAAAGCTTACGGCTTTAACAGCATTTATACACTATTTCATGTTAGCTTAGAAAATAATTGCGGTAATTGTTATGCGATTTCAAGGAACACCATTACGAAACGCACAAACATTAGTATTGTTATGTTTGAAAAGCATTTATCCAATGACCGAAATATGTAAAAACTAGTTCTACAGGGTGTACCAAAAATGGGGTGTGAACCGATCAAGGGCTCAATAGGTATCGTGTTCTGATAAGAAAAAACAGAAAAAAGAAAATTACTCGATTTTTTTTTACCTTAGTATGGAGCGTTGGCGGACTAGGGCGACAAGCTCCATAGAGATGTTTAAAAAAATCGCGTCGAAATTTTTTTTTTCTGTTTTTTCTTATCAGAACACGCTACCTGTTAAGCCTTTGATCGGTTCATACCCCATTTTTGTTACACTTTGTATATTTCCTTTTGATATCCTTAAAAAATAACCGTACCTATACGGATGCTCCTATTAGTAGGACGAAGCAGTAGGACCACGTGGCCGGAGGGGAATTTGCCCGTTACAATTCGAATTTTATATTTATACAAAATGAGGTATCGTGTGTTACTAAAATTAAACTCAAAATAATTTTCGTTACACAATGGAAATTTGAACATATTATAAAATCATGAAAAATTAAATATACTAATTATAAACTTCTTTTCTAATATCATGCTCCCTTACTGTTTAATTAATCCATTCGCAAAGCCCTACGTACACATTACCTTCTCAAATAACCTTAGAGCAAAAACCGGCTAAGCACGGACATAAAGCTAGGTTTATGGTAATGAAAATTGCCTTCCGTGCTAGACCGGCATAAAGGAGTCTTAGGCGAAATTTATAGAATGCATTAAAATTCCTACTTTAAGTTTTTTTGCTAGGCCAGTGCGGGGAATAAAAGGGATTTTGAGTTATACTGGTTTTAGTAGAAGCAAATCATGTTTTACTGCATACTAGGGTTTAAAGTTTTATGATACGTAAAGCCAGTGACGAGATCCATTTCCACTGCGGGCGTTGATTGCTGAGGGCCCAATAGTCCTTATTACGTTTGCCCAGTAACCTACTGAAATGACTGGATGTGTTTCATGAATATTTGTAATACTGTTCGTAATTTGTAGTTAGTTAATTAGTTATTTGTAAAAATTTTGGGGGGTTTTTCAACTTGTCTAAGTTGTCAATTATTGCAGAATTATCTTCATTTGTTATCGAAGAAAATAGACCTCAGGAAAAATACGTAGGATGTTAAAAGTCGATAGCGAAGGCTTTTCACATTTTAGCTGAGCGTTTCTCAAAAAAAATGCCACTACATTTTTTCGGAGATTTTCTGCAACTTTTATGTTATTTCTACTCAAAATCACGATGTTTTTCCATCCCAATAGGAGAAAAAAAGTGTCCCAAAATGTTCATACATTTTTGAACTTTCCTATTGTGTTACCACCATACAAAATGTATGGTAAATGGTAACACAATAGGGAAAAATATCTTTGGGACAGTTTTTTGTCCTACCAGGGTCGAAAGAGCTCCTGATTCTGAGTGTAAATAGTGAAAATAAAATTCCTAGAAGTACAAATTAATAATAGTGGCATTTTTTTTGAGAAACGCTCAGTTGCGGCTGGAGACACCCAATAGATAACCAAAATCCACATATCCTATTTTGAAATTATTTTGTAAGAGTTGTCTTTATTAAACACGATTTAAACAATATTATACTCACGTTCACGTTTATACGTATCAAAAATGCGCTGAACCTACAGCGACAAACCGCTGCCACCCACAGCACTGCGAGCATGTTTCCTAACCTAAACCTAACCCTGGCAGCTCTTTGCACTTTACGATAATGAATATTAGCTTTGTTGGGGTTTGCACAGAAGGCATTCCATATAAATGCATGCATATATGTATATAGAAACAATCTTACACAGATAAAAATAAAAACTACTTACTAGTACTAGATGTCATTTTTTTAATGGTGATATATTTCAGCCTATATACGAGGGGCACACTGAAATGATCGGGAATAGAAAAAACCGATCGAAGACGTAACTTAATAATGGTGTTTTTAGATTTTTAAGTATACATTATGTTGAAATGAGCGCTTTTTCCAAACATAAAACATTTTATTATGTCGATGATTCAAGGCTGAAGTTGACATTCAAATGATGGTAATTTTTCATTCAAACCTCGGTCAGTCCCGGATAACGTGATATTTCAGGCTTATAGTAATAGTTTCTTAATTTGCAATTAAAAAAATTATTATTAATGGCTTTTGAAGTGTCTTACTTTTGTAGAGTAAGTGAGCAAAAAGCAACACAAGTCGCATTTCTTCTTTCTAATATAAAATATGAGGGAGCGCAATAGGTAAATAGCTTTCAAACACCATTTTTTTAGACAACGTTGTTCTTTATAGGCGGATGTCACACTGTGCCGCATCTCCGGACGGAAGTGCGGAGCTGCATACAAATTTCGCCGGACGGAGGTGCGGTGCAGTGTGTCGTACCACGCGGACTTTATATACAAACTGAGCTACTTGCATACAACGAGCTCCGCATCTCCGTCCGAAGATGCGGCGCAGTGTGACATGTGACATCCACCTAAGTCATTCGAATACTCACAGATAACGAAATGTCGAGGTATACCACATGTTAGTCCACTACCTGGGTGTATTCAGGAGTTACCACTATTTTTAGTCGACCATAGTAGATAGAACTATGTCTGGATATATAGCTAGCGAGATATTGTCGTTGGCCTGAAAAAATATTCTAACATGTGCGTTATTTGTATGATGATATTTGATGAATTAACCTCGATTTTCATGTGACATGGGCTCGACGTGTTTCTGTGAGATAATTGTGTTATGTGGCAAGCAAATTTTGATAAAATTTATTTAATCATGTTAATTTGGTTATCGGTACGTATTTATAATTATATAAATTTTTCGTGATTTTAAATAAGGCTGAATGCATTTTTTTAAAGAAAATAAATCCTTACGTACACGCTACAATCACGCCGTCTTTATATAAATATTAACTAGCTTTGCCTGCGTCTTGCAAATACGCGGGCAAACCCGTGGGATACACACAGGTGAAAGATTTATTTAAATCGGAGCTGTTCCGGACATTACTCAAAACACACAAACTGACAAACTTACAAACCTACAATCTTACAGACCTTTCCTTTTTTTATTATAAGTATACTCACACACACCCTACAACAATAGTTAAGAATTACTTTAAGTTAATGTTAATGTGTTGAACACTATTCCTTTTGCATCTAACATTGCAAGGAGAGGAGCGCTGCTTATTCTGAAGTACAGGTTTTACCTATTCAGGGAGCACAATCCTAGTTTTCAGAATATTACCTACTGTAAAATGTTACTGTAAAATATGCTTGTTTTTGGGCATTTATAAAAATTCGGGTACCCAATTAGCGTGAGTTGTTAAATAAAAATTAAGTCAGTGTCAGTTTTGTGACGACAATTAAGTATACAGTTTGTATACAAATTAACTTTTTCTTTTCAATTTATAAATGCTATGCATATACACGTGATTTACATGTGAAACCAGTTCAATTTCACATAATTGGAATGCTTAATTGTCGTCACAAAACTGACGAAGAGTTAATTTTTTACGCTAATTGGGTACACGTATTTTTAAAAATGCCCTTGTATGTCTTTTGGTAAACAATAAACAATTCAATTCAATTCAATTCAATTCTAATCGATACGATTTAAATGGAAGTGGGTGCATATCTTCAGCCAATTCTTCAGCCCCGAAACCACAAACACCTCCAGGTGTGTTAAGGAGCCCCAGTTAATTAAAATAGTCCTCGTCACCCCGTAAGTAGAAAAGTCAAGATGTTATCCACTTTCTGTTCAGGCAGCAACATTATTATACGCTTATATTTCAAAGTGAAACTACAATAGAGATGTTAAAACACATGCACACGTCCATATGCCCCCATAAACGTGTCCCTGTGCAGGTAATATCGTCTCAGTGTTGCCATCACCTGCTTTTATGGTCTAACCGTTACGATGCACCTGTGCTCTGTAAGAGAATGGTTTCTTTGTACCGCGTCTTGACAATTATTTTTTCTAGTGTGTTATAACAGTATTTTTATACTATGACGGTCAATCAATAAATCAATCAATTATTTATTCTGAAAATAGGGCAAGAGCACTTTTACATGTGAAACGGTAATTTACAAAAAAAGAAACTTACACAATAATAATAAAAAAATTGCAGGTTAAGGACCGATATAAACGGTTAATAAACTAAATGTCACTAAGTTAATGAAAACAAAAAAAATGCAGAATATGCCCATTACATTCGATAGGGTAGTATTTAAACGAGTGACTGTAAATTAAAGTTTTAAGTGTCAAAAATAATTCATTAACGTTATAGTATTACTAAGTGAGCGACTGACGGCGAGTGACGAGAAATCAACAGAACAGCAACTATTTAATAACATTAATTTTAGATACTTAAAATACAAAATGAGTTTTTTTTATACAGATCGGCATTCTACCTTAAATGAAGTGTTTCGAAAGGTTCTCGAATGGCAACCACGTACCGGAAGGCGCGGCGTGGGTAGACCCCCCACAAGGTGGACTGGTGACCTGGTAAAGGTTACTGGAGTCCGCTGGATGCGGGTGGCGCAGGACCGGTAGCTTTGGCACTCTTTGGGGGAGGCCTATGTCCAGCAGTGGACGTCTTTCGGCTGATATATGATGATGATGATGATGATGAAGTTTTTCGAATACAAAAACCACTTTGAAAAATACTATAGGTAGGTAATGAGCCGAGGTTTTTCCGCTTTTATTAAAAAAAAAATAACCTCGAAAACGAACGCGGGAGCAAAGCTCCCGCTTTCGTCTTCTAACCTATCCGCGAGCTATTTGTAGTCGCACGGATAGAATTTTAATATCTGAAATGGATTAATCACAACCCACTTTTTGTAAGCTCGTTCTGGATTTTATTATTAATCAATATTCGTCGTTAGTTTAGTTAATTTTACGCTTACTCAAATTCATACCGTTTAAGTTATTAAAATAGTATGTCCATCATCAGTCGCTAAGTTTTTTTTTATTTGATCGTTTTTCCAGAGATGTTAGTTAGAAGTATGTTATGTATGTCATGACTACCATGGATGTCATTCACAACGTGCCTTTCACCGGTGTGAGCATTGGCGGAGAAGCGTTATCTGAAGTAGATAAGTTTAAGTACCTTGGTAGCACAATAACATCCAAGTGCGACCTGGAGTCGGAGATTAATGGCCGAATAGGTGCTGCAGCTGCGGCTTACGGCAAGCTGCGACCCAAGATTTTCCGGTCCCACGACCTTAAACTTGCCACAAAAGTTAACGTCTACATGGCTGTTGTGCTGCCTAATCTCTTATACTCTTCCGAAACGTGGGTGCTCTACCGTAAACACATCCGCATACTTGATAGATTTCACCTTAAATGTCTCCGAGACATCATGAACGTCAAGTGGGTGGACCGTGTCAGGAATACAAATGTCCTGAGGCGCACAAATGTCGGAGGCATTGAGGTGTATCTGATGAGGCGGCAGCTGCGGTGGTGTGGACACGTGTCGCGAATGTCCGACGACAGAGTGGCGAAGCGCATTTTCTTTTCAGAACTCTAGAATGGTAAGCGTAAATGTGGTGGCCAATACCTTCGCTATAAGGATGTTCTGAAAAGACACATGAAGAAATGCAAGTTAGAGCCCTCTGATTGGGAGGAGAAGGCAGCACGGCGGCCCGAATGGCGACGTCCAATCCATCGGCAAGTAAATGCCTTCGAAATTGAGCGTCGTAACGAGCTCGATAGAAAGCGGGACGAGCTGAAGGCTCGCCTACCGGCAACCATCCAGTACAACGTCGTGGGCGGGGTATTAACCTGTCCAATTTGCGCTCGTACCTTTGCAAAAAAGATAGGATATGCAAGCCACATGGGAGCGCACCGGAGAGTGGAACAACGACACTCGGGTTATATTGCTAATCGATGATATCAAGTCCAGATTACACAGTCGCTGTGGCCGAAATCGGTCATGACAGCATCATCATCATCATCATCATCATGTAGATGTGTGTTCGTAGAGATGTATACGGTCTCTAAGCGTCAAAATAAAAGGAACATTAATGTAATATTGTCAGAGATGTACAGGGTCAATAACAATAAAACGTGTCAAGATCAGAATTATGTCTCTCGTCAATACGATAATAATAATAATAACACTAAAAAACCGCTGACAATGACGGACGTGTCAATCGCTCATCTCTAATTTGAAAATTAGCTTTTTATAGTCTTTACGCCTACATTGCCTTTTTAGATTTATTTTCGTGTACATAATTATGCAGAACACCAAATGCAATGTTGATAAAACACCAAAGGCGATGAATTTGCAACGTAGCAAAAATTGTAGTGGAATGACAACCTGTCAAAACAATTAAGACGAAAGAAAAATCAAATTTCGATGATCACGAGATCACGTCTTCGAGCGGAGACACAACGCGCACGCCCACCACCTTCGCCCGCGCCGTTCAGCTCCTCGCCATCGTCGTCGGGCGATGAATTCGCCACAGCGCCCGACACCAGCGAGTCGAGCGTCGAGCGCGGGCCGCCGTCCCCGCCGCCGCGACCACCTGCGCGACGAGGACGACCACCGCTGCCGGCACGCTTGGGGCCTGCGGGGCATCCTGCTCCACCCATGGCTCCCGCTACCGGTGGTATAGTGCGCCGCATGCAGTGGACGCAATCCATTAACGAAAACTGCATGCGCGCCTACTATGGGGCGACAGAGGAAGGAACTAATCTGTCTGCGTACCGTGTCCGGATGCTGCCTATATTCCAGGCGCTTGAACCGACCATCACCGTGTCTGCGCAGCGCCTATCGGATCAGGTGCGCGTCATCCAGCGGCACAAGCGGTTGGATGACGCTACGCTTGATCGGCTACGCCTGGAAGCACTCTCTGTTCGTGCGGCCTCTACCTCGGCGCGGGATCCGCCCGCCTTGTTGCCGGCTCCGATGCCTGCTCCCGACCTGGCACCGGGGGCACCGCGTGTTGATCACAGTGCCGACGAGGAGGACCGTGCGAATCAGAGCGTGAATACCCAGACCAATGAGCAACTGAGGAGGGCTTTGGAAGATGCGATTACGGGGTATCGTTTCACAAACAACTCTAGGCCACGACTACCACGCCTGCCCGTAAATAGACGCAATCTAGCGTTAATGGGAGCTCTAAACGGTCTGCTAGACCCGTATATACGGGCTAGTGAAGACTTACTTGATACACACTCAATCATGTACTGCGGGGCCATCGCGGCGTGCCGTGTTACTCGCGTCAAGTTTCCGGACGCTGACCGTGCACCTAGGACCGCCGGGGGTGTCCCTGCATGGCAAGTACGGATTGAGCGTCGTATCAATACGTGTAGGACTCTCATTGCAAAGCTGATCTGCTTCAGGGGGGGCAACAACCGCCCCCGAGTCATGCGCTTTGTGAACCAGGCCTTCGCGGGAACTGGTATCAGACCCCGTGACTACATGGCCTGTGTCACAGAGCGCATTGACTTTCTGAAGCAGAAAGTCTATGCATGGGCAGGCCGTATTCGCCGCTACAGAGAGCGAGTGGATCGATACCAGCAGAATTGCCTTTTCCAGAGCGATCAAAGGAAGGTATACCGAGAGTGGGAGGGAACCGACCTTCGTGTGTCCGACGGACAGCAACCGGATGCTACTGCCATGGTTGACTTCTGGCGTAGTATCTGGTCAGTGCCAGTCGAACACACCGAAGGCGGGTGGATAAGTGTTGTTGAACGTGAGTGTGAGTTCATCGAACCCATGGGGACTGTTACCATCAGCCCCGAGGACGTTAGTTGTGCCATCCGTTTGGCTCCGAACTGGAAAAGTCCTGGACCGGATGGATTACACAACTTCGATGGCTTTTCGATGCTCACACCTGCGGTTGGCAACACAGTTCCAGCAAGCCCTTGAGCTCGGTTCCCTGCCTTCTTTCTTGACAACTGGTATCACCTCCCTGCTCTATAAGTCCGGTAGTACCACGGAAGCGAAAAACTACAGACCCATCACGTGCTTGCCTACGCTGTACAAGCTCATTACATCCATTTTGAGAACAAAAATTAACGCACACATAGTTGCAAACAACGTTTTGGCCTCTGCTCAAAATGGATGTAGGGTTGGGTCTCGTGGTACTAAAGAGCTCCTCCTCATAGACATGGCCATTTGCCAACGAGTCCGGCGGAACAGAGGGCCCTTTCGACTGCCTGGATTGACTACAAGAAGGCCTATGATTCGGTGCCTCATTCATGGCTGAGGAGGATCTTAGAGTTGTATAAAGTTGATGCAGCTCTGAGATCCTTCTTAGGCGCTTGCATGGGGCAGTGGACCACAGTCCTTCGTCAACCGGGGGGAGGAGATTGCCCTTCTGGTCCGCAGGACTCTATAAGGATTGAACGTGGGATCTTCCAGGGCGACAGTCTGAGTCCTTTGTGGTTCTGCCTAGCGCTGAATCCGCTTAGCACCATGCTGAAGGATTCAGGACTAGGTTGCCGACTTCGGAGAGAGGATGAGGTCATTTCTCATCTGCTCTATATGGACGACCTTAAGCTATTTGCACCGAATGGACATGACCTGATGGAACTACTGAAAACAACAGAAGTCTTCAGTAGCGCCATCAAAATGGAATTTGGTGTCGATAAGTGTGCGGTCATGCATGTACAGCGGGGGAAAGTTGTAAATTCAGCAAATTTGCAACTTTCTGAGACAATGTCCCTCAAATCTATCTCCGAAGCAGAAACCTATAAGTATCTTGGTATGTCACAGTCATTGGGTATTGAGGGTGAGGGCGTAAAGAGGGCGGTGAAGGAGCGCTTCTTTTGTCGCCTGACCAAAGTACTTAATAGTCTTTTGTCGGGCGGCAACAAGGTGCGCGCCTTCAACGCCTGGGTGATGCCCTTGCTTACTTACTCCTTTGGCGTACTAAGGTGGACTCAGACTGAGCTGGATGCCCTGGACCGAAGAGTCCGAGTACTGCTTACTGCGCATCGCATGCTACACCCACGCTCGTCTGTTATGAGACTGTACATCTCGCGGAAGTGTGGAGGTCGCGGATTTTTAAATGCCAAGGACCTTCACAACCGTGAGGTGTGCAGTCTCAGGGATTATTTCCTAAAGAACGAGTGTGGGATGCATCGCGACGTAGTGGCAGTAGACGGAAACTTCACCCCGCTCTCCTTGGCAAACGAGAACTGGCGCAGACTTAAAGTAATGAGCGTCGAGGACCGCAGGGCGGTATGGAGGAGCAAGGAGCTACACGGGCGGTTCTACAAGGCCCTCACAGGGCCCGATGTAGATCTGCTCGCGTCGGTGAACTGGCTACGTTTCGGGGATCTCTTCGGGGAAACCGAAGGTTTTGTCTGTGCAATTGCGGACGAAGTTATCATGACGAACAATTACCGGAGGTATATCTTGAAGGACGGTACGGTCGACATTTGTCGGGCATGCCGCCGTCCCGGGGAGTCACTCAGGCATATTATCTCCGGTTGTGGTCATCTTGCTAACGGCGAGTACTTGCACAGACATAACCTTGTAGCCAGAATTATTCACCAGCAACTTGCTCTGCTATACGGTCTTGTGGCCTCCGAAGTGCCTTACTATAAGTACACACCTGCGCCAGTTCTCGAAAATGGTCGCGCCACGCTCTATTGGGATCGAACTGTCATCACGGACAGGACTATTCTTGCCAATAGGCCTGATATCGTGCTGACAGATCGATCGAAACGCCAGGCAGTGCTCGTCGACATCACCATCCCCCATGACGAGAACCTCGTGAAGGCCGAGAAGGACAAAGCCAGCAAGTACCTAGACCTGGCTCACGAGGTAACCGCCATGTGGGATGTTGATTCGTCGATCATCGTCCCGATAGTCGTTTCAGCGAACGGTTTAATAGCGAAGAGTCTCGACCATCACCTCAAGAGACTCTCGCTAGATGGCTGGATCAAGGGTCAGATACAGAAGGCGGTACTCCTGGATACTGCGCGGATAGTCAGGAGGTTCCTGTCTCTGGCGCCCTGACCACCGGCAGCTTAGGCCCCGCCTCGCTGCCGGCGGTACCCTAGGTTAGGTTTTTATAATGATTTTATGTTTTGTATGTATAGTTTTATATTTTACTTTTTATATAGTTATTGTAAAAACCTAGTCTAAGACGGAAAATGAATAAAGAGATATAACACTAGTATTTAAGTAGCTAGGTACTATGCCCTTGCAAGCATGAACAGTCCGGACTCCACAAACAGCACTCGACCACGTGTATGGCGCATAATATCTCAGCCATCGTGGTCAATAGAGCCTGTCTGATGGTAGGCAGACGCCGTCGCCTATCTATGGTTGCTTGCGACAGCCTCGGGCGTAGCATGTTTGCCATTTTATCACTAATGCTTGATTTACTCGTCTAAAGTTGTTAAGTAATGAACTAAATTATTACTAATATTAAGTGACTAAATGCATGTTAACAATCAATTAAGTAATAAGTTCTAACTAAATTGATTGTTTACACGCACCCATTTAGTCACTTTATAGGGGATCCCATGCCCCATTGACCTTCGATCTGAATCCCTTAGTTTTCTATTGTTTTTGTAACTTATTATATTAACAACAACGGCTTTTAGCAATATAAATAGTATCCCATATTTACTTTAAAGTTCATTGTTTTCAAGATATTTGGCATCAAAGAAGAACCATTTTCGGCCAAAAAAATGGTTTTCCGGCCATATCTTTTGTGTTAATTAGTTTAAAATAAAAACCCTAGACACGTTTTTAGAGACGTCAAATACGAACCGAAATATGTAGATTTCTTATATGTTAGATCTTTCACGTCAATAGAGATACGAAATAAGTTTTTTTTAGACAATTAAATTAAGTATTCATTTCTTTCAAAATCCGGTATACAAAAATGGAGATAAATGATTGAAGAACCGATTCGATAAAAACCATAAAAAAACCTCGAAAATCGATAAAATAAACCTCGGGTAGCCCCTTAAGTCAAAATTTTGTTAATTACTCGTACTTGACAATACGTGTAAATTGAGCATTACCGCTGTACATAAGACGTCCCTCACGTTCTGACAAGTCTGTGAGTGCGAGAGTGGCCGGATGTCTTATTTATCCACAACGATAAGTGATAAAATGGCGACCATGCTACGCCCGAAGGGCTGTTATTCGCAACGCGGTAATGCGACTCACCCCATCCGTGACGCCCAACTAAACTAGACTCTACCTATGCTTAGTTACAACGAATCGCAGCGTCAAGATATATTTGTGCGTAAGCGTTGAGATGAGCTTATAACATAAGTAAAAATAATAATAATAATAAATTGATTTGACGATTCGTTGTGTACGTCCCACACTCTAAATAGCGCATCTTTTGGGAAAAGAGCGTTATTTAATAAGAATAGCGATAGGCAAATCAGTACCTAACGTTAAAATATTTCATAATTTTACAATCGATTGTAAACAAACACAATCCAGATAAGGGTGAGGACCAAATTCTTGGCCAGTAGTTAGCCTAGTTAATTGGTAGTAGTTAAAAAGTTCCGTTACATACAATTCTATGGTTAATTTTCGTGTCACAACGGAACTTTTTTACTACTACCAATTAACTAGGCTAACTTCTGGCCAAGAATTTGGTCCTCACCCAAAAACTAAACGCCTGTTGCAATAGATTATGAGATCATCGTTCGACATAACCGCTTTCATGCTCCAATGAGAAATTTTGTTGTCTTCGACATTTTGGTGAGATTTCTCAATAGACTTGACGTCAATAGAGATCATCTCTATTAGACACCATCTCGATCGCCACAAATTGTAGGGAAGTAGACATAAAGCGTGCTACACACTTTGCAGATACGGTAAGATTTTATCTGCGTATAACTACGTCTCGCTCTCGCGCCCAGTTCTAGTACTTGTCACCAAACTAACTTCTTTAGTTTGGTGACACCACGAATTTCTATGGTCAAAAAGCGTTTATCGATCTTTATGTACCTATAAGATGGCAAAAAAGAAGTTGAAGCGTGTAGATTTCCGAGTATTTTCGTGAGTTTTGTTACATCATCATCATATCAGTCAAAAGACGTCCAGACGTCCTCCAAATAGGGGATCACGTACTGGCAGATGCAGCGTGGATTGCATGTGCCAACTATTTTTAAAAAAGAAAGAAAAAAAAGAAAACTATTTATTAGCGTAAAGATTTCGGTACATAAAAGCAAAAATAACTACAAACAATGTTTTGGGGGAGATATAGTATTTTCTATAAAAAAACGACAAAAATATAGTACTTACACTGTAAAAAAATATTGTACTTGGCTGGGCTTTGTTGCTATTTAGTAAAAAATCTCGTCAGTTTGAAGCACTTCGTAAGGTCCATCAAAATATAGTATTTTCGCGTACTATATATTTCTTCAACAGTATACAGTACAAAGAGTCAAAATATAGTACAATACTATATAATATAGTACGCTTGGCAACCCTACGTGGTGGATAGGCCCTTTACAAGGTGGACTGATGACCTGGTAAAGTTTTGTTGATTGGTACTAAATTCATTTCTATTGTCAACATCGTTTTGAGCAAGCAAGGGGTAAAGTTTTCCCGGGTTTTATTAGCAACACCTACAACTGTAAGTTCGCAAAGAGCTTGAATAGGTGTACGTTTCACTTTGCTTTCACGCTGAAAGACTTTTCCCGCATATTAAGTCGGAAGTTTCAGTAACCTGTATGGTTTCTCAGTGACTCAGTTGGACTTTATTATGAATATGTAAAACACTTAGACTAGGCTAAGTTTATTTAAATTTAAGATCTCCGGAGAACTAAAGTTTGTCGGGAATTTGCATTTAGTTATAAACGACAAATTATCGCTTAAGTTTTCTTTATTTTAGTTAATCAGGCATTCGTTTTTGTTTCAATGACATGACTTATGATTACACGTCATATTTTATTTCATTTTCGCATTTATGATGAGTTACTTACTTACTACGCTGGCTCGATGACCCAAATATAAGTAGGATCTTGGTCTCTGACACAAGAGAATGCCACTCTTCCCTGTTCTGCGCCACCTCATGCCAGTTGGATGCCCCAAGGGTGCATGGTCAGATCCTTGAGGGCTTCGTCACTCCAGCGGTACCCGGACCGGCCCACCGGGCGTTTTCTATTGGGCCGACCCACATACGCTCTCTTCACTGCACGATCGTCCCCCATCCTCTCTAGATGATGAGTATGATGAGTTAAGTAGTTACAAATTCTTCTTTACAGGGCTTGTTAAGCATTTACTTGTATTGAGCATTCTAGCTAATATTACATTTCAAAATAAACACAAAATGAACAGGAGCGTTTTAGCGAGCATTCTAGATTCTAGAGGACGTCCTGCATTGAAGCGAAACGACAGATGCTTCAAATTTGCGTCCCTCTCCTCCTCCTTTTATAGTCTGTAAACCTACTAATAGTAAACCTATAATACACCTATGTCTCATGACAACACGATAAAATGCATGGCAGCAGGTCAAGAAAGTTGTGTTAAGGAAGAGAAAAAATAAAAAAATTGGCCGAAAGTTTGAAAAATTCTTCACTTCCGGACAAATTTGTATCGCAATATAGCATCATTTAGCCCTTAATTACGATGAGTGAACGAGCACATAAAATTGGCACGTATGCCATTATGACAATTGTAAATTTTGTGATACTCATTTAACTTATTAAGCATCATTTTAAATTAATTAAGTATTGTAGGCGCCTTGGTAGTTTACTGTAAGCCTAATGTAATGTGTATAATGTAATGTGTATAGTGTAAGTTTAATGTAATGTGTGAGAAATAAATAAATAAATGACTTACCCACTGAGATATTTTGCATTTTCTAAATGACATAGATCTACAATAAGATTATTTGTTTGATTAAATAAATAATACTGATTACGAGAATGTATTACCAACATCAAAACCTACAAGCCAGCCTTAAACAAAACCCGCCTGAATTTATTATAAGAAAACCCAAAGATAATTACTCTAAATGTCAATTAAGAACATTATTAATCACGTTCCACTGAACATCCGCTGTTGAGAACCCTTTCTAGGTACATTTATCCGCAATCCATTTTAGGCTTACTCAATCAGTGATTAGGTTCATATTGGCTTGATGGGGGTTTAGGTAGCGGCTGGGCGAGTCACCTTACATACTTTATCATAAACTTCATGCTGGCCTTACGGGTGGGCACGTCCACCATTTTTCCGTTTGGCGGGAAATTCGATAGGACCCCAGTTAATCGAATGTCCCTAATAAATCTAAGTGCCTATTAGACTTGTCGTGCTCACGTGTAGCTGAACCGGTAACTAGGCCAGCGTAAGGGGCTCAGCCGACTGAAATAGCAACCAGTTTTAGACTTTATAACGAACTGATGTTATGAAAGTATTGATTGCATGATTAAACTTTATTCAGATGTGTGTGGGTCTAATGTAACTGAGGGGCTCGCGGTATTTGAGCTCCCAAAGTGTTGTGGAACCGCCCTGTGCAACCCCAACCGAGCCAACTTGAGACTAGGGCGGAAGGATCATACACAAATTAAGGGCTACGAAGCCTAATCTTTACAACTCTTAATCCGCATAAACGGCGTCTCGTCTTCTATAAAACATTATTTATAGGCACGTGAGCTTGTAATTATTGACCACAGGAGAGACGAATTTTGTTTTATACACTGTGTACGGGTAAACACACACATTCGTCTCTCCTGTGGTCAATAATTACAAGCTCACGTGCCTATAAATAATGTTTTTATCGAATAGTAATATATAAGAGGAGACGCCGTTTATGCAGATTAAGAGTCCAAACAAAAGTTAATCTTCAGTAGCCCTTGACTTTGATAATGTCCACAGGAAAGACGCGAACCTAAATCTGTGTATGACCCGGAAACTACGCTGTTTATATAATGAAATGCTGTTTCATTCGAATACCTGGCAACATTTTTCTGTTTACCCCCCGTCCTCTAATTTCTGCCCCATTCCAAGTTGATTCATTGTCAGTTGGGGTTGGACTGGTTTGTTCCTCAACGCTTCGGGAGCTCAAATACCGCGAGCCATCCAACCGGATGGCTCGCGGTATTTGAGCTCTCAGACACTGAAACTACGTGCCATTGCTTTAATTAGTACCGAATAAAACCCCTTCACTCTGCCAACAACAGAACACTAATTAGAATGGTCGTATGGTTCATGCTAAATCTCTCTCGAATTAAACCCATCCTAGTCATCTCTCATTCGTAAAACAAGTGAGTAAAAGAGACAAAGGAAATTGCGACTAGCAACCTCGTCACGTAGCATTAAGTTGAGACACACGTATTCTTAAAATGAGACGTGTTTATCTACTTGTTCAGCTAGCTTAATCAAGTGTCAAGATTTGTTGGGTATGAGAAATATCTGAGCAAGTTATTTGCTTAGTACCCATAGAAGGTTAGCAGAATAATAGTTATTCGAATAATAGTCGTGTACCTTCATAGATTTATTATAGTTGCAAAAATTATTTTTACTGACCGAACAATTACGTTTATTGGTAAATGGGTTCTCGGAAACGGCTTTAATTATTTCGATCAGGTTTACAACCATCTAGCTAGGTCTCAGGAAAAAATCGTTATAGCTACGGGACTTCACATAAAAAACAAAATTTGAACACGTTTCTATAAATTTATCGAGATAGGCTGATAAAAGGTGTTATGAAGAACGTCGAGCAAAGCTGTACCGATAAGTAACGTTACGTCTACTTTAGAAACAACAAAATGGAGTTATGATCACGTTTGACTGACTTAAAGAAAGAGTTTTAGTAGTGTCTAATTCAAGAAAGGTCAAGATATTTAGAAATTCCGGTCATAATTTGTTATCAAAATTCATCCTCCTAGCGTTGTTCCCGGTAGTGCTCGAACGAGCCCGGGGTTTGCTTTGGCACCTAATCCCAAGATTCGGCGTAGGCACTAGTTTTACGAAAGCGACGCCATCTGGCCTTACAACCCAGAGGGAAAACTAGACATTGGGATTACAATGTTTTCCTTCACCAAAAAGCCACAGTTAACCCTCTGCAACTTTGGTTTTTAGAAAGATTCTACTGATGTGGAGTCTGTCAGACGTCATTTTTGATAATTCATAAAAAACATAATATCACAAAAATACCAATTATAATTTTATAAAACGAATATTTTATTTATGATTCGTTATAGTATATAAAAAAAATGTTTTAGAAGTAAAATTAAGAGGTAATATATAATCAACGTTAATCAGATCACAATTTCAGATATTTTGTACTTAATAATAAAAAAAACAAACAATAGACAACTGCGTTAAATTGAATAAATATTTCTTCTTCATAAGTAGGTACATAGTTTGTAAAAAAATCAACTAAATCTAAAGGAAGAATAAGGCACTAATCAGTCTTAAAGTTGGCACTTAAGAGATCCATTGCATTCTACGAATAAATGGTCCGAAAATTTGTAACAAATTGCTCACAGCAGACGAATCTTGTCTTTCTCTTCAATCTAGCAGCACCTATGGTACATGTTATGCGTCCAGGCGGACCTGGTGTTAGTTGAGAGGCTGGTAGAGGAGAGGCAAATGGTTTCTTAAAATCATCAGCCATGTAGTCAGGGACCTCAACTGAGTCATCTACTACTTCCTTAAAATCACCTTTTTCGATTAGTTCGTCCAGCCATTTACTAATTTGTTGTCACTAGCGATCACTGGAAACCCGTTGTGAGTTCTATCTGTGATTTGGACTCCCGTGAGCCGCGATCAGTCATCTAAAATAAAATATTCTTGTGGTGAGGTCTCTGAGGCACTATAGAAACGTTGCTATTTTCCTGAGGTGATGTTTGACAGACACTATGAATATGTTGAGGATTTTTATGAGGTGAGGTCTGTTGGACACTATGGACATTATAGATTATTATAGATGAGTTTATGAGGTGAGGTCTGTCAGAGTCAGGGCTTGTTGCTGTCCTCAAGTCTGTGGGACACCCGCAGCTCGTACCTCCAAGCCTGTGCACCAAGACACCGTTTGGGCGTCAATTATCAATACCGCAAGTCGTTCATAAGTCATAAGTCATAAGTCATTTATTAATAATATTCAAAATATTACATGTCATGATTCTTAAATTAAGTTGTACACGTTTATGGATATTCATTATTATTGTGGTAACTTGTAAAATTCTTTGATGTCATAAAAAGAGTGGGCGAGGAGCCACGATTTTAATCTTCTTAAGAAAGATGAGATACTATCCGCACATTTTATGTTCGCGGGTAGTTTGTTGAATACTTTTGGCCCCACATGAGAGATGATTTTAGTTGACTTGGTCAGTCGATTGGTGTGTGTGAGGAGTTGATTTATGGACCCCTGCCTTGTGCGAGTTATCTTTTTATGGGGAAAAGTGTCGATGTTCTCTACGACGTATTTGGCAACGTCATATATGTACTGCAAGGGCAGGGTGAGTATATTGTTGTCTCTAAAGAGATTTTGAGCTGGAGTGCGTGGAGGGACAAATGAGATAATACGCACGACACGCTTTTGTAGTATGAATACACGTTGCCACTCTGGTTCTAGGAAGGTACTGAGTGAGACAGAGTTATAGCAAACTAAACGGCGAATTGGCAACATAAAGTTTATTTGGCGGTGTCTGATAGACCGCACATCAGTCGCAGAGGGTTAAATATCAAATTATATTTCGAACATAGGTTTTTGAAAAAAACCCAGTGGACAGGCGGGGTTCAAACCCGTATCCCCCAGATTGAAAGCCGCGCGCCTTACAGCTCGGCTACAGTGGCTTCGTTATACATAGAAGTAATCTGCCGTCCTAAGCAAAAAGGACGCATCTGACTATGAGACTCTTAGTCAGATGCGTCCTTTTTGCTTAGGACGGCAGTAATAGCTTACTAATATTTTTTCCTTTTAGCGTAGGCTTCCCAAAATAGCCACACACACGCCAGTTAACAAATGCACCGGAGTGAAAATCGCGCAATAAAATAGTCACAGTCAACGCTTCCCACTGGCAAAAAGACAAAACGAAATACTTGCGGCTTTTTCCGCACTTTTAATCCAGCGGCAATACGAATTCCTGCCAGCGTCGGTAACAGTCGTCCCAGAATTTATATTGAAAAAAGGGCAATAAATAAAATAGTTAACGCTCGAGGGAATCAATTGCCTTTCGCGGATGGCTGAGATTTGGAACTAATCTCCGTAGGAAACAGCTGAGATTCAACTACAGTCGCACGTTTTTTGAACATCCGAGCGAAGCGAACGAAGTTCTCTATTTCAGCTTGGGCCAAAATTCTTTCGTATATCCGGATGGCCAGATGTCCGGCTATTGTCCTCTACAGGCCGCATTTCTCAACCGCTTCTTGTGAAATTTTGTGAGCAGGCTCAATAAGTATATACAACGTGTTTTTTAACCGTCTTAGGGCCGAAGCCCACTTAAAGTAACCAAAACGTACTAATCATTCGTGAAAAAAATGTATTAGTTAAGTATTAAGTAATAAAAGATAATTAAGTTTGAAAAATCTTGTATGGCACGCGGTGCGAAGGTCATACACCCGGTTAGAGTTCGTATAGGTAATTTCACGAGAGTTGAGGCCACGCTCACAACAACACTGTCATCTAATGACAGCGAAGTTTTGACATTACTGTTCTATTATTGTACCGATAGCAAGTTCAACAGTGAATGGCAAGAAAGACCAAAAAGTTTCTATAAACTATTTTGTTAAGTACCAACATTTCTACCAATTCATCGACTTTAAACAAAACAGAAAGCATTTTAATTAATTTTATTTACACCAATTCAAATAAAGGTCACATATGCGTAGGTATATACATGAATATATATAATATGAATCGTAGAAACGAAAGAGAATAAGTAGGTAACAAATTGCATTGTCTTTATTTATTTAGCTATTAAAATTGTATTCACATATATGTTCATTACTTTGTTATCTCGTTATCAAACCTCTTTAAAGATGATTGAAGTAACTGGCACTCGTTACATCGTTGTCATACTTATTGACAACCGGATTTTCCAAGAGACAAGAAAACCTACAGGTTTTTATTCTACGGAAACATGGCTGAAACAATAGGTCGTGGGAAAACTTTAAATAGACAAAGTCGGGAAATTATATTTAACGTGTTCTGTCATTTTAGACAGAACTTAAGAAATGACGGTCAACATTTACCTGCGACAGAAATATACAATGTGACGGCTGAAGTAACTGGTGTATCTAAATCGACAATTCAGCGAATCGTAACGGGAGTGCTAAAAGAAGCTGGAGCTAAAAACTGTCCGTCATCAATTGAACCATCCAACTCGGCATTAACTGAACCCACGTTCACGACACCGGGACTGAAGCGACCAAGATTATCACCGAAAAACAATTTTGATAAATTTGATTACGTTGTCATAAGAAGATGCATATATGACTTTCATTTGGTACACAAAAAATTGCCGACATTAAAAAGAATACATGAAGTTTTAAAACGTGACATAAACTTTACAGGATCTCAAACTTCATTATGGAGAATCGTACGTAAGTTAGGTTTTCGCTGGAATAAATCACAGCCAAACAGACAGTGTCTCATCGAAACGAATGACATTAGATTGAAACGTACGCAATATCTTAACAAATTAGAGGAATATAATAATCAAGAGCGGCCTATTGTGTATACTGACGAGTCCTACATTGATAGCTCACATTCGACACCAAAGGCTTGGACTGATAAATCAAATAAAGGATGCAAAGTGCCCGTATCTAAGGGACAACGATGTATTATTGTGCATGCATGTACTAAAAATGGTTTTGTTCCTGACGCACTTCTCACGTTTCAATCAAATAAAAAAACTGGTGACTATCATGGGTCTATGAACTTTACTAATTACAGAAAATGGGTCTCGGAGAAACTTTTGCCAAATCTACAACCAAATTCAGTTTTGGTTGTAGACAATGCATCTTACCATAATGTACAGTATGAGCAGTGTCCAACTAAAAACACAAATAAAGCAGAAATGTTGAATTGGCTAAATAAAAATAAAATACCATATCATGAAAAAAACACGAAGCCCGTTTTATATGACATTATACAGCTTTATAAACCACGACACAAGAAATTCGTTCTGGATAAAATGCTTGAAGAACAAGGGCACTCAGTACTACGTCTCCCACCGTACCATCCTGACCTCAACCCTATAGAACTTTGTTGGGGAATCATAAAAGGAAGAGTGGCAGCCAGTAATACTGAGTTCACATTCAATAGCGTCATGAGGAAATTAAACGAAGAAATTGAAGCACTTGACAAAGAGACGTTTCAGAATATTTTCAGAAAAACCTAAGAAAATGAAAAAAGATACAGAATAAAGGAACCTAAGATTGATGAACTAACCCAAAACCATAACCTTGTAATAATCAATATTGACGATTCAGATGAAGATATGCTAAGTGACGATACGTTATAAAAATATATATTTTTTACTGTTGGTTATACCTATTCTTATTAAAATATATGTATATGAATATATATGAGCGTTTTTATTTACATTCACTCACTCATTTCATTCATTCACTTTTTTTGCAATCAGTACTTTATGTAGCTGTGTGTGTAATCATTCACCTCAACTCTCGTGAAATTACCTATACCAATCTACATAAGATGGCGGCTAGCGGCCACTGCGGTCACTCGGCTGGATGATTAAAATTAATATGAATACAGAAGAAAACAATAATAATGCATAAAAAAAACAACAAAAAGACCTTTTTTTAAGTCCTTCGTAATGTATACATTAACTGGGGTTCGGCTCTAAGATGGTTAAAAAAACACCGTGTATACTCGCATGTATATTTTTTAAATCGATTCAGTTTTCAGATTTTAAGTTTTTTTTCGTTTTAATTACAGAGCCACTAGTACTAGGTACCTAGGTAAACTACTTGCAACTAAATTTAGCATTAGACTCAATCGTTCATGCAGCCAATTTTCTTTATAAAAGCGATGCATCACTGTCTGTGACGTGACAAGATGCGGTTGGCCGCAGAAAGCTAAGCTAAGTCTTCTGGTAGATGTCGCTAAACGCCTCCCCAAGATATAAAAAGGTTATATAAAAAGGAACTGATTGAAAGATTTAGGGCCAAGACAGATTGTTCCGATAGCTCAGTTGGTTGCCCGTGGTCGCCGGCTCGAATCCGGCTCGGAGCATTAATTTTTTAAATTTTCCCTTTAATTTAAATTTATAATTTCGTTAACAGCGTTACTGCTTAATACAAAATAACATTTGGGTACCTAACTTGACCGCATTCCAGACCTGCAACTCTCAAGGTTAATGTTAATATATCTGTTTATCCTGAAAACGGGCGTATTCTGA
This sequence comes from Epinotia bilunana, assembly GCA_947049275.1. Taxonomy (NCBI): domain Eukaryota; kingdom Metazoa; phylum Arthropoda; class Insecta; order Lepidoptera; family Tortricidae; genus Epinotia; species Epinotia bilunana. The sequence continues at coordinate 4,316,581 of OX346263.1, read as the reverse complement.
TTCTACAACCAATCTCGTAATGAGTTTATCTCGATTGGGGCAGTGGGCACTCACCCGCGACCGCCTCCAATGGGCCATGAAATGCAAGAAACTTCATATCCGAGCAACTTTCCGTTTCGAATTTAGAAAATGTTTGGATCTTGACATTTTATAAATATTCTAGCAGTTTAATGTTTTGTTACCTGTGTTCCACCGTAGCCGTTTCAGATACTGAACCGATTTTAATGAAGGAGTTATCAATCGATTCCAAATTAATAATGGATTGCTCCCAGAGACAAAGGCTAACATTTGTATGAAAAAAAACAGTATTCTTTTCAGTTAGTTATGACGACGGCGGTAACAAAAACAGTGTAGGTATGAGGGAAAGCTGACGCGTGCATATACAGAGGAATCATAAGAGCGCTGCAGTATAGTACCACAAATATAAGTTACATCGGCAATCTTCGTCCACGCCGACGAGTGCTGACAAGTACCGAATGAAATCGAACGTATGACCATTTCAATAAAGACCTTGTTGCACTATACGTGATGGCCTGAATTCACATTGATTAGTGATTAGTGCGAGTCCATACAAAAACTACTCGCAGCAATGTATGAACTCACACTAATCACTAATTAATGTGAATACAGGCTATGGCCTGCTACAATATGCAATGACAGGTGAACTTCTTCTTCGTGCTTTCCCGCTCATGGCGCCAGAGAAAATGGCGGGCGCCCAAGCAGTCGGCGTCGCGCGCAAAATTTCGGCCAATGGGCGTTGAAGATTTTACCCGCAGAAACCGCGCTGCCCTATAATTGGTTAGGTAAAATGTTTTCAAAAAATGCTTTCTGCGCAGGTACATCGTGGTAACTTATATTAATGGTACTACTGTACCTACCCTTTATCGATTAAAGATACGGTTTGTCGATGGCAAGAGACAAATACAGTTCCCCCCACTCTGTACACAGCGCATGGTCGACAGCTTGGCAACCTCTACTCACCATTAGGAACACAAACCAGATACTTACAGGGCAAGTAGTGGTGTTATTATATAACTGCCGGAAAATTTCTTGAGCATTACACGACGTGGTGGAGGAAGGTTTGCGCATCCAACAATTACGATCAAAAAAAGGACCCCGCTTTTATGGAATCATATTACTTTGTATGTGTTACGTAATAATGTGCATGTGTCATTTTTAATATATGACTATTTGTGGTCGTCTGTCTGTAAGGTACTTGATTAGACGTAGATTGCTATGCCCGAAAGGGTACATGTTGAAACAAATTGTATTTTAACACCAATGTACACACGTGTTATGCAATAAATTATATGGATATAAATATGAATACTTCCCCTGCTACGCGCTGCTCCAATTATCAGCCAGGTGACATTCACCCATACCTAACTCAAAGTAGTTTAACTACCTACTAAATAGCAACCAATTTCCAAATAAACCGGATCAACTACCTAAACTACCAAAAATTGAGATATCAATAAATAAAATGGCCGGACACAACATAAAAACCAGCCCCTTATGAAGTTTCCCATCCAATACCATTTGAAAGACATTGAAAATTCACGAGAGACACATTGTGCAAAGAGATATTTAGGAGTATAACGAAGAAAAATGAAGTGCTCTCTAGGGGAGTACTGAAAATATCATGTTTCGGGGTAGGCAAGTCAAGGGAGCAATGTGTAGGCACAACTTTGCTGTCGGGTAAAATATAGTAAAGCCCTTAAGTTGAACTGCAATCAATTTTATTAGAGAAACATAAATAAGAAAAACAAGTTTGTGAAAAACAAGCTTACGCTTGATGGTAAGCGGGTACCGCAGCCTATGGAAGCTGCAACTTCAAAGCACTTGCATGCTGACCCTTTCAAAACCTGACCCCTTACATGGTCGGCCTTATCACGCGATAAGTGACAAGATAGAGCGCCCGTCTCGTTCTATTGCACGGTGTCAGCCAGTGACGGACGCTCTATCTTGTCACTTATCGCGTGATAAGGCCCACCCATTAGAGGATGCAATTTAAAAACGCTGTAGGTAATTAATTTCCTAGTCTTTAACCGAAGTTACAGATCCCTTACTTTAAAATTGTCTTGTTCCCCGTACGAACATCCAACTCCTTTTAGCCCATTTAGGGGACGATTTTTTTAACTCCCTTATGGAATCAATTTCAAACAGCCTAAAACAGAAGTTACAAATCTCTTACTTTAAAAATTTCTTGCTCTCCTTACAAACTTTGAACCCCCTATAGGGGATGAATTTCAAAAATCTCTGAAATCAGTTTTGTAGTACCAAAGTTACAAATCTCTTACTATAAAATTTACTTAGTCTCCATATAAACCTTGAATCTCGTGTTAACCCCCTTAGAGGTGGAATTTTTCCAAAAAGCTAGAAAACTTCTTTTTCTGATAAGAAATCTTTATACGTTTTAAGTCTCCAGCTTAAAAAAGAGTGTTTCTCATCCAAACTACCTACCAAACTACCTTTTGAACTACTAAAAAAACTACCTTTTTTACCCCCTTAGGGACAGAATTTTCAAAAAGCTGTAAGTACTTTTTTATATTTGAATAAGGAATCTTTCTACAACGTTTCAAGTATCTAGTTCAAAAAATAAAGTTCCCTCCATACAAACTTTGCACCCCTATTTTACCCCCTTAGGGGTGGAGTTTTCTAAAACTTTGAAAGTATTTTTGTTGTATTCAATAAGTAATCTTCCTACAAAGTTTCAAGTCTCTACTTAAAGAAAAAGTTTCCCCGTGCAAACTTTGCACCCTTATGGAACCCCCTTAGGGATGGAATTTCCAAAATTCCCGTCTTATGCCTTGCCTACGTCATAAAAGGAAGTTCTGGTGTGAATTTTAAGTTTCTAGTCCCGGTAGTTTTGGCTGTGCGTTGATGAATCAGTCAGGAAGTCTTCTTTTATATATATAGTGTATAATAAAAGAATAATAAAGCTTAATATTATACATACATAAATGATTACTTAAATACATAGAAAACATCCATGACACAAATAAATAAATATCCTTACCGGGACGAACACTTCTAGCTTTGTAGGCAGGGCCACTACCAACTAACTAGGCTACTGTGTCGTACAAAATAACATCTTATGTAGTTTCTAAGTTGGATGTTAGTTATTTTTATCATTGATTCCTGTTGGTCTTTTATACAGCTCTGACCAGAAATTGATAAATTGTAGCTGTTTTTATCTATTCATTGGTTAGACCTCTGCTTCTTGAAATTATTAGGTTTAATTCTGGCTGTACGGCGTGTCTACCTAGGACCTATTATCCTAGGAAGACAAGTCGTATACATATTTACTAGTAATAGTGTCAAAAGGACAAAAGAAAATGTGTACTTACCTATATAGAATTATTAATTTTATTTTACAACTGTGAAGTTTGTATCGTAAAAACAATCTATGACTTCAGTTGGTTAGAATTACTGCTACTGCTAGAGTTTATTTATTTATTTAAACGTTATTGCAACGACAAAAAGCGGACTTAATGCCTTAAGGCATTCTCTACCAGTCAACCGCAGGGCTAAACAGAAAAGCTTATAGATGCCCTCATCAGTTGACCAAGAAAAACATAAATGAGAAGGATAGGTGATCTAACTAATTAAATTAAATTTACTAATATATACGTAATATATGTATGCATATACTAACATAAATACACTAAAATATAATATACATAGGAACATTACATGCATATAACCATTACCTACTACTACTTACTATTGACTACTAATAAATTAACGGACGATGGTTTTGGTGAATTCAATCGGTGATTGAAATACTTTTTACTGTCAAAGTCGCTGTATTCAGTAAAGGAATTTACCGAACAAAAACAATATTAGACAATTTATTTGTGATGCTATTTAAAATTAATTAATATATTATTACTTTTTTGTTCTTTGATTATTACTGTAATTTTCCATTTTTATATTTCTTGCACGTTTGACATATATGTATTTTTATTCATTTATTTGACATGAAATTGATATGTTTTGACATCCCGACATTATGCTAGGAGACCCTATACGTATATTTTGGTTTTTCTAGTTTCTGACATTTTATTATATTTTTTTGACATTACTACGATCAATATTGTTTTAAATTGGTATTTCTGTCTGTCCTTGTTAAGCATTATTGTAAGAAATTGTTTAAACAAATTTATTGTATGTACCTGACGAGCTTTCTGTGAATGCATTTTATTTATATACAAAGAAAATTTGTAAAATATAATGTCAATTTTCAATTAGCAATAAATGAATCTGAATCTAATTACTATTGAAATAAGATTATAATAATTCAAAACTTATTGAATGTCGAAATACGTTTGTTAATTAATGTATTTTTTTCATGATTATTATATTATACGGGAAACTAGCCTATATCAATACAACAGGCAAGTTTCCCGTATTTTTTAAACTTCGCTGATATTTTAAACATCTATTTTCCTTATCTTCCCATGACTGTCCTTGAAAATATTCCATGGCTGTTATTTCACCTAAATACGCCTTGACTGGAACTGATTACTGAGTAGACAATCACCAAGTCTAATTAAAGGCCAATGGCAATAATCATCAACTTCCTCATTCTATTTAGAATGTCCAACAAATACGTACTTTCTGTTCTAGCACTTAGACGTTGCTTCGAAAAGATATATTGACCAATGTTTATTACAAATAAGATATTATTATGGTCACAATAATAAACCTACGAGTTAAGATTTTCGTGTAGAGTTTTCATAATTACAATTTCAGTAAGTACGTGTAGAAACGTTATGATCATTTCAGTAAATACTTACTGAATTTTAACTGAGCAGAAAAAGCAAATTACCAAATTACGTACGAAGCCGGCATCTCATCAAACATAGTTTTCATCAGCTGTTCATTTTATATAGCATAAAGAAGCTAAACTATTCACGGCCTGACTCTCATCACCAACCTCTCGCATATCTTAACACTGGCATTTTTAGAAAATGTGCGTTAGCGGAGACCAGCCTTCACTGGTTCAGGCAAGTTTTCGGGTCCGAATTCATAACGCTTACCGACCACTAGCCTACGAAAAACCAGTGTACATAAGCATGGTTTTTCGATTACCCGCAGTTGTCAGGGTTCGGGTTCAAGATATACTTACTCAGATTCAGATATTTATTTATAAAACTCAGTTGTTTACATGACAATTTGATTATAATTATATTATGCATCTAATTCTAAAAGTTTCTTTAAGTTTACATGTCAAATGTTTTAGTTCAACAGAAATCTTAATATACCTACTTATCTTAAGTTAGTAATTTATTATACCTACACACACATCATTTGTCACTACCTACTAATTAACCAACTTCAAAAAAAAGGAGGAGGTTCTCAATTCGGTTGTTTTTTTTTTTTTTTTTTCAATGTTTGTTACCTCAGAACTCCGTCATTGATGAGCCGATTCATAATTTTTTTTTTTGTTGGTAAGTATGTTTCCAGGTGGGTCCCATTTTTTTTAAAATTCAATTGGATGATGGGATCCATGAGGAATTGAGGGAACTCCTCAATCATATTAGGGACGCGTGTAGTGATTTTGGTATTTTCTATTATAACTCGTGTATTTACATCCGGAAATCATAAATTGGTGGAGTGGAATTGATGATGAAGACCACAGATGACTTATGGAATTCCTCAATTATATACTTAAAAGTACAAAAGTATATCACAGATTCTGATAAGATTCCGTTGAAATAGCAACTAATGAAGTGCCAAGGGTGATCCTTGTGGAATTGACGGAATTCCTCAAATATTATCGGGTCACATACAGCAATTGGGTTTTTTTCTATAATAATCAACGGATTTGCTCTCGGAAATCAGTTCATGAGGTAAATTGGAAAATAAATGTTCTCGTGGCTTGGCGGAGTACTAAATTGAAGTCGGTTAAAACTTTGTTTTTAAAGTAAATTATTTTAACGAATTCATCGACACTACTATGCCAATATCAGTTAAGAGCATTTTAAGTTTGTTCGCAAACTGTTTGTCGCTTTGTAGATCCGTGATCTCTGATGAAAGCGAGTTGTATGGCCACTGTTGTTGTTGTAGATACTGGTGAAATTAAATAACTTGTGAATCATAGCTGAGGCATTGTCGGAAGCCGGCCGGCTGACGCAAGGCTGTCTCCATGGCAACTTGACGCAACCCATCGATACGACTCGTTTGGATTCATTTTGACGTGCCCATTATAATAATATAACATTAAACGTTACAAATACCTTAAAGGCTGACATACATTATACAATACACAATTATAAAATACGACACGACTTATATATAGTTTTTCCCATACAAATACATATTGTAAGGAACTTCCATAAGTGAAATGTTATTACTTCCACTACGTCTCGAAATCATTTTGTTTAAAGTAGCTCCGATGGCTAGTACTACCTTACTTGAAATTAAAATAATTTTCATCGCAACAGTGGGAACTACTTTAAGTTATTGAATAAAATATCGTAACAATTGGTATTATTGATTTAATACCATTTTTTAGTTTAAGGTCGGTCATCAGGTCTTACTTTCTGAATATAATTGATTATATTTGACTATTAAACGGTCACTGGCCTTTGCGATTACTTTTATAAGAATCTCTTGGGTAACGTTAGGTCTAAATAAGGAAAACAAGTTTAAAATATTAGTGTACTATTGAAGTATTTTATGAAGATATTTTTTTTTGATGTTATCAATCGGCAAGGATGCAGTGATTAAAATAATAACAGTATGTGTATTTTTTCTTAGTGCCTGTGTCGGAATTTATCAACATCATCAATGCTTGTAGCATATCGAGTCAAGCCGTCATCCGAGTAGGCTCATTGCCAATTTTCAATTAAAAAATTCAAGATTATTGTTACTCAACTGTAATTAGAACGGCGGTTTTTATAGCAGCTCTGATCTCAAGATTTCTAACTAATCGATTCATGCCGCGTGTAAATGACGTCAGTCAATGGAGACGAACCGTCTTCGACGAAACTTCTGTTATATTCCCGTCAGCTGAGTTGGCAACGCATTTCGTAACGAATTGAGGTTATGAATACACGTGCTAGGGAAATTCCCACTGAATAATACCGTGATAATAATAATAATATAATAGTGATAATAATGGCGCCCGTGAATCTGCTCGGTGAAGAAACGGAGGGATTTAAAAAGTTTTTGAACTCGTTCGATCATGTGTTCTCAGATTGTGATGGTAAGTGTTGATTAATCAGACAATTTAGGACTGTTCTAATGCAGAAAGAATTAATAAATAGCTGAACATTTATTTTAGTTGTTGATAACGATTTATGAATGTAATATTTAAAGTTTGTTGATCGTTGCGGCCTTGAGTTTATAAATATAGTATGTTGTGTGATTTGAAAATAGAAAACAATCTGAGTGTATTAATGACGTTATAAGCTTTTTTATTTTTTATTCAGTTAAGTATTTAGTTTGGAGGGTACTGTAACTAAGGAGGTCGTCACCCATTTTTTTTGGTTTGATTTTATAAACGGTTGGATCAGAACAGATGATCTGATCTAATCTTTTAAGTACCTGAGTATATATAGTTTATGTTAGTGTATGATTAATTCATTTTGTATAGTATATGATTAATTCAGATCTTCAGTATAATTATTGAACAAAATGAAGTTACTTCGTTTTTAAGCGTCGAAAGGCTTTAAGAGTTTTTTGACATAGTTTTTGATTCCGTCGCAGGAGTTTTATGGATATCGCAGAAAGAATTGCCGGGAGTCGGCGACTTTTTTAAACTTATGAAAGAAAATGGAAAGACAGTGCATTTTGTATCCAACAACAGTATCAGAAGTAAAGAAGACTATACTGCTATGTTTGATAAAGCTGGATTACCTGGTGGTTTTGTAAGTATAGTTCAAAGAGAAAATATAATAGTACATTGACACACACACATACACACGCACACAATTTAGCCATCTAAAACTAGGCATATTTAGTTTTAAGTTGTATTTTGCTCTCTTTGTAGATTTAGAATAGAATAAAATAGAAAACGTTTATTCGTGACACATACAAAACAATAACAAAAGTGAACACAGAAACAAAAACAACAGGTATGCCACGAAAAGGCCCCATTTGTATAGATACATGGGTTAAGTATTTGGAACAACGAAACTGGGTCCTATAACACAGGGTTTCCTAGCTCAGGACAGTCATCAGGACACAGGGTCGTGATTTATATTGTAATGTTGCCCTTCTACAATAAACTTTTTTCATTTCATTTTTTTTTGATTACTTACCAAGGACCGTAAAAGAGGTACTTGTGACCCGAGCCGCAAGCGAGTGTTGTAAATATGCGATAGAGGGCTTTCTTTATTACTGCCCGTGGTGAGAACACAATTTTACGTCTTCACCCTGGCCATAATGCGAGCTTTACCTTACGCATAACGTGCGGTTAAACTCACATTATGGCCAGGTGTGACGTAAATATTGTTAAATACAACGTAGCAATTTTAAAAGGAGATTTAAATTCACTTGCTGTGTTAACTAATTTTATAAATCCGAAACTGGCTGGCTATCTGTGTTTCCGTTTGTTAACTTTTCACTAAGAACCCAATAGTCCGATAAACACGCAATATTTAAACGAAAATACCAGTACACAACATTTAAATGGATTATGTGTCTGCTGGCGTGATAGATGAACGCCGGATGCACGCACGAAATAGTGTGACGTCACTGTCCCGTTCCGAACTATGAACGCACAGCCCAAACCGCTGATGGTTTATTAAAAATATGTTTAATGCTGATTTTCAACTTTTCAACTACAAACGCTTTATGTTAAAAGTGACAAAATCGGCGATTGACAGTAATCGTAATCTCTGTTGCGATGAATATTAATGTGATCGGTAAAAAAATTTCAGAGTCGAGTCATCAAAGCCTCGGCATATGGATTCCGATAAACTCTATTATTTTAAATCACTTACAGTACGATTACTGTTAGTTAAGACCTGACAGATGGATTGCCTTCATTTAATTTTCAACTTTAATTTCATATAGATAAAGCATTTTTCAGAATACAGTTACCCACATCTACCGATTTAGTAATAACTATTTTATTTGTATAAGATTAAAGTTGAAAATTAAATGAAGGCAATCCATCTGTCAGGTCTTAACTAACAGTAATCGTACTGTACCGACCTTAAAACACAACTACAGGCAGTGGCCACCGCTTGCGGTCGAGTGCTAACCTTACTCTTGCTGTACCGTCTGGAAAGACGCGAACATACTCAAGACCTTTTACCGCGCGCGCTGTTAAGTTGTGGAATGAGTTGCCTTTGTCGCTGAGACAGTCGCGGTCTGTTGCGTCGCTTAAGATGAATTTGAAGAAGTTGTGGCTTTCCAATGACTTGTGAATTGGTTGAATATAGTATTTATTTATTTATTGTATATTTGCGATATATATTACATATGATAGTGTGTATTATATTTTTATACTGTATATTTATAGATGTATTGGCATGTTTTTATTTGTCCAGAATTAATAACTATTAGGTCTTGTTTTCATTTTCTCTGTGTTTTTTGTACACGGTATAAGTTTGCCTATCTCGGTCTACCTACCTTCCTCTCAATTGCTCAAAGGTTAGCTGGAAGAGATCCCTTATAGGGATAAGTTCGCCTTTGTACTTTGATCTATTGTGTGACATGTATATTCTTTAACCTGTTATTGTGTACAATAAAGTGCTTACATACATACATACATACTATACATGTATGTTACAGGAAAACCTGACAATTCCGTCAGTAGCAATGGTTGAATATCTAAAATCAGTTAATTTTAACAAACACGTGTACTGCGTCACATGTCCAGAAACGAAAAAGATGTTTGAAACAAATGGATTCAAGACTAAATACGGAGTGAGTATTGAAAGGTTAAAAAAAAGTGTAATTTTAAATTTTAAAAGTAAAAAAAAACCGCTAGCGCTTATTAACTCCTGACGCAACCGAGGGGTCTTTTATAAGTACAACATGTGTGTAGGTATGTTTATCTGGTTGGCTGTCCATGACACCGTAAATGCATAAACAGGTAATCTGTGGCTACATGGCTAGTGTAGCGCGCCAATCGCGCGTTCGTGAAATAAAAACAAGTGTTATGTGATCCCAATATCACCAAGCCATTAATAATATTGTATCGCATTATTGCACCATAAACGGCGAATTTCAATGACAATTATCAAACTAACTATTCTCGTCAGCTAATTTAGGCTGACTACTATTAATATCCCTCCCGCAAGGGTCTTTGCCAAGTTATCTCGAAACTTGTAATGTATAATAAAGACCAATGTAACTAAGATTAAACTTCAGCCAGATGTGGGCCACGATAGCTACGCCGAGTTCGCCGAGTACCTTATCGACGATCCCGATATCGGGGCCGTGGCGTTTGACAGTGACTACAAAGCGAACCTGCCGAAGATGTACAAGGCTAGTGCGTACTTGAAGAGGGCAGAGGTGCTCTTTCTCAACGGGCCGACGGACAAGTACGTCTCGATGGGCGAGGGCCTAGCCCTGGGTACGTTAAAGGACTGTGTAACCAAAGTTTGTTTGTAAGGGATGGCTTCGTCTTTATATAATTGCTGTTGCAATAACAGTAATTAATTCGTAACATCTTATCTAAGATATTTAACATTACCAAAAACTTTCCATATTAATATTTTATAATGAATACAGAAATAACCCTGTCAGTCTTTTACCTTATCACGTTTAAACTGCTGAACCAAATTTGATGTAATTTTGGTATGGAAACAGTCTGAAGCTCGGAAAAGCATATACCTACTTCGGAAATCATCCCTTTATCCCCGGTTTTTCAAAGATCAATTCAATAGGAACACCCGAAAAATTCCGAATTTGCTAATTCCGATTTTCAAAACTCCGAATTTCATAATACCTAAGACTTATAATTTTGATTACTAAAAACATGAATTTTATTTTACCGAATTTCATAATATCGATAGTTTTTTCCGATTTTTATAACTCCAAACAATCAAAAGCGCGAAGTGTCATTTTCCCGAAAAACAGTATACCGATTAGCATTCCGAAATTTTATTGCTAATTCGGAAATTTGATATTCGACGAAGTGAACTTCGTGTTTTTAATAATCGGAATTTTATTTCTTAGTAATACTGAAAAGTAATTCAGAAATTCGGATTTTAGTTTCGGGTTAAAAAATCCGAAAATTGCGATTCCTATTTCTCATAGAGAATAAATAGAAAGGCTCAAGGTTAGTTCAAAGTAGTTTTAGAAAGACTAAGGCAGGTTAGTGCAGCTTCGCTTGTCGTCGTACCTAAGTACGACGACAAGCGAAGCGAGGAGGAGTGTTGTTAGGAAGAACCGCGACCCTTAAGGGCGCGAGTCGAGCGAGCGAAGCTAGCTTGCGGGGGGTAGCGACCGGCGAAGGGCCAGCACCTAACACTTTTTTACTACCTAATACTTAGCTGCGGTAGGGATAGGGGGGAAGAGTGTACAACCGATCGTAGACGTTGGGGGTTGTTTTAATTATTTATTTAATAGTTATTGGCAACAGGAATTCGTAATTTTGTTTTTTCGGATTCTTGTTTAGTCGGCTTTATCGGAGTCGGGGGGGGATGTCGGGGTCGGAGTAATGATATTCGGATTTTAGAAAAATCGGTATTTTAATAATCGGAATCCGTATCTTGATATTTTGGATTAGTATTCAGTCAGACTTCTTATTATTCGGTGTATTGAAATTCAGAATTTTGACTATCGGAATTGTAACCGTTAGACCTTTTGAAATTTCGGATTTATAAAAATCGGATTTATGAACAGTCGGAAAAGTTATGTTAGGAGTTTTAAAAAATTCGGAATTATGAAAATCGGTATTACGGTAATTACGACTTTCGGAATTTAGTTTTTCGTATTTATGTAGAATAATAGTGGAATAATAATAATTTCCCCAATTCAATAATGTCAAAAATGTACTGAGTAGGTAACAAAGTTTTGATCTGATATTTGGTCTTAAGCATTTTTATAGTACCGGGCCTAAGGATGTTAAAGGAGGTAAAAATTCCATGGGAGGGCGACAATTAGGACAACGCCAGCATGAATTTTACAGCAAAAAAGCCATAGCTGGTTAGAAATAAAAAATGCCTCGAAATACAATAGGAAAGGTAAGGGGCATACATTGCATTATTCATTCTTGTTATTTTAGGTACGCAGTGGCCAGCTGACTTAGTGTCAGACATAGTTAAGAGGCAGCCCATCGGCTTGGGTAAGCCGTCAAAGGATTTTGGGGAGTTCGCAATGAAAAGAGCCGGGGTCACTGACCCAAGCAGAGTGTTGTTTATTGGAGACATGTGAGTTCTATTCCATTTTAAGATATGTTCCCATTGTTTGACACGTTAATGCATAATAACTAGTTGACACCTTTTGTTCCTAAGATTGGAAGTTTTTAAGTATCGATCCAGACTGAGACGTTTACCTTATTCATTCGAGCGCTCGGTCATTTTAACAATCGCTGGTCGTCGTTCTTGTCTAAGCTGTCAAAGGCGATTACAATTACGATGACAGGTTATTAGTTTTTTTTAGAACACCTACCTTTAGACGAGTTTAAATGAGCTAAATAGTCTTTGCCGAGTTGTATCGGATGTGAAGTTGAAATTTTATCTAACTCAAACTTCACACTGCATGAGCGACTCTGAAAGATACATTTGGGAAAAAAGTTAAGTCTTTTGTTATTAGTTGCTAACCTTAAATGCGTTTTACAGGATAGCACAAGACGTACGCCTTGGCAAGAACACCGGCTTCAAAACGATGCTCGTGCTCACTTATCACACTGAAGAAGAAATGAGAGCGAGTGATACACAACCTGACTTCTATGCCCCTAATTTAGGAAGTGTGGTCCCTAAGTTTAGTGAAAAGTGAAATCATACTGTACTATGTGTATCTATAGAAATTGGTGTAGTTTAATTGGTCGATATAGGCCATTTGGTGGCCTTGATACATTTGGTGGTCTGGAGGCGATGCGGTATTTTTCGGCTATCAATTGACAGTGTCAAGTCAGTATGTGCTTTGCCGCCCGCCTACATTTCAATAAGTGCTTCCTGATCACCGCGGTATACGCGGAAGCTGGGCGGAACGAATGCAGTACTGATTGCGTACCGCTCCGCGTCCACGCAATACAGATACAACAATACAGATTCCACCCCATCAAATGCGGAAATGACCTTGTAGGTGAATGGAATAAGAATGAATGCAATTATGTTTGTATAATGTATTGTTATAAATATATATATATATGCACGCAATCTCTGTGTTGCTTTGGTAGTGTTTTTTGTGTAACTGGGCCATTTTATGGAAAGTTGTACACTCGACTTTTTTTTTAATTTTGATATGTTATCGAGTTTTTTCTACTCAGAATCGAGAGCACTTTGGAACCTAATAGGAGAAAACACTGTCCAAAATGTTAAATATAATCTTCGGGTTTCCGTTCCGTTACCACCATACAAGCTTAGTATGGAAACGGTAATGGAATGGAATAAAAAATCTTGGGACACTTTTCTCTCCTATTACCTAATAGGAGAAAAAAAAAGAAAGAAAGTGCTCTCAATTCTGAGTAGAAAAACCCAAAATATCAAAATTCAAAAAAAAAGTCGTGTACAACTTTCCGTAAAATGGCCCAACTCTGTGTCAGAACCACTTTACAGTCAGCATCGTACAGTTAATAGCAGCCTAATTAGCCAAAGATATCGCAATAAAGACGTGTAATAAAATAATGCTGACTGTCCTATTTATTTTTCAAGTTACTTTTCGTGACTAACGTGTAGTACGAACATAATGAATTGCAAATTAATGGTGCTAAACCAACGTGTTGATTGTAAATCAAGTGTATTTAGGGATTATTTTGAGAATTAAACCGTTTTCCACACGAAAATACCGCGCAATACGCAAAGCGTGCAACACTTGAACCATTTATTAAAACGAGGGGTGATCGCGTAACGTTTCGAACGCACGTTGGGACAACTCAACTGTCATTTTCCTATAAAAACTGACATTTAGATCTACCTGCCCTTCTAGCACACTAGGTTTTATGTCCGACGTAAAGCATTCGTCCCTCTTGCACTCGCATATTTGCCAGAATGGGACGAATGCTTTATGTCCGACATAAAACCTAGCGTACTAGCCCCCCTGACGCGCGTACAATGAGTTACGTGATGGAACTGCCCGTATCATGGTCGGCCTTATCACACGATATAAGTGACGATATAGGGCGTCCGTCACTAGCTGACACCGTTAGATAGAACGAGATAGTCATCTCGACCGAGTCAGTTGAGTTCTTATCTTTTCACTTAACGCGTGATAAGGCCGACCATGATACGGGGACAAAAATATTATATAAGTGTTATGAAGGTTAGCAATAAGAGTAAAGGTTTGGCGGAAAGTACTTAATTTTCAGTGTGTATGTGTATTTCTTTATTTCAACTACTTGGCTTTGAGTTTTTAACCGCCGACGCAGAGAGGGGTGTTATAAGTTTAACGTGTCTGTGTATCTGTGTATCTGTCTGTGGTATCGCTGCTCCCAAACGGATGGACCGATTTGAATGCCTTTTTCTTTTATTCGTAAGTTGATGTGATCCCGAGTGTTCTTAGTCAAATTCATGAAAATCTGTTCAGCCGTTATTGAGCTATTGGACTTTGAGATTTTTCAACTTTTCTAAGTTGTAGTTATATGTGATTGTTGTTAATGCACCTATGACCTAATGATTGCTTGATTGCTTGTTCCTGTAAGAAATTGATCACAAATGTAACTAAAATCGGTTCAAGTTATATCGATTCGGTGATAACTGCGGCCTTGTTAACATTATTATATCTTTAGATAAATTTGTGCTTTAAATAAATTTATATTTCATATGTATTTCACGTATTTAATTTTTGAATACCAAAAGAACATTTTCATCCTTTCATGAATGAGAGTTTGAATTTATGAGGGACTTTTCGGAACGTATTACTTGTTTTGACTTTCATGGTCGCATTATTGAAGAGGTTTTGAAAACTTCAAAGGTGTTTGTGAAGTACTCAACCCGTATTAGACAAGCGTGGGGACCACGGTCCATTCTCGCTCATTCGTGAGATGAGACTTGCCCTGCAAAGGTGTGTACAGGTTTTTTTGAACATTGTCTTTTTTTTTAGATAGTTGAGTTCTAATATTTTCTCGACTGTCTGCTTGATTTATATGCTGACAAACTTGGCCTTATGCGGCGCCCACTACATCGACACCATCATTAGCGCTGAAGCTAATAAAAAGGAAATTAGTTCCTTTTTACAAGCTTTTATTTGGCGACCACGTTACGGAAGGTGCAGCGTGGGTGATGCGAGATGCCCCCACAAGGTGGACTGATGACCTGGTAAAGGTCGCGGGGTGCGGGTGGCGCAGGACCGTTCACTTTGGAACTCTTTGGGGGAGGCCTGTATAAGCTGATGATGGTGATGATATTGCAATAAACATCGCCTAGGAGAAAGCAACTCGTGTAGTTTGCAAACGAACATATTCGTATCTGGTTATAATTAATTCTACTCATAAATTTAAATAATATTAAGTACTCTGAAGCCGCTAAATTGAGGCTAAAACACATTAATTTCACCGCATTCATTGCGAGTTCAATAAACAAACATTTGCATACAGCAATATGATTATTCCAGACGTGCTGGGGGGACTGAAATGATTACGACTGGATTAAATGAAAATGGAAATGAATATAAATTACTGAATGTACGTTTGCCTTGTTTACCTACGAAATAAGTTGCTAATTATAGAGAAATACGGGGCAACGTGAAATTTTGTACTCGCCGCGCGTACAGGAATTACTAAAGCCTCTTAACCCTTGCCGTCGACTCGGGCGGCATAAACCTGCGACCTACGACATTATTTACCTTACCGTGGTTTTAACACCTTAAAAAAGGGTAAGGATCTTGCTATGTCCGTCGTCCCAAGTTAAAAACCTAATTTCTGATTTTCCTATAGAGGCCTCGGCAGAGAGTACAACTTTATACCATTTGGCATCGAGACCCTAGGTGCGCAAAAGTTATTTGCGGAAATCGCGAAACGCCTGGTTGACGTAACTGGTGACCGAACGAAGAGCTGGCGGCTTTCTCGCGCAACGCATCAGCATTGTAATTCAACGAGGAAATGCCGCCAGCATCCTCGGTACAATGCCTCGAGGGCCTTTTTTAGATTTAACTTAGTTTTAATTTAATTTAGTTAATGTCAGTTATCATCTTGTGTATACTTTTAAATAAATATGTAGTGGGTAGACACAGTAATGTGGGTACTTGGAGTAATGGATATGAGTTAATAAATCAGTCGTACGTCAGGTGTGGCTTATAAACGCGTGTTTTGTGCAAAACAGTTGTAAAGTGTGTTAAGTAATAGTGAGATTAAAAATGCCACCTAATAAAGAAGGCGGTGAAAAAACTGAGAGTGCGGGCGGCGTTTATACGGCGATTCAGCAACCAGCGCCATTGCAACAAGAAGGCAATTTGGCTACGAACTGGCGAGAATGGAAAATGCCGTTTGAATATTTCTTAATTGCGTCAAACAAGGAGTCAGTCACGAGCAGAGAAAAATGTGCGTTATTCATGCATGTTATAGGAAAATATGGAAGGGAAATATATGAGGAATTGGATGTTACCGTGGCAGAAAAATCGAACTATGAATTGTTGTGCAACAAGTTTAGTGATTATTTCGAACCACAGAAAAATATCAACTACAAGCGGCACATATTTTTTGAGACATACCAGAATGATCAAACTTTTGATAAATTTTTTGGAGTTTTAAAAGTGACCAGTAAAAGTTGTGGGTTTGATAATTTAAAAAACAGCCTTATATTAACTCAGCTTATTCGAGGTTTAAAAGACGTGCAAATGAGGGAAAAGTTATTAGCAAAATCGTCGTTGAATTTAGAAGAAGCGGTAGCTTAGTGTAGAGCGGCAGAGCGAGCGGGTCAGCAAGCGGTGGGCTGCAGCGCACAGCCCGGCGCTGTGGAACGTTTGCGGCGCGACGGCGCGCGGCCGGCGGGTGCGCCCGCGCAGCGGGGCCGCTGGCGTGACGGCCGGGGCGGCCGCGGCGGCCCGGCCCGGCGCGCGCCTCCGCAACATACGACACGACAATATTACTCAAATAATGGGTGCGGCAAGTGTGATTTAAGACATAGTGCGAGTGATCGATGCCCGGCATCGGGAGTTGCGTGTTATCGGTGCGATCGGATTGGGCATTTCGCAAAGTGCTGCCGGGTACGGGCCCAGCAGCCGCAAGCCCGCGAACTCCTCGGGGATGACGGTGGTGATGATGACGGTGATGTGGAGTGTGTCGATTCGTGGACGGAGACGATTAGTGTGAATGGCGTAGACATAGATTTTAAATTGGACAGTGGGGCTGATGCTACGGTGATGTCATTGAATTATTTTGTAAAAGCTGGTTTAAAAAAAAAACTATTGAAGTGTAACACAGTTTTACGTGAAATCAGCAAACAACAAATACCTGTTGTTGGTTATTTTAATGCCTCATTGATATGTAATAACATAACAACATTACAAAAAGTGTATGTTTTGCAAGTAAATTGTAATAACTTATTAGGTTTGAGAGCCTGAATAAAATTGAAGCTGGTTGCGCGAACAAATAATGCTAATAAAATTGATTTGAAAATTAATAAACTGGAAATTGATGAATCCATATTTAGCGGTATAGGTTGTTTGCCCACGGTGTGTAAAATAGAAATAGATAAGTCAATATCGCCGGTGGTCGCTTGCTCACGGAAAATACCCTTGAAACTGCGTCCTCGATTAAAGGAAGAGCTTGACAATATGGTTAACTTGGGGGTGATAGTTAGGGAGGACGGTCCCACGGATTGGGTTTCAAACATTGTTGTGGTGGAAAAATCGGATAACAAATTATATAATACCGTTAGCAAAGTTGTAAAAAATAAAAATAAAGATGCATGTTAAACTTAGGTATAAATAATAATAAGAATTTATTGCTTAGGTACTTTTACCTTATTTATTTATTTATTTATTTAAACTTTATTGCACAATACAAGATATAGTACAAATGGCGGACTTAATGCCATAAGGCATTCTCTACCAGTCAACCATTGGGCAAAACAGAAACATTTGGTGCAGGCATTTAAATTTAAATGAAAACTTAATCCAAGATAAACTTCTATCAAATACATACGAAAAAAAAACATACACATATACAAAATAATATACACTAATATATATACATATTACTACCTTTAGTACCTAGTGAAAAATACTATGTTGACAACTATCCTACGCGCTTATCAGAAAGATACTTGCGTAACTTGCGCTTGAAAGTCAATTTGCTTTGTGCTTTACGAATAGTTAGCGGAAGAGCATTCCAGAGTCGAATTGCCTGAACGGTAAAAGAACCAGACATAAAACCGGACCGGTGAGGGAGAACAGACAGCTTTAGACTACGGGAACTGCGGAGTACGCCTCCGGGTCGAGCAGGAACAAAAATAAATTTGGACCTGAGATATTCTGGCGCGGCAGGGTCGAATAGAAGGGAATAAAGTGTGCAAAGGACTCGTAATGACCTGCGTTCACGAATGGGGAGCCAGTTTAGTCAACGGCGAAAAGCGGATATATGGTCATACTTGCGAAGTCCAAAAATAAATCGGATGAAGTTATTCAAAAGACGATCCAGCTTACTTAGCAGAGCCTGTGTTATATTGGAGGAACACACGTCAGCATAATCGATGGTTGGTTAGACTAGAGCTTGAACAAGGAGGGTCTTGGTGCTAACTGGGAGGAAATTCTTAAATCAGACACCTGCGGTTCCCACGTCAGACCACAGTCAAAAATCAGCCCCAGGTTTCTCACTTGTGATGAAAGCGGGATTGGGACGTCTTCAAAGAAAATTGGAGTTGCCTGTTTCAGGTCAACTGAAGAAAGTAAACGGGGGCTCCCGAGCACAATAGCCTGGCATTTGGTCGGGTTCACAGCCACACCGAAGCTGCGCGACCAAGCGGAAATGCGGCACAGGTCATTATTAATACTGTCAATAGCACTATTTAGTCCGCTGGTAGTTGCCCTGGTGTACAGTTGTAGATCGTCCGCGTACAGATGGTGAGAGCATACAATGTGGGACGTGATTGAGTTAATAAATACGGAAAAAAGTAGTGGAGAAAGAATACCGCCCTGTGGAACACCAGAAGTAAGATCAGACCAATCAGAGACGGAACGATCGACACGAACCATCTGACGGCGATCATGAAGGTAGGAAGTAAACCACTTGGCCGCCGATGACGAAATATTTAAGTGGTTAAGTGAAGCTAATAAGAGCTCGTGGTTAACCGCATTAAATGCGTTAGAAAAATCTATCAAAACCAATACTGTTAGTTGAGAGGATTCCATACCCTGCCTCACATCTTCAACGATATTAAGCAATGCCGTTGTTGTACTGTGATCAGGGCGAAAGCCCGATTGATACTGAGAGAGGACGTGGTTAGAGTGGATGTGGACTGACAGCTGTTTGTGAACCACTGCTTCTAAGCTAAGGGCTTAGAAGCAGTGGTTCAGTGGTTCAGCAGAGGAAAGGCAGAATAGAAATGGGACGAAAATCTTTTAGTAAGCTGGGGTTAGACACTTTTGGCAGAGGGATGACATGGGCATTACGCCACAAAGAAGGGAAAACCCCAGTAGACAATGAAAAGTTAACAATATGAGTGATAACTGGGAGAATACATTCTAAGATGCTTACAACCATCAGCCTATAACCTCATCATGACCAACAGCATTCGACTTGATAAATCTAACCACCTTACTAACCTCGTCTTCGGCGGCGACGGTGAGAGAAAAGAGTGTTTTAGAAGGGCAGGGCAAAGCATTGATGAAAGAAGTGGTTTGGGCTTTGGTAAGGGGGTCAACTGAGGAAGATTTGACAAAGTGAGAGTTGAGATCGTTTAAGGAAAAAGAAGCAAGACAAGTGTGTTTATTTGGGGGTTTACCAATGCCCAAAGAGTTTTAAAACTTCCAAGTCGCTTTAGTAGAGGAGGACACAACGTTTTCGTATATATATTTGCGCTTGGCTGCTCTCACCATCTGATTACACCGGTTTCTTGCAAATTTAAAAGTGGTCCAATTTTCATCGCACCGGTCACGCTTAAACCTTCTAAAAGCTCTATCCCGCCTTGTCATGGCCATACGTACCCCTCTCGTAATCCAAGGCGTGGGTGGCCGCTTCAGTCTAACAGATCGAGACGGAGCGTGAGCGTCGTACAGTTTCAGAATCGTCGCATTAAGAGATGCGACCGCCTCGTCCACTGTCGGCGCTGCGAGAACAGCCGTCCAGTCCACATTGCGCGCGTCCTGCTTTAGTGCTTCCACGTCCATCCGTGCGAAGCTACGTATCTCTATATACGTCCGTTGTGGCTTGGGAGGCCTTGATGTTATTAAGTTATTAAGTTCTGTACAAAGGTATTTGCAGTTTCTCTAACGTCAGTGTTAGATTGTAAACTTTTCAATAAATAACTTCCTTTAAGTATGAACTAAAGCATGTGTGTATTATTATATAAATCAAATAAAGAAAAAGGAAGAACAATAGTCATAATAAAATGATGTCTAATATTTTGAAATTTATATTTGCATGTTGAATTATGTAGTGGGTAGACACAGTAATGCGGGTACTTGGAGTAATGGATATGAGTTAATAAATCAGTCGTACGTCATCAGCTGTTAATTCGGTCCCTGTCCCATACTACAAAATATATTTAAATTTCTGTTTGAATCCCATTGCAACATATGGATTCATCAACATAATAATTGTACTACATAGTCAACATAATTTAAATATTATTTGTATAAACACGATTACCTACAATATACATATTATAACTAGTGGCTCTGCTCCGGAGCTTGTCTTTTTTAGGATTCCCTAGTGAGCAAGGAACCCTTATAGTTTAGCCATGTCCGTCTGTCCGTCTATCCATCTCTGGCTTAGCTCAGTAACCCTTACTACTAGAAAACTGTAATTTGGCATGACATTCAAATCGCAAGATAACGGCTAATTGCGATTTTATTAAATGTTGTTAGGACCAATATCCGTACCGTATACCCAAGTTTGCAGCTTTGTAAGACCTGTGCTAACTTTGCAGCACTCGATCCATCAATTTCATTTCTGGTACAAGCTTTTATTGATATATCATGATGATGATGATGATGACTAGCTTTTATTGTCGACTATACTTTTCGGTATACCGTCAAAGTTTACTCATTGAGACAATTCTAACGAGCCCAAACTCAACGGGGTTACGTCGGTTAAGTACTGAATTTCCATGACCACCTTCTGTCTCCATCATCAGATCAGCTTGATGGTACCATAATATTTAATTGTGATCCAAACTATACCTTTAACCAAAATTTCAGCTCAATCGGATAACGGCAAAAAAAAAAAAATGGATTGCAAAGTTTGACGTACAGGTAACTTACTTACATGCATACGAACAGTGAAAGTTAAATAAAAGCTTGTAATAAAAACATCTCGGAAATACTGGAACGGAAGATCCTGGGAGCACCTGGCAGTTTGTATAAGTTTTTTTTTAATTTTTCCCGCTGTCAGAGTCGGCTGTTTGTTAAGTTGTTTGTAAATTAGACTTCGTAGTTAAGAGTTAGTTCCTGCGTCTAGTTACGATAGAAGTTATAAATACTGTACTAGGTATTCCCGAGGCTCCGCCTATATGGAATTTGTTAACGCATTCTCATACAAGCTCCTCTTTTCACCCCATCTTTGCAAGTAAAATGGAAAATGCAATACGAATCGTATGGAACTTTTAGGTTCTTATTTTCAAAAAAGGGAAATTTAATTCTCATCCAAATCGGAAGGGTGATAACCAGTGATCGGTTATTTGGATTCTCCCGCGCGGGATATCAAGTAGAAAAGTTAATATAGATACGACAAACCGAACAAACCGTACAAAAATAAAACAATTTAAATTATTTCTAAGGAATTTTTTACTCTTACATGGCAACCAGTTGAGACAAA
Source organism: Epinotia bilunana (assembly GCA_947049275.1). Lineage (NCBI taxonomy): Eukaryota > Metazoa > Arthropoda > Insecta > Lepidoptera > Tortricidae > Epinotia > Epinotia bilunana. The sequence continues at coordinate 4,294,536 of OX346263.1, read as the reverse complement.
AACTTCTATTCTTTTCCTAATCTCTACACTTTATTTTAAGCAAAATATATTAAAACCTCCACAAAGTATTAGCTTATATATCTGTCATGATGGAAAAATACTTCAAAATCTTGACATTGACATTTCATTATTTTCTCTGGATTTCAGTTCTAATTATTTGCTTCTAAGGATTGCATAAATAAAAAGGTATTAGCTATATAATTTATACTATAATATTAGGTCACATGTTATCGTATAAGTCTGTTGTTGAACCTTGAACCATAGTCTGACTGATTTAGTTTTAAGCATAGATAGTTTAATGCAGTAACGCAAAAATTGTAACGCATGCCGTGGTTGCCTATTATTAGGATTACAATTAGACATACATAAGTACTTGATGTTTCCACATAAAACGTAACATTGTTAACTCCGTTGGCAATCCTTAAACAAATAAATAAATAAATAAATAAATAACTGCAAATACATTGATCTTATAGCTCAAAGGCGATCCAATAAATAAGTATCCACGCACACTATGATTTATGGATCAATTTTCATTTCATCGATTTGTTTCTGAGATTATCTTTTACGACAACTGTGGCTTACTCTAATTGAACTTTTGATTCGCGTATGATTGGAATATTTTCGGGGAGTACTAGACCGTAAGGTAGTGTTACAGAATAGTTGACATGCCGCGAAAACCTAATTCTTTCCCTAAGGATGAAACCATTCTAAATTGGATCGAGCCCCACGTTGACTTGATGTATGAGTCGACTAAGCAATCAATCTATTGTTCAAAATGTGAAGTAACCATCGGATCTACGAGTAAAAATATTGTTAAAAAACACGTTAAAAGTGGCAAGCACAGAGGATTAGGTACAACAGAAGAAAGAAAATGTTTACTTTGATCTAGTCCAGTTCTTAATTCTTTGCAACATTCCGTGGCAGCAAATGGGAAATCCGGCTTTTAAATCTTTCATTGAAAAGTAAATGTTTTAAAGTGTAATAAAATAAACACATTGTATTTTTTTGCCTTTTCTAACAACATAAAGCCCGGATTCCCGAGGCATATCCATACTAACATAATGATTGAGGTTGTTCACCCCATGTTGAATCCAAAAAACCGATCACTGGTGATAACGTAACGTTTTTATTTTTAACTGTCATTTTTTTATATAAAAATTGACATTTAGATCTACCTAATGTATGTCCAATGCGTTACGTGATCGACCTGCAGAGCATTTTTTTTAAACGATGCTTCCGCTTTATAATCCGAAAATTATAAATTATACAACACGAATATTCAGTTTAAATGTATTAGTACCTTTATAAATAAAGGTAATAAAGACGCATCTCCACAGCGTGTTAATAGAATATTCTTACAGGTGGTAACATCACATATAACCTAGCGACTGAAAAGGGTCGATCGTATATTCCCGGCAACGACGGTCCATGACCACAACTCTATGGCCAAGAATTTACGTTTACCCTTTTTACGTGTACGCAGTTTTATAAATTATTAAGACTCCGACGGTTTTATTGTGGTTGAGGCGCGTAAGTTGCGTGAATACAGGATGAATTGTGATTTGTTTTGGTTATTGCGGAATTCGGGCAGTTTTCTTTTTTTGCTGAAAATCGTATGCTGAGCTAGCTAGCAACGGGTAATGACAATGTTCATGTTAAAAATATGTTACGTAATTTTGCTATATTTATAGTAAACCATTAAATGATTACAATAAAGTGTAAGTACGTTACAAAATATAAACACACACACACTTAAAGTTTAAAGTAAAGAAATAAATAAAAAACATTGTAAGTATGCCGAATATGTACTTAAACGCAGTATTTCGGTAAAAACAGCTATTTACGTGATTTGCCATGCAACGGTTATACGAAGATAATGCTGTGATGTCATAATAACATGTCAATTTGTATGAGCCGTTTCGGCTGCGGCAAGCGAACGTCCGACTTTGAGCATGTTTTTTTTTCTTTATGTGCCCTAATTGTAGCTATGTCTCATACAAACATTTGACCCACTCAGAAAACTGGTTCGAAAAATTGACAAGTCCAATTCAGGAGATGCGAATTTCCTTTTAGTTGGAAATAATAGATAGATAGATTATTTTATTTCATTTTGAAAATTTACGTGTCATTTCATAAAATTAAAATATCGTCAATCATCAATAAGATCGTCAGAGTATATAAGAATAAAAAACAATAATGAATAATAGTCAATAAAAATCCAATTTTAAATGAAAATAAACATGAGAAACAAAAAGTATGTGAAGTGGGCAAGATTGTACAGTGCGAGTAAGACATGAGACGCCAAGTAGCGCGCAACGCGACTTTCTCTTGGCGAGACCTCTTCGGGTCGGAAAAATATTGCGCGACCCCACCCCCTCTTTCCTCTGTCTACTACACTACATTATTTTAATTGTAATAATTGAATTTCAAATCTTAAGATCGCTTTTACTTCAATAATACAAGTAACTGCTACCCTCTTCAAGAGGCCTCTGAACCCTCCAGGACGTCGCGGCCTACAGGTTGAAAAGCACTGGCATATCTCATTCATTTTTGTTTAATTTTTCTTTCATCTCATTTGACATGATATGATTTATTTATCTCACAATACACAATTTCACTTAAAACAATTACACTTAATTTTAAGAAATCATATTGTGACTAGCTTCCACTCGCAATTTTGTCTGCGTGGACCCGGGATAAAACTAACCTATATTATAAACCAGGTATAAACTAGCTCCGTCTACCTTCATCCAAATCGGTTTAGCCGTTTAAGCCTGATTGAGTAACAAACATCTAAACATCCAAACATCTAAACTTTCGCATTCATTATTCATATTATAAATTTATAATATTAGTAGGATCGTCAGTTATTTAACACTGTCAAATTAAATGTCGTTAAATATCGGAACAATGCCACGTGGGTTTTTACCTGCCAGTGCCGTGCACCGTGGGGTCCGTGGGGTGGTTAACATCCTCTACTCGTCTCCCATTCTTTATTCGTCTTGGTCGATATCAGTTACAGTCTGCTTAGGTAAAACTTTGTAACTAGTCTCTCTCTTCAAAAATCACATTCGGTTTTCGGCACGGCCTTCTCTGGTCTCATTCCACGTTTGTCTTTTTTGTATAAAGCACACGTATAATAATAATAATGCTTCACGAAAGCATATGCTACCCGCAGTTTATTTTTTATTTAAACTTAAGAATTCTTGTTTCTTTATAATCATTATGATTAGTTTTGTAGGTACCTACATTGTTTGTTTGTTTCCATTATGTTAATTTGTAAACGCGATACAAATTAAATTCCAGCTGGAAAGCAGTAAAAAGGACCCTGTCATAAGCATCCGTTCCAATTGTCATAATTTGTACAACGCGGTTAAGTATTCTTACAGAAGCAATAGAAACAGCACGTTTATCATGAAACGGCCGCTACATTCTCGATTTTTCTCGCACTATACCTCTTGTTCTAAGTGTTCTAATAAGATAGTGCGGAAAAATCGAGAGAGCTCGCGCGCCGTCTCGTAATAGACGTGCAGGTTTCAAAGATATCATATTTGACTTTACTGATGATAACCTACATACATTAAACAACAATAGGGGTGTGGACACTAAATAAAATAATCAATAATCTTGCATTTTCTTGAAAAAGGAGTAAATATGTAGTCTAATGGAGAAAAAAGCAAGGCAAGAGGTTATATCATAAAGTTATGTGTCCAAAGTTTTAAAAGGGGGTATGTTCCGTCCCTTTTCCGCAAAACGCACCTTCATATGAAACGATTGTGATTTACTATGACACTCGCAGATCGTGACGTCACGATCAGCAAGCGTTTTCTCTCTGTAAAAAACTATATTAAAACTGTTGTAGCTAAATTTAATTCTGAGATATCTGAATGGGATTTTCGCCACTAAGCATATTTTTTTGCCTTCTTTCTTTTGGAGTAATACTTAATAAAGTTTGAGCCTACACCCGTATTCAAACTCCACCGATATTGCAAACTTAGTGCATAGCTACGAATCATCTCAACGAACAAAACGTCCGATTGCTTAAAAAACGCTCTCAAATTTGTGTATCCGTTTGGGAGTTATGCCACAGACAAAACATAACGTTTTTTCCAAGGATTAAAAATAACTATGGTTGCTTCCTCATTTGGCGGAATTCCATCTAGTGGGGCAGAGTGCTCGAACAAATTGTCGTAAATGTGGACACGCTGGACAAAAGCACCAATTTTTTTTCAGGCAGACACACGGGCACACACACAGGCACACACTTCGGTAAAGTAAAAAAAGCCAGAAATTAAAGAAAACTGTTTTCATACATTCACTATGGAGAAAAAGTGAACCGTGTGATAGGCATAAAAAAAAAAGTTTGTCAAAAATGACTATTTTGTCGCACCCTGTATGTTTTTCCAAAGTCTGTAAACGCCAATCTTCATTAATTTGAAATTGAAGGAAGGTCTTCTAAGACCATTTTCGCCTAGCAACACGGGATCTGGTAGCTGCCCTCACTGACCCAAAATCTATTTCCCCCTGTATACAATGTGCAGTAGTATTGGAACACGTCGCTTTCACGCAGTAAAGAAACTGTACTCACTTGACTGACAGTTGACACTGACGACTGATAGTTTACTGATGTCACACTAAGCCTATCATGGCTTTTGGGATGCCGTCAGCGGTGGACGCCTTGTTTCTTAAGCGGAGCTTCTGACGCTGCAATCAGCTGTAGCATTAGGTATTGACGACTGACCAAACTACCGAACAACGTCGCTTTATAAGCAAACTTGACATTGGCGAAATCATCTTACCTTATATGGAAGCCATTTTTTAAAGAAGAAGAAAAGCCGGTCATGACAAATTGGGCCTTGACAAGTCGTTGTTGTCATGACAAGTTGTTCTAAAAAATCTTTCCACCTTCTTCGGTATTTAGAAATTGAAAACGACTCACTTTCAACTCAATAAATTATTAATTTCTATTCAGATAACCTCCGTACAACTATCCAACTCACTGACACCATCTTCAATATCATAGACAAAACATACTTTATGACGATCACAGCCAAATAAAATATTAATCTTCTTGATAGAAATATTCCATATTAAAAAATGAAAAAATTACTAAACTGCTGGAATTTTCTCCCTTGCCTTGAATCAGTGTTTATCGCACATTTTATTATCGAATCTCCAGTTGACAGTTTGTAGGCAAACATAAAACCGGTTTACACAAACAGGGTGACAGTTTGACGGTATCTTTATGTGTCGTCGATGCTTGTGTTACATTTGTTGACAGCGACCGGCAATTTGTTGGGCATTTTGAAGTAGGATTTATATCTTTATTAAGAGGACGTTTGGTGCGCTTTTTATAAAATATGTTTCACCATTTACGCTTTGTCGGATTTTGTGTAACTGTAAAGCAAATAATGTTATTATTATTGTTGTATTGTCAATCACTTTATTAGATTACCGCGATAAAAAATGCATAATATTAACATGCATGTGTAGCATTGACATTGTTACAATACATTTGCATTTTTCGTTTTAAGTATACATAAGTATTAGAATTTTAAAAAGGGGATATTTTGATGTTATTTGTAGCAATTTTATGAATTATGAAGTGAGGACGTAGTCGACTACATAAAAATATTATAACAGGAAATTAATCCTTTCTATGGAAAGCGAAAGTAAATGTGAAAGTATTTCTGTTTTAAGTACGCATATTATTCCAGACTTATAGGCATTTTCGATTGAATTATTAACTCATTATTCTAAAATATGTAGGTACCTACTTGCCTAACCCCCCTTTAAACGCCAGTCAGTATGGGTGCAACTTAGTGACTATCAAAAATGGTAGCGCGGTATACCGATATATCTCGGGACAGCTTTTAGCAAAGCTACAAAACCTCAAAGTTGCGATCCCCCTGCTATATGAATTTATAATAAGATCCCCCACTGACTGGCGTATTTAACAAAGTTGCGATCCCCCTGCTATATGAATTTATAATAAGATCCCCCACTGACTGGCGTATTTAACAAAGTTGCGATCCCCCTGCTATATGAATTTATATTAAGATCCCCCACTGACTGGCTTATTTAACCTCTTGCAAATAAGTAAGGGATTAAAATGCATTATGTTGTAATAACAATTTATTATTTATTTTTAACAAGCTAGTGCCAAACTTGGCACTCTCAGGCAAAAAGTGTGGCTATAAGGACTTCATGTGGGGGATTACTTTGGCTCGCTTTCGTAAACTAATTATCGTGCAGCGGTCGGACAACGGTCTACCAATCAACCAACTTCAGTTGGCTGGAATTTTTGTTTTTCAGTGAATCAATGTCAACTATGTTGGTGAATTGGTACTACAACTGTCTATGGTCGCAGATCCAGGGGCAGACCCAAAACAAGCCGGAAGGATGTAATGCTCAGAGACATAAGAGATTGCAAGTTATCCGAAACCGATGGCGAGGACAGAGCGAGATGGAGAGGAAAGCTGATCCCACCACCATGTGGGATATATAGCTAGGAAGACCGAGAGCGAGAGATAGTGAAGCAATGTCAATCTTTACCCATTTTGTTAAGTTTTTGTATACCACGTCGTCGGATCGCTTGCAACACCAGAGGGGTAATCACGTAACGTTTTGAACGAGCGTTGGGACAATTCAACTGTCATTTTCCCATACAAAAAATGACATTTAGACCTACTTGACGCGCGTACAATGCGTTATGTATTCGACCAGCAGGTGTCACACGCGCATCGGGTCGGACCTTATAAAAATCTAAAAGTACACCTTTCTTGATGTAGTCAAAAGCCGGATAAAAGTAATTTTTTTACTGCTTTATTTTACTCTGGAGGAGTTCCTCTAGTGAAATAAAGCAGTGAAAATTCTGTACTTCAAGTACTTGATCACAACATTTTCTAAGCAGCAAACTTAATATGTCGAGACAACGAGTCGCCTGTAAAAGTTTAACAACCTATTGTTTCTTCGAACGAACTTATCTGTATAGAACTTACTTCCAATGTCTAGAAGAGCCCGTTAAACTGCATGTATTGAACTAGACTCAATGTTGTATGTATCCCGGCGTTGTTTGATTTGCTCGGTAATCTCGATGGAGGTTAATTCATCGTTTTCGCATATCACATTTTGTTTTGACGCGTAGAAGCGGGCATGCAAAACATATTCAAACGCCTAGTAACGATAAAAAATACCCCCTAATTATGAATTCCGCTTCCCTAATTTCCAATCACCCTACCTACTAAATAAAATAGAGACAGACACGTAGCCAATAAAACTTCTAAATTTCAAATTAAAATTCCTCCATTATACACGTAGTTAAGCCACTTTTGACTAGAGTTCGCAACTCCACTAGACTCGATAAAACTTCTGATTTTAAATTACGAAAGCCATCATTTCAACGAAACTTCATATTCACCGGTTCCTAGACTCCGGCGTTCCAAATTCCAACCGTACTTTTTTCTTTTTTGCTAGTTGGGAAGTTTGAGTAGCCGCGAATGTTTTGTTTGAACTAGTCCGCGGTCGTACTCGTAACGAAGCTAGTGATATGCTAATAATGCTCGTCAGCTCCTATTGTGCTGGACTGGAACGCTCATGCGGTAATGTCACCTTTTGAGCAGACCGAAACCTCTGGATACAAACCGAAACATGAATAGCTCGTTAGGACGTTTTTACTGCGCTCGTATTTAAAATGGAGTAATGTGAACTTGTCTCTTTGTGCTTTGCATTTATTTTGCAGAATAACTTCGCTTCAGAGCAAAGTTCAGAGCGCTCCCAACTTCTGCGAAGTTTTTTGTCGCCTAAATCGTAGTAGAACAAAAGGCATTCGCACTTCGGAAATACGGAATCGCCACTTAATATTTATTATCCAATTTGGTGAAAAATCTCAACAATATCCCTGAAGGCGGGAAGCTATCAGAAGCGACACATGAATTTATTACGCAATAACGTCTCGATACGAGTGCAGAGCGGGAGCGGAGGCGGACAAGACAGTCATTGACTTCGATTTCAGATATATAGTTAAGCTCATCTTTACGCACAGCTAGTGTGTGTGCGCATGTAACTATGCAGGTTTTGATTTGAGTGGCAGTAACACGGCGTCGTTACAGGCACATATGCGCACACAGCAGCAGTTAGAAGCGCACGCGCACATTCACTTAGTGTATAAAAATAACTTGGGCCCTGGAGGGAACCTACCTTAAATCCTTAAGTTGGCTCATTGTATTTAAAGGAGACATTCCTTTATTTTTAAAAAGAAACAAAACTGCCTTCAAAGATTTTCGAAAACTCGCTTGCCTCGCCCGGGACTCGAACCAACAAAAATTTTAAAAAAACAAACACTCGCTATTATATTACACTAATCGATTTATTATTCAGGATAAAATGTCTCAAACAAACATTGCTGGAGTCCGCTGGATGCGGGTGGCGCAGGACCGGTCACTTCTCTTTGGGGGAGGCCGATGTCCAGCAGTGGACGTCTTTCGGCTGATATGATGATGGCTGGTTTAGGTCCTCTTAAGGCTTAGTCGCTCTCACCTTTGCTTTAGGCCAAGCCAATAAGCCTCCAAATCCGATACTGTTACCGGATCGTAAAATAAAACAATACTTAAGGGGAATTATAAGAGGGCAGCTCTAATGGCGGAACTTCTACTCGGTCTCGTTCGAATTATGGCGCAGGTGGTCGTGTGATTAACTTGCGAGCCTTTATGTCCTTGGTTGTAGACGTTGTGTAATATATCGGGCAACTGGCTATAGTGGCCAGCCAATCTATGTCATATTCATTTCGTCATCATCACCGGCTAGCCTAGTGGGTAGTGACTGCCTTCGAAGCTGAAGGTCCAGGGTTCGAATGCCGGTAAGGGAAAATATTTTTGTGATGAGCATGTTCATGCTCATCCTGCATTTCCATTTATTTTACATCTATTAAATATATCGTCGTCTAGTACCCATAACACTAGCCTTATGGATGGAAGCCCACGGAAAATGCTGGCTATAGTGGCCGGTCAATCTATGTCAAATTCACGTCATTTCGTCATCATCTTTATGTATAAAGATGCAGTGGGCTTCCATCTAAGAGCTTAATAACTCTTAAAAAAAACAAAAAGAATGAAAACATATAAAAGCAATAAAGTATCTAAATTGGGACCCTTTGGTATTTTACCTATCATGCAGGCAGCATCCTCGCGCTGAATTAACGATAACATTTTAGGAGCGGGCTCAAATCGGCAGTCATTTCAACGTCAACTTATTCTAAGGAGTTCTAATGCTCCCATTTAGGCACTTTCTATTTTATTGTAGTTTGGTGATTTCCCTCCTGGCTTCCACGACCCTGCTCAAAGAGCCGAGTTTGTCCAGTTCCGTGATATCTGAACAAGACCCCTTCCAGACTTCTAACTTCGTTTACTATCAGTACTAGTACCACTACTTCCTAACATTGAATGGCGGCATTTAGTCATCATGTCACAGAATCATCATAGGATATTGCCGGTTTTCATAGAGGCTTCTCTTACAGACTTCCACTTCCTCCTGATAACCCTGCCGCTGTGTGGCGAGGACTGCTTATTCAATATACAGCTAACCATCACATCTGATGATTCCACTATCCGCCGCCTGCGGACCCCAGTAGTAGCCTACAGGCCTGTACGGTTAGCACAAGAAGGCGCGTGAGCTCTCCGTCAAACTTTCCACCCGGAAGTAATTATGTAGATGTAAATGAAGTATGCATTTTCTTTTATTGTATGATTTTTATTGAATATTATAGAGCAAATGTAATTGAACCAAAATAAAGACAATATTGATTAATAGGTGTTTTTTCTGACTTTTCAGAAGCTAGCTAATTTATTTATTTTTTGATGTCTGAAATGTTGTCGGATTCTGTCGCTGGGTAACTATTTAATTGATGATATATCCGTTACACATAAAAAATAAACTATTATAAATTATTTCCATTTTGACAGACAATTGTCATTTTTTCCATACAAGTTGTCAGTTCATTGACTGGACTATTGTGTGACGTACGGAAAATGCATCGTCAGGAATTGTTTTAAATTACCCTGGAGGTAATACTTGAGATTGGCCTTGGCCCATTCTAAAGGCAACTATGGTTCTCTTATTTATCGCCGAAAATTGTATGGCCGATTATCACTTCCCAACTCACGTTTCGCGTAATTTTATTTCGCCGAACGTTCATTTCCCAACTTAACAATTTTATTTGTTTTATTTGTCAACTTAACAGTTACCAACTCAACATATGGTCTGTGTTTTATAATGTAATTTTTCAAAACGCCTACTTTCATGTTGTATAATGTTTTAGTTGGCATAACATACATTTGGTTGTTTATTGTTTACCAAATGTTTTATTGAGTGTTTGTGTTGCGAACAAGTATTTCCGCTCTTTTATAAAAAAAATGACCTATCCGCGATCCGAGTCGGTTTTGCCACTAAGTCCCTGCTGTTCCTGTTGCCGTTGTTCTTTGAAAAACTTGAGCGGTTCGTTTCTGTTGTTGATGTAAAATAACTTGTTATCATCCGTAGTTAGTTTTGAATTTTATGAATTTTGTAAAACCCCTGTTGTCACATTTTTGTTTATAAATTCAATATTTCCAACCAAAGAATATGCTAGTATCTTTTCTTATTTGTATCTTGCCTAATGTATGAAAAGGGAACTGTTGCATCAACTAAACGTTATTCGTCCAATAGTTGTTCGACCAAGTGAAAGATTTGACAAATGATGAGTCTGCCAAAAGTGTAAAGGCGTTATAATATTCCGCTTTATAATAATTCTGCGAATTAAAAAGTTGTCATATAAAATTTTGGTAATCGTTAGTTGTCAAAGTGAATCGTCGGCGAAACCTTAGTTGGCAAATTAAATTCGGCCAAAAAAAGTTCTGCGAAAAGGCAGAACACCGGCAACTATACCGTCCAAGGTTGCAACAAAAGATTCCAACTCCAACGACAGTCTTATAAAAAGCCGGCCAGATTAAGTAATCTCGACCATACTTATTTACTTTGGGTTATACACAAAGACATTATTTTAAGCTGCAAAATGTTTATAATTTTTTTTCTCCCAATGTCTTCAAGATTATTAATGTCTTCCGACCGTTGCCATCCCTCGTATTATTTTATCCCCTGCATGTTACACTGTTAACAACGCGATAGCAGTAATTTAACTCTACAATAACATGCGTGAGGCCCCAAATTGCCTGCCTGTTGATTCTGGAAACATTTACTGACTAGGCATAACATTTACTTTAGCCTGAATTACAAAACATTTACGTTTTATTTGGAACATTATGTCGCTGTGAACAGAAACCAATAGGTATTTTGACAGACCTGCAGACAGCATGTCAATGATACTAAAGTTCTGTAAAGGAAAATAGCATTGAAACAATGAATATATTTTAAACATACATACTTAAAATTTACCTGCTGTAAAAATACACAGTAGTTAATCTTAAACTTCCGTGAGTCTCAGATATATAAGAATTACTTGAAGATAGTTACAAAATAATCACAGAATAAATCATTCACAAAGTTATTTAATAAAATTATAAATTGTCTCAAAAAAGTTGAATACCACATAACAGTTCAACGGAGCAAAGTTTGCCCCAGTATTACTCGCGGCATCTTTGCTCTAAAAAACCAAAGTTAAAAAAAAAGTGTTCGCCGTGGAACAAACACAATTTGTTCTGGTTAGGAACCAAGGATCGATTTGAAACATGTCAAACGATAATCGACAATTATACCTAATAAATCATGACGGGTCACTCATGTGAGTGATATTATATACTTATTTATTCAAAGTTTATTGCACAAAAAAAATTACAAATGGCGGCCTTAATGCCAATTGTAGCATCATTTACCAGTCAAACGGAGGCACATAAAATTTTGGATAGTCTGTTTAGAAAAGCGTTGGTTTTTGGAAAGCAGTACTTAGACATCTTTTTTTTCCGGGTGCCATTCGAACCAATTTTCTGAATAAATTAAATGTTTTTATGGGACTAACTACAATTAAAGCACGTAAAAAGACAAAAGAGAGGGTCAAAAACGGACCCTCGCTGGCGATAGCCAAAATGGCTCATAAAAATCGACATAGTATTATGACATCACAGCATTATCTCCGTACCTACTAACCGTTGTATCACGTCACTTGCTGTTTTTGTCATGAAATACTACGTTTAATTACATACTGGTCACAATTTTTTTTTTTATTGTAATGATTATTTTGGTATTTTTAAATTTGCTGTTGGCCGATAAAAAAATACTTACTGGAGCCTTTTTTTTAAACGTTTCAAATCTTTTTTTATTTTATTTATATAATTTGTAATTTATACTTGATTGTAATAAAATGATGGTTCAATATAACACTACATTATAAATTTTAACACGAGGAAAGTACCCAATTATGTTGAAAGTACTAGGTACTTTGAAATTCATCTTATTTCTGGCGCTTTAATATTAGTTACAAAAGGGTTATACATTGCTTTGTGTCGAATTTAAACATGTTTTTCTTGTATATTGTTACATTTCATTGTTGACGTCGTAGTTGGTCCGTGAAACTTAATGAAACAGAACATTCTCGCTTTTCATTCCATTCCAATTAAATTGCGTTCCAGATGGGATGACACAATTGTAATATTTCGATGGAATTCATCAATGAATATATGATTGAATTAAATAAAAATGTATTAGCGAAAAATAGATAATAAAGGCACTCTTTGGGGGAGGCCTATGTCCAGCAGTGGACGTCTTTCGGCTGATATGATGATGATGATGAGATAATAAAGGAGTAAAAACATGAAAAAATAATATAGCTTATAGTAGAAAACTAAACACTAAATTAGAAACTAGGATAAGAACAATATATATAAATTAAAAAATTGGCCCAAATCAACTTCGGAGGGCAACGTGGCCTTCTGATCCTGCCCATATGAGCCTTCTGGTCACGCGTCACCTCTACCACGCGTTTGAAACAAACCCTTAAATAGTTCATGTGGTCTCAACTAGTGCATGCTCCCGATCGATTTTTTAAGATACTGAGTACCGGTACTGACAGCGAAAATCCCGGTTCTTCGGTACTTTTCGGTACTGAGTTATAGCACCTTGTATTTTAAATTTTAATGATAAATTATTTAAATTAAACGCCGAAAATGACGACTTACTAACACCAAGACCTTACCAATATCAACCATTTATTAATATCTCGCGGTCGTGTCCGGGTTTCGTGTATTCGTGTCGGGTATCCGTGCCCGTGTAACACGCCCGCGGGTTTAAGCGACCGGTCCGAACGGAGATTTAAATAAAAGTAAGTACGAATCCATACTGTTATAAATGTGAAAGTGGGTCTGTCTGCCTGTGTCTTTCTGCTACCCCTTCACGCTTAAACCGCTGAACCGATTTAGACAAAATTTAGTATAGAGATTTGAGTCTGGGGGAGGGACATAGGATATAAACGAGTCCCACGCGGACGGAGTCGCGGGCAGAAGCTAGTAAGTTTTATCCCATAAAAAAACATACCATGTAAAAAAGAGGCCAAGACTCGAAACTCTTCCACCTTAAAAAATTGTGAGATAAATATAAATATAATATAAGTATATTAGGAGACAATCTTACACAAATCGACCTAGTCCCAAACAGCAAAGCTTGTACTATGGGTACTAGACGACGATAAACATACTTATATAGATAAATAAATACTTAAATACATAGAAAACATCCATGACTCAGGAACAAATATTCGTGCTTATCACACAAATAAATGCCCTTACCGGGATGAGAACCCGAGACCTCTTGCTTCGTAGGCAGCGTCACTACCAACTAGGCTAAAGCGGTCGTTGACTTTGATATTTCGTAGTACCAAGTCTCAGGCATTCTTATTATTCTTTATTTGCTAGCTAAATAAAATTCTGCTACTTGGCAATCACACAACTTTATAGCATTTATGGATTTTTGCACACCTAAAACTATGCAGTATTGTGTGATTGCCAAGTCACACGGTGGAAGAGTTTCGAGACGGCCTCTTTTTTACATGAAATGTTTTTTTTATGGGATCGCACTTCTTTTTGTAGGTTATTGTGTTATCAATACATATAAATTATGATTGCAGTCTTATTCTTGCTTTTTAATTTTTTCTCCCACTCACTGCAAATGTAACTTTGTAATCCTATATATTGATATGGGCTTACAAAGTTATTTATGCGTATCTAGAAATCGGGACCGAAATTTGCAAAATATTTTAGTTTTACCGTGATTTAAACACTAATTATGTTCTAAATTACCGCTTTTGTTGATCGGTCAGTGTGTATGTGAGTGACAAAATTAAGAAACTGTGACTAGTTATAATTCTTAAAACACTGATTCAAATTGAATGAAATTTGAAATGTACCGTGTTTATATAATGCCGGCTTGGTTACTGAAAATTCAGGCTTCTAGTTTAATTCACAACGAAGTTATTGGGGGGGTCGAAAATGGCCTGAACTGCTTCGAAAAAAGATGGTACGGCCGTGCCGCTGTTTTGCTCGACTTGGCGGGGGCACCGCCGTGCTCCCAGATTTTTATTTGAGCTTAAAATGTGAAAAAGAATGTAGAAGCATTAATCTAGTTTTGGTTTTGAACCAAAATGGTTACGAAGCTGGTCGTTTAAAATTGGCCGGTCCCAATTTTAGACCACCAGCTCTAATAGTAGATATTAGAAATAATGATGAGATTAGCACGACCATTTATTTATAACCTCACAAAGGGAAGGAATCAGTTAATAAAAAGCATGTATCTATTAAGAATTGGTCACATTTATTTCAGATTGTGTGGGCCTTTACGAACACTCAATATCACAAATTAAATATAAACTACAGTATCTGACAGAAAAAAAACTAAGAAAATCGAAACAAAATGATGTCATTTTTTTAATCACAACTGTTGAACAGAACATAGGTATAAATATATATTGCAGATCATTGTAATGAGGCGAGCATAGTAAATAGCTAAACCAAATGTAGTAAATGATAGTAATATCCCATAAAAAACATTTCATCGAAAAAAGAGGCCGTCTCAAAACTCTTCTACCTTAAAAAGTTGTTAGATATTTCGTAGAGCCAAGTCTCGGGCATTCTTATTAATCTTTATTTGCTTGCTAAATAAAATTCTGCAACTTGGAAATCACACAACTTTACTGCCTTTATTAAATTTTGCATACCTAAAACTATGTAGTATTGTGTGACCCCTTCCACCTCCCTAATTTATCCGTTCAGCGGTAAAACACCACAACTCAGGTCGGCGAAGATAACAGATAAAGAATTATTACCTGCTTTAGAACGATGAAGTTCGTGCCTATTTAACCTGTTAAACCCTTTTCGCCGGCAGGCGACGAACAAAACAAACAAAAGGAGTCTTAAGACGTAAGTAATTATCTTCAATTTTTTTGTTGAAATTTCGACTTTATCGCAAACGCATAAAACTTAATATTGCTTTGGAATTCAAGGACTTTTGGATTAACCAAAAAAAGTTGCAAGGCACTGATAATGCCTATCCAAATTATAATCTAGTTGCTGCAAATTATTTTTACTTCGTTAAACTACATCAACGATGTTTAGTACGTCCGAAATTGTAAGATAAAATCCTGTCAAAAGCGCAAGCAGAAAACGACTTTATCATGAGAGCACAAAATCGTATTTTGCTTGCATTCATTTGATAGAATTAACTCTAGGTTCGGATATATAATAACGGTAAACTTTGAAGCTGTAGCAAATTGTCACAATATGGTTTTGTTCGAGTACCTTTCTTTTAAAATGATTACTGTATCCTTTATATAGGTATCGTAAATCGTAAATGATGGAGCGAGCTTGGGAGTAGGCATAAAGGAGATTGCAAATGCATAAAAGATCCCGCTGGGTCGAAGTGCATCCGAAAGGGCCCTCATCTACATAAGATAAGATAAGATAAGATATAGGTATCGTAGGCAGAGTAATGTTGCAAGTATCGTATTGATTCAATGGCTTTATTCAGTGCTCACATTCAACCTCGTGGGTAAAGGTACAGTTTAAAACGGTATATCTTGCAATACCTTTATTAAGTACCGTTAATTAAAACCTTTAATTTCGATACCACATTCAGTCCCTTATTTAGAACCATAATGGCATGTACGGTCGAGGAAAATGAAGTTTTGGCAAATGTCAACTCTATTTGAATGACGTTAAGGATCAAAAGTGCTAAACATTAAATTTCCTCGACTGTACAATACAATAAGCGCTCGGTTAAAATTAAATAGTTCTCATGGACAGTCAGCCAAGAAAGTGGTCTACCACTTTTGGACCTTATTTTGCATGCAATAAAGTCGAAAAGCGGTAGAACACTTTATTGGCTGACTCTACTTACCTAGGTACTGTTTTTGTTTAGCTATCATATCTTTAAGCGGCTATAATAAAAGTAAACAGTTTGCGTGCCCTTTTTCGGACAATCATTACATAAAATACTAGGTTTATACAATATTATGACGAACGACGTTAGAATTTCACCACTCCCTTTCTTCCCGTGGGTGTCGTAAAAGTCGACTAAGGGACCAGCGTTGAAGTGTGTTGTGGGCGATGGGCTAGCAACCTATCACTGCAATATCACATTTTGTCGATATTTTATACCCACATGTATGCTAAAAGTGGCACTGGAATATGTTTCATGTGCTCTACCTACCCCTTTTGGGAATAAAGGCGGGAATGTAATAGAGTAAACATAGGCTTTCTGCGATGTTTCCTTTTGCATACCTAATATAAAACAACATCATACACATCAAACCCATAGAGTTGCTAATGCAAATAGAGTAAAATGAAATAATTATATTCTATTTGCCTCAACACAAACGGCCGCGGGTACGTGTGTACGGGTACACGGGTACCCGGGTACCCGCCCGCGGACCGGGCGGGTTCGGGCTTGTCCGTGTATAACGGACGCTTAGCACCGCGGGCTTAAGAACACGGGTATTCGGGCGGGCGGGTTACACGTGTAGCGGAAGCCTTAGTTCTAATTAACGTAGAATCACAAACTTTGTGACTATATATACATATTTGGGGTCAAGGAATTCAACTAGATATTTTTTAGAGTCGAGTTCCCAAAGGATATCAAACGGAACCCTGTTCCTAAGCTTCCGCTGTCCATCCGGCTGTTTGCGTATCAGCAATAGCTAGATTGTTCAAATTTTCACAGAATTAGTTTTACTAATGCTGCTTTAACATACGTTCAGAAAAATATAAATAAATAAAAAATTAAACAGTGCTCTCATACATGAAACGTAAAGCACCAATTCTTTTTCAGGCACTTGTTAGGTCCATAGCTTTAAGTTTTTGATAGGAACCAACTCCTCCGTCGCTCATATTTAGTTTTATGGGGGCCATTTTGAATTATAGTTACTTTATTAATATCTCGAATTCTAAGTCACTTAGAATCACAACCTTGGTGTCTAAATATACATATTTGTGGGTCACGAAATTCAACTAGATAAGTATTTTTTTAACTGCTCAATTATAGCACTAAAATCCGCTTTTCTGTAATTTTGCTCACATTGTTCTATCATAATATCTTTTTAGGCTTTCACAATTAATAATATTGTATACAAATTTACGGATCACATTACATCACTAGAATCTACTATAAATTAAATTTAGTACAAACTGTAAAACTGTAAAATTAAGGAAACTCCAGGTCTCACATCTATATAACCTTTTTTTGTAAACGACTGTTTGTTTCTTAAATAAAATAAAATAAATAAATAAATAAAATTTACCGATATCTCAGCTACTAAATTACTTGAAAATACAAAATTATAAATTATGTATATTTAGACACAAAGTTTGTTTGTTATTCTACGTTAATTAGAACCCGAGATATAAATAAATTTACTATAATTCAAACTGGCCGCAATAAAATTAAAGATGGCCGACGGAGGAGTTGTTTCCTATCAAAAATTTAAAGCTATATGGACCTAACAAGTACCTGAAATTAATTTGGTACTTTTGTCCAGCGTGTCCACATTATCACCTGAAACTGCCCTACTATATGTGTAATAGACAATTTTTACGTTGTTTGTTACGTCGTGCTCGTACTATTTGATGAAGGAAGACTGCTTAATTGTGGAAGTTGTTAATTAATAAACCAATTTATAAGAACTGTTGTTGTTTGTACGACCCCACCCTCACTCCACACCTTTACTACTAGAAATAATAATAACGAGCTATTACAAGTGAATTCAGCCAAACTTAGCAAGTTAGCACCAAATGTGATAATCATACAACTTTTTAAAGTTAGATTTTTGTTGATTTGGCGACTTTTTATGGTAGCGTTCTGAAATTTGAATTTCAGTTCATTATTAAGTTTAAATTAGTGTATAGTATAACAAAAATGAAATTGAAAAAAACAAGAAATTTAGACTCAGTACCGAAGTACCGGGAATTCTGCACCCCCTAGTCTCAACCCCAAACGGCGCAAACAGGTTGCCACTGCCATGGCTGCTTTTTAACACGAGTATACGTGTTTTCTAAAATCAGTAGTAGAGCACATGCTACCTATTTTAGCGCCATTTTTAGCAAACATTTTATTAAAATAAGTAAGTAGGATAATTTGTTCTGCCGAGACATTTTTTAGTTTTTAAATTTAAGTAAGTTATACTGCATTCAAAGATTTATACAATAATGATGATTTTAGTTGAGAGTTAAACGAGTGAGTGAAGCCAACGACATTTTCTGCTTGGGCCAAAATGCTGTCGTATGTCCGGCTGTCCAGCCGTTCTCCTCTATAGGTCACATTCGTCAACCGATTCTCGGGAAATTTTGTGAGCAGGTTCAATAATTATTTAGATATTTATTGTCAATTCAGTTTTTGGAGATGAAAAATAAAATGAATAAGATAGGCTCGCGAGTTCTACAACTCACAGAGCCACTAATTTCTATTATAGTCCCAATTTTTCCCTACTAATACATGGATACCACCATACCTCCAAAATGGGAATCAAGACCTTCGTTGAATACGGTAATTCCATTACATTTGTGACAATAAGCAAGTCAGTGTTACGAGCAAACTTTATTTCCTTGTTTCCATACTCCAAAAATACCGACGCCGAAACATTTAAAACAGAATCGCTATTAAAATTTACGTAGATAATTTATTTTGTTATTCAGAACACGGTAGCGGGATTTAGAGGCAATTCCCTTTCTGATCTCTCCTGTGCAAACAACAGAACTCTGTCACGTGAACAGAGGGCCTCGACTTTGCATAAAATATTAGACAGGAGAGGATGGCCCGAGGAATGTACGGGCGCGAATTGTGGTGGCAATGGCGGCGGTTGCGGCCGGGCGCGGCAGCCACGATGTTAGGCAGGAATTTGCGGTTTATTATAATAGCTAAACCGTAATGAACACTATAGCTTTAACCCATTCAGGGCCCATGACGACATATATGCCTCAGACCGCCGTAGTCGCTTTCCGCTACATACGAGGAAAACCACGGAATCGGCTACGACGCTACGGCAGCGCGTAGCGATTCTGGGCAATGAACGTGTGTTAACCTCAACAAGTGGGAGGAAGTTGTTGCAAGTGTTTTTCGTTAGGATTATTAAATTGGGGTCGAGGACGTCAAATTGCATTCGCCGTATGTATGTAGGATGTGTGGGTTACCAACTTTAACGTCTGTTGAATATTCATATTGCTTATCTGTTAACCTAAGTAGCCAAGTGTGCGATTCTTATAGGGATAGGAGTTATTTTCAGTTCCATGGGGGGGATCTCTTTGACTCAAAGGCATTGATGTGATAATGGTATTACTCACTTCTACGAGCGCCAAGGACTTCTTTGGTTAAGTTAGGTTAGGTAGTCTACATAAATTTCTACATAATTCGTCTTTTTACTACTTTTTAGGTACCTAATTGAACAGCCTACAAACGAGTGCAGATAACTTATTTGATATCAATATCATTTCAATAATTCAAGTCAAATGGATCTTAACATGAGGGATAAGTACTGAAACCCCCCCACAAGGTGGACTGATGACCTGGTAAAGGTTGCTGGAGTCCGCTGGAAGCGGGTGTCGCAGGACCGGTCACTTTGGCACTCTTTGGGGGAGGCCTATGTCCAGCAGTGGACGTCTTTCGGCTGATATGATGATGATGATGATAATGATGACTGCAATCTTACCTTCCAACCCAGAGGGAAAACTAGACCTTATTGGGATTAGACCGGTTTCCTCACGATGTTATCCTTCACCGAAAAGCTAACGGTAAATATTCCGTACATAAGTTCCGAAAAACTCATTGGTAAGAGCCGGGATTCGAACCCACGACCGCCGCTTGACACCCGCATGCCCGAACCACTAGGCTACCGTAGTGTTATGAATCAGTCGATTATAAATATTGGTTAAAACAATATCAAAATGAAGCTGCAAAAATAAAACTTCATTCAAACCAAAAATATGAAAGGTTAATGTTTAACCAAAGATACCTGAATGTATTGCCAAGTGTATTTTCCAAAGATTTAGCCCGTGTGTTTTGTACTTACTACCTAAATGACCAACTACTCAAGACCCATCTTCACTCCTCTTTTTACAACAAAGAGACGCGAATTCAAATATTTTGGAGGACCCAAATACACTGGCGCAGAGTAAAAATTTAATGAAATTTACAAGCGTTCAAAAAAGTTACGCTTACGTCATACAAGAGTTAGATTAACATAATTGACTATTTTCATCAGTGGGCTCAAATAACTAAGACTTAGGTAGGTAATATAATTATTATCAATATTTGAAATCTAACTAATATATCTATGACTATTACGAGTATAACCAGGGCTCGAACAATTCAAGTGGATGACGTAAAAATGACGTAGTTTTACAAACAGGATGATTGTATTTAAAGTTCCGTGTGATATATCGCACAAAATAATTGTGAATCCATGAAATTTATACAGGATGAATGGATGATGTGAATAAAATAAATGTTACGATGGTAAGTACGATCATTTATAATAAAAGTAGATATATTATTAAAAAATCTAAAAAAATATTGTTCATCTGAATGACAATGTCAGTCAAAGACGTTATGTACTCGGCTCATTTCAAGTGACGATATCTTTTAATTAAAGAGGTTGATAAATGATAAGTAGTCATGTTTATGAAAATACTCTTTGAAATCATCCAATGAGTTTTTGGGAACTTATGTACGGAATATTACTTGATATGTACCGTTACCTTTTCGGTGAAGTAAAATCGTCGTGAGGAAATCTGTATACCTGCATCACCGAAGAAATTCAAAGGTGTATGTGAAGTCCCTAAACCACACTGGGCCAGCGTGAGGACTATGGCCCGCTCCCTCTCGTCTATGAGGCCTGTGCCCAGGAGTGAGAGATACACTTAGGAGCAAATAAATCGAGCTACCCTAACAATTTTCACATTATTATGTAAAAACCGCAAATAGTATGTTTTTTTATACCGTTTGAAAGATATGCCATCTGCCTATCAAATGAGGCATTTTTCAGTAGTGATGATGAATGTGTCACGAAATTGTGGGCGTTGACTATACCCCCCTTCAAGCGGATCATTAGCGCACATACACATTGGGCTCCTATCATTAGGCATAAAAGCAATCATTTTCATTGTTTCACATCATTTGTGTACGACAAGTCTTCCTGAACAGTTCTCCGCACCTTTAAGAGCCAAAGCTCCTAAGAAAAATGGATACCACCCCGGCTGAAGCCGCCCAAGTCGTTGCTCTGTTACAAACAGGGCTTAGTCAGCGGGAAGTGGCTCGACGACTAAACCTATCGCGATCGTCGGTCCAGCGAGTGTTCCAGAGTTTCCAAGAAACAGGCGCTTTCTCAAAGAGACCCAGAACTGACAGAACACGCTGTACCTTGGGGACTGATGACCGCTACATTGCTGTTACATCTCTTCGGAATCGCCAATTCAACGCTGTTCAGCTTCAACAAAAGCTACGGGAGACCAGGAATGTGTCCGCAAAGTCCACATGTCTGCGAGAGGTGAATTTGACACCACACGGGCCTGCAAATGGGCCTAAGCTCACCTACAGCTCACCGAACAGCACGTCGTCTGTTTGCTCAAGAACACGAAAATTGGAGGCCTGTAGGTACTCTTGTCCGACGAGTGCAGGATCTGTCTTTTTGGCAATGATGTCAGCAATGCTGCAACGAAGAACGGGTCGCATATGGAGGCAGATCAATCATGGTTATATCACTGGAAGGGAAGACGAACATTGTTTACATCACTGGGCCTGGTACCAGGGCAAATTCAGGAGGTTTGACTGCTCAAAGATACATCGAGGAGGTACTGGAACAACATGCAGTGGTCCCATTGTCCCATTTCGCTGAAAATATCGGCGAAAACTTTATGCTCATGCCAGACCGCATACGGCTCGGATCACTACGGAATATCTCGAAGCATTCGGTATCACCACAACGGATTGGCCAGCAAGGAGTCCTGACTTGAATCCTGTTGAACATGCCTGGCAAGAGCTAAAAAAGCGGATCTGGGCTAGAAATCCCGCCCCTGAAACGTTAAACCAACTGAAAACTGCAATCGAAGAAGAGTGGGCGGCCATCCCTGAAGATTTCCTTCACAAAATCGTCAGTTTAATGAAAAATCGCATGCGTGCATGTCGGTTAGCTAGAGGAGGAAAAACACGATATTGAAAATTGAAAATTGTTTTGAGTTTCCATAACACCTTTTCATAATCTTTACATTTCCATTTGTTCTATAAAGTAAGGGCGGCGCGGGCGTGTTGAGGGCGGTAGGTTTACAAGGCTTGAAAGAAGTGAAAACATTATCTTATTTTCCTGAAAAAGAAACGAAATTACAGATGCTGAAATTATCTTTCCGGTGGTATAAATATTTTCATGATACCAATTACAGTTTTCCCAGAAATGGCAATAATATGAAATTTTTAGGGTGGCTCAATTTCTTTGCTCCCTAGATTACGAAGGCTGATTTATAATGTTTGGTTACGGACGATTACGTTCTAACTGAGCTATAAGTAACGTGTTTATATAGGCGAGCAGATAAAATCTATGTTCCGTTTCATTATGATCCCTAAAACTTCACTCAGATCGCATCCGATTGTCAGTGTCGCGCGGTCACACACTCTCGCTTATGTGCAAGCGCAAAGTCACATTAGGGGAGGGGTATAGACACGAAATAAAATAATCAATAATGTCATATTTTCTCGAAAAAGGATTAAAAATATAGTCAAATGGAGAAAAAATCAATGCAAAAGGTTTCACGGTAATAAGTGTCAATCACGAAGTTATAAGTGTCTAAAATTTTGAGAAGGGTTATGTTCTGTCCCTTTTTCGCAAAACGCAACTTCATTATGAAACGATGACGCTGGAAGATTGTGACGTCACACTAATAGACGGCAACGTGCCGCGCCCCATCGTGTTCGACGCGACCCCCTGGCAGCATCCTGTAATGTGACGTCACCCACTGTTTGCGTTTTCTCTCTCTCTAACAAGCAATATTAAAACGGTTGTAGCTTCGTTATTCTTTGAGATATCTGAATAGGATTTTCGTCACTAGGCCATAGGCATATTTTTTTGCCTTCTTTCATTTGGATTAATAATAATTTTCGAGTCTACACCACTATTATTTAAATCTGTCAAAATCGTGTTCCGAAACACACACATGAGCTAAAAGTTACCTTTAAGCTGTGTAAAGCTCTAATTGGAGCTATGCTTAAACTTTTAAACAAATAGCTCGAGCGAGCAAAGAATCCTTTGTCCCCCTCACTTGTAAAGAGATGAGGCATAAACATAAATAAATATATAGGGACAATCTTACATTTACCATGGGACTAGTTACTAGTCCCATCGTAAGCTCAATAAGGCTTGTGTTATGGGTGCTAGACGATATATTTACTAAATATAAATAAATACTTCATCATCATTATTCAGTCAGACCTTCAATGGAGTTGAGTTGGACCGTAGTCCGGTGAGCTTTGTGGCTTGATCACTACATTTGGCTGCATCTGCCTAAATAAATACTTAATTACATAGAAAACATCCAAGACTCGGAAACAAAGATTTATGCTCATCACACAAATATTTGCCTTTACCGGGATTCGAACCCAATACAATTTTGAGAGTAGCAACGCTTGATTGCCTATGCAGAGAGGCGGTAAAGGCTTCTATAATTAAATTACTTGACCCAGGGACCTCCTGTCATGTAAATGAGGAAAGTGTTATGAAGTAACCGTTTGATATAAGGCTGTGACCCTTATATCAAACGGTTACTTCATCACTAACGCGCTAGTCGCTAACGTAACGTAGTATGGAGTCGCTAACGTAACGTAGTATGGCGAGGCGGTGCGGTGCGTGTGCCGGGTGGGTCTAGTGAGCTGTGACCCTAAACGTAACGTTAGAAATAATAAAATTTATTCGGTAACGTACATATTTGTATTTTTATTTTGAAATCTGTGCTGTGGAGTCAGATGAGGCGAATGAGCAAACGCGCTCATTCGCCTCACCTCACCCGCAACCCCCAAAGAAACTAGACCTCTGATTACGCTTAGTTACTACGAATCGAAGTGTCAGGATATATTAGGGGAACGGGAGAGGTGAGGTTACAAGCTACAGTGTATCTCTTCAACAAACTGTCAGTAGAACTCAGAGGTTGTCAATTGGAATGTTTTCAGAACGAGACTCAAAAGGTTGCTCTTACACAAAGCTCCGTAACCGAATTTATGAATGACAAAAATGTAATAACTAATTAGTTTTAATGTAAACCTTTGACATGGATGAATAATTTACAATAGTTTTTAGTAGTGACATTTATTAGTGTGTATTGAATTAATATTTTATTATTGTATTTTGTTAGCGTAATTGAACTGCCGCGTATATTTAACATTTGACATGAATAATTATCAATTGTTTTTAGTAGTGACATTTATTATTATTATGGTTTTTATTTTAATTTTTTCTGTTAATGTAATTGATATATATTAGGCATATATTATTACTTATCATAATTTATGTGAAAATTTCAAACACGATGTACATTGTTTCTTGAATAAATGAATTGAATTGAATTGAACAGTATAACTAATATGTTAATGCAATTGATATATATTAGGCATACATTATTACTTATCATAATTGATGTGAAAATTTCAAACACGATGTACATTGTTTTTTGAATAAATGAATTGAATTGAATTGAACAGTATCCTACTAATATTATAAATGCGAAAGTTTAGATGTTTGGATGTTTGTTACTCAATCACGCTTAAACGGCTGAACCGATTTGAATGAAATTTTGCACGAAGATAGTTTCTCATCATCATCATCATATCAGCCGAAAGACGTCCACTGCTGGACATAGGCCTCCCCCGAAGAGTGGCATAATGACCGGTCCTGCGCCACCCGCATCCAGCGTACTCCCGCGACCTTGCATTGCACGTAGATAGTTTATAGCCTGGATTAAAATATAGGACAGTTTTTATCCCGGGTCCTCGCGGACGAAGTCGCGGGCGGAAGCTAGTAACTAATATTATACAAATAGTAATAGTGTTATACAAATCATACACCTGCGTATGTAGTTACAAGCTCACACACACACATACGTATAGCTGAGCAAAATTAGTTGAACTATAGGAATACTAGAAACATTTTTAAAACTAGGTATATGAAACCAAATTATCGTATGCATATCGTATACATAATAACATTTGTTTATTGCAAACATTTGTTTATTGCAAACATTTGTTTATTGAATTTGCAATGAATGGGGCGAAATACCTCAATTCAGCGGCCCTACATAATCCATTTAATTTATGAGCTGCCTTAATTTTAACTAACACTAATGGTGAGGGGTCGCTCTGTTGTGTGTGTATACATATGTCAATTAAAATCTATATGTAGGTTAATTATCAGTACGAAGGAAATGCCCAGCAAGGCTGTTTTTTGACGATTATAAAAGTTGATTTTAAAACTCCATTATTCGATATCCTATGTGATACCTCCTGTACAAATAGAAACGGTTATTTTCCGACCTATAGATGTAAACGATTGCCATTGTGAGGTAATACTTGTCAACTTGGTAAAAAGTAAAAGGTTTTAAATAAAAAATAATCTTTATCTATTTAAGTACAAATTATTTAATAAAAGCACACTACAAATAATTACGTAAGTACAACACAATAAAATTAATAAATAGCTACGGTAGCCTAGTGGTTCAGGCATGCGGCTGTCAAGCGGCGGTCGTGGGTTAGAATCACGGCTCGTATCAATGAGTTTTTCAGAACGTAAGGCACGAACGCGCATGCAGTGTTCGTTACATTACTGGGTTTAGTCGACCTGGTAGTACCTCAGTGGCCGGCAGTCCCGCAATGTAATGGAACTCGCATACGAATTCTTGCACCGTGTAAATAGGGCTTTATGTACGGAATAGTAACCGTAAGCTTTTCGGTGAAGGTCTAGTTTCCCCCACGATGAACACAATAAAATTAAAATATTATTGTTTACCAAAAATAAGAACACCACAAGGAACGTATACCATACAACTGTACACAAAAAACGGTTTATCGCCATTGAGAGAGATCTCTTCCAGACAACTTTTACATAATTAAGTTGGTGCAGATCAAAAATAAAAGTCACTACCTACTGACACTGCATCAATTCATTTTTCATTAAACTTAGGGACTACACTTTCTAAATTAAGGGCATAGTAGTCAGGCTGTGTATCACTCGCTCTCATTTGTTCTTCAGTGTGATGACTGAGAACGAGCATCGTTTTGAAGCCGGTGTTCTTGCCTAGGCGAACGTCTTGTTCTAACCTGTAAAAATCATTTTAGGTCAATTACGGTACACATTACGGACATCTCACCACAACCCGCCGAATTGCGAACGGAGTCACCTGGCGAAACATTCAAATGCCAACTCCGAATATTTTGATTAAAAACCCCATTATTTTTAGTAAAGGAATAGATGGACATAAATTATTATTTAATTGTTTGTATATTTAAATTTTCGTTTATCAAGGTCCAATTTGTTTCTGGAAATCTGTCTGTGATATTAACTTTTGCCTAGACATGAATTAATTGTAACTGTGTTTGAATCAAAATATGTAAGTGACATTTTATTAAAATTCAAACTATTTGATGCTCATAATCATATTATGAAATAAAAAATCAAAATCTAATTCAAGGCCGCTTGTTGATTTAGCGGTTTCCTTTAACTTTTATTTAGTGAAAATAAGCGTGTGCCTATAGATACTAACATGATACAGACGACAATTCTCAAAGAGATTGAGGCTTAGTAAGTTTGTCAGTTTGTATGTAGGGAGTCATCTCGGAACCACTCAACTGATTTCAAAAACTCTTTCACCTGTGTAGAATGTAATTTCCGGATGGACATGGTAATATTTTATCTCGCGGGTTTGTCTGCATTCTTTGCCATACGCGGACGAAGCCGCGCGGGCAGCTAGTATTAAATATCGTGACAGATGAGGAAAATATATATTTTTACGAATATCAAAAAACACAAATATTTGTCGAGTAATTTACTTAACTCTGTTAAATGAAACCAAAACTGTAATAAACGAGTTACTGATTAATAAAAGAATGCAGTGACCGACAAAGTTCATGAAAGCTTGCATTATATAACCGAAAACGAATGGATATAATGGAACTCACATGTCTCCAATAAACAGCACTCTGCTGGGATCAGTGACACCGGCTCGTATCATTGCAAATTCTCCGAAATCCTTTGATGGCTTGCCTAAGCCAGTGGGCTGCCTTTTGACAAAATCTGACACAATGTCAGTAAAATATCCCAAACCTGAGAAACATCAAGAATTAATAATGTGTCCACTAAATTATTATGTTGTCCTTTAACCACAAATGTTACAAGTAACGAAATGAGGCCTGTGTGTGTATGGAGGCTGTTGATGATAATGATGATAGAATAAATCGCCTCAAAATACGCCACCTTGCAATAATGTAGGTACGAAGTAAAATGATGTTGAAATGTTTTGATTCGTTCATTAGTTACAGAACCTTCAAACTGCACTGCAGTCTCAGATTCAGCAAAAACTTGTGACCAGTAACTAAACTTGGATATATGTATAATCATACAGAGAAAGTAAGTAGATATTACATTACTCTTTATCGAGGCTGCCCATACTTCGCTTGGTAGCCACATTTAACAGCAGGTCGATAACGTAACGCCACTGCGTACGTTAGGTAGATTTAAATGTCCATTTTTGTGGGAAATGACATGACATTGAAAACTTTTCTCAAAAATGCTATGTAATGTTGCCATAACATCGCTAAAAAGCTACAGTAAGTGGTGCATACCGCAGACTTAATAGTAAAAATGTCCAGTAAAACGCGAGATTTTAAACTTGGAACTATTTAATATTTTTCCAGTAAGTAAGTGTGTAATTCCTATTACGTATCATGCGTCACCGACTTACAGAAAAACTAAGGATGTGAGGGCAATGAGGTCGTATATGAATTTAAAAAGATAATTAATCATCTTGAACGCTATTTTATTTTAAATATATTCTTATTTAAAGTATAATTTTTAATATGCATACGACTAATTGTTTTAATTATACGTACACTTGCAAATTATTCCCAGAATAAATTTAAATGAAAAAAAGGTCAGCAAGGTTGGCAGTATAAAGAAATCAAGAAACTCATTCAGCACTACCGTAATGCTGGTCTCTGCCGTCATGTACTATTACGTGATTATCCCTCAGAAGCATTATTTAGTTGCATGAAATTGGTGTCTGTGGTTACCGCAAGCAAGCGAGTAGTTATAAAAACCCTCCTTCTGAGGCAGTTGCGTAAATAAAGAAGAGGATTCCTACATCCTACACATCTGCTAATATACGTGTGTTGTATATGAGCCCTTTATTTTATTTATCACTAAACTATATAATATATTCATATTCACTGGCTTTTTGGTGCTTTATGTACCATTTATAAACTAGACACCCAATAACACAATAGCACACCCAATAGCACCCAATAGCATCTGTACGTTTCGCATTAAACGCGCACGAATCATGTTAAAATAAGATTGAAGTACATGTCAGAATGGGCTCCTGGATCAACTCACCCAGTGCTAATTTCCCACCGAACGGTGTGATTTTGTCCGTTGGCCCGTTCAGAAAGAGCACTTCAGACCTCTTTAAGTACGTGGTTGCTTTGTAAATCTTAGGCAGGTTCAGTTTGAAGTCACTGTCAATCGCCACGGCCCCGATATCGGGATCGTCGATAAGGTACTCGGCGAAGTCATGGTAGTTATCGTGACCCACATCTGGCTGAAGTTTACACATTAATGTTAGTTTGTAGGTCAATAGCATCGAGACTGCGACAGCTACGGGAAGGAGGCGCGGGGAGAGATGACCAAATGCTACCGGGAGCTACCTGCTGGCCTATCCGCAGCTCCCGCGCCTTTTTTTGGCGTGGTTCAATGCAGCAGCCGGAAGGGCTTTTGCTGCTGGTCATTACTGGCCTGTGGGTAGGCGCCACTACGGGGCTACCCGACTGCCGTAATTTGAAGGCGCGAGCACTCGAGGCGCGCGGGCGCCTCGAGGCAGTGTAGGGTTTTTATCTTTCTTTTGGAGTAATAATCTATTGTAAGTTAATGCGTAAAAGTTGTACTGACTACTTCAGATCTAAGCGCGGCCACTCGCTCCCAAGTCCCACCGCCAATCGTAGTCGTGGCCGAACCTTGTATAAATGTATAAGTACTACTTATTTGCAGATACTAGCAAAATAACAGTTACTTTTGTGTGTGCAATTAAGAGTATTTGTATTGTAACGCCTCAATACTTACTCCGTATTTTGTCTTGAATCCGTGCGTCTCCAACATCTTTTTCGTTTCAGGACACGTGAGGCAATAAACGTGCTTGTTAAATTTTACTGATTTCAGATATTCGACCATTGCTACCGATGGAGTTGTCAGCTTATCCTGTAAAATAAACTTAAGATACTAAGGTGTTCTTCTTAGTATATATTAGTATTTATTAGTATGGGCCTTTATGTCAAAGCGACATGACATAAATTCGAATGAAAAAAAATCCTATTAGTTCGAAATTAATCTTTACTGCTTTGATATAAAGTACCTATGCAATGCAGTAGTGCACCGTTGAGTAGGTAGGTACTAGAACGTTTACCTTACTAGGCGTTTATTCCGAAATTAATGTTTTAAATTGCGATTGAATTTGTACCCTCAAATATTTTCTCCCGGTAGTTCTGAGATCTCGGCAACGTTCTGAATAGCATTTATTAATACCACGACGGTGGCAAACAAGCAGACAGGATTTCTGATGTTCTCTTGGTATGTGGTGTGGTGTTCCCCGTGATGACCCTACATGACATTTCCGTACTCTTTACTGAATTGACCCTAAAGTGTAAAAACTAACAACGTTCTACTCGTAATAATGAATACAGAAGTTACTACTCGCAGTAAGTGCAAAGTGTTTCATGTAATTACTACTAATGTTTCTTAATTTTATATATATTTGTGTTGTAGCAATTACTTTTACGGATGGACATATGTTTTGTATTCAACTTGTGAATCCGCTGGCATTTTCATTAAGAGGGCAAAAATGGGAAAAGTCACTATATTTTTTGCAAATACTTACGTCGTAACACGCAAGTATTCTCAGACGCTCTCCTTCTAGTTTTGAGAATACAAGCCTAAGTTAATGTATGTATGACGACTTTTTCTACAATACTGTCATTGGAGTTTGAATGTACTAGGTAGAGCCGCTTTTTCAACGGGTTACTTTGATGCAACTCGGCCAACTTTAAATATTTTTTAATATACTTACAAATCCGCCAGGGACACTAGCTTTATCAAACATATTTGTATAGTTCTCTTTACTCCTGGTACTGTTGTTGGACACAAAATGCACAGTCTTTCCATTTTCTTTCATGAGTTTAAAAAAATCGCCGGCTCCCGGCAATTCATTATTCACAATCCATAGAACTCCTGTAACGAAAAATTCATTCTAAATTGAACTACACAGAATAATTCATACTATTAGTGCGGTACATAAAAGAAGAAGAGGGTTTACTTTAATTTAAGGTCCGATGGACGAAATATGTTGCGATTATTATGCACCTTTATTTTTTTGTAATACATCTTTGAAGTATACATACAAGTAAAATATCAACAATTATGATTTACCGGATTACCCTTGCTTGGCCTAACAACGTTTTGCCTAATTTTATTTAGACTAATCTTGTTTCGCATTATAACTCGTTTTGCCTAAATTTCATTTGGGCAAAAATAATTTTATCTAATACTCACTTCACCTAAGTTTATATAATCTTATTTTGTATACTGTTTGACTGACATAATTACATTTTGTCTAACATACATTTCGCATAATTTCATTATGTGCAACCAATCCCCGCCCTCCGCTCGGACTGTCGCCAGAAACTAATGTAGGTTTTGAATAATAGCTTTCGCTAAGTAAATTCTTTAAAACAATCGTTTCTACAGGTCGCAGTTCTACCTAACACTCCTCCTCGCTTCGTTCGTCATCGTACCTACACCGACCTGCCTTAATGTACAAATTAAATCCGGAACGCAGACAGCAGCAGCAGACGACGGGTCGAGCAAAGGGTAACCAGAAATTTCATAGTAGTTAGTTGGAGAGTGACAGGACTCCGCCTTAGCTCCGGCGCTGCGGGGAGAGCAGCCCTTTTTGATTTTGAAGTCCTAGGTCGTTTTGAACTTCTGGGTCCAATATCTCGGTAATTTTTGATTTTATAGAAAAGTATTTCAAGCAAAATATGCTTATTTTGATGTATTTTGTACAATACAAATCTAAAAAGTACATGCCATATGTACATAATAGTCGGTGTAAAGACTGGCATGACTGTTGTGTTTGATAATAAACGATTGCCACACTACGCGGTTTCCACTCCGGTGTACGAAATGCGAGCGGGACATCGCTATAGACGTGTATAACATAACACCAGTGTCCCGCTCACCGCAGCTGGACCGAAATTAATCAAAAAGTTACTAAGTATAACAATGGTAAACCGACTTTTGTACAATAAGTACTTTTTAATTAGTAAATATTATAATGATTCAGTATTAGACAAAAAACTACTTAGTTAAAATAAGAATGGACAAAGTGATATTTAGATAAAATAATTTTCAGCAAAACAAGAGTTATGAAAATCAACATTTAGGGTAAACATATTTAGAACAAACAATTATTATGAAAAATGAAATTATACAAATTGACTTTAGACAAACAATGCGTTATACTAAAAGTTGTTAGGCAAACTGAAATTAGACAAAAAGACAAAAAGTTATTAGGCCAAACAAGGGAATCCCGATTTACCAACGGTAACGGGCGCGTTGCCCTTTATCGATTTGAGGATTAAATAAGAATAGTTGAGATTATTTAATGTAGCCGACTTTTTACAAAACTGTAATTGGAATTGGAATCTTTTACCTTAGACGATAGAGTTGCTTTTTGAATGAACTACTTTAATGCAATAGGGGTGTAGACACTAAATGAAATAATCAATAATGTCATATTTTCTCGAAAAAGGATTAAAAATGTTGACTACATTGGAAGGAAGGAAGGTCACGAAGTTATAAGGGTCCAAAGTTTCAAGAATGGGTATGTTTTGTCCCTTTTTCGCAAAACGCAACTTCATATGAAACGATGAGGCTTAAAGATTGTGACGTCACTAATAGACGGCAACGTGCCGTGCCCCCTCGTGTTCGGCGCCGCCGTCGACGCGGCCCCCCGGCAGCCTCGCATAACGTGACGTCACACACTGTTTGCGTTTCCTCTCTCTAACAAGCAATATTAAAACGGTTGTAGCTACGAGATTTCTGAATTCATTCAGATATCGAATGGGATTTTCGTCACTAGGCATATTTTTTGCCTTCTTTCTTTTGGAGTAATAATATTTTTCGAACCCCTATTCGGCCAACTCAAATAATCTCAAGGATAATATAAATGGCACGAGACATTAGTTACACAGTACCCTTAGTGTGAGTTTGCATTGAGTATCGTTTACTATTGCCGCAAGCGCCTGCGTAAATTATTAGTATGGAGAATCTATACACCGCCCCTGGAGGTCACTTATAGAACTAAAAATCCAATCGGTACCATGAGCCACTTATATGTTTACTTAAGTCGCAATCGTTAACTCGATAGCTCGTATAGTTAACGTTACCGAGAAAAAGGGCGCAAACGCCATGAAATCCGCTGCGCTTACCCGTTCGGCCGACACTCAATAACTTCTCGCGCGCTAATATGCAAGTGAAATAATTTACTTCTGTCGCTACGGTATTCGTCGATTCGATTTTTTTTCGGCGAGCTCTTTTTTTCGGCGAGCTCTCGAATCTTATACCGCCATAGTTAACAAAAACGATCACCTATACCGCCTAAAGTTCTATCAGCACGTCTAGCACACAACGGCCGCGACATACTCTCGATTTTTATCGCACTACACCTCTTCTTCTAAGTGTTCTAATAAGAGAGAGACGGATAGTGCGAGAAAAATCGAGAGAGCTCGCGCGCCGTCGCGTGCTAGCCGTGCAGATATAAAGTCTACTGAGCCACCTTCTGCATTAATGCCCGAAAAGAACGAAGACTATAATGAAGAATTTATGCCAGTCAAGTAAGCAGAACAGAACCCTCGCCTTTGAACTCTGATATTATTTTCGTTTACGTGTGTGTTCATAACCCTATTTCCATAGAAATGGAACAAAAACGTAGAAACGCTATAAGTCCCAAATCCCATGAGGTAAAATCATGAAGAAGCATGGTAGGTATATTCATCGTACGTCTTTTAGAGCTAAAATCAAATGCGACCGTTAATATACAGTGAAAAAAAAAAAAAAAAAATCTATTGAACATCGTCCGGATTATTAACTTTACAGTCTTGTATATTCTTTACGTTACTGAATATTCGTTTTCTGGAATTGGAGACAAACAATTGGGGCATTTTTGGCATTAATTACGAAAAAAAACAAACACATGTTTTTATGACGTCATTATCTGGTGTATAGAATTTTTTACTTGAAAATTAAACGTGACAGGGGGTTAGGAGTTTCACTATGGACTTTAAAATAGTATTAAACAGCGATTAAAATCTGCTATTCCTTATAGCCAGAAGGTAAAGAATTTAGGAGTGTATTTGGACAACACCCTGAGTTGGAGGACCCAAGTTGCTGAAGTTAGCCGAAAGGTGATCGGCTCCCTTCATGTCCTCAATAAACTCAAACACTTCCTGCCTATTCAAACCAAAGTTTTATTAGTGCAAAGTTTGATCCTACCCATAATCGACTATGGTGATGTGTGTTATCCGGACTTAAACGAGGAACTCCTAAATAAACTAGACCGTCTCCTTAATAACTGTATTCGTTTTGTTTTCTGCCTCCGTAAATACGATCATGTCTCCTCCTACCGATCTAAACTTGGTTGGTTACCCATCCGCGAACGCCGTAATCTTCGTATGCTTTGCTTCCTTTTTTCAATTCTCCAGGATCCGAAATCTCCCGACTATCTCAAAAGTTTGTTCCAGTACCATGGTGTGAATTGTACCCGTCAGTTTCGCTCTTCAGGCAATCTTTCTCTCGCTATTCCACTTCACCGAACTGGTTTCATGACCAATTCATTTACCATTCGAATCGCTCACCTCTGGAACGGTCTACCCGTTAAAATCCGACAGTCTTCGACCAGATTCGCGTTTAAAAGATCGTTACGCAAGTTGTTTGCTAGCGGAGCCGTAGATTCTTAGTGTTTCTGTTCTCTATTTTCGTCTGTATATATATTTATATATGTAGGTATTTATATTTGTATGTATTTTTATTTATTGGTCTATTGTTGTCATTTATTATAAATGTATGTTTAATGTGTGTTTATATCTGTAGTTGCGCCCACAATTTGTCTGCTTTGCCCAAAGGTTGACTGGTAGAGAATGCTGACGGCATTAAGTCCGCCTTTTGTACGACAAGTTGTTCTTTTGTGCAATAAAGATTAAATAAATAAATAAATAAATAAAAAGGTAGTGAACAAATTTAAGAAAAATCCCACAATTTGGGACCTATCAAGTGCCTGAAAAAAAAATGGTGCTTTTGTCCAGCGTGTCATTCACATTTAAGACAATTTGTTCGAGTACTCTGCCCCACTAACATTTAAGATTATACTTGTACCAACACAATGCAGTAAAAAAAAACTTTTTCCTAAATTTATATTTTTAAATAATTATTCAAAATTAGTATTTTACCGCCCCGCGCGATCACTAGAACAGAAATGGCCACTCCACACTGAATAGTGTGTGGAAAGACCCGCGAATGAATCTCTTCTCACTTCTCAGTACGGGCTTAGCAGCCCTCCGAGCTAGATGTGTACTGTGTATAATTGTTGCTCTTCACGAAGGCTAACCGGCAACTCGGAATATAAATATTATTTTGATCTCCGACTGGGCAAAGTTGTTACCAACCTCGGGGTCAAACTATACTAGTGATACATTCGTGAGGCTAATCGAGAGAAGTTACGAATTATATAGCTGGGATGAAATAGTCAATTATTTTACGAGTGATCTTGATACTTGGTTTATTTAATTTATTTATTATCATTAGTTACATCAGTCCACTTTGTGGGGGGTCTGCTGCGCCATCCGGTACGTGGTCGCCGCTGGTGAACCTTCCCGCCCCAACGGCCAGCATGATTTTGATTTGTCTGTACAAGTACCTACAAACCACCGACGTATTATGCAGGGTTGTTGAAAATAACAATATGAATAAAAAATTTTTAACCGACTTCATAAAAGGAGGAGATTATACGTTTCACTGCAATTTTTTTTTATGTACGTTCGCCGATTTCTCCGTGAATTGTGGCCCGATTTTGAAAATTATTTTTTTATTCGAAAATATATACCTACTGAGATGGTCCCATTGTCTGGTGACAATGGGACCATCTCAGTCTGACTTGGTAGTCAGGATCTCATGATGGGATCCCAGGGAAATCGAGGGCAACCCTCAAATTTTACAGGCACGTATTACGTGTTTCATATATATTCTAAAGCTATTCAGGTATTTGCGTCTGGTAGTCATCAGTTCATGTTGGTGGGCTGATGATGGAAGGTACAACTCCGCAACGGTTAGGAGTTGGAGTTTTTTTTTTTTAATTTTATAGACCTTTAATCGTATTCTTTCAGAGAATGGGAGATGGTCCCATTGTCACCAAGTTATGATCTGATAATGGGATCCCAGGGAAATTGAGGGCAACCCTCAAATTTTATAGGCACGCGTGTAGTTACTTCGGTATTTTCTATTATGACTCGTGTATTTATCCTCATAAATCGCAATTTTGGTGAAGTGGAACTAGTGATGAAGACCACAGATGACTAATGGAACTCCTCAAGGATGAGTACGACAAAGATTCTGACATAGATTCCGAATATCGCTCTTTATATCGAAATTATATTATAAATGCGAAAGTTTAGATGTTTGGATGTTTGTTACTCAATCACGCTTAAACGGCTGAACCGATTTGAATGAAATTTTGCACGAAGATAGTTTATAGCCTGGATTAAAATATAGGATAGTTTTTATCCCGGGTCCACGCGGACGAAGTCGCGGGCGGAAGCTAGTATCGAAATAAACGTTAAAAACGGATTTTTGACGTTGTATTTGTTTGACGGGATATTTTTTTTTGTAAAACGCTGACGATATTATCTGGAATATTATTGTCAAGATATATCATTGTTACGAAATAATAAAAGGTGTTTGTTCTAAATTAATAAAGCCGTTTTTGTACATTCCTCGATTTAAAACCACTTGCAAAACATTACACTTGCATTCATTACATAATTATAACGAGTCGTCTGAAAAATAGTTTGCTACTTTCTTGAGTCGCTATCTGCTTCAGAATTTCTGCACATTATAAAGTACCTAAACTACCTACTTTACTATTTGAGATCAGATTCAGAATCGAACCTTTAAGTAAAAAAAAAGGTAGACCTGTTTATCTGACTTCAAGCTACCACTTAATATCGGGAAAATATTAAACGTTACCTAACATTGAGTAAGTATTTAATAATAACTTTGAACTATTGCATGAACATATCCATAAATTCTTGACCTCAAGAAATTGTCACGAAATCTCGTGACAACCACAAAAAGTGACATATTAGGATTTCGAATAACGTCAGGCATTATTAAATTGTATTCTAGATAAAAAGCTGCTGTGTTGGTGTAATTTAAAATTCTTGTTGCACAACAAATTTCAGTCCCTTTTGGTAAGAAACGGACACAGGAATTCATATGAAGAGCATTTATTTCTTCAATAAATGAATAGGTACTACTCTGGTACCCTAATGGTATATTTGCGTTCCATAGCTATGTATATATATATATATATATGTATATAAGACTCGGATAACATGCAAACTGTACATATTCGTTACACACTCGACTTCGAGACTGATTGGTTAAGAAAAGAAAAAAAGTGCAGCAAAGTTGAATTGAAAAATAGATTAAAAAAGATATTTTTGGAAAAATTACATTAATACTTACATAGGTAAAAAAGAATGCTCGCAGTAAAAAAATAATTGAACAAATAAATAATTGTAAAAGTATAGCACTTTAAGTGCAGAGGTGAAGTATTTAGGCATTGTCATGTTTAGTGTGTAAGTTAGTGTTTAAGATCATATGTGCCTAGTTCATATAGCATACCTAACATAGTTTTAACATAGGTACTTAACATTAGTTAAAATGAGCGCGGTCTCGCCAACAAACTGTTATCGCAGTTTGGCGAGTAACATAACATTGTTAATTGTTTTGTACTTTTGATAAATAAATTAAAAAAAAAAAACAAAATTGTATATATTATGTCCGCTAAATTACGTATTCTTGTTACTGACAACTATAAAAACGCATTTTATATTTAAAAAAAACGAAACTTAATATACTTTGCCATAGTATTTTAATATAAATAGAAAATATGTCTACAAAAAGCAAATTCTTACTTTGTTTAAGTTAGCGCACCACGTTAGCGAAATTACCATATTTTAGTGCAAGTATCAATATCGGTCGCGCATTCGCTCCAACAACGGTGCGCTATACAGTTATTCGCATCGACAAGCTCCGAGCGTAGCTGAGCCGTTAGTTCTATTCCGATCCCACTTACATATAGCTAGAAAGGGACCTCACGCACGGTGGTGCGATCTCGCTGTGAGTGTGGGGGGTAAGGTAAGCTTGTGTGCGGGCTAGTAGTATTTACACACACAAACGCACTACGCGTCTCAAAATACCGAATCCTGAGCGAGCAATTTTTAGTATAAACTAAATAGTCATTTATTTCAGATTTTCATCCATACACACATTTAAATTGCATTTAATAAAATTAAGTTAATTAAAATAAAACCAATAAAAAAAAATTAAAAAAAATAGTATAGCCCTCTTCTGACGTTTTAAAATATTTAGTCCACAAAAACGACTGAAACAATATTGCAAGTGCATTTCAAATGCGTAATAAAATATTACTTTACAAACGCAAGGTTGAATGTTTCACATTCGATTAAAAACCATTCCATTCACAAACTATACACTCTTACCATATTGGAACGAAGTCCAAAATCGCTTGACTATTATACACATCAACACTCACCATCACAATCCGAAAACACATGCTCAAACGAGCTCAAAAACTCTTTAAATCCATCCGAATTCACACCGACCAGATTCACGGGCGCCATTACTGCCATTATTGTGTAATAATTATTAAATAACACGGTATATTTTTAAGTGATAAAAAAGGTAGCACGTGTGTTCAAAACCTCTATTGGTTACGAAGTGTGCACAACAGCATTGCCGAGGTTAGGTGATTCCATTGCCTGACGTCATATCGGCTGCTCTACGGAAAAACAAAGTAATTACAGTCGAGTAAATGTTACAGGAGGTAAAAACTAAAAATACTTCATATAAAACGTTTCTTTACTTATTTCATCATTTTGAAAAATGAATATTAATGCTTCAAACAATTTGCCCTACTTATTGTGTAATTAATTAATAATTAATTCCCTTTAAATTAAAAAAAAAAAAAAAAATCGGTAGTAAATTAATTATTTATTAATAAATGTGTCAAATCAAAGACAAAGTATATATATATTTATGTTTACTTTGTTTTTTAGTTACTAATAATCATATACCTTACACAATTTTAAATTTAAATAATGAGGTAATTTTACTTACCTTGCTTTTACAAGTGTTAGGATGCCATTTCAAGATTAAAGATTCTTTACTACACAAAGTAAAAGCATTTGCTTTTATAAATTACTTAACTGGATGTATATGCAGACAGACTTAACTGAGGGCTGGCTGGTATTAAGATTGTCATCTGGGGGACCCGGATTGCTTAGTGTAATAAGATATTTTACGTCACACCTGGCCATAATGCGAGTTTTACTGCATGCTGCGCGTACGGTAAAACTCGCATTGTGGCCAGATGAAGACGTAAAATTGTGTACTTACCACGGGCGGTAATTCGTAAAGCCCTCAGATCGCATATTTATGGCCCTCACCTTCGGTTCGGGCCACAAACAACTGCGATCTGGGCCATTCACGAATTCACCGCCCTAGGTACGTAATGTACTAAAATTACTGTATCTACCAATATATTTACATTAAAACATAATAGGATTTTAACATTTTTATTGCAAGAATCAACTCAAAAACAAATAGCTTTTCTGACAAT